>CAJQUW010001560.1:0-1301737 GCA_907163375.1 Prostheceraeus crozeri
CATGTGTAAAGAGCTTGTTAGACTATGGATGGGCTTAAGTGGATGATTTAACCATGTATACTTTTTCATTTGGAAATAGTAGCACGCTTAGTCTAACTTGTAAATCTAAAAACATTTCATATGGACGATGATGGTAGATAAAATAGTGTCAAATAAATTAAGATAGCTTACACTTCTGATACAGGGATAGCAATCGACTGCGATCCATGTGTAAAGAGCTTGTTAGACTACGGAAGAGAGAAGTGTGTTATGTTGCGTGTGGCGCGTGAGTGTCCTCCCATTTCATTCCATTCATCAATTCGTCTCATTGATAGAGACAGGTAGAACTCATGGTTCTCATAACGTATGCAATGGAAAGTTTTAGGCAACCTTCGACAGTTGGCTAAATGTCGCCCTGGCGCGAATGCATACTACGTTGAGACAGAGGCAATCACTTGCAAACATGACGCAGAGAGGTTTAACAAGATTGACCATTGCCGAATGTCCCTTGCGGTATGCATAGCTACGGGTTTCACCGCCGCCCTTTACAGGAACGCCCGTCGAAAGGAAGTATTACACCGAACTTCATTTGCAACGTTCAAGTTGACTGATAGCAGATTCAACTTAATGATAGTATTCGCCAGTCCGAAGACTGCCCAGGGCAAACCGCGAGGAGGTTCTATCATGTCTTGCCCCATGGTGGCCCTTAAGAGAGCCGATGGTTCGTTCTCGGGGACGTGAATTTGACTATTGACTGGAATAGTCAATGGGTATGACGCTTAGGTTGTCATAAACCCTATACCGCCTCAGCCGTGGTGGTGCATCTGGCACCTTTCGGATGCGGGTGGTTTTAGGAGTCCACACCCCATCCGTCCAAATGATCTTCTTGATCTTCCCCTTCTTCTCATCCTCTTCATCCCACTCGTCGAGGATGATGAAGTTGGGAATGCCGTTGTCTTCATCGGTGAAGACGGGAATGTTGTCGGCAGATGTCGCTTCCATCGTGACTTCAAATTGAATGAGAAGCGCTACAATCTTCTGGCTTATATAGGGTTTTCAACAATGAATTGCTCAACAGCGAATCAGAATGCTTCAGGGATAGCAATCGACTGCATAATGTTCAAGTTGACTGATAGCAGATTCAACTTAATGATAGTATTCGCCAGTCCGAAGACTGCCCAGGGCAAACCGCGTGGAGGTTCTATCATGTCTTGCCCCTAGGTGGCCCTTAAGAGAGCCGATGGTTCGTTCTCGGGAGTCGTCATCTTACAGCCTACCGATTCTGCTGAGAGAGTCAAAGACTCTCTCTTTGGTAGCACTGTCGACTTCCACACTAACTGGCATGTGACTGAAAAGTGGAATGTAGCGCCATTCCGTTGGATTGACAGCAGTTGCTGTCATCGGATTGCCAATCCGAGCAAGATTATTAAAAACTCTGTCTTGCTCCTCTAGTCTAACAAATTCATCAAATAAATTTCGCGGCCTTAACTGCGGTCCGCGAGGAGAGCTGACTTGACTGTTCGGCGTCTGCATGATTGAAATGAAATGAAATGAGAGGTAATGGTTTATATACCCCTCTAACGCGACGCAACGTTCAAGTTGACTGATAGCAGATTCAACTTAATGATAGTATTCGCCAGTCCGAAGACTGCCCAGGGCAAACCGCGTGGAGGTTCTATCATGTCTTGCCCCTAGGTGGCCCTTAAGAGAGCCGATGGTTCGTTCTCGGGAGTAAATTGATGGGGTGGTGAAGGCGGGCAAAGATCTGCAATGAAAATGATATGTATTAGAATAGGATATACTATCTTATTTACTTTTTCACTTACCAAGTTAGTCATCCTTAGGTAGTCTCGCGCGTTTCCGAATCGAGAATTTATGTAGGTGGCCGCGCATTCTCAGGCTGGCATGGAGACACTTTTTCGTGGGATGACCGTTGTAACAAATAATCGATTCGTCCAGATTTTTATTCACCAATACTTCGCCGGCCAAATGATTGTCCCGAATAGGGATGTGGAATTCAAACAAGCGATCCTCATTCACACGCTCCCACTCATCCCTCATGCGCTCCAACTTCTCACACGCCTGCCTCTCATCACCCCGCCGAGCCACAGTCCTCTCCAACTCAACATTCCTCGCTCTCAACACACTCATCTCCTTCATCATCTCCTCAAACTTCGCCTCTGCATCTCTCATTCTTCTCTCCGCAGCACTCGCCCTCTTCTCACACGCATCATTCTTCTCTTCCAACTCTCGCGTCTTATTCTTCAAATCAGTCACAACACGCCTCATACGGATATTCTCATCTGCCACCTCCTTCGACTTCAAATCCTTCTTTTTCAACTCATCCAACTCCTTCACAACTTCATCCTTCACTTTCTTCAAACTCTCAAACTTATTCACTAACAACTCATGCGCCATCTGCTGCGAAACATGTCTCTTCTCTTCATCCTTCAACCACCTCGCCGACTGCACACGAATCCCACCACTCTTCACTTTTGGGGAAGATGAGCTCTTCGGGGGGTCGGTGATGACGATGTCGGACACCTCCGATGACGAAGAGCTCAACTTCCTCACACGCTTCCTCACACGCTCCCTATCTAAATCCACATCATCCTCATCATCACTCTCAAGCACTCTCTTCCGCTGCTCAATCTCACCCTCCAACGACGCAACCGCTCTCGCCAACTCATCATTCTCAACAACATTCTCAACAACATTCTCAACAACATTCTCAACAACATTCGCAACATTCGCCAACATTCGCTCCCTCTCTTCCACAATCAACTGCGTAAACCTCAAATCGGTCACCAACCCTCCTACACACTCACCATGCACTCTGTAGAAACGCGCCTCATCCTCACCACCCTTCAGCACTCTACACTTCACGCACGCAACCCTATTCAAGACAATCATGTGGCCGGTGCCCGCCTTCTTGACGTGAGCCTTGGCGTCCGCACTGCGATTTATACGACCGCACACACACATTTTGATGTGAAATTTTCGATTTTTGTCGTTGGCCATGCCTGATTTATCGTTAGCTGTAAGATAATGAAATTTGTATAAGTTTGGAATCATGTAGTACAGTCATATTCCTAAAGAGTGTAGTGAGTGGCACTCGATCCCGTCGACAGCCCGAAGGCCTTGTACCGATCACTAGGGAAGTGAGAGATCTTCCCCGATACCCGCTCTTTACAGCTGAAGACATCATTGTCACTGCCCCGAAGTGGTAACAGGAACGCCGAGTCAAAGGTAGTGATCAGTAGCTGGGATCTAACCCCTCAAAGCTGCCTTAGACTTAGTTAAATTTCAAATCTGATAGCAGATTTGAACTCAGGATACTTGAAAACCTTAGTCTATATGTTAAAACTTTGAAAAAAGTGAAAATTAAGAATTTTTAAAAAATTCCGCATTTTACTACTCATACTACTTTTAAAAAATTTTATCAGTAGTAAAGACACTATCAAACTCTATCATACAAACTTTGAAGTAGCAAGATAGCTTGCCTACTTCAAAAGATAGAGTCCTTTGCACCCGATATCGGGAGCTCAGAGCGACGACCGTCGCTTACCTCGTCTTTCGATGAAGTGATCAGACTTACGTTGTCGGGGGTTTATATATGCTCGGAAGAAAACTTAAAATGGCTCTATCTCCGAAAGTATTCATCGTAGCGACATCCGGTTTGTTGCAAACGATTTGTCTCATCATTCTTTACAATATGACACCTGAACCATTCTCATATGACCACGGGAAGTTGTTCCGCCAGCACATGTCCATGTAACATGCCACAAGTGAAAAAATTCCTAAGTGTGAGAGCTCCAGTGTGGTGAAAATTTTGAAAAATTTAAAACTTCCGAATTTTGACCTGGGACCTTAACCAAAGTTTGTTTCAAGAAATTTTGTCCGAACGAGGGGGGGGGGACGTCAGCGAAATTTGATGAAAAATGTTTTGGTGACGGTCCCAGGTCGAAATTCCACACTTTGGAAAATTTTCAAAATTTTACCCATACAAAGTCACTCTGACACTTAGGATTTTTTCAGGTAAGCGAGCTCCGACCTAAAATCTTGTAACCGCTCTAACTTTTGAACGAAGACAGATAGGAACAAGCCGATTGTTTCACTGAATTTGTCTCACTCTTAGCTTTCAAACGAGCTATCGCACGACAAAATCCGTCCACTAGAAGCCAAAATCGAAGCAAGCTGTCCAGAGGGGGGGGGGGGAGGTCAGTGAAATTTGATGAAAAATGTTTTGGTGACGGTCCCAGGTCGAAATTCCACACTTTGGAAAATTTTCAAAATTTTACCCATACAAAGTCACTCTGACACATAGGATTTTTTCAGGTAAGCGAGCTCCGACCTAAAATCTTGTAACCGCTCTAACTTTTGAACGAAGACAGATAGGAACAAGCCGATTCTTTCACTGAATTTGTCTCACTCTTAGCTTTCAAACGAGCTATCGCACGACAAAATCCGTCCACTAGAAGCCAAAATCGAAGCAAGCTGTCCAGAGGGGGGGGGGGGGACGTCAGCGAAATTTGATGAAAAATGTTTTGGTGACGGTCCCAGGTCGAAATTCCACACTTTGGAAAATTTTCAAAATTTTACCCATACAAAGTCACTCTGACACTTAGGATTTTTTCAGGTAAGCGAGCTCCGACCTAAAATCTTGTAACCGCTCTAACTTTTGAACGAAGACAGATAGGAACAAGCCGATTGTTTCACTGAATTTGTCTCACTCTTAGCTTTCAAACGAGCTATCGCACGACAAAATCCGTCCACTGGAAGCAAGCTGTCCAAGGGGGGGGGGGGGGACGTCAGCCGAAAATTTTTTCTCTCCGATTTCGCTGGAAACATCCTTCCTAACCCAAAATTTCACGTAGATTCCGAATCTGGCCTCCGTTTTCTCATCCGATGCTTCGTTTGGGCGCTACACACCAAAAACATCACACACTATAGCCTCAAGACTAATCCTGGCGGTCGCCCACGTCAACCTAGACGGTCGCCCACGTCCACCAGGCGGTCGGACCCACGCACCCGAGTCTCACACTCTATCGTTGCAGAGGGGGGGGGGGGACGTCAGCGAACATGTTGTGAACGTGGACCCACCCGGCCGGCACACCACGACAGACCACAACCTCTGTCGTTCCAGAGGGGGGGGGGGGGGACTCAGACACGAAGCACCACGGCGGCCGACCACGACACTCTGCCGTGCCAGAGGGGGGGGGGGACGCAGCCACGACGGCGGCCATCTTGCGCTATCCAGTATTTGTCACTTGCTTACTACTCACCATCACCTTCCGAAGAGGATACAGGAGCTGAGCATGCTTGGCTCACAGCGCTGATGTGCAAGGTTTCGTAGAGTTGTCCTCTTATCAAACAGGATGAGTAAAGAATGACTGTCATCACTTACGTCTGATGGCAGGTGTGACTCAATATTCACTGACAGCTGAATGATGCGTGAGCTACCTCATCATCCATTTGTAGATATTATCTAAATAAGCAGTCTGTCAGAAAAATTAAATACAATTGCAAGCCTTACACGAATTTTAACTCAATAAAAAGACCAAAGCGTGAAGTGCGCTTACACACAGCATTACTTGGTACAAACGAAGTACATATCGACTCACTTTAATTTTTCCAGTCAAAAGTAAAAATGATACTGCATTAATACCTGACGTAGTGTCCATCGTCTTCGACAAGCTGAAAAATAAGATTAAGTACATCAGACAGCCAAAGCAATGGTTCCCTCATGTGGCATGCACTATTATGACAAACTAGCGGTATGTTTCGTAGGAATCGATGGGATGGTATATAACAGCCACACATTATGTCTTCGCAGTTTTACCGTAGTAGTAAAACTTCAAATGTAGTAGAGTATTTCAATTGGTCACTTGGCTTAAATCAATAATGATATATCATCAAATTTAAATCTCTACTTTTCAGTCTTCGTTTTGACAAAGCCGTTCTATCCAGTAATAAGTACGCGGGCTACAGTATATTTGATAAGAACACGTCTAAAGCAACGCTTGACCTTGTTGTCAGCATTTTTAGAGATTGGATCTTTTTTATGTATCTCTGAATGTGAATTTCAAATTTTATTCTGTATGTCATTCACTCACTGCCTAATGATAGCTACGACAGGTAGCAGAAACATATTGCATTGATTGCCATCGCTTTTAGGATTTGCTTTGGTTCCGTAAGTGTTGTGCCTGCAGCATTATTGAATACATTTTGCTTTCTTGTGGTTCTTTGATGAGTTAGTGTGGAAATCTTTTGGGAAGTGTTTTTCCCTTGTACATTTTGTCAAACTCGTGAATCTCAGCACATTGTTGTTCTAGACAAGCCTTCTTGTCTTCCGCAGACTCGTCTTGATCTTTCTACTTTGATTACATCGATGTCCGAAATGCGTCGTGCTTCTCTTCTTTCTTGAAATAGCCCAAGGGCATCGTCGCTATCCGTGATTCGCTGCTTTCCGTTTTGGGGCCAGACCTAACACGTCTGTTGCATTATCTCTAAAGGTCGCAGCTATGTTTAACCAAAGCTCATTTGGTTCCGTCTCTGTGTCTAACAACGCTGTGAAACGGTTATTCATTTCCATTACATATTGTGAGCAGATTTCGGCTTGATTTCATTTGTCCAGGTTAAAACAGAAGGACTGACTTCTTTTCAAGCGTGATGCCTTTATTTGAATTTTGGCAATGACCAATCTGTGACCTGTGTCGCAGTCAGCACTCGCTTTACTCTTGCATCAAGGATGCTGCTACGCCAATCATTGTTTACCGCAGTGTAATCGATTTGGTTTCCGGTATTTTGGTCAGGTGAAATTCATGTATATCGGCAGAGCTTATGGTGATCGAATTGTGTATTCATGACACTGAGGTTGATAGCAGCGCAGAAATCTACTATTCGTTGCCTCTTAGTTGCGATTCCTCAATCCGAAGTGACCTATTCCAGCAGTAGGTTCCGCTCCTTCGTCCACTTTTGCATTGAAGTCACCCATCAGGATGCAAGCCTCGCGGCCTTTAACTGTTCAGTTGCTGATTGCAGTTTCTCAAAGAAATTATCGACTGTCTCCTCATCGTGAGTAGTTGTGAGAGAGTAAACCTGAGTGATTGTTGTGGGTACGGGATTGGTGCTAAGTTTAGCCACGAGAATGCGATCCGAAATCGGGTTGAAATTTATGACACTTCCGGGCTCTGCCTCTGACGATGATCGCTACTCCATTTTGACCAGTCCGTCCCACTATATAAGATAGTGCTGTCTAAACATTCCGCTCCAGTGCGTCTCTGAGATACCCAGCGGATCCAGTCCTACGAAGTCACGCTGCTTGACCAAGCTGTAAAGTTTGTCTGTTTCTTTCAAAGTACGCACATTCCATGTTCCAAATAGTAATTGTTCTCCTTTCTTTTTCCTCTGTATGGCCTTCGTTCTGTGCATGTCTTCCGTTCTTGATTCGTTTCTTGGACCGTTCCTGATGACGGTCGGGTCCTACCTGCTTTCCTTGGTAGGTCCTACCGGACAAGGGGCCAATCATAATTCGCGGGGGGCCCTTGACGTCATTGACACGATGATTGAAGAGTAGTGGGGAAGTGTGATAATTGCGGACACGCGCGGTCGTGGACATGTGGCACGTGGACACAGGGGAGGGGAGTCTTGTCCGCAAATCGCCAAGTCTAGCATTGGCCGTTCTCTCGTTCAATGACAACTTTGGTGATTCTAGGACACGCGGACACGGAGGGGAGGGAAGGTGCATCCTCTGAAACATGTTTTCCCGTCCATTCCCAAAGTTTCTGCCCAAGTAATAAAATGGGTTGAAGAGTCGTCGGACCCGAATGTTCCACCGCGACCCACGGCGGTTCGGCGACTAACTTAAGCAAATATGTGGTATTGTCCGCAAATCGCTAAGCCTACCATTGGCCGTTCTCTCTCGTCCAATGTCAACTTTGGTGATTCCAGGACACGCGGACACGGAGGGAGGGAGGGGACATGTCCTCTGAAAAATGTTTTCCCGGCCATTCCCAAATTTTCATTTTTGCCCTTCCTTCCTTCCTCAATTCAACTTTAACGTGAAAGTCGCATGCGAGTGAGAGTTTTATTATTATTATATCATGTGCCATACACACACACACAAACTAACAAACACATTAGTCCTTATGTTGACTAACAATGGTTTCAATCAAGTTAATTGCAGTCTCCAAAACTTGCTCCGGGGCTTTTCCTCCGTCAATGATGTAGGGATTTGCGGCCAGCCAGGCTTCATGTAGCTCGTCCAACGATTCAAGCCACTCCAAAGTAAATTCGCTGGATTGCAGTTCATGAGCAGACTTCCGCTGCTGGACGCGCTCGTAGCATATGCGTGGTGCTGTTCTCAGATAGATGTGGCAATCAGTTGGATTTGGATGATCGAGTGAGCAACAAGGCGCTATATTCTCGAAGATGGCGCGCTCGGCATCAGTCATGAAGCCCCAGCTGTGGGCGTGTGGCACAAATATATTCCGCGTCGATCCAACAGACCGTTCATAGATGGTGCCGCGGGCAAAAGTACTTTGTTTCTCAAGCCGCCGCTTGGCTAGTGTATTCAAAACATGTGTATTGAATGTGAATGACCAGCGAAGGGGATTCATGTAGTTCAAAGTGAGCATGTCTGAAGTGCGAACACTAGTACAATCACGAATGGGCTCGAAACTAAAGCTCAGCGTCTGCAACACTGGATTTGTCTCCGCAACTTCCCATAGGCGCGGAATCAGCGTGCTTTTTCCAGGACCTATATTTCCTTCAATATTGATTGCTAAAGGAGACATGTTTGTTGGGCGGAAGGTGTGCTGTGAATGACTGTTATGTGGCGGCGTGCTGTTTTATATATGCATTGTCGGCGCCTATGTTAGTTTGAATGCAGTACTACATTGTGTAATCTAGCTGGAAGACACACATCTCATTTTGTTAATGATGACGACGAGTAGGCGACGGGTAGCTCCGGCGGAGATATTTTGGGCAACTGATGAAAGTAATCAATGCCAACTTGTAGTGCACAAGAGTACACTCTGTGGAGTGGTAGTGGACTATGTCATCAATTTCTCTGCTTTCCAAACTGATGTGGACGAGATCAACAGGAAGACTTCCACTCTTTTCCATCAATTATGCGCTCACTATCTCGCTTACCGCATCAAGGCGCGTTTGGTCGCCCAATGTGAATAAGAGAGACTGACGGACGGTCATGTGGTGATGGGTGTGGAGACTCATCATCATGGATCGTATGGCTCGGAGCTAGTGCACCAACTGGCCGCGCAAGACTTTTACGATCGTCACATGACGAAAATAGCTAGTCGTTTTGCCGAGTTTCATGCCCGCGGTAGTTCCCTTCGCATACGCCAAATCAAACATCCATATCCAGATCAGCGTTTGTGACGCCGTACCTGGCCGTTACAATGCCGACGACGACGCCGAGGGGTGAGAAAAAGCGCGGCTACCTTTGGCGAACTCTCATTCGGCGTCATTGTCGACGTTACTGGTTTTTTCTTTTTCATAAACTGCACAGTATCCTAGTCCACTTGAGCGACAGCAGCAACAGTGGCAGCCTGCTCTATTCCAAAATTTTCTCATATTCACGCTAGTGTCCTGAGCACCCTACCCAACTATCATGTTTAATTTGTTGACCTATGATAGTACTGACGACTTCATTTATCTGCTGCTCAGTTGGTATGCAGACTATCAGTAGCTGCCTCGTTTTGCTGAAGCTTTGGATGCTTGCATCGACTTTGTGCGTCGCTCCTCGGGGATTGCTTACTCTCTGGTGTGAACCAAAGTACTGTGACCCAAATTACACCCGCGCCGGACCTGGTGGATGAGCCTGAAGTGCTGCAGCATGCAGAGACGGAGGAGACGACGGTTATTTGTTTCGTTGTGGGTGTGGTTAGCGTGTTTTTCTGCAGCGTGCTGTCATGGATAGTGCTGTCCCGGATATGGCCGCCTAGTGGTTTACGCTATCCTCCATCATTTTTTCATGTTTGACAATCTCAATGCCGCGCCGAAGGAGTGTAAAACGCTGTCGGGGAGTGAGCAATGAGGCCTTCATGAAGGCTTTAGAAAGACTGCCGCGGATGACCCCCCCCCAGAGCAACGAGAAGCGGTGGGCAATGCAAAAGATGTATTCATCTGGAAAGTGGTATCATCAGTGCGCCAACTTCGCTACCGTAAAACGCTCTCGCCGCAGGCGAAACGGAAGGTGTCTGCTCACCAGAAAACCCTCCGTTTGGTTGGTGAAACCGGGCATGAGTGTGGCCAGTCAACGACGTCTGTTGAAACAAAAGGGTGGCTTCCTTTCCGCTATACTGCCCGTGATTGCTAGCGCAGTTGGTAGTCTTGTCAGCGGCTTGACGGGCAAGTAGTTGTCATGCTAAGCGGCGGTGAATGCCAACAACGGTGGGGGACAGAAATGGATCTACGTCTGAAATGTGATCGTACTATGTGCATAGCCGGCCCGTCCCATAGTGGCAAGACATACCTCACGCTGCAAATACTTGACCATCGCTCTGAATTGTTCGAGTGTCCCATCAACCGGGTCATATGGTGCTATGGAATCTATCAGCCAGCCCTCCAACAAGAGTTCCAAAAGCGTGCTGTGATTGCCAAAGCGGACCTCATTCACACGAGCGAAATACAACCCTACGATTTGGTGGTACTGGATGATTTGCTGGATGAGACACGCGCTTCGTCTGATGTCACCGCTATGTTCACCAAGGCGGCCCATCACAAGCCGTGTTTCATTATTTTCATTACGCAAAACCTCTTCCCTACTGGCAAAGAATCGTGCACACGCAGTTTGAACACCCACTACTATATTCTATTCAAGAATCCGCGTGACAAAAGCCAAGTAGAATTTCTGGCTCAGCAGATTGCCCCTCGCAAATCCAAAGCGTTGATTGAAGTGTTCGAGGCGGCTACGACCAAGCCGCCCCACGGCTACTTATTCTGTGATTCCACGCAAGAATGCGCTGACGCATACCGCTTCCGGGGCAACCTATTCAACCGAAACCCTACCTCTCCTATGCTGATTTATAAAATTCTTTAGCATATCCCCATGGATACGACATTCCAGCGGTTAGTGGCCATACCGGAGGAAGAGTACAATCAAATGGTGAGCTTCAGCCGCGTGCGCCAACCAACTCAGCAGCAACTACATCAGTTGCATGGTGATTGCACGCGCATGGCTGCCGACCCCACCAACAGATGGTCAAATAGGGTGCTCTACTGGAGGATATTAAAAGCTGGAAGGAGAAACTCCGTGATGACATTTCCCTCGGCACTCCGAAACCCTACCGGAACCGGGCATTGACGCTATACAACCAACTAGCCTCATCCTCCATGCAATTCAACGAGCGTGGTGAGTTGCTGGAGGGCACAATGACAATACTTGGCTCGCGAGCAGAAGACCTTATTCAACACGTCGTTCGCGACCGGCGCAAGCAATTCACCCCCACGGGTTGGACGGAGTTTCTAGAGAGGATGAAAGAGCGAAATATCCCGCGCATGATGCTAAACCGGAACACTAAAGATGAATTGGCACAATTGGGGCCACCCGCTGCCACTAGGGAATCACGGCCGCGCACCCGCACAATTGAAGCCGCCCGAAAATTAACTGCGAAAGCGGCACGGTCAGTAGGGCAAAAGAAGAAAGCAACAGCGTCAGCGGCAGCAGCAGCAGACACCTTTTTCAAAATACCCCCAACTTCAAAGAAGCGACCACTTGTGAAAAGCCGCCGTTATCCGAGTAGTGATCACCTCAAGTCTTTCAGTGACGGCGAGGATAGTAGCGGACAGGTTTGGCGTTTGACCTTGATGGATAAAAACTGCTGCCGGTCTCTGTTTACTTGTTGTGCAAGAGCGCCGGCAGGAGCTGTTGGAAAAAACGACGAGCCAGTGGTGGATGTAAACGTCAACTGTGTGAGTGCGTGCTGTCAGAGTACTGCGACGGAGGACAAAGTTGACGGCAGTGAGGGGGAGGAGGAGGCGGAGGAATGCCCCAGAGAGGAGGAGGAAGGGCGCGCGGTTGACGGCGGCAGCGACAGCCTGCAGTTGGCGATAAAACGGCAAACCGTTTGAAACCCATCTATTATGACGCGCGTCACCCTGCCGGTCACGCCTCTATCAAGAAATTGGCGGATGAGGCGAAATTAACGGAGAGGACAGTCCGGTAATGGCTCAAATCCCAACCCACCTACACCTTACACGCCCCAGCTCGGCGGCGAGGCCATCCAATGCGCCGGTATGTTGTTCATGATATTGATGAACAGTGGCAGGCGGATTTAGCAGATGTATCAGCGTTAGCCCGCCGTAACCGCGGTTACAATTTCATGCTAACTGTCATTGATCTTTTTACGCACTACGCGTGTGCCAGTCCACTGAAGAAGAAGCGCGGGGCGGAGGTGGCTGCTGTCTTTCGCAACATTTTCCTTACTGATGGCCGGATCCCGAAGCGAGTGCAGACGGATCAGGGGAAAGAATTTGAGAACAGGTGGGTGCTCACATTATTTGCGGAGCACGGTATTGAGCTGTTCAGTGTCAAGAGCGCCTACAAAGCGGCCGTGGTGGAACGCTTCAATTGGACGTTAAAGGAGCGATTGTGGAAATACTTCACCACTAATGTCACCAATGTATGGACGCATGTTCTTGATGACGTAGTGCATGCCTACAATCATTCAAAACACCGAATGTTGGGTGGTCATCGTCCGGCAGAGATTGACTCCTCGAACGTGGATGAGGTGCGCGAGTTGAATCAGTGGCAGAAGCACCCGCCCAAAGACCCCGATGATGTCAAAGTTGGTGATAAAGTGCGTATCTCCAAAGTGAAGAGTGTTTTCGCTAAAGGCCATCTTGCTAATTGGACGGAGGAGGTATTCATCGTGGCAGAGGTGAATACGAAACACCGGCCCACCGTCTACCGGCTGAAACACTATAATGGCGCGTTGATTGAGGGCAGCTTCTACCGGCGTGAGATCCAGCCAATTCTCCATACCGGTGATGATGAGCTATTCATGGTGAAGCGCGTGCTCCAGCGCCGGCAACAGAATGGGGAACGCTGGGTACTCGTCAAATGGCTGGGCTATCCGTTCACAATGAACAGTTGGTTGCGCCAGCGCGAACTATTGGCGGTAAGTCAACGGTCTTAAGCTAAAAAGAAGGGCTGACTGAAGATGAAATACTCCCTGCCAGTAATGAACCGAACAGCAGCTTTCTACTCACAGCCGTACTATGTGGGCGCCGGCGCATTCCCAGTGTTTTCTGGATTGCGACGGATGCGTGGCGGTGGCATACTTGGTTCAATTGCTAAAATGGCCATCCCCTCTTGAGCAAGGTTGGTAAGCAGGCTCTGGGTTTGGCCGCGGATGTGGCGAGCGGAGTGACGCAAGGCCAAACTGTACGTGAGGTGGCGAAACGACAGGGTTTGAAGCGACTCCGTCAACTTGGTAGAGACGCACTAGTAGTATACGGTATGACATCCGGCGCTTCGCTTCGCTCGCACCGGATGTCACACCTTCCGAGATTTCAAAAATTTACGTACTCTGAAAATTTCAAAAATTTACGTAGTCTGAAAAATTCAAAATATTCGAAATTTCGAAAATTTGCGTAGTCTAAGAATTTCACGTAGTCGAAAATTGACGTAGCCTAAAAATTTACAAAATTTATGTAGTCTTCTCACATAGTCTAAAAATATCAGATGATTGTATTCAAAATATTTATTAAAAAATGGAAACCTCAAAAGTGGAAGAAACTTCGAGAATATATCCTTCGTTAATAAATGAACGTAGTTCTACTTTAATGGACATTGAAAAGATGAACATTGAAAATATGAACATTGAAAAACACAGAGATAGAGTTAGGCATATGAAAGATAAGGAATCTCAATTATTATTAAGATTAGAGCATTATGAAAAAAGTAAGAAAGAGATGGTCTGAAGTCAAGAATGTAACACAAGGTATTGGAGTATTTTTAACAGTAAGTTTGGGTGCTTTAACAATAGTTATATCTTCTGGCGCTCTTTCAATTCCTGTTATTGATACTGCTTTGCACTCTGATGATCGCCCAATTGTAGGGAACAGCTGCTTCCCGCATTCATGAAACAATGCAGTTGCTTCTCGCATTCATGAAATAGTACATTTCAGAACAAACATCTGCTACCCGAACTTATGTCTTTCTCTTGTCCCCCCCCCCACTTGCCAAATAAAATGCCAGTTTTCTGTCCAAATCCATAACTGCTTCGAAAACCGTTTTTGAATCCATAAGTGCTCAGAAAATGGCAGCGATTCATTGGTTTACTTGAACTCTACTGTTTTAGAAAGTTACAATTGTCACGTCAACGTTGTCATAGGGATTTCATTGATGCTTATAAACTGTATCTCATTTAACAAATTGCTGATAGTTAATAGAATTTTTTATTTAAAATGAATGGTGAAAATCTGACTGAGATATCTGCCAGAGCTTTAGTTCTGACTGAGTTATCAAAACAATACGGTAAACAAAAAACTACGAATTTCGATTTAAATACGATCGCAGATCATTTAAGAATAAAAAATTTCCACGTCTTAATGAGAGATGAATTGCAGTTGATGAAAAATTTCATCTGTAAATTTTGTAACAAATCTCCACACATCAGATCAAAAAGGAGTACATTGGTCTGCGGGGAGAAAGAATACTAATGGAGAAAACTATTATTTCGATTCATACTGACTTCCCCCTACAAATGAAGTAAAAGAAATACTTGGAAATGGAATTTATAATACATTTCAAATTCAAAAACCAGGAACTACTTATTGCAGACAATTATGTATTTACGTTTATGAAAATTGCAAAATGGAGTACCATTTCTAGATATTATGTTAGAATTGAATGAGGGAATTTAATTCCCGAAACGTTAGTTCCAATGGCCAAAGTTCAGTCTTGTAATTCATTTTCACAAAATCTACCTTTTACTTCCTCATTATCTAAATCTTTTATTTCATAAGTAGTCGGATAAGTCTGATTTATTTTACAAACTTCAAATATTTCTTTAGTCTAATAACCAACAAAACCTTTTTCACATTTTTTCTTATACTTAAATATTCGTACCCTATCTCCAATCTTAAATTTCGATTTACGCTTTTGTAAATTAACATTGCTTTCATTCTCATAATTATTTTCAAATATCTTCTTTCTTATTAAATCTGGATCGCTAGAAGCATTCTTTGGAGTTTCTTCAATACTTGAATGAATCTTATTGTTATAATCATCAACAATTCCTGGTAATATTTTTAACCATCTCTGATTACCTTGTTCTGTAAATTTCTTAAATAATTTACTTTTTCACGTTCCATCAAACCATTCTATTACTACGGCTTTTCCAGCATTTTCTGTGGAATAAACAGTTTCAAATAATGGCATAACATTTCTGTTATAAAACTCAGATCCTTTATCAAGAAACAATTTCTTTGGCTTTCTATTACTTCCTTTGAATATTTCTTCAAACGCATATTTAACTGATAAACCACTATTATTCTTTAATGGCTTCACCAAGCGTATCTAGTATACAGATCTATAACGGTTAATGCGTATTTATAATTAGACTTTGTCTTAGAAACTTCGGTTCGATCAGACTCATTCGGCATATGAATAAGATCAGCACTCCAAATATCATCTTTATTAAATACTTTTACTTTCAATAGATATTTAGGCTTTCTATATTCCTTGTGAATTTCGGACGCGTAGGTTTCAGTGCTATGAGTTTTGTCTAATCCCTGACCGAACAATATTTTAGCTTGTAAAGCTTTTTTAACAAACATTCTTTCAATTCTTTCTCTAAAGGAAGGATTCTGAATACTATCTAATTCTTCTATCGTTTTCCTATCAGCTTCATGACGAGATTATAGGTCATGATTTCGATAAGCTAAATCGTGTCTACAAGCTGCTGCATCAACTCTGTTTATTGGTTCTTCAACTGGTTTTGGATTATTATTCTCATCTAGTCTTATATCTAATCGAGTTCCTGGACCGGTATATGAATGACCAGGATGATGTTTTTCTTTTGAATATTTACTCCAAATAAATCCTGGAAAGTTTTCTAATGTTTTTTGCATGTCACCTCCGTTGTGCAGCCGATGGCCAAAGATAATTCAATAAATCTAAATTAGAAATTTTTAACTTAATTAAATTTTCGGAATTTGTAGAATGCATTTTAAAGATAAAAAAATATTTATAACACTATAACAATATATTTATAACAATATATTTATCTAATCATACTAGGACTTAGATATATTCCAGAACCATCTTTAGTTTGTTTATTTCTATTAAATCATCAACATTATCTAGAATGCTTTTGAGAACTCGTTTTCCTTCATCAACTTAATTTAGTTTACTAATAAAATTATCTACTATTCCTTCACCCCTAGCAGCTTTCTCCAACTCTTTATTATGACGTTTTTGTTCTTCTAATGCTGCCTTCTCTGATTTATTTTTATTTACTGCTTGGACAATACCAGCTGTCCCACCTGCAACACTTCCTGCAGCTGCTATGCCACTAATTATTGGTGGAATTAATGGAAGAATTCCACCATTCTTTTCTTCTTGTAATCTAATATTCTCTATCATTGGTTTACTTATGTAATATTTTTTTTGTTAATCGTAATAGATTTCGGAGTATTTTTGTCAACAATGTTACGCAATTTTAATTTAACAGTTTTATTATTACTTTTCGCTTGTGACATTTTTATAAAAAATTTTAAGTTAAGAATTTTTTAATCTATTCTAGCTAAGAAAAAACATAATAATTTATTCTAAATAATTTTATTCTAAATAATTTATTCTAATTAACTAATCGACGAAGTCTTGGGCTTTAACCTATAGAACTTTGTTCAGAGGCTTCAGCCGATCCTAACCATCTTTCCATTAAGAATTTCAATAGAATATTTTACATCTTCTAGCAAAAAACCACAAGCCATCAATGAAGTTGTGGAATCTTTCTTTTCAATATTAATTGCCACATCACAACCATTTTTAACAATATCTTCAGATTGTGCACTTAAATCGAAACAGAAAACAGAATATAAATGTCTCCAATCTCCAGGAGTTAATTGTGGTTCAACTCCAAATTCTATGCAAAGATTTCTATAAGCATCATATCCTTCTATAACTTGATTATTGGTATCATCGAATCTTAATGGATCAATTGGATATCGGGTTTGATTTAAAGCAACTTGTTAGCTTCGAATTGTGTTGATATGGAAAAGATTGTTGTTATTATCAAAACTTGGAGAATCATTTCTTTGAAAAGTTAGTAATAAATATCTTGGAGTATTCGAAGTTCTAGTAAAATGCCAGTTAAATCTTTGTTCAGAAAAAGTTACAGAACTAGCAGTACGCTTTAGAAAATTTACTGGAATTGGTTTGTTAGTATTTAATCTTTTTGCAATAGTTAATTCAACCTCTAAACTAGGAGTAATATGTTTTATCCACCATTCAAGTCTATCAATTTTAAATATGCATTTATTCCAGTCTCACCATAAAATATTAATTCACTATTTGCTGTGCGATGAACTATTAATTTAAGTTTTAATTGACATGATATTTTATTATAATCTAAATATCCGAATAATGGAGACAATGACCAATTTACTGTCTGTTTACTTTTCTTGTTAAATTCGCGTCTTTCTTTATATGCACTATTGTTTGTTTTATTTAAATGATTTGCAATAATTTCTACCTCTTTCGCAATTCCTGCGGCATCTGTTCCAGCGTGAGTTGAATCATCTACAATTATACCATCATTAGTATCAGGAAACCAACCTTCGATTTCATGCTTTTTATTATTTTCACAAATTGTTACAAATCGAAGCATTGTATCAATTAGACATGGAGAATCACTTATTGTTTCTATATTTAGAGTTACAACATCTAAACGCATTTGTGTAAATAATCTTGGAAAAAAATTATTCTCTAATGCAATATTGTCGGTATCTGGTAATGGCGTTGTAAAATTAGCATCACTATATAAAGAATATTCACAGTGTAAAAAGGAATCAGGTAAATATAAATAACTTTGTTGATCGTCAACTTCAAAGATTAAATCTCCTCCAGTACTTACTCTACTAGAAGATCCGGGATTCATAGCAATTCTTATATAGTCATTCTTTTTTTGATGGTAACTGACTAACGGAGGATCGTCTAATTTACATTTACTTTCAATTAAGGAAGACATTTTTATAAAAAATAACTTGACTTTTTTTTCTCACACACAGAAAAAAATTCTCATAGACAGAAAAAATATTTTCTTAGGTTTCCTTTTTCGAATATATTTTAGAAGTTTGCTAAACCATTACCTCTTATTCCTTCAACTGATTTCTTCACCTGTTTACCCTCAGCTGCTAGGTTTGTAATTTTGTTTTTTGTTTCCTCTGAGAAGCTTTTAACTTCTTGCAGTTATTAGGCATCATTCCTAAGTCTACGAAGAGTTTCTGGTTGTTTTAATTCGTTTTGAGACTCAACAGCATTTGATATTGCACTAGCTGTACTACCTATAGCAGCTGCTGCTTTTGCAGCAGATGCAATAAAATCTTTATTATTTTTAACAACATTAGCGATACTTCCTATACCAGGAAATATTCCATCTCCTTCTTTTTGAATAGTTTCTACATTGTCATAATGGGAAAGCAGATTTCATAGATGGTTCATGTGCTATTTTTTGATTTGACGCAAATTTTTTAAGATTGTGTTTATAAATTATAAGCATTTTTTAGGATTTAATTTAACTTTTGGGAAAAATATTTACGTTTATGATTAAGATTTACGTTTGTGAATGGACAACAACCGCGTGATAACTTTATTGATTTAACATTGCACTTTTTCTATTGCGTTAAGCAGCGTGTGATGTATTTTAATTTCTTTTATATTAACTTGCATTTTCTGCTGATTCATCTTTAAATCCGCTTTAAGAACCTCAAACTTAATTTTAAGAACATCTAACTGTTCTTTATTTCCTTTATAATTTTTCTTTAATTCATTTTCTAAATTGATTTTAAGAGTTTTCATTTTATCAACTTTTTGATTAAGTGATTTTACTTCATTTATTATTCTATTCATCTTTTTCATTTTTTGAGTAATTTTAGAACTTAATTCATCAACACTTTTTTGGAAAGTAGCTTGTAACTTATTTAAATTTCTAAAATTTTTCTTAGGAACCTTTTCTAATTCATTTTCCAATTGTTCTTTCAATAGTTGTATCTGATGTTTATTTTTAATGACTGCACATTTTAACTTTATAGAAAGTAATATTAAAATGTTTGATTGTTCTGAAATTTTTTTAAAAATTTTGCCATATTTACTTCTAGCAAATCCCTTTTATCCTTCTAGCAAATCTAGCAATCCTTTTTATCAAGTTTCAATAATTTTTCGTTTAATGATTTGTCATTAAGTTTAAGCAACTTTAATTCATTCATCAGTGGAACCAAAACATCGTTTATATATTTTTCTTTTAAGTCATTGATTTGTGTATCAACATATTGTTTATTTGTTAACTCTGTATTTTGTTGCAGAAGAATAGAAAGATTCAATGGACCAGATAAAACGTCTCCAGTTTCTATGATATAATTTTCTATTTCTGATTCACGATTATTCGGGATATATGCACCTCCACCAACATTTGGTAACATCATTTTTTAACAATAAAAGATGTCATGGAAATAAAAAATAAAAATTATTTTCTCATGAAAATAAAAAATAAATTTTTCTCACATAAGAATAAAAAATGGAAATGACTCAAATTTGTCAAGTTTGTAATATGCGTTTTACAAATCAAGCGTTCTTATATTCACTTATGAAATATACACGATGTGGTCAATTTATAGAACAATCTCAACAAAATATGCAACCTATGTCAAGTATGCAACAATTACTACCTATGACATATAAGCAATACATTCGTCAATCACAACAATTTTAAAAATTTGTTTATACCTCAACAAGGTCAAAATATGCAACCTATTCAACCTATGTCAAATATTCAACAATTACAACATTTGTCTATACCTCAACAAGGACAAAATCTTTATACAGCTAGAAAAAATAACGTAGGTCCAAATGATAATCATGTAGTTCCAAATAATCATCTAGTACAGAATAATCATGTAGTTCCACATAATCATCTAGTACAGAATAATCATGTAGATCAAAATCAGGAAGAAGTTCACATGCCACAAAAAAATTGAATTCTTCAAGCTAGGCAATCTATGGATGCACGGCAATCTATGCAATGTAATACGAAAAAAATATGTTCTGGTTGTAATAAAAATATAACGTCTAAAAATTTTGCACGTCATTTAAAATTATGTGAGCAACCAGAGGAGGCTAAAAAAGATAAAATAAAATATAAAATGAAAGATCAGCTATGTCGTAATTGTAATAAATATTTCACAAGTCAAGGAATTACTAATCATTATAATTCTTGTATAAATTCTACAAGACAATGTACAAATTGTCAAATTATTAAACCTAAGACCGAGTTTTATAATGGTAAATATCAGTGTAAGGGTTGTTTAAAAGAAAAAGTAAAGTGTAGAGGTTGTCAAAAAATTATATAGAAAAAAAATTTCCGCGACATGTAACACTTTGTCATAATCTATAAATTGAGCAAATCCAAGTATATGATAAAGATTTGAATATATTAATAGATACTGAACGTGAAATATATAATAACTCTCAAGACTTCGATACTAGAATGTATGCGAAAGTAACACCTCAACCTGTACAAGAAATAATTATCTTTTTAGAAAATGAAGCAAAAGTACCACTAACAATTATTCCTGAAACATTTTATTTTGATAATTATTTAAATGCAAAAATTTGGTATACCAATAGCTAAGCTAGTATATTAGAAAATAATAATACATTAAAATGTTTAAAATCTGGAATTGATGATGTAAGAAATTCCTTGAAAAAAGCAACACCAATAATATCTGATGCCGAATCTACATTAGCTGAAGCAAAACGAACAATTGAAGATATAAAACCAACAATAAACGGTGTGAGTGTTGTAATTAATTAATTGTAAATTTTTATGTAATAAATTTTTTAGATGTAATAAATTTTTTAGATGCAATAAAATTTTTAGTCATAAAATATTTTTTTTAGATATAATAAAAAATATTATTCCCACGTATCATCATCATCAAATAAGTTACTCTCAGCCAAGATTGTTTGAAATATTTCAGCTGGAATATCTTCTCCGTTATAAGGTAACATAATTTCATTTTCATCAGGTGCTTGGCGTTTAAGGTGCTTGACCAGAAAATTTTTTTTCTTCAGTATTATTATTTTTATCAGGAATACTAATTCCAGTTTCTAAAGATCTTTTCCATGGTTTATTAACTATAGTCGATAATGTTTTACCCGAATATAATTTAAGAAAATCTTCTACTATTACTTTATCTTGTGAATATCCTTTAAATATTTTCTTTTCGCTAAGTCTTCCTTGTTCATCTACAGTAATACAGTATTTTACTTTAGGTGCAATAAACATTGCAAAAATAATTCCACCATTTCCATAATCATTTTTTCCTTGACACAATTCTCCCCCAACATATCCGGGAGCATATAATTTATTGAAGAGTTCATCAGAAATGTATATACTATCGGTATCTGTATAATGAATGTATTTTTCGTTGAAACCATTAATTTCTAAAATAAAGTTATTCATGATTCTTCTAGAGTGAGAAAGAATAAAAGAACCTAAATGTGATGGCATGAATGATGTCTTCCCATCTTTTACAATACTAGCTTTAAGAAATTCATCATCTTCCTTTTCTACCTTCGCTAAATATTGTTCATCATTTAATTTTTCATAATCTTTTAATTCTTGTGTAAAAATTTTTTTCAGTGTACTTTCGTTCCATAAATGATATTTTGTGGTTATATCTTTTGGT
The DNA here is from genome assembly GCA_907163375.1 of Prostheceraeus crozeri. NCBI lineage: Eukaryota > Metazoa > Platyhelminthes > Polycladida > Euryleptidae > Prostheceraeus > Prostheceraeus crozeri. Next base: position 21,922 of record CAJQUW010001560.1, read on the forward strand.
ACAATTTTGCCATATAGCGAATTCATCAATAATTTGATTAACTCATCGCCTACAGTAATTCCGTGTTTTATATTTTTTTCTCAAATTAAAAAGTTTCTCAATATATTTTCGAAATGGTGAAACTTGATAATTTTTTTCATAAATTATACCATCATTAATATGTAAGATTTTTCCACCACATCTAACAATTTCTTGTATGTGTACAGAAGTTAATACATCATAACATATACCATTTCTAAACCTGATTACTTTTACATGGGTATTATTATTTTGATTTTTAACTTTATCTTTTATAGGAACTGGTTGATAAAACATATCATTCGGATATTGAAACACAACTGTAAATATTCCAGTTTTAGCTCTAAATGTTTGAGTATTAAATTTATATACTATTTCTCGTTCTTCTTCTTGACGAAATTTTCTAGCTGATTCAGATTTAGGGTATCCCGAATTTTCATCAAACATAGCTGATGGACATAAAGATGTTGCATCAAAAGCCATTAGAAATTCATTTTTTTGTTCAAGTAGTTGATTTGAATTTTTTTTACAAATTTCATTTTCATCTCCTACATGTCGATACTGTTTCATTAAATCTCTTAAATTACTTCCAGGTAAATACTGTTTAAATATTGGTAACAAGATGTTACAAAATGGAGATATGTATTTTCTTATATTTGCTGAAACTCTTCCACCTTTAACAGATTTTCTAATATAATTTCTAGCCCATAAATCTGTATGAGAATGAATATTTATATTGTCATTTTGTACGCTTTTCATCCAACCGTCAAATGTTAAAGCGGAGGATGTTTAATTTGTAGTTATATCTTCACCAACTAAATCTCGCATAACATTATTATATTTGTAGATACAAAAAGCTAAAGAAAGAATATCGTTAACTAAATATGGTCTCCATTCATTTTCTTTTTCTTTATAATTTTCATGTGTTATGTCTCCAATTTCATAATTCAATTTACACACATTGGTGGGAATTTTAAAATTCTCACACCATTTAGAAAGACTTGTTTCTACATGTTGATAACTACATTTCATTATAACAGTTTGAAGTGCCAATTTACCTGGAGGTGAATTTTTTCATATTGTTTTTAAATCTAAAAGATTTTTGAATATATCTACTAACACTTTCAGTTGTATAAGGATTTTGTATAGAAGCAATTAATATTCATCTTGAAGTTTTAAGAGGTGGTTTAGATAATTTAAAATTAGCTTTTATCGGAAAATAGAAATCAAAACCTGATGAATTGTGAGCTATTAAAGTTACTTTCGAATAATTAAATTTTCCAAGAGTTTTAAAAAATTGATGTATTGGACATTCATCATCCTCAGTTCTCGTAAATATTTTCACACAATATGAAGTTTATTATATTCTAATTCAGTTAAATTACTATACTCATTAATTTGTTTTTTTAATTTCATCTTCATCTTTTGATCGTTTAATTTTAATCATATCACTTAACAAACGTGTTTCTAATTCTTTCAATCTTTGTTTCGGTAAGCAACATACAAATTTATTGAAATTAATAGCTCCTACAGCATAAGGAATAGGATGAGCTGTTGAACAGTTAGGATCAGGAAAAATTTCGAGAACCCAAATATATGTTGAACTATGGTCAATTTTTTCTTTGTTATGATTTTATATGGACGAGCTGTTAGATTTTCATCAGTAACCGTTTTATATATTGGTTTGAAATTATTTTCAATTTCTCTAATAGCTTTTAATTTATGAGATTTATTAATTAAGCAATAGTGTCCAATTGTTGAACCTTCGTGAAAATAATTGTAATAAACATAATTATGAAACGTTTCAATTCCTCTAGGATTTAAATGATGATTCGAAGGACTGCAATACTGAACACTTTCTCCAAAAAATTTATTGAACTGAGAAAATTTGCAGTTTGACATTACTCCTGTTCCAGATGTGGCTTTCTCTTTATATAAAAAATTATGAAACATTTCTTTCATCATTTCTCATTGTTCTTCATTGAAGCCTCTCGTAAAACATTACAACATTTAATAAAACAAAAATCTTCAGAAGGAATATAACAATATTCTCCGAAATATTCTTTGATTCTATATTTCATATTAATGCCTGCACCTCTATGTGATCTTTGTACTAGCTTCATTCCAAAATCTTCATATTTAATATCACCTGTAAAAATCCATTCATGACTATCTGATTTCTCATCCAGATTGGAAAACCATGTTTCAAATGATATTTTATTATGGGTTACGTAAAAATTTTGAATTATATTTTCCTGATCTTCAATAACTTTTCCAAGTAAATTAATAATTTTACCATTTGCCAAAAGTTTCCGCATATCATTTACTACATTAATAAAAGATACAATCTCATATCTTATTTCTTTCGGATTAAATAAATTGAATAAATCATCACCAAGTTCATCCTTAATTCCATCATCAAAAAATATCAGTAATAGGAGTTTCTAATATTTCTTTTGTTCCACGTTTATGTTTTTTAACACTACGTTTCTGTTTTTAATACGTTTCTGCTTTTGTGTACGTTTCTGTCTTTCTTTAATCTATTTCTGTATTTTAATGAAGCAATTTTTTCATCAAATTTTACAATTTTTTTTACTAATTCATCAACAATAGGTTTCGTACCTTTATTCATCTTACAATTCATATTTTTTAAAGAAAATGATGATTCTTTTTAAAAAGGAAATTATGATTTTTTATTCAAAAAGAAATTATGATTTTATTTTAAAATCTGAAATAAATGAAGGTATATTCAATTGTCGTAATGCTTTTAAATCATAATCTGTTAGATGTTCCTTATTAATTAACCACCATAAATTATTGTATGCTAAAAATACTCTAAAACTTCTTAAACAAACTGGAAAATCATTTGTTCTTTCACAACTTTTTATACCATTTTTTATTTTATAATCTTTAACAAATTGCATATATCTCCGATGTTAATAAAATTTAACTTCTTTCTTCGAATTTACAGGATTTTTACAATGACGATAATCCTTTAAAACTGGTATATGTTCTATCTTGTACGCATTCCACATTTTTTCATTTTTTTTAATAAAAAATTTATAAGAAAAAATTATTCAAAAATATTTTCTATAACTCTATCATGTATTTTTCATCAATATTAATTGTAATGAAGCCATAATCTTTTGACCAAGCATTATTACACGAATGTTTAAATTCATATTTATCTCTTAACAAATCACATAAATTTCTTGCGTTTATTTCAAATAGTATAGATATATTGGCATTCTTTCTAATAACACTTCCGTCTAATGAATACATACTTTGTGTTAAATAAAAAACACTGCAGTTGTTATGTCTTCCTCCTGTGAAATAATTTCTCTGAACTGACTAATTTCTATCATTAACACAATCATCAAAAATTACACAATGTTTCAATGTTTTATCTAGTTTACTAGGATCTTGCATATTACCACTATCATCTATTAATTGTATCTTTATATGCTTATTTTTATTGGATTCTACTAACTGATTATTTTTTGCTGCTTCTTCACACCACGAACTTATTTCTTCTTCATATTCAGATTTTTCATATTCTTTGAATAATGAAGCAATTGCTGTTTTTTTAAGATTATTTTCAAATCCACATTTTAAAAATTGATAGACGGGTTGTTCTGCTGTTGTTGTATAAATTATAAGATTGTCATAATCCAAAAAATTTGGAGTCGTTAAAATTTAAAATAATAAATATGTTTTTCCACATCCTGATCTTCCACAAATAACTGACAAAACTTTATTAGATAAATTTGGATGATCATTAAATTTAAGTTTTTTTTATTTAATAGGGGCACTACACTCATTTTTAATAAAATAAATTTTATTTCATTTTTTCTTAAGAAGAAGAAAATTCAACTTCTCTAACCAAAAGATCTATCATAATCTCTTCACCTCCAAAATTTATTTCTTGTCCTTTCTCATCAGTGATTCTAATGTTAATACCGCTAATAGTTTTTCTTGTAATAGGGAAATATATTTATGTTTGTGGAATTACTTTTAATCTATAACCAATGGGTACAGTAAAAGCTGGAAAACTGAATATTAAATTTGACAATTTACCATTTATATATCCTCCTTCAATAATGTCATAATGTACAACAATTGAATTTATTTCATTTATTTTTGGAATCTTCTCACCTAAATGATAACCTTGACTATAGGTTTGTTTATCAAATCCTAATAGTTTTGACAATGATCTATCATGATTAAAATCAACTTGATGATTTTCGTCTAAAGCAAGAGAAAACTTATTAACTGCCGGTTCAACTGCAAAATGTAGTTGTTTCTTATCTTTAAATGCTATACCTAAATGTCTCTTAATTTCATTTGATATTAGTAGTTTATAGTGTGACATCCGGCGCGACGCTTCGCTTCGCTTTGCTTCGCTTCGCTTGCGCCGGATGTCACACTTTTGCGGGTTTTTTCAAAAAATCAAAATTTCAAAAATTTAGGTAGACTTCAAATTTCACGTGGCCGAAGGCCGAAGGGCGAAAATTTAAGCGTTTTTAAAAATACCCAATTTTCAAATTTTTCAAAATCTCAAATTTGAGAATTACAATCGGGCGAAGCCCTAGAACCTTCGGTTCGATTTTCACCCCCAAAATCATGACCGTTCAAGGACACCGAAAATCATAAAAGTTGAGAATTTCAAATTCATGAATTTTATCCATTTTTCAGGTTTTTAAAATATATCATGTGACTTGCGAACCTAAGGTTCAGGGCTTCGCCCGTTAAAAATATTTCTTTAAAAATGGAAGAAACAAAAGTGGAAGGAACTTCAGAAATGGAAGGAACCTCAAGAATATATCCTTCGTTATCATATGAACGTAGTTCTACTTTAATGGACATTGAAAAAATGAACATTGAAAAATGAACAAAGAAAAACACAAAGATAGAGTACGTTATATGAAAGATAAGGAATCTCAATTATTATTAAGATTAGAGCATTATAAAAAATTAAGAAAGAGATGGAGTAAAGTTAAGAATGTAACACAAGGAATTGGCATATTCTTAACAATAAGTTTAGGTGCTTTAACAATTGTTGTATCTTCAGGTGTTTTAGTAATTCCAGTAGTTGCTACAGCTTTAACAGGTACGGGTGTTTTTGCAACTTCAATTGTTACAATGTTAGATAAATCTTTAATAACTAAGAAACGAAAATCATTAAAAACTAAGCATTTACATATTAAAGAAATTTATGACAAATTACACTACTACTTTCAAAGAGTATGTGATGATAATGTTATTACGTTAGATGAGATTGAAAAATTTGATCAAATAGCTAATGAAGTAAATCAAATATCATTTCAATTACAGTCAGAAAAAGTTGATGATAAAAATAAAAAGGATGGTAAAACTTTTACTGATGGTAAAATTTCTAATGAAGAAAATGACAAATTTTTTTTAGAAGAGCTAAAAACTTTAAGCGAAAATTTAAGCAAAACTTTATTAAACAAAACTTTATTAAACAAAACTTAAAACGAGAAAACTTTAAACGAAAAGATGTCAGACAACAAAGCAATAAAAAAATAATTTGTTCAGTAAAATGTTTTTGTTGTATTCCAATGTTACCACAAAATTCAAATATTATATTTTAAAAATGGATAAAATTAGAGCTGATAATTTTAAAAGAATAAAACAATTAGAAGAGTTAATAAAACAAAGAAATATTATGAAAGAAAATCATCTTCAACATAGAATGATAAAAGCTGGTATTCAATCTGATATGTTTGAAAAAATGCAGCAAACCGAGCAAGTAAAAACTGATTTTGAAAAAACTATGAAACCATTTAAAACTCTTGAAAAAGAAAGTACAAATAATGATAAACAAATTGATATAACAGATCCAGAGCACAAAACTGTATTAGATGACTATGGATTACTAGAATCAAACATTAATAAGAAATTACCAAAATCTATGCAATTTGAACATTCTATTTCATTTATAGATGGAAAAACAATACCTAGATTTTATCTCGGACAAAACGAAATATTTCCACAACCTTTTCGAGGTATAATTTTTTCACCAGATAAATCTCCTTTTAATTTAGATAGAAATTTTGTTAATCTTTTAAGAGGAGCAGATTTAAATAATTATGCTGTAGAAGATCTCATAAAATATAAAGCTATGTTAGATAGAGTTGGTGCAGTAAAATCTCTTAGACGTTATAAACAATTAGAAAATTTATTATCAACGGGAGTTAAAGTAGGGAAAGGTTTATCTGAAAAACAGAAAACTGAAACAACTGTATTTTTACCAGATGATCCACAAGAATTACTAAATAGATTAAATATTTTAATATCTGCAATAAAAGAAGGACATAATTCTAGTTTCAATGAAATTCATGCTATATTGAAAAGACTGTTAGAAAAGAAGATTCTAAATGAAGAGGATTATAAAAGTATAACGAACCGAATGTTCTAGGGCTTCGCCCGAACCGGACATCTCTGATGTCCTCCAGGACTTCGCCCGTAGCTGAAATATGTTGTTGTTTTACTTTTTTCATAAAAAAATATTTATTTAATTTTTTTAGTTTAAAAATGTGTTCAGCAGATTTAGACAAAATTAATAATCATTTAGAAAATTTGACAGAGATTTTGGGTTCATCAAAATTTAGTACGACGTTAAAAATTATAACAACTACTTCATCACACACTTGTAATTTAGAACCCATTCTACATTTAGAACAAAATAAAAATTATCAAATTGCATTGACTAGTTTCTCTACATTTAACACTATACAAAACGTTATCAAAGATGCGAATGATCAATTTAGATATTCTACTGATAAAGGCAAAACATGGAAAATATTAACTTTTCTTCCTGGTTCTTACGAAGTTGAAACAATATCAAATGAAATTAAGAGACATTTAGGTATATCATTTAAAGATAAGAAACAATTACATTTTGCAGTTGAACCGAAAGTTAATAAATTTTCTCTTACTTTAGACGAAAATCATCAAGTTGATTTTAATCATGATAGATCATTGTCAAAGCTATTAGGATTTAATAAACAAACCTATAGTCAAGGTTATCATTTAGGTGAGAAGATTCCAAAAATAACTGAAATAAATTCAATTGTTGTACATTGTGACATTATTGAAGGAGGATATATAAATGGTAAATTATCAAATTTAATATTCAGTTTTCCAGCTTTTACTGTACCCATTGGTTATAGATTAAATGTAATTCCACAAACATTAATATATTTTCCTATTACAAGAAAAACTATTAACAACATTGGCATTAGAATCACTGATGAGAAAGGACAAGAAATAAATTTTGGAGGTGAAGAGATTATGATAGATCTTTTGGTTCGAGAGGTATAAACTCCCGTTCGGGAGGTATAAACTCCCGTTCGAGAGGTATAAACTCCCACGCGAAGCTAGAGAAGTTTAATTTTCTTCTTCTTTAGAAACAAAAAAATAAAAATAAATAAAAATAAATTTTTTTATTAAAAAATGAGTGAAGTACTACCATTAAATAAAAAAAACTTAAATTTAATCATCATCCAAATTTATCTAATAAAGTTTTGTCAGTTATTTGTGGAAGATCAGGTTGCGGAAAAACGTATCTATTGTTTAAAATTTTAACGACTCCAAATTTTTTGGATTATAACAATCTTATAATTTATACAACAACGGCAGAACAACCCGTCTATCAATTTTTAAAATATGGATTTGAAAATAATCTTAAAAAAACAGCAATTGCTTCATTATTCAAAGAATATGAAAAATCTGAAGATGAAGAAGAAATAAGTTCGTGGTGTGAAGAAGCAGCAAAAAATAATCAGTTAGTAGAATCTAATAAAAATAACCATATAAAGATACAATTAATAGATGATAGTGGTAATATGCAAGATCCTAGTAAACTAGATAAAACAATGAAACATTGTGTAATTTTTGATGATTGTGTTAATGATAGAAATCAGTCAGTTCAGAGAAATTATTTCACAAGAGGTAGACATAATAACTGTAGTGTATTTTATTTAACACAAAGTATGTATTCATTAGACGGAAGTGTTATTAGAAAGAATGCAAATATATTTATACTATTTGAAATAAATGCAAGAAACTTAAGTGATTTGTTAAGAGATTTATGTGTAAGAAATAAAGATGAATTTAAACAATCGTGTAATAATGCTTGGTCAAAAGATTATGGCTTCATTACAATTAATATTGATAAAAAAATTCATGAAAGAGTTATAGAAAATATTTTCGAGGAGTGATCGAAAGGAGTGACCGAACGGAGTGGCCGAATAATTTTTTCTTATAAATTTTTTGTTAATAAAAATAAAAAAAAAATATGTTGAATGATTATAAGATAGAGCATGTACCAGTTTTAAAAGATTATCGTCATCCTACAAATCCTGTAAATTCGAAGAAAGAAGTTAGATTTTATTATCATCATAAATACGTTGCGCTCGTTACAGATTATAAAACAAAACATGGTATTAAACCGTGTGTTAAAACAAAAGACTTTCCACTTTGTTTAAGAAGTTTCCGAGTATTTTTGGCGTATAATAATTTATGGTGGTTGGTTAAGAAAGAACATTTAACAACACATGAATTAGAAACATTACATCAATTACATATTCCTGTGTATATGCAAAAACGGAACCGAGGTTCTATGTAAAAAATTAATTTTTTCTTTTAAAAAATATGAATCGTGAAATGTCTCTCGGACAAACGTCTAGGATTGATGAATTAATCAAGAAACAAACTACTGAGTTTGATGCGCAAATTAAACATAGTAAACGTAGTAAACGTATTAAAAAACAGAAACGTACTAGGCGTAGTATTAGACGTAATACTAAAAAACAGAAAAGTGGAACAAAAGAAATATTAGAAACTCCTATTAGTGATATCTTTTTGGATGATAGAATTAAGGATGAACTTGGTGATGATTTATGTAATTTATTTAATCCAAATGAAATTAAATATGAAAATGTATCTTTTATTAATGTAGTAAATGATATGAGGAAACTTTTAGCAAATGGTAAAATTATTAATTTACTTGGAAAAGTTGTTAAAGATCAGGAAAATATAATTCAAAATTTTTACGTAACCTTCTATAATAAAAAATCATTTGAAACATGGTTTTCGAATCTGGATGAGAAATCCGATGCTAACGAATGGATTTTTACAGGTAATATTAAATATGAAGATTTTGGAATGAAGTTAGTACAAAGATCGCATAGAGGGGCAGGGATTAATATGAAATATAGAATCAAAGAATATTTCGGTGAATATTGTTATATTCCTTCTGAAGATTTTTGTTTTATTAAATGTTATAATGTTTTACGAGGTTTTAATGAAGAACAAGGAGAAATGATGAAAGAAATGTTTAATAATTTTTTATATAAAGAGAAAGCCACATCTAGAACAGGAGTAATGTCAAACTGCAAATTTTCTCAATTCAATAAATATTTTGGAGAATGTGTTCAATATTATAGTCCTGCCAATCGTCATTTAAATCCTAGAGGAATTGAAACGTTTCATAATTATGTTTATTACAATTATTTTCACGCAGGTTCAACAATTGGTCACTATTGTTTAATTAATAAATCTCATAAATTAAAAGCTATTAGAGAAATTGAAAATAATTTCAAACCCATATATAAAACAGTTACTGATGAAAATCTAACAACGCGTCCATATAAAATCATAACAAAGAAAAAAATTGACTATGGTTCAACATATATTTGGGATCTCGAAACTTTTCCCGATCCTAACTGTTCAACAGCTCATCCTATTCCTTACGCTGTAGGAGCTATTAATTTCAATAAATTTATATGTTGTTTACCGAAACAAAGATTGAAAGAATTAGAAACACGTTTGTTAAGTGATATGATTAAAATTAAACGATCAAAAGATGAAGATGAAATTAAAAAACTTAAAAAACAGATTAATGAGTATAATAATTTAACTGAATTAGAATTTAATAAACTTCAAAATTGTGTGAAAATATTTACGAGAACTGAGGATGATGAATGTTCGATTGGGCGAAACCCAGAGGATGTATGTCCAATACATCAATTTTTTAAAACTCTTGGAAAATTTAATTATTCGAGAGTAACTTTAATAGCTCACAATTCATCAGGTTTTGATTCCTATTTTCCGATAAAAGCTAATTTTAAATTATCTAAACCGCCTCTTAAAACTTCAAGAGGAATATTGACTGCTTCATTACAAAATCCTTATACAACTGAATGTGTTAGTAGATACATCCAAAAATCTTTTAGATTTAAAAACAATATGAAAAAAGATTCACCTTCAGGTAAATTAGCACTTCAAACTATTATAATGAAATGTAGTTATCAACATGTAAAAACAAGTCTTTCTAAATGGTGTGAGAATTTTAAAATTCCTACGAATGTGTGTAAATTAAATTATGAAATTGGAGACATAACACATGAAAATTATAAAGAAAAAGAAATTGAATGGAGACCATATTTAGTTAACGATATTCTTTCTTTAGCTTTTTGTATCTACAAATATAATAATGTTATGCAAGATTTAGTTGGTGAAGATATAACTACTAATTTGACATCCTCTGCTTTAACATTTAACGGTTGGATGAAAAGCGTACAAAATGACAATATAAATATTCATTCTCATATAGATTTATGGGCTAGAAATTATATTAGAAAATCTGTTAAAGGTGGAAGAGTTTCAGCGAATATAAGAAAATACATATCGCCATTTTGTAACATCTTGTTACCAATATTAAAAAAACAGTATTTACCTGGTCGCTACGCTGGTGGGGCTTTGTCCCCTGGAAGTAATTTAATAGATTTAATGAAACAGTATCGAGATTTAGGAGATAAAACTGAAATTTGTAAGAAAATTGCAAATCAACTACTTGAACAAAAAAATGAATTTCTAATGGCTTTTGATGCAACATCTTTATATCCATCAGCTATGTATGATGAAAATTCAGAATACCCTAAAGCTGAATCAGCTAGAAAATTTCGTCAAGAAGAAGAGCGGGAAATAGTATATAAATTTAATAATCAAACATTTAGACCTAAAACTGGAATATTCTCTGTTGTGTTTCAATATCCGAATGATATGTTTTTCCAACCAGTTCCTATAAAAGATAAAGTTAAAAATCAAAATAATAATTCTCATGTAAAAGTAATCAGGTTTAGAAATGGTATATGTTATGATGTATTAACTTCTGTAGACATACAAGAAATTGTTAGATGTGGGGGAAAAATCTTACATATTACTGATGGTATAATTTATGAAAAAAATTATCAAGTTTCACCATTTCGAAATTATATTGAAAAACTTTTTAATTTGAGAAAAAGATATAAAACAGAAGGAAATACTGTAGGTGATGAGTTAATTAAATTATTGATGAATTCGCTATATGGCAAAACTGTGCAAAAAGATATAACCACTAAATATCATTTATGGAATGAGAATACATTGAGAAAAAATTTCACTCAAGAAGTAAAAGATTATGAAAAATTAAATGATGACCAATATTTAGCGAAAGTAGAAATGGAAGATGATGAATTTCTCAAAACTAATATTGTAAAAGATGGGAAGACGTCATTCATGCCATCACACTTAGGTTCTTTCATTCTTTCTCACTCTAGAAGAATCATGAATAACTTTATTTTAGAAATTAATGGTTTCAAAGAAAAATACATTTATTATACAGATACTGATTCAATATATATTTCCAATGAGCTCTTTAATAAATTAGACGCGGCTGGATATGTTGGAGGAGAATTGTGTCAAGGGAAAAATGATTATGGAAATGGTGGAATTATTTTTGCAATGTTTATTGCACCTAAAGTAAAATACTGTATTACTGTAGATGAGCAAGGGAGACTTAGTGAAAAGAAAACATTCAAAGGTTATTCACAAAACAAAGTAAAAGTAGAAGATTTTATAAAATTATATTCGGGGAAAACATTATCGACTACAGTTAATAAACCATGGAAAAGATCTTTAGAAACTGGAATTAGTATTCCTGATAAAAATAATAATACTGAAGAAAAAAAATTTTCTGGTCAAATAAATATTCTTAAACGTCAAGCACCTGATGAAAATGAAATTATGTTACCTTATAACGGAGAAGATATTCAAGCTGAAATATTTCAAACAATCATCTGTGAGAGTAATTTAAGTGATGATGATGACACGTGGGAATAATAATTTTTTTATTACATCTAAAAAATTTATAACATCTAAAAAATTTATTACATCTAAAAACTTATTACATCTAAAAAATTTATTACATCTAAAAACTTATTACATCTAAAAATTTATTACATCTAAAAACTTATTACATCTAAAAATTTTATTACATATGAAAATATATTTATCGAATATTTTCTTTATCACATTAAGTTTTATCATATTAAGTTTTACCATATTAAGTTTCATCATATAATGTTTTATCAAAAGATAATTTAAATTTTTTTTCACTAACTATTGATTCATCATCATCATCATAAATTGTTTCTTCATCATCATCATAAATTGTTTCTTCATCATCATAAATTACACTTTTTGGTATAGGATGCCCTTCCATGATAGGATACCATTCTCTTATTGGAATATCTAATTCTAAATTACATTTCTTATCTGTTAATAATATAATAGAGAAAAATATTGGTCTTTGATCTCTTTTGGAAAATTTAATAACACCACCATAATCTGAATCACTTTTAGTTTTTGTTAAAGATGATAAAATTTTAAATTGATTAGATGTAAATCCTAATTTAAATTTTGTAGACCCGACACATAGTTGTCTAACAGTATCTTCAACTATACCATCATTATTATTTTCAATTGTAAGAAAATGAAATTTAGATAAATTTTTATAATTACTAATATTTTTATAATCTTTTTTACCATTTACACCTTTTTCAGATGTTACAGAATCATCATTATTATCATAAGATTCTTTAAGATCGGGCAAAGCCCTAGAATCTTCGGTTCGTTTATTATGAATATGATTATGGTCATTGTTAATAGTATAAGGTGTAGTCCACATATAAATTTTCTCTTGTTGAGCTAAACCATTTATATAAGATTTTAATAAATTAATATTTAAGTTTGAATATAATCCTATATACGTATCATCATCATATCTTTGCGGCATTTCTAATGTTTCTTGTTTATAAATTGTGTCTCTATAATAAACTTGACATAATAATTCTTCATTATGTTTTTTACTCTCTATGTGAATGTTATATTGATTTTGATCGTCAACAAATAATCTAATTTTTTCTTTGGAAAAAGATTTCAATTTTTTAACTAATTCTTTAATATTGATATAATTAATAATTTTAGTTTCTATCCAATCAGTATTACTAATTGGTAACACTGCTCTAATAAATCCATAAACATTATTATGACCTATTATAACCATATTTTCTTTATTTAATTCCACATAAGCTACATCATTATATTTACTAACAATCTCCATAAATTTAATAAATGGATCTCCTGGAAACAAACAATAATTAGTTTCTATAGAAGGTAAACCTTTTGTTTGTTCTCTAAATATTTCGGCTTGTAATTGAAACAAAAGATTAACATCTATACATGGATTTGTAATAGTATTATTATTATTATTATCAAAACATTTATTTTCAAATCCCGTTGATCTCGTCGAATAAGAAGAACAGGATGATGCGGGCGAATATATATTTTTTAAATTTGGATTTTCCATTTTTTTATTTTTATTAGAAAAAATTTTATTTTTTATTTTTATTAGAAAAAATTTTATTTTTTTATTTTTATTAGAAAAAATTTTATTTTTTTATTTTTATTAGAAAAAATTTTATTTTTTTTCTCATTACTTTTTTATTGTTTTAAAAATGATGTTACCAAATGTTGGTGGAGGTGCATATATCCCGAATAATCGTGAATCAGAAATAGAAAATTATATCATGAAAACTGGAGACGTTTTATCTGGTCCATTGCATCTTTCTATACTTCTGCAACAAAATACAGAGTTAACAAATAAACAATATGTCGATACACAAATCAATGACTTAAAAGAAAAACATATAAACGATGTTTTGGTTCCACTGATGAATGAATTAAAGTTGCTAAAACTTAATGACAAATCATTAAACGAAAAATTATTGAAACTTGATAAAAAGGATATAGAGCTAGAAGTAAATATAGCAAAATTTTTTACAAAAATTTCAGAACAATCAAACATTTTAATATTACTTTCTATAAAGTTAAAATCTGCAGTCATTAAAAATAAACATCAGATAAAAATGTTAAAAGAACAATTAGAAGATGAAATAGAAAAACTTCCTGAAAGAATTTAAAAAAATTTAAAGCAGTTACAAACTACATTCCAAAAAAGTGTTGATGAATTAAGTTCTAAAATTACTCAACAAATGAAAAAGATGAATAGAATAATAAATGAAGTAAACTCGCTTAATCAAAAAGTTGATAAAATGAAAACTCTTAAAATCAATTTAGAAAATGAATTAAAGAAAAATTTACAAGAAAACTCTAAAGAAAATAAAGAACAGTTAGATGCTGTTAAAAGACAATTAGATGTTCTTAAAATTAAGTTAAATGCACTTAAAACGGCATTGAAGATTAATCAGCAGAAAATGCAAGTTAATAGAAAAGAAATTAAAGTACATCACACGCTACTTGACGCAATAGATAAAGTGCAACAGTCAATTAATAAAGTTATCTCGAAGTTGTTGTCCATTCACAAACGTAAATCTTAACACGTAGATATTTTTCCCAAAAGTCAAATTTAATCTTAAAAATGCCTATAATTTATAAACACAATCTTAAACATTTTGCATCAAATAATAAAATTGCTCATGAACCATCTCAGAAACCTGTATACCATTATGACAGTGTAGAAACAATCGGAACACAAAAGTTCCTAGGCACCGCAGGTGCCGTCCAAAAAGAAGGGGCTGGCATCTTTTCTGGTATTGGAAGTATCGTTAACTTAATTAAAAATAATAAAGATTTGATTACATCTGCTGCAAAAGGAGCAGCTGCTATAGGTAGTACAGCTAGTGCAATATCAAATGCTGTTAAGTCTCAAAACGAATTAAAACAACTAGAAGCTATTCGTAAACTTAGGAATGATTCTGAAGAACTAAAAAATTTAAAAAAACTTTCAGAGGAAACAAAAAATAAAATTGCTAACATAGCTGTAGAGGGTGATAGTAAACATAATAAAAAAACAGGCGTAGCAATAGAACCTACGGTTCGTTCAATTGAAGAAATAAGAGGAAATGGCGTGAGTAGCAACCTTCGGTTTAACCAGCAAAGCTGTAGCGGAGCTGGTCTAGCAAAATTCTAAAATATATTTTTTAGTAAAATTTTTTTTAGTAAAATTTTTTTAGTAAAATTATTTTAGTAAAATTTTTTAGTAAAATTTTTTAGTAAAATTTTTTTCTATCTCTGAGAAAAACAAAAAGTCAAATTATTTTTTATAAAAATGTCTTCGCTTATCGAAAATAAATTTAGATTAGACGATCCTCCGTTCGTCAGTTATAATCAAAAAAAGAATGACTATATAAGAATTGCTATGAATCCCGGATCTTCCAGTAGAGTAAATACTGGGGGAGATTTAATTTTTGAAGTTGATAATCAGCAGAGTTATTTATATCTACCTGATTCATTTTTACACTGTGAATATTCTTTGTATAGTGATGCCAATTTTACAACACCATTACCAGAAACCGATAATATTGCACTAGAGAATAATTTCTTTCCAAGTTTATTTACACAAATGCGTTTAGATGTTGCAACTCAAAATATAGAAACAATAAGTGATTCTCCAGGTGTAATTGATACAATGCTTAGATTTGTAACAATTGGTGAAAATAATAAAAAGTATGAAATCGAAGGTTGGTTTCCTGATACTAATGATGGTATAATTGTTGATGATTTAACTCACGCTGGAACAGATGCAGCAGGAATTGCGAAAGATGTAGAAAATATTGCAAAACATTTAAATAAAACAAATAATTATTCATATAAAGAAAGACGTGAATTTAACAAGAAAAGTAAACAGACAGTAAATTGGTCATTGTCTCCATTATTCGGATATTTAGATTATGATAAAATATCATATCAATTAAAATTTAAATTAATAATTCATCGTACAGCAAATAATGAATTAATCTTTTTTGGTAAGACTGGAAAAAAAGCATATTTAAAAATTGATAGACTTGAATGGTGGATTAAGCATATTACTCCTAGTTTAGAGGTTGAAACAGCTATTGCAAAAAGATTAAATACTAACAAACCAATTCCAGTTAATTTTCTAAAGCGTACTGCTAGTTCAGTAACTTTTTCCGAACAAAGATTTAACTGGCATTTTACTAGAACTGCGAATACTCCAAGATATTTATTACTAACATTTCAAAGAAATAATTCTCCAAGTTTTGATAAGAACAATAATATTTTTCATATTAATACAATTCGAAGTTTACAAGTTTCATTAAATCAAACTCGATATCCAATTGATCCATTAAGATTCGATGATACCAATAATCAATTTATGGAAGGATATGATTCTTATAGAAATCTTTGTATAGAATTTGGAGTTGAACCACAATTAACTCCTGGAGATTGGAGACATTTATATCCAATTTTCTGTTTCGATTTAAGTGCACAATCTGAAGATATTATTAAAAATGGTTGTGATGTAACAATTAATATTGAAAAGAAAGATTCCACAACTTCATTGATGGCTTATGGTTTATTGCTAGAAGATGTAAAATATTCTATTGAAATTCTTAATGGAAAGATGACTAGGATCGGCTAAAGCCTCTGAACAAAGTTCTATAGGTTAGTAACCTGAGGACCTTTGGTCCGATCGGCTAAAGCCCAAAACTTCGTCGATTAATTAATTTTTTCATAACTAGAATAGATTAAAATTTTTGTTAACTTAAAAATTCTTAACTTAAAAATTTTTTCATAACTAGAATAGATTTAAATTTTGTTAACTTAAAATTTTTTTATTAAAAATGTCGCAACCGAAAAGTAATAATAATAAAACTGTTGAATTAAAATTACGTAATATTGTTGACAAAAATACCCCTAAAACTATTACGATTAACAAAAAAAAGTATTACATAAGTAAACCAATGATAGAGAATATTCAATTACAAGAAAAAAAGAATGGCGGGATTCTCCCATTAATTCCACTAATAATAGGTGGCATAGCAGCTGCAGGAAGTGTTGCAGGTGGGACAGCTGGTATTGTCCAAGCAGTAAATAAAAATAAATCAGAGAAGGCAGCATTAGAAGAACAAAAACGTCATAATAGGGAGTTAGAGAAAGTTGCTAGGGGTGACGGAATAGTAGATAATTTTATTAGTAAATTAAAATTAGTTGATGAAGGAAAACGAGTTCTTAAAAATATTCTCCACAATGTTGATGATTTAATTGAAATTAAAGAAACTAAAGATGGTTCTGGAATATATCTAAGTCCTAGTATGATAAGGTAATAACCTCAGAACCTTTAGTTCTTTTCGGTAAAACATTCATTTTATTTTATCTTTTAAATTTTTTTTATCTTTTAAAATGAATTCTAAAAATTCCGAAAATTTAATTAAATTAAAAATTTCTAATTTAGATTTATTGAATTATCTATTAAACAAAAATAAAAACTCAAATTGTAAAATTTATGAAGGTAACGACGACAAACAAAGTTTGGCTACTACCTACGGTGGTGATATACAAAAAACATTAGAAAACTTTCCTGGATTTATTTGGAGTAAATATTCGAAAGAAAAACATCTTCCTGGTCATTCATATACCGGTCCAGGAACTCGATTAGATATAAGACTAGATGAGAATAATAATCCGAAACCAGGTGAAGAACCAATAAATAGAGTAGATGCCGCCGCTTACAGGCATGATTTAGCTTATCGAAATCATGATCTAAGTTCTCGACATGCAGCTGACAAGAAGATGATTCAAGAATTAGATAGTATTCAAAATCCTACATTTAGAGAAAAGATTGAAAGAATGTTTGTTAAGAAAGCTTTACAAGCTAAAATATTATTCGGCCAGGGTTTAAATGAAACGACAGCTAAGCTGTCTGAGAGCAACGCTCGAACTAATAACTCTGAGAGCAACGCTCGAACTAATAACTCTGAGAGCAACGCTCCAACCTATGCGTCCGAAATTCACAAGGAATATAGAAAGCCGAAATATCTATTGAAAGTAAAAGTATTTAATAAAGATGATATTTGGAGTGCTGATCTTATTCATATGCCGAATGAAAGGGACTACAAATACGCATTGACCGTTATAGATTTATATACACGATACGCTTGGGTAAAGCCTTTAAAAAATAAAAGTGGTCTATCAGTTAAATATGCGTTTGAAGAAATCTTTAAAGAAAGTAATAGAAAGCCAAAAAAATTGTTTGTTGATAAAGGGTCGGAATTTTATAACCGAAACGTTCAGCCACTATTTGAAACTGTTTATTCCACTGAAAATGCAGGGAAGGCCGTAGTGATAGAAAGATTCAATCGGACGTTAAAAAATAAATTATTCAAGAAATTTACTGAGCAAAAATATCAGAAATGGTTGAAGATATTACCAGGAATTGTGGAAGAGTACAATAATAAAGTTCATTCTGGTATTGAAGAAACTCCAAAGAATGCTTCTGACGACCCTGATCTAGTACGAAAGAAAATATTCGAGAATAATAATTTGAATGAGAGTAATCCGAATTTGCAAAAACTTAAGCCAAAATTTAAAATTGGAGATAGAGTTAGAATATTTAAATATAAGAACAAATTTGAAAAAGGCTTTGTTGGCTATTGGACTAAAGAAATATTTGAAGTTTGCAAAATAAATCAAAGTTATCCGATTACTTATGAAATTAAAGATTTAGATGATGAAGATATCAGAGGCCGATTTTATCAAAATGAATTACAGAAAACAGAGCTTTAACCTCTAGGTGGCGCTTTAGCTAGCTTCGCTTGAGTTATAGATTGTTTAACTCTAACATAATATCTAGAAATGATACTCCTTTTTGTAATTTGTACAAAACGTATAAACATAATTGCCCACAATAAGTTGTTCCCGGTTTTTGAATTTGAAATGTATTATAAATTCCATTGCCAAGTAATTCTTTTACTTCATTTGTAGGGGGCAAACCGTATGAGTCGAACCAATAGTTCTCAGCCTCCGGGCGGTCAAAATAATAGTTCTGCTGATAATTTTTAACGCCTGCTGACCAATGTACACCTTTTTCATTTGACGTATGAAGATTTGTTATGAAATTTACAGTTATTGATGGAACTTTGTTCCGTGAACTGAAGGTTCCTGTTGGCCTATTTTTTAGGAATTGTAATTCATCCCTCATCAATATGTGAAAATTCTTTATTCCCAATTGATTAGCAATCTTATTGAAATCGAAATTCGTTGTTGTCTGTGTTCCATATAATTTCAAAAACTCATTTATGTTGCTCATTTTATAATAAAAAAATTTCTTAAGGGACCCCTAGAAGTCAGAAGGAGGGGGGGGTATTGATTTAAAACTGTTCTCTAATGATGTCTTTCCTTACTACTTAGTCAGAAGGGGGTATTGATTTAAAACATTTTTATAATGATGACTTTCCTTACTACTGGGGGGGGGGGTATTGATTTAAAACTGGTCTCTAATGATGTCTTTCTTTACTACTTAGTCAGAAGGGAGGGGGTATTGATTTAAAACTGTTCCACAATGATGACTTTCCTTGCTACTTAGTCAGAAGGGAGGGGGTATTGATTTAAAACTGTTCTCTAATGATGTCCTTCCTTACTACTTAGACAGAAGGGAGGGGGTATTGATTTAAAACTGTTCCACAATGATGACTTTCCTTGCTACTTATTCGATTTTGAAATGATTTAATTTAATCTAAATTAAAACGTTACATTGTTCCATTTTATTCTTATGAACTCTTGTTAAGAGAATATTGATTGTTTTATCTGTATTAAGACATTAGCAACATCTGTTACCAAATTTCTCAACATGAACAGCTGCTACCAGTTTAAGCTATTCAGTATGAGAGAATTCTTTGTGACCCGCATAACTCATAACTTTTCACTTGAACAGCTGCTGCCATTATTCCACGTATTACTGCGTGCATTCATTCTGCGAGCGTTCTACGAGACTGTGACTGCTTACGAATCATCTGTGACCTTTATCTATTTTGGTCAATTTCATCAGCGACTTTCAACAATTTTATTTTTTATCATAATTAATTCACTACGTTTTAACGAAAATGGCACGTTCAAGCATCGCCTTTGCCGATTTGAAAAGAAAAATTTCAGACACTATTGTGAACGAAGATCAACGGAAGAAGTGTATTGAGATGCTAACAGAATTTCAGGAGAAATATCTTAAACCAAGGGAGGAAGAAGACATCCACGCATCAAAAACATTCAGAGAATTTTTAGTGATAAATCGATTTGAAGACACATTGCAAGATAACGCCATCAATATCAGTTCAAACTATAATTTTGAAGAAGAAATTCAAAGAGACATCTTACCATCAGAGCTAACTAATTATTTAGCACATTTAAGAAGAGAAGAAGACATTTCGGTGAACAATACTGTGAAGTTATCGTTGTTAAAAGGAAGAGCTTTGACTGTAATCCGGGGAAGTGGCCATGTTTGTAAACAATTAGGTTATTCCAGAGGCTATAACATCTTTTTAAGAAAATTTTATAAACTATATTTACGATTTCCGTTTATTAAGAACTCGACGGAATCTATATCATTTTTCAAAAGGAACTTCGCTATTATTGACTCGTATCTTCGCCATGGGAGACAGCGCCCAACCCTTGATGAAATACTAAACTCAATCAATTGAAACGGTAAGCTACTCGCAATGGATAATAGTACTATGAGTATTACCTTATTTCTATTTACGAGAAACAAATGTATCATGCCATAATACATTTTAGTAACATATATATTATTCGTTGTAAACCATACTACTTGTCCTCATTGGTTTTATAGTTCTATGAGCCTTACCTTATTTTACTCATACAGAAACAATTGTATCATGGCATAATACATTTTCTAGTCAACATATTTTATTCGTTGTAAACCATGCTACTTGTCCTCATTGGTTTTATAGTTCTATGAGCCTTACCTTATTTTACTCATACAGAAACAATTGTATCATGGCATAATACATTTTCTAGTCAACATATTTTATTCGTTGTAAACCATGCTACTTGTCCTCATTGGTTTTATAGTTCTATGAGCCTTACCTTATTCTACTCATACAGAAACAATTGTATCATGGCATAATACATTTTCTAGTCAACATATTTTATTCGTTGTAAACCATGCTACTTGTCCTCATTGGTTTTATAGTTCTATGTGCCTTAGCTTATTTTACTCATACAGAAACAATTGTATCATGGCATAATACATTTTCTAGTCAACATATTTTATTCGTTGTAAACCATGCTACTTGTACATAGTACTTGTCTGTGATGTGAATAAAATATTTCAAAGGTGGAAATGTGT
Organism: Prostheceraeus crozeri; assembly: GCA_907163375.1. NCBI lineage: Eukaryota > Metazoa > Platyhelminthes > Polycladida > Euryleptidae > Prostheceraeus > Prostheceraeus crozeri. Next base: position 43,472 of record CAJQUW010001560.1, read on the forward strand.
TTTCATTTTGTATCGAGTTAAAGCAGTAACAACTACTGGAATTGTAAGAACGCCAGATGAAATGACAATTGTTAAAGCATTAGACCATCTCTTTCTTAACTTTTTATAATGCTCTAATCTTAATAATAATTGAGATTCCTTATCTTTCATATAACGTACTCTATCTTTGTGTTTTTCTTTGTTCATTTTTTCAATGTTCATTTTTTCAATGTCCATTAAAGTAGAACTACGTTCATATGATAACGAAGGATATATTCTTGAGGTTCCTTCCATTTCTGAAGTTCCTTCCACTTTTGTTTCTTCCATTTTTAAAGAAATATTTTTAACGGGCGAAGCCCTGAACCTTCGGTTCGCAAGTCACATGATATATTTTAAAAACCTGAAAAATGGATAAAATTCATGAATTTGAAATTCTCAACTTTTATGATTTTCGGTGTCCTTGAACGGTCATGATTTTGGGGGTGAAAATCGAACCGAAGGTTCTAGGGCTTCGCCCGATTGTAATTCTCAAATTTGAGATTTTGAAAAATTTGAAAATTGGGTATTTTTAAAAACGCTTAAATTTTCGCCCTTCGGCCTTCGGCCACGTGAAATTTGAAGTCTACCTAAATTTTTGAAATTTTGATTTTTTGAAAAAACCCGCAAAAGTGTGACATCCGGCGCAAGCGAAGCGAAGCAAAGCGAAGCGAAGCGTCGCGCCGGATGTCACACTATAAACTACTGATATTGATTCCACTTCGTAAGAAACAGGAAGAAAAGTTAGTACTTTCCATGTTTTACCTTCATCAGTAGAATATCTAAATTGATCATTCACATCTTTTACAACATTTTGAATAGTGTTAAATGTAGAGAAACTAGTCAATGCAATTTGATGATTTTTACTTTGTTTCAAATGTAGAATAGGTTCTAAATTACAAGTGTGTGATGAAGTAGTTGTTATAATTTTTAACGTCGCACTAAATTTTGATGAACCCAAAATCTGTTAGATTTTCTAAATGATTATTCATTTTGTCAAAATCTGCTGAACACATTTTTTAGTTAAAATTTTAAATAAATATTTTTTTATGAAATTTTTTTTATAAAAAAATTAAAAACAACATATTTCAGCTATATTTTATAATCCTCTTCATTTAGAATCTTCTTTTCTAACAGTCTTTTCAATATAGCATGAATTTCATTGAAATTAGAATTATGTCCTTCTTTTATTGCAGATATTAAAATATTTAATCTATTTAGTAATTTTTGTGGATCATCTGGTAAGAATACAGTTATTTCTGTTTTAAAACCCTTTCCTACTTTTATTCCTGTTGAAACTTATCTTTCTAAATCTTTATATCGTCTAAGAGATTTCGATGCATTAAGTCTACCTAACATAGCTTTATATTTTATGAGATCTTCTACAGCATAATTTTTTAAATCTGCTCCTCTTAAAAGATCAACAAAATTTCTATCTAAACTAAAAGGAGATTTATCTGGTGAAAAAATTAAACCTCGAAAAGGTTGTGGAAATATTTCTTTTTGTCCGAGATAAAATCTAGGTATTGTTTGTCCATCTATAAATGAAATAGAATGTTCAAATTGCATAGATTTTGGTGATTTCTTATTAATGTTTGATTCTAGTAATCCATAGTCATCTAAAATAGTTTTGTGAGCTGGATCTGCTATATTAATTTGTTTATCATTATTTGTAAGTTCTTTTTCAAGCTTTTTAAATGGTTCAATAGTTTTCAGTTAATTTTACATTTTCAAACATATCAGATTGTATACCAGCTTTTTTCATTCTATGTTGAAGATGACCTTGTTTCATAATATTTCTTTTTTTTATCAACTCGTCTAATTGTCTAATTCTTTTTAGATTATCAGCTCTAATTTTATCCATTTTTAAAATATAATATTTGAATTTTGAGGTAACATTGGAATACAGCAAAAACATTTTACTGAACAAATTATTTTTTTATTGCTTTGGCATCTAAAGTTTTGTTTAATAAAGTTTTGCTGAAAGTTTCGCTTAAAGTTTTAGTTCTTCTAAAAAACTTCATCAGTTTCCTCAATAGAAATTTTACCATCATTAGAAATTTTCTCGAGCTGTTTATTCTTATCATTAAATGATATTTGATTTACTTCATTAGCTATTTGATCAAATTTTTCAATCTCTTCTAACGTAATAACATTATCATCACATACTCTTTCAAAGTAGTAATGTAATTTATCATAAACTTCTTTAATATGTAAATGTTTAGTTTTTAATGATTTTCGTTTCTTAGTTATTAGAGATTTATCTAACATTGTAACAAGTGAAGTTGTAAAAACACCCGTACCTGTTAAAGCAGTAGCAACTACTGGAATTACTAAAAAACCTGAAGATACAACAATTGTTAAAGCACCTAAACTTATTGTTAAAAATATTCCAATACCTTGTGTTACATTCTTAACTTTAGACCATCTCTTTCTTAATTGATCATAATGCTCTAATCTTAAAAATAATTGAGATTCCTTATCTTTCATATAACGTACTCTATCTTTGTGTTATTCTTTATCCATTTCACTTGTTTTTAATTGAGATAACGAAGGATATATTCTCGAAGTTCCTTCCATTCTCGTCGTCGTCGAAGTTTCTTCCACTTTTGAGGTTTCTTCCACTTCTGAGGTTTCCATTTTTTAATAAATATTTTGAATACAATCTTCTCATACTTTCAGACTATGTGAAAAGACTACATAAATTTTCGACCACGTGATATTTTTAGACTACGTGATATTTTGAGACAACTTTTTTTTCGATATTTTTCGACTACGCGAAATTTTTAGACTACGTAAATTTTAGACTGGCTAAATTTTCGACTACGTGAAATTTTTGAAACCTCTTCAGTATATGAAAAAATCCCAACGAGCTTAAAACTGTTTTTTTGATTTTATCCTAAAAATTATTTTTATTTACAAAACTCTTCTTCAGTGCATGAAATATTTCCTATACTCATTCTCAGTATATGAATAATCCCAACGAGCTTAAAACTGTTTTTTTGATTTTATTATTTTATTTTTTATTTTTATAAAACTCTTTTTCAGTGTATGAAATATTTCCTATACTCATTCTGGAGGTATCTTAGTTTTTTTAGTTGTCCTGAATCGGTCATATATTCATTTTTTTGCATTTTTGGGTACCTTATTTTTTTTGGTTGTCCTGGAACAGTCATATATCCATTACTCGCGAGCATCTCCTTAGCCAGAGAACTAAAGAAGCGTGATCTCACTTTGCTGGGCACTACAAAGGCATGGAGAAGAGAAATACCAAAAGCAATGAGGAATCATCAAGGCAGAGAGCTCTATTCCAGCAAATTTCTGTTTACGACAAGTGACCCTATCCAAATCAACTCGTTTCCTACAAGGCGAAGAAAAACAAGGTTGTGATGGTCTTGTCATCAGCTTACAAGTGTTCATCCATTCAGGAATCCCATCCGAGAAAATTACCAAATGTAATTCACTATTATAACCAAACGAATGGCGGAGTTGATGTGATGGACAGAATGGTTGGAAATTACTCACTGAAATACAAGTCAAAAAGATGGCACGTCATGGTTTTCTGCAATTTGCTCGACATTGCCTGTCTTAACGCCTTTGTTCTTTACAGTGAGGTATTTCCAGAGGAGAATCGACGCAGAAGTCATCGACGGAGACTATTTCTGATTTCTTTGGGAACTAATCTTTCTGCTGACTACCGGAATTCCAGACGTCAAATGCTTAGACAGAGCAGCGTGGAGTCAAATCCTCATCCAGCTCTCTCTTCAGCCAGACGAGCCAGATGCTTTGAATGTTGGAAGCCAAAGGTTGACAGAAAGACCAAATACTTATGCTGTATCTGTCAGATTCCCCTGTGTTTGCAACATTCTCAATTCAAATGTGATTCGTGCTAAACGTTGAATTTTCGTATTTGCCAAGTATACATACATGTATGTACAGAGACATTATAGGCCTGATGAGCATTTATTTACACCATTGATCAGTTTTTGTACATTGCCGATTTGACTAAATAGATCATCAAGCTACAACAATAATAAAAACTTGTTATTACATGTATTTAAACGCACAGGACTACCTTCATGGGGCATGGGTCTCAGAGACCCACACTATGCAGAAACGGAGAAAAAAGATCATGCATTCTAGGGTTAACTTGCATATGGAAATACTGAAACACTATTGGACGAGCCATCGACCAAGCAAATTTTTGTCGATTTGCGGAAACGGTAAATTTTTCTAAGTTCTTTGACCAGCGAAAATTGAAAATTAGGGAGTTCGCCGAACCGCTGTGGGTCGCGGTTGAACATTCGGGTCCGACGACTCTTCAGCCCATTTTATTACTTGGGCAGAAACTTTGGGAATGGACGGGAAAACATGTTTCAGAGGATGCACCTTCCCTCCCCTCCGTGTCCGCGTGTCCTAGAATCACCAAAGTTGTCATTGAACGAGAGAACGGCCAATGCTAGACTTGGCGATTTGCGGACAAGACTCTCCTCCCCTGTGTCCACGTGCCACGTGTCCACGTCCGCGCGTGTCCGCGAGTCCGCAATTATCACACTTCCCCACTACTTTGAAGTTTTGGTTCATCTCCATAGGGCTTTGTAGCAACATACTGCGGTGGTTTACCATTGCCTTCCGCATCCGTGTGAAATCGAAGTCAGGTTCTCCTAGATGAGCTTCCTTAGCTGGGATACCGATCCTCATCTGACCGAAACACTATCAAATGCAATACTTGATTGTACTGCTTGAATGTACAAGATGGAGGTACGCAGCCATATAAGTCTGCAGAAGGTGGATGCCTGAAGCTTCGATGGTATGTACTCCATCAGGGTGCCACTGCCATCTCCAGACTCTGGGGTTAACCAGATTAATTAAGCGCTGTCCAACACTAGGCGTTGACAGGACATTAGCACCGTGACGAAACGGATGCCAGAGGGTGCCTGATGTAATCGAGAAGGAAGTCAGGAATTCTAACCCTTCTCATCGGAGGCTGTCCGCATACCTCAATAAGCTATCCCTGATCAGTTACTCAGATGCAGATAAATCGTCATCCAAACTATGGACTTCAACATTTCATGAAATAATTCATACCTCGTTATCAGAGCTCGGTTTCAAAGTTTGAACTCTGCAAACAGGAATGCGGAGTTCAAATTTTGAAGCTAAGCTGTGATATCGAGATTTAGGTAGGAGGTGGACTGTCAATAAGTGACCGGCAGAGCCAGGCTTTATCGGGCTCAATGGTGCGGTTTTCAAGGAGTTTGGGAATTCACGTATGGTCCTCCGCTGACGATGTTGTCGCTTGTTTTCCAATTAAGACTCTTATCTGTCGAATACCTATCACCTGTATTCTTAACGTTTATGTTCAGGGTACATGTTACTCATAACCATTTGGTAGGCTACAATAACAAGCAGATCAACAATTTACAACTAAAAGTGCCACAAATAGCAAGTGTCAAAATAACATATATATGCAATATATGTGTTTTACATGTAATAAATGGATCAAAACACTTAAAATTGATCAATATCGTGATATTTCGAGCCTGGAATTATCTAGAGGACATCCAAAATATTGCCGAAAAATTCAAACTGTTCGAATTTTCGAATGAATCGAAATTTCTACGAAAAATAGTGATTCTTTCTCGACATGCATCTCCGATCTCGTTGAAAATATGAACTTGAGTTTTGGTGAAAATTTAAACATTGCATCGCTCTTGATATGATGTGTGGTGGACTCAACTATTACCGAGACAAAATCATGAAACATAACAGAACATAATTGAAAGTTTTTGAAAAAATCGGGTTTGATTATTTTCAAAAACTGTAGACGACACATTCAACTAAGCGGTAGCCTCGGATGTGTGGAGACATATATGAAGAGTCTTTAAAAAACATTTCAAACTGCTTTCAATGATAATAGGGCATAAATCAGTGATTCTCTAAAAATAGCACTTTTCGGTATAGTCTGCAATGTCTCGCAATCGCAGAGAGGAAACGGATCATTGGGGGGTAAATGGTGATAATAATAATAATAACAATAATAGCAATCCATATCCACTGAAATATATATCTTCCTAGATCTGGAAAAGGCTTGTTTTGAATTTCAAACTTAGTTAAAAATTGAGTTTTAAATTGCGACTACTTGCAAATGTAATGACAGTAGAACAATAGGAAATCATGAATACATCGCCACGATTATGGAGTATTCTACAGCATCATGCTTGGAGTTACACATACTTAGTGGCTACTTGCTGTTCATCGAAAATTAAACATCACTGTTCTATACTTGCATCTGCCTATCTTGGTTAAAGCGAAACAAAATAATTCAGTCCAACGAAAATGTTTAGTAAACTGCATTCATATGTTAGAGTCTTCTGGGAATCACAACTTCAGGTATCTTTGAGTTTTGTTCGACAATTCATTCAATTCTTCTCAGCAATACGTTTACGTCTTTCATGTACTTCGTCATGAGTTTCTTCTTTTTTCTGAATGAAGGTTTTCAGCACCATTAACAGGATCTAGTCGTTTGGGCGCTTCCTTCATCAGCTTTAATGAATCTTCATTCTTATTTTCAACCCCCTTCGACTTCACCAACTTCTTCGAGATGAGCTTGTATTTCATACATCTTTACATTTGAAAATCAAAAGCACTCCTTGCTGGTTCATGGCCAAAGAAAGTCACGCCCTCTCGGTCAGGTTGGATCTGACTTAAGTCTGATGGACACTTGTAGTTTGTACGAGAAAGTTTGACAAGTTCACTGCAAACAATGGAAAACAGCGCCGCTCGTATGAAGCAAGTTTGAACAATTTGCTAATCGACAAATTTGGAAGTGCATGTATCAAGAATAGCATCTTCGACATTAGTGGTGTAAAGCTGACTGATATGGACAACTGATTGCCTTAGGACTTCAACAACGCATTCCAGAACAACGCATGTGACCAGACAAAGAAAATGTTGTGGTTCTTATGACAAGAGAACGGTATAATCAAAGGATGTATAATATAATAACAGATTCTTCAAAATTCAAGAGACTCGATGGTGATGTGGATTGGAACGATCGCCATGGTCAAGAAAGAGTTACTCAAGTCATTGATAAGCTAATAAAAGAAGAACATTTGCCTACAACGTGTAAAGATCTTCTTCAACATGGAATAATTCCCCGTCTTTGTGGCTTGGCAAAAGTTCACATGGACGACTATCCATTACGACCAGTTCTACCAATGGTTGGATCGGCATACCATTCAATCGCATAATTCGTTGACAGACATCTTTTGAATCCGCTGCAACCAAATTTTGATTTACATAGTATGAGAGAATCTAAACAATTTAGAGATCAATTAATCAAGTTGGAGATGGATGTCAATGATACGGTGCTTCTTTTGACAACAAAAGTTTGTTCACCAATGTTCCAGTGGACGAGACAATAAATGTGATTTGTGACTTTCTGCTTCGGAGTAATATTTCGCCTTCAAAACTATCAGAATGTGAGTTTTCGGAGGCAGATTGCCGATTATTGCTTTCTACATTGGTAAAGAATGTCCAGTTTGTTTTTAACAAGCAGGTATTTGAGCAAGTGGAAGGTCTGTCAATGGGTTCTCCACTGAGTGTGGCCTGTAGTCAAATTTTCATGGGACATCTGCAGAAATTATTTCAACAATTTAATAAAAATCAATTAAAGTTTTATTGTCGATACGTATATTTTTGGTGATCGAAATATTATGGAACAGTTCTTCGAATACTGCAACAATCAACATCCATCTGTGGTATTTACCAAGGAATCTGCGAGCAGTTTTTTGGATGTCAAATTGCACTTCGATGATGGAAATATAACGACATCGATTTATAGAAAACCGTGTTTTACGGGACTGTGTGATTATTATCAATCGCTTCGTCCAATGTCATATAAAAGGAATCTCGTTAAGACTTTAACGAAGAGGGTGTATGATATCTGCACCTCTTCATGTATGATATCGGACTCTTCAGCGAATGGCTACCCGGAGTGGTTTATCAATCGAAACATGACACCACCTCCGAGACTCCCAACTGCAGAAAAGAAGCCGCTCTTCTTCAACATCAGCTACCTTGGACAATTTATACCGTCATCAAACCGATTACAATTTTCAGGACGAATAATCTCGCACCTACAGCTGTGAAGGACACAATTCCACCTACCCGAAAACCGAAAATCATGTACGAGTCTCTCTGTCCTTGTTCGTCGTGCTGAGCACATTCCCAGATGGGTACAAAACTCAAACTACAGACCGAAATCGACCAAGGCTGTCAAATCGGCAGTAACAAGACACTTGACCGAGTGTGACAGAAAGACCGACATTTTATCACAAGCTGAGCAAGGATTCAAAGTGGTGAGGAGCCTCAAGACAAAGTTTCAACTTCCGGTGACTGAAAGTGTTACCATCGAAGAAGTACAGTTGATATTATGTGCACAGAAAGACCGACTTCCTGTATTGAAACTCACCTGAACTACTCAGGCAGATGATCTCAGATTGAGTTAGCCCGAGGTAGGCTGATGAATCTGAAGAGGCGTTTACTTGTTGGTCCTAAGGAAGATCTCGTAAAATGCGATGATATAATAAAAGAGCAAGAAAGTCGTGACATTATATAGATGACAACCAGTGATGCTAAAATCGGAGAAAATCCATTATAATTATATTATTACATAAATCTGTAAAAATATGTATAAAAATGTATCGGTGTCCTGGACAATTAGAGAATCTAGTGTTTCTTTTGATTAGATTTCGCATGCATAGAGTCGGATTGAGTTGAAACTTTGTCTTGAAGCTCCTCACCACTTTGAATCCTTGCTCAGCTTGTGATAAAATGTCGGTCTTTCTGTCACACTCGGTCAAGTGTCTTGTTGCTGCCGATTTGACAGTCGCCGACTGGCTTCATTAGGTGGCCGTCGTAGGCTGAGATGAACCTGTTTGAGACCGTGAGTGTCGGTCTTCCCATCGCTCTCCACATCTTCGTTGAGATAGCAGTTGCTGCTGCACCCGTGTCGATCTGCATTAAAAAATCTTGATCGTTCAACCACATGACGATGTTTTCTTCCGCACTGTACGTGGGGAACAACATCAACATGCAAAACGGACTGGGTTGCATAGTTGACCGAAGTTTGACTGGGCTTGGAGAGACACATCGACTGTAAGTGATTGAGTTTGCTACAATTCTTGAACGACTTTCCCATTGCCGGACATTTTGAATAGGACTTGCAACATTGTCTGCCGCACCGCATACACTTACATGGTTTTCAATTGCTTGCATTGTACTCATTCGCAGCCTAGCACTCCAACTGGAAGGACGTATGTCCACAGTTTCGCGCTCAGCAACTCTCCTCCGTTCACTGTTTTGTTATTTGGATTCCTTGCTATGATTTTTTGCATCTATGTGTTCGTTTATTTATGGTCTCTCCGAAAACATCAACCTCAACTTCACCGCTCTTCGCTCTCTGCTATTCGCTCATTTTTCTTTTGTTTTTGGCTATTCACCTCCTTTATCATCAGTAATTGATGACTAATTCCTCCCTGCAACAGCTCCCGACTGGTATACATTCGCCTTGACCTCTTTCGTCTGTGACCTCCATCTACAAGGTTAGATAGACAGACAAGGAGAGCCTTATGGTTTTACCGACTTTTGAAGCCGCCTTCGCATGTTCATCTGGTTTCATCGTCTCTCTGTGTTCCTCTCCGCCATGCCACTCTGTCATCGCTCCGCCTAAATCTGCCACATTACTCTGTCACACGGATGCGGAGTCCTATCATTTTGATAGGACTCCGACTCCGACAACGGGTGGCCAATATATAAAGCCTAGTTTTTTTGAAAAATTAACTGGTAACCTACATCATAGATCATTATAGTCTTACCTGAACCTATTTTTAGGGATCATTGCTGTATCAATTATCAATCATTTTCGATGAAAGTTCATCAAATGTCGCTTTCAGTTTGATGCATGCGACTCAGCTCCTCCCATCTTCTTGATGTGTGCTTCACACGGTTTTTACCTAGTCTCTATCAGGCAGGAAGATCCCCATCCTTCTAAAAAAATGAGTACACATTCGATTTTGATATGCGCTTTAGAAGACCCATCACACACGATTAACGTGAGGGTAAGAGGACAATGCTCTCAAGCAAACTAGTATTTCATTTTTGTCTCTGATGTAACCTTTAGCGCGTAGGTGTGATTGAGGCTAGGAAGGCTTGTCTTCTCTACTGAATCACCGAGTGAAAAGACAATCCCTTTTTAACTCACGGGTCAATCCCTCAACTACTACAAGCTTTGCATGCACTGCTGTCTCTGTACTTTTGTTTGACACAAAAAGCTGATGTCAAGACAGTGACAGCTATATGCACGATAATAAATAATTTGTTTGTATTATATTTCGGGTCTAATTATAGGCCGGAGTCCGGAGTCCTATCATTTGATTCATTGATCATTTTGAAATTTCTGTCTAGTGATGGGAGCTTGGCATTTTTCCTCTGCCGTCACAATGAGCCATGAACGAGCGAAATCGTTGCAGAAATAGAGGCTGTGTGACTCGGGTTATAATTCACATTTTCTTTTTCAAGATTTTTTTCTTTTTTCCAAAATTTGGCTTTTTTTGTTGTGGGCATAGAGTAGGTATATTAGGTAGAGTAGTAAGTCCACATTTATTAAGTCACTTATTAAATGAACTCGAGGGGAATATAGTTGATAATTGTCACCAAATGTGAGGTATGCGAAGTTTCCTCACATTCCTCCGACTCCGACTCCAGCAAAAATGATAGTACTCCGGGACTCCGACTCCGCATCCCTGCTCTGTCATGACCACCCTCACCGCTCGCGTTTATCTCCTACATGTTTGCAATCTGTGCAAATGTTGCTGCATCCCCTACCTCAATGCCAATCTGTGTTCTCTATTGCCTTGTCTGCACGATCACCTCTCGCCATCACTCGTGGAAGGTATATCTCCCAAATCTCTCCATCGGAAGACTCCTTTCGGCCATGTGATTCCACGTCAGTGCATGTGACACCTGTATCATTTGTTCCTCAGTTCCCTATACCAGTGCGTATTACGCGTCATCATCATGGAATTTCGCTTGCTCTCGCACACCCAATTTTGATACTAATAGCAATCGTGTTTATCCTGTTGAAGAGATTCCATCAGTCTCTGATACATGGGTACACAGGTGTGCCGTTACTTACGCCAACCAATACGCAGAACCAACGCAACTTCATAATATGTCGTCCAACTGTTCGTCGCACTCCCTGTCCTAAGTTGAACCGTCTACCTAATATGATGATCTTAAACGCACGGTCTATAGTCAATAAATTTGTTGATCTCGCAGTATTGGTTGGTCTTCATAAACCTGATATTTGTATAGTTACGGAATCATGGTTGTCTGATACTATTCCTGATTCTTCATAAATTTGAGCAACTTCTCCCTCTACCGCCGTGACCGTTGCTCTGGTTCAGGTTGTGGTATATTCTGCTATGTGCGAGGTACTTATTCGTCAACTGCCTTTGATGTGAACTCAGTGCTCTTACCTTTAGTTCCGTCCTCCAAATTCATGGGTCTATATTTTTAAGAAATTCAGCTCGCTCTTGTAGTTGTTTTTACCACCCTTTCTGGAATGATGTAGCAGCTCATCGAAATGCCAATGACTGTCTGACAACATAAGTTGATTTCCTGAAAGTTAAATTTGGTGAAGATATACGACTTCTAATTACTGGTGACTTTAATCACCTGCGTTATCACTATGACATACGACACCATCAGTATTCTTTTTTCTGTTACTCCCATCGTCACATTTCCGATGAGTTTCTCACATGCTCGACCAGATATTTGTGAATGTTTCTTCAAATGAACAGCCGCAGTCCCTAGTTCCTCTGTAATTCTGATCACTTGATTGTCAAATGGTTTCCCTCAATTCCTCCTCGCGTCGAAATAACGAAGAAGAAAATTAGGATATTCTCTAATGCAAACTGTTGTCCAGAGGTCGAACCCGGAAAGTGTCATTGGAAGTCGGCAGGAAGGGCATCCGGACTACAAAGCACCACAATGCTCCAAACAAAGTCTGACTTAAGTCAGCACCGTCCAAGACCCCAGCAGGGGTAAAAAGTGACGTAAAATCCGTAAAAAAAAACTGCCAAACTTACGCAATATGTATCTACCAGTGATTGGCTTGCTTTGATTAACTCCTGTGTAACTAGATAAAATCTGCTGATCCTGTTTGGATAAAAATTTCTCTCAAACTGTTGATTGACGATAGTGATCGTGCCTTCAATCAACAGAAATGGGAAAGTATAAACGGCTTAAGGACTAGTGCAACATGATATCGTATATTCGCGTGTTTCATTTATAACATGCACACTTGTACTTCAGCATGATATGACACTGCATGTTTGAGTGACTATCATGTATTGCATTGACTCTTCTTCCGGTTATTGCGATGTAGTTTTCTTAGAGGCATTGAGCATTGAGTGCTGTCACTAAAGAAATAGAAGCTTGCAGCTGAGCAAAGACTTTTAAGTTATGTACGGACAAAGTGATTTCCCATACTAAATATCTCAAGCAGAATTACCTCAAAGAAGCGGTCGAGTCAAGTAATAGCAGAAGTCTGCAATGCGTTGAAATAATGTATATTTCCCGTCATTCCATCATTTCATCAGCGGAAATGTTCTCTGCACAAGAATATTGTAATTATTTCTCTAGTAATTGCGATTCGTCCAACTCTGCGAATTATGCAGCAAATTCCACATCCGAATGTTCCCGGCCGTTCTTCTTGTGTGATGAAGTTGAAAATGAGTTAAATCGTCTTTCGAAATCATTCATTGGCCGTGACGGATTACCTTGGATTCTGCGCAAATTTGCTTGTTACTTCACACTTGTATTGACATTCATATTTAATTCGTCGTTGTGTTGTGGAATTGTACCGGATTCCTACAAGATGGCGAACGTCCTACCCATCCACAAGTGTGACAAACTCCTATATATAATTTCGATCCTACCTGCCAACTCAAAAGTGTTTGAGAAACTGGTTTCCAAAAAACTTATCGTCCTTTTGTGACATATTCTGCTGACAAATCACAATTCGCTCTTATACCGCGATCACGTTCGGGAACTACATACGCGCTAGTCCTGTCCCAGCATGAAATTGTGAGATTCCTTGATCCTTCTTCTGGTGCGGTGCGAATTTTATCAGTCGATATGTCTAAGGTTTTTGACAGACTTACTCATGATGATATTATACAAGCTTGTATACACTTCGAAATTCCATGCTTTAAAATTAACTGGATTCGCAATTTTCTTTCCTCGAAGAAACAGCGGGTCTCTCTTAGTGAATCGCATTCTGACTTTGAATCTCTAACAAGTGGTGTGCCTCAGGGCAACGTTCTTGGCCCTATTCTTCTTGCTCTTTTCATTGATAAGGTTGTACCTCACCTGTAAGCAGCAACTCATCAATAATTGAATATGCTGATGACATCATCATTTTACACTTTTTGAGATCGCCGCTTGATGATAATTTGCAGGCAGAATGGGAAAACATTGTCCATAGGGCTATTTCAATTTCACTCAGTGTAAATTATTCGAAGTGCAACGTTACGGATATTGTAACTAAGACATCTATTCTATCCAAGCGTCTGCTTATCTCAAACAATAACTATCTTAGCAATGTCGAATCGCATTCCTGCCTAGGAGTAAAGTTCTCTCATGACATGAAATGGTCTCTTCATTTGAAAATGATTGTCAAACAAGCCTCGAGATGCGTGTACACTATAAGAAATCTGAAACGTGCTGCGTGCACTGTTGGCATGATGATAAGATGTCGCAATGTTTTCATACGTTCCATGATGCTATATGTCTACCCCAGCCTTTGCAATTCTCCTCAATTTCGTTGAACGTATGATTGCGTCTTGAACGCCGAGTTTAACACATCATTGGTCTTCCCTGTACAAATTCAAATCTCGATGCTGCAGACAAGACATAAAGAAAACTTTTTGATGGCGTTATGAATGATGGAGCTCATCCGCAAATGGAAAGTTTGTATCTCGCTTCAGCCTCCTTTTGCTAAAACAAAGCGTATTAGCAATTCATTGTTAAAATTTTGTAATTAGTAGTTTCATTTCTTTATATCACATTCCCTGCCTACCAATATTTTACATTATACTTTATTCTTTGTCTGCATTTTCTGGGTTTCCTGTTGTCAGTTTTCACCGTATCATGTGCACTGTACTTGTTGTGAAACAATAAAGAATTTGCTTACCTACTTACTTGCCGGAATTTTTACTTGCTTAAATTTTGTTGTTTGGTAGAATGAATTTCACCAGTGTCTGCCAACGCACCACTTTTTGCTAATTCGATTGTTTCATAAACCACAAGATGATCGCGAACTTGTTCTATGGTAAGCGGTTCAATTTGTAATACCTTCCTCCCGGCCTCGATACTTCGACACCCAAGAATAAGTCTATTCCCAGCATGGCATCCAACGAAACTCCGGTTGCAAAATTCTAACTTCTTTAAACGACCAAAGAAACTGGATGCGGACTCAGCTGGCCCTCGGTGCGCTGCATAGAAGTTCAATCGCTCGGCAATTTCAGGATGCGGACTCTTCTAGTGTGATACAAGAGTGGTCCCTATTTGTGCGTAAGTCACCGAGGCGTCTTGAATCAAAACTGGAGCGCGGCGATCAGCTACTAATGACGAGCCTTTGGAACCGATCGTTGAAAACAGGTATGTCTTCTGACGGACTGTACTCCAGGTGAAAGACTCGAGAAAGCTTTGTGTACCTTCAAGTGTAGTGAACCCATTCCTAGGGTCATCAAAATCCCTCGAGTTTCAAACATAAGCTGCGACGCCATGTTGTGTTATCTTGTGGACCTACTCTATACCGGTACTGCCGCTAATAAGGCTTATTGTCATGGACGCATCGCGTAGAAAAAGGCAAATGGCGTGGGGGACATGTCGTGTCCAAATTTCTTATTATTCACTATTTATAGGAGGGAACACAGCTGATGAACGTAAGTCTGAAATCAGCAGCTAAAAGAAAGATAACGGTCGACAGTCAAACGCAACAAAGAACTTCAATACCTAACTGGTCATTGAATCAACAGACGACTGGTAATTGAATGATTGGGGTCATCCAATTACAGCACAACCTGGTCAATAATGACGTTTCGGTTCTACACAGCAACACCACACATGATAAATATATATGTTGATGTTTACATGAAGTTGTCAAGAATGGAAATTTATTTAAGATCGAAGCACAGCAGGGGGAATCAATGTGGGACATGAATGATCTGTGAAAAGCTGAGAATTGCACATGAGACTGATTCAAACCATTTTATGCAGTTGTTGAATCAAATTGAAACTGCGTGAGATTTCTGTGCAACTTTTGTGCATTGAAAACTTTCACTTCTGAGCTATAATTCAATCTAGTGGCTTCATGATCATGAAATTCCAAGATAATGAATGAGCACTCCAAGAGTTCCAGTCGGGGACTCACAGTTCTTTTCTTATTTATAATCGAGGCCCTCGAGAAAAGATTATGGATAATACAAAGGAGCACATATAATTAAATTACTGTAAACTAACAAATGTTTCTGACTTGTCTCAACCTTATAAATCCACCTGATCGGATTTCTTCTGTATGATTGTGCGTGAGCTACCTTGTGAATTCATCGTAGAAAAAGATGCAAAACGACGAAACTATTTTAGTTCAATGGTTCGAATGGCAGGAAAGCACATAATTGGTTTTTGCTATGGCCCATGCGTCAAATCGCAGACAAATTGGCAAAAAGACGGTTTTCAACATGATTCAATTTTTCCGGAGATTGCCTTCCAGCGATCCAAAAAAGTAATAGAGCATTGCTGCTGACATGATGCCACTTTGCAAGTGGTATGAATCAAGTTGCATCTCAGAAGAATAAATATTTCCACATTTAAACAGTGTCTTACTCTCCTTTTGTGTTGTAATGATAATGACAGCAAAACATAGAGTAAGAATATTCAGTAGAGTGGTAACAATCCCCAATGTGTATACAGCTTCGATTTCATCAAATGAATATGTGTCGACACCAGTTCGAGACCCAGCACCACCTGTGAGATATGCAGCTTTTAGGTGATTGAAAACGCAACCAGAGGTAAAACAGCAAAAGCGTTGTCATAGTCATAAATGCCGCAAAAATGTGAATTTTCAGCCGAATTTTTTGGGAACGTTACTTCTAGCGACTCTTAACCCCAAGACCAATCATCCATGATCGTGCACCAAAAACCCCCACAACCATGGAGTAAATATCATGGCAAGTATATTAGGTAGAGTGGTGAGGTAAATCCGCATTTATTAAATCCCCAATGTGCAAACTTTCGATTTTATTACATGAACTCGTGGGGATACATGTGGCATTGTCACCAGATGTGAAATATGCAAATTTTGCAGTCGAACATAGAGTAGGTATACTAGGTGGAGTAGTAACTCCGTATTTATTAAAAACCTATTATGTGAGTTCACATTCGGTGTAAGTGTAAGTGTTAGAGTTTACTCCGGAGTTAACTGCCGACATGACTCTCTTGTATAAGTAGTATGCAACAGTTGGATCTCAAAGGGAATGAATATTTGCTAATAAATCATCCCAACTAAGCGGAAATCAAGCTGATTATCAAGGGAATTTCATGCTCCGTATTATAATGGAAGTCTTCATGAAAAAGTCGCGATACTATCCCTGCTTTCTTGGCTGAAATGTCAAGTTTTTGAATGACTCTTCTCCGGCTTGATTTTATGATTCACTAAATTCATGTTTCATTTCTTGAATCTGAATAGTGATGTGGACCCGATTGTATCTTTCAAAGTCAATTGAAATCACTGTCTTTGAATCTGTGATTTTGCCATGCCAATGGCAGCTGTTGCCTGATCACGCTTAGGAAGATTCTCTAAAGCATGCTTTTGAGGTTGAGCAGGAAAGCAATAGCAGGTCATCGAGTTGCCAATTTAAAAAACATTACCTCACCAAGGCTATCAGACGCGGACTATATGTAAAATGATATCATTTCCTTCTGCTTTATGCTATCATGATCAGTCAATTTCGTTGTAATTTCTTCAAAACTGCATAAATGCGTATATCTCACATTTCGAAACAATTCCGACTGTATCTCCTTTGAGTTCATTTAATAAAATCGAAGGTGTATACACATTAGCTGAGTTCATGTCCGGTGTAAGTGTAAGTGTTAGTGTTTACTCCGTTTACCCGAACCGAGAGTTAACCCCGGAGCCAGAGTCGGTGTAATCTCCGGGTTTAAACCTGTTATGTTTGAACTACGACGAACGACATTTGGCACCGCTTTCATAAAATCGAAATGTCACGTGCATGTTGACGGAATGAAAAATTCATCAGTTTTTATTCAATTACCCCGAAAGTAGACTGAAATCAGACAAATTCCATCAGAAAGCAAAAGACAAATGATTTGGGTGCATTCTTCATCATTCTCATTACGATTCCGCGGAGAAAACTGAACAAACGAAGGAGTTAAAGCGAAAGTGTCGTTCCTATGAAGCTTAATAAAGGAAAGATTTATAACATAGAGTATACAGATACTTGTTTGAGTCGACACCATAGAGTAGGGATATATAGGTAGAGTGCAGACTCAAACAAATATCTGTATACAGTGAAAATTTTTGTATGAGAAGATTCAGTTTTTTGCGGAGATTACGTTCCCGTGGTCCAAAAAATTATCTGAGCATTTTCGAAAAAAGTCAAAATTTGCCATTTTATATACTACCGAGATGACTCTCTGAAATAAGTAGTATGAAACAATTAGTTGGATGTCAAAAGAAATGAATATTTGCGCAAAAGTATCCTAACTAAACGGAAATCAAGCTGATTATCAAAGAAATTTGATGAATTTTATATTACAATGAAAGTCTTCATGAAAAAGTCGCGATATTATTCGTGCTTTCTCGGCTGAAATTTCAAGTTTTTGATTCAATTTTCACCGGCATGATTCTATGATTCACTAAATTTATGTTTCATTTCTAGAATCTGAATAATGATGTGGACCCATTTACATCTTTCAAAGTTAATTGAAATCATTGTCTTTGATTATGTGATTTTGCCATGCAAGTGGCAGGTTGCCTGTGACATGATCACGCTTGAGAAAATACTCTTGAGGTTTAGCATGAAAGTAATAGGAACTCATCGGATTGCTAATTTAGCAAACATTAAATCTCCAAGGCCGTCATGAGAATCTGAGAATCTGTAAAATACCATTATTCCTTCTGCATTGCAAACATGATCACTCTATTCCGCGATAATTTCCTCAAAACTGCAAAACTTCGCATACCTCACATTTGGCAATAATTACCAACTGCATCACCCATGAGTTCATTTAATAGATTCGAAAGTGTATACACATTGGTGATTTAATAAATGCCGAGTTACCACTCTACCTAATATATTTACTCTATGATTGGTAATTTCTTATACCGACGAGCTTGAAGAGCTGTGTATCTTTCTAAATTTTTATTGCCAATTTGTTAAATTTCTCCGACTTTCCCTTGCATGCCAATACTGAGATGTCATTTCGAGGAAGGCCCTCTTACGTGGGACATCTGCAGCGATATAGTTTCGGTTAGTTGTGTCAAAGATTGTGCGATTGATCCCAGAGTTGTCGCTGAAAAGGTTCAAAGAATCGGTGTATTGAATCGGTGATTCCAATTTGTGCCCTGTCTTTTGAGAGCACTGGAGCTATGACGGAGAAGGACGTAGGAAAACGGACGAAAGTCGCTATACCATGTGACTCTTTCGAAGACTGCGTTTTCAGCGTCCACTTGAATGCCACCGCTGTTTTCTGTGCATCTTGTTGCTTCTTATGCGATTAATGATTGATTTTTAATGTCATTGTAATTTTGATTCGCTTATCTGTATCGAGCGATATTTGTTCACAATAAATACATTTGACTGAAACGCCGTTTTATTAATCACTATTTGCTTTAAAATTCCCATGTATCAAGGGAAAATTCTGCAGAAGTTCAGAATGTGCATAAGGTACATGCGGAATCATACAGCTCTCTTGTTGGAAGTACAGACTTACATTATAGCCTAAAAGGTCTGCTTGCATCCAATAATACAATGTGATCACGATATGTCGAAGTTGATGAATATTATGCCTGAGCAAAGTTGTCAATTTGTCATATAGTGGATTATGTGAGGAAGGAACAGTATCTGAGGACAATGATGAATTAAGTAGCCTAGGCCTAAACCGCTTTCCAAATGGTTTAATGTAAATACCGGTATAAATACTAGTATGTCATTCAGATTATTCGTTTTGGCAAACATGTAATTTTATAATTGTAAATGGGATGTCAACTAAGTTAGAATCATGGACATCGGATATCAGCAATGAGGTATACAAAATATCCAATGTAAAATTAAGGGATAATCAACCACCGTTGCTGATGAAGTGTGCGCGGTGACACCGTCCATCAGGTCCTATAAAGGTTGCAATTAACCATCTTCATGCGAGCATATGGCAGTCAATCTTCAAGCTACAGTTTTAAGATGATGCGTGCCACATGGATGCATTTGAAATGATTGTATACTGCCTACCCCACTCGCGGTTCGTGCACTTCTAGAAGACTGAATTAGGTTTGCAATAATTGCATCTGCATGTCATCGCATAACTTCACTCACTGTTTTATGCCATCTTTGGCTAAATAAAAGCAAACATATACCATAGCTTCGGTTGAATTCGCTTACAAATTTCGTATGTAATTGATAGCTACCTCAGGAGCAACCGGCTCCGGGCACAAGTGCCGGTAGGACCCCTACGCAGGTGGGCAGGATCGAGCAGGCCAACACGAAATTCACTTTCGGATACAGGGCGGGTGCAGGAAGATATGTACATGTAGACAACATTATGAATGAGTTGATGCAACGAGTACGACAGGTGGGCGGACCTATTTTCAAATTTTTGCAAGTCGAGCTCCTGATTGCCCGCAGCATTTCTCATAGAATCAAGGCTTGATGAATTTCCGATTTCATCATTTCAAATAAGAAAATGAGCAAGGTTTCAAGAAATTAATTAGAAATTATATCACGCACAACTACGATTCCAAAATGTACAAAGTTTCTTTAATATTGAGAGCTCTTTCCATGGAACAGGAGCGAAAATCCCAATTTATTTATTCACCGTGCAGAATTTTCATGAAAAAAGCAATATTCAATGATATTTTGGTGGTTGCGAAATATGATCTGATAGCGATTTATAATTTCATTATGTTGACATACATCTTTGTTGTGCAACCAATGGAAAAATTTCATCAATATGCAGAACTTAACACTTTATACTTTACACCAGAGATATGAACTCGACAAGGAGTTAACTTTTGCATGGTCCGAGTTATCTATGTAGCAGTAGGATTTGATGGTGGAAATGTGAATTTTCATAATTCGGTAAATGACTTGAATTTTAAGATTTTTATCACGTTGTGAAATTCAGCTGTTATCGTATACTTTGCATTTGAAAGAGAGTTTACTCCGGGGTTAACTCTAGAGTTTACTCCGGTGTAGTGATGAAAATTTTCCGGAAAATTTTGATTCAAAAGTTTCCGTGGAAAGTTATGGAAAAAATTGGAAAATTTTGAAAGTTTTGATTTTTTTGATTGCTGCCTTATAATTTCAACGCTTCCATTGCCGAGGCAGCTACGTACCAATAAATTGGGTCTAATTTTATCATTATTTCGATTAAAGCGATCGTAGCAATGCGAGTTCCGTCCGCGGATTTTTTAGCATTCCTTTGCCACCAGTGGCTTGTGCCATTTTGTTAGCATTTTTAATTATCACACAGACACCGTTTTGGATAACGTGAATCTTGCTTTACAATAGAGGTATAATTTCATGCATTGTGGAAGATCTGGAGCAAAAATAATGTACTTTATATTGGAGTTTGCTAATTGTTAGCTTTATTATGCAGCGTTGATCATAGTGATGTAAATTCTCCATGTGTTGATGAACATGTGATGAAAAGCACACAGTCCACACAGCATTCATGAGCGACCATATTGGAAGATATAAACATTGTAAACTCGTGAGATATTTGGAAACATAAAGATCTCTGTAATGAGTAAAATAACATATCTATGATAGCTTCAAACTTCTGGCGCATTGTCCGATATCTTCGTTGAGGATACACATCATCCATTTCTAGTTCAAATGGTTCAGATAGTTCGAAATCGATTTCAGATCTGCCCAAATGAATTTCAGATATGGTCCAGATGAATTGGAGATCTCCAGTTGAATTAAAGATCTTTTCAAAGTTGAGCTTGTGACAGATTCAGCTAGCGAAATCTGAAATCCATCTAATGACTGAAATTCATTTGGAAAGATCTGAAATAGACATGGAAAGGTGGAGTTGGTTTCAAAACTCAACATACAGGGATGATAGAGAAGCTTTCGGACTTTGAATACTACATACTCTTTTCAAACGACTATAATACGTCTCCAAAACAAAGGAAAAAACGTCAATCACCGAAAAATAAATTTCAAATTTTCCAATAGAAAATTTTCCAGAAAATTTTGAAAAAATTGGAAAATTTTCCATTTGCATCACTACCCGTAGTAAACTCTCGGTGTAGAGCTAACTTCGGTGTAAGTGTAAATGCTACCCTAACACCGAACATGAACTCAGGTCGAGTAAACACTTACACCGGAGTAGTGATGCAAATGGAAAATTTTCCAATTCTTTCAAAATTTTCTGGGAAATCTTCCATTGGAAAATTTTGAAATATATTTTTCAGTGATTGACGGTTTCTCTTTTTTTTTGGAGACTTATAGTCGTTTGAAAAGACTATGAGTAGTGACCCCGTGGCAAATTCACGCGCAAAATGTGAAAGGATGAGTCATCATGCTGACTTAGCCCCCCCTCTGGAAGGAAGGTGAGGGAAGTGGCCAAGGATGTGTTGGGAGGAATGGTCCGTGAGGAGGAAACGGGTCCCTTCCCCCACTGGAAGGAAGGAAGGAGTGTTCGGGTAAGGGTTGGGAAGGAAGGTGATAGGAATGTGTGATGGATAGAGTGTGGAAAGGGTAGGTGTTGGTGGTGTTGGGATGAGAAAAGTTGGAAATCGACAGGAAGGAGTGCTCGGATGGGAAAATGGAGTGCAGATTCGGAATCTACGTGAAATTTTGGGTTGGGAAGGATGGAAGGAGGAGCAGCAAGGGGTGGAATCTTTGAAAACGTCAGAGTTGGAAAAAGGCAGGTTTTGGATGTTTTGGGATGAGAAAGTCCATTTTTCGGGCAGAAGGAGACCTCGGATGGGAAAACGGAGTGCAAATTCGGACGTTTTGGTCAATGTTGGGTCTAGGAACTTCTTCCCAACTCAATCGGAGAGAAAAAGTTCTGACCCCCCCTCGGCAGCGATCTTCTAACTTTGGTTGTAGACATCGTAGAAAGTCGTGCAATAGCTCGTTTGAAAGCTGGGAGTGAGACAAATTCAGTGGAAAACACGGCTTGTTCGTATCTGCCTTCGTTTAGAGGTGAGACGTCACTGAAAATTTGGGACATTGGCGAAAAAACGAAAGAGTTAGAATTTTTACGAAAATCGCTCTGGCGGGTGAACCAAGCCTCGGACGGGAAATCAGAGACCAGATTTGGAATCAGCGTCAAATTTGTGACAAATAATGTTTTGACCCCCCCTCTTGTCGATTGCATATTCACAGGGTATATAAGAATGGGATCGGGAGAGGAATTTCACTAAGTTGAGAAATTGACTACAGGTAAGTCGTTTCTCTTGAGTTCCGATATCGGACTTCTGACTTTCCATTGCTGATATCAGCTAACGTGTCAGACTTATAGGTTAGTCAGTATAGCATGACTGACCATTTGATGATAGTAGACCGAAATCTTCAAACGGCTATAACTTTGCTTCTACAAGTCCTTTAGACTTCATTCAAAAAACATTCGACAGCTCTTGCTGTGCTGTAGGTGACAGAATACTTATAAACGTTTTATAAGTAGTACTAAAATAATGAAGAATTTAAATTCATATTTAATGATAATAATTAAAGTTTTTGAATAAAAAGCAGTCGTTTATGTGTCTCTGTGACTTGGGTCGTTTCCTCTTGTAAATAACTCCACCGGTTTTCATGTCAAAACTGGGGCCCGGATACCAACACAGTGATATGACGCACGCTCTGTCCGCCCGAGGTTGGATTTGTGGGTCGAGGCCTTGGAGCTGGGATAAGATCCCTTCTGAGTAATGCCTGTAACGGATTCAAGAGCTTAACACCCAAACGGTTGTTGGCTTGCTATCAGGCCATCTTCGTCTAGCCTCAGTAACTCAGGGTTGGCAACGTCTATCGTTTGTCATTGTAACTTGGTAAAAATGAGATGGTTGCTGCAGGCACTGACGTCAAACCTTTTCGCGTTATAGGGGAATCCGTCTTTGTGTTGGGAGTTGGTAACGGAAAGCACGGTGACTGCCGATGCCCATACATGGTAAAACTGCTGTTGTCAAGTTAAAAGCATGTCCAAATAAGGAAAGTCTGAATCATGGCTTTGTGCTCCCTGAGTATATAAACCGCGACTTTTCTCTAGTCTTCACTCCTGTTTCAAGTTGCAAGACGAACGGTGAGTGCTCTGACAAGGTTTGCTATCAAAATTTGGGATATAGGATAAAGCTAGGAATCATACTCTTTAAATTTTATTCCAACGTTTGCTATCAAATGTTCGGTGACTTAGTCTTTCAATGCATATCAGCAAATAGTATCCTATAAACACTTGCTATCAAATTTTACTCTATCTTTACAGAATTATCATGACAAAACCGAGCAATGCTAAGATGTTGGTTGGCAAATGCAGTTGCGGCAAGATTGCCAGAGGCAGTGAGCTGAAGAAGCATTTAAAGGCTAAAGAGGGGACGATGGGCCATGAGAGGAAAGTGATGTTGAGGTTGTGTGTGTCTTGTCGGAAATGTGTGATATGGGATGAGAAGGAATTTATCAAGGCGCATTTACAGTGTGAGAGTCGGAACATCGGAGAGAAGGGGTTCAAGACGTAGTTTGAGGGAGAGTTGTTGGAAAGGGAAGAGGTGAGAAAGCGGTGGCAACGATTGATGACGTGGTTGGGGAGAAAGTGGTTACGAATGCGAGTGATGAGAGTTCGAGTGAGGAAGTTGAGTTGAGAGCGAAAATGAAAAAGAAGGATGATGTTGACTTGGATGCGGTGATGGAAGATTTGTTTGGGGATATAGCGGATTTGAAGGAAGAGTGGGAGGGGAAGGAAGTGGCTAAGCCGATGGCAGCGTCATCGCCACGGCAGGAAGAGGGGTATGATACGGAGGCATTTGTGAGGATGAAGGATCGTGTGGTGGGTTTGGAAAGTAATAATAGAAAAGTTTTGAAGGAGAATGAAGAGCTGATGGTTAAGGTTGAGGGGCATAGGGCAACGAGAGAAGAGTTGGAGAGCTTGAGAAAGAAGGAGAAGGAATGGATGGCGGAAAGGAGCGAGTTGATGAGGAAGGAGGTTTGGTGGAGAGTTTGCAGGCGAGTGTGTCGAGGAAGGATGAAGAGATAGAGCGGATGCCAAGCGTGGTGAACGAGACGGAGGAGGTGAAGGGTATTAATAAGAGGTTGGTGGGTGAATTTGAGCGACTGCATGAGCGTTTGATTTGTCGAAAAAGGAGAGTATATGAGGTTCATCTTCCCCTCTTTGAGAATAACATATGTGATGTCCCCACAATCTCCAGCGATTTGAACGAAACGCAGTTGTGTTACGAGGGGATGGAGTTCGCTGCCTTCACATGACGATGAATATCAATGGAGAGCTTGATGACTTCGTCGTCAGAAAAGTTAGAAAGAAGGTTCCCAGTAAGTCTATTCAACATAATTATTTTTTGTAGCTCATCTAATCTCCTATTATTTTCCTTTCAGAGTGTTTGCAGTAGTAGTGTCGGTGGACGGAGAACGACCCATGGGCTCTTTTAAGGGCCAACCTTCTAATGCAGCTAAAGCGGTCCCAAATTCGCCACATATCCTCGGATATGGAATGCAGAGGGGAAGAGAAATGATGAATGGAATGAAATGGGAGGCCACCCTTGCGCCACACGCAACACATCACAGACTTCTCTCTTCAGTAGTGAACAAGCTCTTGTGAACGCCGTCAGAAAATCTATCAAGTTGTACAAAAGTTTTTTACTGCCACACAGGTTGATGTATAGTTAAAAAGTTTGATCATCGAAGGTTTATTCGCATGTCTAGTCAGAAAGTGTATCATGGTTTGCAAAAGCAAAGTTTAGTATAGTCAAATATTTTTACTGCAACACACGTTGATGTATAGTTAGAAAGTTTGATCATGACGTTTATTCGCAAGTCTTGTCAGAAAGTGTATCATGGTTTGCAAAAGCAAAGTTTAGTATAGTCAAATACTTTTACTGTAACACAGGTTGATGTATAGTTAGTCAAGTTTGATCATGATTTTTTATGAAACACAATTGTCATGAAATGCAAGCGTTAGTGTAGTCAAATAATTTACCGCGACGCACGTTTGTGAAACTAAAGTTTGATCATTGAAGTTGTATGACTGACCGAACTCACCACAGCACTAGAAAGTTTTAGAAGGTTTTACTGCACAGTGTAAATTGTCGTGTAACTTACTTTCACAGTGTTAGAAAGTTTTATTGGAGACAGTTGTCAACTGTTCCCTTATTAGAAAATTCAAACTACATGACTGTTAGATTAGCTTCATCAGGTTTACTAAAAGCAGTTTTCTACTGCAATGAGAGTTTAGAATGTTATATGAAAACAGTGTTCACCACAGCACTAGAAAATTAAGCACAACACAAGTGTCATGAAAAAATACTTTATTTGGTCTTTGATTTAACATCATTGAAACCCACTTTACTAATAGCAATGACAATATGGTTTATTTTATTCAGAAGCAAATGATCGCCGTAACCATGAAAGTTGTCTATCCGAGAAATAATCTTCCGCAGATATCGTGTATAAAACTCAGAAGCATCAGTAACATATTCTTGTCCATAGGAACGAAATTGAATGTCAACACTTTCCGCTATTTCACCTTGTGGAAAATGAGTGTAATTTACATGTGCAATTAAGTGAGCCTTGATGAGACTGTCTTTGAAATAAGATATCAACTCCGTAAATATTTCTCGTGTGCAGTCTAAACATGCTTCCAATTCTGTCTCCTCCCTTTGAAACTCACGGATGTAATCTTGTATTAAGCCTCCGAAGCACTCTTGATGAAAACGAATCGTGCAATCATCATGTTTCAATGTATTGACTTCAGATGCCATGGTTGAGTCTATTGCTAAACATCATATTTGCCGAGGACGATTTCAATAACGCGTTACAAATGTGTGTGTGTGCACATAGGGAACTCCAGCTCGTTTGTGATTGGACGAGAGGTCTCTCCATTCACCGCTTAGGAAAATCTTATAAAAGGCAGTGCACCAGCTCTGTTCTTCACATTTATCTTTCACAAGGTGAGTGTCGGTGAGCTCCTGCTATCAGGTTGTTTTGACTTGCTATCAAATTGAATAGTCTCTTGCTATCAAGAGATTCACTTCGGCTCATAAAACATATCATCGCTGTAATACCTCCTTTGCTCGAGCGTTCCTTCGGGACGGCGGGTATTGCCGTAGAGGGATTGCGTTTCACGGGTTGTTCGTCGTTTGTTAGACCGAAACCTCTGAGCCGTTGCTCATGTTGGGCGTTCGACTTCATACTCAACGTGATGCTTTCTCTCGCCAGGGCAGAGTACTTCAGCAATTCGACAAAGGTTAGTCTTTATGATATGGAGTAGAGTGAGATGTAACTCATTAGATGTCACTTCAATGATTGTTCCCATGATAAACGTTGACTAGGCAAATGAAATTTCATCTTTCCTTTTTTCAGTGATTGAAATCTCATAACATAATCTGCTATCTGTAATCGAACAAAAATGGAATTCGCAAAAATTGAAAATTATCGCATTGCTTCTGAGATGGAAAAAGCCACCATCCAGCAATGTAAGTATTTCTATCAAGATTGATTCTATTACTAACATCATTAAGGTAGACATCCTCATTAAAATCAAGAGCCCCTCCCTTATATTGTTCATGTCTAAACCGAATTCAAATTTTACCTCTCCTCATCTTTGCTGTCATTTTTTTTCAGTGCATGAATGTATTCGTAACGGGGAACCCGTCCCCCAAGGAGCAATCGGGCAAGCTTACGAGCGGCTTGGCAAGTGTAAGTATCCTCACCTATGAGAGCTGGAATGTCATGTTTTTGCACTTCTGTATCCGTATAGCTTACTCTCTATCACTACAGTATTATCTCCGCAACCTCTAATCTAATCTCTCTTTCCTCTCTTCAGATATGGCGAAGATGAAGAAGTGGGAGGAAGCCGCGAGACGGAAATACCACCATGAATTTTCGGCCCTACCTAACATTTCAAGTTTGAAATGTTGATCATGTTACTAATCTCTTTTCTCTTTTTCTCAACAGATCTGGCGGCCTACCTCCTGGACGGCGACGTTCCTTCTCGTCCCATCATCATCCCGGCATCACCACCACCACCTGGAGCGGCCGACCTCCCTCTCCTCTCCGTTCAGTCGGTGGAGAGGCTATTGGAGCAGGAGGAGCTAGAGATAGTGGGAGAGGAGAGGGAGATGGAAATCGAAAGGAAGGAGGACTTTCAATGCCAGTGGTGTGACAGGGTCTTCGCCTCAGCCTACAGTTTGAGACGTCACACCGCTGGGCGCGCCTGCAGGGGAGGAAAGCGCCGACCAATCCCTCAACGACCCAAGTGTGAAGGTTGTGGACGCACGCTCTACAACAGCGCCAACTTGCGAGTCCACATCGAAGGCGGTTCCTGTGGCAGTGTGAGGCAACCACCGACAACAACAGGTAGGAAGCATCCTTCACCGCACGTCGGCTTTTCCTGTTCTTCGTGTCAGAAGACCTTTTCTACAGAGTTTGTTCTTTCTTCACACACTCTCTGTCACACTCATCCCACTGAGCTTTACACTGACAACAACGTCACTCTAAGGCTGAGCAAGTTTTCCCTTGAGAGGCTCGTTCGCGATTATCAGTTAGAAAGCTCTGAAGCTGTGCAAGACATTCATCTTTTCTTGATGAATAATATAGTCTTAATTCATCAAATGTTGGCGAGCTTGGATAGATTTTTACTTAAGGGCATGTTCTATTTCACTGCTCGTTTCAATAAGGTAGACAGTAGCACGGGAGAAGTAGAGTCCACTGTGACCATTAGGGTAGCCTCCTGTGCTGCTGATCTCATAGGTGATGTAAACGAGTGGATAGAGAGACATGCCACCTATCTCGACAGCAATTTAAATAAATTTAATGAAAGAGACAGCGGTCTGGTCTTTGATGGGATAGAGAAAGTAGACATCAAAATAAATCTTTTAGAAAATTTACAAGGGAGTGGTTGTTTCACCCTCCCCAAAGCACTGGCTGACAAAAAGGCTGTCGTCAATGTAGAATGTCAGTCCCAGTGTTTCAAGTATGCCGTCCTCTCCATTCTTCACTATAATGTTATAGATAGGGATCGTCAAAGAGTCACCAAGTATCGTGAATGGGAGGATGAGCTTAAGTTTGACGGGTTAGAAGTCAACACACTAGATTTTAAAGGCATCGCCCAATTTGAGAAACTCAATAAAATTAAGGTAGTTGTCCATCTCTGGGAAAAAGGTCTGAAGGGCGTTGGGTATAACAACCGCCAAAGTAACTTCGACCGGGTTGTCAATCTTCTCCTAGTCTATAGCGACAACCACCCAGACTGGCATTATTGTGGCATTCCTAAAATTTCTAGATTGTATCACCACCAGCAAAGTTATGATGATAGGTCTGCCTTATGCAGTAAATGCAATATGAAACTTAGGCTCAAACGGCGAACGCTCCCCGTCATCTTCCATAACTTTAAATGTTATGATGCTCACATTATCATTCGCCATGGATTCGGTAAAATGAAATCCTGGTCATCCAAAGTGATTGCACAAAGTAAGGAAAAATATATGTGCATCACTGCTAAAGTCCAAGTCGATAAGACGAAGGAGGGGAAGCTTTTCTTCTATGACATAAAGTTTCTAGACAGTTTCCAGTTTATGTCTTCTTCCTTAGCCGCGTTGGCTAATAATTTAGAAACACTTCCCCTCACTGAACATTTAAGGAAAGACTATCCCAACATAAGTGACAGTCTGATACGGCGGAAAGGGGTGTTTCCTTATAGTTATTTTAGTTCAATGGATACATTGAAAGAAACATCCCTTCCGTCCATCGATAAATTTAAAAATGATTTGACGGGTGAGGACTGTTCGCTGGATGATTATAGGCATGCAGAGCAAGCATGGTTAGAATTTAGGTGTCGCACTTTTGGTGACTACATGCCTGCCTACTTAAAATTAGACGTCTATCTGTTGGCTGACGTGTTTGAGACTTTTAGGAAAGTCACATTAGAACAGGACGCCTTAGACCCCGTCCATTTTGTTAGTCTGCCGGGTCTGTCCTATCAGTCAGCCTTCAAGATGATGAAAGAGAGCATTCATTTACTGCAAGATGCAGAAATGTACACGTTATTTAAACGTGGTATTAGGGGTGGCTTAACATTTGTCAACAAACATGTTGTCAACAGCACACAAGACATAGGATCGACCACGCATTTAATGTACATAGACCAAAATAATTTATATGGGGGTGCATTATCCAAGCCTTTGCCACAGTCTGACTTCCAATGGGTAGAGCCCCATGATATTGAATACTTCTCCAATCCAGCACACATCATGTCACTGGGAGAAGAGGCCGACATAGGATGTTTATTTGAAGTCGACCTCATCTATCCAGACTGTATTAAGAATAGGACAGTTGATTTTCCTCTCGCACCCGAATCTGGCATAGTCAGTCCAGATATGTTCTCTCCCTTTATGGACGAACACAATAAGCAGTATGAGGTGGAAAATGACTTACACTATAAAGCCACTAGGAAGTTGTTGCTCACCCAATTGAACAAGCAGCATTACATCGTGCACTATTCTATCCTCAAATTCTATCTAGGTATGGGGATGCAACTTGACAAAGTCCATCGCGCTATCCAGTTTAGGCAGAAGCCCTTTCTAAAACCGTATATAGAATTTAATAGCAAGAAACGGGCTGAATCCAAGAATCCTTTCGAAAAGGACTTCTTTAAATTTAAGAATAATGCCCTCTTTGGTAAAACCATGGAGGATGTAAGAAAGCGCATGGACTATCGCATCGTAACTGATCCGGAAACGAGTATCAAGTTATGTCGCTCACCGTTGTTTTGCCACCATGATGTCATTTCCGAAGACATCACTGGTTTTAAAATGTTAAAATCTAAAGTAGAACTTTGTAAGCCCATTTATGTCGGCCAAGCTGTCCTGGATCACTCCCAGTTAGAAATGTATAAGTTATTTTACCACACTTTTAAGTCATGTCCACTTCTCCAACGTGTGGAATTAGTAGGAGGTGATACAGACAGCTTCTTCCTAGCTTTGACAACCACGAGTCAAGTCAAGCAGGAAGACATTTTAGAATATTTACCACCCAAGTTTGATAGTTCCAACTATCCCACTGACCATCCGCTTTACTCTACCTCAAATAAAGCGAAGCTTGGCTGTTTCAAGGATGAGTGTGCCGGCAAACAGATAGAGGAGATGATCTTGCTTCGCCCCAAGATGTACTCCATGAAGCTAAAATCCTCAGAGCTTTCTATAAAACGGGCGAAAGGCATCTCGAAGTCAATCGTTAGAAAAATGACACATAGGGACTATCAAGATGCCTTAGATTCTCTTAAAATTAAAAAAGTAGAAATGACCATTTTAAAATCACAGTCGCATCAAGTCAGAACAACGACGTTTAGGAAACGAGGTCTCTCAGCTTGGGAAGACAAGCGATGCTGGATGACTCCTAACCACTCATTACCGCACGGCCATCTAGACACTCATCTACCTCCACCCAAGAGACAGAAACTTTCTCCTCCTCCGTTCGGCGATGTCTGATGATGAATGCTTCCTCTCTGTTGTGGTTGATGTTTTGCTTTTTACTCCATGGCGTTTTCTATGGGATGTTGTGAGTGAGTGCCTTGGAACATGCGTCTAACTCCTGATCACAGCATATCATCGATGGGGTATCCAGTGCTTTTGCTGACTTTGTTTTGTCCCTGTACATGAGTGAATTTGTTTTCTACTACCATCGGTATTAACTATGTGCGGTGCTATGAAAATCGGTTGTGATGATGAATAACATATCATGTACATACTTTGTCGTATTCCTTTTGACATAAAGATGGGATTCTCTCTTAATAGATAGAAATAAAAGTTTTGATCATTTTATAAGATGGGTAGGGTTAGAAATAAAGTTGATGATTGTAAAGTTAGAAATAAAATTATAACCATATCTATGTTTGTAAGATAGGTGAAATGTAAATGAAGTCAGATTCACTTCACTGTTTGTAAAGTTAGAAATAAAGTTGATGATTGTAAAGTTAGAAATAAAGTTATAACCATGTCGCTGTTTGTAAGATAGGTGAAATATAAATGAAGTCATAACCATGTTAGAGTTTGTAAAGTTAGAAGTAAAGTTGACGTTTGTAAAGTTAGAAATAAAGTTGATGATTGTAAAGTTAGAAATAAAGGTATCACCATGTCCCTGTTTGTAATATAGGCGAAATATAAAATGAAGTCAGAATCACTTCACTGGTTGTAAAGTTTGAAATAAAGTTGACGTTTGTAAAGTTAGAAATAAAGTTGGTGAATGTAAAGTTTGAATTAATGTTAGAATCATCCCACTGTTTGCAAGATAGGTAAAGTATAAAATAAATTATAACCATATCACTGATTGTAAGATAGGTGAAATGTAAATGAAGCTAGAATCACTTCACTGTTTCCAAAGTTAGAAATAAAGTAGACGTTTGTAAAGTTAAAATAAAGTTATACCCATGTCAGAGTTTGTAAGTTAACATCCTCACCAGCGAATGTGACATCATGGCAATTTCTTCGGCTTAGGAAACATCAACCACTTTGCTGACTCATGTCTATAAACTTGCTCTGACTTATGAAGTGCTAAAGCGCCAGTCAGTTAGATAAGAATCTAATAAGTCTTGTTCAACCTTTTCACCGACACGTGTGTGGGCGTGTCATTCAACATCGATGGCGCCTCACCTCAGACAGCGTGACCTTTTCACCGATATGTGTGTGTGTGTGTGTGTGTGTGGGCGTTATTAATCAGACAAAGCGATGGCGCCTCACGTCAGACAGCGCGACCTTTTCACCGACAAGTGTATGGATATCATTTCATGTCTATAAATAGCGCTGACTCATCATAAAGTGATGAACCTTGTTGATGACCTTTTCACCGACACGTGTGTGGACGATAGTTCATTGCGATGACTCATTCAAAACGCATCATGTGATTAACACGATTCTATTAACTGTGACTCATACAGATAACGCATTAAAGATTTAACAATGTCAGCTACTTTACTGATATCACGTAAACCAGTCATGATACAATGTCCGTTGTGAAACACTGCAATATGTACAGGATGCCACTTCCGAATCAGAGCAGCAGGAAAGAGTTCAGTTTCATAAAATATACAATGATTACTGGTTTTAATGTTGGCTAGATTCACTAACATCTTCAATTGAACAGACACTACTATATTCTTCAATGTCAGGGGACTGAGGCAGAGATGAGGCATGAGTGTTCGCATTTTCTTGACGATTTCGTAACACATGGATTGCATCACGAAATGAGGAAGGTTTCCTAGGACTTGGATTTTGCCGCATCGAAAGATTTGAAGATTTCGACCGTTGCTCATGCGAATGACCAACATTTGCGGACGACCGCGATGATAGACTGAATCGGGAAGATGGGTATGCAACTGTTCTAAATCGATGTCTCTTCTGAGATTCATTTCGCGCATGGCGTTGATGATGCAGATGGGGAGCATGACTCACAAATGACATGAGGGTGGAGTGAACTTCCCTTTTATACTTTTCCCATGAGGGTTTTGGAATCACAATGTAGCAGTGATCATTATGTATAATCATCTCTTGAATGCGAATAAATACAATGCCGTCTCCTACGTTAATGACACGGCAAGACTTGGATAGGATTGCGCGATGCAACCTTCGTAGATGAAAGCGTTCTAGAGTTATCTGAAGTTGACGTTTCGTATCATGAAATGTAACACACTGACTTTTCCATGATACATGGAGCCATGCTGATAATTTCCACATGTTTAAAACCTGAGTGAAGAAGGGTATGCCTAAGAAAGAAGGAGAGAGAGTCATGTTCATGTGTGGCATGGTGAGTGTGCATTTTCTTTCTTGATACGGTGGCCGTTAGGCCGTGGTCTCATAAAGACCGATGGTGCGTTCTCTGTGTTGGAGAGTGTTACTGTAGTTGATCATCATCAATATGGACATCATTTGTAAAGGTGATGGAGACAAGATAGGGATTCAACGTAAACAACCTTCCGTCCCTGCGCAGACCCATGTAGATGGTTTGAATTTTAATTTCGAAGGAGTAGAATCCTTTTCCTAAAATGGGGAGTGGTTTGCAATTGAGTAAGTCGAATTCGCTGCCCTCCTTTTCATGGATGATGAGACAGTGTCTATCCATATGCACATACATGTATCGTCTTTCCATGATGGGAAATTGTGACCACTTCCCATTGTGTCGAACAATTTCTTTGGGAATGGTGAGATTTTCTTTCAGGAATGTTTCAAGAGTATTGAATTGTAACCGTGTCCAATAGC
This sequence comes from Prostheceraeus crozeri, assembly GCA_907163375.1. NCBI lineage: Eukaryota > Metazoa > Platyhelminthes > Polycladida > Euryleptidae > Prostheceraeus > Prostheceraeus crozeri. The sequence goes on from CAJQUW010001560.1 coordinate 77,274, forward strand.
CTAACGGTACACACACGGCCAGTCCATACTTTGTTGACATAACCTTTAGATAATCTATCCGATGACTTGGAGTTTTTATGGTTACGGCTTCTCAATGATGAGTGATCTTTTGATTGAAAGCATTTTTACCCGATGCTAAAGTAAGGGAGTTCAGTGTACCCAGTGCGAGAGCAGAGGAGTTGATGGCTTCGAGCAACTGCATGGTTAGCGCAAGGACGGAAATGATTGCCATGCGCTCAGTCGTCCGTTTTATAAGCAAACCCAGCTCCAATCACATGCGTTTCCCTTTTCTCGTTTTCCCTGTCCTTGTTACGTGACAAAGAGGTATCGCACGTGAACTTTTAAATGTGTGGGTGGAAACCTTCCCTCTCACAAAGTCGTTCTAGTCCTCACAAAGAATTGAGTGACACGCCCCTTCTAGCGAACAAAGACGCATTCATTTATCTAGCAAAGAGCCTGATAGTAATGCACAAAGCGCAATGACTCACGCTGTGACACGCCCCTTTTCTCGAACAAAGACGCATTCATTTATCTAACAAAGAGCCCGATAGTGATGCACAAAGCGCAATGACTCATGCTGTGACACGCCCTTCTAGCGAACAAAGACGCATTCATTTATATAACAAAGAGCCTGATAGTAATGCACAAAGCGCAATGACTCATGTTGTGACACGCCCCTTTTCTCGAACAAAGACGCATTCATTTATGTAGCAAAGAGCCTGATAGTAATGCACAAAGCGCAATGACTCATGTTGCCCTATACACCATTACAGAATACTCAGTGAAAAGAAATCTTTATTGCATCTACACAATGTGTTGACGATCAAACAAAGTCGTGGATGTAGACACACTCAGTTGAATCATGATATGTTTAACAACGTACACATTTCCTTCCAACGTCTCTGCTATTCTCTCCATAATTTTCTCCATATGACGACCATAACATTGATCACTAAGAGTAATCCATTCTGTGCAATAAGATCCAAAACGAAGTGGTTTTTGTAAATCTTTCAACTCTATATAAGCAACGAGTCTACCCTTTACATCTTGAGGTTGTAAACTCTCCATCAATCTTTTGAAGAGAGGAAGGCTTTCAGTGAGCACTACTTTCATATCATTCATCTTCATTTTAAATGTAAGTTTCCAATCTTGTAAAAATCCATCGAATCCTTGTTGATCAAGTGTCAAATGACACATGTGGTTACTGAATGTACGATGCGTCATCATAAACGTTGTGACTATAGATTTCCCATTGCTTCAATGACTTCCACTATGAATAAAACAGAAATAGCAATCATGTTCCACTGTAAGTTTATTCAACACCAGACAAAATTCACAAGTACAGAATACACTTCATAAAATGATCATCATTCATTCACAAGGAGTAAAAACATGTTTTACATGGACCCATGCTGTTGACAATAATATAGATACAGTTCATAAACGTCTTAGAGACTACAATGCCAGCGTGAAGAGAGTATCGAAATGTATGTAGCTTTATTTCTAGTATTACAATGGGATGGTGGTCTGTACAGGTGATGTCTCTCACCGAAACATATTGCCATGTCAAAAATCATTTCATCTCTAAACTTCTTTTGATCACAATGCATATGATAGTCTTGTCTTACACGATCTACCCAACATGGTAAATATAAATTATCAATGTGCAACTGAAGTGTTGTTGCTTCTCGTTCAGAATCATTTCCTAATATTTTAACAATATGAAAACCTGACAGGCACCGTTTCAAATCACTTATCAAATACGTTTCATTTACAAATCCAATATGAATCAAAATAGAAGGATCAGGTCCATGCACATGACGTCGTGACCATTCGTCTTTGTGTGGAGGACAGTAGGCAAATCTATGATATACACTAATAACAGTTTGATCACTTTCCCTCATTGCAATAGCACTCAATTCCTGCATGGGTGTCCCCTCACTGTCTATGAAGATGACAACCTACAATATCAAAAAGACTTCATTACAAGATAATACATTGAGCAGGAACTTTACAAGGATGTCTGTCCTTTACATAGCAAAAGATACATACAACATGATTACAATGTTTTATTTGAACATAACGCGCAAGGCCGCGTTTTCCACATTCACTACATACTAACTGATTACAATACCTAAGATTTCTCTTTGGTGGTAGCACCATCTTTCTTTGATGCGCGACGACGTTTAGGTTTAGTGACAGGTTCTTGACACTCTTTGACACAAGAATCAATGACTTTCTCAATGTGATCAAGTCCTGTTAACTCAGGTTGATGATGAATTTCAGCAATGCGCAAATTGAGAGAAATCAAATTACCGTCAGATTGATGAGGTCCCACATAAACAGCAGGCACCTCAATATGAAAGGAATAAAAGCCTGCACCTAGAGATGACAATTCTGTTTTAACTGACTGTTCAACTGTCACTCCTGAAGTGACTTTACAATACTTGCTTTGCAAAATAATGCAGCGAGTGCCGCGATACAAAGGTTTATAATAAGAAGTTTTCTTTTCTGGCCACAACTGTAATAGTTCAGTAGGAATAAGAGCCTTTTGCCTCACAACGTCTTCTAAAATGTCAAGCTGCTGTCGCAACCAATTATCAATAGGGATACTCAGGTTTTGACCGCAACGATTTACTTGCGTATCCACTTTTGGTAAGTATACCGCCGGCGTTGGAAGATAGAGTCGAACACCGTTGTAGCGCACTTGTTGTTTGTAGGTAGGATAGCCGTGAATTACCTTTTCAATTTTCGCATTCCACAGCTAGAGATGTTGAGGATTCAGTGATGCAGCAGTTGGAGTAGGATTCATGATCATGGCAGTCTGTAGCGAAAGAATACCACTAAGTACATTCATGATCATCAGAGAAAAGAAAATAGTTAGCTTAGCAGTGACATATGATGTGGCCCTTTAGAGGACCTTTTGGAGCGTTGACATGATTTAAAGCTTATCACCAAAGTCTAAGTCTTCGTCATCGTCCAGTAAATTAAATGTCTTGGGATTAGGACCCGAATTGAGTTTCAATTCCCTAAAAGACTTAAACGTAAAGCGTCTAGGTGGTGGAGGCGGTGGTGGTGGTGGTAATGGTTCAACAAAATAAGCTTGTACAATCATCGGCCACACACTCTCCTGCGTCTCTCTTCTAAAATGCTGGTAAGGTTTAGGCCAGATAGTCATGACACTCACTTGTAAATTTGCAAACAGGATTGATCAGACAAAGTTGAGAGGGGAGAATGGCTTGAGCAAGTCACACACGCTTTCCAAGTCAAGAGAATGAAATGAAGAGAAAATGGGGAGACGTCTGCTTTTATAGTCTCCTGCGAATCCACATTTGACATTATGAGAGCCAATCAGAGACCTCCGTTTCTCCCCTGACTTCGTTGCGGGAGGGAAAAGAAGGCACGCAGACGTCTGACTCATGAATGCTTTTCCCAAATCTTGTAGTCAAATCTAGTTTAGCACATTGAGTTGAATATGAATGTGTTTTATGCGACATAAGAGCAAGTTGGATCCATGCTCATGAAATGAATCTAGTCGAGATGCAATTTTTGCCATGTGTCGCTGATAGAAATCTTTGGGATCATGTATCGTCTCTGCAGAATAGGATGCAAAATGAAACACTACACGTTCACCTGCATGTTCATCAGTCACTTTCTCAAATTCAATCTCTGCAACTAATCGTCCTTTCACATCTTTATTCATGAAACTGTCCATGAGCTGTTGGAAAACGAAGCAACCTTTAGCGATAACAAATTCTAAGTCTGCCTTTTCATGATGAAAGGAGATGATGTAGTCTCTAATGACACCACGAAGACTTTGTCGATGAAAACGTAGTGAACAAAATTCATTCGTAAACTTTACTGCTTCTGTCATCTTTCTTCCTATCACTTCAGGTGTAACATGGCACGCTGATGCCAAATCTGGTCTCTGTTTTCCCGTCCGAGGCTTGGTTCACCCGCTAGAGCGATTTTCATAAACATTCTAACTCTGTCGTTTTTTCGTCAATGTCCCAAAATTTCAGTGACGTCTCACCTCTAAACGAAGGCAGATAGGAACAAGCCGTGTTTTCCACTGAATTTGTCTCACTCCCAGCTTTCAAACGAGCTATTGCACGACTTTCTACGATGTCTACAACCAAAGTTAGAAGATCGCTGCCGAGGGGGGGGGTCAGAACTTTTTCTCTCCGATTGAGTTGGGAAGAAGTTCCTAGACCCAACATTGACCAAAACGTCCGAATTTGCACTCCGTTTTCCCATCCGAGGTCTCCTTCTGCCCGAAAAACGACTTTTCTCATCTCAAAACCTGCCTTTTCCAACTCCCACGTTTTCCTGCCATTTTCCTCCCTCAAGCCAGGAAAATTAGTTCAAACTGAGATTTCCACTGCCTTTTTCTCACTCTTAGCTTTCAAATGAGCTATTGCACGACTTTTACGATGTCTACAACCAAAGTTGGAAGATCGTTGCCGGGGGGGGGGGGCAGAACTTTTTCTCTCCGATGTCGCTAGAAACATCCTTCCTAACCGAAAATTGGCCAAAAATTCCGAATTGGCACTCTATTTTCCTATCCGAGGTCTCCTTCTGCCCGAAAAATGAACTTTCTCATCCCAAAACATCCAAAACCTGCCTTTTCCAACTCTGACGGTTTCCTGCCATTTTCCTCCCTTAACCCAAGAAAATTAGTCCAAACTGAGCTTTCCACTGCATTTTTCTCATTCTCAGCTTTCAAATGAGCTATTGCACGACTTTCTACGATCTCTCACACCAAAGTTGGAAGTTTGGAAGTTTGTATACACTTTCGAATCTATTAAATGAACTCATGGGTGATGCAGTTGGTAATTATTGCCAAATGTGAGGTATGCGAAGTTTTGCAGTTTTGAGGAAATTATCGCGGAATAGAGTGATCATGTTTGCAATGCAGAAGGAATAATGGTATTTTACAGATTCTCAGATTCTCATGACAGCCTTGGAGATTTAATGTTTGCTAAATTAGCAATCCGATGAGTTCCTATTACTTTCATGCTAAACCTCAAGAGTATTTTCTCAAGCGTGATCATGTCACAGGCAACCTGCCACTTGCATGGCAAAATCACATAATCAAAGACAATGATTTCAATTAAATTTGAAAGATGTAAATGGGTCCACATCACTATTCAGATTCTAGAAATGAAACATGAATTTAGTGAATCATAGAATCATGCCGGTGAAAATTGAATCAAAAACTTGAAATTTCAGCCGAGAAAACACGAATAATATCGCGACTTTTTCATGAAGACTTTCATTGTAATATAAAATTCATCAAATTTCTTTGATAATCAGCTTGATTTCCGCTTAGTTAGGATACTTTTGCGCAAATATTGATTTCTTTTGACATCCAACTAATTGTTTCATACTACTTATTTCAGAGAGTCATCTCGGTAGTATATAAATTGGCAAATTTTGACTTTTTTCAAAAATGCTCAGATAATTTTTTGGACCACGGGAACGTAATCTCCGCAAAAAACCGAATCTTTTCATACAAAAATTTTCACTGTATACAGATACTTGTTTGAGTCTACACTCTACCTATATATCCCTACTCTATGATGTCGACTCAAACAAGTATCTGTATACTCTATGTTATAAATCTTTCCTTTATTAAGCTTCATAGGAACGACGCTTTCGCTTTAACTCCTTCGTTTGTTCAGTTTTCTCCGCGGAATCGTAATGAGAATGATGAAGAATGCACCCAAATCATTTGTCTTTTGCTTTCTGATGGAATTTGTCTGATTTCAGTCTACTTTCGGGGTAATTGAATAAAAACTGATGAATTTTTCATTCCGTCAACATGCACGTGACATTTCGATTTTATGAAAGCGGTGCCAAATGTCGTTCGTCGTAGTTCAAACATAACAGGTTTAAACCCGGAGATTACACCGACTCTGGCTCCGGGGTTAACTCTCGGTTCGGGTAAACGGAGTAAACACTAACACTTACACTTACACCGGACATGAACTCAGCTAATGTGTATACACCTTCGATTTTATTAAATGAACTCAAAGGAGATACAGTCGGAATTGTTTCGAAATGTGAGATATACGCATTTATGCAGTTTTGAAGAAATTACAACGAAATTGACTGATCATGATAGCATAAAGCAGAAGGAAATGATATCATTTTACATATAGTCCGCGTCTGATAGCCTTGGTGAGGTAATGTTTTTTAAATTGGCAACTCGATGACCTGCTATTGCTTTCCTGCTCAACCTCAAAAGCATGCTTTAGAGAATCTTCCTAAGCGTGATCAGACAACAGCTGCCATTGGCATGGCAAAATCACAGATTCAAAGACAATGATTTCAATTGACTTTGAAAGATGCAATTGGGTCCACATCACTATTCAGATTCAAGAAATGAAACATGAATTTAGTGAATCATAAAATCAAGCCGGAGAAGAGTCATTCAAAAACTTGACATTTCAGCCAAGAAAGCAGGGATAGTATCGCGACTTTTTCATGAAGACTTCCATTATAATACGGAGCATGAAATTCCCTTGATAATCAGCTTGATTTCCGCTTAGTTGGGATGATTTATTAGCAAATATTCATTCCCTTTGAGATCCAACTGTTGCATACTACTTATACAAGAGAGTCATCTCGGTAGTAGAAAGTGGCAAATTTTGACTTTTTTAGAAACTGCTCAAATAATTTTTTGGACAACGGGAACGTAATTTCCGCACAAAACTGAATCTTTTCATATAAAAATTTTCATTGTGTACAGATACTTTTCTTGAGTCGACACTCTACCTGTGTCACTACTCGGTCCGTGTCATGACAACCTTGGAGAGATAATGTTTGAAATAAGCAACTCGATGACCTGCCATTGCTTTCATGCATGCTTAACCTCAAGAGAATCTTCTTGAGCGAGATCATATCATAAGCAGCCACTGCTTAGAGCAAAATAACTGAATCAAGGACGATTTCAATCAACTTTGAAAGATATAAATGGGTCCACATCACTATTCAGATTCAAGAAGTGAAACATGAATTTAGTGAATCATAAAATCATGCCGGTGAAAATTGAAATAAAACTTGAAATTTCAGCCAAGAAAACAAAATAAGATCTCGACTTTTTAATGGAGACTTTCATGATAATGCTGCTCATGAAATTCCCTTGCAAAAATTAGCTTAATTTCCGCTTAGTGAGGATGCTTGTTAGCGAATATTCATTCCTTTGATATCCAACTAATTGCTTCATGCTACTTATAACGGGGTGTCATCTCGGTAGCACATAAATTTCAAGAATTTTGACTTTTTTAAAACTGCTCACATAATTTTTTGGACCACGGGAACGCAATCTCTGCAAAAAACTGAATCTTTTCATATAAAAATTTTCACTGTATACAGATACTTTTTTGAGTCTACACTCTACCTATATATCCTGAAAATATCTGTATACACTGAAAATTTTGATATGAAAAGATTCAGTTTTTTGCGTAGATTACGTTCCCGTGGTCCAAAAAATTATTTGAACACTTTTGAAAAAAGTCAGAATTTGCAAATTTATATACTACCGAGATGACTCTCTGAAATAAGTAGTATGAAACAATTAGTTGGATATCAAACGGAATGATTCGCTAATAATGAGCATCCCAACAAAGCGGAAATCAAGCTGATTTTCAAGGGAATTTCATGAATAATATTATCATGAAAGTCTTCATGAAAAAGTCGCGATATTATTCGTAGCTGAAATTTCAAGTTTTTAATTCAATTTTCACCGGCATGATTTTATGATTCACTAAATTCATGCTTCATTTCTAGAATCTGAATAGTGATGTGGCCCATTTACATCTTTTAAAGTTAAATGAAATCATTGTCTGTGATAATGTGATTTTGCTCTGCAAGTGGCAGGTTGCCTGTGACATGATCACGCTTGAGAAAATACTCTTGAGGTTTAGCATGAAAGTAATAGGAACCCTTCGAATTGCTAATTTAGCAAACATTAAATCTCCAAGGCTGTCATGAGAATCTGTGAAATACCATTATTCCTTCTACATTGCAAACATGATCACTCTATTCCGCGATAATTTCCTCAAAACTGCAAAACTTCGCATACCTCACATTTGGCAATAATTATCAACTATATTCCCCTCGAGTTCATTTAATAAGTGACCTAATAAATGCGGAATTACTACTCTACCCAATATACCTACTCTATGCCCACAACAAAAAAGCCAAATTTTGGAAAAAAGAAAAAATTCTTGAAAAAGAAATTGTGAATTATAACCCGAGTCACACAGCCTCCATTTCTGCAACGATTTCGCTCGTTCATGGCTCATTGTGACGGCAGAGGCAAAATGCCAAAGCCAGAAAGAAATTTCAAAATGCCTTTGTTGGCGCCCCAGCAGCGCCGCACATTCAGCCTATGTAAAAATATCTCATTTGAGGGGAATGAGTTGCAACCCTAGTCACACAGCCTCCATCTTTTTTTGAGGCATTTTTTTCAAAGGCATTTTGAAATTTATTTCTACTGATGGGGGCTTGGCATTGCCCCTACGCTCACCATGAGCCGCGAACGAGCAAAATCAGTGCAGAAATGGCGGCTGTGTGACTTGGGTTGTTTGTAGCCTTTGTTTGTAGCTCATTTACCTGATTTGCGATGTCTTGTATATAGGCTGGATTTGGGGCAATCAGGGGCGCAAGGAAAGGAATTTTGAAATTTCTTTCTACTGATGGGGATCTTGGCATTGCCTGTCTGGTCATAATACGCCATGATCGAGCACAATAAGGAAAGAGATGGAGGCTGTGTGACTCGGGTTGTAACTGGATATTTGCTAATACACGTATTTGAAATTGTGCGCAAAAGTGGGGATTTCAGATGTTTTTCAAGCGGGACGATCAGGGGCACCAAGAAAGCATTTTGAATTTGTTTTCTACTGATGTGGACTTGGTATTGACTCGATCCGCTCACAATGAGCTATGAACGAGCAAAATCAGTGCAGAAATCGGCTGTTTGACTCTGGTTGTAACTCGATCATTCCCCTGAAGTGTGATGTTTTTGTATATAGGCTGGATTTGGGGCGCTGTAGGGGCACCAACAAAGGCATTTTGAAATTTCTTTCTACTGATGGGGGCTTGGCAATGCCATGCGGATCATAATGAGCCATGAACGAGCACAATCGGGTCAGAGATGGCGTCTGTGTGACTCGGATTGTAATTCTCATTTTCATTTTTAGTGATAATTATTATTTTTTCGAAAATTTGGCTTTTTTGCTGTGGTGTTTTTTTGATGCACGATCATGAATGATGGATGGTCTTGGGGGTTTAGAGTTATTAGAAGAGGCGCTCTCAAAAAAATCGGCTGAAAATTCGCATTTTGCGAGATTTATGACTATGGCAACCTTTTATAACTTTTGCTGTTTTAACTCTGGCTGCGTTTTATCAATTGCAGGAATGTGCACGAATTTGATGGCATGACAACTTGGAGAGGTAATACAGTTTGTTTAATTAGCAATTCGATGGGCTACCATAAGATAAGATAAGATAAACTTTATTGACTCACATGCACAAAGTGATTCGGTGAGAGCGTACAATTAAAGACAGAACATAGAAGACAAGATATATACACGTACGTAAAGAAATCTCATATCTCATGGCAATATTTAATGAAGGACTCTCCGAACCGTTTCGTCCTTGTTTTGGGTGGTCTGAGGGTGGATTTATCTCTGGTTCTGCGACATTGTCGCTGAAGGAACATGTCTCTCAGAGGATGAAGTTCATCAGATTCAATTTTTGAAAAGAGCCTGAAACACGTCCGATCGGCCACAGTCGTGATGGGCTGAAACGTCACATCATCCTTGCCAATAATCCGAGATACCCGTCGTTCGAGGAGTACGAATTTATCTTTCAGTTGCTTTGTCAAATTGCAGAAGGCTGGGTATGCGTACAAAAGTATAGATCTAATGAACGCGGCGTATGCTTGACAAATGACAGTTGGTGGACAGTTGCCTCTGCGTAAGTTCCTCACGATGTAAATCCGTTGGCAAGCTTTAGTAATTACTTTATTGACATGAGTTGACCACTTCAAATCCGGGGTGATAGATAAGCCGAGAAGAGTCAGCTCTGAAGCTGAAGGTATGGCATAGCCCTCAGCAGAGATCACCGGATGCACATCAAAGTTCCTTTTCGTAACAATGTCAAGAATCTTGCTTTTAGAGATGTTGATAGGAAGACGATTTCGTGAAGACCATGTGACGCAATTATTCCACTCATCCTGCAGCCTGTCATCTTCATATTTGCGAATACAATGAATTAGACTGATGTCGTCCGCATATTTGATGACAGAAGTGTTATCCAGAACTGGTTGGAAGCTGTCAACTACCATGGAGAAGAGAATCGGGCCTATGATACTTCCCTGTGGAACGCCGCTTGTGATTCGTCTCCATTCCGAAGTAATGTTATTCCATTTGACACGCATAAAGTGATTTTCTAAGAAGCTGATCAACACGTTAGTCGTCTGTTGTGGCAATCCGAACCTTTCAGCCGCTGAAATGATGATGTTATGAGGGTCTTTGTCAAACGCCTTTGACAGATCGATTGATAATATCCTCACCGCACCAGGAGAATCAAGGAACTCGAAAACACGATGCATAAGAAGTGTCAGGGCATTAACCGCACCAGTGCCTGGACCGGGAATGTAAGCAAATTGCGCAGAATTAAACTTTCCATGCAGATGAGGAAGAAGCAACTTGCGCACAATAAGTTTTTCAAAAACTTTGGATAAGGTGGAGCATAAGGATATTGGACGATATTCACTCACTAATTTAGGTTTTCTGATTTTTGGGATGGGTACAATTTCAGCATATTTGAAATGAGAAGGAAACAAGCTGGCAGATATGCATCTGTTGAATAGTTCCGTAATACCGCAAGTCAATAAATGAGAAAAGTCGCGGTAAACCCAGAACGGGATTCCATCAAACCCAATACCTCTCCGCTTGAGCTGACTTATTTGGTGATAAACATCGAGAATAGAAAATGCATCCAATTCCTCGATGACAAGCAATTTGCTTGGTAGAGGTGTATCTGAAGATTGTAAGGTCGAAACGAAGTAATCACTGAAATCATTCGCAGTAAATGACGACGACGTGGAAGAAATATTAAGGTTAACACTTGATGCATGTCTGCCAATGTACTTTACGGAAGACCACATTTTCTTGATATTGCCACTATCTATTGTTTTCTTTATGTAATTCCCCTTGAGATAGCGAATTTCGTTGCAAATTTGATTGTGAAGACGGAGATATTTTGAATGTTGCTTCAAATTAAATGCTGTATCACGAGCATTAATCATAAGTTTTAGCTGCAACGTAATCCACGGAGCGTCACTCGATTTTGTACGAACAGTTCGTGACGGAAAGCAAAAATCAAATAGGTATCTGATGCAGTCCTGAAATAGTGTGACACAATTATCAGTGATAGATTCAGATTTGAGATACCATACATAAAGGACAGATCAGAAAAAGATTATTTTCTTACGCGTGATCATATCACAAACTGTCGCTGACTGTGCAAAACATCGTATTCAAAGATACTGATGTAACAATCAACTTTAAAAGATATAAATGGGTTCACATTACTATTCAGATTCAAAAAATGACGCTTTGTGAATCATTAAGTCATGCCGCTAAAATTCAATTAAAAACATGACATGCTTAGCCAAGAGGCTCTCAATAAGATCTCGACTTTTCCTTGAAGACTTGCAGTGACTTGCATTATAAAGCAGTTCATGAAGCTTCCTTGATAATCAGCAATGTATAAATGTGCAAGGCTCAGGTTAAAATTAACCACGTGATTTTTACTCATTCGATTGGCGTGCTCATAAGGCGGGTGAGGTGAATGAGGCCCAGCTGGTAATAAGGCCCACTTGCTAGATCTCGGAAACTGCTGAACGAATTTAAGCGCAACAAAAAAGAAATGAAAATATATCTAATTTCAAATAAGTGTCTGAAGTTTTATCGACTTTGGTCAAGTGGATCAGATTCTACAGCATCTCAAAAAAAGTACATTCAAATTTCTTCTTTGATCTAATATTTGCTCTTCATTTGTTCAGGGATTTCATGACATAAAATATTGATGTAGATGAGCTCTTAACATTGAAAATTATCATTGGCGTATCCTCTCAATGACCTCATGTAGTAGCTTGATTTTTGAGTTCGGGAAAGTACGAAAAAACACTGATTATTAAACGATGTTAATAATTGGGTATACATAATTGATTAGATTGTGTGGGTTTAAGTCATGGAAGTGACGAAGATGAGTTCCTATTTGTTTGTCCTGACTGTTCCAGTGTAGGCCTATGAAGTCTGTGTTTATGACTGATAATATGATAGAGAGATTATGCAATACCAAATACAAGGTTTCACCATCATATAGTTATTTTTTCCTCGTGTTAAAAATATCTTTTGTTTTTCAATAAAGTCGATGTATTTGAATGAACAATTTTGGTTTTTCTTTTTTACATAAGGGCTTAACTTAAGTCCTACCTCTGAATTACAAGAACATATTAGACCTAATCTCATTATACCATTTTGCGTACGAGAAGGTGAATACAATCCATTGTATATGGCCAGATGTTAGAAATGACTTATAAGCTATGCAAATTGAAGACATTAAATAAAAACAAATGTGGACCATTATTCCTTGCACGTGTCGGTAATAAGGCCCACTCGGTGATTTTTCATCTTTTTGCTCGTAGACCAGAAATTTCGCAATAATCGACATGAACTTCTCACACATGTCAACTGTCATTCGTAGTATTTAATCAAAAATTCAAGACTGTAGACTTCTAAGTGTGTTAGGTGGGCCTTATTTACCTCACCCACCTTACATGTAAGTTGTTGCCTTATGAACTTGGACTATACTCAATTCAAATAAGTCAACAATTCAAAGCATGGAGTAAATATAGATAGGTAGTGTCGGCTCAAACAAGTATCTGTATACAGTTAAAATTTTTATATCAAAAGATTCAGTTTTTTGTGGGGATAGCGTTCCTGCTGTCAAAAAAATTATTTGAGCAGTCTTAAAAAGCTAAAATTTTTCAAATTACCTGTATTTATATACTATCGAGATGACGTCCCCTTTATAAGTAGTGTGAAACAAGTTGGATATCAAAGGAATGAATATTCACTAACAAGCATTATAATCAAGCGGAAATTGAGCTGATGACAAGGAAATTTCATGAGCTGCATTATAATGCAAGTCCTTAGAAGCAAAGTAACTGTATAAGGGAAGTATGGAATCAATGGTTGATTTGTGGCGACAGCTATGATATTACTTTTTCGCCAGCTCTTATAAGCAGTTTTATTTGATATCGCAATTGACAACAGAATAGTATTGAAATATTGCAGTATTTGATTATCCGTGTTGAGACAACAATTTATGAAGAAATAGTCAAATTCTGAAATGTTGTCACTAAATTATTGATGTATCACGTAAATGACTGTTTTTGTTAGTGATGAAAATAATGAAAACTGATAAATGACACTCCAGCCTCAAGCTGCAGATACATCGTATTAATTGCATTCGAGAATATTGAGCAATTAATACAATAGTTAGTAATGGGCAAAAGACCGTTCCAGGACACCATAAAATTCAAAAAAATAGTATCTTTAAAAACGACATAAATTCATGAATTTTGTCCCTTTTTCAGGTTTTTAAGACCTTTATTCATGAATTTAGTCCATTTAAAAAGTATCATTTTTTGAAAAAATAGTATCTTTAAAAACGACATAAATTCATGAATTTTGTCCCTTTTCAGGTTTTTAAGACCTTAATTCATAAATTTATGTCGTTTTTAAAAATACCCAATTTTCAAATTTTTCAAAATCTCAAATTTGAGAATTACAATTTTCACCCTTAAAATCATGACCGTTCCAGGACACCGAAAAAATCATAAAAGTTAAGAAACACAAAATTTGAGAATAACAATTTTCTCGCTTAAATCATGACCGTTCCAGGACACCGAAAATCATAAAAGTTGAGAATTTCAAATTCATGAATTTTATCCATCTTTCAGGTTTTTTAAAATATATCATGTGACTAATAATATTTCTTTAAAAATGGAAGAAACAAAAGTGGAAGAAACCGCAAGAATATATCCTTCGTTATCTCAATTAAACTTTTACGGAGCAGCGTGACTTCTTTCTTTCTCTCTCTCTCTCTCTCTCTCTCTCTCTCTCGATCCTGTCTGTTACAGGAATATTGTATTCACAATGACATGCATTCTTTAAAACAATTGCTTGTCTTCAATGAGAATAATTCCCGTATGCTTTTAATAGAATGACCTTGAACGCCAATGGAAATTTACACCAAAATTGTTCTGGGAGCCGGAAAATGTGTCGACATGGCTGCCGATAAAAGTGCCGACATGGTTCGAGAGTCGGTGTATTTTTCCATTCAAAATAATGTCGCATGAATGATTGTTATGGAAACCAAAATGAATGAAGAGAAATGCTCATTCATTCATTCATTTATCTTCTCTCTCTCATATGTCTATTGTGTTTAGATTGTATTTGTTCTTTTGTTCTTATAGTGTGAATGTAATTTCACAACCCGCATTATGCGCTATTGTCTGTGATTTGCCTCACCCCTATCAGCTGACACAATTTTAGCAGCTGCTACACGCCAATTCTTTTGAGAAATTTCTGAAATAGATTTTATTTCTTTTAAAATGAGTAACATTAGAGACTTCCTAAAAATATACGGCAAACAAACAGCTACGAATTTCGATTTTAAATAAGATCGCTAATCAATTGGGAATAAAGAATTTTCACATATTGATGAGAAATGAATTACTATTGATAAAAGATGTGCGAAGTACTAACTCTACTAATAAAATGTAACAATGTAACGTTTTAATTTAGATTAAATTAAATCATTTCAAAAACGAATAAGTAGTAAGGAAAGTCATCATTAGAGAACAGTTTTAAATCAATACCCCCCTTCTGACTAAGTAGTAAGGAAAGTCATCATTAGAGAACAGTTTTAAATCAATACCCCCTTCTGACTTCTAGGGGTCCCCTCAGAAATTTTTTATTATAAAATGAGCAACATAAATGAGTTTTTGAAATTATATGGAACGCAAACAACTACAAATTTCGATTTAAAGAAAATCGCCAATCAATTGGGAATAAAGAATTTTCACATATTGATGAGAGACGAATTACAATTCCTAAAAAATAAGCCAACAATAACTATAAATTTCATAACAAATCTTCATACGTCAGATGAAAAAGGTGTACATTGGTCTGCAGGTATGTCTAATAAAAATGGAGATAATTACTATTTTGACTCTTATGGATTGCCTCCAACAAACGAAGTTAAAAAATTACTTGGAAATGGAATTTATAATACATTTCAAATTCAAAGACCAGGAGCTTCTTTTTGTGGTCAATTATGCCTTTATGTTTTATTTAAATTACAAAAAGGAGTACCATTTCTAGATATTATGTTAGAATTGAACAAGGGAATTTCATTCCCGAAACGTTAGTTCCAATAATAATAATGATAATTAAAAATCACTTCGTTGTAATTCGTTTTCATAAAATCGGCCTCTGATATCTTCATCATCTAAATCTTTGATTTCGTAAGTGATCGGACAAGTTTGGTTTATTTTACAAACTTCAAATATTTCTTTAGTCCAGTAACCAACAAAGCCTTTTTCAAATTTATTCTTATACTTAAATATTCTAACTCTATCTCCAATTTTAAATTTCGGCTTACGTTTCTGTAAATTTGGATTACTCTCATTTGAATAATTATTTTCGAATATTTTCTTTCGGATTAAATCAGGGTCGTCAGAAGCATTCTTTGGAGTTTCTTCAATACCAGAATGAACTTTATTATTGTACTGCTCTACAATTCCTGGTAATATCTTCAACCATTTCTGATTTCTTTGCTCAGTAAATTTCTTGAATAATTTATTTTTTAACGTCCGATTGAATCTTTCTATCACTACGGCCTTCCCTGCATTTTCAGTTGAATAAACAGTTTCAAATAGTGGCTGAACGTTACGGTTATAAAATTCCGACCCTCTATCAACAAACAATTTTTTTCGCTTTCTATTAGTTTCTTTAAAAATTTCTTCAAACGCATATTTAACTGATAGACCACTTTCATTTTTTAAGGCTTTACCCAAGCGTATCGTGTATATAAATCTATAACGGTCAATGCGTACTTAAACCCTCCTTCATTCGGCATATGAATAAGATCAGCACTCCAAATATCATCTTTATTAAATACTTTTACTTTCAATAGATATTTCGGCTTTCTGTATTCCCTATGAATTTCGGACGCGTAGGTTCGAGCGTTGCTCTCAGACAGCTTTGCTGTCGTTTCATTTAAACCCTGACCGAATAATATTTTAGCTTGTAAAGCTTTCTTAACAAACATTCTTTCAATTTTTTCTCTAAATGTAGGATTTTGAATACTATCTAATTCTTGAATCATCTTCTTATCAACTGCATGACGAGAACTTAGATCATGATTTCGATAAGCTAAATCATGTCTATAAGCGGCGGCATCTACTCTATTTATTGGTTCTTCACCTGGTTTTGGATTATTATTCTCATCTAGTCTTATATCTAATCGAGTTCCTGGACCGGTATATGAATGACCAGGAAGATGTTTTTCTTTCGAATATTTACTCCAAATAAATCCAGGAAAGTTTTCTAATGTCTTTTGTATGTCGTTACCTTCATAAATTTTACAATTTGAGTTTTTATTTTTGTTTAATAGATAATTTAATAAATCTAAATTAGCAATTTTTAATTTAATTAAATTTTCGGAATTTGTAGAATTTGCGGAATCCATTTTTAAAGATAAAAAAATTTTAAAAGATAAAATAAATGTTTTACCTAATCGAACCTTGTTCAGAGACTTTAGCCGATCGGACCAAAGGTCCTGAGGTTATTACCGAATCATACTAGGACTTAGATATATTCCAGAACCATCTTTAGTTTCTTTAATTTCAATTAAATCATCAACATTGCGGAGAATATTTTTAAGAACTCGTTTCCCTTCATCAACTAATTTTAATTTACTAATAAAATTATCTACTATTCCGTCACCCCTAGCAACTTTCTCTAACTCTCTATTATGTCGCTTCTGTTCTTCTAATGCTGCCTTCTCTGATTTATTTTTATTTACTGCTTGGACAATACCAGCTGTCCCACCTGCAACACTTCCTGCAGCTGCTATACCACCTATTATTAGTGGAATTAATGGGAGAATCCCGCCATTCTTTTCCTCTTATAATTGAATATTCTCTGTCATTGGTTTACTTATGTAATACTTTTTTTGTTAATCGTAATAGTTTTAGGGGTATTTTTGTCAACAATATTACGTAATTTTAATTCAACAGTTTTATTATTATTACTTTTCGCTTGCGACATTTTTAATAAAAAAGTTTTAAGTTATCAAAATTTTTAATCTATTCTAGTTATGAAAAATTTTAAGTTAAGAATTTTTAATCTATTCTAGTTACAAAAAAATTTTATTACTAATTACTAAAAAAATTTTAATCTAAGAATTTAATTAATTAATCCTTGCCATTTTTCCATTAAGAATTTCAATAGAATATTTTACATCTTCTAGCAATAAACCATAAGCCATCAATGAAGTTGTAGAATCTTTCTTTTCAATATTAATTGTTACATCACAACCAGTCTTGATAATATCTTCAGATTGTGCACTTAAATCGAAACAGAAAACAGAATATAAATGTCTCCAATCTCCAGGAGTTAATTGTGGTTCAACTCCAAATTCTATACAAAGATTTCGATAAGAATCATATCCTTCCATAAATTGATTATTGGTATCATCGAATCTTAATGGATCAATTGGATATCGGGTTTGATTTAATGAAACTTGTAAACTTCGAATTGTATTAATATGGAAGAGATTGTTGTTCTTATCAAAACTTGGAGAATTATTTCTTTGAAATGTTAGTAATAAATATCTTGGAGTATTTGAAGTTCTAGTAAAATGCCAGTTAAATCTTTGTTCGGAAAAAGTTACTGAACTAGCAGTACGCTTTAGAAAATTTACTGGAATTGGTTTGTTAGTATTTAATCTTTTTGCAATAGCTGTTTCAATCTCTAAACTAGGAGTAATATGCTTAACCCACCATTCAAGTCTATCAATTTTTAAATATGCTTTTTTCCCAGTCTTACCAAAAAGATTAATTCATTATTTGCTGTGCGATGAATTATTAATTTAAATTTTAATTGATATGATATTTTATCATAATCTAAATATCCGAATAATGGAGACAATGACCAATTTACTGTCTGTTTACTTTTTTTGTTAAATTCACGTCTTTCTTTATATGCACTATTGTTTGTTTTATTTAAATGTTTTGCAATATTTTCTACATCTTTCGCAATTCCTGCGGCATCTGTTCCAGCGTGAGTTAAATCATCTATAATTATACCATCATTAGTATCAGGAAACCAACCTTCGATTTCATACTTTTTATTATTTTCACAAATTGTTACAAATCTAAGCATTGTATCAATTACACCTGGAGAATTACTTATTGTTTCTATATTTTGAGTTGCAACATCTAAACGCATTTGTGTAAATAATCTTGGAAAAAAATTATTCTCTAGTGCAATATTATCGGTATCTGGTAATGGTGTTGTAAAATTGGCATCACTATACAAAGATTATTCACAGTGTAAAAATGAATCAGATAAATATAAATAACTCTGCTGATTATCAACTTCAAAAATTAAATCACATCCAGTATTCACTCTACTAGAAGATCCGGGATTCATAGCAATTCTTATATAGTCATTCTTTTTTTGATTATAACTAACACCTGGTGGTTTATCTAATTCAAATTTATTTTCGATATGCGAAGACATTTTTATAAAAAATAATTTGACTTTTTGTTTTTTCTCACACACAGAAAAAATTTTACTAAAAAAATTTTACTAAAAAATTTTACTAAAATAATTTTACTAAAAAAGTTTGCTAAAATAATTTTACTAAAAAAATTTTACTAAAAAATATATTTTAGAATTTTGCTAGACCAGCTCCGCTGTTAACACCATTTCCTCTTATTTCTTCAATTGAACGTTTTATGGCTACGCTTGATTTCTTCTTATGTTTACTATCAGACGGAGCTCCGCTCCTCAAGGTTTCCCCAACAGCTATGTTAGCAATTTTATTTTTTGTTTCCTCTGAAAGTTTTTTTAAATTTTTTAGTTCTTCAGAATCATTCCTAAGTTTACGAATAGCTTCTAGTTGTTTTAATTCGTTTTGAGACTTGACAGCATTTGATATTGCACTAGCTGTACTACCTATAGCAGCTGCTCCTTTTGCAGCAGATGAAATCAAATCTTTATTATTTTTGATCAAGTTAACGATACTTCCAATACCAGAAAAGATGCCAGCTCCTTCCGTGTGAACTGTTTCTCTATTATCATAATGATAAACAGGATTCATACGTGGTTCATGAGCAATTCTTTGATTTGAAGCAAAATGTTTAAGATTGTGTTTATAAATTATAGGCATTTTTTAGGAATAAATTTGACTTTTGGGAAAAATATTTACGTTAGGATTTACGTTTGTGAATGTCCAACAACTTCGCGATAACTTTATTAATTTTCTTTTGCACTTTATCTATTGCGTCAAGTAGCGTGTGATGTACTTTAATTTCTTTTCTATTAACTTGCATTTTCTCCTGATTCATCTTCAACGCCGTTTTAAGAGCATTTAACTTAATTTTAAGAACATCTAGTTGTCTCTTAACAGAATCTAACTGTTCTTTATTTTCTTTAGAGTTTTCTTGTAAATTTTTCTTTAATTCATTTTCTAAATTGATTTTAAGAGTTTTCATTTTATCAACTTTTTGATTAAGTGAGTTTACTTCATTTATTATTCTATTCATCTTTTTCATTTGTTGAGTAATTTTAGAACTTAATTCATCAACACTTTTTTGGAATGTAGCTTGTAACTGCTTTAATTTTTTTTTAAATTCTTTCCGGTAGTTTTTCTATTTCATCTTCTAATTGTTCTTTCAATAATTTCATCTGTTGTTTATTTTTAATGACTGCAGATTTTAAATTTATAGAAAGTAATATTAAAATTTTTGATTGTTCAGAAATCTTTTTAAAAAGTTTTGCTATATCTGCTTCTAGCTCTCTATCCTTTTTATCAAGTTTTAATAATTTTTCGTTTAATGATTTGTCATTAAGTTTTAGCAACATTAATTCATTCATCAGTGGAACCAAAACATCGTTTATATATTTTTCTTTTAAGTCATTGATTTGTGCATCAACATATTGTTTATTTGTTAACTCTGTATTTTGTTGCGGAAGAATAGAAAGATGCAATGGACCCGATAAAACGTCTCCAGTTTTCATAATATAATTTTCTATTTCTATTTCTAATTCACGATTATTCGGGATATATGCACCTCCACCAACATTTGGTAACATCATTTTTAAAACAATAAAAAAGTAATTTTTTTATATAATGAGAAAAAAAATAAAATTTTTTTTAATAAAAATAAAAAAATAATTTTTTTTCTAATAAAAATAAAAAAATGGATAAAGCAAATTTAAAAAAATTATATTCGTCCTTATCATCCTGTTCTTCTTATTCGACGAGATCAACGGGATTTGAAAATAAATGTTTTGATAATAATAATAATAATAATACTATTACAAATCCATGTATAGATGTAAATATTCTATTTGAATTACAAGCCGAAATATTTAGAGAACAGACTAAAGGTTTACCTTCTATAGAAACTAACTATTGTATATTTCCGGGGGATCCATTTATAAAATTTATGGATATTGTAAGTAAATATAATGATGTAGCTTATGTGGAATTAAATAAAGAAAATATGGTTATAATAGGTCATAATAATGTTTATGATTTTATTAGAGAAGTATTACCAATCAGTATTACTAATTTATTACTAATTGTTTAACATTATTAGTTAAAATTATTACTATTTGTTTTAAAAATGATGTTACCAAATGTTGGTGGAGGTGCATATATCCCGAATAATCGTGAATTAGAAATAGAAATAGAAAATTATATTATGAAAACTGGAGACGTTTTATCGGGTCCATTGCATCTTTCTATTCTTCCGCAACAAAATACGGAGTTAACAAATAAACAATATGTTGATACACAAATCAATGACTTAAAAGAAAAATATATAAACGATGTTTTGGTTCCACTGATGAATGAATTAATGTTGCTAAAACTTAATGACAAATCATTAAACGAAAAATTATTAAAACTTGATAAAAAGGATAGAGAGCTAGAAGCAGATATAGCAAAACTTTTTAAAAAGATTTCTGAACAATCAAAAATTTTAATATTACTTTCTATAAATTTAAAATCTGCAGTCATTAAAAATAAACAACAGATGAAATTATTGAAAAAACAATTAGAAGATGAAATAGAAAAACTACCGGAAAGAATTTAAAAAAAATTTAAAGCAGTTACAAGCTACATTCCAAAAAAGTGTTGATGAATTAAGTTCTAAAATTACTCAACAAATGAAAAAGATGAATAGAATAATAAATGAAGTAAACTCACTTAATCAAAAAGTTGATAAAATGAAAACTCTTAAAATCAATTTAGAAAATGAATTAAAGAAAAATTTACAAGAAAACTCTAAAGAAAATAAAGAACAGTTAGATTCTGTTAAGAGACAACTAGATGTTCTTAAAATTAAGTTAAATGCTCTTAAAACGGCGTTGAAGATGAATCAGGAGAAAATGCAAGTTAATAGAAAAGAAATTAAAGTACATCACACGCTACTTGACGCAATAGATAAAGTGCAAAAGAAAATTAATAAAGTTATCGCGAAGTTGTTGGACATTCACAAACGTAAATCCTAACGTAAATATTTTTCCCAAAAGTCAAATTTATTCCTAAAAAATGCCTATAATTTATAAACACAATCTTAAACATTTTGCTTCAAATCAAAGAATTGCTCATGAACCACGTATGAATCCTGTTTATCATTATGATAATAGAGAAACAGTTCACACGGAAGGAGCTGGCATCTTTTCTGGTATTGGAAGTATCGTTAACTTGATCAAAAATAATAAAGATTTGATTTCATCTGCTGCAAAAGGAGCAGCTGCTATAGGTAGTACAGCTAGTGCAATATCAAATGCTGTCAAGTCTCAAAACGAATTAAAACAACTAGAAGCTATTCGTAAACTTAGGAATGATTCTGAAGAACTAAAAAATTTAAAAAAACTTTCAGAGGAAACAAAAAATAAAATTGCTAACATAGCTGTTGGGGAAACCTTGAGGAGCGGAGCTCCGTCTGATAGTAAACATAAGAAGAAATCAGGCGTAGCCATAAAACGTTCAATTGAAGAAATAAGAGGAAATGGTGTTAACAGCGGAGCTGGTCTAGCAAAATTCTAAAATATATTTTTTAGTAAAATTTTTTTAGTAAAATTATTTTAGCAAACTTTTTTAGTAAAATTATTTTAGTAAAATTTTTTAGTAAAATTTTTTTAGTAAAATTTTTTCTGTGTGTGAGAAAAAACAAAAAGTCAAATTATTTTTTATAAAAATGTCTTCGCATATCGAAAATAAATTTGAATTAGATAAACCACCAGGTGTTAGTTATAATCAAAAAAAGAATGACTATATAAGAATTGCTATGAATCCCGGATCTTCTAGTAGAGTGAATACTGGATGTGATTTAATTTTTGAAGTTGATAATCAGCAGAGTTATTTATATTTATCTGATTCATTTTTACACTGTGAATAATCTTTGTATAGTGATGCCAATTTTACAACACCATTACCAGATACCGATAATATTGCACTAGAGAATAATTTTTTTCCAAGATTATTTACACAAATGCGTTTAGATGTTGCAACTCAAAATATAGAAACAATAAGTAATTCTCCAGGTGTAATTGATACAATGCTTAGATTTGTAACAATTTGTGAAAATAATAAAAAGTATGAAATCGAAGGTTGGTTTCCTGATACTAATGATGGTATAATTATAGATGATTTAACTCACGCTGGAACAGATGCCGCAGGAATTGCGAAAGATGTAGAAAATATTGCAAAACATTTAAATAAAACAAACAATAGTGCATATAAAGAAAGACGTGAATTTAACAAAAAAAGTAAACAGACAGTAAATTGGTCATTGTCTCCATTATTCGGATATTTAGATTATGATAAAATATCATGTCAATTAAAATTTAAATTAATAATTCATCGCACAGCAAATAATGAATTAATCTTTTTGGTAAGACTGGGAAAAAAGCATATTCAAAAATTGATAGACTTGAATGGTGGATTAAGCATATTACTCCTAGTTTAGAGATTGAAACAGCTATTGCAAAAAGATTAAATACTAACAAACCAATTCCAGTAAATTTTCTAAAGCGTACTGCTAGTTCAGTAACTTTTTCCGAACAAAGATTTAACTGGCATTTTACTAGAACTTCAAATACTCCAAGATATTTATTACTAACATTTCAAAGAAATAATTCTCCAAGTTTTGATAAGAACAACAATCTCTTCCATATTAATACAATTCGAAGTTTACAAGTTTCATTAAATCAAACCCGATATCCAATTGATCCATTAAGATTCGATGATACCAATAATCAATTTATGGAAGGATATGATTCTTATCGAAATCTTTGTATAGAATTTGGAGTTGAACCACAATTAACTCCTGGAGATTGGAGACATTTATATTCTGTTTTCTGTTTCGATTTAAGTGCACAATCTGAAGATATTATCAAGACTGGTTGTGATGTAACAATTAATATTGAAAAGAAAGATTCTACAACTTCATTGATGGCTTATGGTTTATTGCTAGAAGATGTAAAATATTCTATTGAAATTCTTAATGGAAAAATGGCAAGGATTAATTAATTAAATTCTCAGATTAAAATTTTTTTAGTAATTAGTAATAAAATTTTTTTGTAACTAGAATAGATTAAAAATTCTTAACTTAAAATTTTTCATAACTAGAATAGATTAAAAATTTTGATAACTTAAAATTTTTTTATTAAAAATGTCGCAAGCGAAAAGTAATAATAATAAAACTGTTGAATTAAAATTACGTAATATTGTTGACAAAAATACCCCTAAAACTATTACGATTAACAAAAAAAGTATTACATAAGTAAACCAATGACAGAGAATATTCAATTACAAGAGGAAAAGAATGGCGGGATTCTCCCATTAATTCCACTAATAATAGGTGGTATAGCAGCTGCAGGAAGTGTTGCAGGTGGGACAGCTGGTATTGTCCAAGCAGTAAATAAAAATAAATCAGAGAAGGCAGCATTAGAAGAACAGAAGCGACATAATAGAGAGTTAGAGAAAGTTGCTAGGGGTGACGGAATAGTAGATAGCCGAAATATCTAATGAAAGTAAAAGTATTTAATAAAGATGATATTTGGAGTGCTGATCTTATTCATATGCCGAATGAAGGAGGGTTTAAGTACGCATTGACCGTTATAGATTTATATACACGATACGCTTGGGTAAAGCCTTAAAAAATGAAAGTGGTCTATCAGTTAAATATGCGTTTGAAGAAATTTTTAAAGAAACTAATAGAAAGCCAAAAAAATTGTTTGTTGATAGAGGGTCGGAATTTTATAACCGTAACGTTCAGCCACTATTTAAAACTGTTTATTCAACTGAAAATGCAGGGAAGGCCGTAGTGATAGAAAGATTCAATCGGACGTTAAAAAATAAATTATTCAAGAAATTTACTGAGCAAAGAAATCAGAAATGGTTGAAGATATTACCAGGAATTGTAGAGCAGTACAATAATAAAGTTCATTCTGGTATTGAAGAAACTCCAAAGAATGCTTCTGACGACCCTGATTTAATCCGAAAGAAAATATTCGAAAATAATTATTCAAATGAGAGTAATCCAAATTTACAGAAACGTAAGCCGAAATTTAAAATTGGAGATAGAGTTAGAATATTTAAGTATAAGAATAAATTTGAAAAAGGCTTTGTTGGTTACTGGACTAAAGAAATATTTGAAGTTTGTAAAATAAACCAAACTTATCCGATCACTTACGAAATCAAAGATTTAGATGATGAAGATATCAGAGGCCGATTTTATGAAAACGAATTACAACGAAGTGATTTTTAATTATCATTATTATTATTGGAACTAACGTTTCGGGAATGAAATTCCCTTGTTTAATTCTAACATAATATCTAGAAATGGTACTCCTTTTTGTAATTTAAATAAAACATAAAGGCATAATTGACCACAATAAGAAGTTCCTGGTTTTTGAATTTGAAATGTATTATAAATTCCATTTCCAAGTAATTTTTTAACTTCGTTTGTTGGAGGCAATCCATAAGAGTCAAAATAGTAATTATCTCCATTTTTATTAGAAATACCTGCAGACCAATGTACACCTTTTTCATCTGACTTAAAAATTTTTTTATCTTTAAAAATGGATTCCGCAAATTCTACAAATTCCGAAAATTTAATTAAATTAAAAATTGCTAATTTAGATTTATTAAATTATCTATTAAAGAAAAATAAAAACTCAAATTGTAAAATTTATGAAGGTAACGACATACAAAAGACATTAGAAAACTTTCCTGGATTTATTTGGAGTAAATATTCGAAAGAAAAACATCTTCCTGGTCATTCATATACCGGTCCAGGAACTCGATTAGATATAAGACTAGATGAGAATAATAATCCAAAACCAGGTGAAGAACCAATAAATAGAGTAGATGCCGCCGCTTATAGACATGATTTAGCTTATCGAAATCATGATCTAAGTTCTCGTCATGCAGTTGATAAGAAGATGATTCAAGAATTAGATAGTATTCAAAATCCTACATTTAGAGAAAAAATTGAAAGAATGTTTGTTAAGAAAGCTTTACAAGCTAAAATATTATTTGGTCAGGGTTTAAATGAAACGACAGCAAAGCTGTCTGAGAGCAACGCTCGAACCTACGCGTCCGAAATTCATAGGGAATACAGAAAGCCGAAATATCTATTGAAAGTAAAAGTATTTAATAAAGATGATATTTGGAGTGCTGATCTTATTCATATGCCGAATGAAGGAGGGTTTAAGTACGCATTGACCGTTATAGATTTATATACACGATACGCTTGGGTAAAGCCTTAAAAAATGAAAGTGGTCTATCAGTTAAATATGCGTTTGAAGAAATCTTTAAAGAAACTAATAGAAAGCCAAAAAAATTGTTTGTTGATAGAGGGTCGGAATTTTATAACCGAAACGTTCAGCCACTATTTAAAACTGTTTATTCAACTGAAAATGCAGGGAAGGCCGTAGTGATAGAAAGATTCAATCGGACGTTAAAAAATAAATTATTCAAGAAATTTACTGAGCAAAGAAATCAGAAATGGTTGAAGATATTACCAGGAATTGTAGAGCAGTACAATAATAAAGTTCATTCTGGTATTGAAGAAACTCCAAAGAATGCTTCTGACGACCCTGATTTAATCCGAAAGAAAATATTCGAAAATAATTATTCAAATGAGAGTAATCCAAATTTACAGAAACGTAAGCCGAAATTTAAAATTGGAGATAGAGCTAGAATATTTAAGTATAAGAATAAATTTGAAAAAGGCTTTGTTGGTTACTGGACTAAAGAAATATTTGAAGTTTGTAAAATAAACCATACTTATCCGATCACTTACGAAATCAAAGATTTAGATGATGAAGATATCAGAGGCCGATTTTATGAAAACGAATTACAACGAAGTGATTTTTAATTATCATTATTATTATTGGAACTAACGTTTCGGGAATGAAATTCCCTTGTTCAATTCTAACATAATATCTAGAAATGGTACTCCTTTTTGTAATTTAAATAAAACATAAAGGCATAATTGACCACAATAAGTAGTTCCTGGTTTTTGAATTTGAAATGTATTATAAATTCCATTTCCAAGTAATTTTTAACTTCGTTTGTGGGAGGCAATCCATAAGAGTCAAAATAGTAATTATCTCCATTTTTATTAGACATACCTGCAGACCAATGAACACCTTTTTCATCTGACGTATGAAGATTTGTTATGAAATTTATAGTTATTGTTGGCTTATTTTTTAGGAATTGTAATTCGTCTCTCATCAATATTTGAAAATTCTTTATTCTCAATTGATTTACGATTTTCTTTAAGTCGAAATTTGTAGTTGTTTGCGTTCCATATAATTTCAAAAACTCATTTATGTTGCTCATTTTATAATAAAAAAATTTCTGAAGGAACCCCTAGAAGTCAGAAGGGGGGTATTAATTTAAAACTGTTCTCTAATGATGACTTTCCTTACTACTTATTCGTTTTTGAAATGATTTAATTTAATCTAAATTAAAACGTTACATTGTTACATTTTATTAGTAGAGTTAGTACTTCGCACATCTTTTATCAATAGTAATTCATTTCTCATCAATATGTGTAAATTCTTTATTCCCAATTGATTAGCGATCTTATTTAAAATCGAAATTCGTAGCTGTTTGTTTGCCGTATATTTTTAGGAAGTCTCTAATGTTACTCATTTTAAAAGAAATAAAATCTATTTCAGAAATTTCTCAAAAGAATTGGCGTGTAGCAGCTGCTAAAATTGTGTCAGCTGATAGGGGTGAGGCAAATCACAGACAATAGCGCATAATGCGGGTTGTGAAATTACATTCACACTATAAGAACAAAAGAACAAATACAATCTAAACACAATATACATATGAGAGAGAGAAGATAAGTGAATGAATGAATGAATGAGCATTTCTCTTCATTCATTTTGGTTTCCATAACAATCATTCATGCGACATTATTTTGAATGGAAAAATACACCGACTCTCGAACCATGTCGGCACTTTTATCGGCAGCCATGTCGACACATTTTCCGGCTCCCAGAACAATTTTGGTGTAAATTTCCATTAGCGTTCAAGGTCATTCTATTAAAAGCATACGGGAATTATTCTCATTGAAGACAAGCAATTGTTTTAAAGAATGCATGTCATTGTGAATACAATATTCCTGTAACAGACAGGATCGAGAGAGAGAAAGAAAGAAGTCACGCTGCTCCGTAAAAGTTTAATTGAGATAACGAAGGATATATTCTTGCGGTTTCTTCCACTTTTGTTTCTTCCATTTTTAAAGAAATATTATTAGTCACATGATATATTTTAAAAAACCTGAAAGATGGATAAAATTCATGAATTTGAAATTCTCAACTTTTATGATTTTCGGTGTCCTGGAACGGTCATGATTTAAGCGAGAAAATTGTTATTCTCAAATTTTGTGTTTCTTAACTTTTATGATTTTTTTGGTGTCCTGGAACGGTCATGATTTTAAGGGTGAAAGTTGTAATTCTCAAATTTGAGATTTTGAAAAATTTGAAAATTGGGTATTTTTAAAAACGACATAAATTTATGAATTAAGGTCTTAAAAACCTGAAAAGGGACAAAATTCATGAATTTATGTCGTTTTTAAAGATACTATTTTTTTGAATTTTATGGTGTCCTGGAACGGTCTTTTGCCCATTACTATAGTTCCTCGGCTTTCGGCAAATCACTGAAAAGTAAAATTATATTCACAACAGAAAAAATGAAAGCAACACGAAACATTCAGATGCAGGTGAAAAAATTTGTGACGCAGATTTGATTTCATCGGTTGGAACATCATAGGCTGCATCAATTCGCAAAAGGCCTTCAACCGAAATTTGTATTATAAAGCTATATAAAATAAACCACAAAACGCTTCACTTTTGGTTTGATCACTAATTGTGTCAATTAAATTTCGAGTGCTGTTCATTCAAGTTTTTGTCTAGACGTTGCGAATAATTATCAATTAATTCCACCGTACATGTTCATCTGACATCGGTATTGAGCATTTAAAAGTGAAGTATAGACTACTGAATACTGATTGTCTCATACTGCTTCACGATGTTGACAAAAATGCACATATATTGGGCTGATCAAAAGTAACTTCCTAATGCAATATTTCAATTATTCCTACTCCAAGAAAGTAATAGACATGAATAGCATTTTTCATGACGGAAATTTACTGGGCATTCAAGTTCATGACATATTATTTTTGGCCGCAAAATCTCTCAGAATTTTATTATTTCGCTGTGAATACCCCGCTGTTGCTCCTCTTGCGAATACGTAGGCTATCTTTATTTTAACAAATTATATTTCACCTATAGGCCTACTAATAATTGCCTCAGCATAACTTCGAAAATTTTCGGAGCGAGCAGGTAAGTCCAGCGCAATACCACAGAAAAAATCATTGTTTTTATGTAGCTAATATCATAAAATAAACGTAGCGTAGTTATTTTGGACATTTTCAATTCATGATAAATATAAATTTCGGTTGAAGAAACAGCTTTTCTAAATTGATCAAAATTTGATTCTTAAGCTTCTGTTAAAGGCTTAAATAGAAAATATTGCAACAAAGGTGTCAGACTCATCATAATGGGTATTCGATTCATCTAACGGCCGATACAGCACAAACAATTGTGCCTAGAAGCGTCTGGAAGTCTTCAAGGAAAATATAAAATCTTATTGAAAGCTTCTTGGCTGAGATGTCATGTTTTTAATTCAATTTTCAGCGGCATGATTTCATGATTCACAAGGCGTCTTTTCCTGAATCTGAATAGTGCTGAATAGTGATGCTGACCCATTTACACGTTTTAAAGATCATTTTCTTTATAATGATGCTTTTCTTCCTTCAGTGACAGGTAGTTTGTGATGATCACGCTTAAGAAAATAATCTTATCATAGTAAGGCATGAACTTCAAAGCAATGGCAAGCCATATCATAATAAACCATATCACCTCTCAAGGTTGTCATGATATGGAGGATTTGCAAATTACTTTTCTTTCTTCTGTATTGCTGTCATAATAAACTAAATTCGTGTACATTTCTCCAAAAGTGCAAAAATTCGTATATCTCACATGTGGTGCTGGGTTTCGTGTCAAGTTCATTTTATGAAATTGAAAGTGTATACCTATCTTTGGTGTATGCACATTGGGGATTTAATAAATGTTGAGTTACCATCTCTACCTAAATATATTTACTCTTCAAAGTTGCGATTCAAAGTTAGCAGACAGGCCTGCGCAAAATCTCAGTAAGCCTGCAATGAAGACATCATATTTTCGGCTGTGGAACGTGCGTGTGGTAAGTGCCCTCCTTGAAGTCAATGCAACACCTGGCCTAAAATCGTGCCCGCCTCCCTGTTCATACTATTTATAAAGGAGCTTCGTGTCGGCTGTAAATTTGCAAAAAATTTAACTTTTTAAACACTGCTCAAATAATTTTTTGGATCGCAGGAACATAACCTCCGCAAAAAAACTGAATCTTTTCATATAAAAATTTTTACTGCATATACTAGACGAATGACATCAAAATCTAAATTTCAAACTTTAAGTCCGAATATAGTGCGAAGATCAGACGCCATAAATAGTTTTGGTTGTTAAATGATCTCAGTAGTAGTAATCCCATCCCAGGCGCAAGTCCAAAATGCGCAACGATGAGTCATCTCCCCTCTGGCGAGAGGAAGGAAGTGGCCAAGGATGTGGTGGGAGGAATGGGTCCGAGAGGAGAAAACTGTTCCCTACCCCCCTCTGGAAGGAAGGAAGGAGTTTCCGGTAAGGGATGGGAAGAAAGGTGATAGGAATGTGGGAGGGATAGAGTGAGAAAAGGGTGAGTGTTGGTGGTGTTTGGGATGAGAAAAGTTGGAAATCGTCATGAAGGATGGTTCGGATGTGAAAGTGGAGTTTAGATTTGGAATCTGCGTGAAACTTTGGGTGGGGAAGGAAGGCAGGAGGAGTTTTCCTGAGAGGCAAGGGGTGGAGCGGCAGAGTTGGAAAAGGGCGGGTTTTGGTGGTTTTGGGATGAGAAAAGTCGTTTTTCGTCATGAAGGAGACCTCGGATGGGAAAACGGAGGCCAGATTCGGAATCTACGTGAAATTTTGGGTTAGGAAGGATGTTTCCAGCAAATTCGGAGAGAAAAAATTTCGAGGACGTCCCCCCCCTCCTGTCAAACTTCCAACTTTGGTGTTAGAGATCGTAGAAAGTCGTGTGATAGGTCATTTGAAAGCTAAAAGTGAGAAAAATGTAGTGGAAAGCTCAGTTTGATCCTATTTTTCTGGGTTTAGGGAGGAAAATGGCAGGAAAACGTCGGAGTTGGAAAAGTCAGGTTTTGGATGTTTTGAGATGAGAAAAGTCGTTTTTCGACATGAAGGAGGTCTCGGATGGGAAAACGTAGTGCAAATTCGGACGTTTTGGCCAATGTTGGATCTAGGAACTTCTTTCCAGCTCAATCGGAGAGAAAAAGTTCTGACCCCCCCTCGGCAGCGATCTTCCAACTTTGGTTGTAGGGATCGTAGAAAGTCATGCAATAGCTCGTTTGAAAGCTGGGAGTGAGACAAATTCAGTGGAAAACACAGCTTGTTCCTATCTGCCTTCGTTTAGAGGTGAGACGTCACTGAAAACTTGGGACATTGGCGAAAAAACGACAGAGTTAGAATTTTTACGAAAATCGCTCTAGCGGGTGAAGCAAGCCTCGGACGGGAAAACAGAGACCAGATTTGGCATCAGCGTGCCATGTTACACCTGAAGTGATAGGAAGAAAGATGACAGAAGCAGTAAAGTTTACGAATGAATTTTGTTCACTACGTTTTCATCGACAAAGTCTTCGTGGTGTCATTAGGGACTACATCATCTCCTTTCATCATGAAAAGGCAGACTTAGAATTTGTTATCGCTAAAGGTTGCTTCGTTTTCCAACAGCTCATGGACAGTTTGATGAATAAAGATGTGAAAGGACGATTAGTTGCAGAGATTGAATTTGAGAAAATGACTGATGAACATGCAGGTGAACGTGTAGTGTTTCATTTTGCATCCTATTCTGCAGAGACGATACATGATCCCAAAGATTTCTATCAGCGACACATGGCAAAAATTGCATCTTGACTAGATTCATTTCATGAGCATGGATCCAACTTGCTCTTATGTCGCATAAAACACATTCATATTCAACTCAATGCGCTAAACTAGATTTGACTACAAGATTTGGGAAAAGCATTCATGAGTCAGTCGTCCGCATGCCTTCTTTTCCCTCCCGCAACGAAGTCAGGGGAGAAACGGAGGTCTCTGATTGGCTCTCATAATGTCAAATGTGGATTCGCGGGAGACTATAAAAGCAGACGTCTCCCCATTTTCTCTTCATTTCATTCTCTTGACTTGGAAAGCGTGTGTGACTTGCGAAAGGCATTCTCCGTCTCAATTTTGTCTGATTCAATCCTGTTTGCAAATTTACAAGTGAGTGTCATGACTATCTGGCCTAAACCTTACCAACATTTTAGAAGAGAGACGCAGGAGAGTGTGTGGCCGATGATTGTACAAGCCTATTTTGTTGAACCATCACCACCACCACCACCTTCACCACCTAGACGCTTTACCTTTAAGTCTTTTAGGGAATTGAAACTTAATTCGGGTCCTAATCCCAAGACATTTAATTTACTGGACGATGACGAAGACTTAGACTTTGGTGATAAGCTTTAAATCATGTCAACGCTCCAAAAGGTCCTCTAAAAGGCCACATCATATGTCACTGCTAAGCTAACTATTTTCTTTTCTCTGATGATCATGAATGTACTTAGTGGTATTCTTTCGCTACAGACTGCCATGATCATGAATCCTACTCCAACTGCTGCATCACTGAATCCTCAACATCTCTAGCTGTGGAATCCGAAAATTGAAAAGGTAATTCACGGCTATCCTACCTACAAACAACAAGTGCGCTACAACGGTCAACGGTGTTCGACTCTATCTTCAAACGCCGGCGGTATACTTATCAAAAGTGGATACGCAAGTAAATCGTTGCGGTCAAAACCTGAGTATCCCTATTGATAATTGGTTGCGACAGCAGCTTGACATTTTAGAAGACGTTTTGAGGCAAAAGGCTCTTATTCCTTCTGAACTATTACAGTTGTGGCCAGAAAAGAAAACTTCTTATTATAAACCTTTGTATCGCGGCACTCGCTGCATTATTTTGCAAAGCAAGTATTGTAAAGTCACTTCAGGAGTGACAGTTGAACAGTCAGTTAAAACAGAATTGTCATCTCTAGGTGCAGGCTTTTATTCCTTTCATATTGAGGTGCCTGCTGTTTATGTGGGACCTCATCAATCTGACGGTAATTTGATTTCTCTCAATTTGCGCATTGCTCAAATTCATCATCAACCTGAATTAACAGGTCTTGATCACATTGAGAAAGTAATTGATTCTTGTGTCAAAGAGTGTCAAGAACCTGTCACAAAACCTAAACGTCGTAGCACATCAAAGAAAGATGGTGCTACCACCAAAGAGAAATCTTAAGTATTGTAATCAGTTAGTATGTAGTGAATGTGGAAAACGCGGCCTTGCGCGTTATGTTCAAATAAAACATTGTAATCATGTTGTATGTATCTTTTGCTATGTAAAGGACAGTCATCCTTGTAAAGTTCCTGCTCAATGTATTATCTTGTAATGAAGTCTTTTGATATTGTAGGTTGTCATCTTCATGGACAGTGAGGGGACACCCATGCAGGAGTTGAGTGCTATTGCAATGAGGGAAAGTGATCAAACTGTTGTTAGTGTATATCATAGATTTGCCTACTGTCCTCCACACAAAGACGAATGGTCACGACGTCATGTGAATGGACTTGATCCTTCTATTTTGATTCATATTGGATTTGTAAATGAAACGTATTTGATAAGTGATTTGAAACGGTGGCTGTCAGGTTTTCATATTGTTAAAATATTAGGAAATGATTCTGAACGAGAAGCAACAACACTTCAGTTGCACATTGATAATTTATATTTACCATGTTGGGTAGATCGTGTAAGACAAGACTATCATATGCATTGTGATCAAAAGAAGTTTAGAGATGAAATGATTTTTGACATGGCAATATGTTTCGGTGAGAGACATCACCTTTACAGACCACCATCCCATTGTAATACTAGAAATAAAGCTACCTACATTGCAAAACTCTCTTCACGCTGGCATTGTAGTCTCTATGACGTTTATGAACTGTATCTATATTATTGTCAACAGCATGGGTATATGTAAAACATGTTTTTACTCCTTGTGAATGAATGAATGATGATCTTTTCATAAAGTGTATTCTGTACTTGTAAATTTTGTCTGGTGTTGAATAAACTTACAGTGGAACATGATTGTTATTTCTGTTTTATTCATAGTGGAAGTCATTGAAGCAAAGTGAAATTTATAGTCACAACGTTTATGATGGCGCATCGTACACTCAGTAACCACATGTGTCATTTGACACTTGATCAACAAGGATTCGATGGATTTTTACAAGATTGGAAACCTACATTTAAAATGAAGATGAATGATATGAAAGTAGTGCTCACTGAAAGCCTTCCTCTCTTCAAAAGATTGATAGA
Source organism: Prostheceraeus crozeri (assembly GCA_907163375.1). Classification (NCBI taxonomy): domain Eukaryota; kingdom Metazoa; phylum Platyhelminthes; order Polycladida; family Euryleptidae; genus Prostheceraeus; species Prostheceraeus crozeri. The sequence goes on from CAJQUW010001560.1 coordinate 111,735, forward strand.
GAGCTTACAACCTCAAGATGTAAAGGGTTGACTCGTTGCTTATATAGAATTGAAAGATTTACAAAAACCACTTCGTTTTGGATCCCATCGCACAGAATGGATTACTCTTAGTGATCAATGTTATGGTCGTCATATGGAGAAAATTATGGAGAGAATAGCAGAGACGTTGGAAGGAAATGCGTACGTTGTTAAACATATCATGATTCAACTGAGTGTGTTTACATCCACGACTTTGTTTGATGAGCGACATATTGTGTAGATGCAATAAAGATTTCTTTTCACTGAGTATTTTGTAATGGCGTATAGAGGAACATGAGTCATTGCGCTTTGTGCATTATTATCGGGCTCTTTGTTAGATAAATGAATGCGTCTTTGTTCGAGAAAAGGGGCGTGTCACAACATGAGTCATTGCGCTTTGTACATTACTATCAGGCTCTTTGTTAGATGAATGAATGCGTCTTTGTTAGCTGGAAGGGGTGTGTCACTAAAGTCTTTGTGAGGACTAGAACGACTTTGTGTATAAATAGGAAAGGTTTCCACCCACGTAGTCAAAAGTTCGCGTGTGATAACTCTCTGTCACGTAACAAGGACAGGGAAAACGAGAAAAGGGAAACGCATGTGATTGGAGCTGGGTCTGCTTATAAAACGGACGACTGAGCTCATGGCAATCATTTCCGTCCTTGCGCTAACCATGCAGTTGCTCGAAGCCATCAACTCCTCTGCTCTCGCACTGGGTACACTGAACTCCCTTACTTTAGCATCGGGTAAAAATGCTTTCAATCAAAAGGTAACTAACTCATCATGGAGAAGCCGTGACCATAAAAACTCCAAGTCATCGGATAGATTATCTAAAGGTTATGTCAACAAAGTATGGACTGGCCGTGTGTGTGCCGTTAGACTATTGGACACGGTTACAATTCAATACTTTTGAAACATTCCTGAAAGAAAATCTCACCATTCCCAAAGAAATTGTTCGACACAATGGGAAGCGGTCACAAGTTCCCATCATGGAAAGACGATACATGTATGTGCATATGGATAGACACTGTCTCATCATCCATGAAAAAGAGGGCAGCGAATTCGACTTACTCAATTGCAAACCACTCCCCATTTTAGGAAAAGGATTCTACTCCTTCGAAATTAAAATTCAAACCATCTACATGGGTCTGCGCAGGGACGGAAGGTTGTTTACGTTGAATTCCTATCTTGTCTTCATAGCCTTTAAAAATGATGTCCATGTTGATGATGATCAACTACAGTAACACTCTCCAACACTGAGAACGCACCATCGGTCTTTATGAGACCACGGCCTAACGGCCACCGTATCAAGAAAGAAAATGTACACTCACCATGCCACACATGAACATGACTCTCTCCTTCTTTTTTAGGCACACCATTCTTCACTCAGGTTTTAAACATGTGGAAATTGTCAGCATGCCTCTATGTATCATGGAAACGTCAGTATGTTACATTTCATGATACGAAACGTCAACTTCAGATAACTCTAGAACTCTTTCATCTACGAAGGTTACATCGCGCTATCCTATCCAACTCTTCCCGTAAGAGACGGCATTGTATTTATTCGCATTCAAGAGATGATTATACATAATGATCACTGCTACATCGTGATTCCAAAACCCTCATGGGAAAAGTATAAAAGGGAAGTTCACTCCACCCTCATGTCATTTGTGAGTCATGCTCCCCGTCCGCATCATCAACGTCATGCGCGAAATGAATCTCAGAAGAGACATCGATTTAGAACAGTTGCATACCCATCTTCCCGATTCAGTCTATCATCGCGGTCGTCCGCAAATGTTGGTCATTCGCATGAGCAACGGTCGAAATCTTCAAATCTTTTGCTGCGGCAAAATCCAAGTCCTAGGAAACCTTTCTCATTTCGTGATGCAGTCCATGTGTTACGAAGTCGTCAAGAAAATGCGAACACTCATGCCTCATCTACGCCTCAGTCCCCTGACATTGAAGAATATAGTAGTGTCTGTTCAATTGAAGATGTTAATGAATCTAGCCAACATTAAAACCAGTAATCATTGTATATTTTATGAAACTGAACTCTTTCCTGCTGCTTTGATTCGGAATTGGCATCCTGTACATATTGCAGTGTTTCACAGCAGACATTGTATCATGACTGGTTTAGGTGATATCACTAAAGTAGCTGACATTGTTAAATCTTTAATGCGTTATCTGTATGAGTCACAGTTAATAGAATCGTGTTAATCACATGATGTGTCTTGAATGCGTCAGTGCTATTTATAGACATGAAATGATACCCATACACTTGTCGGTGAAAAGGTCACGCTGTCTGACGTGAGGCGCTATCGCTTTGTCTGATAAATAACGCCCACACACATGTCGGTGAAAAGGTTGAACAAGACTGATTAGATTCTTATCCAACTGACTGGCGCTTTAGCACTTCATGAGTCAGAGCAAGTTTATAGACATGAGTCAGCAAAGTGGTTGATGTTTCCTAAGCCGAAGAAATTGTCATGATGTTACATTCGTTGGTGAAAATGTTAACTTGCAAACTCTAACATGGTTCTAACATCTTGCAAATAGTGAAATACTTATGACTTCATTTTATTTTTCACCTATCTTACAAACTGTACAAACAGTGAAATGATTTTAACATTAATTCAAACTTTACAATCATCAACTTTGTTTCTAACTTCACAAACGTCAATTTTATTTCTGACTTTACAAACAGTGAAGTAATTCTGACTTCATTTATATTTCACCTATCTCACAAACAGCGACATGGTTATAACTTTATTTCTAACTTAACAATCATCAACTTTATTTCTAACTTTACAAACGTCAACTATATTTCTAACTTTGCAAACAGTGAAGTGAATCTGACTTCATTTATATTTCACCTATCTTACAAACAGCGACATGGTTATAACTTTATTTCTAACTTAACAATCATCAACTTTATTTCTAACTTTACAAACGTCAACCATATTTCTAACTTTGCAAACAGTGAAGTGAATCTGACTTCATTTATATTTCACCTATCATACAAACAGCGACATGGTTATAACTTTATTTCTAACTTTACAATCATCAACTTTATTTGTAACCCTACCCATCTTACAAAATGATCAAAACTTTTACTTCTGTCTATTGAGTGAGAATCCCATCTTTATGTCAAAAGCAAAACGACGCAGTATGTACATGATATGTTATTTATCATCACAACCGATTTTCATATCACCGCACATAGTTAATACTGATGGTAGCAGAAAACAAACTTTTTATGGCTCACATTACCGGAGAAAACAAAGTCACTCATGTACAGGGAGAAAACAAAGTCACTCATGTGCAGGGAGAAAACAAAGTCAGGAAAACCAGTTGATATGCAAGTCATGATATGAAGTGATCAGGAGTTAGACGCATGTTACAAGGCACTCACTCACAACAGCCCATAGAAAACGCCATGGAGCGAAAAGCAAAACATCAACCACAACAGAGAGGAAGCATTCATCATCAGACATCGCCGGACGGAGGAAGAGAAAGTTTCTGTCTCTTGGGTGGAGGTAGATGAGTGTCTGGATGGCCATACGGTAATGAGTGGTTGGGACTCATCCAGCATCGCTTGTCTTCCCAAGCTGAGAGACCTCGTTTCCTAATTTTCGTTGTTCTGACTTGATGCGACTGTGATTTTAAAATGGTCATTTCTACTTTTTTAATTTTAAGAGAATCTAAGGCATCTTGATAGTCCCTATGTGTCATTTTTCTAACGATTGACTTCGAGATGCCTTTCGCTCGTTTTATAGAAAGCTCTGAGGATTTTAGCTTCATGGAGTACATCTTGGGGCGAAGCAAGATCATCTCCTCTATCTGTTTGCCGGCACACTCATCCTTGAAGCAGCCAAGCTTCGCTTTATTTGTGGTAGAGTAAAGCGGATGGTCAGTGGGATAGTTGGAACTATCAAACTTGGGTGCTAAATATTTTCAAATGTCGTCCTGCTTGACTTGGTTAGTGGTTGTCAAAGCTAGGAAGAAGCTGTCTGTATCACCTCCTACTAATTCCACACGTTGGAGAAGTGGACATGACTTAAAAGTGTGGTAAAATAACTTATACATTTCTAACTTGGAGTGATCCAAGACAGCTTGGCCGACATAAATGGGCTTACAAAGTTCTACTTTAGATTTTAACATTTTAAAACCAGTGATGTCTTCGGAAATGACATCATGGTGACAAAACAACGGTGAGCGACATAACTTGATACTCGTTTCCGGATTAGTTACGATACGATAGTCCATGCGCTTTCTTACATCCTCCATGGTTTTACCAAAGAGGGCATTATTCTTAAATTTAAAGAAGTCCTTTTCGAAAGGATTCTTGCATTCAGCCTGTTTCTTGCTATCAAATTCTATATACGGTTTTAGAAAGGGCTTCTGCCTAAACTGGATAGCGCGATGGACTTTGTCAAGTTGCATCCCCATACCTAGATAGAATTTGAGGATAGAATAGTGCACGATGTAATGCTGCTTGTTCAATTGGGTGAGCAACAACTTCCTAGTGGGTTTATAGTTTAAATCATTTTCCACCTCATATTGCTTATTGTGTTCTTCCATAAAGGGAGAGAACATATCTGGACTGATTATGCCAGATTCGGGTGCGAGAGGAAAATCAACGGTCCTATTCTTAATACATTCTGGATAGATGAGGTCGACTTCAAATAAACATCCTATGTCGGCCTCTTCTCCCAGTGACATGATGTGTGCTGGATTGGAGAAGTATTCAATATCATGGGGCTCTACCCATTGGAAGTCAGACTGTGGCAAAGGCTTGGATACTGCACTTCCATATAAATTATTTTGGTCTATGTACATTAAATGCGTGGTCGATCCTATGTCTTGTGTGCTGTTGACAACATGTTTGTTGACAAATGTTAAGCCACCCCTAATACCACGTTTAAATAACGTGTACATTTCTGCATCTTGCAGTAAATGAATGCTCTCTTTCATCATCTTGAAGGCTGACTGATAGGACAGACCCGGCAGACTAACAAAATGGATGGGGTCTAAGGCGTCCTGTTCTAATGTGACTTTCCTAAAAGTCTCAAACACGTCAGCCAACAGATAGACGTCTAATTTTAAGTAGGCAAGCATGTAGTCACCAAAAGTGTGACACCTAAATTCTAACCATGCTTGCTCTGCATGCCTATAATCATCCAGCGAACAGTCCTCACCCGTCAAATCATTTTTAAATTTATCGATGGACGGAAGGGATGTTTCTTTCAATGTGTCCATTGAACTAAAATAGCTATAAGGAAACACCCCTTTCCGTCGTATCAGACTGTCACTTATGTTGGGATAGTCTTTCCTTAAATGTTGAGTGAGGGGAAGTGTTTCTAAATTATTAGCCAACGCGGCTAAGGAAGAAGACATAAACAGGAAACTGTCTAGAAACTTTATGTCATAGAAGAAAAGCTTCCCCTCCTTCGTCTTATCGACTTGGACTTTAGCAGTGATGCACATATATTTTTCCTTACTTTGTGCAATCACTTTGGATGACCAGGATTTCATTTTACCGAATCCATGGCGAATGATAATGTGAGCATCATAACATTTAAAGTTATGGAAGATGACGGGGAGCGTTCGCCGTTTGAGCCTAAGTTTCATATTGCATTTACTGCATAAGGCAGATCCAAATTTACCACTGAGATGGCAATGGTCCCTCACTTTCTTATGTTGCTGATCATCAAAGGATGAACAGCAGTGGGGACATTCCGTGGTCCTATCAAACTTGATTTTATCGGCTTCTCTGAAGCACATGGGTTTCCTAGTTTGCTCCGTTTCATAACGTTGATGAAAACGGGCCTTCCTATCTAAAAAGTTGAGGAAGTTTTCAACGCACTCCTCGCCTTGCCACACATGCATCTTATTCTGATTCCTATAATATGGATGCCAAACTTCATAACAGGCAATGGCCGCTGTCTCATGACTTAGGTCTTCTTGTTCAATACAACATTCAATGTCCGCATAGATGGTACAAATGGGAGTGAGCTCATTGACGTTTCCTCATACCTATAAAATTTATCTTTGGGCATGACTTCCATTTGAACCTTACCCCGAGAGAACCACTCGTAATGCTGTTCAAAATAGGGTTTAGATGTGAAACGCCGTGTGCAGCGATCACAGTAATATAAATTATCGCTATAGGTTGCTTGATGATGGTATAACTTTGAAATTTTAGGAATGCCACAATAATACCATTCTGGGTGGTTGTCGCTATAGACTAGGAGAAGATTGACAACCCGGTCGAAGTCACTTTGGCGGTTATTATACCTAACGCCCTTCAGACTTTTTTCCCAGAGATGGACGACGATCTTAATATTATTGAGTTTTTTAAATTGGGCGATGCCTTTAAAATCTAATGTGTTGACATCTAACCCGTCAAACTTAAGCTTATCCTCCCATTCACGATACTTGGTGACTCTTTGACGATCCCTATCTATAACATTATAGTGAAGAATGGAGAGGACGGCATACTTGAAACACTGGGACTGACATTCTACATTGACGACAGCCTTTTTGTCAGCCAGTGCTTTGGGGAGGTTGAAACAACCACTCCCTTGTAAATTTTCTAAAAGATTTATTTTGATGTCTACTTTCTCTATCCCATCAAAGACCAGACCGCTGTCTCTTTCATTAAATTTATTTAAATTGCTGTCGAGATAGGTGGCATGTCTCTCTATCCACTCGTTTACATCACCTATGAGATCAGCAGCACAGGAGGCTATCCTAATGGTCACAGTGGACTCTACTTCTTCCGTGCTACTGTCTACCTTATTGAAACGAGCAGTGAGATAGAACATGCCCTTAAGTAAAAATCTATCTAAGCTCGCCAACATTTGATGAATTAAGCCAATATTATTCATCAAGAAAAGATGAATACCTTGCACAGCTTCAGAGCTTTCTAACTCATAGTCGCGAACGGGCCTCTCAAGGGAAAACTTGCTCAGCCTTAGAGTGACGTTGTTGTCAGTGTAAAGCTCAGTGGGATGAGTGTGACAGAGAGTGTGTGAAGAAAGAACAAACTCTGTAGGAAAGGTCTTCTGACACGAAGAACAGGAAAAGCCGACGTGCTATGAAGGATGCTTCCTACCTGATGCGTTGGTGGTTGCCTCACACTGCCACAGGAACCGCCTTCGATGTGGACTCGCAAGTTGGTGTTGTTGTAGAACGTGCGTCCACAACCTTCACACTTGGGCCGTTGAGGGATTGGTCGGCGCTTTCCTCACCTGCAGGCGCGCCCAGCGGTGTGACGTCTCAAACTGTAGGCTGAGGCGAAGACCCTGTCACACCGCTGGCATCGAAAGTCCTTCTTCTCTTCGACTTCAATCTCCCTCTCCTCTCCCACTATCTCCAACTCCTCCTGCTCCAATAGTCTCTCCACCGACTGAACGGAGAGGAGAGGGAGTTCGGCTGCTGCAGGTGGCGGTGGTGGAGATGCAGGGAAGACGATGGGGCGGGAGGGAACGTCGCCGTCCAGGAGGTAGGCCGCCAGATCTGTTGAGAAAAAGAGAAAAGAGATTAGTAACATGATCATAATTTCAAGTTTGAAGTCTTATCCCTCTATTTCCCAATCACGATTACTTACCAACTAAGGAGTGTAACTCCGGCAAAAAGGATGGACCCGGAGGAGGTAGGAGAGGGACGCGAGCCGAGGGTGGAAGGGTCCTGGGCTTCGCTGTTGGAGGGACGTGGTGACGAGGAGCAGGGACTGGCGCAGGGAGCGGAGCAGGCGGTGGAGATGAAGCGATGATGATGCCCGAGAGAGGAGTCGCACCTTGAGCGGAGGTAGATGGGTGGGAAGGTAGGGCCGGAAATTCCTCGCGGTGTTTTCGCCTCGCGGCTTCTTCCCACTTCTTCATCTTCGCCATATCTGTAGAGAGGAAAGAGAGATTAGATAATGAGACAAAGATGATGCAGAGGATCTGAAAAAGCCTAAACATGACATTCCAACTCTCAGTTCTCATAGATGAGGATACTTACACTTGCCAAGCCGCTCATAGGCTTCCCCGATTGCTCCTTGGGGGACGGGTTCCCCATTACGAATGCATTCATGCACTGAAAAAGAATGACAGCAAAGATAAGCAGAGGTAGAATTTGGAATCGGTTTAAACATGAACAAAATAAGGGAGGGGCTCTTGATTTTAATGAGGATGTCTGCCCTAATGAAACTAGTAATAGAGTCAACCTTGATACAAATACTTACATTGCTCGATGGTGGCCTTTTCAATCTCAGCAGCAATGCGATAATTCTGAACTTTGTTGAATTCCATTTTTGAACGATTGCATATAATTAATTGTAAGACTTCAATCACTGAAAAGGAAAGATAAAAATTCATTTGCCTAGTCAACGTTTATCATGGGAACAATCATTGAAGTGACATCTAATGGATTACATTTTCACTCTACTCCATATCATAAAGACTAACCTTTGTCGAATGGCTGAAGTACTCTGACCTGGCGAGAGAAAGCATCACGTTGAATATGAAGTCGAACGCCCAACATGAGCAACGGCTCAGAGGTTTCGGTCTAACAAACGACGAACAACCCGTGCAACACAATCCCTCTACGGCAGTACCCGCCGTCCCGAAGGAACGCTCGAACAAAGGAGGTATTACAGCGATGATATGTTTTATGAGCAGAAGTGAATCTCTTGATAGCAAGAGACTATTCAACTTGATAGCAAGTCAAAACAACCTGATAGCAGGAGCTCACCGACACTCACCTTGTGAAAGATAAATGTGAAGAACAGAGCTGGTGCACTGCCTTTTATAAGATTTTCCTAAGCGGTGAATGGAGAGACCTCTCGTCCAATCACAGACGAGCTGGAGTTCCCTATGTGCACACACACACATTTGTAACGCGTTATTGAAATCGTCCTCGGCAAATATGATGTTTAGCAATAGACTCAACCATGGCACCTGAAGTCAATACATTGAAACATGATGATTGCACGATTCGTTTTCATCAAGAGTGCTTCGGAGGCTTAATACAAGATTTCATCCTTGAGTTTCAAAGGGAGGAGACAGAATTGGAAGCATGTTTAGACTGTACACGAGAAATATTTACGGAGTTGATATCTTATTTCAAAGACAGTCTCATCAAGGCTCACTTAATTGCACATGTCAATTACTCTCATTTTCCACAAGGTGAAATAGCAGAAAGTGTTGACATTCAATTTCGTTCCTATGGACAAGAATATGTTACTGATGCTTCTGAGTTTTATACACGACATCTGCGGATGATTATTTCTCGGATAGACAACTTTCATGGTTACGGCGATCACTTGCTTCTGAATAAAATAAACCATATTGTCATTGCTATTAGTAAAATGGGTTTCAATGATGTTAAATCAAAGACCAAATAAAGTATTTTTTCATGACACTAGTGTTGTGCTAAACTTTCTAATGCTGCTGTGAATTCAGTCAGTCATAAAACTTCAATGATCAAACTTTATTTTCACAATAGTGCGTCGCGGTAAAACTGTATGACTACACCAACGCTTACATTTTATGACATTTGTGTTTCATAAAACGTCATGATCAAACTTTACTTTCTCAAACGTGTATCACAGTAAAAATATTTGACAAAACTTTGATTTTGCAAACCATGATACACATTCTGACTAGACCTACGAATACAACTTCGATGATCAAACTTTACTTTCACAAACGTGTGTCACAGTAAAACTAGTTGAATACACTAACGCCTACATTTTATGCCATGTGTGTTTCATAAAACGCCATGATCAAACTTTCTAACTATACATCAATCTGTTTTGCAGTAAAACTTTTGTACAACATGATATACTTTCTGACTACGTTCACAAGAGCTTGTTCACTAGCGAAGAGAGAAGTCTGTGATGTGTTGCGTGTGGCGCATGAATGTCCTCCCGTTTCATTCCATTCATCATTTCGTCTCCGTGATAGAGACAGTTCTTAAAAGAACTTATGGTTCATTCTCACATGGTTGGCCAACTGTCGGGAGACAAGTGCATTGGAGATTTTATGAGGTAACCTGTGGCAGATAGCTAAATGTCGCCCTGGCGGTCAGAGTACAACGTTGAGACGAAAGGCAACCACTAGGAAACGTGACGCAGAGAGGTTTCACAAGGATTACCATTGCCCACGTCCCGTGCAGTACTCATCGCTACGGACTTCACCGCTGTCTCGAAAGAACGCCCACCCGCAGGAAGTATGATACCGAAATCTCCGTAACTTAAACCGTCCATGACTTGATAGCCAGACATGAAAAACCGGTGGAGTTATTTACAGGAGGTTGGTAAGTCGTTACTTTGATCAGCTTGATAGCAAGCCGTGATTTACAAGCATTTTGCAATGGAGATGACAAGATAGCTGAGACTAAACCGATTGGCGTTCAAAGTGCTACGTTGAGAACTGTGTCAAATGCCCAACATGGGTCGCCCCAGCGGTTTCGGTCTAAAATATGACACACTCCCTTGCCACACTTATCACTACGGCATCGTCCGCCGTCCCGAAGGATCACCCTGTCAGTGGAATATTACAGCAAAACTCTCCGTCTTTTGATCGCTTGCATCATGGTAAGATATAAGAAGACTGGCTGAGACATCATTAAAAATCCTTTCATTGACTTCAGCAGGGTCGAAAACCCCAGAAAACCTAAAAAAATAGTGAATTTTAATTTTCAACTGTTTGGCACTACTTATGAAATTTATAAGTAGTCTATCACTTAGGGCAGGTCAATAGCGACCGAACCTTTTTTTGAATCAAGTCAAACGGACTTGTAGAAACAAAGTTACAAGCCTTTAAAGTTTTGGAGTCTTTTATGGCCTGGAGACGAAGGCCATCTCCTGGCGAACCTCCCAAGTCTGACGCCTTAGCTGATATCAGCAATGAAATTTTCTAAGTCGGTTTCCTACACAAAACCCGGTTTTTCAGATATCCAATGCTATCATCAGAGCTCCGGAGTTCACCTACCCTAACCCAGTCGGGAGGAGAACTGATTTCCACAGGCAGAGTTTACACTTATATAGTTTGTGGCGATCAGCTGATGACGTAATATCCATCATCCAAAAACTTTAAACTCGTCTATCTCCGGTTGTTCTACTCCGATTGACTTCAAATTTTGATAGCCATGTTTTCTCGCTCTCCCCTTTCATTTAAGACATCCCTCGACCCTCTACGATGACCAGGAGCCGAGCTGAAAAAACTCGTTTTTTCAAATAGTTCGAAAATCTTGGAAAATGCGCAAAAACTCGATTTTTAACAGGCTCTCATTTGGAAACGAAACCTTCCACGCATCTGAAAAGATAGGATCCTAGAGAAGAAAGTGCCGTCTTGCCTCTAAAAGAAACCCGAGCTCTTCATTCACTTCCAATCCTCCGCTATTCCTCCCCAAAGGTGGCCACAATTTAACATTTTCAGGAAAAATCTCATGTGGAGACCCAACTTTTCAACTTTTTCTCTCCGATTGACTTGAAACTCACCCTCCAGATGCAGAATGGCACGCTGATTACAAATCTGGTCTCTGATTTCCCGTCCGAGGCTTGCTTCACCCGCTAGAGCGATTTTCGTAAAAATTCTAACTCTGTCGTTTTTTCGCCAATGTCCCAAGTTTTCAGTGACGTCTCACCTCTAAACGAAGGCAGATAGGAACGGAAGATCGCTGCCGAGGGGGGGTCAGAACTTTTTCTCTCCGATTGAGCTGGAAAGAAGTTCCTAGACCCAACATTGGCCAAAACGTCCGAATTTGCACTACGTTTTCCCATCCGAGGCCTCCTTCATGTCGAAAAACGACTTTTCTCATCTCAAAACATCCAAAACCTGCCTTTTTCCAACTCCGACGTTTTCCTGCCATTTTCCTCCCTAAACCCAGAAAAATAGGATCAAACTGAGCTTTCCACTACATTTTTCTCACTTTTAGCTTTCAAATGACCTATCACACGACTTTCTACGATCTCTAACACCAAAGTTGGAAGTTTGACAGGAGGGGGGGGGACGTCCTCGAAATTTTTTCTCTCTGAATTTGCTGGAAACATCCTTCCTAACCCAAAATTTCACGTAGATTCCGAATCTGGCCTCCGTTTTCCCATCCGAGGTCTCCTTCATGACGAAAAACGACTTTTCTCATCCCAAAACCACCAAACCCCGCCCTTTTCCAACTCTGCCGCTCCACCCCTTGCCTCTCAGGAAAACTCCTCCTGCCTTCCTTCCCCACCCAAAGTTTCACGCAGATTCCAAATCTAAACTCCACTTTCACATCCGAACCATCCTTCATGACGATTTCCAACTTTTCTCATCCCAAACACCACCAACACTCACCCTTTTCTCACTCTATCCCTCCCACATTCCTATCACCTTTCTTCCCATCCCTTACCGGAAACTCCTTCCTTCCTTCCAGAGGGGGGTAGGGAACAGTTTTCTCCTCTCGGACCCATTCCTCCCACCACATCCTTGGCCACTTCCTTCCTCTCGCCAGAGGGGAGATGACTCATCGTTGCGCATTTTGGACTTGCGCCTGGGATGGGATTACTACTATCAGTACACTGGATATATGTATAGACAAACGCAAAATATGGTTGAGCATGAAAGTAGAAACCCATCGAATTGCTAATTTAACAATCAACCTTGCTCTATGCAATCAACTCTCCAAGGCTGCTATGACACGGAGGATCTGTACAATGCTATCATTCCTTCTGCATTCACCATCATGATAAGTCAAATCTGTGCAAATTTCTCCAAAAGTGTAGAAATTTGCATATCTCACATTTGGTAACAATCCAACTTTGTTCACCGAGTTCATTCAATAAAATTGAAAGTGTGTAGGCCTTTCAATAATGCTGAGAATTTAATAAAGGCTGAGTTATACTCCACCTATTGCGCTTGCTCTATGAGAGTGGAGTTGTCCAAAAATATTCTACAATTAATTACATTTATTTTTCGTAAATTGACATTTTTCGACTGTTCAACATTTTATCCGTCCATAGTGTGGGCGTGAAACACTGATTTTCTGTTCCAGCGTCAAGGGGTTGGTGAAATCGATAAGGTACAATGCATAGAGTAGGGATGGTACAATGGGGACTGATGAAGACTATTTAGGCAGAGTAACAACTCGCAGTTCATTAAATCCTGTGTATACAGTTTCGATTTCACTAAATGAACTTGAGTTTCGACCTACTACAGCATTTGAGATATACAAATTCTTATACTTTTGGGGAAATGTACACGAATTTGACCTGCTTTGAATTCGACTGATTATGATAGCAATACAGAGGAAAGAATAGTATTCCACAAAACCTCCATGTAATGACAACCTTGGAGAGATTAAATTAGCAATTCGATGGGTTGCCATTGCTTTAAAGCTCAGCCCAAAATACGGCGCAAAAAGATTATTTTTTAAGCGAGATTATATCACATGCATCTGCCACTGAAAGAGCAAAACATCATAATGAAAGAAACTGATCACAACGGTAAAAAATGTAAATGGGTACAGATCATATGGTACACATCATAGAGTAAGTATATAGCCTAAAGGTAGAGTGCCGACCAAAGAAAAAGTTTGTATACAGTGAAGTTTTTATATGAAACGATTCAGTTTTTTACGGAGATTACGCTCCTGTGGTCCAAAAATCTATTTGAGCAGTTTTGAAAAAGTCATAATTTTTGCAAAATTATATACTACTGAAATGAAGTCCCTTTATAAGTAGCATGAAAAAGTTGGATATCAAGAGGAATAAATATTCGATAACAAACATCTTAATTAAGCGGAAATTAAGCTGATGATCTAGGAAATTTCATGAACCACATTACAATGCAAGTCCCTGCAAGTCTTCAAGGAAAAGTTGAGATCTCATTGTTCTTCTTAGCTGAGATGTCATATTTTTAATTCAATTTTCAGCGGCATGCTTTTATGATTCACAAAAAGTCGTCATTTCATGAATCTGAATATGACCTAGTAATGTGGACCTATTAACATGTTTTAAAGTAAATTATGATAAGCTTCCTTGAATGTGATGTTTCGCCATTTCAGTGGCAGTTGTGATATGTGCACGCCTAAGAAAATAATCTTATTATAATAAAGCTGAGCTTTTAGTAATGGTAACCCATCGAATTGCTAATTTAACTAACTATATGGACTCTCCAAATTGACATGACATGAAGTGTGGAATATTTTATTCTGTATTGCTCTCATTATCAGTCAAATTCGTCAACATTTCTCCAAACGTGTAAAAACTGCATACCTCACAGGTGGTACTGGGTCTCGACCTGGCATCGACGCATGTTTAATGAAATCGAAACTGTATACACATTGGGGATTTAGTGAATGCTGAGCTACCACTCTAAGTACGAGGGGTGTTCAAATATAAACGGGAATTTGTTATTATCTCATTACCTGAATTAGAAAGCACAATTTTGACATTAGAAATTCACTAAGCGATGTTTCAACATCCGTGATTGATTTCTGAACGCTGTTCAGCAACTATCACGTCGTCACAGCTGCGAATGCAATGAAAGAGAGCGATGAAGCATTGCTCACTTTTGTTTGTGACGATAATAATCACTTGTCAGTCAGTCACTCTCTCATTGCAGTCATGTCTGAACAAGAAGTTCCTGCCAGCATTTGTCAGCGCATCATCATTAAGTTCTTAACAGCTGAATGTGTATCGCCATCGGAGATATTCACCAGACTCCAGACACAGTTTGGAGAAGATTGTCTGTCGAAGACAAGAGTCTACAGTTGGGCCAAAGAATTCCGGGAAGGTCGTGATCGAGTTGAGAATCAGCCACATCCACGACGACCAAGGACATCAGTAACACCAGAAACCACAGAGCAGGTGGAGCAATTGATCTTGAACAATCGTCGCATCGCAGTCCGTGAAATCTCCGAAGAAGTTGGTATCAGTATTGGAAGTGCTGAACACATCATTCACCAAGAACTTGGATTCAGTAAAGTGTCTGCACGCTGGGTGCCCCGACTTCTTACGGATGAGCAAAAAGAAAAGCGTGTTGATGTCTGCCAACAGCTTCTCCGGCGCTATGAAGATGAAGGATCGCAGTTTCTCGAAGCAATCGTAACCTGTGATGAAACCTGGGTTCATCATTCAACTCCCGAGTCGAAGAGGGCGTCCATGCAGTGGAGACATCCCGACTCACCTCCTCCTCGAAAGGCGAAAACCACTGCTTCTGCAGGAAAGGTAATGGCTACAATATTCTGGGATTTCAAAGGTGTTCTGCACATTGACTTTCTTCATGGTCGCAAGACTATCAACGCGCAGTACTACTCGAGTCTCTTAACAGAAGATGTGAAACCTGCCATCAGAGGAAAGAGAAGAAAGTCGCAGTCATCCGTCATCTTCCTTCAAGACAATGCCCGGCCTCACACAGCTGCCCTTACCCGCGAGACACTGGAACAATTGAAATGGACCGTGTTGCCCCATCCTCCATACAGTCCAGACTTAGCTCCGTCTGATTATCATCTTTTTGGTCCGTTGAAAGAATTTCTCGGAGGCAAGAAATTCCAAAGTGATGCCGAAGTCCAAAGTGTTGTGCAAAACTGGATGAACCAACAACCGAAGTCCTTCTTCGAGAATGGCATCAAGTCACTCCCAGATCGATGGAGAAAATGTGTAGACATTGCTGGTGATTACATTGAGAAGTGAACTGCTGTCTTGTGAAATTTGATGCAAATAGAATGTCATCTTTTCATGCTTAATTAAATTGTTTTCAAAAATTCCCGTTCATATTTGAACACCCCCTCGTAATATACTTACTCTATGTTACAGATTGCTATTCAAATTCAGGAAATGACGCCTTGTGAATCATGAAATCATGCCGCTGAAAATTGAATTGAAACATGACATCTAAGCCACAAAGAAGCTCTCAATAAGGTCTCAACTTTTCCTCGAAGACTTGCAAGGCTTACATTATTATGCAGTTCATGAAATTTCCGTGATCAATCAGCTTTATTTCCGCGTTACAATTAAGATGCTCAATTGTTAGCAAATATTCATTGCTTTTGATATCCAACTTATTTCACGCTTCTTATAGAGTGACTTCATCTCGGTACAGGAATACTTCGAAAAAATTAGCTTTTTGAAAACTGCTCAAATGATTTTTGTATGATATATTTCAAATGATACTATGTATATATAAGACATGATTGACAGAAAAGTAAATTGCAATAAATTTTCGATAATTTTAAATAATTTTTCTCTAGTTCTCTATAAATCAATTTTACTTTTTGATTTGAAAACTAAATGCTATTTTTGAGAACCATTTTAATATAATTCTGACCGGCGCTTCGGATGCAAACATCATCAGCCTTCACGGTAAGTAGCTTGTGTGGATTTAACTATTTACAGATCATTCTTATGAAATTTAAATATCAAAATAACATGAAAAAGTTATGTGATAGGCATGAATAAAGTCAACAAAATAAGTCATGATGAAGTAAGTAAGTGAGTAAGCATACATGTAGATAAGTCATAGTAAAACCAATCGTCTCGTTAATCCCTGATCCTGTTTGTTTAGTGTTGGTTGATATTTCTTGATTAGTAAGGTTTCTGCAATTTCTAGATCTTATTGGGTGTAATATCTGACTGGGCAAGATTGCTGTGTCTTTGAGGATGGTTTGGTATCCAATTTTGATTTCTGTGTGGGTTTGCATGTGTTGTTTGATGGCACCATTTGATACATGTTGTTTGCACCGCTGAGTAAGTGTATTTGTCGTAAAACCGATGTATTGTGCAACGCCGTTACATGCGTTCTGTGGCCATGTACATCGGCAGACAGCATGGTATGACTCATCACTTGCAGTTAACAATTTTGGTTTCAGTTCATCCTTCAATTTTCTCATTTTGTAAAAGCATCGGATGCCTACTCGCAATCTCTGGTCGATCGGTTGAATATTTTCGTTTACGATTGCTTTTAGTCTCTCTTCTTCAATTTTCCATTTCTTCCCCATTGTCCTTGAAAATTGAATTGAACTATTAATGAAGATTCTTCACTTTCCGTACTGAATTCTCGCTTGAGATATTTTTGCACAATGTTGTCGATCAGAGCTTGAGGATAATTATTGTTAATCAAAAATTGAATGAAGTGTTGTACTTCTCGTGGAAAGAGTTCCCAATTAGACGAGATATTATATTCACGAATCAGATACGATCGAACGACTGATTTTTTATACTCGTCTGGTCCAAAGCTGTCGTAATCGAGGCAAAGTCCGGCGCAAGTTGATTTTCTGGAAGGATAGCGTGTCGTCTTTTTCTTTCTCGTAAGTGAAATTGAGACAGGAATTATCAATAATTATTTCAATATTGCAGTTCTTATCATGGAGGACAAAAGAGTCATCTACGTAACGACGGTAAAATATGAAACCATGTCCAAGTTCTGGAACAACTTTGTTCTCCACGTAGCTCATATAAAAGTCCGCATGGAATGGACCCAAGGAGCTGCCCATTGATACACCATCGATCTGTTTATAAATTTCTTTCTTCCACTGGAATGGAGCAGCTGTTGTACATAAGAGCAGTAGAGATCTCAAAATATTTGCAGGTAAACAAACCAATTGGCGGTAAGGTTGGATGATTGTAAACTCGATCTAGTCAGTTGTTTCCTGGACTGGTACATTGGTAAATAGGCTTTCTACATCAATGGACGTCATTTCTGTCTCTTGATTTGTATCCATGTCCTTCATTTGAGCAACAAAGTCAAAAGATGAGCGACAAATGTAGTTTGACGGTAAATAGACTTTTAGTGCATCAACAAGAGCCTTAGCAATTTCTTGCGTTACAGTTCTACATAAGGAAAAATTGGCCTCAATCCGTAGAACTTTTATGAATTTTCGGTAGTCCATAAATGGAACCTGGTCGGTAATAACCTACGCGATTGTTTATTCCATGCTGTTTTGCAGCATAGGAATTTCTTTTGATTATTGAATTGATTTCTTTTTTGATTCCTGGTGTAGTATCTTCTTTGATTTTGACAAATTTCGAAGTATCCGATGCAATAGCACCCACTTTCTGACTGTAGGCATCAGCACCTAGGATTACAAAATTTCCACCTTTATCAGCTTTTTTCACGACAATGTTCGGATTAGTATTCAATGATTTAATGGCTTTTTTATCTTCTTTTTAAGAGTGGATCACGGGATCGATCACTGCTTTCAGTCAAGGCGAATGACTTTAAAACGGCTTTCAGTCTTTCATTATCTTCTACCGTAATTGTGCCATTGAATTTTTCGGAATTGATTGATTATATATATATATATATATATATATATATATATATATACGTGGTGCGCCCAAAAAGTTTCCGGCCAATGACAGAAATTCCTTTCAATTTCTAAAGTAAACATCTGAAATCAATACATTGGTTCTTTGAGAGCTAGAAACGGTCAGGATCATAGATATCTGATCTGACATCTGTTCATAGACATCTGATTTCAACCAGCGAACGCACTTAATCAAAAATCATTTTCACTCGTGAAAGCGCACTGAAAGGATGACTTCATTGCGACTTGATCACTTGGATAAAGTGGAGTATCGAAGCTCGATTCGTTTTTGTCTTCTGCTTGGTCAGTCAAGTGCAGACATTAAAGCGAACTAATTGCTTCTTGCTTATGCAGACAAGTGTCCGTCAGAATCGACGATCAAGTTTTGGATTGCCGAGTTCAAGAGAGGACGTCAACTTGTGGCTGACGAAGAAAGAGAAGGCCGCCCAAAGACTTCTGACAACGAAGAAAACCGCGCCAAATTGGAGAGACTGGTCCTTGAAGACAGGAAGGTGACAACAAGACAGCTTGCTGAGTCTCTGAAACTGTCGAAAGGATCTGTTGGCGAGATGCTGCACGAAATGCGCTTCAACAAGGTTTCGTCTCGCTTTGTTCCGCGCTTCTTGACCACCGAGATGTGCACCCGACGCCGTGAAGCCTGCCTAGTGAATCTTGAAATTTATCGCCGCCATGGCGATAATTTCTTGAGGAACATCATCACTGTTGATGAAACGCCACTGAGCCTGTACGCACCTGAATCCAGGCGAGAATCTCTGGAATGGCGAAGGCCTGATGAAGGCAAAGTCTGGAAGCAACGATCTGGAGCGATCCGAAGAGAAATGATGCTGACTGCCTTCTGGAATGCAGGAGGAATCATCTTCCTGGATTTCCTACGAAGACAGGAGACAGTGACCGGTGAATATTACGGCGAGCTGATTCAGCAGGTCCGCAGCAAGGTTCGCAAGCCAAGAGGTCTGCCTCATTGGTTCCTTCAGGACAACGCTCCAGTGCACACTTGTCGAGCTGCCTTGGAGAAGATCGGCAGCGCGGGCTTCGAACTTGTGAAGCATCCACCTTATAGCCCGGATTTGGCTCCATCAGACTATTGCCTTTTCAACGAGTTGAAACGCCATCTCCGCGGGACTGATTTTGAAAGTGCCGCAGCTTTGGAAGAGACTGTAAGAAACTGTTTTGGCCTATTACCTCCCGCTTTTTTCCTTGATGCTTTCAAGGCACTCCCAGTTCGCTGGGAAAAGTGTTTGGCCGCGAACGGCAATTGGTTTGAGAAATAGCTATAATGTACTAAATAAAAACGTCATTGGATTAAATCTTTTCGCTTTATAAAATGCTAAGGCCGGAAACTTTTTGGGCGCACCACGTATATATATATATGTATGTATAATTCAATATAATGCCCATCAAATATTTCAATAAAAGAAAAACGAGATTTTCCGAACGCGTTTCAGAGCGTCAATCGACTCCTTCTTCAGCGGAAACTTTATTACAATAAAATCGAATGCTTTTATATTTCAAAGGTAAAATCTCACAAATCGATTCACTGTCACAGTCCACAGTCGACGCAATTTTTGATAACAATTCAGTTTCTCTGTACATCAGCTGCAATTCGAAGGTCAGCGAACATTCAAGAACATGTGCACTTAGGCTAAAATACAAATGAGGATGGTTCATACATGAAATGTGAAACATTTACAGATGCAAAATGAGTGGTATCGATCCTTCTCTTTCATTTATCAAATTTTTTGTTTCTTTCAAACAAAGTTTCTAGAATCCGATGCCATTTTGTCACTGCAATTACAGAAAAATTATTTTCATGAGTATCATGACAATGTGTTGTGATTTCTGTTGGGACTGGGTATCCTTTGATATGTTCTTTTGCTCTAGTAATAAGATGTCGCGAAGTTTCCCCTACGTAGACTTCATTGCAGTCACCACATGTGTATTTGTAAACGCAGTTTGATTTTAAATCTCGGGGAATGCGATCCTTATTGTGAAAGATCATACTTGTTTTATTCACTTGAAAAACAGGATTAATTGCTAAATTCTCCGGTAAATTTCTGTTAAGTTGATGAATTTTCTCTCTAAGAAATTTATCCTTTCCTTGAACGTTAGGGAATCTCCAACAAATAGTAGTTTTCTTTTCTGTCATCATCATTTGTTTCAATTTTTGACTTTTTTAAGTTTTCCTCAACTTTCCGTTTTATACGTTGAATCACTTGGGTAGTGTAACCATTGTCAACAAATATTTCTGTTATAGACTCACATGATTTTTCATAGAACTCATTATTAGAACAAATTCTTTTCGCTCTATAAAAAAGTGATCTAATAGCCGCCATCTTGAATGACCAAGGAGCATATGCATCACTAGGGATATACGTCCCTGTATTCGTTTCTTCAATTTTCCAAGAAATGGAAATTTTGTTGTCATTGTTCCGATAAATTGTACAATCTAAAAAATCAATACATCTATCCTTTTCCACATCAAGAGTAAATTTGATGTCGTTATCTAGTTTGTTGACAAAATCAAAAAGTCAACTTCGCGACATCTTATTACTAGAGCAAAAGAACATATCAAAGGATACCCAGTCCCAACAGAAATCACAACACATTGTCATGATACTCATGAAAATAATTTTTCTGTAATTGCAGTGACAAAATGGCATCGGATTCTAGAAACTATTTGTTTGAAAGAAACAAAAAATTTGATAAATGAAAGAGAAGGATCGATACCACTCATTTTGCATCTGTAAATGTTTCACATTTCATGTATGAACCATCCTCATTTGTATTTTAGCCTAAGTGCACATGTTCTTGAATGTTCGCTGACCTTCGAATTGCAGCTGATGTACAGAGAAACTGAATTGTTATCAAAAATTGCGTCGACTGTGGACTGTGACAGTGAATCGATTTGTGAGATTTTACCTTTGAAATATAAAAGCATTCGATTTTATTGTAATAAAGTTTCCGCTGAAGAAGGAGTCGATTGACGCTCTGAAACGCGTTCGGAAAATCTCGTTTTTCTTTTATTGAAATATATATATGTATATATATATATATATAATGAAACAATAGAAAACCAAATGCGAAATGATAACACAAAAGCATGACCGACCAGAAAATCAAAAGCAAAGTTTGCTACTGCCGATCGATTTCGGCCGCTACGGCGGCTTTTCAAGGCAAACTTATTTATTCAACAAAAATTTACATAAAATAATATAGATATCAAAATGATGCAAATGATACGAAGACATCAAGAAGCATTTAGAGATGGATGGAATGCACGAATGAACATAGCTTCCTTGAAGTCTCTGTCCAAGCGATTTGCATTAGGTGTTATCTGGAAAAATGGTATGGCTTTGAAATTGCACCCCACAGCTAGATATATGGCGACTCACTTTGAGAGAAGTGTATATTATATGGTTAATTTGCTGTCTATGTACTGTCATTCCATGTCTGAGTGTATCCACAGATTGTCTGATGCAATATTGTTTACAGGTATCACAAATCAGCTTGTAGATGATGTTGGATGATTGACAGTCTAAATTACTTCGTAAATTAAATATCTTGATACCTCTAGTTGTTTGAAATTCAACTTGACTGCCCTCTACAATTACTTCACAACCCTTACATCTTGGTTGTCCGCAACGAGTTATGCCAGCTATTGTTCTTCGGTTGTTATTTGAGAGCAAATATTGAAATGATCTTGGTTGTCTGAATGATTTCATAAAATTGCAGTCACGAAAAGGGTCTAAAAGATTCAGCGTATTAGGAACCGGATGAATTACTTTATATATATATATATATATATATATATATATATATATATATATATATATATATATATATATATATATATTTGAATTGTTAATTGTCAAGGCAATTAACTGATTCTATATTGAACATAATTACAAAAATATCACATTCATTGGAAAATAAAGAAATCAAATTGCATTTAATGGGGGATGAAATAAGTTGATAAACATAGATTCTTTAGATTCACGATCTAAACGAAGGTTGATCATTCACGCCATCACCTAGCAGTAATATAAACTTACTCAAAAGCGACTTAAATGAGTCTACTAGAAAACTTAGGTTCCGTGATTTCTTTGATATGAATAGTAGTACACAAGTTGAGGAAATAAATGTAAATTACCCAAAATCTGACTTCGTTCCGAGTAGAAGCAATAATATTGAACTTGATCAATGTAATCGAATCACAATCACACTCTTTGTTTAATGATAACAACAAATATAAAGAAAGAAAAAACATGACTAAGAAAGAGTACGAAATTCTTTACGAGTTGAAAGGAGATACGAATCTTCTTTTTACAGGAGCTGATAAAGGGGGAGCTTTCGTTATTCTGGATTGTGGTTTCTATAAGAGCAGAATGATGTCTGAACATTTATACGACACACTCAAGTATGAGAAAGTTGAAAATTATGACAATGAAACAATCGCAGATGTTGTCAGAGATTTATGCAAGATCTACAAAAGTTCTTTGACAGATAAGGAATTCACATTTTTAACAAAATTTAGATGTAAAACCCCTTTCATGTATGGTTTGCCAAAATTACATAAACATGAAGACTATTTTAAAATTCTTACCCCAGATCAACACAATTGCATCAAGGTTAAACCCCCTCCAAATTTGAAATTTAGACCTATTGTTTCGCGTCGCTTTTCTCCAACTAGTAGATTAAGTGCTTTTTTGGATGAGCTTCTTAAGTTGATTATTCCACACGTTAGAAGTTATTGCAGAGACACGTTTCACTTTCTCCAATTCCTACCTAAAACTGTCCATAAAAATGCTTTGTGCACTAGCTTCGATGTCACGTCTTTATACACTAGCATCCCTCATGATCGTGGGTATTTAGCGATAGCGTTCTGGTTAGACAAATGCCCAGATTCTATACCAACCCGAATGAATAAATCCTTTATCATTGAAGGTCTGAAAATAATCTTAGAATACAATTATTTTTCCTTTGAAAACGAATATTATAAGCAAATCGCGGGAACGGCACCAAAGTTCCACGCACTTACGCCACCTTGGTAATGGGGTTCCTCGAAAAAAAATGTATTCTGGAATAAAAAATGTTTTCCCCGATACAGCTGACTGCATCATAAATTCCTGGATAAGGTATATTGATGATTGCTGGATTATTTAGGACGAAAGTTATGGAGAATTCGAACAATTTAAGGAAATAATCGATAATTTAAATTCCTCAATTGCATTTACGTATGAGATGAATGCTGTTTCTTTAAATTTTCTAGATGTAATGGTTTCTAAAGATATGGATAGCGGCATAATCAGCACCGATATGTATATAGAAAGAAAACGGACACTATGAGTTACGTCCCATTCCATTCTGCGCATCCTCCTCATGTACTGAAGAACATTCCATATAACTTAGCGCGTCGGATTAAAATAATAGTATCAGACGAAACCACAAGAACCAATCGTTATTTAGAACTGAAACGTCGCTTATTAACTCTAAATTATCCACTTTCTTTAATTGATGATGCCATTACTAAAGTAAATTCTTCTGAGCTCAGTGAACAAAAACCGATGAAAAACAACATTTTCCCTTTTATTCATGAATTCAATAAAAGCAACCCAGATATATACAATAAGGTTATTCGTCCTATTTCCAGCACGTTGAATCTTTTACCTACATTTCGCGATTGCTCTTTTATGAATGCGTGTACGTGTAAACAACCCAAGTCACTTCAGTCCATATTGACCCAAAATAACAGAATGACAATAAGAGGAGTGACCAAATGTAATGAACCAAGATGTAAAAGCTGTAACATAATAATCGAAAGTAACAAAATTGATTTTGAAACCCCTACTGGCATGAAAGTATTTCAAATCAGAAGAAACTTGTATTGTAAGTCTGCCAATGTCATCTACAAACTCATATGCGGTGGATGGAACAAATTTTACATCGGACAAACAGGAGACACTTTCCGACACCGCATGACATTACATCGACAACACATCAGAGATAACAGATACACAATCCTACAGGTCAACAAGCACATATCAAGTTGTGGCGGTGGGAACTTCAGTGGTATTCCCTTTTTTCAGTTGTCCCCGGATCGTTAATCTAAAGAATCTATATTTATCAACATATTTCATCCCCCATTGAATGCAATTTGATTTCTTTATTTTCAAATGAATGTGATATTTTTGTAATTATGTTCAATATAGAATCAGTTAATTGCCTTGACAAGCCCAGAGTGGCTGAAATCGATCGGCAAGGTTTAAATGGTTTTTTCTTGTGTTATAACTTTCGATACATACATACATATATATATATATATATATATATATATATATATATATATATATATATATATATATATATATATATATATATATATGTACAGGGTGAGTCAAAAAAAAACGTTATTTGAAGTTTGTGAAAAATCTATCTGAATTGTCATTCTGATTTCTTTCTCAAGTTGACTGATTGAATTTCTATGGTTTTATTTTCCATATCCAAGCACCAAATCAATGCTCTAAGTTCAAAAAATTCGAATTCATATCATCGAACGAATGGCTTCTGTACATAGTTTATACAAGTGTATGTACAAGTATTCATTTAGTGCTTCATTCATGCCAAACTATGATGGAAAGGAAGGCAAGGCTTGTTGCATGGGCGGTTACATTCAACAATGTGTCCGAAGCAAGGAGAAAATACATGGATGAATTTCATGAGGAAGCCCCGCCTCCACCGACAGTCCATCGTTGGATGAAGAAATTCCTTACGTATGGGGATATGAATAAGCGTGAAAATGGAAGTGGTCGTCCAGTGACGGCTACAGGTGACGATATCTTTACCTCCATCAAGCCGATAATTGAAGATGACCCGAACGTTTCTACGCGTCGCATAAGCAACACGCTTGGAGTCTCGCAAAGTAGCGTCGTTCGCTGTCTTCATAAGAAAAAGTATCATCCCTATAAGCCAACCTTCGTCCAGGAACTCTCAGATGACGATCACGACCGACGTCTCGAATTCTGTCAATGGATCCTCAATTCCTCACTTCAGCATCCTCAATTCCATCTCCGAATAGTTTTTTCCGACGAAGCTGTCTTTCATGTGAATGGAACTGTAAATAAGCGCAATCTGCACTACTGGAGCACTGAGAACCCTAAAGCTTTCGTCGAAAAGCTTCATGACCGGAGATCTGTCACTGTATGGGCCATGATAGACCATACTGGAGTGCTGAGTTACGACATCAGTGAACTGACGATGAACAGCGATCGGTACTGCAATGTTCTGAAACAGCATGTTATTCCCTTCTTGCGACGAAACGAAAACCAGAGCAGATTCTATCAACAGGATGGAGCCCCTCCCCACTACAGCAACGCAAGTCGAAGAATCCTCGACGAAAATCTGACGGGTCGGTGGATTGGTCGAAGAGGACCAGTTGAGTGGCCACCCCGTTCTCCAGACCTTAATGTTTGCGACTTCTTCCTGTGGGGAGCGTTAAGAGACCGAGTGTATGCGCGACTGCCAAGAAATACGAGAGAACTGACAGCCTGCATTCGAGAGGAAATTACTTCTTTCACATCTAACGTAAAATTAGAAATAGTCTGCCTACTTTTAGGTCTGTCTTAATTACACAACCTTAAAATTCTCTGATGCACGGTATCATAGCACACGTCATCAGCAACTTGGTTTATTATCTAAACTTCATAATAGCATTGAATACTTTGTAACAATCCAGTATGTTTCCTCTATCTAGTCTTCGTCTGTCTCCGTCATGGCTCTAGTGCTCTCGAAAGACCAGGCACAAATTGTAATCACCGACTCAATACAATTCCTCTTCTTAGAACCTTTTCAGCGACAACCCTGGGATCAATCGCACAATCGTTGACATAACTCAGTGTCACACTAAACGTAATGTCACACTATTCAAACCGGCATTCACTTCATCTTTCAATGACTGTACTTCCTCAATCCATTCAGATTTGAAGGTATTTATAAAGAAATTATTGATTGTATGCAACAGGTTTGTTAAAGATTCAACTTTATTAGATAATCCATCCATTTTCTCTTCTAATCTAACATGAGAGAACACCGCTTTTCAGAATTAAAGGAAAGATTGAAAACTTTGAATTACCCAACGCAATTAATAAACGATGCAATTATGAAAACTAATTTCCAGAATAATAAAACAAATGTTAAACAAGAACAGAAATCAATATTCTCGTTTATACATGAATGTAATCAGAATAACCCGCATATATATATAAGTAACCCAAAAAGCACTCAAGGAAAAAAGTCAAAGTACCAAAAACCAAAAATTCCCGACCGGTTTCGACCTGATCTACGCAGGCTTAGTCATGGGAATGAAATAATTTATTCAAACTCAAATATACATAACAGGAAATAAAACATAGAAATTATTCTATATTTAACTCAGGCTTTAACAAAGAAATGAAATCTGCCTCCTTCTGTTCGCGTTCTATGCGGCTGGCGTTGGCATTAAAAAGATAGATGGGAGCCGCTTCAAACTTCGAAGTGAGATTCCTAGCACACCTAATGTGTTTGCTCATATTTAGAATGGTATACTCTTCATGATCAATCTGCTGCCTATGGATAGTCAGACGATTACGAAAGATATCTCCCGTTTGACCCAAATAGAAATCTCCACAAGCATTGCACCGTATTACATAAATCACATTTCTTGATGTGCAAGTGAGATTTCTATTTATAGTAAAAAGCCGGGTTCTACCACCACTACTAACCTTAAACTTAATTGTTCTTCCCAAAATCAAAGTGGGACAGCATTTACACCTCGGTTCCCCGCATGCAGAAATACCTTCAATTGTCTTTCTATTATTGCTATTAAGGATTCTAAGCAGAGATGGTGGTTGTTTGTAAGACCTGAAAAAACGCATTTTCTGGAACGGATCAACTAAGCACAAACTTTGAGCAACAGGTTTTATCACCTCTGTATATACATTAGGGTTGTTGCGATTAAAAGTACAAATAAACGGCACAGCATTTTTAACTTCCTTCTTGTTGACCACTGTAGACCTACTCTCCTCAGAACTATTACGATCCCTGGCGAACGAGTTATCGATTAAGCTTGGAGGATATTTCAATTTTAAGAGAATTGACTTTAATTGATTTAGTTGATTTATTAATTATTATTTATATTAAGGATTTAATTGATTTATTTTTCTATATAGAAAAATAACTGATAGTCAGAGCTACGTACCTTTTGATTCAGGGCATCCCAGGCATATTTTGAAAAACATACCGTATTGTTTGGCTAAACGTATCCATAGCATTGTATCTAATGATGATAATAAGATGCTACAACTAAATCAATTAAAGTCAATTCTCTTAAAATTGAAATATCCTCCAAGCTTAATCGATAACTCGTTCGCCAGGGATCGTAATAGTTCTGAGGAGAGTAGGTCTACAGTGGTCAACAAGAAGGAAGTTAAAAATGCTGTGCCGTTTATTTGTACTTTTAATCGCAACAACCCTAATGTATATACAGAGGTGATAAAACCTGTTGCTCAAAGTTTGTGCTTAGTTGATCCGTTCCAGAAAATGCGTTTTTTCAGGTCTTACAAACAACCACCATCTCTGCTTAGAATCCTTAATAGCAATAATAGAAAGACAATTGAAGGTATTTCTCCATGCGGGGAACCGAGGTGTAAATGCTGTCCCACTTTGATTTTGGGAAGAACAATTAAGTTTAAGGTTAGTAGTGGTGGTAGAACCCGGCTTTTTACTATAAATAAAAATCTCACTTGCACATCAAGAAATGTGATTTATGTAATACGGTGCAATGCTTGTGGAGATTTCTATTTGGGTCAAACGGGAGATATCTTTCGTAATCGTCTGACTATCCATAGGCAGCAGATTGATCATGAAGAGTATACCATTCTAAATATGAGCAAACACATTAGGTGTGCTAGGAATCTCACTTCGAAGTTTGAAGCGGCTCCCATCTATCTTTTTAATGCCAACGCCAGCCGCATAGAACGCGAACAGAAGGAGGCAGATTTCATTTCTTTGTTAAAGCCTGAGTTAAATATAGAATAATTTCTATGTTTTATTTCCTGTTATGTATATTTGAGTTTGAATAAATTATTTCATTCCCATGACTAAGCCTGCGTAGATCAGGTCGAAACCGGTCGGGAATTTTTGGTTTTTGGTACTTTGACTTTTTTCCTTGAGTGCTTTTTGGGTTACTTATATATATATGCGGGTTATTCTGATTACATTCATGTATAAACGAGAATATTGATTTCTGTTCTTGTTTAACATTTGTTTTATTATTCTGGAAATTAGTTTTCATAATTGCATCGTTTATTAATTGCGTTGGGTAATTCAAAGTTTTCAATCTTTCCTTTAATTCTGAAAAGCGGTGTTCTCTCATGTTAGATTAGAAGAGAAAATGGATGGATTATCTAATAAAGTTGAATCTTTAACAAACCTGTTGCATACAATCAATAATTTCTTTATAAATACCTTCAAATCTGAATGGATTGAGGAAGTACAGTCATTGAAAGATGAAGTGAATGCCGGTTTGAATAGTGTGACATTACGTTTAGTGTGACACTGAGTTATGTCAACGATTGTGCGATTGATCCCAGGGTTGTCGCTGAAAAGGTTCTAAGAAGAGGAATTGTATTGAGTCGGTGATTACAATTTGTGCCTGGTCTTTCGAGAGCACTAGAGCCATGACGGAGACAGACGAAGACTAGATAGAGGAAACATACTGGATTGTTACAAAGTATTCAATGCTATTATGAAGTTTAGATAATAAACCAAGTTGCTGATGACGTGTGCTATGATACCGTGCATCAGAGAATTTTAAGGTTGTGTAATTAAGACAGACCTAAAAGTAGGCAGACTATTTCTAATTTTTTGCAAGTCGAGCTCCTTGATTGCCCGCAGTATTTCTCATTGAATCAATGCTGAATAAATTTCCGATTTCATCATTTTAGATGAGAAAATTAACAAGGGTTCAAGAAATTAATTTAAATTTTTGTCGCGTCACATATTGGTACGATTTAAAATTGTACAAGTTTTCTCAAATATTGAGAGTTTCTTCCATAGAGCATGAATGAAAATCTCAATTAATGTATTCGCCATGCAAAATAATCCTGAAAAATGTAATTTTCTTGAATATCTATCAATTTATGAGATTTTGGTGGTTGTGAATGATCTGATAGCGCTTTATAATTTCATTATGTTGGCATGTACACGTTTGTGCAGCCCAATGAGGAAAATTTCATTAAAACTATAGAGTAAGATGATTTAAACTGGATCAATATGCAGAATTTAACACTTTACATTTTACATCAGATATGAACTCGATAGGAAGTTATCCTTTAGTGGTCAACTTTCGCATGGTCCGAGCTATCTATGTAGCATCGTGATTTGATGCTGGAAATATGCATGTTCATATAATTCGCAAATTACTAGAACTCTAAGATTTTTCTCCTGAAAATACAACGGTTATCGCAACTATGTAATTGAAAAATAGTTCGATTCCTTTGGAGGTTAACTCTACACCGGGAGTTCACTCAGAGGTTAACCCTTGAGTTTACTCCAGTGTAAGTGGTACTCCACCTGAGCTCATATTCGGTATTAGGGTAACACTTACATATTTAAATATTTATCAACAATCTATTTGTCTTGATAATAGTAATACTATTTGATGAAAGCGGTAAATGTAATCTTCATCAACCAATCGTTTAAGAAAACACAATCTCTTTTGTCGACCCCTACTTAAATTCTTGCACTCTCATCTCATTTCAATGAGGTCATCTCTTGACTAGTCAGAGGTCTCAATTAGTGCAGTAGACCCTGACAATTTCACAGCATGGAATAAGTATATTAGGTTGAGTAGCAACTCAGTATTAATTAAATTCCCTTAGAGAAGTGATATAAAATTCCAAGTGCAAGAAAATAGAGATATTGAATACCTGAAACGAAATTTTACATATCTGTTGTCTCTTTGATAGTCTGAAAATGCGAAATTTCATCAGTTTTCTTTGCGCTGCACGTTTGCGTGAAATGCATGAAAAATGTGCGGAATACTTCTTTGTCTTTGACGTTGATGGATTCGTCTATCGAAACTGCTTTCAGCATGGAGTGGCTTTCAGCTATGAAATTTCACATTTTCAGACAGTTACAGAGGCAACAAACATGTAAAATTTCAAAACTATCCTCTGGCTTTCTCAGGAATAAAAAACACAAATTTCTAAGATACCAAGCTTTCTTATTCCTTCAACACGCATGTTGAAGGAATACGAAAGCTTGGTATCTTAGAAATTTGTGTTTTTTTTTATTCCTGAGAAAGCCAGAGGCTATTTTTGACATACTATATTATATCCAGGAATGGCCAAACTATTACGTACATTATGTAAAATTTCGCTTCATATGGCATGCATAATATATATATAGAAAAATTTTTCTAGAATATTTTACTTGACATATTTCGACACTTCTTTTCGTGGGTGTCGACATTGCGCGACAAAGTGTCTATATTTTGCGAATATCATGGAAATTTGCACATCTTGGTTTTCCCCTAGAATCACAAATTAAATCGATGGATTAATGGATTCGATTCGAGTAAGAGATTACTACTTGGTACATGGGAGCCCGAAAGCCATTTTGCTATCGATAATGCCCGATTCTACCCTACAATGTATTTTCATATGAAACTAATTTACAGACATTACTACTCTGCTAATTAGTTACAATTCACTATTTCGTCGGATTGCACACGAGCAGGTGCTACTCGTTAATGCAGCCTAGCAATTGATAATTCATGGTGATTGAATTTTGTGCATAATTTATTTTTACTATTATCGTTTTCCCAATGAAGAAAACGGTGACACAGAAAATGGTGGGAAAGAGACCGAAGTGGGCAGGGCATGTAGTAAGGACGGGAGACGAAAGGGCAGTGAAGCAAGTGGAAGAGATGGATGACACAATGACAAGAAGAAGGGGACGGCCAAGGATTCGCTGGAAGGATTGTATCAAGAGAGATCTGGAAAGCACAGAAGAAGACTGGAGAACTCGGAAGTATATTATTTTATATAATATTTTAATTGAACTTATATTTTATTTTATATTCATTTTTTATAATATTTATTTTTTTTTATATTTTATTTTAATTTCAACTTACTTAAATAGTCATTAAACAAATCGGGAGAGAATTGAGTCTGTTTTACATTCGAATTGAATTATGGTCCTCCCATCCTCTACCATATCATACATGAGAGAAATTTTACTATACTTCCAAATTTTGCTTTAGTGAGTCTAAAAGTAAGAATGAGCAATGTAGTTATCGAAATGTCAATGACTTAATAATTTCGAAACTGGATTCCAAACAATACGGCAAGATCAATAAATGTATGACATAAGTGAGACATACAAAACCCGAATAAGTGAGAGAATCGTAAAAATATATGAAAAGTGTCGTACAGAAATAGTTAATAAAACATCAAAATGAAAAATGATTCAAAAACCTGATTTAGAATAAATAAACGAAGTCAATTGCTTCGACAAGTAAGCGATATTTAATAATATATTGTTAGGGAAGTGTAGAGATGATAGATGTCATTGGTGTCAAATATCCATATTGTCAACTCGGTGTAGCATATGATGGTTCTTCCAATGAGTTACAATACAATTTTTGATTGGATTGGTTCCGCTTGAGGTGTTGAAGGAGGACGAATCGAGGCCATTGATGTGTAAGCAGGTGGAGGTGATGTGGCCGATTCATAATTTGGTGGGGTATTGCCCATGTTCGCTCCGTCAGCTGCCACGAAATCCACAGGTGGGAATTTCTTTTCAATTGATAAAGCATCAGGAGAACTGCTATTCCAGGCGGTCTGAAAATTTAGTTTAATTACATTGGCTATATCGAATCTAATACAATTCAAATTCAATTCTCAGAGTATATTTCATGACACCAATTGTATTTGTGAAAAGTTCAGATGAAGGGAGCAAAATGGGTCAATTTCTGAGTTCAAAAATGGTTAGCTTTGATGGATCGATTAGTGCAACAGCAAGAATTTATGCATCGAACGAATCAAAATAAAATCTGTGTTAGTATACACGCCGTGCACAGCCTGTTCACTAATTTTATGAATTTATCACGAATTCTCATGAAAAGCAAAGTTATCGACCCAATACTAGGAAGTGCTACACCAATAAAGTACCCTATGAAACGGTTTTCCTACCAAATAAGTTTGTGGAAAGCTCATTGAAGTTTGGTCGGAATTTCTTTAGTTAATTCAAAATATGCTAGGTTATGGGCTTTCGGTGTCCTGCGCCTTCTATTCGATCGACTGTCACTGCTTCGCACCATTCACAATTATATTCCCAAGTGAATGACATTTATCTTTCAAACGGGCAATGAAGGGACGATTACTCAATAAAAATATTTCTTTATATATGAATAAAAAATATTTAGGAGATAAGTTTCAATCACAAGATAATTGATTGTCATCCTCACTTAATTTTCTAATTTCTTGGTTTCTGAATATTATCACTGCAATAACTTGAACGAGATCTAAAGGAATCGCCCTTCTGTGTCACCGTCTCACACCTTCATCGAATTCTTTGATGACATCTTGAGCTCTTCTATATTTGATAGTGTCGTCCTTGCCAAAAACGCTAACAAAAAAAGTATGGTTATTCTCTGTCTCATAGTAACCTAACCATCTTTAGACAGAGCTCTGATAAGATGGCGCACGTTCTACTACTAGTGCGTGAATTCTATATCCAGACAGTGAATCTCGAAAAGAAATCAACTGATGAATTAAAAAGCTATTATTTCACAATCACTGACGTAGAATATTAACCATCACCATAAAAACAACCGCAACACAAAATTAACATCCACTTAATACGAATGATAAATCATTGTCAAATAATCACTCAAAAATGGAAGTGACATCAGATGTTATTTAAATATGGATCAGCAATCTCTTTGTCTTGATGGTTGTCAGAACATTTGATGAAAACGATGAATGCAATATTAACAAATCAATCGCTTAGAAATACGCAATTTTTTTGTCAACCCCTATATTTTTTCAAATTATGTATGTAAAAATGCTGATAGAATTCTTTTTGCCATCAGATTTGTTAAAGATACAGTCGAAATATTGTCACAATAAGATCTTATTTATTGGCCTCGTCTTTCTTTCTGTTTATTAATATATATATATATATAATCCAATTGTGATTTTCAACTCAAGAGAGTGCTCAACTATGTAGGAGCAAAATAAGCCAAGTTGTTAAGAGAAAACTGCTTGAATTCAAAAATTTTGAATAAGATTCAAAAAGTGCAAATCACGTGACGAAGCACCGACGCATTATGCACTAGACAGCATGTATTTTTTCCGATGCCGGCACTTTGACACTAGCTCACACTAGCTCACTCGGTGCTTCGTCGCGTGATTTGCACTTTTTGAATCTTATTCACTATTCCTTTCAAAGATGCTTGCGAGATATGTACTGCACATTCGGTCGATGATTGTATGCAATATACATGAAACTTTAAGTGCCGAAATTCAAGCAGTTTTCTCTTAACAACTTGGCTTATATATATATATATATATATATATATATATATATGTGCCATCTTCGAAATCAATAGGAAATGACTCGTATCCATTCTACATGTGAAAATGTTCATGTTTCGTGATGTTTCAAGCTATACTTATTGATGTAATTAGAAATATGCAAAGAAATCACAGCCGCGTTTAATGGGTCAATTAAACAAGACGAACATTAAATTTACTCTCGAACCATTCGTACGAATGGTTACGCTTTTAAGATATTATGATAAAGAATGATAGAAGAAATCAAATATTCTTAGTATCATCAAGAAAGCCATTCCAATACAAGTTTGAAAAAATCTTCATAGACGACAATGGGGCTTCCAGGTCACTTTTATCCATAAACTGTTCATCACTCGAAACACAACAATAGTAGAAGAAAAAACAATGCACACGAACAGGAACCTGCGATCAAAATTTTTGCAGATATATGCTACTGAAATGAAGTCCCTTTATAAGTAGCATGAAAAAGTTGGATATCAAGAGGAATAAATATTCGATAACAAACATCTTAATTAAGCGGAAATTAAGCTGATGATCTAGGAAATTTCATGAACCACATTACAATGCAAGTCCCTGCAAGTCTTCAAGGAAAAGTTGAGATCTCATTGTTCTTCTTAGCTGAGATGTCATATTTTTAATTCAATTTTCAGCGGCATGCTTTTATGATTCACAAAAAGTCGTCATTTCATGAATCTGAATATGGCCTAGTAATGTGGACCTATTAACATGTTTTAAAGTAAATTATGATAAGCTTCCTTGAATGTGATGTTTCGCCATTTCAGTGGCAGTTGTGATATGTGCACGCCTAAGAAAATAATCTTATTATAATAAAGCTGAGCTTTTAGTAATGGTAACCCATCGAATTGCTAATTCAACAAACTATATTGACTCTCCAAATTGACATGACATGAAGTGTGGAATATTTTATTCCCTATTGCCATCATGATCAGTCAAATTCGTCAATTTTTACAAAAGTGTAGAAATTTGCATATCTCACGGGTGGTACTGGGTCTCGCCTTATGTTCATTTAATGAAATCGAGACTGCATACACATTGTGGATTTAGTAAATTCTGAGTTACTGCTCTACCGAATATACCTACACTATGCACTAATTTAGTGAATCATAAAGTCACGCCGATGAAAATTGAATCAAAAGCTTCAGAAATTTCAGCCAAGAGGCATAATAAGATCTCACCTTTTCCATGGAATATTGCATTATAATGCGGCTCATGAGATTTCATTTATAATCAGCTTAATTTCCGCTTAACTATGGTAGGCCTACCTGCTAGCAATGTTCATTCCCTTTTGATATCTAATAATTGTTTCAGACTATTTATGCTCGCATAGTGGGTCCACTTCGCTAGTATATAAACACGGGAATAATTTGCAAAAATTTAGCTTCCTAAAAAGTGATCACACATTTCTTTTCTAGTAATCTCCGCATAAAACTGAATCTTTTGATTTCAAAATTTTCACTGTATGCTGCATTTTTTCGAGTCGGCACTTTGTCTACTATGTACTTACTCTACGGTGCTGTTCACAAACACGCATGATGCATTGAACACTCGCAAATGGAGCTTTTGCAAATTCAAAAGAATTTGAAAATTGCATGTATATTAATGGGTTAAACATGATAGTCATTGACAATTGCTTTCTTGAATAGATTCAAAGCTATCTTAATGAAGATATACAGGAATGTGAAGCAGACAGATGAGGAAAATGATTTTGACCCTGATCCTTTAACTCACATCTTAGAATAAACACTTCACACAGCTGCATCTTGGCCGTTACTATAGACTGATAGAAGGCGCAGAACGCCGAAGGTCCGTTTAACTTTGCCTATTTGATTTGATATAAGGTGAAGAAATTTCGATATAACTTTAGGAAGTTCCATTAAATTCATTTGGCAAAACTTAAAATCATTTCCCGACGATTGGTCATGCAATTATTTTTTATGTTTACGTTGAGGAATGTTTGAACACTAAATTTTTATTTGATTAAGTTTTGCAATATTTTAATGACATAGAGAT
This sequence comes from Prostheceraeus crozeri, assembly GCA_907163375.1. Lineage (NCBI taxonomy): Eukaryota > Metazoa > Platyhelminthes > Polycladida > Euryleptidae > Prostheceraeus > Prostheceraeus crozeri. The sequence goes on from CAJQUW010001560.1 coordinate 147,698, forward strand.
CACGGAAAAGGGACATGGATGAAAACAAATCCATTGTGCTTCATTGTGTGAGCTGACTAGTGTCGGGAGCAGGCTAGTGAAGATTATATTCCGTCTTAGATTTACAATGTTTAAGAACTTCGAAGACAGGGCTGCACCTGTACACGCTGTCGTAAAGTTAAACTTATTGATAGCCAATCTGAGCTTTGCAGTTGTTTCGTTTCCGGTGCATCTTTTTTAATGTCGATACTTCGATTACTGCGTCAAAATGTAATAGACGGCACACACTGCACAGAGAATGTATATAATCTGTGATATTTTAGACACACTCCGCTTATACTCTTGCAGTTGTTGAGGGGAACCGGGGTCAAAGGTCAGAGACCTGGTTTACATTTTGAAGGGAAGTCTATTTGTAAAATGGTTATTCTAAGGTATTTTACGGAGTTAAAATTTTCATGCCTCCTTACGCTTTAAGTACTTATGATCGATGGAGTCGGAAAATCATATCTAATGAATAAGTTGAATGACAAAGCCAATATTTACTGACAACATTGAACACCTCACATGCTTTCATCTATAATGAAAGCAGCTACATGTATTCTTGTAGCTACTCTACTAAACGTACGTTGATTATTCAATACATTTAAGAAATTTCATGGCCTCATTGATAGTAGATTCCATGTCAGAGGCATAGGTTCGTATTAAACAACTTCACAAACAATACAAATTTGTGCTATTTATCAACTCAAAGAATTAGTAGAAAAGCTTCTTACCTTTGAGAAATCCATAGAATTTTCGATTGGAGCAGCGCGGACATTTTTCTTCTTTAAATGCTTGATCTAAAAGATAAATTCAAAATTTCTTGACGCAACTACAGACGTAAAGAAATCTAAAGTTCTACTGCGCAAAAATACTCATAATGTTGTGTGATATTTGTCATTGAAAATACGAGGGATTTCCATCAATTTTGTTGACATTTTGTCATTGAAGACAGAAGTAGTGAAAGCATTGAAAACAATCGTCCTAATATTATGGAAGGGTTGTTACCAAAAGAAAAATGTCTAAGTTAGCAAAATACAAAACATAATATAATAATCAACTTTTGTTTCGAAGTGGATGAGAAAATATATGTACAAATTTGCGATGTACTTCTGAATATAAAACCTGCATATGCTAACATCGTAATTAAATCAAGTAGATGTCATAAAATACCAGTTTCTGAATAAACATTTCATATAAACATTTTACTTAGTCAAGGCTACCATTCTGTTACTATCTGGTCTTCTAACACGGGGTAGCTACGGTCCAAACGTAAACAAACCAGCACGCAGGAAGGTGAATAAATAAATGTTTCATAAATAGTCATTTTAATTTCCTAAAATACCTTTGCATACGATTTTGTTCGCATCGACACTGAAACCTGCGTCCTCCACAAAAGTTCATAATTCGCTTCTAAAAGGACTGTAAAGGTCCCCATACACGAGGTAATTCTGTTGCCAATTGAGTTGGCAACAGTGGTGAGTGAAGTTGTCTGTACACACACACGCAAGCCAACTGAGTTTGTTACTTATAGACAACTTCATGAAATTATCTGTCATTTGATTTCATTCCTTGAAAATGGAGGCCGAAGACATTGCGTTGGCAGTAGCCGCACTTGAAGAGGATGAAGAGTTGAAGAACAGACGATTATGGGTAAAGCAAAGGAAGTTGAACAAAGATGGGCCTATTCAACTTATGATAGAATTGGAGGCCTACCCTGAAGATTTATTAAATTTTCTTCGCATGGACAAAGTCGTTTTTGAAGAGATGTTGAATCTTATCGACTCAAAAATCGGAAAGGAGGTCACGATGATGAGACCGTCTATTTCAAGTCGACAGAGATTGATGGCAACTCTTCGCTACCTGGCTATTGGTGAAAGCTGCGAAAGCCTGAAATTTTCAACACGAATATCTGCTCATTTAGAGATGCAATGCTTTTTAGAGAGTAATCCTCACTATCACACACCGCGAGGCTGTGGCAGCGATGACCTTAGATCCTTTGGTCAGGTTGTCATACTCGCAAAAGTCAATCACAAATCTGATTTCCAAAGTATGCTAGACAACAAAAGTCTTAAACGTGGATTTGATTCCTTCAAATCTGATGGAATCTCATCAATTTGAACATTCTGAAGATGTTCACATACATGCGCAAGCTATGAAAGCAACTGTCTTTGCTGTTCATCTGATATATTGAGATTCACTGCCTAGTGAATGAGATCTTGTATCTCCATTTAAGAATTCCAGTTAATCGAAGCTCTAGTAAACTGCGGAGTTCGAGCAGTTCATATCCTTGAGGCCTCAAAATCGTGAGAAGGGCTTTGTATCTCTGAATTCGCTGCACTGAGCTTCACCTAGATCGTTGACGCGTCAAAAGCAACGTTTATAAACATAAATACATGTATGGGCTACATAATGTAACTACGTGAATGGTAATAAAAAATAAATTCTGAAATACTTTAAGTATTAATTAAGGAAACATCTGTTTCGCATATATTTGATGCATTCTATCGATTAGTCATAATTTCGCAAGTGTTACAAGAGCGAGTGAAAATTTTAGGGGAGGTCAGCCCTTCCTAGCCCCCTGCTCTAGTATGCCTGCCTCTTCATCTACGTTCCACACAAGCATTCGGACGATATGAAAAAAGCAAGATATGGACAGGATTGCAGCAACCGATGATGTTGACTGGATTAAAATGTCTCCTTTTTGCTGCGAACGCTTTGATAACATTCTAATACCCTTTCAGCTTCGACAAACAATGACCCATGTTCTCAACAATAATTAATTTTCTTCACACATTGATAGATATAATAATTAAGAGTCCAGCAATAGGTGACGCAACTAGAGCTCTCTATACAAATGCGAGGAGGGCTGCTAGGAAGACAGTATGGCAAGCGCAAGAGAGCCGCGATTTTCCTAAGACTCTGAACACCGAAGAAGGAAAGAGTAACATCTTCAGAATTGCCAAGCAGATGAAAGATGAAAGTCAAGACATACCTAAGGTTTGTTGCGTGAAAGACAGCGCAGCAACGCGATCTCAAGGTCAGATGAGGTCAAACAGAGGTAAAGAGAGTACATGAAGCAATTATTGAATGTTGAGAATTGAATGAGACAATGTTGCCAACTTTCAAAAAGTAGAAGGCCCAATTGCTAACTTGACGGAAAATGACGTTTTGGCTGCTATAACTATCACCAAGAAGAAGTCTTCAGGCCCGTCTGATATCAAGAACGAAATATTTTCGCATAGTAAGGAAACCTCTGACGAGGTTGCTCAACTTGGTCATCCGTTGTGAACAAATCCTGCAGGATTGTTGTAGAAGTGTTCTCGTCTCGATCTACAAAGGTAAAGGATCTGTTGCGATGCAGATCCTACAGAGCGATCAAGCTACTGGACCATGCAATGAAGGTGTTTGAACTGTCATCGAAAAAACGTTGCGTCGCCAAATATCCGCAAATGAGAAGCAATGTGGTCTCATGTCTGCAAGAAGCACAAGAGATCCTATTTTCATCACGCGGCAGATCGCTGAGCTTTGTAATGCCAAACGCAAGAAGATGTTTACGGCTTTTTTCGATCTGGAAAAAGCTTTTGATAGAGTGCCAAGGGAAGTTCTGCGATGTTCGCTTAGAAAGAGTTGAGTGGTGGAATGCCTTGTTAGAGTTATTATGTCACTCCACTATGGTGCGTCTACGGTTGTAAGAACACCTTTCGGAGATGGTGACAGCTTCCCGGTTAATGTTGGTGTGCACCAGGACTCTGTCCTGAGTGCCTTACTCTTTGCCATTGTCATCAATGCTGCTTCCACTTATGTAAGTTAAGGTTTGCCTTACGTATTGTTGCATGCTGATAACCCTCTGCTGATGGCTGCTACTGAGAGTGAACTCCAAGAAAAAGTTACTGCCTGGGAAACGAGCATGTCGTCGAAAGGTCTGAAGATGAACACAGGAAAGAGAAAACTCAAACTACTTGTTAGTGGATCAAGAGATCGAATAGAAAGAAAATACGAAACAGCAAAATGACCATGTGAGGTAAGTGGTACTGGAGTTGGAAGCAACTCCATCCAGTGTACTTCCTGTGCGAGGTGGGTGTATGCGAAATGCAGCAAAGTGAAGGGAAACCTGAACGGAGCTACCAACTTCGTTTGCCGAGCATGCGTATCAGGGCCAAATATGGATGTCGAATCGACTGCAGAGTGTGTCGACTAGGAAGAGCTCGCCTTGAGTGTGTGAGCAGCTTCTCCTATCTTGGGGATGCTCTCGATATCTCTGGAAATGTTGAGTCAGCAGGTAGGGTCAAGAATTACTCCATGAATAAGACGTGGATGGTGTAAGTTGCATGAACTGCAATCCTTCTTGATATCCAAAGGACTGTCTCTGAGAACCAAGGATGGTGTACATGGAGTCTGTCGGCGACAAGTCATGCTGCATGGTTGCGAGTCATGACTGTTGCTTTCATCCCATGAGAAGATGCTTGAGCGTGTGGAGATGCGAAGACTGAGGTGGATGTGTGTGTTGTCAGACTACGGAACAGGAAATCGAATGACAGCATCAGAAAAGCAGTGGGTCTTGAGAACATCACATACATCGGTAGAAGGCAAAGACCACGTTAGTTTGGCCACGTGGTAAGACGGGATGAGACAGAGTGGATCGGAAAAGTTATGTGGATGGAAGTAGATGGTACAAGAGGAGCAGGAAGACAAAAGAAGACCTGGAAGGAAGTGGTTGAAGATTACCTCAAACGTGTTGGAGCCTAGGGAGCAGACGCCCTTGATCGATCGAAATGGAAGTCCATGCTCAGGCAGCAAATGTCTAACCCAACATCTTCTGGAAGCAAAGGACGCAAAAAGGGATGAGTGAGTGAGCAACAAGCTCAAGTCGAAATATAAAAGACCCCAACGTACACGTTGTTGAAAATTAACTTGGTTTGAAGGAAATGCGTATCCGTAGCAACACAAGATGGAGTTTGATGAAAATGAACCAAGAGTAGCAGTGTCAAGTTCTCGCGGGGTTGCAGAAGTTCTACATATATGCAGCAGTCATGGTGTAACTACAAAAGGCACTGACACTGACCAACCTGATCACACGTCATGCGTAAGTTTTCCAACCTGAAAAACAGGAGTAGGTTGAAGATTGTCAGTGGCATAGATTGATTGCGATAGATTAGCGGACGGATTGAGATTATGGTAGATAACATTCCAAAAGATGAATTGATAACGAGCGTATTGGGCAAGTATTTCAAATTGAAGTGTTGTGTTGGAGAAGGAAAGTACGAACAGCTGGGCAACCTCGCAAGAAAAAGAAGTGTCATTGTCACGGATGATTTCTCATCACTAAGAAGCTCATCTTTCTTGGGTGACAAAGTTGTCGTTGTCGGAATGACTAATAGCGTTTGGAAAATGGATACTGAGGAAGAGAGAATGAAACAGGAATTGATGGAAAAGACAGAGAAGATAAGTAACAAAATGCCATTTTAGAAAATCTTCGATCCCAAAAATCAAGAGAAAACGGAGACGTTGAAACAAAAGGAAGCCACATTGAAGAAAGAAGAGGCAAGCGGCACACAACTGATGACGACTCGAAAAGAACTGCTCTCGGAATCTGCGGAAAAGTTGCAGAATGCAGTCAAATCAAGCCACTTAAATATCCATGGCGCAGGCTAAGGTTGACCGCGTGCGAGGAGACAGTTGACAGCAGCACAAGATGAGTTTTCGAGGGCGATGGTGACACAGTGTAAGGTTGAGAAAAAGAAGTTGACAATAAACAATATTCCTCGAATTTTGCTCTATTGTTCCTTCTTTTATATATTCTACAATATTTCTTGGATTGAGGCGTGGTAGTTTTGTACTGCTCTTTATTTTGCATTGGATAAGGCTCTGGACGGAGTCAACAAATTACAGAGAAACATGAATAAAAGTAAGAAAAGTCAAAAGTCATTCACGAAAGAAAAAAGTATCCATCGAATTTGGCGCTTGAATTCTATCAACGAGGCTGCGTTAACTACAGAAGGTGGTAGTGAGTTCCAAAACGAGATGACACGTATTGTGAAAAATTGTATCATAACAGAAGGCGAGCAGGACCTAACATCAGTTTTAGATTGTGCGAGCGAGCTCGCACAAGATTGCAATACAAGATTGCACAGAAATGGAATGCGATATGGCCGATCTTTCATTTAGTAAGCAATTTCGTTCCTTTTGTGTTTTCTTATAGAACAGATGTGTTACTTTATATTGTGCATGAATCATGACATGCAAATAAAGCAATTGTTATTGTGTCATTGATAAGAAGTTTCTGAATTGAAGTTCCTATTATACAGATTTATTTTCTATAAATCGAATGCACAAATATTATATTAGTTGCTGTTTTAGTTTTGATTGAAAACGAGGCCATGCACGTTTGTGCTACATTCATTGACATGCTTTCATTTCCTCGAACCGACAACCATTTCGAAACATGTCATGCACGAGGTTGGTATTCTGATATGCATCACAAATGCCATACAAGTTTATCTTTTCCTCCTATTATTTTCCTGTTTCTATTGTAAAGACAACTTCCCATTATTCTCCTATTTTTTTCACTAACTAGAAGCGGTAGGAGACCTGCTCAGACGAATATCAGGTAGGACTCGAAGTGGGGCGGTATACCAAGCCCCAACGTTTTGCCATATCGATGAAACCATTCTTATGCACTGTCAACCACGATGAATTGCACTGCATTGCAAATCCTTACCACCAAAACTCTCACACCAATATGCATCGAGCAAGTTTGGAAATGAAAATATCTTTATCATAAATAACACAGATTAAGTGACGGAATGCACAAGAAGCCGTGTAATGAAAATAATCGCTTAATTATCCTGATCCTTTGGAGTCCTGGTGTTAAACAAGTTTACTCTTTGTGTTCTTCTTCTGTTTTACGACATACCAGGTGATTAAAATCCATTGGACGATATCATTGGCCGTAAAAGTTGATTGCATCAAAAAGCTGGCTGTACATGTAGATGTTAATTCAAAAATATATGCGTAAAATGCGCATTATCTTATCGATCAGAATATGCCAGTAAGACGCAATATCAAATTGACAATATGGATTTTCTAGCTTCGAGCCATGATCTCAGGATGCAATAGAATTCTGGGAAGCTTGCCGACTCGGATAGGATAAAAGCTGTTTGTGAATGAACTTCTCTAAAGTTTCGGAATATGATTTCTTTCCTATTCATAATTTCATGGAGTCGTCGCACGAGATGATCTGTATGTAAGCGATATATGAAATACAAGATCATAAAGATAAAACAAACGAATCCTAAGTATTCAACTCACCAAAATAATCAATCCAACAAGAATAGCGACAAAAGCGATAACTGGAACCACAACCTTGGCGATTCTACGACAACGAAGAAAACGGCGTAACTTTCCTGCAAATTCTCGGTGGCGAAGGTCTTGTTTCGATGCCGATTTTACCAACTTCCCAGCAACAACAAAAGAAAATGATCCAGATTGTACCTGAAAAGTAGATAATCATTTTATTTAAAGTGGCTATCGTTACATAGGATCAATTAAGATTAATTAGAAATGCTCTTTGTGATTAAATCAAAAACACGACACGGTGAAAAATTCGAAGGATCCAGGAAACGGAAGATACCCAAGTTAAACAACTACCCTAATAGAGAATCATGTAAATTATTAGGTAATTCAAAGTCAAGAGCGAATGAACATAAATTAATGCTAATAATGTGGAGTAACCTACTCCAGTATAGAGTAGGAAACGAAATACATATAAAGAAGGCTAGCCGACATAACTTAAGACGGAAAGGGAAATAAGCTACAACTTATAACCAATTTTATTTTATAATCTAATCTTTACTACTGATTAATTTAAACTAATTCTTGTGCCTCACAGCCTATACTAACTTCCAATCAGTTGTTTGTTACTAAATAAGTGCCTGTGCAATATACATACAGATTCGTAAACCAATATTTTCTAAACGCATATATTTCAATGTATATTTTAAATTCCAAATGATTAGGCCTTAATTGACAAGCCAAATGACGTATAATTTGTAATACAATTGTGTACTTCACCGCTCATGTTTGCCTCATCTGAAAAAAACTTAATGGATAAATGACTACCACGCGTATACGTTACGTATAGCAAGTAACTAGCATATTATCATAGTATAGTAGTATATTATAGTAATTATAGCAAGGCAGTATTATCAGACTCAGATCATCTAATCATCAAGTAAACAATAATAAGTAGAATGAAACTCTGCTTTAGCAGCATGGTTGATTATAATGATGAGATGAGAGCCAAAACTGCAATATACGCATGTCATTAACTATTATATTCTTTTTTTATTCACCCAATATTTCGGCTGTCATAGCCAGCTTCAGGGAAGCAAAGTCTTACAAAACCTTAGTTCGCATGATTTTCAAAATTCTAAAAAATCTATGGAAAATTTGCAGCACATGTAAGGATCATAGCATTGCAAAGGCGATTCCCACCGCAGCCGCCAGCAACCATGATAGCTCAATTTCAAGATCATGTCAGCTAGCCATGTATTCTCTAGCAAACCACTAAATTAGATGACAAGGAAAAAGCGAAAAATAAGCCATAAATGCCGCTGGCGGCCACAATGGGAACCGCCCGAAAGATATTGTGGGTTTAAAAAATATGAACTGATCACAAAAAAAGGAAGCATTGACAGTCTTCAGTTTCTTCTTTTGAATTGACAGAGTAGGCTGGCGCTTCTGTATTATCACTGACTCTTTGAGTCTCAAATTTGATTGTCTCTGTCACCTGTGATAATTGAAGCTGAAATGCGCTGTTCTGCGTTGCATATTTAGAGATGTTTGAAGATTGACAAGGTATGTTCTTTGATTCTGGTATGAAGGGGTAGGATGGTGCTCCCAATGTACACATTGTTGCAATATAGACATCTGACTTCATATACAACGTTTTTTTTATTGCATGATTCATTTTTTAATATGCATGAGGACATTTTCCGAGGCTGCACATGTTTTCTTTTTGAGAGAGCGTTTCTTAGAGTGTACGTTTTGTGAGGTAACGAATGTCAATGCCTTCATTTTTGAATTGGAGAGGAAAGGAATATGATATGATTTGCTGTATGTTGCCGTTTTCTTAAGCCTCAGCCACGCTGCGAGCTTTTCCAAGCGTTTCCGAGCAAAGCGTTTTGCTATAAAGTCACCACTGCAGCAGTTATAGACTGCTACACAGCGAGCAAAGCAAACCAGAGCAATCAATACTTGTCGACTACAGAATTAAATACTTTGTTTATCTGCTTCGGTTTGCTAGATACGAAGTGTGATTAATACGAAATCGCCGGCACATCAAGGAACTTATTAAGTGGGCAAAAAGGAATTCCTAACACCTTACAGAGATAGGATAAAAAGTCGTGCGTCGCTGGCTGATTAATGTGAGTTCACGCAAAGTGCTTCGATTACCATAATCCCTTCAGTTCGAAGAATTCAGATCATTGCGCACAAGTTTTCTCCATAATGTTGGCCCTTCCGATCATTATTAAAAAAAGTAGCAGGCGTACGAAAATCAGTTCACTTGATTGTTTTACCATCGTCTTCTCAGCATTACTTTCTACATAGTGCATACAGTGAATCGAATGTTAGCTAGACGATGTGTGTTTTGGTGTGTGCGAAGTGATATCACAGCACGCACGCATCTCTCACTGGCTCTGGTGTCCTCTGCTGACAGCTTATTGTTCGCTTTTTCCAATAGGAAGTGATACACGAATTATCCATTCGAGAGGAGCAAGTTGTCTAATTCTTTGATGTGCCATTTCGATATTAAGGGCGTGCGCGCACTAAGCGGCCAGGTCGTGCCAACCATGGCCGCCGCGGCCAAAAAAATGTGCGACCATGAAAAGGCTGCGACAGAGGCCAATCGACGCCATTTGTTGAGGAAAAAATGAATGAGGAAGAGGTTGCAGGAGTTTATTATATATTTGTCCCGGGAATGGTCGCCAAGTGCCCGCTCTGTCATAGGCTGCAACGTGTTTTACTGGTCGCCGCGACATCTTTGCCGCGTGTGCGTCGCTGCAAATCTTGATGACCGCCACGACCAATTGGTCGCGTCGGCAAAGTGCGCGCGCAAGTAGACATCTTCCCATCTCCGCAACAAACATAAAGCAATCCTGTTGGCCGCCGTTGAAATACCAATCACATACCGATATTCTGTTAACTTTGAGAGTGAATTTTGACACTTTGATAATAAAAAATTAATATTTATGAAATCAAGAAATCCTTACGCTCATCAGATTCATTATATTAGTGCGATTTATTTGCAGTATAGATCACATGAATCGGTGTAACTTGTAGATCGAGTACAATCGTAAATAATGACTTTGGTACTAAGCCTTTGGGAACTATAGCACACTTGTATTTTGTATATTATGATGGCAAACTATGCGTATGCATATTTTGTGTTGCACGTGCTATCAACGCCTGCTTGTAAGTGCCGTTGCGGTTATTGTTTGCATTTTCTGTTGTACTTCAGAATAGACATGTATGACTTGATACATTCGAGTTCTACGCAAATATCCTCTCCCTTTTTTGATGTTTCTTTTTAATGTTTCTTTCCCTTTTTGACAAATAGTGTTACTCGATGACTGGTATTATGGAACAGTCACTAATAATTGTGCATCTTCAAGAACAGATCATTTATTGCTTTTCAGATGTTATTTAAATGTGTGTGCATGCTAGTGAATACATATAACCACAGAATTAGACAGGTCGTCTCTTCATCCGTTTGACTAGAAGGGAAGCATTGGAACATGTAACGTTATTGAAATGGCACAATCTCCAGACTACATACCATAGCAATCGAACAATGAGCAGCCAGTTCAACATTAAACACGCCAAATTGTGCAAAGTTTCAATGACTGTTATCAACCGGATCACACAGCAAAGAGACACAGACGATGTCAAGCTCTACAGAGAAGTTTGTAAACGTTTTTTCATGCGCCTGCTAACTTTTTTTTAAATGATCGGAGGGCCCAACATTATCGAGAAAACGTTTGCGCAATGATCTGAATTCTTCGAATCTGAAGGAGTCGTGGCGATCGGAGCATTTTGAAGGAATTCAGAGCAATCCGCAAGCGACGCACGACTATTTTTTCTATCTCTGCAAGGTATTAAAAATTTCTTTTTGCCCACTTATTAAGTTTCTGCATGTGCCATCTGTTTGAATCAGTTTGCACTTCTAGCAAAGTGATACGATTAGACAATCTAATTCTGTGCACATAACACTTGGTATCAACAGTTCACCTAATGTCCCAGCAAGCAATTCAGTGAAACATTTTTTCATTGTTAAGTGCATTTATGAGAAAGAGCTCTGATTTCGAATAGTGGAGATCTTGGCACTGTTATCTCGAGACTGAATTCACTAATGTAGACACAAATAAGCTGATGTAAATATGACGCTCCTTTCTCGCCGATTCTCTCGATTAGTCTGCAGCCCAAAATAGAAAATTTTGACGCTGACAATTTTTGGTGGTGTGCGCTAACCGTTCTCACAGTAATGTCAGAATGAGATGCATTTTTGCTTTTGAATGAGTGTAATTTTGCTTTTATTGTATCCTGAAATAGGGAAAATGCCACAAAGAATATTACCTTGTTAATGAAAAGCTGCATTGAATCATCGGTAAAAGATCGAGTGATTTCGAATTGGATTACAGTACTGCCAGAGTAGATCTGCAAAAAGAAATGAGGTAAAGTGACATAGTGAGTGACACGTAACAACGAATAACAACGAACAACACGTAATAACCATATTGCAATATCGTATGTTGTGAAGAGTTTTGCTACGTGTTCCATGGCTTCTAGATAGGTAAATATTTCAGGAGTCTTGGTTTGTTTGATTTCATTTTCAGTGATTGACAACAGGCCCAGTGGATTATGAGCATTTCATGCTGAAATAAGTCTACGAAAAAGACCACTATAAATGAATAGGCTTTCAAAAATAATTTGGGATTTAAGTTCAAAGGAAGTTAATTGCGCAAAGAATTATCAAAATTATTCATTATGTAAAAATAATTATACATTAATCAACTTAAAAACCTGTTTACGCAAAATATTTTACGAGTACCTATAGGCTTATAGATAAAATGTCTATTTAGGAGGCAAACTAACATTTATTAGGCCTGACACAGATAGCCGTGCCTGAAATTGAATACAAAAAAGGAGATCCATCCAATTTGTTACACGAGAATGAAGTTGTGAGAAACCCTATATATATATATATATATATATATATATATATATATATATATATATATATATATATATATATATATATATATATATATATATATATATATATATATATAGCATGTGTATGCCTTGCATAAAAATATAAATTGAGACATAATTCAATCGAATTTTCAATTCCGAAATCACTGTGCCCATTTTCTACTATAATTCCCTTGCAACTCATGATTATATTCGTATTAGGGCTGTAGTAATTTTTTAAAGTAAGAATTAGTTTTTATTTTTTTACGTAGACGATGCAATAAGCATGATATTCCAAAGAAGAGTAATAACTGGAATAGCATCTGCAATGTCATATAAATAGAACATCGAAGTTATGGGTGGCTGTTTTAGAGAGACGACTAATTGAACATTTCTACCGCACATAAAAAAATCGGTCAAGTATTCTATCGGAGAATACTTTTGAAAGCTGCCAATGTCGACTTGTCATCGGTCGATAATAATAAAATATCAAGATAAATGATAAAAAATGATCATTTAGATTTAATAGAAATAATTACATGGATCAAAGTTGGCCTTTCTGTCAAAAGTTTTTGAACATAAGTTCACTTGACTTCATTGTTTAAAATACGATTGTTTGAAACAAATGATTATTGCATAAAGAAATTCTTTACTTGAAAACAGAATCGCATATTACAAAGTATCTAAAACGTCATATTAGCACGATATTTATTCAAACTGTGAAGATTGAGTACAAAATGAAATCGTCCGGTTTCTTTAAGGACACCCTGCATACGTGTGTGTATACCATCTATCCTTATGTACACAGAATAATACACAGGCTAACTTCAAATTATCAAAGGGAAACATTTCTGATAATGTCTTACATGTATGATGTTGATTTCAGTCGTAGAAATCGGAAGATTCCTCGCTACTGCAGCTTTGAATGATCTGAAATTCAAGAAAACTTTAAGATGTCATTTAATGCTTTGTAAGAACAGACCATGGTAAAATAAATGGATATAGTTAAAAGAAAGACAAGTTGTACAACGTCTAGAGATGTGCAACAGATGTGAATTGAAACCGGAATCCGAACCTTACCCGACCACCATAAACCCGAATCCGCACCCGAACCATAATTTTGAACCCGACCCGAAAGTTTCACCGATGCTAAAAAACCAGAACATAACCCGAAGGATCATTGAAAAATCAAATTACTGCGGCACCGAGGAGAAAAGATTCCCAAAATTTGGGCTTCAGCCTTTTTGAAGTGCATAAATAGACTAGCAACATTAATTCGATGAATTAGAAACGGTTATAATCAAGTTGAAATAAATTGCAGATAGATCACGAATACGAATGTTGTCAATAATATCAATAATACAATCATGACAAAAAAATTTCTGAACTAAATCGGTTCGGTGCACCATTGTATGCGTATGTCGTATCAGAATACAGTATACTAATAATATATTAGTGTCATCGCCGCACCTTATTAATTTGAGAGAGAAAGTGTTTTATTCATTGAAATGAAAATCAAAAATAATACATAAGAAGTAAGTACACCATTTGACATCAAGTTTCTATGCTTGTAGAGAACAGAAAATACAGAATTCATTAAACTTGGCCACTATGATAGAACTACATGAAAACCTGGAATTGCCTGTGTCTTCTGTCAGTTTTAGTCAATTCAATTGCAAACTTCTTTGATCTGCATAATCTACATGGTATGAGACAGTGTAGCGGGTGGTGTTGATACTTTCCGCAGACAGGAACAATTTATGAGCAATGCGTTCATTGGGATTCTCAAGATCATCACATTCACAAAAGTACCCATGTAAAACACAATGACATCGTTTAAAGAAAGTGTTGATAAGATGCTGTAGACAAACCGGCAAGGAAACAAGTACAGCAGAAGCATAATCCAAAGAATGTAGAAATAAGTACTTTTTGGGAAACAACGTATAATATAGCCACATGCCGCCAATATAGGTTCATGTTTCATAATGTAGCAATTTTTTCAAATATTAGGACTTTATCAGTGGTGGACAACGCGTGGCCCGTCACCGTTTCTCCTATCTTAAGTGGCCCGTTGACATTAATTGAATCAGTGATGTGATAATTACTCAATCCACCTACGACCTTCGAGAGATACTTCTCAAGGTGAGGGATCATCTTCAGAATTTGCAAAGCCATTAATCAATAACTGAATGAGCAATAGAATGGGACAAAAAATTCACATTCGAATAATCCAACCATGTTATTTTCGTAATGATTATCTTTTTGCACAAGCGTAAAATGGCCATCACCTGCTCCAGTCACATGACGCTAAATGCTTTGTTGAGCATGCTTAAAAAAATAAATGATTAAATAAATATTGATTTAATTATATCATAAATGATTTAATTCATATTTTAGATGCTGACAAAAGCAAAATTGACCCAATAAAAATATTTGATTTCGAGGTATCATCACTAATCTATGCTGATGATAAACTGTTAATGAGTGAAAGCAAACGTGGCTTGAGTAATCAAATCGTAACGCTTTACAAGTTTTGTTCAGAAAATGGACTCAGCATCAATTATGACAAGACTAAGATTATGACTCATAATATCAGCGCTAAATTGAGTAAATTAGATATCAGTCTTAATAACAGAAAGGTGTTCATTGAGGTTGTTGACAAACATAAGTACTTAGCAATGTGGATATCAAAAAATAATAAATTCCATTTGGAACAATTGACAGCTAAAGGCAAACAAGCTGCATATTTAACAGCTAAACAGCTTAGAGAATTTGTCCAAGTTAGTGGAGATATTCTAAAAAATACATTTGAAATGCTGACTTTATCAAGGATGAATTACTGTGCAGAATTTTGCTTCTTTAATAATTTAAAAAGTTTAGATCAACTGCAATTTCAATTTTATAAAAGGTATCATCATTTAAAGCGGAACACTCCAAATTATTGTCTCATAGGTGAATTTGGAATACATCCAATGAGTTTTCATTTTTATAAATCAGCAATATGTTATTGGATAAGAATCACTACAAGCGATGACAGAAGCATCATAAAGGAAGCATACAAGGCGATTTATTCATATATTATTTCAAACGGACACGATAGTAGATACACGTGGTGCTGGCGAATAAAGCAATTGCTTATAAAACTTAGCCTATCTCAATTATGGGATACACAGTTCATTGTTGATAAACAATTATATTTAAAGATTGCAAAAGGTCGATTAGCCGATTATCATAGGGAACACTGGATGTCCTCAGCAAAAAACAGCCATTCTGGGCTAAATTATTTGGAGTTATGTCTGTTTGAGGATACCATTAAGTCATATCTAAATGTTGATATCGATTATAACTATATCAATATCATACTGAAGTTTATAGCATTAAACCACAACTTCGAAGTTGTCAACGGCATTTATGGAAATCGTTTGAGGTATGAAGAGCGTCGATGTGAGCAATGCAGCGATTCACGGGTAGAAAATTTGCATAATTTCATGATTGAATATTCAAGATATCAGAAATTACGACTGGAACTAGCACCGATATTATGCCACTGCAAAAGCACAACTGAGTTCTACAAGTTGATGAACACGCATATTCCAAATAATCTTAAAAGCATTGCTAAATTCCTTCAAAAAGCTAAAGAGTTGCGACAGTTTACTACAGAGAACACAAACTGAATGATATTTAGAAGCAAATTTTTCTCCTCTCCTTCCTGAACACGATTTTTGTTGTTGTTGAAATTGACCGCACGCTTGAAATGTACTTTTGATGTCTGAGTTTTCATAGTTGTGTTTGAAACACGAATGTTTTTGTACACATACACGTTCGCCATATTTTTCCATGTTTTCCAAAGTAATTGGAAATAAACATTTATTGACTTATTGGCTTCACTGCGTAACAAACCACATGTCAATGAACCTGTAAATAGGCTATATCAAGTATAGACCCAGGCTACGTTGAAAGAATCCAACCGTGTGATTTAGACAGGCCAACATTTTTAGATATTCCGACTGAATGTCATTGCTGTGCTACTACACTACTTTCATTGTACTCGATTGGCATTAGCGCACGACTGCCGCTTGTGGAGTCCATGAACGATTTTTGAAAGCCGTATATGTTTGTGTGACATATATCAAAATAGCTGCGTCTCAAAATCAGCTTAAATCATCAACCCTTGTCAGTCTACATGTGTCGGATATTTAAAAAAATGAAAAAATACTTATCAACGTATAAAAGGTAGACATGAAGTGTTTGCGTACAATTAAAAAAAACACAAGACTTCTTCAAGGTAAGAAAAGGACATCGATTCCAAAATTGTTTTGAAAAGGAAACAGGGGTGACTTAGATCTAGAAGTAGTTGTTGAGTGAGCATGCTCTACAATTTTCTTTTCTGTTGGAAAGACATTTCTATCTGATGAAGAATATGAGGGAAGTTAAAAATGCATGTTTTACCCGACAAGTGGTCACAGCTCCGGAATCGATGAGCAACCGGAATTTTAGTATTACAAGCGCCATATTTTGCCATTTGCATAAACAAAACTTCTTGCATGCAGCTGATACTTCATTTAAATGGCTTAAAGATGATTGATGCATCAATGACAATGGCAAAGCAGCTTCATGGCATGATGCAGTATTATGCCATGAAGCAGCTTTGCCATTATCTTGATATCATACAAAATAATGTAAAAAATCATAATGCAGGCCGACGTAGATCTGTTGCGGCAATAAACATCCGAACATATAGAAACCTCTGTATGAATGGCTGTATTGAACGAGAGGTAGATGTTTGACTTTCAATGTGAACTGTATTTTTCCGTTTATATTTAATATGCACGTAAAAATATTTTTTTTGTCCTTTATCTCAAAGTATTTTACTTTGAAAAATTGTCTTCAATATCATTATTCTTTTGTTATGATACCATGTATTCAATTTCTTGTCGATCGTCATTTAAAATTTCTTTAATGTTCGTTTTCTTTATGATTTTAAAGGCCTTTTTAGTGATTGTAAATACTTATATGAAGGAGACAAAATCTAAACTATTGCCATTGAACATGGTCATGTATAATTTGCAATATTTCGTCATTTATTGTCTCTAATTGACTATACTAGTGAGCCAGCTGAACGTAGCCCTTCTAAAAATCCTCAGTATGTCATACACTTATTCAACTTTCATATGCGATCAAACGTTTTAGTAAAATCCCTCATATTCTACCTCTTACTTTGGCAGTCTAGGTTTAGCAAGGTCGGCGTTAGTTGACTTACAATAATATCTCAATAGTGTCCTTCACATTTTATGATGAATACGTCTAAAAATCGAATTTAATCTAAGTCCTTATTGATTTGATACAGCTCACATGAAATAATAATCTCTGTGATGAATATTAATTAATTTTACAGTAGCAAATACAAATAGAAGCATTATCTCAACAAGAATCAGTGTTTTGATGTTATAGCAACCTAAAGCGCTCATCTAACGGTTGTCAAGGCAACTATATCTGACAACTGTAACATACCTTTTCATTAACATTTATTCAAAACAATACACTCACAGGTGTGAGCTCTCATCGGTGTAAAAAATTATTTTCTTAGCCTAATTTCATTAATTAGGAAATAATCAAATATTTCTCATAATTTGATCGATAAATCACTACAAAGTAACAATGCGACTGACAAATAAAACCACTATCGACTTCTTGGAGACATTCTCATTGTCGTATGTTACCTCACTCTAAATCATTAGTTTCATTGCAGGTATATAATGACAATCAAGTGATAAACAATCGACGAGAGAACTTTCGTATGACATTTGAGTTATATATAACATCATTTTCTTTCCCTAACCTCTCTGTCAGAGCTTATTTGAATATTCTAGTGTTTGGAATCATTAACGTCTCTAGTCAGAGTCATAAAAGTCAACAACGCAATACTTTGCACAATGTCTGGAGTCCAATGATGAGAAAACACAATACTAAAACACAATGTACATGTATTTCAATTTATTAGTCTGCCCAAGTAAGTAGTTGCGTCTTCAGGTGAACAAACGATCCCTGGCTAACTATGTCATCGTTTTCCCAACTACATGTATATTATTGGCACTATGAATAAGGTTGGACCTTGGGATACAGAATGTTTCAAAAATGAAATACTTGTGATTATTAGCTAAGCTTATTTTATTTTGGGCTTGACAATCGCGCGCATTGAAAGTTCTTACACTGTATTTGCTGTAAGCTTGCATGTATTTTGTTGTATTCGTGCATATTGAATATCTTCGCACCCCTAAACTGTCTGCGATAGCCAACAGTCATCCAAACATGAATTCATTCCGATTTCGCATTCTAAATATGTTTAACCATGCACTCACTACGCAGCTATAATATTTATTTAGTCTGTTTGTATTTCTGAATGATGAAATGAAAACAATTGATTTGTTAAGAGCCATGTGTAATTCCATCATAATTAAATCAAAGATCTTCAATTAGTCAGCTTTTCAGTGTAGGTTAAATTAAAGGAGAACTTTATAACTTAATACATGTACTTAGGCGACATATTACAGTTATCGCAGTAAAAAGTCGCTTCCCACTAATACCACATTTCTCATGGGTCCAATAGGTGTTTTCGTCTATAGAAGAAGCTTTATGCCAGCACAAATTACAGAGAATACACTTTGTTTACTTGATTCTACTCATTTTTTGAAACTTGGTGTTGGGTTTTGACCCAAGTTTTGGCCCGAAACTAGAACCCGAAACTACAAAATGCAAGTTTTTCCCCAGCCTTGCTATGAACATCTCAGCTGAACAACTTAATTTGATTCTGAATGATCTTGCAGAAAGCAGGCACTGTTATGTCATTATAGATGGTTCGCCTTCATAGACTTTGAGTGAATAACAGCCATCTACAAGTATAATAACAGCACGGCTATTAACAAAATCTTCGTGACCATTGTCGCGGCTTGGATAGATTATCAGACTCACCGAATTTCATTGAGTTACTGATGTCAGCTTTTTAAGAAAACGTAATTACTCTGTTGATGCAATCTCGCCTAAATTGACCGTATGATTTCTTGGAAAAATTCACATCACAGGCCCTGCTGCGCAATTAATCCATTCTTTTACGCCGAAAGATAAATTCACTAACACGTTAAGCCTACAGATAAACGGTGAATTTGTATTTTTGTTTAGTATCCTGTATTATGTTAGTCGTTCAGCAATCAGTATTACAAAATACAACACATATAAAAAAATATAAAACATACAACAATATTTTAGCTAAATACACTAATAAAATAAACATACATGTATATGCCATTTTATTGTCAAAATTATGAACAAGCACGATGATGTAACAATGCATCAAATAGAAACTACGCGCATCTCAAAAAAATATGCCATTTGCATAATTCGAAATTTGCAATATTTTTCTGTCAAATTAGAAGATTAGATGTATCTGGATTAATTCTTTAATGTCAAACTTGAATTACCTATCATCTGTGCCCCTCCCCTTAACAAAAAAGTCGTGCCGCCACCCTGGCTTATTATGCATGATGACAGTGCAACTTACACATACTCATTGCCTCCGGCTGTAGCAACGAGCGCATAGTTTCAGTTAACCGAAAGACACAAAAAATTCTTTATTCTTTCATCCACAGTTTAATTTACTCACTCAACTAATATTTTCATATAAAGCAGTACTGCCACTGGATAATTTGATAATGACACTGACACCAGACCATGACAATGGCATGCTTGG
This sequence comes from Prostheceraeus crozeri, assembly GCA_907163375.1. Classification (NCBI taxonomy): domain Eukaryota; kingdom Metazoa; phylum Platyhelminthes; order Polycladida; family Euryleptidae; genus Prostheceraeus; species Prostheceraeus crozeri. The sequence goes on from CAJQUW010001560.1 coordinate 167,715, forward strand.
CAACTGGAAATTTTAGCGGTTTGTCGGTAATCGAAAATATTTTGCGCTATGTAGCACTAACAGTTCATATTTAAAAAATTTCTCTTAAACTGCAAAAAACGTGAGCATTATGGAAGTACCAGAATATTTGCTGCAATACTTACGTTGTGTATTCTTCCATGTGTTTCTTATAGAAGCTATAAGGATTAGCCATTTTTACGGTCATGCTGTGATAATTCGTTTCCGAATCTGAAAGTGAAAAAGCGGAAGTGCATGAAAGCTACAGATAAAACTCGGCTACATTGACGGCTCATCCAATGCGGATCAGATTATATCGAGAATCATTAATTGATGCAGCATTCAAGTTTATATAGCACAATTTTTCTCCGTTGAAACTGGCTTTTCATGTGAAACTTTGTACAGAAATTGTCATATCATGGATTATTTGTGATTTTTGAATTTCAGAGAAAAATAGGAAAATTTCATCTGACGAGTCCGCTTTAATTAAGAAAACTCTGTTACAGTATTCATCTCAATGAATTCTATTTTTAGCCATCAACATTTTAAATAATTCAAGAAAAAGCTGTGTAATGTAGCAGTTAAGACATCTTTACCGAAATGTAGCAAAATGCACCACAATATACACGTAGTAACATTGCCAATTATATACAATATATCTGAGGGTGTGTGTGATCCCCGAGGTACTCGTATTGTTGTCTATCACAGACTGGCTTTTAGCTCCATAATGACATTGACACCCACTATATTTGCAATTTCGCATCTCCATGACTACACAAAGTATCTGATTTATGTCACTTCTAGATTCAGCACTATCTACCTCAGGACATTCGGGCTAATTACTGTACATGTACTGTCAGTACAGATATTTATGATTAAACGACTTTCAGAACATGAAACATATCATGATGAAATTTGTTGTGATATAAATACACTCAAATTCCCGAGTAGCGGACCCCTGACTTACGGACAAACCTGTCTGCCAGAGAGTCACTCAAAATTCCGCACCTTCTACAAACAGGGTAAATGTTTCATTCACAAACTGATGATGAGCAGCAATCTACTTGAATGATCAGTCATACCGGCTCCTGAATGTATGTATTCAAGGCCTTGGACATTGTTTGCGCTGATAGAATGAAAGAGGGCTGAAGCTGGTCATTTGCTTTTGTAAAGAAGTGGTGTGAGCACGTGGTCAAGATGGGACAATAATCATTAGAGCAGTCCACCCTGACGTCCTACACTAAACGATCATTATCAAAGGAACTATGAAAGACGGGTGAGAATAGTGCACGCATTGCACAGTTTAAAATGCCGTGCACCTTTTGTTTTGGAAAGATTAATAAAAGCAATATTTAAAGGCGCTATTCTCGGACGTTTCGGGTCAGTACTCGAAACGTCAAAGAAAGGCGTCTGCAAATATTGCTTCTATTCATTATTGCAAAATAAAACAGGAGTGCATTTCTAACTGTACATGCACTATGAAGCAGGGATGCGGAGTCGGAGTCCCGGAGTTCTATCACTTTTGCTGGAGTCGGAGTCGGAGTACTCCGGACTTTGGCCTATAGCTAGAACCTAAAAATAATACAAGTAAATTATTTATTCTCGTGCATACCTGTCACTGTCTTGATGTCAATTTTCCCTGTCAAACAAAAGTACAGAGACAGCAATGCATGCAAAGCTTGTAATAGTTGAGGGAATGAAGCGTGATAGTGAAAAAAGGATTGTCTTTTCACTCGGTGATTTAGTAGAGAACACAAGCCTTCCTAGTCTCGATCACACTTACGCACTAAAGGTCAGAGACAAAAATGAAATACTAGTTTGCTTGAGAACATTACCTCTTATCCTCACGCTAATCGTGATCGTGTGTGATTTTTCCTCCGAAGCGCATATTAAAATCGAAAGTGTACTGTTGTGAACGAACTATGTGAATGTTAATTTTTCGTGACTTCTTTAAATGAGCTAACAATTATACGTTGACTATTTTGTAGTGTGTTAAAGAAAACTTTCATAAATAAATTGTATGAGCCAGCACACGTTACCTTTTAATTCACCCATGTAACACTGGCGACGAACATTGAGTTACGGCTACAAATATTGTTTGCATATGTGCGTATAAATTCCACGTTTTACTAACATATTTGTTTGATATGGCACATAGAATAGGTGATATTGGACCTTATGATAAAAAAGAAAATCTTAGCGATTACTTGGAACGTTTTGAGTTTTATGTTGAGGCAAATGATATTGAGGAGTCGAAAGCAAAAGCTGTTTTCTTAAGTGTGGTAGGCGAAAGCACGTTCCGCTTGATCAAAGACTTATTGAGACCTGCAAAGATAGCCGATAAAAGTTTGTCTGAAATAGTCAAGGCCCTCAAGGATCATTTAGAGCCACAATCTTCTGTAATAGTCCACCGTTATAAGTTTGACAAAACCATGCGTGGGGAACATGAAACTGTAGGTGACTATATCAATACTTTGCGGCACATGGCCGAAAAGTGTAAGTTCGGTGCGTCGTTAGAAGAGCGTCTGCGCGACAAACTCGTTAGTGGTTTGAATGATAATAAAATGATCAACCGTTTTGTTATCCGAGGGTGATTCTCTAACTTTCCAAAAAAGCATGTGACATTTGTTTGCAACTAGAACAGAACAGAGAGGACACTAAAAAATTAGTGGCGGTTGAAAATGAAGTCAATTATGTTTCCAAAAACCAAACATAGGTTTAGGCCTACCAATGCAGAGGTTAGCAAGGAGGATAAATTATGTTATCGTTGTGAAGGTACAAATCGCCTCCCAGACAATTGTTTTTACAGAAATAAGAACTGTAATTTTTGCAAAAAACGAGGCCACAAGGAATCTGCGTGTATGACAAAGAAGCGTGCAGGTGACCCATCAAGAAGGGTCAAACATGTCGATATTTCCTCCGACGATGACGAATGCGTAGAGTACCAGATTATGAGCATTAACTGAAAGCGGACGAACAACGCAGCCATAGTTGTGTCAGTTGAACTGAACAAAAAGGCCACACAGATGGAGGTGGACACCGGTGCGGCAGTGAGTTTGTTAACAAAATCAACATGGGACACAATTAAGGATAGGTCAACCGAGATTTCCAAATGTAGCATGAAATTGCGTGACTACAATGGCAACCCTATCCCACTTCTAGGACAGGCTAGGATCCCAGTTCGGTTGAATGACCAAGAAGCATGCTTACCAGTTTTGATCACTACACATGGTCGCAATAATTTGCTGGGGAGGGACTGGTTGCAGGTCCTTCGGATAGATTGGAAAAGTGTTTTTCATTTGACTGTGGCTACTCCCACTGAGAAAGGTCCAGTCTGGAGCGAAGAGTTTCCCGAGATCTTTAATGAAAAGTTAGGAAAGTACAAAGGCCAAAAAGCGCACATCCACAAGTTACCTGACTGCAAACCCGTGTTCATCCGAGAGCGTACATTGCCATTAGCTATGAAAGAGCCAGTTAATACTGAACTCGACAAGATGGTTGAAGAGGGGATCATCACTCCCATTGAGAACAGTGAATGTGCTACTCCAATCGTTGCGATAAGGAAGAAGGACAACTCAATTCGAATTTGTGGAGATTTTAGAAACACTGTTAATAGGAACAGCGACTGTAATGTTTATCCGATGCCCAAGCTCGAAGAAATGCTGGCAAAATTAGCCGCAGCCACCACTTTTTCCAAGATAGATCAGGCGAAGGCCTATTTGCAACTTCCATTAGATGAGGAGTCCAGTCGGATGTGTACTCTTAACACGCCTTTCAGCTTGTTCCAAATGAATAGGCTTCCGTATGGTGTAAGCTCCAGTCCCGCGATTTTGCAACGCACGATAGAGAATGTACTGAAGGGAATCGAAAATGTCGTCGTCTACATCGATGACATGATCTGTTTCGGTAAGACTAAAGACGAACATGATGCAGTTGTTAGAAAGGTTCTCCAAAGATTCTTAGATGTCGGACTAGTTGTGAAATCTGCGAAGTGTGAGTGGAACAGATCGACTATAACTTTTCTGGGACATATAATCGATGCTGAAGGGATAAGAGCAATGCCAGCTAAAGTCAAAGCGATTCAGGACATGAGAGCGCCCACAAACGTTTCCGAGCTGAGAACTTTCTTGGGCATTATAGGATACTACCGAAGGTTCATGAGAGATCCCGCCACCATTTTGCATCCGCTGCACCATCTTTTAAAAAAGGAGTTGTTTGGGAATGGAAAGAGACCCAAGTGAACGCTTTTCGCGAAATCAAGCACTTACTGTCGTCCGACAAAGTCCTTAGTCCTTTTCATCCTGAAAAACCCCTTTTTCTTACGACAGATGCTAGCCCAGTCGTCATAAGTGCTATACTCTCTCATCGTTTTGACTCAACTGAACGTCCAATAGGTTATGCTTCACGCTCTTTGAATAGCTCCGAAATGAACTACTCACAGACTGAAAAGGAGGCACTCGCTATTATTTTCGGCCTTCTGAAGTTTCAGCAATTTCTTTATGGCCACCGCTTCACCATTGAAACCGACCATAGACCACTGATAGGATTGTTCAGTAAGGGTTATGCCACTTCAAAGATAGCGGCTGGTAGAATTACACGTTGGTGTGTTTATTTAAACCAGTTTGATTACGAGATGATTTACAAACCGGGATCCGAGATACGCCAAGCTGATACTTTGAGTAGATTCCCTGTTTCCAAGGTCCCCAAAACCAGTCCGTTACCAAGCGAGACGATCCATTTGATTGAGATGTTTGAACCAACCCCGGTCGATTTCCACATGATAAAAGAAGCCAGTAGCAAGGATTCCACATTGAGAACTCTCATGAATTATACACGGACGTCTTGGCCTGATGAGGGTATTTCGGAAGACTTGAAACCGTTCCATAGCAAGAGGCTCGAGTTGTCAATCCAGGAAGGTTGCATCCTTTGGGGCCAGCGAGTTATAATCCCACAGGTTTTGAGAAGTAAGATCCTGAAGTTACTTCATGACGGTCACGTTGGTATAGCTAAGATGAAAGCATTGAGTAGGAGTTTCGTTTACTGGCATGGTATCGACAAAGACATAGAAGGATTGGCTAAATCTTGCCAAAGATGTCAGTTGAACAGCAACGCGCCGGATTTAGAGAAAGGACATGTCTGGCTTCAAGCTTCCAAGCCGCTCGAACGATTGCACGTGGATTTTGCGGAAAATTTCTTAGGAACACACTTCTTGATTATATTCGATGCTCATTCCAAGTGGATAGAAGTGGTAGAGCAGAGGAACCTGACAACTAATGAGACGGTATGCAACTTGAAAAAGTTCTTTGCAACTTATGGTATTCCTCGCCAAATTCACTCTGATAATGGTAGTGCTTTCATTTCTTCAGATTTCGATCATTTTGCAAAAATGTCGAAAAAAAAAAAAGCACACAACCAGTCCAGCTTACAGTCCTAGGACGAACGGTCTCGCTGAAAGAGCTGTAAAGATTTTCAAGAACAAGATGAAAAAGCTAGACGGTAGTGTTGAGTAAAGATTGACACAGTTTCTGTTTCGCTATCGAACAACAGTCCAAGAGACCACAGGATGCACACCAGCGTTGTTGATGTTCGGCAGAGAGATGAGGACGAAATTAGACTTAGTGTTGCCAGAGCCACATCGAGCCCGCTCTTATTTTCCAGACCTAGAGTCACGCTCAGTGCAGTACGAAGTAGGTGATCAGGTTATAGTCAGGAATTTCATCCTAGGGGCGAAGAGCAAGTGGCGTAAAGGAACAGTGACCGCCAAAATCGGTCATTTCAAGTACGAGATCCAGCTGGCTAGTGGCAGTGTTGTCACGAGACACTGGCAAGCTATCAAGAAGTTCGAGAGTACCGAGGAAGACGAACAAACGTTACCGAAGGAGAACGTCGATCGACTCTGGCGTACTGTGGAGGATTCCCCACGACCAATGGGAGAAAGAGGGACTGATTCTGAACGCCGGTTTCGTGACACGGCTAACAATGGAGAAGATTTGATCGACTTGGAGGCTACGAACGACGGCGGACCGGGTCGAGAGAACGGACGAGTTCACGTGAAGTGCCACCGGAGGACGGTCACCTTCCGGCACCTACAAGGAAGAATCCGGAAAGACATTGTGGAAAACCCCATCGCTTCCGCGACTAGGAGGGAGGGGTGCTGTGAACGAACTATGTGAATGTTAATTTTTCGTGACTTCTTTAAATGAGCTAACAATTATACGTTGGCTATTTTGTAGTGTGTTAAAGAAAACCTTCATAAATAAATTGTATGAGCCAGCACACGTTACCTTTTAATTCACCCATGTAACATGTACTCATATAATTGGAGAAGGATGGGGGATTTTCCTGCCTAGTAGAGACTGGAGAAAAACCGTGTGCAGAACATATCAAGAAGATTGGAGGAGCCGAGTCGCATGCATCCAACTTAAAGCGACATTTGATAAACTTTCATCGAAAATGATTGATAATTGATGCAACAATGATGTCTAAAAATAGGTTCAGGTAAGCTTATAATGATCTATGATGTAGGTTGCCAGTTAATTTTTCAAAAAACTAGGCTTTATATATTGGCCACCCGTAGTCGGAGTCGGAGTCCTATCAAAATGATAGGACTCCGCATCCCTGCTATGAAGAACATCCAGACTGAAGTAGCTATCTTATTGAGAATGTACTGCGCAAGAGTACATAGAGCTATCAAATTGTTTCGGCCCATACCCTGATGGTTTGATTCGAGCGTAAAAAAGGATGTGAAAACGAATGAATCTGCAACATTTTTGATAACTACATCCATATTTAAAAACATTGCTGTTTCTGCACATGTTTTACTCTACAAGTGTTTCACATATTATGTAGAAGCATTAATATGAAAAGAATAATGAATAAGAATTGTAGTTCATGGAGTATAAATCCCAAGATGTGGGCATCTCTGAGATGCGGACAATGGTCGGTCCCAAGGTGTGCGGATAAGAAGAGCATAATTACAATTACCGGCCAAGATGTAAATATTTAAACAAAAGCATGTAATCATCCTCTAACTGGGACACGTACATTCTACACGGTTAACTACCTAATGTACGTCTTCACAGTTATTGCACACTTTTCCACTCTCCCGATCCGTTATTCATCTACAGTACATTCTGAGTGTTTAACTAATAGAAAACTAGGAACACTGGACAATCCGTAGCTATGAAATCGTGAAATAAACATATTTTATTCCAATCACAGATGTTTTATTCAATCTAATTCTGTGATTCCAATTGTTTCATGGTAGCATCAAAGCTATGTATTCACCCCTTCACCTCGCCTTCAGCTAGGAGAATCCATAGCATTTAATGCATGAGATCGGATATCAAAGCTATCGAAGCCTAGAGAGGACATAAGGTAGACCATGACCTAAAGCGCTCACCTAACTGTTGTCAGGACAACTGTATTTGACAATTGTAACATACCTTTTCATTAACATTTATTCAATACAATGCACTCACAGGTGTGGGATCTCATACCTTTTCATTAACATTTATTCAAAACAATACACTCACATGTGTGAGCTCTCATCGGTGTAAAAAATTATTATCTTAGCCTAATTTCATTAATTAGGAAATAATCAAATATTTCTCATAATTTGATCGATAAATCACTACAAAGTAACAATGCGACTGACAAATAAAACCACTATCGACTTCTTGGAGACATTCTCATTGTCGTATGCTACCTCACTCTAAATCATTAGTTTCATTGCAGGTATATAATGACAATCAAGTGATAAACAATCGACGAGAGAACTTTCGTATGACATTTGAGTTATATATAACATCATTTTCTTTCCCTAACCTCTCTGTCAGAGCTTATTTGAATATTCTAGTGTTTGGAATCATTAACGTCTCTAGTCAGAGTCATAAAAGTCAACAACGCAATACTTTGCACAATGTCTGCAGAATGATGGCACTAGTCTGGACTCTGACAGTGGGTCTAGTTCAGGCCTTCCATGCTTTGTCTCGAGATATCTTCTCACTAGTTTTCACACAGAGTGAGATCCACTTGAGAGATGTCACTCAGCAGAATATTTCTGAAATTGAACCGCTGACAAAATCTGTAGTAGACTTCATGAAAAAAGTCATATAAGTTTATTTTGTGACCACAGATTTCTGAATTTTGATCACATTTTTACGTGACTGATCTTCATAGCCGATTTGATCCTGAGGAGCATGATATTCCACCATGCCTGTAAAAGTTTCTACGGAGGAGTTTGTGATTTCATCTTCGAAGGTCAGCCACATCGTTGTTTTTCAGAAAAGATAATGCTTTTGAATAAGTTTTCCTTCTTCAACATGGAAGATGACGTACTGATGCTATAAAGCATTTATTTGTTTATCAGTTTATCAAATGTGAAAGTGTTCGCTTCATTAAAGTTTTCAAGACTAACTGTCCAAAATAGATATTGCAGGATATCATTTCAGGTATATTACAGACACGATTATGAAGAGAAAATGAGAGAAATTTGGCCGGTCGGTAAGATTAGTACACGCGTCCACTGAAAGTCAAAATGCTAAAAGTGTTCCTTTTCTAATGAGTCCCATAACAGATTTTACATAACTCTTACAAAAACAGATGACCGTGATCTGAATTCAGCTTAAAGCCGGTCCAAATACATGCTAAGAGATATTTCATGTCTTCTCTACACAAGATAGCAAAAATAGCTAATAATCCGACCTCTATAATGTAGACTCTGTATTTTTTTTATTTTTTTTTTAAATTAACAACATTTATCAGTACATGTTACATAAATATTGAACAAAATATGTTTCCTATGGGAGCATGCTAAAAGAATGCTATACTAAGATCCTGATCAACAAATGACAAAACTAAGACGAAACTAATAAAGAAAAGTGAAGAGAAGATGGCCGATCTAGAAAAGTCAGGTCTACTCAATGTGGGTGGAGCGGGCAAGTATTGCTCTTGCGACAGATTTGGCAAGACTAATGCCCAGACAGTCAAGAATCTCACGGTGGACAACCGAAACTTTTTCATTGCTTTGAACTGCCATAGTGCATCCAAGCTGTTTAAGAAATGCAGTGGCCTCTCCACCCCAGACACCGTATGCTGTGACTGCAACAGGGACACATCTCCATCCCAATTTAGCACATCTCTCATCATTGCCTCTATGTTTCCGGCTTTCTGCAGCTGCGAGACATACATCACTTGCTGTACTCGCTCCATGAATATAGTTCGGAATGAGCGGATGTACCACAGTAATGTCGATCGCAGCAGCCTGACCCAATGTCCAGTTTGACATTAAAATTTCTGCAGGCCTTTGCAAATTATCACTTGATCCCTGTTCCTGCTTAGGATTCAATCTTGCCCTCTGACAAAAACGATAGATCTTATTGCGAAGAATGTTGTGTCGTCGATTCACATCTGGACCTCGCATACATGTGATGCCATGAATGCCGAAGTCATCCATCTGCTTGTCCGGGCACATGAGACATGTTGACTTACAATTCAGCGGTAGTCCCAAGCGAAGCTTCGTCAACACATGAACCTCATTTGGTTCAAGACGTTGATCCAGACCTGGATTTGGGATAGCTGAAAGCCAGGATGATGAATGAGTATTTGATACCGCTGACAGTCGAGCTTTCTCAGCTGTACTTGACATCATTTGTTGCAGTCTTTCTTCTTGGGCTTCCTCAATTCTTTGTGAAAGACTTCTTTGTGATCGGCACTCTGGGATATTGACAACATCCAAACGGTCAAATGCTTTGACTCTGGTATTGTAATCATTAATGACTTCTTGAATATCCAAATGAGGCGAGTTGGTAGAAGAGATCGATGAAATATAGGCTGCAGATGCGTGTTTCCTGACTGATCGTAAGCCAAACCCTCCACGTTTCATACTTAATTCCACTTGTAAGCGGGAAGCTTCAGTTAAACCAATGCAGAGGGATTCTTCGAAGCAACGCATGACGTCCGTGTCAAATTCAGAAAGTTGTTCAGATATTTGATTTGATTGGCAACTTCGTACAATATGATTTAATTTACAAAAGCCACCACATATTCTTAAAAGATTCAAGGAAATTTGAGGATCCTTGAGATGCACGATAGCACGTAGAAGTTTGGCAGCCTCTAAGCGTTTCTTCTTGACATAGTCAATACAGAAGGAAACCTCACCTATAGGTGAACCCAGAATCTCCATGTTTGGTTTACCTAGCTTTCTCACATTCGATGGAAAACTTGAAAGATCTATTTTGTGTACAGTTCACATTTGTGTAAGTTGAGATGCAGACCAGACCATGTCTCAGATTCCTGAATCATGCATAGACATTGCTTGATGGATTGTATCCCACCACATAAAACACCGTCATCCAAGTACCAGAGATTGTGAGTTAGTCCAGGAATATGTTTCAATGAATCAACAAGGCGGTTCAAACCAAGTGCAAACAAAAGTGGCCCGAGTGGATCACCTTGCTGAACCCCATTGGCCGACGAAAGCATTTCGGTTGGGTGCCAGAGCAATGGATTTTGGCTGTAGCACCATGAGACCCAGGGCAACAATTCTGGAATTTCCTTGCTGCACTCATCCAAAACACATTGACGGGAAACCGAGTTGAAAGCGTTTGCCATGTCAATTTTCAAAATCACGAAGTCTTCGTCTTCCCAATGAGAATGAATTATGTGACGCATTCTGTGTACAACCTTTTCTACCCTACCAGGACATGAAACACCAAACTGTGTGTTAGCGAAAAGTCGTCCAACCGTTGATGAAAACACTTTGCACAAACATTTGCCAATCAAGCGTCGGAGGACCTCACCAACCGCAATAGGTCGAATATCTAAGGGACCACTCTCTTTTGATTTTAGCAATGCAGTTAGTGAAGCACCCGCGAAAAATGGTGCAGCCTCTTTGCACGCTCTTCCAGAGATCATGAGATTGATCAGCGAACGCAATGTGGCGACAAGACTCACAGGCAAAGCACTGTTGCATGCAGTGGTTAGATGGTCAACCCGGAGACCTGATGGTCCACATGCAGTTCCTCTGGGAAAAGAAGACAAAACTGCTCGGGTGTCAAAATCTTGCGGTAGACGAGGGATTGAATCCGAAGAAAAATCTGGCGGTGTTGGTGGTTCACGCTGTGGGTGTTTTTCAACCAAAAGACGACGTGTTTCAGAGGTGTTGGGTGCAATACCCTTACTCGTTAATACTCTGCAAGCTTTACCGAACAAACCATCCTCAGCAAACGCGATTGCAGCCTTGCGAACATTTTCCCGGAGCTCCAAGTCATTATCATGATCTTTTGATTTGGTGGAGTAGGTCACTTTTATCTTCTTTGCGTTGTTACAAGCTTCATTCCATAATGTTACATACTCTCCTGCCAACCACCGATCACATAATGTGGCAATGTTTACTCCATTTTGATGTTTCCTTCCTGAACGTTTCGACGACGGAAGCACACATTTTGGCAACATTGCCAACAGAGTAAAGTGTTCTATATCATTGTGAAGTATTACTTTATTCAGTGTTTCTTGTAGTGCACGGCTCCAAGCTTGCTTGGCATTTGCAGGCACGTGCTTCAAGGTTGGTCGGAACAAACACAGCACCTCGCGAATTGATGGCAGATCATTCGATAAATGGGAACTTTCTTGTTCTTCAGTGGTAGTATCTTGTCTAGAGAAAGAGCATCGAGATAGGTGTAATGAACGGCGTGACTCAGCAACAATTCTTCTACATGGACAAATAAATTTTCTGTTTTGTTTTAGCCAAGCGATAGGAATCGGTCCATCAAATATGCCACATAAATGCTGCTCCAAATGTCTTATGATCATTGAAGGTGCTAAAATCTCTTGACAAGCACTAACTGGACAACTAATTCCAGAGCGGTACGTCACTTCCGTCTGATGACTACTTCGAATGTTGGATGTTTCTTGTTAGCTTAATTGGGCTGCTGGTAGACCACCAGATCCAGGGCAGCCATTATTCCGAGGACCATGTCTTCGTAGAGTGCCATTCTGGTGCATAGCAATTTGACCATTGCATGATGGACAGTTTCCTCTAGTCGCTGATTGCATGAGAGATATTGATTTTCCATTTCTCATCATTTTTTACCAGTTCACGTTAATACCACCTCATAACTTCTATATGTACATGAGATAAACTACAATCGAAAGCATATGATGTATATATATATGAAGGTGGGCATGCAAAAACGAACACGCGTGTCGTTAAAATTGTAGAAAGAGAAAATAATAGTGGCGGGGTTCGCACTCAGCACAATCAGAGGGATGGCGGTCTCTCGCACCCTTGAGCCGTGTCAGCACTAAGTGCATGGAGAGTTTTTGTAAAGACTTAAACTAATTTTGATTGTCAAGTGTGATGAGGTCCCCGCGCGCGCCTGAAAATGTTGGCAGGTTTTACAGGCCAGGCGCTCACTTGTTAAGTGGAGAATCAGCTGATAACAGAAGATGGAGGGCTGGACGAGAGCAGGAATCAATGAGGAAACGTAGGGAAGTTGCAGCAGACGTCGGGAAAACTTGATGGCGAGAGTCGCAGGGAAGAAACGTGAGAAATGCAAGCGGGCTGGGCCAGGAGCATAATCCGTTGGTAGACGTCGGGAAAACTTGATGGCGAGAGTCACAAGGAATAAACGGGAAAACTGCAGGCGGGCTGGGCCAGGAGCGTAAACCGTTAGTGAAAATGTACACACACTCAGTTAGATCTCTCTCTAACTCGGTCGCTGCTTAGTAAGGACAATGAAGCTGCGTCATCTGTACAGCAGTGAATGAACACAGTGTGAGAGCGAGTGACGTCACTACCGGCGAGATTCCTTAATTGTTGGAGTCTGAAGCTACGAAGACAAAGAAAGGTCGGATACAATTTGGATTCCTTGATTGTGATGGCGACTCAAAATATTCGACAATAACACTATGACACAGCGCAGATTCCGGCGAGTCTGAATATGTAAGTTTTACTTACAACAGCGCTCTGTGAACGATGATATATTGAAAATAGTAGCACTTGCGGAAGCGCTCCGAGACACGACCGGCCGACACAGAGATGAAGATGTTGGACATGAATCTGTACTCATGGACATGAAGGCTACCGACTGAACGCCTAGAACAAATCGTGGAATGTTCTGAATCATCGAAATGGACTGAACGAGACAAGACGTTTTTATAAAACCTTTTTACCTATTTACTTATGCTTGGATAGGCTATTGGATATCCATGGTCTATGCCAAAGCATGGACAGTTATCCATGGCGATATGTTTTAATAGGACATATCGCAGATCTTTTATTCACAGTTTCATTGACATGTAGAATTTCGGTTGAAAACTGTCCAACCCCATATTTTTGAAAAAAGCTTGCATCACTGAATCTCCCTGTATTTCCTTCAAATATCAAAACAAAGGAGTTCAACAACATGAAAGACGAATACAGGGAATGACCTCTGTAGTTAAGAAGAAATGCACTCGTGAGCTCGATCATCTGATGTCATCATCTCCTTGACATTTTCCTCCACAATTATTGCAGATGTTTACAGTTCAAGTGACGGTTCATCTACATATGAGACTGATTCTCTACGACATGGTATACTGTTCTCAAGAAGGCTAATTGGAAGGAAGCGTTTGCAGTTCCGTAACGATTTAAATGAAATCTTGTTCCCATCTCTTGATCTTTTCCTTCCGGGGTCTAACTTACATAAACCTAGATACCTACATGGAACATCAACCTGACATAGTGTCGTGCTAACTCGAGTTCGTAGAACCATAACCATTCAATAGTTTACTGACTTTTTATGGGCGTGGCATCTCGACATCTTATTCTTAAAATCAAACTAAATAACAGGGAAATCATTCACACAACATCAAAAATCGCTAAGTTTCGTTCTTAGGTGGAGTACCGTACCTAGACAATGTTTATGGGTGTTGTGATGAAGGTTGAATAAATATGCCTTTCATATTCAGGGAGTAAAGCAACAGTTATCACTTTTCTTTGTAACGTCTACACCCCTCCGCACTCAGAAAATAAGCTGCTGGTTCAGATAATCAAGAGAATGCTAGTTAATCATAACTCGCTAGTCTTACACTCAAGCAGATAGCAGCGAAAGTGTAGATAATCCCTTCTAGCTACAAAATTTCAAATAATCGATTCTTTAAAGATTTATTTACCTCTACTATATATTTGATTTCAGGACTAGTATACGACACAGAATACTTACATGTATATAAGCGATAATAGCAATATGTCAGACCAACGGGTAGACACACGAGTCGGGTCTGAAGCTCAGATGGGTTCAGATATTTGGACACGTGTCCAACTCCGGTAAATTTAATCTTGTTAGATCATGACTCGCATCACAGACTTCCATGTGACTGTTGCTAAACATTCGCAATGCATTTACCTTAAACATAAATTTTTCTGTAGTGTGATATTCAGTATTATTTTTATTAATATTATTTACTATAGGCTACTCTGTCAGCAGATACAGACTTCCACAGGGTGATTTGCTATTACTTTAGAGAACTAGCAGGGTAGGCTATTTGAAATTAGTCCAAGATATTACACCTAAAGGTCCGTTTATACTTCTGGCGTAACGTGCCGGTCAACGCTAACCGGCATACTCTGACGTTAGTTGTTTGACTTCGCAGGATAAAATTTACAGTTAACTGCAGCCGGCGTTGTCGATTAATCAGTCACACTGTCAGTCGACTGATGTTTCTAGGAGCGCATTGAAGTTAGTTGCGATTCAACTTCATTTTCAACTAGTCGTCTGATTGTAATGGAACTAACTGCCTGTGGAATCTGTAACAACTACGAATGTTGATTTGTTTGAATAATTGTAAATTGAAGAGGTTCTGAAGTACAAGCATATTTGGGTGTTAACTTCAAGGATACGGAGATAGCAAACAACTCATGGATGGAGATAAGCCGGACCCTCTCAGCTAACGGGAATAGAGAAAGACGAAACAGCATGCAAGAAAAAATGGAAATGTCTGCGCGATCAGTACATGCGACTACGAGAAAAAGACCGAGAAACAAAAAGAGGTGAAGGAAGATCCAAGCGATTCGTTGGACGTATTACCAATCTATCGTTTTCACCTAATCTAACGTTTCTAATCTAATCTAAATTACCAATCTAACGTATCTACCACTATGTTCAAATTACGTTGAAGATGCTGCCGATGATGATGAGGATCAAGAAAGAAAAAAATTGACATTTACTAAAAATCACAACACTGTAAGCGCACAAAGACTGAAAGCACCACTTGCACGCTAGCTTTCATTGATTAACGGGTAGAGCAGGTCGACTGACATTATAAGTTATCCGATTATCTTTTTGAATAAGAATAGCGTTGAGAACATGTGCGGCCCGTGACATAGCCTGTGTTTGTCTTTCCTTTCATGACTGTTATTTACTTAGATGTACATGTCCAAATCACTTGCTGGGTTCCTCTCGTAAAGACCAGCCGAAACATGTCGAGGTTTTAATTATTTATCTTACTTTAATTTTCTTCAATAAATTTCGCCTGATGTTCTCAACGCTATTCTTATTCAAAATTATCAATCGGCACAACTGCTTCTATCTGATTATCGCTGCCGTTCCGGGCTCAAAAACTCCCCTCCAGGAAGTTTCCACGGCTTGAGTTGCATTAATGGAGCGATTTTTTCATGAAAGGTCTCTTCCTTCAACCTGGAACTGATGCGATCCCTCAACACACTGATTGTTTGCCTCATAACGCGTTTTATTGCAAGATCAACCACCGAAGGCACTGGACGCCGAAGATCTGTCTGTTACGAATTTAACTTAATTACATCGACGACCGCAAACTTTGGGGAGCTTTTGCTACTGTTTTTTTGTTAAGAATTATTATGAACTCCTGTCGTCTGGTCAATTTCGTTTTCATCCGTCATCACATCAGCTTCATGACCATTGAACGAACTCAACTTGACACCTTCATCAAGATGAGCCTCCAATGAACTTTCTGCCGCCTCGCATCCACCTTTCCGCTTAATCCACCATGTTGGGTTCAGTTCCCGTGGAGAAAGAAGAAATCGTGACTTAAGAGGTCTGAAACATGTACATGTAGTTTCGAAAGTACGGTGAAAACATTAAAAACGGTTTTGAGAACAATAACATTAAGAAAATTCAGTTAGAGCTGCGTTTTTGTATATCGCATGCTTGTCTGCTTTAGTAGTGGAACTACTTTAAACAAGTTCAAATTCCCGATTTTCCCGGTGTATTTTCAGCTTCCCGTTTTTTCACGGTTGGTAGACAACCTGTGCATGCACTCGATAAGTGATCAGTACCTCATTGAGAATGTCGGTCGATCTTGTCGAATACTCTGCGGAAGTCAGCGAAAATGATGATGACGTTGGTCTGATACTTCGTTGCCCCTTCAACCACCCGACCGACGCAGTGCTAAGATTTGACAACGGATGGCAAGTGAGGTCTAAAACTGTTGTGCTCTGGTCGAAGGAAAGCCTCAAGTATGGGCTGAACTCGGCGCACAGAGCTTTATTGAGTTATTTCTCAGTACTCTACATCAGAGACATTATTCAGCAATTTGCTTGGAGAGATAGAACGACTGTCGAATAAACCGGCGAAGACTGAGCCGTGGCAAAAGGAAGTGGGAGAGTGGACGTTTCAACTGCTTTGACAACGCTTGTAAAGATCGCTGGAATTATCCATATACTTTTTTTCCGGAGTATTAACGTTTACACTCAGATTTGTGCGCGTCTTCCCTTCCAGTGATGCGGTTGACCGCTCGCCCAGGCTTCAGCATTCCGGCGCGCCGAGTCAGTGTGAACACTGATATTTCGCAGCTCCGAGTTCATAGTCTCTTGCAAACAACTTCTATATGCTTGCACGGTCTGCTCGCTGCCTTGAGCGACGCGTCTCCTTGCGTTCTACACTTCCGGACTCGAACCTCAGTCAGCGACGCCGCTTTGTGGTGGACACAGTAACTACAGTCTCACGTGTTGCAGAACGAACGGCGGCGTGACCTCAACTCCACGTTGAAGCGAAAGCGCCTATCTACCTGACTTTAGCATTTTAACTAATATGTCATGTTTATATACATTCGTATTTGCCAATTTTTAGTACCGTGAAATTTTCGCATTGCAATATATTCAAAACAAAATATACCACACTCCACTTAGAACGTGTATCAAAGGATGCGAAGACGTTCTAGGTCTGTATGGTTCCGGCGACCGTAAAGCCGAAGGTGTTACAGTTTCGGACATCTGTAAAAACCATGGCTCAGAATTCTGAATGCTGTCTTCAGGAAGCATAAAGAAAAACTCGTCACCTATAAAGCAGGGGATCTGAGACACAGATTGACTTATTGATCATGAGAAGGAAAGCTGGCGTGACAGTCTTGGACTGCACTGGAGTACCTGGGGAGGCTTGTATGAGCCAACACAGAAAGGTCAGGGCTGATATCAGCATTGAATGCTTTATCAAGAGAAAGAGAACTGCGAAGAAGAAAATCAAGTTCTGGAAGATAAAAGATGAGAATTAAAGAAGAGAATATGAAGAAGAATTCGCCAAAGCGGTTCACGAAGGAGATGGCAGCCGGGAAACACTTGTAGAGAGTGTAATGAAAGCTGGAGTTAAGGTGTGTGGCTTATCAAAAGGTCAAACAGGCAGAGAGAGGGAAACCTGGTGGTGGAATGAAGATGCACAACGAGTCATTAAGGAGAAGAAAGATGCTTACAAAGTTTGGCAGAGATCTGAAAAAGGATCGGATCTGACTTGATTCGGAACTCGGCAGCTGAGAAAGACAGTGATTGAGCTCCCAAAGAAGCCGTTGTTGAGGCAGCAGCTGGCCTTGAGACTGGAAGGATACTGTATCTGAGTGGATTTCATCTTATGCAAGTGATCAAGGATATCAAATTTTAGATTATGAGAATATTGTGACTGAAGTGATCGCAACTGATAATGATGACCTATTTCTGAAGCAAAAGTCACACACCGGCTGCTGAATTTAATGCCTTGGATATTTCTTTACGTTGACTGAAGTCAAGGGAGATAAAGGTAGTCATCTAATTGCCTCTTGGAAAGAAATGGCGTGACCATAGGCAGCCAGGTGAGACAAAAGCCATTCGAGCAGTCGAACCTGATGTCCTTCTTCACTAAGCGACATTTATTAAAGGAACAACAGACTTATGAAAAACTACCCATAAGAATATATATATATATATATATCAAATTGTTTCAAGTCATGCGTGTATCCATTTACCATAATGCATGTCCTTTAATTCGCATGTCATCTAAAGGGTGTGAAAAATGAACCCGAAATAGCATAAAATGTTTTTACCAACTGCGACTGCATGCATGCATTGAATATAGTACTATTTCTACACATTATCTTAAATTTGTCTTAACATATATTTCGTAGAAATATTGATATGAAAAATTATGAATGTGCACATTAATGTCATTTCATACAGTATTTGATAATTTCCTAAGACTTGGACAATTCTTAAATGCGGACAGTGCTCGAACTACACTTCTACAAGGTGTCCGGATAAGAAGGGCTGGAGTGTATTATCATCGCACATTAGACGTTGCAAGCTATCATAAATTACTTGAAATTCGCCAAAGTCGATAAGTAGGCCATTTGATTATTTCAATTATTAGTTTCAGAGTCGAGCTAGAAAATCAATTGTTCTATTTTGGTTAGTTTTTTTTAGACAATAGTATGACTTTTAATTTCTATATTTCTTTCCAGAATACATGCACGTGAAGAACGCACCTGGCACTCGGTTGCTGTGTTTGTTGCAGGCGTTGTAACATTCATTTTGAGATCTGAAATTGTTTTCGTTATTCTTGCATCCCCTGAATGTGAACGGATTACATCTCTTGGACTTTTTATCAAAGAAAAATCGCTTATGATTCTCGTGACATGAGCCTTCCTCTCTAGGTAATTCACAGCATTTTTCTGTAAAGATAATAAGAGAGTTTGGTGAAATATTGAAACTATCATTCAATGCAAGTAAACGCCTACACGTCAATATACATGTAGAGCTGTCAAAGATACAAAAGTTAGAGAATTAAAGAAGGAAAAAGAAATATTGCATCAAATAAGAACAAAAAATTCTTCACTGGGAGATTGCACATATGGTCAATAAACAAGGAGCCGTAACGTTCATTTCGTGCCGATGGGACTTTAGGGATAGAGCATTGCGAATTAAGGGATCCCTTCAGCAGAAAATTATTGTATAAATTAATATAAAATACCTGTATTACGCATTGTGCAATAATTTGTTTGCATGGTCGAAACAAGTCCGAATAAAGGGATTGATCAAAATCGCACATGGCTTCCATTAAAACTCACCTAAAAAGGACGCACGCGCAAGCACAAAGGTGCCAATGGTTTTTGGAATTGCATGCTTGAAAATGCAGCCTTATAGTTTCAATTGTGGTATTTTTGAAGAATGTATAAATATCGTTCGAAAAAATTCAGTAAATCTTATTCCAATTCCTTCAATAATATCGACTGAGGCCTACCTTACCTCTTACTTCTTTGGTCAACTTGCATTATACGACTTGTGCGTGTATACCGGTAAATGCAGTTTAAGTAATTCATCATTTGAATGCAAAACATAAGACATGAAATGGCCAATATGTCAAATTGGTGGAAATTCAAATGGAAATTTTGTTTGATTATAACTTTCATGGAAATTTTCAAGCATTATCCGTGAAAATAGAAGTCATCAAACTTCTTCCACGGCCACCCTGAACCTTATACGATTCATTTCAATTTCTGAAGTCAATAGAAAAGGAATACTGAGAAATGTATAGCATTGTCCTTGTTGAAGTGTGAGGCCTACCTGTAAACACACCTCAGGCCTATATGTAAGAGGAAGCTTTAGTTTCCAAAAAACAATGCTTCTAAAATGAAGCTCACATGCAAATATATTATATTATATATATTGAATTTACTATGCTCTGAAAATACAAAATCATGTTTAAAGCACAGCATGCAAGCTAGTGTTTCGTCCCGAGAAATTCGGTTCCGGGAATTCCCGATTAATTACAAGTACCGAATTCCCGGAAGCTATTTTATATTGCAGCGTCTCTCAATACACTCTAAACAGAAAGTTGTCTTAGAATTCTTCATTTGATGCGGAAAATCGTTACTGGCTACTATTTTAAACTAAAGATCTGGATACCGATGACATCAGCCACCATGAAAGGAAGTTTGTTTTTTCTCATGCTAGGCTTGTTGGGCATGTGTCACCGCTACATGATTGAAGCATTTAATATCGTCATTAGCTATTTGATAGCGAATGATGTTGAATAAAGCAGAAATAACGTTATGATGTTATTACTTCATGATGATTTGCGCTTGTCATTGCAATATATCAAATTTAAGTCAGAAAAGTCAATTTTCTCGACCGAAAATGTAGTAAAACATGTAATTTAATTTCTGTTTCTATTTCAATAAATTTTCTGTCGAGAAAATTTGCTTTTCTAAATTAAATTGTATCTGTTTGCTGACCGATGGCCAAAGTACAAAAACTATTGCCACAGATTACGCTTATTAAAATCGCAGTTAATGAGATCAGTCATGTATCGATCAATTGAAAAGGGGCGGATTTATCTCTATCTAGTTAATTTGTTTAACAAAATCAGTCGGTTAATAAAAACATTTGATATTGATATGATGCTATCTAAGTTAACTGCTTCATTACCGTGCCGTCACTGTAAAACATGCTCTGTTTAACAAATTGCACGATATCTTATGGAATTATGGTATATAACTCATTGTTAAAATATGGAATTCATTGAACGATTCAATAGTGAAAGTTTCAACCTTCATGAAATTGAAAGGGACTCAAATATCTTAATCTCTGTGAATTTTGCTCATGCTGTGACCATAAATCTGTAGTTTTGTATATAATTGTGACATGCATTCTATACTTGATAGTAAGTATTTACATTCATACTTTTGTTCCATGGTGAAGACTCTCATCATAATGAAGATCAGGGAAAGATTTATTTCCATTGATCCCAGTGAATTTGTATACATTGTGAGCATGATCATTTAAATGTAAATTTTGTATATGATTATGTCACATATATTTTTATATTTGATGATAAATATCTACGTTATTTGTTCCATTGTGAGGACTTTCTGTATCCCATTTTATTTTGATCAGATCCTGATCACTCCAAATTGTAATATAGATGTCTCATGCATTTTATATATGATGGTAAACTTTGCATATGCATATTTTGTGTTAAAAGCATAATCAACGCTTGCTTGTAAGTATTCCTGCGGCCACTGGCTTGCGTTTTCTGTTGTACCTCAGAGTAGACATTTATGACTTACTGCAATATTACAGACTTGTACAGACTTATGCATGGTCTTGACCGAAGTAATTACATGTATAATAATAATAAAGATTTCTATGTTTGCAGCGTATGGCAGACCTACCACATGAAAAATAAAATAATACGCAATGAATCCTCATTTCCGTCTGGACAGAAAAGGAATGGAGAGTACTGGAATAGTTTCAAAGGAAACAAGAGTTTGCCACTATATTACTCAAACAAGCACAAGAACCCATGACTCAAGAAATGCATCAGAAAATATTCAATGATCGACATGCACAAGATTTAACACGAGATAGATAGATATCGAGCTAGAGAAGATATTGAAATGAAATATATCCCAATGATTCAGTAGATCGATCCTTTCGATATCCTGCAGCCTATTGAACGAGGAGAGAACAGGGAGCAAGAACACTGCAATCCCAACAAGGAAGATGATACAGGAAGAAGTCAGTCTGCCAGGGCATAGAATAGAAAGATGTCCTCAGACTTGAACAATTTTAGCACAAAAGTTCCTTGTCAGCTGCAGACAGTGCGTTTCGCCCTACAAGGGCTCGTCAGTACGGCTCGGAATGGCCCAAACTAGCTTAAAATATCTAGAATGGCTGAATAAGCTGGAGGACTACACAACTGGCTGTTCTGTGTCTATTTATCCTGACTTTGCCGTGCGGCTGATAATCATAATAATTGCAGAGTGCCAGCTCGCCTAGGCACAGGGTGGACTATTGCCCTATGAAAAAAATCCGGAAGCTTCCGCGGTATGATCGGCTCAGCTTTCCACTACTACTAAGAATTTTGTAATATTTTTGCAATGAATAAATAAAAGATGAATAGCTAATTCTTCTCATGGTAGAAGCTATATGGTTAGTATAATTGCCTTACAACCAATGTGTTTCAAACTCATTAATGTTTAAATCATATTACTCAACCATTATATTGAAATAGATTCCGTTTAATACTGTACCCTGTAGGCTATATACGTAATGCGCATTTGCTCGAAATTTAATTAACCTAATCATAAATGCATACACATGTTTATGTATTGAATTATTGGACATACAGTAATTACTTATTTAACGGAAATCATGGAAAGTTGTAGATTTGGAGAAACTAACTAATGCTAGCGTCTTTTGATTGTACGAACATTTTAGAAATATTTTTAATGATTTTGTGGCACGCAATTAGATCATTTCATCATTTGAAGCAAAGGGAGATTTCATAAAATTTAAATACAATTTCAATAATCATTTAAAAAAACAAATGGCTGAAGTGACTTGGCATCGCCTTGCTAACTAACATGAGCAGAAATACTGCAATAATATGCGACAAAAGATTTACGAAAAATAATACGAGTAGAAAGCAAAGCAAACACTAGTTCGTAAGAAAAATTCCTACTTCCGCCTCGACCGTTGATTATTACTTCGAGCAAACTACATGCATGCACAGATTTGTAGATGTTTAAACAATCTAAGTACAATACATAACAAACAAATTAAAATAATTTAAGAAATCTTTGGTTGTGCACATCATATACCGCATTTATAGTAAATAACGACCTCGTAGAAATGAACGTTGACTAGAAAAGAAATGATAATCGTGATGACACCATACAAATTTCCGACTTCACAATATTCTTAGATTCCTTAATCATCAGTTTGAGTAATTGCATGTGCATGCACAGTATATGAATTATAGGATACCTGAATGCTTGAATTGCGGGGGTAAGCAAGCTAATTTCAAAAAATGGAACTCAACTTGCTCATCAGTCTTTTTGTTTCTGGCACCAGCTGATGGATCAACGGGGCATCATCCTGAAAAAAGCTTGACAAGGACTTGAAGCTCTAGGTTGCTGTTTTAACCCCATGGCCAGTTTACAGAGATAATTTGCTTTCTTCAGGCGTATTTTTAGCTGATAGGCGGTTTCATATGATTAGTCACCCATGGCATATTTTAAGAATGTTTGCTTTCTCAGCTTCATAATGATGTGAAACAATCCATGATGGCAAGTTATCCTCTGCTGACAGTATTAGCATTAATGAATACTTGATATGTGAAGGGCATTATTTCTGATCAATGATGCAATTTTGGAAATATTGGGCTTGTCCTACAACGCGTCATTTGTTTAACCGTCATTAAACGTTAAAGACAGTTTCATGAAACCATGTAAAAAACAGCTAAAAAATTTGCAATTTTGGTGTTCATGGAAACTCACTTTTAACTGTCTTTCAGAATGCTTTCATCTAACTGTCATTAAGCAGAGAATGAGTATAAGCTTCCATTAATTTTTCAGAACGTCGTGTGTAACAGGATTTCCTGATGTCATTTTGACGCATTCTGACATCATAACATAGAAAATCATTAAATGTATTGTTATCGTAGTAAAAGATGACCTGGTTTTCCATTCACACACCATGGATTTCATTCATAAATGCAGCAAATAAGCCTCCTTATTCTGAAGCCAGCAATCCATGGACATCGAAACAATTTAAAAAGAAAGGTCTTGTATATAATTAACTGTCAGATTAGCTAAATGCGAACTCACAGGAGACAGGAAAAGACAGGCGGTGGACATTGGTCGGCATTGATCTTGACCAATTACGTGATCGTGACAGAATAATTACTCTTCTAATTATTCCATTAATTACAAGAGTATCTCAAGGCGAATTTATGCAGGAATGGTCAGTGAGATGGAGCTCCATGGGAGGCCCGGAACGAGAACTTAGGCACATGGACTGTTTTGATTTAGGATATGAACATGCATGTAGCTATATGCAGATTGACACACTAAGCTGTTCTTCTGAAAATGATTGTTTAAGGTCCATGGGCCCGTGGGATTCCCATAGGTGGGTAACTGATGAATCTCGTGGGATGGGATAGGGAGCAAAAAACGTCTCATGAACATCCCTGCTAATTTATCACAGAAAATTAAATAAATATAAAAAAAATTAGCTCTACTGTTTTCATGCTATTGCTATAGTACAGTCTGCCGACCATCTTCACTGGCATGCCGCAAATATAAAAAATGAACATGCATGTAGGTATAGCTAAGACCTTGATTCGATCTTTGGTTAGCTGATTCTGAAAGCAAATCGTCTCATGGACTCTGCTATACGTTTGAAAGAGATTATTAAACAAGACTTGTTCAATAACATCTATAACTCTGGTTCGATATGCCAGCCAGTTATGCGTTAATGAAGGTGCTGCTACCCTCCTTTAAATATTCTGCTTTCATTTAGGCTCCACAAATGAATGGCATTTTTATGATGCGTTCGTAAACACCCTTCCATTAAAAGATTATAGCGATTAAGTGAAGCAAAATAAATGACGTGTCTATGGACGGCATCCGTTTAATAACAGCTAAATGAGGCGTCATTTAGCTTTCATTTAATTAATAACACGCTATAGGACAAGCCCATCATTTTTTAATGATTTTTTGTGTTTTCTTCAATTTATTGCTGCTTTTTGGCTAGTATTGCCATTACAAGTATTCTAATTGCTTGATTATGATTTTAAGACATAAAATTATAATGTGCACGTCCAGTTCAGAAAGAGAAAACATCTTCTGCTTCCATTTGATGCAAAAAATATATTCTAAAAGTGCAGAAAAATATTATTTCTTGAAACATAAATCTCAAGCATTACGTACTTTCTATGGCCGCCTTTTGTCGCAAAGAGAGCAGCATCACGACTTAGCACAGAATTGGAGGCACTGACAAGTTTTTAACTCTGGAAACTTGCCATGGTATGTAAGATGCATAGAACAATGATAAGTTGACCCCGTTACGATTAGCTTACATGGCTTGACGATAGGCTTCCATCCAAATGGAAAAAAAGAAAAAAGCAGGGGTGACTAGTGATGTGGAACAGACCCTAGTCTGTTGTGTGGTATCAAACCCCCAGCTGGCTCTACATTAAGTTGTCCATGAAACCGCACAATGTGAAACAGCGCATCAACGTATTTTCTTGTTTCATAATACAAATTATTCTTTATGAATGATAGGATAGATACCTTCACTAATTTCTAGATAAAAGAACTTTACAAGCAACATAGCAAATCAATTGATGATCTTGGATCAAATTACAAAAGTGTCATTAATTACACTTAACAACAAAACATATTCAGGCTGCTATTTATACCAGCCTATCATCTGTAGCAATTCGAGTATTTAGAATGGTTGTGGGTCAAAGAGGTAGAATTGTGATGAATGTGTCAGTGACACTGTGACAGTGGCACAGTATAATTTCCGTCTGATGAATATCACGTGATCAGACTTAAGGTCCATTCCACCGGACACGGCGCGTCTCACGAGTCCAGAATTGTTGTTCAGAACCTTAACAAACCTATGGGGCTGTTCACACTAGAAGCACGAGACCAAGTGTCCAAGGAATTTCAGAAAAAAAGTTCTGAAATGACACGCGTTTTGCTTGCGAGATAGCAAAATCCATCCCGTGCCAAGACGCCGCGCGGCTTGCTCTAACTCCCGCAATGAAACCTGTCATCACAAGTTGCCAGATGTTCGTGCAGAGAAGTGACTTACTTTCGAAATAGCTATCCGACAATTCTGACCTTCTGTGAGGACAATTTGACCAAATGAACATCAAAATCCCTTATCATTGCACTTTCATACTTTGTCAACCATGAAATCGAATTCATGAATGCATTTGGAGAATAATGGCTCCCGATTACTATAGAATAGACGATATAAGTTAACCCACTAATACCCATGGTAGCATAATCGCTACCAGATATTTGAAGCTCTCTATTCGCCAAGCCATGTGCCTAGGAAGGAAAATTTCATACTGACGCTATCATGTGACGTCATGCTACGAGTTTAAGTGTGCTATTTTTCCTTTTTCGATGCTGTCGCGTATTTGACAATCAGTTTCATCATACCATCATGGCCGACGGTGACAAGGTATGTATTCCCACAAGTCAATCTTCTAGACGCAAACGAATTAATATGGCATATCATGCATTTTATGAAAGCTTATAACCCACACAATAAGGACAGAGCATAATGCGGCTGAGGAAATTAGGTTGAGTTGGATATTTTTGATGGTGGAGCAAATGTGCTACAATGGGCATTCAATCACTTTTTGCAGGGGTGGTAGCAAATGTGCTACATAATCGCACAATGTTCAATACTAGATTCAATACTAATACTTTAAAAGAGAATATCAGGATGACTGCTATAGTCATTCAAAAAGGATTCGACCTATCGACCTTGGGGGGTCAGCGGCCAGTTTGCTGCACCTCATACTAGTGCGCCGCTGGGCTTTCTGTTAGACAAACGTGTGTGATGCGTGCTGTTTGCTATCACTCTTCTCCCATGTGACTCTAAATTCATTATCGTGCTATGAATAAAACTTCGTGAAGATTCAGTAAATATTGGTGTTGACTTGCTGTTTTGTAACACTATAAAATCCTGATAGGCTTAGATTGTAGTCATCATAAAGATAGTTGGGCCCATAAGCTTACATGTGCGACACAGCATGCAAGTAGGCCATATCGCATTTCATGATTATGAAATGCGATAATTCAATAGGTCCCAATAAAAATGCATGTAGAATTTGTGGAACTATTTTAGGATAGGAAGTTATTGCTGACTATTATGTCGACTGAAAGATAGTATTCTTCTCTTTCAGCCAACACGAAAAAGCAAAGCAATCGCGATTGAAAGATTGAACGACTCCACATTCAGCAGAGTACGAGGTTCTAATCAGAATACATTCGATTACTTTGATGGAAATGAGAGTGGCGAGGGTGCAAGTTCCGATGAAGAAGATACTGTTCTTGCAGTGATTCATGACGTGCTAGATAGAGGCGACCAAGGTGAGGAAGAAATAGAAGATACTTCGGATGAAATTGCGGTTGTGCCAACAGGAACAGAAAGAAAGAAAGATCAAGTACGACGTTGGAGAAAGAAAGACTTTCAACCTAATAGTCAAACGTTTTCTCATGAATTCGACACGCCAAATGATTTGAAATCTCCCCTAGAATATTTCAAAATGTTCTACAGTGATCAGATTTTCGAAAAGTTGGCAAAAGAGACAAACACTTATTTCTTTCAAGAAAAAGCTCCACAGTTGTTGGGAACCAATCCAAAAGAGATGGAAATGTTTGTTGGAATGCTACTAAAAATGGGCATTGTCAAGATGCCTAACATCAAAGATTATTTTGCACAGGAGACCATGTACGAGCCAGTCGCTTCTGTTATGTCAAGGAATAGATTTCAGCAGTTATCTCGCTACTTGCATTGCGTTGACAACACAGACGAGAACATAGACAGAAACGATAGAACTTGGAAAATTCGGCCATTTCTCGATCTTCTGCGTCAGAATTTTTTGAAGGTATCGCCTGAAGAACATCAGGCTGTTGACGAAATCTCAATAGCATATAAAGGGCAAAAAGGACCACGCCAATATAATCCTCAGAAACCCCACAAGTGGCATTTCACTGTGCACGCAAGAGCTGGTTCATCCGGTTTTGTTTATGACTTTGAAGTGTATACTGGATCCAAGCATGAAATCCCTAGCGAGTGCGGGGTGTCTGGGGACCATGTCTTGCGATTATGCGAAAGCCTGCCGACTGGAATTCCGTTCAAAATATTTGCAGATAACTATTTTGTTTCGTTGCCCCTCGTTACCAAGCTGAGGGAAAGAGGATTTCACTTCACAGGTACCTTTAGACAAAACAGAATTCCGATCAATTTTGAATCAGACAAAACTCTAAAAGCCCAAGGGCGTGGATCGTCGGACTATAAAGTCAATGAAGATGGTAATATGATTGCCGTCAAATGGTTCGACAATCGTTCTGTCCATCTGATCTCAACGTATGCTGGAGTCGAAGAATCAAGACAAATTCAACGATATGACCGCAAGTCGAAAGAATATGTCAGCATTACATGCCCAGAAATTATCACGGAGTACAATGCTTTCATGGGAGGAATCGATCTAATGGACAGTCTTGTGTCATTGTACAAATACAAGTTTCGAAGTATCCGGTGGCCGATGTTCATTTGGCATCACATGACGCATTTGGCATTGGTGAATGCATGGCTTTTTTATAGGAGAGAAGCTTCACAAATGGGATTACCAGTGAGTACCGCCAATATTCACTTAGGCCTCTTCATCATGAAATCGAGATATACATACATGTTCATTGAAACTTCGTGCTTTCCTCTCGACGTAGCAATGTTTATTTCATATAATCTCATGTTATTTCAAGCATCTTATTTCGATTTTGCAGTTCAGTTTTGCAGGCTAAGGACCTAAACAGAACATGAAGTCATTTGATTTCATCTTTCTCATTCGCACAGGCATGTCGTTTCTATTTTACGCGTACTTATTGATCTTTATATAATTCTTGATCTTGTAAAAATCTTTCGTGCATGAATAGAGAATAATGAATGTTAGCTTGATCATTTCCAATAGACAATGGAAACACTACAAATAGGCTATATGTATGAGTATTATGATAATGATGAAACTACATCTTTGAATCCGTGTATAGTATACAAGTAGGCCGGCACGAAAACGTCCAGCAATAAGGTGCTCCAGGACCGACATGGCCATTCGGTATGATTGTGTCGATCATTTTCCGATCCACAAGGAGAGCAGAGCACGTTGTTACAATTGTGACTCAAGATCCATTTTTACTCACATCTTCTGCTCGAAATGCAATGTCTACTTGTGTCTTACAGGAAACAGAAACTGTTTCTTCAGCTATCACCATCCAGCTTGAAACTCTTTTGAGTCCTAAATACATAGAGATGATCTTTGGAAAACAAAGTCTTTTGATTGTCTTTATTAGACAATATTTGATTGAAAAAAAGTGAATTCTAATTTTCTTGCAATTGTGGCATAAATGCCCATGGTTGCAAATCTGCTACCGGCCCTAACTTTGTCTGAAGACCAGATATCTAAATTTTTATTTAATTAAGTTGATCTCTGATGTCTAATACACTATCCACATAATTTTAAAATTTTTCGTCCAATGGGAACTACCCATGGGTATTTACGGGTTAATAAAGGTCGTTTTGTGAGCTAACTTGTGCAAAGTCAATCCGTGGGTCAATTCTATTTTATGATCTGTCACCCGTGCCTTGTTGTCACCTCATGAATGAAAATGTGTAAATGGTATGTGGGGTAAATTCAACAGAAATGTGACAATTCAATGATGAAAAACCAAGTACAATGAACCTCATTTCTTTATGGGCTTACTGATACTTTTGGATGTGCTGAATTCATAAATATAACTGAGAACCACACGACGTGTGTTTTTGTATGAATATGGCTCACTTAAAACTTTATGGGTGTCGGTAAGATGACAATGTGCGTCGGTAAGATGACAACTTGTGTCGGTAAGATGACAATGTGTGTCGGTAACATGACAATGTGTGTCGGGAAGATGATATTCTGGTAGTTGACCATAATATTGCTTCTGTTGATTTGATGAAAATGATTATTATATTAGTAGAATTATCAAATTTATGTTCTACTCTCTTTCATTTACCATGTAAGACCCGTTGCATGCTATTTCTGCTCCTTTGCCTTTCCAATATTCTATATAGGCCGTTCTACAGTATGTGGCATTTTATGTTCTGGTACCTTATTTAATTTAGATTCACAAGTAAGAAATATACTATAATCAAATTCCATACCCTTTATTCTAAGAACACTAACGTTACAAAATCAGTCAGTGAGGAATATATCATTATTACGAACAATACAAAATATTACATTTTCCACAATTGGGTATTGTAGCACGTGCAGGTATGTGTGCAATGACATTCCAAATCACGATATTTGATATCGGTTCCATCCCAGTGAACGTGATAGCAACTGGAGATGCCTTTCATTGGTTTCAATGATTTCTGAAGCGACGCAAATTGATCAATTTCACGTTTCGTTACCTGCAAAAATAAAATAATTGAACGTTACATTTTTTCTTTAAATATCGGTCAATCTAAGAACCTCTAATTGCAATCGTTTCAACTGAATGATATTGATTGGTATAACTTGACTTATTCCCTCACAAGAACTTCAGAAACTACCAACAGCTGATGTATCAATTATTTAGTAGGCGTACTAGCTCTAACCATGTTGAATGACATGAACTATAGAAACTATCAACTGATCAACAATGTAATATATACATATGGGTATACAAGCTCTCACCATGTTGAATGACATGCTCTCTTAGTAATTGCTATAAATTATTCTGTAGTTAGACCTAGGCTAGTTATTCTCTCTAGGATCTCTAGCTTTACTCACCATCTTCGAAAGTATTCGTGAATTTGATGAGTGCACCATTGAATGTAAGTCTCTTGCTGACTCAATACTTTGGCCGCGCAAGGCAACATGCTCGTCCGCCATTCGTTTTGTCGTTGCTCCAATGCCGTCCGCGGGCCCTTTTCCATGCCCAGCCTCTGTGTACACCCATTGGTACTCCTCAATACCGTGTGTAGTACACAAGTGAGTCATGAGATGTAGCATATTTCTATTCCGATATTGACTCGTTGGGGAATCTGACACTACAACCAGCTGAATAGACAAAATCATAGCTGCATGTTGTATATATGGTATTGTATCTCCGTACTTTTTTTAAATTTGATGGTTTGATATCCAACATAATCGAATTAATATGGGCAGCAATAGCATCAGCCGTTTTTGGTTTGTCGTCCGAGATGGTAATAAAGCTGCGTGCTGATTCTGCATGTCGATAATATATTCCTTGATGTATGACGATTTGTTCTGTTACCGAAGTGTACGGACTGAATTTCTTGGAATCTTTTGCATGAGTAGTTCTCTGAGAAATCCACGTTTATGAGCATCTGGTCAGCAGAAAGGTTAAGTTTGATATGCTGAATTTCTCGATATTGATGACGAACTTGGTAGATATGCATTGCGTGATCCCGCAACATCTCTTCAAACTTTGTGACTAGGCCAACCGCACTTTCCAATTTCTGCCAATGAAAATTCACGTATGTACAAATAAGCTTACTTACCTTGTTAAATCTCCATCATGCTAACCTATACATGTAGTTATATTGCTATCAATTAAATTTGCTGTGAATGGTGGAAATTTTATGAACACTTATCGTCTCTTACAATTGATCAAAATGTATGACACACGTAATTTATTTATACAGTGGAACCCCGTTAAAACGAATTCGCTTAATGCATACCCTCGTTCAAAACGTACCTCATTTCATTAAGGTACGGCGATAACTATTACTACTTCTGTTTGTTTCGTTTTGGATATAATGTACCTCGATGAAGGGGTTCTACGTTACTTCGGCATGTATGTGCACCTGCACTACTCATATATAAAGGCGTCAGGCGATGTGAAGCATATATTTGAAAGTATAGTCTCAGACAATGTATATAGCTTGATGAAGCATGCAAATGAAAATATACAAAGACTGCTGTTCATCATTGGGAGATATGTATATTTAGTGGCCGTCATAATCCATCAATTAATCCCATCATTGCAATTAAGTCTACTTAACTTGTAAAAATCATTTTCTAAATTAAAAAGATAAGTATCAAATTTCTTACTCGCCATTATACATTTGCTTGAAGCATAACTGTTTTCGTCCACAGTTCTTTCCCATTTGTAATATTTCAAGAGATTCGGACCTACCTTTGAATAGTCAGCCACAACTTTATGTTTGCATTCTTCACATTTCAACTTGCAGCAATTGAACTCATCTAATGAACAAACTATTTGTGATAACAGGGTTGACGTATCTCTCGTTGAAAGGATATTGTTCAAAAACAATGCGTCAGGGATTAACTGCAATTTAAAAAAATAGATGATAATAAGCACATTGATCTACTTGTATATTGAATTATAGCAGACTATAGTAGATTGTATAGTAGATTATATACGCTCGTACATACAATACATCTCGCTTATCTCTCTGTCCAACTTCCTATAATAATCAAAACTTTAGATCTTCATGACACGATCATGCCTTATATGAAATAATTTTGTAGTCTACTATCGTTGTAGAATGTCTTCACACGTATACGGTATAAACCTTGCATAATTTTGAGAATTATAAGTATCATATTGACTTACATACTTGATTGATAATATACAGCATTAGAAAAACAATATACCTTAATATGTATCCATGTAAAGTATGCTATCTTAAATGTTAATTGTTTGACAAAGGAAAATTTACTTACTTGAAGGTTGCAGCATCGACTGCAAAGGCACGTATCACGATCATTGATCCGCGGTCGAAGTACCCAGAATGGTCGGTAATTATAGAATGTTGATCGACCAACAAGACCTGGAAATTCACTGGAGAATTTTTCATATAGAACTTCTTGGGTGAAATTTAGGTATCTCTTTTGCATCTTCACTTTCTTGCGAGTGAATGTCTCTTTCTTTCCGGCAGTATTTCTGCTATTATCATCTCTGACATAAAAGTTTCGTACTATTTCCTCAGTAGATATTTCTGGTTTTCTTTTGTTTTCATCATCTTTCAGAGTTCTGTGAGTGATCTTCATCGTTTTTCGGAAATGGCGCTGTAGTCCCTGGGTACGACATTTTCTGCAAACCGTTCTTGAAATTGCATATACTCGCTTCTTAATCTTCTTTTCTGAGGAAAGATTCTCAAGAAGACTAAAATGCGCCAACAAACATGTACGTGTCTTCTTCTTTGATTCCATAGCGACTTTCATCAATTTAGTGGGCGAGTTATTGGCCGATCTATTAGTTTCAGAGGCTTGAATTTCTTCTTGTTCATGTATTCTATTCATCCTCTTTGCAAGACGCCATGCAGTCCGTTTAATCTGTGCGTTTTCTCTTCGTAAACGTGTCATTTCTAGTTTTCGTTTTAATTTTTCTCTTTTCAAAGCTGCATCTCTATTTAAAGTCGTAGTAGTTGATGCGGTTGATTTAGTTGAACAACTTGACGTATCTAAATCCGCCTTTCGGGCTTTTCGACATTTTGTTTGACATTTTTTCCAATTCGCTCGTTGTCTTCTTTTACGAGTATCACGGGTGTTTGTGTCGATAATTTTTTCATATATGCCTTCTTTGATACGTGCCCGTATCTCACATCTTCTCATCTTATAGGCAGGGTCGTTCCTCTTCTTGTCTCTATATTTTGCATCCCGAGCTCTTTTCTTCATTATGTCTTTGGTATTCATATCTTTGAGGCGTGACAGCACGTTGTAAGTCGATAAATGCCGAATAACGAATGATGAACTGTCCTCAATATATGCCAAATTCAAATCGTCAAAAGTGAGCTTCGTGTGACTCACCCACGTGCCTCAAACCATGAGAAAATACTAAAGTTCATGATTTACATATCAATGGTAATTGCTATCTCACCATATTGAATCTGACGTCCGATATCTTCAATCGATACCTTACATAGATGTAAAAATATTAACATTGGTTGAATAGGAAGCTTTTCACCCTTATTACATCAGTCGTCTGTGATGGAGGGCTTGAATGATGAGCATATTAAGATCAATTAGAAATGATAGCAATAGCAAACCAGTATGAGTAAGAGTCTAGCAAGTTAAGTTGATATGTAACAAGTAAGGAGATTTAATACAATTTGCTATACAACTCCAATACATAGCTAGATGATTGTGTACTCCTAGAATACGATACCCCGCCAAGTCACTTATTACTTCAACAACGTAGTTCCTATATCAACATTCAGACAGACAGACAAGCAGGCGGAGTTAGTTACTTGTTCACCATGAGTAATGTATTATTGCATTTAATCACACTATGGAATGATATTTCGATATGGTCCGTTCATTTCAGCTTCGAAAGAAAATGAATATTATGTATATCTTTGGTTGACGTCATCTTACCGACGTCATTTGTAGGTGTCGGTAAGATTACAATTTGTGGTACATGATAGCATTTTTCGAAGAAGTAATTATATTGAATAATTCGGGTATAGCTAATATGTTATATGTGATGATAATAAATTCTTGAGTGGCAGTCATTTTGCTACCGAGTCAATATTCATCCAGTGAGACAAGCTAAAATCAGCGTCGGTAAGATGACATTTTGTGATCAGAAAATACCTTTTTTCATATTAATCCTAAGTAAAAATAATGTTACACTACATAGATTTAAAAGATAATTGAAAGTTGGTACCTTCTGCTACCTCTAACTATATATTCGTAAAATTCAACTCCCATATTTCTGTTCAATCGGACTAATATGCATCGGTAAGATGACAGAAATCCGTCGGTCAGATGACATCTTTTTTCCAAGGACATCGAATTTTCAAATTTTTTGTAGGGAAATATTTAAATAAAAGTGCGTCCGATCTTTTAATCGATAAATTCAGTTCATCATTTGTCAAAATAAGCGATGGAAATGATGCCATAACACAAATGTCAATGCTTCACCATTGTTTAAATATACCCTAAATTTCAAAAGAACATCAATATTATGGAAATGTCCAAGTTTCAGGTCAAAATTGCATGTTATACTTCCATCAGAATTGCGATTTTACAACTGCCCTGAGTTAATTAAGTAATGTGTTCAAAATAATTGACAAAAAATTGATATGATATAGTTTACATAAAAAGATACCAACAGAAGAACGAGAAACATCTAAATTGTCACATTTCTATTGGATTTGCCCTGTATCCCTGAAAACCCTATTCTTTACAAATATGAAATATCAAATGATGTAGATGCAAACAGTTTATAGCAATCCCCATATCTTAACAATTAATTTGCAATGTCAACCACTCAAAAGTATGCCGTGCTTAATTTACAATATTGGAAAAATAGTTTTTAGCAATGTCGGTATCTTTCATCGATCTTAAATTGTTCGCCGCTCCTTCAATCAAGCATTACGATAAAGTCATCAAAACGCTTCATATCGTTTATTTGACGCAGATCGCAGAATTCTTAACCAATTTAGGTGAAGCGCACTTCATTTAAAAGGAATTTAACAAAGAAGATGATAGTGGTATCTATTTGGCAAACAGCAGCAATTTTTTCTTCTTGAAAATACTCGCTTGTATCGCTCATGTTAATCGCTGTGCGCGACAACAATCGATATAGCTTATAATTGTGTTGACAGTGTGACAAAAGGACTAATTTCACTTGGTTTTTATGAATAGTATTGGCAGTGAAATATCTGATCTGATATTCCCTCAAATCATACGGCAACCACAACTTATAGATTTTGATACTCAAGAGAATAATTTCTGCAGATTCGGTTTTACTTAGTGAAAATTAACAGGACGGAATGCCTTTTTGTCGCCATATCAAGCTGAACTCAGTGCTCTTCTCAGATTGAGCCTATTTTCTAGGCCAAAACTCAGGTCGACCAAAATGCGTCATAGAATTGCTTGGATATTGCTCTAGAGAAAACTACCCGTAGCAACACCTCAATTCATAGCGAACTGTTCTCGTCTGATGAAACTTGCAGGTCTAAGAACCTGATTACATCACAATTTGCTCACGCTCGTTGATCTTATTCAAAATGTCTTTGTATTTCCTCGAGAATGTGTCGTCTAGACATCAGTTTCGAGCCACAATGCTTGAAATGTTGCATCTGATTTCATGTAAATTCTGAAACCTGAGTACGTCATTCAACCATCTCGGGACAGTGTCATATCATGGTGTATTGTTTGGGCTCATTCGAATGCATGTAACACAAGGAATATGAATATGTTAATTATTTAGCAATAAGAAGTGCCAATGATGCTATGGTGTCTGTAGTTGCCCCGCCTCTCCATTCCCCTCTCCCGCCCCTCGCCACGCGGCTCGGTGAGAAGAGGCATTTTTGCTATACGCGCCGCGCCGCGTCCGGTGTGAATGGACCTTTAAGGCTGGTTCACATTGAAAATCGCCGAAGTTCGACGCTGACGCGCTGCTTTGACGCTAGACGCTTGCGATAGGCGCAGCTGGACCTCGCAGACGATCGCTGGAGTTTTGGAAAAGTTAACGGATGACTAATCACTTGTGTCAGCGTTGCTCTGTTCACAGTGATAGTATCGACGCTCTTTAAATTAGAGCGCCATAGTCATCATGTCTGGTTTCAACGTTCGACTTACGTTTTTGCTAACTTTGAGACGTTAAGTTATGCAGAGAAAAAAACAAGATACTGGGTCAAAAGAATCTTCATGATGCGCGAAGAAGTAAGAGAATTTCGACTTGTCATGCAGATGCATGATAATGACAAAGAAATGTTTTCTTTCCTTTTTTCTTCGGTCGACAACTCGGCCGTCATCGGCGGGCTCCGAAAGAATATCGTCATGCTCAACAGGCAATGTGACATTCTCATCTTGCTGTTCTTCAAGGGAATGTTGAAGAGAATTTCTTCAAGGAGAGTGAATCATACATATCATGGGCTATTACTATTTGCTCCATCATAATCATACTTCACGATTTCAAAAGGGCCATTCTTGATTGATAACCCTTTCGCTGCTGATGGTAAGTATACTAGCCATGGGTGCATTCTCTCCTGTGCTACGTCAGTTTTATCATTCATTCTCTCCAGTGCTTTATGCTTCTCTGTAAAATCCACCGACACGGCAATGACAGTTACAATCAACAAACATGTGTTTTGGTCCCACTTACAATGCAGCTCATTAACGGCGTGGGGTTAACAAGAAGCTGTTTATACTAGAGATAAGAAATTTGACACCGAAGTTTATTGGAATATCGGAAGACAAGTGTGAATGTCATCCTCTCAAATTTTTGTCACTGAATTATAAGTCTCAAACTTATCACAATCTCTAAACCAACATTAGGATTAGCAAGGGGCTTGCAAATATGTCAAACGCAGCCCATCTAGAAGTTCGGATTTTAGCCCTTCTTCTATGCGTCCGCATTGAGATTCAGAATAGAATTTTGAAGTTTGGCTGCACTTCTATTTTATTTTCTCACGTTTTGTATCCATATTTTTCATTGTGTAAAGCGATAGGCGTACATTGCGTAGATAGATAAGGCTTATATAACAAGTATATAAGTCAAGAAGGGGGCTTGAATGATAAAGGTCAGAATATTAATTACAGATAGTTGAATTTTCATATTAATATAGGCTACTCGGTGTGAATGGAGCCATGATGTAGTGCTTCACGACGATAATATGCATGTTGACTTGTTATGTGCATAAACTTGGGCATTGTATGTTTATGTCAGAATCAGTTAGCGGTCTGAAAGAGACTACCGACTTAATTTGAAATTAACGAAGGAGCTACATGTTTGTGAAAAATTCGCTCGTGGTTCTTCTAATTGAAAATACTTTAATGAATAAAAATCTTCTATTCATTAAAAGTCAATTATAAAGGCACTTTTAGTCATTTGAAATTTATGCATTCTTCCGAGCTGATATGTGATTTATTCAACTTTTTCATATGAAAGCCGTCAATACTTTTTGCGATGCTAGAGCCAATAGACTGATCTCTCGTTGAGTAGTCAATTGAGTTCGTGCTGGATGATTGAATTTGGCTATTTGAATTTACGAATTATTACTACTGAATGAATGAGCGACGGTATAACAGCGAACTGACAGATAATCAGTGGTCTGTATGATTGTGCCAGCGTTGAATATGTTTAATCTTCTTCCGGTTAAATTTCTAGTTAATTAATAGGACAGCCAAATGAGCTCGGTCTTAGCTGTAGGCCTAATGTAAAATACTTTGTGGCATGCTCTTGTCTTTATGGCTCTGTTTGCTGTTTAAAGTTTTATGTCAATAAAAAAATTTGATTAGTTTGCGTTTTATGAAATTGTATTTCGCAATATATTATTGTAACAATTTATACATGATCCACGTCACTTTCTTTAGAATGTTATGAAATTTTCATCACAAGTGTGTATTTGATAAGTAATACACAGAAGAGCGTGGTATTCGATAAATTGTCTCAAATTGCTCAGTTTATTTATTAATCTAAACAGTACAGCAGCAACAACACTGTTCGCAAACGTTTTTGTCTCCTTGGCCTTCGTACAAAAACTTCGGATGTCGGAGGTGAATCGAAATTTTTGTGAATTTGATAATTAGCAACTAATTTATACATTTCTATCATGAGAAAATACACCGTATAAGTTCATTTCCCATTGATTTGAGTTTAGTGATGTAATTCAAAATTTTTCAATATTATTCAATTCTTCTGTTAGAGAATTATGACATGACATATAAGTGAATGAATGAATGAGTGAGTAATGTGTGCTTGTGCGTCGGACGCTGGTGGCGATCTGCACTATGTAACCTTTGTATCATTCTCCCTTTTCTTACTTATTGGATGTGTAGAGACTGACTAGGCAGACGATCTCTGTACGGCGTGCTAACGAGTGGAGTGAAGAGAGGAACGGGAAGTAAACGGTTTCAGTTTCGACGGGTTTGTTTTCAATTTAACTACAAGCTATCACGGCATAATGGCTACTCCTCGAATAACGGATATCATCAATCAATATGACGGCTCTACGGATTTTTCGGAATGGGTGAAAAAGCTGGAGCTAGTTTCAAAGCTCCAGAAAGTGGAAGACCTAGTAAACTTTCTACCATTATTTCTCGTGGGCGACGCATTCACAGTTTACGACGCTTTGAGTGACAAAGTGAAATCTGACTATCCTTGTCTTAAGGCCGAACTGTTAAAGGCTTTCTCGTTGGATGCATTCTCGGCCTTTGAGCTTCTTTGCGATCGACGACATATTCCAGGTGAAAGTGTTGACGTTTATCTCGCCGATCTTGTACGTCTCGTCGGCCTCATTGGAGATGGAAATGAACTGTTGAAGTGCGCGTTTGTATCAGGTCTACCAAGCGACATCAAACTTCAGTTAAAGGCGGCCTCAAAGTTGGAATCAATGTCTCTAGCGGAGGTGGCGGAGAGAGCGAGGTCAATCAATTTCAAGGAGAACCGAACTGTGTCTGCAGCGGCCGCAACGATTAAGTCGAGGAGGAAAGTCAGCCCTATTCGGAAGTGTTACCGATGTGGTGAGCATGGACACCTGGCACGGGCCTGCCCTCAGACAAAGATCAAAAGGTGCTGCTTCTTGTGTGGTGAAGATGGTCATTTCGTCGCTCAGTGCCCAATGCGTAAGGACTCAAAAAACGAGTAACGGGGACCGCCATCTGCGCCAGCGGTTTCCCTCCCTTGAAGAGAGCGCAATTACCGACTATTCAAGCGTGCATTAACAAACAACCAGTGAACGCCCTCGTTGATTCCGGCTGTGTATGGACTATTGTTTCGCGACTTGTTCTCCCCTCAGGTGAGTTGACTAGGGGCCGGAAGTTAAGTATACTTATGATGAATGGTGAGACTGCTGTTAGTGACCAATACGCTAATTGCGAGATAGAAATTGCGGGACGGTTGATAAGCATTAAATGTGTGGTAGCGGACATTATTCCCGGATTTGGCGCGTACATCGGGATGGACGCGGTCTATGAGTTGGGTGGAGTGAGTATTTCTGGCGACGGGAAAATAGTACGTTTTGGTAGCATATGCTCTGTTTCCGCGATTGAACAACCCATGCAGATTGAAGACAAAGATTTTACGGCAAGTTTCACAGGGGGCAGATGGTTAGTATCATGGAAGTGGGTAGATAAAGACTCAGAACCTCGTTTAACAAATTCGATACATAATTACAAAATGGACACAGATACTGCGGCGGAATTTTCATCAGAAATTGACAATTGGATTAAAGAAGGGTGGCTGAGACCATACGACGGTGATCATGATGGCATTATACCTCTAATGGCTGTAGTGCAGCGCAATAAAGGTAGTGTGAGACCGGTCCTCGACTTCAGAGAGCTCAATGATTTTGTTTCGAGTCATACAGGAAGGAGTGTAGTCTGTGGGGACAAATTGAGAGCTTGGCGTAAGCTGGGTTCAAATTTGTCTCTTATTGATTTAAAAAAAGCCTATCTCCAAGTCCACGTAGACCCCTCTCTGTGGCGTTATCAGGTTGTCATGTACAAAGGTGAGAAATATTGTTTAACGAGGCTGGGTTTTGGCTTAAATGTGGCACCGAAAATTATGACGGCTATCGTGAATCATGTGCTGAGCCAGGATGAAGAGGTAAAGGCTGGAACCGACTCATACATCGACGATATTGTCGTGAATGAAAGTGTTGTATCTGCAGATCGCGTGTCTCAAGTGCTTCGTAGATTTGGACTTCAGGCGAAGACGGCAGCTTCACTGGCAGGGGCTAGAGTTCTGGGCTTGCGAGCTTTCGACAGTAATGGTCTTATCCGATGGAAACGAGATAACGTCCTCGACTCGCCTAAAGGATCAATGACTCGCCGCGAATTATTTTCATTTTGTGGTAAACTAGTAGGCCACTTTCCGGTCGCCTCTTGGCTAAGGCCTGCCTGCTCCTATTTGAAGCGGTTGTCTAATAGCGGTGGCGGATGGGATGATCTTGTCGAAGATCGTATAGTATCGCTGGTTCAAAGCTTGTGGGAGCGAGTGAGCAAGGAGGACCCAGTCAAGGGAGTATGGGCTGTCCCTAATCAGCAAGCAGGTCGCGTGTGGTGTGACGCAAGTAGTATTGCAACAGGTGTGTGTCTCGAGGTAGACGGCGAAGTGGTTGAGGACGGTTGCTGGCTACGACGCGAGGACGATTCTGCCCATATTAACTTAGCGGAGCTCGAATCTATACTGAAAGGAGTGAATTTAGCCGTATCATGGGGACTTAAGAAGTTGGACATAATGACCGATTCCAGTACTGTTTACGGTTGGTTGAAGAATCTCACGACTGAACGGTCTCGAGTGCAAACTCATGGTATGGCTGGAGCGCTGATCCATCGAAGGTTAGGGATCCTGTATGATACTATGACGGAGTACTGCATGGAAATGCTACCAATACTGGTTAGATCGGCCGAGAATAAAGCTGATCGGCTAACGCGAGTTCCGAAGGAATGGCTGCGGACCGACACAGTGTGCTGTGTGGCTTCTGAAAATCATGTGACGATCAGTGATAGAATCAAGCTTGTGCACGAAGAGATTCATTGCGGAATTGACAAGACGTTGTATCTCTTCCGTTCTTGTTATCCTGAAATTGAGATAGATCGTGAAACTGTTCGATGTGTGGTGCAGAGTTGTGTTGAATGTTCTACTATTGATCCGGCTCCTATTCGCTGGGAGAGGGGAGAACTGAGTGTAGGGGAGAATTGGAAGAGACTAGCATGTGATACCACCCTCTGTAATGGCAAGAAATTTCTTACAATTATTGACAGTGGCCCTAGTCGCTTCGCCATATGGAAAGAACTACCGAATGAGAGGCTTGCTACAGTTATCAATGCGTTCATGACTGTTTTTCGCGAGATGGGGCCACCAGTGGAGTTGCTGTTGGATAATTCGACAA
Source organism: Prostheceraeus crozeri (assembly GCA_907163375.1). Classification (NCBI taxonomy): domain Eukaryota; kingdom Metazoa; phylum Platyhelminthes; order Polycladida; family Euryleptidae; genus Prostheceraeus; species Prostheceraeus crozeri. The sequence goes on from CAJQUW010001560.1 coordinate 209,368, forward strand.
CATTTAAGTCTGAGCAATTGATAGAAGCGTGTCGTGCCTGGGGAGTGCGAGTAATTTATCGAGCAGCTTATCGACCGAGTGGGAATGGAACGATAGAGCGGCATCACCGGACTATCAAAAGAAACTCAGCGCGAACTGGACAGTCGCCATTGACTGCCGTTTTTTGGTACAATTTTTTGCCTCCGGTTGGTGATGATCCTCATTCAGCTCCCCATCGACGATTGTTTAGACGGAAATGGAGTTGTCCGCTGCAACGAAACGATTCAGTCGAACATTCTGCGCATCATTCTCAATTCTCCGAAGGTGATATGGTCTATGTGAAGCCTCCAAATGCAAGATGCACCACGCGGTGGGGTACAGGAGAAATAACGAGAATCACCGACGGTGGAGCAATCGAGGTGGACGGAGTGCATCGCCATATATCGGATATCAGGAGAATACGACTTGACTCTCATTCTGATGACGACGACTCATCTAACCTGAATTCCGAGGATCCTGACATCCCAAGTGAGCAAAGACGAAGTGAAAGAGTGACAGCTGAGCCTTGGCGCTATACGGACTCTGATTATGATTCTTAAAATCAGGTGGCGATGTTAGAGAATTATGACATGACATATAAGTGAATGAATGAATGAGTGAGTAATGTGTGCTTGTGCGTCGGACGCTGGTGGCGATCTGCACTATGTAACCTTTGTATCATTCTCCCTTTTCTTACTTATTGGATGTGTAGAGACTGACTAGGCAGACGATCTCTGTACGGCGTGCTAACGAGTGGAGTGAAGAGAGGAACGGGAAGTAAACGGTTTCAGTTTCGACGGGTTTGTTTTCAATTTAACTACATCTTCATTATTATAAATACTATCATCAAGGTAATTTCAGAAATATTGTTCCGAAAAGTTGGACAGTGATAGTTGCATGTGAGTCAACGTTAAGAATGAAATTTATTTTGAACATTGTGTTTATTGACGTAAATTGTTGCATGATGCATTGCGCTTTGGCTAGATAGGCTTACTTGTGTTCTCTGATGGATATTACTTAAAATTTTATGAAGGCGTGAGTTATTGATAATAAAGTCCTTTCCCATGATTTTTTGATTCACAAACATTGCTGTTGTGCACATTGCAAGTATATTTACGTGACATAATACAGAAGAAACACTATCATTCAAACTAAGTATGTTTCAGCCATCAGTATATCTCAACCCACACAATTTATATTTCACATCACTGATGATGCTGTAATTTTGTGTTTATCAAAGTAAGTAAATTGCCTCCCCAATCCTGCCTTTGGTTTCCTGCGTGACCAAAGCACAGATTTAATTCAAAATAAAAGCAATTAAAATTTTCCATGAAATGAATGCTTGGAAAATACGCAAACATGCAAAACTTGCACTGCAAGCAAGAAATCATTGTGAGTAAAAAGGTAGAATGCAAAGCTCATGGCTAAATTGCATTAAAAATCTTTAGTCACCATTCACCAATGTCGCTAATCATCCACAATGAAATTGTTCGAAGCAAGGAGAGGAACATAAACCTGGATCTCCAGGGCACTTGATGCAAACGTAGGAAGAGCGCTTACTTTTTCCATTGCTGTAGCACACACGACAACGTTTCGTAGGACATTGATTGTTTCCTCTTGGCTCAATCTTAGAAGGAAAATGCTGGCCAGTTCGCTTACCAAGATGAAAGGTCGAGTTGAGACTTTCTGCTCCAGTAAGAAATTTTGAAGCACATATCAAATATTGTTCTAACGACAGTTTTCCACCGTAATTTCGGTAGATAATGAATTAAATAGGTTGAGGCTAACCTCCGGTAGATCATAAAGAAAAAAAAAATAAAATAATAAAATACAAAAAAAAACAAAATAATAATACTATAGGCCTAACTAAAAACTGAACTGAACTGAATAAAATATAACTTATTACTGCGTTTTAATAATACGTTTTACTTATAATACGTTTAATTACTGCGTTTTAATAATACTATAGGCCTAACTAAAAACTGAAAGAAAAAAATATAACTTATTACTGCGTTTTAAACAAAATTATAAATCTAACAACTTACTTATGACATTAGCGTCTAAAAAGTATCTGAAAAAGTGTCTGAATGCATTCAGGCACAGTCGCTGAATAAGGTGAACTCCAACTTTGAGAAACCACCTGTAACTTTTCCTAGTGGCATCATATGAGTGTAGATTTTGATCAGCCCTGTCAACACCTCCCATACTCATATTATAGTCCACCATACTGGCACTCTTTCTTACAGATATCCTCTCACTTCCTCGCACAATTCTTTCCGTCGAGTGAAGGGTTGCCTTGTTAAAAGTGTCGATCATGTACACTGTTTTTACTCCACTAGACTTTTTGTCACAGAATTTTGAAACGATCAAGTTTCCATTCGTGGCAAACTTCGTTTCTTTATCCGCTGTGATGCTATTTGCAAGATCTTGAGGAACACCGCGGTTTGGACGAATTGTTCCCGTGAAGTGAGTTCGGCGAGAAAGCAGATAAGAAGCTAGCCGCACGCTTGCAAACCAATTATCAGCGAAAATGCGATACCCGAGGTCAAGGTATTCTTCCGACAAATGCACCACTATCCGTTCGGAGAGGCTGAGAGCTGTTGCGTATTGAGCAAAACGATCATGCTCAGTTTTCATGGAATGGAAGTCAAAGTTGAGCATGTAACCAGTGTCACTTTCACAGAGCATATATATCTTTATGCCAAATCGACTTCTCTTCGCTGGGATGTATTGTTCGAATACCAATCGACCTTTGAAGAGTAACAAAGACTCATCAACAGTTAAATTCGACTTTGGTCGGTACACAGAGCTGATGATACTACGTATTCGCCTTGCAAACGGTTGAATTTTTCGGAGGAGATCATGCTGATCACCTAGATCGCGATAATCGGCAAAACGAATGAAATGGTGCAGCAGAAGGAATCGATCGCGATTAATGGAAAAGTCACTTTAGAAGAATGGAGTGGAAATGAAGGGGTCAGTGCTCCAGTATTCACTAAGTGAAGGCTTCTTGATGACACCCATCAGTAAAATCATACCAATAAATCTCTTCATTTCGGTGACATCTGTCTCTTTCCACTTTCTGAATCGAGAATGCGGTTTCAAATGCTCCTCTTCTTCTCTCAAATATTGATCTGCACGAATGTTTGTAAATTCAACTAAATCATTGAACAACTGTTCAGTTAAGAACAATTTCAACGATTTCTGAATCAGGTCTCTGTCGTCATTGACAGACAGCATCTCCTCCTCACCATCAGATGCAAGTCCAGGAACACCAAGGAAAGTAAATTTCGGCAAGGTCAAGTCAGAGTCAGTATCGATGAGTTCCCAGTCAAGAGGAGCGGCTAGAGTCAATGGCAAATCATTCATAGGTAGTGGAGAGGCTGAGCTGAAGGGCACATGATTCGGAAACAGCGGAGAAGTCTGAGTCAAGGGTGCAGGATTCGGCAACGGAGAAACTTCAGGCGAAGGTACAGGATTCGGCAACAGCGGAGAAGATTGAGTCAAGGGTACAGGATTCGGCAACGGAGAAACTTCAGGCGAAGGTACAGGATTCGGCAACAGCGGAGAAGTCTGAGTCAAGGGTACAGGATTCGGCAACGGAGAAACTTCAGGCGAAGGTACAGGATTCGGCAACAGCGGAGAAGTTTGAGTCAAGGGCGCAGGATTCGGCAACGGAGAAACTTCAGGCGAAGGCACAGGATTCGGCAACAGCAGAGAGGCCTGAGTCAAGGGCGCAGGTTTCGGAGAAAGAAAGGAGACTACTCGAGGCAAAGGACAATGTGGTGTCAGTTCAGGCTGTTCTTCGTCGGTGTTAGTGTCACCTTCGTAATCAAAAATAGTTTGATCGTTGATGTTGTCGATGTCACTTTCATCATCACTCAGGACCATCATATCGGCAACTTGTTCTTTGGTATATCTTCTCGCCATGTATGGAGACTATAGTTCAGATCGCCTTTCTACAGCAGATTCAACTCTTGAATGAATCTGCATGCGATCTCACGCCTACAAACTCAACCACTGTACGTTTATTTCATAAAATTAGTTGATGGGCAATAGTGAAAGATGGTTGTCATGTCATAGCTACTACCCCCTATGTTGTTAGGCCGATCCTTGCATTTAGATAGATTACACATTTCTATTCTGAATTCAGAGCAATTTGAAAACAGGTAAAAAGTAATTTGCCGCAATGTCGGCTCAAAGAAAATCACACTGTGGTGACATAATGATTACCAAAGCTTGACAGCCGTGAGCTTGCTTAAATTATTTTTGTTTATAAATCCTTTCCTTGATTCCCCAGTAACGCTCTGTAGCTAGCTGTGACTGTTATCGCTGTTCCAGATGTTTCATGTTTTACAAGTTGACTTACTGTGTTTCGTTTTGCTAACGGTGTCTGATTGACTATTTGTTGATCTCTAAATGACGATTAGCACGCCTGATAAGAAAAAGAATGCTACCTTGAACATGAAGATAGACCGCTGACGGTATTTTGATGTTATTTTCATTATATCGATGAACAATTAATTTCAATCGCAGTACAGTGAGATGACACTAATTATAATGCCACCGTAAAATGATACTGCAGCAAATAATACTAAATGCAGTGGTATATCTGTTATTAGTAGAAGATATTTATATTGCTGTCAGCCTCCAAAGCTACATACTTGCATATCCAGGTGCATGTACATATCAATATATAAATACACAGTTGCGTGCGGTGCTACTTATCGATAGGCATGCGATGTGCAGAAACAGAATTTGATATTTTCTAAATTTCCATGCGTTCAAAGTTAGACATTGTCCCTGCACGCTATGGCATGTATCATATTCGATACTGAAAATGGCGCTAACACGTAACGCGAATATTCACGAAATTATATAAAATTGAAATCCATCATCCTTGACTTTTTAACGAAGTCATCAAATGACATTATGATAGAAAAAGCCTTCCTACATCATTAGAAGGTTACAAGTGAAGTTTTCTCAATGGACATTTAGACTTGGGTTTCAAAACCACTATGGAAAAATCGTCGTATCGACGAATGTATGCCTTTTCGTCTTTCAGCGTTTCGGTCTTCATTTGAACTTCATTTTGGGCATCGGTCGCCCAGCTTCAACAACATTTTTTCGGCAAATATTCTGCCAGATCGGTAAACCAATTGATAGCATAAAATGTCCAAGACAGTTCTACATCGTACATCAGACAACGCTTTGTTCTTTTCTGGTGATGGATGACCAATATATAACACATCGGACTGGCTCATGCAATGCATACACATGCACACAAGTCAGTCTGATGAGATCTGGTCTATCTGTATCATTTTCCCTAAAGTGAGCGATGCGACAATTTCGCCGAATGTAGCCACTATATAATTTCACAGGCTTTTGTATAGGAGCTGTGCGAGAAGACAGCGTGCACAGACTGCGAGTTGGTCAATGCAAAAAGATAGCACCAGTGAATGCGGCGATGCCTCACAGTTGTTAAAGCTCTTTAGATGTCATCTCCCTCAATGAAATGACTTTCTATTGGATTTTATGCGATATTCTGAGCCAAACTGTCCTCAATCTTGGGAGGGATAAAAATGGTTAATTTTCAGAATATAAGTGAGGCATTCGCCGCATGCACCGCATCTATTGACCGCACGCCACTGTAAATACATTAAATGCAACCAACACATTGCTCTTGTTGTCATATTATGACACACTGCAGACCTCATCCTCTATCTTTATCTCTTTTCCGATATAAAATTGGTAACTTTTGCAGTTGCGTACAATTGATAAACATTTGAAAACATGCTGCCTGTCGCACATTTGTGATGGAGAAATAAGAGAGTTTCCATCAAAAGTGGACGTCCGGAAGCCTGTCGCAGAGGACGAAGTGCCATCAAATATCTTCGTCGCTGCACACAAAATATTTTCTGCCTCATTTATGAAAACCTTTGAATACCGGTATTTGTTTATTCTGATTTGAGGTGACCAGCAAATCGGATTTGTATCCGGCTTAATCATTATTGATCAGACATCGCACCGGTTTTGAATTTCAATAAGGACAGTCAGCGTTGCTAATCACAGTACTTTCACCACTGCTTGGTTCAGATTGCACTTCATGAATGGAATTGATATTTGTTGTACATAAATGATCATATCACATTACACATGCCACCTAAAAGTCAGTTTCGAAAATGCATGTCCGTGCTGGTCCTTTAATAACACAGAGCATCGGATTTCGATGTTCAAAATTATCAGGGGCTGAATAAATTTGAATGCAACTTGAATGTAACTATACTCGTGCCTCTTTCGTTTCATTAGATTGTTGACTTTTTGCCAATCAATCGCACAGCATAAGAGTTTTTTTTTAAATAAGTACAGTAAATAAATGATTAACTCAAAAAGTTTAATGTTTAAAAAAATCATATTTTAAAGTTTAGAGGATGTTTAATAGTTGATTGTAATTTCAAAATGTATTGTAGTTTCCTTTAAAAATTGTTTATCAGAATAAGGTTATCCTATATAAGGCTGAAAGAATGTGACTGAAATTCAAAAACGAAAAATATCAGGATTTTTGACTTCTTCAGTCAATCTCTTCAACAAATACTCCATCATTGAAACACTACTAATTTAATTGAAGATGAAATAAAGACAAGTAATTGCGAACTATGTAATCCAAAATAAAACACATTTTAATGAATGTGTTACATTCATGTTATAGCAGTTACGTTTGTTATTTGAAGTAGCACTGTCATAAATGAAATTCAATGTCATTATTATTTAAAATCATTTTTCATTGTGTTGTGTATGACTATGTGAATGACTGTGTGTGACAATCTCTTCATCTGAGACAGTCCACAGTTAGTGGAGGATTCCCATTTTCTTTGTGACTGCTGTCGGTCTGTAATGTGCTATCTTGCCATCAGTGTAGCTGTCAGACATTGTGACTGTTCGCTCATTACATCGATGGATGCGAGCCAACAAAGTTGTTTTCCTCTTCTCGCATCAAAATACAACACATTGACTAAGGCTTATTCCACTCCTGAAATTTACTCTTTTTCTCTTTATTATGAAGACAAAGTTCAGGTCTAGGTGGCCTGCGGTCGTAGGTTCGAATCCTAACAGTCGCACATCTTTTCCATGACAGTTTGATCTATCGTTTATTTCATTTCATTCTTATTGTTAATATTGCAAATGATAATCATAATTATGTAATACACATAGGATCGGACTCTATTTTATAATATCGATATAATGAATCGTGACATTGATTTTATAGTCCTATATTTAAGATCATAATTCATCAATATGCATAATATTGATGAAAATGCTTCCACTGATTTTCAGATTCACGAATAGCTGACTTTAAAGTTATCACTTTTAATCCGGTACGCTTTCTAGTTTTCTACTTCTTATTCTTTATTTTACTACAACTAGCATCAGTCAGTCGCACGTATTTATCAAACTGGCAAATGTATATACAGTCAACAAGTTCGTCTCGTTCACAGGCTCACAGGTATGTGGTATCGCTTCTCTCTCGACCAGGTTACCTTTCCCATTTCAGCTAGGAATAAGCGGGCCATTGCAAAGTACAGCATCGTTGAACGAGTTAATCATTTCGCACATGAGCAGTTTTACATGGAACAGAGAGGGCATGCCTCCAGGGAGTGTAATTTTCATGTGATGACGTCATCCGGAGAATTTTCAATGCTACTCACTCAGACCGTGATCACGCCTAATCAACCTTTACGAATTTTTATGTGATTCTGTTCAAATGAGTCAAATTGCTCAAATGCTGTCTTTGGTGAATGACGCTAGGAATCTGTGTTCAGGAAATCTCGATCATGAGGCAGTGTTGGATTTGAGCGGAGGAAAAGTGCAGAAGTTCACCTCTACGCTCTGTCTCGTCTCATCCCCGGTACTGAAGATATGCCTTTATTTCCTGACGGGGGGAGAATAATTTCAGTAGATAGGCCTTACATTGCCTCAACCAGATTGACTGAGCATTAATTTATTACTTTTGTTATGAGCAACACTGATAGGTGTACGACTAATTTCCTCACGATTCTTCATAAACTTAATTGTCTAATCATCAATTATTAACTTTCCTTGTTCAGAAAGATGACAAAGGAATTCAAGTTGGAGAAAATGCTTAATGGAATAATTAAAAGGAATTATTACTAAATGAATGCATTGGGGAATCCCTTTCAAGCATCAAATATGACTATCTCCTCCTCATTGCATTTATGGTTTCCATCTATGCGACCATTTTTAAAATTATTCGCGTGCATTCTAGATGCGAGGATGAGATTGGTGCTATAAGAATCGATGTCCTTTTCCTTTTGATCACCACTTTTTTCCGGCTTTAGTTACGACGTTGACTCCAAAAACTTCCGGTCGAAAACTTCCCCCTACTATCGAGCTCAAATCTAACACTGTCAAGAGGTCTCAACGTTTGTATTCCAGAACTCAAAACTCAATTGATATTCAGATTTTTTTCAAATTAGGATTTTTATCCCAGATAGAATTTTCGACGTATCAAGCCCTTTTCGCTTATTCGCATCATTTTCTCATAAAATCGTTTCAATATCTTATTATTTGCCTCCCATTGGACGATTTCTTATTTTCAGGGGTTATAAACGTTAAACTTGTTTTTGTGGAGGAAGATCTCACGACAAGTTTTCCATAATAGTATTTCAAACTTTGTTTACTTGTCATCTGTCAATAAACAGTACATGTATGTGAAAAAGGTCATTGACAGTCTTTATGAGAAGGACAAAAGAATTCACTGGCAAGTTTGTTTAGAAAAATCACTGTCGAAAGCGCCAAACTATGAATATAAACTAAAAAAATATGAACAATTTTATGATATATTCGGATGTGTCTCTCATAGAAAGTATAGAAAGTATATATGAATTTGTGAATGAAAATCAAACTATACAAACAAATTCAGAATGCTTCATAATAGTACAGAAGAAAAGATATCATCATGAGAAAGGTAGGAGCTGACTTCGAATAAAGGTAACTTTTTTTGGAAATATTCACCCTTTCGTGAAATAGGTTTTGATTTTACATCACAGAATCAGGTAGTCGCTTGAATAGCAATGGCGACTGTAATAATAAATATGCTAATAATTATAGTTTAAATAAGTTTGCTTGCGGTGCAAGCCGCCACTGATATGCGCGTATAGCAGTTTCTTGTCAACAAAGGATTAACAACAGAACATTTCAAAAATACTACGAGAACCTGAATAAGGGCGGTTTTAGACGTATATAGTTTTGTATGCACTTGTTCGCCCATATGTAGATGCATGACATCACCTCACTGAAACTGCACACACTTAATTTAATTTAAACCGATAACGGTGTATCGGACAAAGAATGTATAAATAAAATGTGTTATTGCAAATCGATGATAAAATAAAATTTCTCATCTATCAATCATGATCAAATCATCTATCAAGTCATTTCTTTGCGTTCTAGTGCCTGTGTTTTTCGATTTAAAATTTCTGATATTCTACTTCTTACAGTGGCGTAGGGTGCCGTTTTGAAACAGGTATTCAAGAAAAATCTGAATATAAGGCAACCAACATAGTACATTGCTTCAATCCATTTACATGGAAATGTCTACTTACAAGACAAATAACTGCATGTGCGCATATACTTTACGGACATGTACAAAACTTCGCCTTAAATCAAATTATACTCCACATATATTTTGTATTGATGTAGGACCAATATGCAACTTTGCATGCAGAGTTTCATATATCAAAAACAATACACATCAACAAATTAAAAAAATGAAGTGCTAGTGTTTTATGATGAATTCCATTACTATGATTCAAACTTTGAATGTGTAGATGACGACGCTATTTCATTTTACAAAATTCACAAAAATCATAAAAATTTTGGTTTGATAAAATTTCGATAAAAATATTTTTTCAATTACTTTGGAATTACTTGTCCAATCTAATTACAATCTGTCTACAAGCACTCCAAACGATCCGATATTTCACTCCTAAAGTTCTCAAAATGCTTCTGAATCAACTGAAAGTTGCTGTATTTCAGCAACACTATTCAAATTCCTCAGTTGAATAGTAGATGTGATAAAGCATCATCTGCGTTTCTGCATTTGTCTCTGTATAGGTGCATGTGAATCCATGATTACAAGCATGATGGGAAAAACAGCTGCTGCCCGATTGCCCCGCATTCTCTGTCCCAACAATGGTATTCCGCAGACCAAGTTGAATAGTGGCCTCATGCTTGTAGAATTGAAGCAAGTATCGACACGGTGCCGATCATTAACAAGTCTTGCGAATTGCGATAACTCACCTGATAGGTGTTGTTAAAGCAGTCTTCCGCGAAACAACACGTAGTCAAATTTAACACTGATTGATGTCGCTATGAACTTATCTTAATCAAAGTTATTTTGAAATCAAGTGGAATTCAATATTTAATTTTTTGGTTGAATCATGAAAATATCCTTTTTTTACTAATTATCATAAAGCTCAATAGAATTAATTCACAACTGTACACAGAAAATAAATAGGTATTCATTGAATACTGTGAATACTATGCACGCTACGGCACTGACTTCTTATCATCTTTTTATTGACGAGAGACGTAATTCAATACGATGTCACTCAAATGGATACAAAATGCCCGCAGCAAGAAATGTCTCACTGCAATAAATTATCTCTGAATAGTGAATACCGATTATTATGTTGATCAAAAAGTCTCGAAGCCAATGGAAAAATGATCGCTTCTTTATGACCACGCATACCTGAATTTCATACCAATGAACAAGGAAACCGTCAATTTGATAAGGTGCGAGCAATTTGGAGCTATATAGCAACTTCTTCAGAAAGCGGTTTCAAAGCTTTGACACCTTATCAGTAGAATGAGATAATGAGAATGTCAGATATTAGAAAAAACATCAGCGCTCGCCGTGGGGCGCATAAAGGAGTTGAGAAAGCAATGAAGAGAAACAAGTTGAACATGTGTCATTTGCATTCGAACATGGGTTTTAGGTGATAAGATGATCGATCTTATCAATGGTAAGTTAACTTACCATCCCGCACTGAGGAGAATGTTGATCATGGTAAGTTAACTTACCATCCGCACCTGAGGGAATGAGACAAAATTTGCCTCAGCAGCGAAAGGGATAATAACTACAACAATAACAACTATCCCATTTTATTATGTATTTGCTCATTCGCAGGCCTATACAAATTGTTTCTTTTATTTTGTCACCGACTCAAAATTAAATGATTGCTAAAAAAATGAGCAATTACCATCATAAATTTCCATAAATCATTTAAAGTATGAAACTTTCCGAACCAATTGCACATAAAAGATTGAAAATCAAAAAATATCTGTCAATCAATTGTCGTATATTAATGTGTAATATCCTTTAAACACAGCCCTCCTCTGAATGCTAAAAGAGTCGATTATTGTATAGAATAAGGACCGTGCAGAGTTAAGCAAAGCAACACTATTGAAAAAAAATCGCAACCATGGGAAGTCCTGCCTGTGCATTGGAAGCAGAAGCAAGCCACTGCTGCACTTTTAGTTTTGCTGTTATCAAATATCCTCGCAATGAGACCTACCTTCAGGATCATCTGATGGAACTCTATTGCCGTAATCTCCGTGACTTCCGTGACCTCCGTAACCTCCGTGACTTGCAGCCACCGTTACTGAAAATTGAAAACACAAATTTGTTGCATGATAGGTGGCATAATTTCAAATTGATAATAAAGCCGTGCAATAAAGATAAATTTGTTACATAAATGAAATTAAAAGGATGCAGGTAATTTCTGTGAAAATTGAAGATTCATTTCATCTGCCCCAAGCTTAACTGTGGACTTCATTATGTGGATCAATTAATTGAAAAAAATATATACTTTTCTGAAGAAATTATATACTTTTAATTGAAGAAAATACTCTTTTCTTATATGTGCATTTTTCCCGGTATAGTGATGAAAACTTCGAAATCAATGTTTTGGAACAAACTAGTAATTTAGAATATTAATAATAATAAAAAAACTTCAGAGATGCGGTTAGCCAAAATATAATCTTGACCAACACTTCGATTGATCAACCAGCTTCAAGGTCCACTGTGCACGCTCGTTAAAAATGACGTAAAATTTGCATTTCCTACGAATTTTTTCGTCGTTTAGACATCAGTTTCGAGTCACAATGCTTGAAATGTTACATCTGATTTCATGTAAATTCTAAAACTGAGGACGTATTTAGCTATCTCGAAAAATGTCATACTATGGCGCCAAGTTTGGGCTCATTCGAATACATGTAACACAAGGAATGTGAATATGTTGATAAGTTAGCAATAAGAACGGTCCATAATAATATGGTATCTGAAGTCGCATATTTCGCTACTGCGTGACATTCGCTTTCCCGCCCCTCGCCACGCGGGTCGTTGTAAGCAGGTATTTAGATTGGAACTTCAGAGTCATTCACTCTCTTGACCAAACTTTTTCTTTCTTCTTTGCATATATTCACATACTAGATCTGTTTGAAGATGCAAGATTCAAACACACGCCAATGTTTGAAAAGAAAAAAAGAAAAGGAAGAAGATGGTACGAAGGGGACAAAGTGCCTTTCATTCCATCCTCTTCCCTTTCTTTTCACTCTCGAAGCTAAAATGATCTCTATTGCTTGCTCACTCGACTCTGCAATTATCAGAAAGCAAAAAAATGTCAGTGAAAAATTTCGCCATATTTACAGTGCGGCAATATCTGTATATATATATTTTTGTTTGTTTTGCTTAGTCTCTAAGTATAAAATACCTGATTGGAGCTGATCAGATATTTTTGGTTTTTGATTTTTTTTGTTAATTTGGTAATGTAAATTTTAGTTTCAATTCATTTTTTACACGTTTGGTTGAATATTGTGTCATTGCTCAGTTTAATGCATTTATGAAATTTCCTTTTTATTTTTCCACACTGTTCTTTCCCATTTTTAAATAATAATTTCAATATTATGAATGAATACCATTTGATTGTTTAATAGTTTGTTAATTTTCGCGACGTTTTGGACTCAACTGTGTCCATTAGCAAGTTAGCAGTAAGTGATGTACATGTCAAAGGATATAGAATTTGAATTTAATGCAAAAAAAAAACAAATATTCCTACAAAATCCACAGTACGAAATAGATATACAGTATATTATATATATATATATATATATATATATATATATATATATATATATATATATATATGTGTATATATATGTATATATATATATATATATAAGGAAAAAGAAGACGAAGTCAATAACAACACATATTGGAAAGCTTTCGACAAGTCTTTTTCAATCGAAATATAACAGCAATCTTAAACCAAGTAAAAAGGAAAGAAGGTACCTAGTCTAAGTCATCATATTAAACGCTGATACAAAAAGCAGACACTATATAAAGATGCAAGATATCAAAAGAATGTTGCAGTTACCAATTGTACGTAACATTAATACTGGGTCTTTGAGATTTCATGAAATTTCTCTCGTAGACTTTACGTTCATAGACATTGGCAAAATACTTCTGTAAAATTTCTATTTTGATGTCACAAGCTGATGGATTTATTTGATGTTTCATGTGAAAATGCTAGTATACAAGACTTATTTTACTATTCAAATGTTCTAAAATTCACTTCCTCATAGTGCACTGAGTTTCACCAGTATAAGTCTGTTGACATTTGTTGCAAGTGATTTTACATACAACATAAAAAATGTTTTGTGGTATATAAAATATGCTTTTATTGACCTCGTCTTCTTTTTCCTTAAAATAATTCAGGTCAATGGTGAACCGTATTTATGAATATATCCACACAGAAATCGGAAAGAAAAAAAGCGATCTTGCAGCCCATACCGGTTTCACCTGTGTTCCAGGCTTCTCATGGGCAACTGAATTATATTACAAAAAATCGAACTAAAGCATGCAAATGATCAACATAACATAATAGATATATGACACTATTCATACGTACTGCAATGAAGAAAGAAATCGTAGATTTTTCGGGATAGAGCAGACATGGAATAGAATGAGCACAGTGAGATTCTATGGTATTATACATGCATGTGTCTTTAAGAATTATTCATTTAATGAGATACATTCAATTTTGGTTCTAAGATATCGATGCACACTTTTCTTTTAGTTCTCTCTTACATCTGTCACTTCCATTCGGTAATTTTTACATTGGCATTATCCAGAATGGGGATCTTCATCTTTTGCACATGCGGATATGTGCTTACTGCCTCATGGAGTGACATATAATATATATATAATATTATATATATAAAGACTTAATACGAGCAGGAGTGCGTGTTCATCGACAACAAATACGTGATGAAGACTATCGCTCACTCAAAGTAAGTAGGCATACAACACTTTGAGGCATACGTTTGTAATTGTGCACATAACTGTAATCCTATGTTTTATGTCATGCCAATTTTAAAGTTGCCTTTCAACTGCACAAGACTGTATCGTGAAGAAAAAGAAAAAATGGGCATCAAAATTATTAATCCATCATTGAACATAGCGTGAACTTTGACCTTAATCGTACTAATTTCTTTTTGGTTCATTGAGCTCTTTCAGATATCTTTTCATTTGAGGACTTTATTCTAGGTTGATATTTCTATTCTACATGGAATGCATGTACATTTTTTGAGTTCCATGATATTAGATGATATTTTTAAAAATGTTTTCTAATAAAATCAGTTTAAGCCCTTGAGAAGCCTGTAACAGGCAGAAACCGGTCGGAAATTTTCAGTTACCAGTTTATTTTTTCCTGATATTCTCCCGGGTGTTGTTTATCGTAATATTATTAACTAACATTTTTTATTTTACTCATATATACATATAAACATATAAATCAGAGTGGTATGTATACATATATATTTCAAACATAATTGACCCAACTTCACAATAATTTTTGAAGGAAAAACTAAGTTTTCTCTCAACCGAACATGTTTCGGAATGTAAAATCATTCCATCTTCAGCGGCAAACACAGGTAAAGATAAAATCAGGGGTCTATATACAGAATTCATGGCGTGATACAAATACAGTTCAAAGTAAAAGCTTTCAAGACAAAACTGCGGAGAAAGAGAGTCAGGGTGACAAATTCAAGTACAAGGGTACTGATCTGTTCCTTTCATTAGATAGCCAATCCGATTTTTCTTTCACTATAATAGATTCCAATATCAATGGATATCTTGATATTCCATGTATGATATAATATATATATATAATATATATTCTATATATATATATAATATATATTCTATATATATATATATAATATATATTCTCTATATATATATAATATATATTCTCTATATATATATATATATATATATATATATACATATATATATATATATATATATATATATATATATATATATATATATATATATATATATATATATATATATATATATTGTAGCGTGGAGCGCAATTGATGTAAATAATAGTTTGCTTCATATTTTATTTTGCTAATCTTCGGTAGGGTGTAGCTGATAGTTTTCAGGTTTTGTTATTTTCTCGGAGCACTTGTCCAACTTTAATATTTTATTTCTTAACCTTCTGTGCGAGTGGCCAAGGAAGAGAATGGAAGACTATCGATTTTGCCTTCCCTATAAAAACAGCAGGACACACGCCGGCGAGACCTCTAATCGTGCATTCATCAAGGCAAAGCGTGAGGAGCGAGAGAGAGAGAAAGAATTCTTCGATACATGCTCGCGCACATGCGCTGACTGGCGGCAAATCAACAACAACATCAAAACGCTCACGAGAAGACAGGCGAGAACGAGAAGAAGGAGTGAACGGACACAAACACTTAATCCATTATCAGTTGTGTGACTTGACTGTGAACGCTTAAACGGCCCTCCTGAGGGCCACCTGCATTCCTCCTCAAGAATAGTGAATGTTACACACGCAGTGGCGACGCCAGCCGTCTGTTTTCGGCAGGGCCAAGGCAGAGCCAAATAGATTCGTGGCAGGGCCGCATAAATGTATGCCAAGGTCATTCCAAACAATGTTGAAAAGTACATTTTTGGGGTCCCTACAGATATAATGAGAACAGTAAGTCACCAAGAGGCCTGTATTATGTGGCCCTATCACTATGCGAAACGGTAGTAGCAAAATTTACTGATGCTTAGCCAATTATGCCAATTCGTGCTTATATTCTGATGACATGAGGCAAATTTCTACTTCTATAAGCGGCGTCCTATAATTCATATCCCGCAATCCTCACCATCATTTACATATGATAAATACGGAGATAAGCCAACCTCGTATTATGTATAGGTTCCATATTTAGAGGATTATTTTTTTCATTGAGGCAATTATTCATTAAACCATTTGAAGAAAAACAAAAAAGTACAATAAATTCTTTTAATAGCAGTATCTTGTGAAAGAAAAAGTCATGAAAATCTGAAACTAATCGCTCCAGATAAACGGGAACAAAAAAATCACAAAAAAATCAATAATGCCTTGGCGCCCCTTTTAAGTTGGTCCTCCTGTGCCCCTTTCAATTCTAAATTTTAACTACGCGCCTGAATAGGACTAATTAGACTAAGCATGCATCAAAAATTTCCAAAATGACTGTCTAGTCGAACCGAAATATTTATAAAAGCAGCGTCTGAATATGCATAACGTGGATTTTGACACTCTTGATACTGAATTGTGTAGAAGAGGCAAAATTTACATCGGCTTCTAGCGGCCACATTGATAGAATCGTCCATATCCGCGTCTGTAACCTTGCGTCCTCTCACTTGTAAACCAGTGACATGATTTCACAGTCTCTGATAGCGTACCAACTCTTCCATTCAGGGCAATTGATAGCCAAACATTTTCGTCTCACATAACTACCTACCAGTCCTTCATTTTACAGAATTTGACTGTTAGACTTTCTGTGGCACCTAAGTGGCTGAGGCGCTGTCCAATCACATACCTTCCTTAACACTGCACTGCCAGTGACATCTGTTCTTCCATTTATTCAATGTTACTGTTTGTGCCAAGAATTTATAAACTATTAGGCCTAACAGTCCTTCGTTCTATCCACCCTGATCTAGAAGAGAAATGGTGCCATTATCTTTGAAAGTAGAATTTGCTATTTGATTATTTAGCTGGTCACCATCTTCTTTCAGTCGAGAATGAAAAACACTGGAACAGTTGAAAGCTACGGACCATTGATAACCCCATTAGGAAATGGTGTGCAGGTCTGTCTATCCTTGAGAAAAGAAACAACCAGCCTGCAACGTTGCCTGGTTGTATTTTCGTCAAAATATCTTTGTGTCAGACTTATTTGAAAAACTTAGAAATTAAATATCCTGATCAACTGAGCGAGTCTCACCTCGCATATCTAGCACACGGATGATGTGCTCTGTCACATAAAAATAAGATCGCCAGTATAATGAGAATGCCGAATGCTGCCGTACTGCAGGTGTGAGAGAAGTGTTTTTGAAGCTGAGTGTTTAATACATTAGGCCTAATTAAAATCAATCAATATAAGCATATATATAGCATTTTCAAGTTACACAACGTAAGTAACGCTTCAAATTTGGTTACCATACTTCAAATGTAGAATTAAAAGTAGGCCTATTATCTTACAACATAAAAATCTAAAGGATAGACCCTATGCGTCAATGATACGACCTTTTAAAAAGGTTGCTCTAACATAATGCGTATTTCTCAATACTATTAACTACTACTGTAAAATTGGAAATACTTCCTTGATTCTGAAATTTGGTCAATCTGGACGTCCGCATGAAATCCGGACTGTCGGCAGCCCTGTGACAAAAAATGAAATAAATAAGATTTTGGCCGTATTGGCCCTCCGATAAATATAGCGTATTAATTGTCCTAATTTCCTTTAAAATTGTAATTACGAATTCAGTTTATAGTTATAGAGTTTATTTTATTTGCATAAATTAGGTATTGGTGAATGATTAGCCTAATAAGAGTGCAAGATGATAGGAGTGTAAAACAATTTGAAAAAAATATCACAGCTGATCGTCAAGGTCATGGACATCCAATTTAGATTGTCCGTTTTTAAACAAACCGATAAAAATAATTGGTTTGTCAATGGAGTGAGAACAGCCGTCGTTACAACAAATACGTGTCAAATATTTCATCTGTATTCTCTGCAAAACAACCATACCAAATAAGAATAATACAAAAAAATGAATAAAATATTGCTACACTGTTAATTTACGAAATGTTCAAATTTCTCTCAAAAAGTTGGCAGGGCCACAGGCAGGGCCAGATGAAATTTGGCAGGGCCGCGGCCCTGCCTGGCCCGCCCCTGCCGTCGCCCCTGTACACACGCAACTTATTTTTTTTGTTTCTCAACTTTATGTTTTGGGGATAATTAAACCTCACCCGTAACATAAATTGGCGACCACGCCAGGACTCGTTGACTCTCTGATCTATTTGATTGAGGTCGGTTGATTTTTCAGTCTGACTTGCTGTCTGTCTGGCACATGTTATACCCAAGCGGCACACCAGTGCACGCCGGAGTTGTGGACCTTGTCAACTGTTGAATTCGCTGATTTTGATCGGGTACATCAGATTATTAACGGATCCCGTAAGAACAATAGGCTAAGTTAAGACTAAGACCTAATATCAAAAGTTAAGGACTTACTAATAAAGGGTAAGCTTAGCTAGCACCTTTTAATTTTTTTTTGTTGTCTCTGTCTTAGGATTTTCTACTGTATCATTTATTAATTTTCGGGCTAGATTTTTCATAGGAACGATAAGTAAATTAAAGACTATGGATTTCGAACCGAAAAACTTTTTACAAGAATTTGCCAATGATCCGAAACAAGAAGCCCTAACAGCTCTGAGGAAGACGGACCTGTACAATTTGGGGTCATACTTGAGGTTATCGGTCAAGCAGCATATGCGAAAATCCAAGATTCTCCAGGTTGTGATAGAGCATTTCGTCGATGACAACATGCTTAGCGAGGAAATACTGAATGAGTTCGGAACCACGTCTGGAGCTGATTCGTCGATTGCCATAGAAATAAAGAGAATGGAATTAGAGGTCGAAGAAAATCGCCAAAAGCAAGAATTAGAATTGAGGCGCAAAGCACTGGAATTAGAAGAAAGAAAGCTGGAAATTCAAAAGGAAATTGAAATCGAAAAAATAAGAAATTCCTACATGGAGACTTGTAAGAAGATTGAAAATTCGTTGTCAAAAAACGCATCACTGGTCCCTAGATTCTCTGAGAAAGATGTCGAACAGTATTTTCAATGCTTTGAGAGGGCAGCTGAGACATCGAACTGGCCAGAAGCTCAATGGACCTTTTTGCTTCAAACTGTACTGACTGGTAAAGCGCAGAAAGCTTATGCATCTCTGTCGAATGAGGATGCAAAAGATTATGGTATAGTAAAGCAAACTATACTGAGGGCTTACGAGTTGATTCCCGAGGCCTACCGTCAGAAGTTTCGGAGTTGGAAAAAGGCAAGACAGCAGAGCCATCTTGAATTTTCAAAAGAGAAAGGGATGTTATTTGACAAATGGTGCAATTCTGAAGAGGTCACAACTTTTGAAGCGATGAGAGAAATGATCTTGATTGAAGAGTTCAAAAACTGTGTTAACCCTCACATACGCACCTACTTGGATGAAAGAATGCCAAGAGACTTAGCAGAAGCTGCGAAGTTAGCTGATCAATATGACCTAACGCACAGGAAAAGGCACCCCAGCAACTTTCAGAAGAATAGTTACGAAGTCAGGCAAGGATCTGAAGACAAACTAGAAATATCTGAGAGGGGAAAATTGAGCCTACAGGCAACGGTGAAGGGCAAACTTGAGTGTGAACACTGCAAGAGGCGAGGTCACGCGAAATCAGAATGTTGGCAACTTCATGGCAAACCAAATAAATCCGCACGGACTGATCAGAAACCCGTTCTGCTAACGACTCACAAAAGTGCAATGAATGAGCGACCAGAAACAAAGTCAGAAAGAGCCTTAATCAAAGAAGGTGAAAAGGCTTTCTGTACTGATGGATTCGTCGGCACCGATGAGCAAGGAATGAGACCGGTCAGAGTCTGGCGAGATACAGGGTCCTTCCAATCAATGCTGGTAGAAGGTGTAATCCCTATTACAAAGGAATCATCAATAGATGCGAGCGTTCCCGTTAGAGGAATTGGTGGTGTGGTCCTAGCCCCGCTACATAAAGTTTACATTGAAACTGATGTGGTAAAAGGCTACATTACGGTTGGACTTGTTAGAGAGCTGCCTATACACGGGATTGGACTTCTTCTGGGCAATGATGCTGCAGGATCAAAAGTAGGATGTGTGCCCCACTTGGTACCAAGGCCTATCGAGGATACCGATGATAATGTCGATAATTCAGTCTCAGAAAATCAACCTGAAGTGAAGGCAGTTGCAGTGACTACAAGATCAATGAATAAGGCCGATGCAAAGGACAGCGACCAAGATGATGGGGAAAGATGCTTGAAAGAATTTGAAATTGACAAATCGAAATTGATACAAGAGTAGGAAAATGATCCTAAACTCAGTGAAATAGTCGAGACTATAGAAGAGAGAGATGGAGAGACAGAGTCGACCTTCTTCTACAAAAGAGACGGTGTCTTAATGCGACATTGGAAACCGCAAGATGCAACTGCAGATGAGCATTGGCGATCAGTTCATCAGATTGTGCTACCAAGTCGATACCGAGATCAAGTTCTGAGCATTGCTCATGAATGTCCGCTAAGTGGTCATCTGGGAGTTTGGAAAACTCTTTATCGCTTGAACAAACATTTTTACTGGCCGAAGATGAGCAAAGATGTATCGAGCTACTGTAAAACATGTCATACTTGTCAAGTGATTGGAAAGCCTCAGCAGACGCCACCAAAAGCACCATTGATGCCAATCCCAGCTTTCGGTGAAGCATTCAGTCACATTATTGTTGATTGCGTCGGGCCATTACCAAAGACCAAATCAGGACATGAATACCTTTTTACTATTATGTGTGCATCAACTCGATTTCCTGAAGCAATTCCAATGAGGAGCATTAATGCCAAAAACATCTGCAACGCATTGATTAATTTCTTCACGATGTTCGGGTTGCCTAGGTCAATTCAATCCGACCAAGGCAGCAACTTCATGTCGAAAATATTTAATCAGCTATCACAAATTTTGGGAATCAAGCACATCTGTTCAAGCGCGTACCACCCCGAAAGTCAAGGAGCACTAGAAAGGTTTCACCAAACTCTCAAGACCATGATGAGAGCCTATTGTGAAGACCATAAGCAGGATTGGCAAATGGGAATTCCGCTATTACTATTTGCTGCTCGTGAGACCATGCAAGAGTCAACGGGATTCAGTCCATTTGAGTTGATATATGGCCATGAAGTACGGGGACCTTTGAAGCTCATGAAAGAGAAATGGTTGGGCACTGCAGAAGATAAAACGAATCTGCTTGATTACGTCTCAAATTTCAAAGAGAAATTATACGAAGTGGGAGAAATCGCAAGACGAAACTTGAAAGCCTCTCAAGAAAAGATAAAAAAGCGCTTTGACTTGAAAACTGTGGAGAGATCCTTTTCCCTTGGCGACAAAGTCTTGATACTTCTGCCGATTCCTGGTGATCCCTTGAAAGCAAAGTACTATGGACCATACACCATACAAAAGAAAGTCAGCGATATAAATTACATAATCGAAACACCCGATCGCCGGAAGAAAAATCGCTTATGTCATGTAAACATGTTGAAGGAGTATCATGATCGTGAGAATGAGGAAATTGATCGGACAGTCATGATGACCACGAAAGAAATGTCTCAGTCGCAAAATGATGCATCAATGCAACCGCATCCTCAAAAATTGCAGAATTCAGAGATTTTACAAAATTTGGAACAATACCTGAGTCACCTTAACCAGGAAAGCCAAATCGAAGCAAAGAAACTGATAAGCGATTTCAAACAAATATTTTCGGATCATCCAACAATAACTACATGGGCAGAACATGATATTGAGCTACAGGATTGCAAACCGATAAAGCAATCTCCATATCGTGTGAATCCGATCAGAAGAGAAAACATGAGAAAGGAAATCCAATACTTGAAAGAAAATGATTTAATTGAAGAAAGTAACAGTGAATGGAGCTCTCCTTGTCTCATTGTCCCTAAATTGGATGGAAGCAATAGATTCTGCACAGACTACAGAAAAATGAACGCAGTGACAATTCCCGATAATTTTCCTATTCCTACAATTCAAGATTGCGTTGAACAAGTCGGTCAGGCTAGATACATAAGTAAATTCGACCTCTTGAAAGGATACTAACAAGTGCCACTAACTGAGAGAGCCAAGCGAATATCAGCATTCACGACATATGATGGACTATGGCAATACAAGGTTATGGCCTTTGGAATGAGAAACTCAGCTGCTACATTTCAACGTCTTGCAAATCGAGTTATTGAGAATCTTGAAGGTTGCTCAGTTTATGTAGATGACATCATCGTATACAGCGAAGATTGGGCGTCACATATTCAACGCTTGAAAGAACTTTTCTGTCGATTGAAAGAAGCGAAACTGACAGTCAACTTAGCAAAAAGCGAAATTGGAAAAACCTCAGTGAATTATTTGGGACACAATATTGGATACGGAAAAATCAAGCCTCAGCAAGCCAAAGTTAACAATTTGATTGATATGCCTCCACCTTCAACGAGGAAAGAGTTGCGAAGATTCCTGGGCATGGCAGGATACTACAGAAAATTTTGCAAAAATTATGCACATGTGGTCCTTCCCCTAACACACCTCACAAGCCCTAAGATTGAATTTCGATGGACACCAGAATGTCAAGTGGCATTTGAAGAAGTCAAGCTGATGTTGATTTCCCCACCAATACTGGCAATTCCATCATTCGAAAAATCCTTTCATCTGATGGTTGATGCAAGTGGTCTGGGCATTGGAGCAGTTTTATCTCAGAATGACGATCAAGGAGTTGAGCATCCGGTTGCCTTCTTTTCGAGAAAATTTGACAAGCACCAACGAAATTATTCAACGATAGAAAAAGAAGCTCTGGCCCTGGTGAATAGCTTGAAGCACTTTGCCTACTACCTGAAACAAGGAAGATTTCCAGTAAAAGTTTTGACGGACCATAATCCACTAGTCTTTATAAACAAAATGAAAAATGACAACCAAAGGTTACTCCGCTGGAGTCTCCAGTTGCAGGAATATGAAATAGAAATTCAACATATAAAAGGAAGAGACAACGTTATTGCTGACTGTCTTTCCCGCTCCCCTACTTCGATGGTAGAGAATAACACAAAATGAAAATCGAAAAAAAATTTTCATTTTTTTTTAGTGAGGGCGTGTAGCGTGGAGCGCAATTGATGTAAATAATAGTTTGCTTCATATTTTATTTTGCTGATCTTCGGTAGGGTGTAGCTGATAGTTTTCAGGTTTTGTTATTTTCTCGGAGCACTTGTACAACTTTAATATTTTATTTCTTAACCTTCTGTGCGAGTGGCCAAGGAAGAGAATGGAAGACTATCGATTTTGCCTTCCCTATAAAAACAGCAGGACACACGCCGGCGAGACCTCTAATCGTGCATTCATCAAGGCAAAGCGTGAGGAGCGAGAGAGAGAGAAAGAATTCTTCGATACATGCTCGCGCACATGCGCTGACTGGCGGCAAATCAACAACAACATCAAAACGCTCACGAGAAGACAGGCGAGAACGAGAAGAAGGAGTGAACGGACACAAACACTTAATCCATTATCAGTTGTGTGACTTGACTGTGAACGCTTAAACGGCCCTCCTGAGGGCCACCTGCATTCCTCCTCAAGAAAAGTGAATGTTACACACGCAACTTATTTTTTTTGTTTCTCAACTTTATGTTTTGGAGATAATTAAACCTCACCCGTAACAATATATATATATATAAGAAACTTTGACTTCATAAAATCGTTGTTATTTGCACCTGAAGATTAGAAAGCGCTTGTGCAATTTTGTGAGCTTTTCTTGTTGCCTTCAAATTGAATTGAATTAATACTATATATATATAGATAATATATATATATATATATATATATATATACATGTATGCACTATGAAGATCGTATGTAACGTGAAACTCTGATTATACTCGGAGTAGTGCAAAGCAGCATTTTTTTGATTTTATCAAAGCTCTGACACCCATTGAGCACTTTATGCAACTGTATATTGCATATAAAAAACAGTTTATATATATATATATCACTCAGATTTATATGTATATATGAGAAATAATGCCCATAGTGTTTTAGTAGGATTGAGAGCAATTCACAACGCCATCTTCAGGTGAACAACAGTATGTACAGCATAACAGTGTCTTAAATATAAAATCCACAGTTACATCGGATGATATGATCACATTTCAAGGCTAAAATCAATCACTAGAGTCAACGGATTGGTCATTCACAGAACTCACAGTAGAAGATACACGTAGAATCATGAAACAAAATCAATTCAATTTACAACTACAACAATTATAGGCATCGATTCATGGAGCTTTCCAGTTCATTCAGCAGGCTATTGTCCAAGTTCTTTAATAGAATAGATTCCAGATATCTCGGGCACCTCGTCTGAGAAACGACCTTGAAATTATCTTTGTAAGGAGAGTGAACATGCAAGTTAATTTCAGTAGGCCTTAGGTAGCCTTTCAAGTGTTCATTCATCCTAGTGATGACTAGGATCCTAGTGATCCTAGACAGTGTTTGATTTGAGCTCGACAGGCACTTTAATTGTCCTTGTTCTCAAAGAACATGCTGGTCTTTAGAGTCTGGAAGACAGGGCGAATTTTGACACTTATAGAAATAATTTTGTTGATATCTTCTGTATGCTGATATTAGAATTTATTTTCAAAACGCGACTGAAAGGTGATCTCACAACAGTCAAGCGATATCGCTCTGGAGAATATGCCGAATTAGGGGTACAAATGCCGATATTAGTTTCTTTATAGTACGAGGTAGTGTCGAAGGTTTCATCATTTTTCGAAACTACGGTATCCAAAAATGAAGGACCACCATCGACTTCCTCTTCGTGGGTCTCGTAAGTCGAGTTGCTATTTATCTCATCCACTATCAGTTTACTTCTGAATTGTTCTGTTATCTTTTTATCTCGTAGTTCTTTTTTGTGTAACTTCAAACAACATCGACGCTTAGGAAAATGTTTCTTGATATTCACTTAAGGAATGATAAGCCACAGAAGTTATTGCAAAATCAAGATGCATTTTTAAATATTAAATAAGCCAACTCTAAGTGTATGTTGTTCCTTTCTATAAAGACAATTTGTATTTATCACATATTATGAAAATGACATAATCTCTGACTTTTCAAAAATCATCTCATTGTGAAACCCAAGATTACAGGAACCTTGGTAGCTAGAGACCACGATATAGTAAATTGATCGAGACTCTGGTTGAAATGCTACACGGAGATACCAATAAACGTAAAAGGCTTATAATTTAAACGGATTATTAAACGTTGATCGATGATGAAACTATATTTCAGAAACCATTATGACTTTGAAATTATAGGCCTATCTACTATTCATCATTCTATGCCTAAATTAGGTCATAACTTTTCATCTCTTGAGGTAACTTTCAACAGAAAGAATCATTCTTACACTGGAAATTTCCCAGCATAATTATCAGCAACTCGGCATCAAAATTGATTTTCGTAGCCGCAATTAACAGTCTGTATACGAGAGTTGTTGCCAAAGTAACCATTAGAATGGTTTCTCTGATATAATCAGCGGCACTATTAGATTTATACAGACGGCATGGTTACGCCGACGAGAGCTCTTTCGCAACATAGGTAGGCCGTGTCGCAGATAATTAATTTTATACGTCACTTTCCATAAGAAGCTTCGAACTGACTCTTGAGAACGAAAGGTGATTTTGAAAATATCATTGTCTCATAATGAATATTTTCATTTACATGCAGATCAACATATCTGTTTCGATCCCCAGCCACACCAAAATTACGTGAAATTGTGCATCAGACCAAAGGAATGAAAAACCTTCAGATAAGTGTATCGAAATTTTTATGGTTTTGATTAATACATAATCAGATTAATTATGATTATAATATGATGAGATAACATAAAAGTGCTGAATTTAGTAGCATATATTCTGCAATTCACCCGCCACTAAGTAATGATAAAAATACATGCTTCATCTTATCTCATCTCTATTGCAATAATGAAGAATAGAGAATACAGTGAATGATGTTCCAATTTGTCAAAAAAAGATAACTGCACTCGTACACAGCTAGGAAAGAGAGCGTCAATGGAGTTACAGTCCATTCACACCGGACGCGACGCAGCGCGTCCTCACGCGTCAGAATTTTCGTTCAGTACCTTAATAAACATATGAGGCTGTTCACACCGAATGCGGCGAAGTCCCGCGGGTCTTTGTGTGAACAGCCCATAGAGCATGCAATACACAAATATAATATTACAATGTATAACTGCAACCATGTTTGAGAGGACAGCAATGACTATGTAAAGACGAGGCTGCGTTAGCAGCCGATGCTGATACTCATTGTCTACTTATATTTCTAAATCTATGGTGCCATAATATCAAATAATGGCAGTTTGCACATTGCTGAATATATATTGCTAATTTTGAATATATTGTTTTGGCTATTTATCATGTTCTTAATGTAATTGCAAAGAGCCAATATTGAAAGACGGTGGTTATATTTTCTTTTTTGTAATTGTTTACAATTAATTTCAATTAACATCCGTTAACTATCTTCAAGTAAAAAATGAAGGAAATTATGGTCTAGTATAAAATTTAAAATTCACACCGACGTCTATGTCATAATAATATATAGACTGAATACAAAAGGGGGAAGGGCTATAGAACAGGTAGCATCAGGTTACATAGTACCAACAGTATCTAAATGATGACCTGACTAGATATGAAAACAAAATACATAGAAATGGATTAGTAATACAAAGGAAACTTCGCAATAATTGAAAACAGAGAACAAGCCTTGAAACTTCTCCGATATCTCAATGCATAACATTCCAGCATCAATTTCGAAATTGAATTACCAGACGACAACAAAACATTAAGCCTACTTGATTTCCACGTAACACTGAACACCAAAATGAACTAGAAATGAACTAGAATTTGAATTTTACCGGAAATCTGCTAGAAAAGATATGTTTGTGAATTATCACTCACATGTATCATACAATAACAAAATTAACTTCATTAGAAACGAAAAAACAAGAATCGCAGGGCGATGTTCCAGTAACCTAACTCAAAACAAACACATAGAAAATTTCAATGATTTTCTACGACTAGACATGCATACCGAATATTTCATACGCAGCACCAAAAATTATCGTAAAACACATAAACCAAATAACAGAAATGAGAAAGAAAGACTCTATTTTTACTTCAATTTTCCATTTATTTCTGAGAAAGTGGATAAACAGCTACAAAATGTTTTTCGTCGAGAAAACGTGAACGCAAGATTAAAAAGAAGATCAAGAACTCTTAGAAGTGCATCGAAACAGCCTAAAATAAACTGTCATTTAAGAAATTGCCCAATTAGCAACAACAGCATCTGCAATCAGAAATGTGTAATTTATCAACTGAATTGTGATAAGTGTGATAACTTCTACTTGGAAGCACCATAAGACCATTACATATACGTTGCCGTGAGCATAAAACAAACGACAAATCTTCCATATATAGCCATTTTCAGAAATAACACAGTTGCAACTTCTCCACAATCATTCCCACGATAGTGATCCATCAAACACAAGACTTCGAGAAGCATATTATATTAGATTTAGAAAAATGAATCCCATAATCAACAACAAAATCGAGCTCAGCTATTATGCAGATTTTCTTTTTGATTTTTTTCTATTATGTAAAAATCATAGAAAAACATGTCGGTCCACAAGACTTTCTGCCAGTGATGGTCATTCCATGAGCGATGGGTATCACACCAGGCAACTCGCCTTCTGCGGTGCTCAAAACTCAATGGAATTAGGACAGCTGGTCGTCGCGATTGAATTCCAGCTTCTCGCAATCTTCGGTAAGCCGTTCGAACGCTACAGTCTATATTTGAGGCACTCTTCCAGTGTACGACTAGCTTTGGGACTGACACAAATCTATTCCTCTTTGCAGCTAAAACTAGACGTGCTTCTGTCCTTCCTGCAGACTTTCTTGGTCGACCAGATCCCTTCTTTTTAACATCGCCTTCTGCTTTCCATCGACGCCACCACCTCCAAACAACGACTCTCGATAGTTGCAGCTCTTCGGCAACACTCGCACAACTTTTACCACAACGAATCATTCCAATAGCCATACCTCTGGTAACCTGATCGTGTGCCATATTATTTTACAAAAGCTGGATTTCAGTTCACGTTTGTGTTCAATTTGTAAAAGCAATTGTGACAGTTGTATCGATATCAAAATTTGAAATTTGACCACCATAGATCTTTCTCCATTCTCTAATGTGTTGAATGGTAATACATAGAAAGCGAGATATTGCATCATGCCTGGGAAAAAAATGAAACAAACTTCAATTCAAGCCAATGATAGTTTGTTTCATTAATTATGTCAATGAGCATTTATCGGCATCAGATTTCTAATTCACATCTCATGTATTCTTGACAACCATTAACTATGGGCTAAGTACATAACATTCCTCCAATCGTTTTATAGCTTTTTTACATTTGTATGATATGTGCATGTACTTATAGCTCAAACCTTTGTATTACTAATCCATTTCTATGTGTTTTGTTTTCATACCTAGTCAGGTCATCATTTAGATACTGTTGGTACTATGTAACCTGATGCTACCTGTTCTATAGCCCTTCCCCCTTTTGTATTCAGTCTATATATTATTATGACATAGACGTCGGTGTGAATTTTAAATTTTATACTAGACCATAATTTCCTTCATTTTTTACTTGAAGATAGTTAACGGATGTTAATTGAAATTAATTGTAAACAATTACAAAAAAGAAAATGTAACTGCCATCTTTCAATATTGGCTCTTTGCAAATTACTGTTCCTGATGAGGTATTGCCGTCAGTGTTGGAAGTGGAGGACTTATTATTTCGTACAAATGTGAACAAATTCATCGGTCCAGACGGAATTCCAAATTGGGTGTTAAAAGACTGTTGCTCCTTAATCGCTTCTCTAATAACAGCAATAGTGTGCTCTTCAATGAGAGAAGGGTATTGGCCGGAAGCCTGGCGAGCCGCGGATGTAATTCCTCTTCCAAAGAAGACTCGTCCTGAATCTATAATCAATGATATTCGAGTAAAGCAGTTGGGGAACAGATTATGGTAAATCTTCTGTGGAGCCACGTAAGAGACAAAATTGACCTGAACCAGTTTGGTGGGGTATCACGAGACTCTACAACAGACGACATGATCAAACTTATTCTTCAATTGGGGACTTATGTCGTTCTGTCGCTCGTCGATAGCTCAGTTGGTAGAGCGTTGGCCTAGAATGCCAGAGGTCGGTGGTTCAAATCCACCAAGACGCGCAGCTATTTTCCGTCTGTTAAAATTATAGACGATATAATGAAAGGCATCGATACTGGCGGTATTGGCAGGATTCTGATGTTCGACTTTAGCAAGGCGTTCGAGCGTATTAACCATAACATCCATCTTGAGAAGCTAATGCAATTGGATGTACCCATGTGGTTGGTCAAGTGAGTGCATGGTTTCTTATCAGATAGAACTGAGGATCAAATTCAAGAACAAAGTATCAGAATGGTTGAGCATCAAGGGTGGAGTGCCTCAAAGGACGAAATTTGGTCCATGTGGTTTCGTCGTTCTGATTAATGACCTAATTGTGGACTTGAAGTACATGGATGATACAACTTTGGTCGAGGTAGTGCAGTCACCTGAGCACAGTATTATCGACAGACGAGCGAATGAAGTACAGCAGTGGGCAAAAGTGAATGGAATGTCTCTAAACTTAAGAAAAACACAGGAGCTGAGAATATCTTTCAAACGCTCAGATATTAATTGGAATGATGTGGTCCTTGATGGGGATGTGATCCAACCAGTCAAACATACCAAACTGTTGGGATTTATGTTGAACGATCGACTTGATTGGAGCAATCATGTTGACATGATATGCAAGAAGGCCAACATGAGGATTCATTTCATAAAGGAAGTGGTTCGTTCAGACTACAAGACCTCTGAAATCGTGCACTATTATACAGGTGCAATTCGTACGATTCTCGAATACGGAGCACCAGTATTTCATTTCGCACTATCAAAGGAGCAATCAAGAAGACTTGAGGGTGTTCAAAGACGAGCCTTGAAATTGGTAGAAGGGATACCCAACATAAACCATTCGTATGACTATTCCGCTGTACTCAAGAAATATAATCTGGAAAGCCTTGAAACAAGGCGAGAGGAACTGTACAAAAGGACATTTTTTTATCTACCTGCATCTCTACAGACTCGCCTTCCAAAGCGCAACTCGTACTGCAATCGACTGAGACATGCAAAACCTCAGATAGTTTGTAGGACCAATAGATACAGAAACACTTTTCTTCCCTCTTCTGCTCTTCTTTTCATGTGATTTTATTTTGTCGGCAGTACATGTATGTAAATTATATATTATTTCTTACATTGTATAACAACCAGCTTATGCTGTTAGCTGAATAAAGATATGACTGACTGACTGACATCAAGATTAATTTGTTCATTACTTACCGAGAAATCTAATGTGGTATTTCCATTGTCTACATCTACATATGCGAATCGCATATGTTCTCCAAAAGCTCTTCCTCACGAGAAAGAATTCCTGCATAATATTTTGCTCCGCAATGGTTATCCGGAACAACTGATTAGCAAATACAGCTGTCTTCAACCTCGTGTCATCCAAATTGGGCCACAGAAGAAGATAGTCACCCTTCGAATACCTTTCAAAGGCGATGTGTTCAACGATCGAATGAAACGGCGACTTCAGCAGGAAGTGAGCAATGTCTACTCGATGGTGGAACTACGAGTGATTCCAGTCACCACACCTCAATGGCGCCAAAATCCCAAAGATAGAATCCCTCTAGAAGCCGAATCAAACGTCTTGTACCAATTCAATTGTACTTGTGGTAGCAAGTACATCGGCTGAACAGAGTGGAGGCTATCACAAAGGATGGCTGAACATGTACCAAGATGGCTTCTCAATGGTGATCGACGTGCCAAGGCTAGTAGACATGCAAGTGCAATAACAAGACATCTGTTGCTAAGCAGCCCAAAAAAGCCTCCTAAGTTTTGCTTTAGTGTTCTGATATTTCTGCCTGCAAAATCCATGATATGATGCTACTGTATCTATTGAGACTCTTGATCTATGCTATTGAGACTTGAGAAGTTAATGAATATTGCAATTATTGATCACTGTTAGCAACAGATAATGGTGAGATGAAGAAATCTTCGATTGACTTTCATTGAAGTCTATGAAAGTTTGCTCTCTCAATAGATTTTAATTCATGAAAAGTTTGAAAGTCTATGAATGTTTGCAAATGTGAATAGATTTGAATTCAGATTTCTATCTAAAAATGATTTGAAATATCCATTCACCAATTCATTCATTAATGGATTCTCAAGCTGGAGTGACGGACGACGGTTCATGGCTATCTGGTGCGGTGAGAATTCTATGTGAAATTGGCGGGCATAAAATGGTGCATTATGTAATAGATAATGCATGACTTTTTCCATAGAAGTCTGCACCAGGTTAATAATTTCCAATCGGGAAAATAATGACCTGCTTCGTGGAACTTATTAACCTGTGGACATAGAAAGCCTTACAAAATCATGCATTATACTGTATACCCTCCAATGCCGGGCAATAATGCATTTCAAACTCATTTCAATCATTTCTATGACCTCCAAAGCCATCGAGAGTGAAATGCAATATATCAATCATGCCTAGATTTTGAAGGCATCAATGAGTCGTACAGCCGGGGACGCATAGCGGCCGAGGCTGTAAGGATCATTGATGCTTGAAAAAGTTAGGTATGATTCCTTTTGTAGTGAGTGCGTGCTATGATTCATGCACATGCAGAAGTCTGAAAGTTTCTGGCTACATACATAGATAGTGGTTTTTCTTTCAGTATGCGGCAACAACGACGATTGCTGACGGCTCTGGGCAGGCATCAATGAAATAATGCCGCATAGCATTCACTACAATGTAGCATTATATCATGGATTTTTAGGGCAGTAATATCAGACATAGGCGAGGCTGCGTTAGCAGCCGAAACTGTCTAATATTTCTGCCGCAAAAGTCTATGATATAATGCTATTGTATGTAACTCTTGAGAAGTTAATGAATATTGCATTTATTGATCACTGTTAGTAACAGATATTGGAGAGATGAAGAAATCTTTGATTGACTTTTATTGAAGTCTATGAAAGTTTGCTCTCTCAAAAGATTTTGATTCATGAAAAGTTTGAAAGTCTATGAATGTTTGCAAATGTGAATAGATTTGAATTCAGATTTCTATCTAAAAATGATTTGAAATATCCATTCACCAATTCATTCATTAATGGATTCTCAAGCTGGAGTGACGGACGACGGTTCATGGCTATCTGGTGCGGTGAGAATTCTATGTGAAATTGGCGCGCGTGTAATGGTGATTCATATACCCTCCAATGCCGGTCAATAATGCATTTCAAACTCATTTCAATCATTTCTATGACCTTCAAAGCCATCGAGAGTGAAATACAATGTGCATTGCGCGGCCGTCGTTTTTCAAATGATTAGAACATAGAAGTTGCTGCTAAGATTATAGACTTCTAAATTGCAAACGAATGTTCTTTTACAGGAACTTTATGGATAGTTCTAGATGTATAAACCACGCTTGTTTTACTCTATGTAATTTTCCTACCTATGTGATAGTGATATGTAAAGGTTATAAAATGGCTAAATCTAGTTTTAACAGGTCGCAACAAGGGCAATTGCATGTAAACATCCCGAGGGCGAAGGGGAGGGAAAAAACAATTCTGAGAGGGACTGTTTATTCAGATTTCCATCAATCCCGGGATCTGTTAACTCGGATTTCTATCATTCCCCGGGATCTGCTTACTCGGATTTTTGTAAATCAAGAATATCTTGGTTAATCAATGTCAAACAGACATGGTTTTAAACGGTGATATCATGGTTCAATCTGGTTCATAGCAGTCCTCACTTTCGGGCAATTGCCCTTGTTGAGACCTGCTACACTGGATTTAGCTATGACATAACCTTTATATATAAGTAGCCAACGGAAATACCACATGAAATTTTCCGGCAAGTAATGAACAAATCTCATTTGATATTCCTACATAGCTGTCCGAATTCAAAACTTGCTCGCGTTTCCATTTTAATATGATTCTATGGTAAAATCATTGCGGTCAGGATTACATGATACTGATACATTGAGAGTATGCAATACACAGATATCATATTACAATGTCATTTTCACTGGAAATGCGATGGACGGTGAAATGCTCCTACCTCAATGCTATTACATAGCAAATCAGACGGCCCTAATCATAGGTATTAAGTTGTCTATGAAAGTCAATAAAATCTTGTTAATCCGAAGCTGTGAGGATTAATAAGATTTTATTGACTGACATAGACAATTTAATACATTATCTAATCAAGTTGCATTTCTATGTCAAAGAAATAGAACTGACCTTATGTGCAATGATTTGAAATTTGTAGTACTAGTTTGCCATTCCGAGCCGTGCTGAGGAGCCCTTGTAGGGCGAAACGCAGCGTCTACGGCTGCCAAAGAATTTTCGTGCTTAAACTGATCGCTGAGGTCTGATCGTCGAAGTCTGAGGACATCTTTCTATTTAATGCCCAGGCGAACTGGCACTCTGCAATTTTCATAACTATTATAACATACTACAGTGTATATACAATAGATTTACAAGTAATACTGCTGGCTTAATGATGTTGCAATTAGTGAATCTAAAATATGAAATGCACACATTATCATGCCTAACAGTATATTTGATGCATTTGTTTATGTGGAAGAGCAATTACTGCATCTCTTCTACTCAATATACAACTAGGATAGTAGCAGACTAGTTGTAATCTACATGTATTTTCGCGGTTTAACTATCCCTATGCAATCAAACATACTCGTACTCCTGTCGTTGTTTAAGACATTTTCATGTGATAACTGATCAAAACGTATCACTTCTAAAAGCCATCTGCCATCAATTTCCAACAGATACTCAAATAATCAATTTTTTGAAAGAGTTGAATTCTAATTTTGAATTGCTATTTATTGCAACAAGATGACTAAGTTTGTAAAAAAAATGATACTACCATTGGAACGATCATGCGCCAATTGTGCTGTACTGTAATTCTGGGAGCGTTTGAATCATGGGAACATCAAAATCAGAGGGAAATGACTCCATGAACACCCGGATTTTCGGAGTTCAAAATGGTCAGGTAAAAAATACCACCTCATAGATAAAAACTCGCGAATATTCGTGGGCCTACATAACAGCGATTAAAATTGAAAGTGGAATGTGAACTTACTCAGAAGAGCGCAAATGCAGGCAGCTAAGACTTCTCTCATCTCAAAGTAGGAAATTCAGTTGACAGCCTTTAGAAACGCAGCAAACTTATGAAACGTCACGAAATGAGGAGACAATTTATCAGAAGACAGCGGTGCTACACTAGCATATCATCGTCTATCTAGTAGCTTTTGTTTCAATTCCCTTCTTCACATTGGCTATTGTTTCTGCTGCAGCAGCAAAGTTCAATGATGAAGGTTTAAATGACATTCAGAAATCCTAGTACAGTATTTTCCGTGATAGTTTATCGGTAACTAAGATACCATCCAGGACATCCATTATGTTTCAGTTGTCTTCTAAGTGGGTATTACAAAAGCAACAGTGTGGTATTATAGAAGTGTGAGACTGAATAACGTCATGAGCGAAAAAATTTCATTTCCATGGTCGACTGAGCTTACTAATTGCGTCGATAGGCCCGCGTGAGATCAAGTTAGGCAAATCCATTTCTTCATGGCTTAATCAAAGCGATTTAGCATATCTAAATTAATTTGATGTCATCATGAAAAGCATCCTTAGGACAGACGCAACAGTGTAATACATCAGAAATATGATATGTACTTGTAGGCGATATATCAGCTAAAGGACGTCGGCACGGGGAGAGCGGTGAAAGCGGCTTAAAGAAAAAGAGATTATAGGAATTTCGCATATTACAAAGTAGACACATAATTGATGTAAAAGTACCTTGACCGTGCAAAGAAATTGAAAATGAAGAATAGGCCCATCGTAAATATACACACTTTGATAACATTGCAATGTGTTCACCGATTGCTCAAGTGAAACAATAAAGCGCTTTCTTGTCTTTCTTATTTCAAGGTCGCTACTATTGCACTATATACATGATTCCGTTAATTCGATTTATCAGGTCAGTCTACCCTTCGTTAACATTCTTCGTTAAAATCCTATGCGTATGAAATGTTCCACCCTGCCCCACCTCATATGTCATTTCATTAGAATGTGAATATATATCTACAGATAATCGTTTTTGATGGGATTTTTTTTGATGGATTGAAGGGACCAGGGCCTACAGCAATCGCCGGACCAGGCATTTGGAAGTGCTGTGACAGCCATAGAACTTCTTTCACAACAGTACATATCAATGCACAATCATATTCCGCAAAAGCTCATATGTGGGGCAGGAGAGTCAGTGGGGCAGGGGTGCACATGGGGGCAGGGGCGTACAATTCGGTGGGGCAGGAGCGTACATTTCTTATATATACATATATATATATATTGTGTAAGCGAAAATTAGTGTATTTTGGTAAAATGTTGTTTTGTTTACAAGTGTTGTTAAACAGTTGGTCGTTCATCAATTTATTGCATTTTTGTGAAGTTCTTTCTGTTTTTCTATATAATTGTTTTCCCTTGTGATCTAATACTTTGAAGGCGATGTTAGAATACCATTTTACAATATAATATTGATTATTGGACAACGTTTCGGACCTGAAAACTCGGTCCTACAGAATACAGAATTAATCCTAAAAAATACAGAATTAATTGATATTGAAATTGCTGAAGCTAAGAACAAACTGACATTGCTTCAGAAAGAACTGTGCAAAAATCTTATTGAATTAAGACAACATGTGACATCTGATTTTCGCTTCCTTGGACTGATGCACTTTATGCTTCGAATATGCAACTCAGTATCAGAAAATGTGAAATTCAAACAACTGAAGAAACTGATGAACTTATACGATGCTGAAGTAGTAACCCCATCCCAGCCCCCCCTCTGGCTGGAAGGTGAGGGAGAGGGCCAAGGATGTGCTGGGAGGAATGGGTCCGAGAGGAAGAAACGGGTCCCTCCCCCCCCCTCCTGCCAAACTTCCAACTTTGATGTTAGAGATGGTAGAAAGTCGTGCAATAGCTCATTTGAAAGCTAAAAGTGAGAAAAATGCAGTGAAAAGCTCAGTTTGAACTAATTTTCTTGGGTTTAGGGAGGAAAATGGCAGGAAACCGTCAGAGTTGGAAAAGGCAGGTGTTGGAGGTTTTGGGATGAGAAAGTCCATTTTTCGGGCAGAAGGAGCGCTCGGATGGGAAAACGGAGGACAGATTCGGACTCTACGTGAAATTTTGGGTTAGGAAGGATGTTTCCAGCGACATTGGAGAGAAAAACTTTTGAAGACCTCCCCCCCCCTCGGCAACGATCTTCCAACTTTGGTTGTAGCCATCGTAGAAAGTCGTGCAATAGCTCGTTTGAAAGCTGGGAGTGAGACAAATTCAGTGGAAAACATGGCTTGTTCCTACCTGCCTTCGTTTAGAGGTGAGACGTTATTGAAAATTTTGGACCTTGGCGAAAAACGACAGAGTTAGAATGTTTATGAAAATCGCTCTAGCGGGTGAAGCAAGCCTCGGACGGAAAAACAGAGACCAGATTTGGAATCAGCGTCAAATTCTGCCTCGGCATGCTAAATTTGAAAGTCATCGGAGAGAAAAAATTTTTCATAATTTTTCCGAAAAACGAGTTAGAATTTTTGCGATGGCTGTGGGCTGTAGAGCCAAAACGAAACATCGGATGGGAAAATGGAGGCCAGATTCGTATTCAACGTCAAATTCTACATGGAAATGGCGAATTTCTAGCTCCATCGAACCTCTAGAATCGGCGATAGACGGGTTTTTAGTGTTTGGATGATGGATATTACGTCATCAGCTGATCGCCACACACTATATAAGCTGGGAACCGACAGAGACTTGTCATTAAGACGAGAGATTGTCAACGGTAAGTCGTCTCTCTGAGCTCCGATGATAGCTTCGGACATTCCAAATACCGGGTTTCTGTGAGAAACCGACTTAGAAAATTTCATTGCTGAAGTCAGCTAAGGCGTCAGACTTAGAGGTTCGTCAGGAGATGGCCTTCGCCTCCAGGCCATAAAAGACTCCAAAACTTTAAAGGCTTGTAACTTTGCTTCTACAAGTCCGTTTGACTTGATTCAAAAAAGGTTCGGTCGCTATTGACCTGCCCTGTGATAGACTACTTATAAAATTTCATAAGTAGTGCTAAAAAGTTGAAAAATTTAAATTCACTAGTTTTGGAGGTTTTCTGGGGTTTTCGACCCTGCTGAATTCAACTAAGACATTCATAATGTTGTACGAGGCGAGCTTCGGTTCGAGACTTGTTTCCTGATGTAAATAACTCCACCGATTTTCATGTCAAAATCGGGGTCCGGATACCAACACAGTGATATGACGCACGCTCTGTCCGCGGGAGGTTGGATTTGTGGGCCGAGGCCTTGGAGTTGGGATAAGATCCCCTCTGAGTAATGCCTGTAACGGATTCATCAGCTTAACTTGTCTTTCCTCAAGTAATGATAGCATTACAGTATGACTTTGAAAACATAATCCTCACATTTACTGACATTTTATTTCTATACGTTACGCTCTGCTCAGGTTTGATATCAAACTTTCTCATTTTTCTTTGCAGTGAAAAATGACCAAAGATGTGAATAAACGCCTGCAATTTTTCAAATGCAGTTGTGGGGATGTTTTTAGGGGTGAGAATTTTCACCTTCATCATAAAAAGAATGCTGCGCATAGTGTTGCGGCTAAGGTGAGGTTTTGTGTGTGGTGCAATGTGAGGTGTGATGGCAGGAATGATGCGTTCAGTGAGATGCACTCGAAGTGTGTGTTTACAAAAATTTCAAAAGTTTTGATGAAGAAGATGATGTGTGGTGAGCAGGGAATGCTGTATGAGGAGGGAATGTGTGCTCGTTTGCCACCAGTAGAGGTGGTAAATGTTGAAAAGCGTGTTGCGAGTGATGTAGATTTGGATGCGAGTGCCTCCAAAAAGAGTAGAGTGATGTCGGTGAGATGGATTTCGTCGGATGATGAATGTATGAGTGTTGATTCGAGTGTTGCTGCTGCTGAGCGTGAGCTTGAGAAAGCTGTGAGGGCGATTGTGCCAGCACCCGAGGTGTTGGCACAATCAACACCTAGACCTTTGCCGAAGTGTGTTGAGAAAGTTGAGAGGTCGACTGTTCCGTGTGAAGTTGTGCTGTCGAGGGATGATGTGCGTGCTTACACGAATGTGAGGCATGAGTGTACAAAGTTAGAAGGAAGAGTGAGATCGCTGAAGAGTACGCTGAAGGAGGTGACTGCTGAGCGTGATAGTTTGAAGTTGAATGCTGAGAGTGTGACTGAAAAGTTAAGGGAGTGTGCGGCTGCAAAAGAGAGTATGGTGAAGGAGAGAAAGTTGAAGGAAGAGGCGGTGACGAAGTTTGAGAAGTGTGATCGAGAGCGAAGTGAGGAGCGCATGCTGAAGGAAGCGGCGCTTGAGGAAGTGAGTTTGTTGAAGAATGAGTTGGCGCGTTTAAAGGAGTGTGAGAAGGTGAAATCCCTCACAACTATGCACATCCCCATCCTGGGTGTCGTCCCTGACAAGCCAATTGTGTATCGAAATACAAGCAACGACGACACTCAGGAGTGCTACAGCTGTGCGGATGTCCGTTGCTACCATATAAATATTCACCACACCGACGACATCCGCATAGCTTGTTCAAAGCCATACAAGTATCGTGAGTATAATGACTGAGATATATCATCATGCCATCTTTCCAACTCTTACTTCTTTCATTTCAGGAGCCATAAAGAAGTAAAAGCTATTTCTCGTGAACGCACCAAACGGCCTTTTCAAAGGCCACTCTTAATGTGGCTAGATCGGTCCCAAGCCCGACAGCATCTTCGGATGTGAACACAGAGGGAATCTACAATTAAAACTTAGTAAAATAGATGTGTGAGATGGATTCAACCCGAATCCTATAACACCTTTACATCTACTGACTGTTATCAGGTTGTTTTGACTTGCTATCTAGTTGAATAGTCTCTTGCTATCAAGAGATTCACTTCTGCTCATAAAGCACATCATCGCTGTAATACCTCCTTTGCTCGAGCGTTCCTTCGGGACGGCGGGTACTGCCGTAGAGGGATTGTGTTGCACGGGTTGTTCGTCGTTTGTTAGACCGAAACCTCTAAGCCGTTGCTCATGTTGGACGTTCGACTTCATACTCAACGTGACGCTTTCTCTCGCCAGGTCAGAGTACTTCAGCCATTCGACAAAGGTTAGTCTTTAGTGAAATGTAATTCATTAGATGTCCCTTCAATGATTGCTCCCATGATAAACGTTGATGAGACAAATGAAATGATTCTCATCTTCTCTTTTCAGTGATTGAAATCTACTAACACACTACCGTATAATCGTCCACTATGGGCAAGACATGATAGAGCCTCCACGCGATTTGCCCTGGGCAGTCTTTAGACTGGCGAATACTATCACTAAGTTGAATCTGCTATCAGTCAACTTGAACGCTGCATTGTATTAGAGGGGTATATAAATCACTGCCTCTCATTTCATTTCATTTCAATAATGCAGACGCCGAACACTCAAGTCAGCTCTCCTGACAAGCCTCGGTTAAAGCCGAGAAATTTATTTCGCGAGTTTCAGCGGGCTGACGAGCGAAAAAAGCTGTATGAAAATCTGGCACGGATAGGTGCATCGCAGTTTAGCGATGATGATACGACTGAGTGGGACTACATACCACCCCCAACTACTCAGTCGGTATTAGTAGAGGTAGGTGCTGCTGTCATGGAGAGAATCAAAGACTCTCTCAGCAGAATCGGCCTGAAGTAAGATGAAGGCCACGAGAACGAACCACCGGCCCTCTTAAGGGCCACCATGGGGCAAGACATGATAGAACCTCCACGCGGTTTGCCCTGGCCAGTCTTTAGAATGGCGAATATTATCATTAGGTTGAATCTGTTATCAGTCAACTTGAACGTTGCAAATGAAGTTCGGTGTAATACTTCCTTTCGACGGGCGTTCCTGTAAAGGGCGGCGGTGAAACCCGTAGCTATGTATACCGCAAGGGACATTCGGCAATGGTCAATCTTGTTAAACCTCTCTGCGTCATGTTTGCAAGTGATTGCCTCTGTCTCAACGTAGTATGCATTCGCGCCAGGGCGACATTTAGCCAACTGTCGGAGGTTGCCTTATAAACTTTCCATTGCATACGTTATGAGAACCATGAGTTCTGCTTGTCTCTATCACGGAGACGAAATGATGAATGGAATGAAGGGAGGACATTCATGCGCCACACGCAACACATCAAAGACTTCTCTCTTCGCTAGTGAACAAGCTCTTGTCAATGTCGTCAGAAACTGTATCATGGTTTGTAAAAGTTTTACTGCAGCATAGGTTGATGTATAGTTAGAAAGTTTGATCATTGAAGTTGTATTCGTAAGTCTAGTCAGAAAGTGTATCATGGTTTGCAAAAGCAAAGTTTAGTATAGTCAAATATTTTTACTGTAACACAGGTTGATGTATAGTTAGTCAAGTTTGATCATGATGTTTTATGAAACATACATGTCATGAAATGCAAGTGTTAGTGTAGTCAAATAATTTTACTACGACGCACGTTTGTGAAAATAAAGTTTGATCATTGAAGTTGTATTCGTAAGTCTAGTCAGAAAGTGTATCATGGTTTGCAAAAGCAAAGTTTAGCATAGTCAAATATTTTCACTGTAACACAGGTTGATGTATAGTTAGTCAAGCTTGATCATGATGTTTTATGAAACACACATGTCATGAAATGCAAGTGTTAGTGTAGTCAAATAATTTTACTACGACGCACGTTTGTGAAAATAAAGTTTGATCATTGAAGTTGTATTTGTAAGTCTAGTCAGAAAGTGTATCATGGTTTGCAAAAGCAAAGTTTAGTATAGTCAAATATTTTTACTGTAACACAGGTTGATGTATAGTTAGTCAAGCTTGATCATGATGTTTTATGAAACACACATGTCATGAAATGCAAGTGTTAGTGTAGTCAAATAATTTTACTACGACGCACGTTTGTGAAAATAAAGTTTGATCATTGAAGTTGTATTCGTAAGTCTAGTCAGAAAGTTTATCATGTTGTACGAAGGTTTTACTGCAGTACAGGTTGATGTATAGTTAGTCAAGCTTGATCATGATGTTTTATGAAACACACATGTCATGAAATGCAAGTGTTAGTGTAGTCAAATAATATTACCGCGACGCACGTTTGTGAAAGTAAAATTTGATCATTAACATTGTATGACTGGCCGAACTCACCACAGCACTGGAAAGTTTTAGAAGGTTTTACTGCACAGTGTAGATTGTCTTGTAACTTACTTTCACAGTGTTAGAAAGTTTTATTGGAGACAGTTGTCAACTGTTTCCCTATTAGAAAATTCAAACTCCATGACTGTTAGATAAGCTTCATCAGGTTTACTAAAAGCAGTCTTCTACTGCAGTGAGACTGAGAGTTTAGAATGTTATATGAAAACAGTGTTCACCACAGTGCTAGAAAGTTTTACTGCACTGTGTAGATTGTTTCACAGTGTTAAAAGGTCATATAGTAAGTACTACAGTGGTGAATGCTGTATAAAACCTGGTAAAGTCTTGTCACAAACGTTGAGTGTGTGAGGGTTAGTCATAAGTTCCATGACATTTAATCAGATGGGTCATAGCACAAGTCCTAAAGTCCGTAATCCAAGGGTAGGGTCATCTACGGTTGGATTTAGGGATTTAGGGTTTTATATAACACAAATGAACCGTGAAACATGAAGTCTATCACGTTGTTCATATGAGATGCATTATTAAGTGCTGCTAGTCATCGAAATGAAAACCGAAGTCATCATGAATTGAACATGAAACCTATGAGATGGATAAGAATCATTGTTGATGTATGCATTATTTCATGACAGCAGAGTTTCAATCGTTTACAAGTCACAGGGATGAATGTGTATTAAGAGTTAACCAAACGCTGTTTATAAAGTGACATGTAATTTGCGACTAACACTTAGTCTATCGGGTTTATCACTTGTGAATGAGCAAGTGAGATTTACATGACATCGAATTAGGAAATGTAAACCAAGCGTCATATGAAAGTGTATAGAATAAATATTTTGCAAACGAACGTTTTTGGATGTGTTGCACACCTTTGCTGTGCCAGAAGTTTTACAATGTCAAGTTCATTCTTGAACATGTCAATGATATGGATACATTCCTAAAGTCCATAATCCAAGGGTAGGGCTATGGATTTAGGGATTTAGGGTTTTATATGACACAAGTGAATGTTAGCCGTGAAACATAAAGTCTGTTACTCTTGGTCATAATGTACATATGAGACAAATTGTCAAGTCTTACCAGTCGCTGGAATGAAAGATGAAGTACAAAGTATAAAATAAAATTAGAATCATTTCAGTGTTTGTGACGTTAGGAATAATATCAGAATCCTTTCAGTGTTTGCAAGATAGGCGAAGTATAAAATAAAGTCGTGGACATGTCACTGTTTGTAAGTTAGGAATTTTGTCAGAATCATTTCAGTGTTAGTAAGATAGGTAAAGTATAAAATAGTGTCACAAGCATTTCACTGTTTGTAACGTTAGAAATAAATTT
Source organism: Prostheceraeus crozeri (assembly GCA_907163375.1). Taxonomy (NCBI): domain Eukaryota; kingdom Metazoa; phylum Platyhelminthes; order Polycladida; family Euryleptidae; genus Prostheceraeus; species Prostheceraeus crozeri. The sequence continues at coordinate 252,363 of CAJQUW010001560.1, forward strand.
GATGTTTGTAAAGTTTGAAATCATGCTAGAATCCTTTCAGTATGTGTAACGTTAGAAATAAAGTTGATGTGTGAGAACTGTATTCCAGTCATGGTTTAAGTGACAATGTGTGTGTGTGTGATTCAGCATATGTTTGAAGACAAGCGCTGTTAAAGGGTTTTGAGATGATGTGAATTTTATCACGTCATGTTCATGGATGTAACAGAATGAATGTCTCTACTGCTTGAGTGTATAAGATAGAACACATATCGTAGTTGTTGCATGTAAACTGGAGGTTCATATTCGATGAAAGCAAAGATTGAGATTGCAAAGTTTAATGAATAGGTAGTGTAGCTAACTGGTTAGACATAGTTATAAGAAACCGCAGTAACATATCGATACAGGATCATATTGCATTAGGATTGTTAATTTATGAAAGTAATTCATGTAAAGTTAAACTGAAGTAGTTTGTATATTTGATGAAGACAAGATACTATGAGTGTGAACGTAGGAATAGAATGCAATGGAGTATGCGTTGAAATGATTGTATGCCAACTGTATATGAAAAGTTATTTCCAACAGCAAATGAGTAACACGAACGTATTAAGGTGCTACAAGTCTTTCATATTGATGAGGTTGACTGGAAGAAATGACTGTTGTCGTAAATGGGGAATTCAGCCAATGTTGAAAGTCAGGTACTGCGAAAGTTTTTATGATCATATTTGTCAAGATTGAATGCAAAGTATCACATCATGTTTATAGATGAAAAGTGGAAGAGAATAAATGTCTTTGCAGGGTTTGAGTGTATAGGATAGAACGCACGAAACAGTTACACTATGTAAATAAAGTTAGTGTCACAGTTGATGAAAGCTAGCTTTGATAGACTTCACATGGGTTGTTATGTAGAATGAATTGATATTCATAAATGGAAGTATGATGTAGTGATAAAGTTTCTAAGCCTTTCTTATGAGTGTCTATGTAAGGCTGACTTTCATAAGTTGAGAAATGACTGTCTTCATAAGTGCAGAATAAAAGTATTTAGCTAGCGTGCATTATCTTTCAGGGATGATTGAACTCAAGTATTGTTATGCAGTATGTCTTGTGATGATATATCGTATTGAACACTGTATCAAGTCATAAGTATGGGTATGAAGTATAATAGAATAAATGTTTCATTCACAGGTTGAGAATATAGGTGGCACAAAGTATTGGTTGTATGTCATAGAGGGAAAAGCAAGTAACTTATAGAGTGACAGAGTCGATGTGTATGTAAAGGTATGTTAACGTATACATCCTATCTGAGAAATAGTATTACGTCTCTGTGTAGATGTTTCAATAACGTTTCATGGTTGCATTAGAATAAATCTGGTCAGTTGGGTAGTTCTCCCTTTAATTTTTTCTTTATATTCTCTCTCTCTCTATGTCTGCCTGTGTGTATTTTCTTCTTTGTATCTGGTTGGGTGAGTGTTGTGACTTTTTAAGTTGGTTTCCTTTAGAGTATAGAATATTCATTTCGTATAGAATATGATAATAGGAATATATTAAGGGTAGTATCTTTGCATATTGCAAGAGGTATAGCATCATGGCTAGCAAGGTAGCAGCCAAATGATGCCATTTGCTTCTTCTGTTTTTTGTATCAATTTCATTAGTTTGATGAATACTTATAAGTCATCGCTTTATTATCACGCACTCAAACGCACATAGACACGCTCACACAAACATGCATGGAATTCGCTCACATAGAGCTGCTACCTTGCTAGCCATGATGCTATACCTCTTGCAATATGCAAAGATACTACCCTTAATATATTCCTATTATCATATTCTATACGAAATGAATATTCTATACTCTAAAGGAAACCAACTTAAAAAGTCACAACACTCACCCAACCAGATACAAAGAAGAAAATACACACAGGCAGACATAGAGAGAGAGAATATAAAGAAAAAATTAAAGGGAGAACTACCCAACTGACCAGATTTATTCTAATACAACCATGAAACGTTATTGAAACATCTACACAGAGACGTAATACTATTTCTCAGATAGGATGTATACGTTAACATACTTTTACATACACATCGACTCTGTCACTCTATAAGTTACTTGCTTTTCCCTCTATGACATACAACCAATACTTTGTGCCACCTATATTCTCAACCTGTGAATGAAACATTTATTCCATTATACTTCATACCCATACTTATGACTTGATACAGTGTTCAATACGAAATATCATCACAAGACATACTGCATAACAATACTTGAGTTCAATCATCCCTGAAAGATAATGCACGCTAGCTAAATACTTTTATTCTGCACTTATGAAGACAGTCATTTCTCAACTTATGAAAGTCAGCCTTACATAGACACTCATAAGAAAGGCTTAGAAACTTTATCACTACATCATACTTCCATTTATGAATATCAATTCATTCTACATAACAACCCATGTGAAGTCTATCAAAGCTAGCTTTCATCAACTGTGACACTAACTTTATTTACATAGTGTAACTGTTTCGTGCGTTCTATCCTATACACTCAAACCCTGCAAAGACATTTATTCTCTTCCACTTTTCATCTATAAACATGATGTGATACTTTGCATTCAATCTTGACAAATATGATCATAAAAACTTTCGCAGTACCTGACTTTCAACATTGGCTGAATTCCCCATTTACGACAACAGTCATTTCTTCCAGTCAACCTCATCAATATGAAAGACTTGTAGCACCTTAATACGTTCGTGTTACTCATTTGCTGTTGGAAATAACTTTTCATATACAGTTGGCATACAATCATTTCAACGCATACTCCATTGCATTCTATTCCTACGTTCACACTCATAGTATCTTGTCTTCATCAAATATACAAACTACTTCAGTTTAACTTTACATGAATTACTTTCATAAATTAACAATCCTAATGCAATATGATCCTATATCGATATGTTACTGCGGTTTCTTATAACTATGTCTAACCAGTTAGCTACACTACCTATTCATTAAACTTTGCAATCTCAATCTTTGCTTTCATCGAATATGAACCTCCAGTTTACATGCAACAACTACGATATGTGTTCTATCTTATACACTCAAGCAGTAGAGACATTCATTCTGTTACATCCATGAACATGACGTGATAAAATTCACATCATCTCAAAACCCTTTAACAGCGCTTGTCTTCAAACATATGCTGAATCACACACACACACATTGTCACTTAAACCATGACTGGAATACAGTTCTCACACATCAACTTTATTTCTAACGTTACACATACTGAAAGGATTCTAGCATGATTTCAAACTTTACAAACATCAAATTTATTTCTAACGTTACAAACAGTGAAATGCTTGTGACACTATTTTATACTTTACCTATCTTACTAACACTGAAATGATTCTGACAAAATTCCTAACTTACAAACAGTGACATGTCCACGACTTTATTTTATACTTCGCCTATCTTGCAAACACTGAAAGGATTCTGATATTATTCCTAACGTCACAAACACTGAAATGATTCTAATTTTATTTTATACTTTGTACTTCATCTTTCATTCCAGCGACTGGTAAGACTTGACAATTTGTCTCATATGTACATTATGACCAAGAGTAACAGACTTTATGTTTCACGGCTAACATTCACTTGTGTCATATAAAACCCTAAATCCCTAAATCCATAGCCCTACCCTTGGATTATGGACTTTAGGAATGTATCCATATCATTGACATGTTCAAGAATGAACTTGACATTGTAAAACTTCTGGCACAGCAAAGGTGTGCAACACATCCAAAAACGTTCGTTTGCAAAATATTTATTCTATACACTTTCATATGACGCTTGGTTTACATTTCCTAATTCGATGTCATGTAAATCTCACTTGCTCATTCACAAGTGATAAACCCGATAGACTAAGTGTTAGTCGCAAATTACATGTCACTTTATAAACAGCGTTTGGTTAACTCTAAATACACATTCATCCCTGTGACTTGTAAACGATTGAAACTCTGCTGTCATGAAATAATGCATACATCAACAATGATTCAATTCATGATGACTTGGGTTTTCATTTCGATGACTAGCAGCACTTAATAACGCATCTCATATGAACAACGTGATAGACTTCATGTTTCACGGTTCATTTGTGTTATATAAAATCCTAAATCACTAAATCCAACCGTAGATGACCCTACCCTTGGATTACGGACTTTAGGACTTGTGCTATGACCCATCTGATTAAATGTCATGGAACTTATGACTAACCCTCACACACTCAACGTTTGTGACAAGACTTTATCAGGTTTTATACAGCATTCACCACTGTAGTACTTACTATATGACCTTTTAACACTGTGAAACAATCTACACAGTGCAGTAAAACTTTCTAGCACTGTGATGAACACTGTTTTCATATAACATTCTAAACTCTCAGTCTCACTGCAGTAGAAGACTGCTTTTAGTAAACCTGATGAAGCTTATCTAACAGTCATGGAGTTTGAATTTTCTAATAGGGAAACAGTTGACAACTGTCTCCAATAAAACTTTCTAACACTGTGAAAGTAAGTTACAAGACAATCTACACTGTGCAGTAAAACCTTCTAAAACTTTCCAGTGCTGTGGTGAGTTCGGCCAGTCATACAATGTTAATGATCAAATTTTACTTTCACAAACGTGCGTCGCGGTAATATTATTTGACTACACTAACACTTGCATTTCATGACATGTGTGTTTCATAAAACATCATGATCAAGCTTGACTAACTATACATCAACCTGTACTGCAGTAAAACCTTCGTATAACATTATAAACTTTCTGACTAGACTTACGAATACAACTTCAATGATCAAACTTTATTTTCACAAACGTGCGTCGTAGTAAAATTATTTGACTACACTAACACTTGCATTTCATGACATGTGTGTTTCATAAAACATCATGATCAAACTTGACTAACTATACATCAACCTGTGTTACAGTAAAAATATTTGACTATACTAAACTTTGCTTTTGCAAACCATGATACACTTTCTGACTAGACTTACAAATACAACTTCAATGATCAAACTTTATTTTCACAAACGTGCGTCGTAGTAAAATTATTTGACTACACTAACACTTGCATTTCATGACATGTGTGTTTCATAAAACATCATGATCAAGCTTGACTAACTATACATCAACCTGTGTTACAGTAAAAATATTTGACTATACTAAACTTTGCTTTTGCAAACCATGATACACTTTCTGACTAGACTTACGAATACAACTTCAATGATCAAACTTTCTAACTATACATCAACCTATGCTGCAGTAAAACTTTTACAAACCATGATACAATTTCTGACGACATTGACAAGAGCTTGTTCACTAGCGAAGAGAGAAGTCTTTGATGTGTTGCGTGTGGCGCATGAATGTCCTCCCTTCATTCCATTCATCATTTCGTCTCCGTGATAGAGACAAGCAGAACTCATGGTTCTCATAACGTATGCAATGGAAAGTTTATAAGGCAACCTCCGACAGTTGGCTAAATGTCGCCCTGGCGCGAATGCATACTACGTTGAGACAGAGGCAATCACTTGCAAACATGACGCAGAGAGGTTTAACAAGATTGACCATTGCCGAATGTCCCTTGCGGTATACATAGCTACGGGTTTCACCGCCGCCCTTTACAGGAACGCCCGTCGAAAGGAAGTATTACACCGAACTTCATTTGCAACGTTCAAGTTGACTGATAACAGATTCAACCTAATGATAATATTCGCCATTCTAAAGACTGGCCAGGGCAAACCGCGTGGAGGTTCTATCATGTCTTGCCCCATGGTGGCCCTTAAGAGGGCCGGTGGTTCGTTCTCGTGGCCTTCATCTTACTTCAGGCCGATTCTGCTGAGAGAGTCTTTGATTCTCTCCATGACAGCAGCACCTACCTCTACTAATACCGACTGAGTAGTTGGGGGTGGTATGTAGTCCCACTCAGTCGTATCATCATCGCTAAACTGCGATGCACCTATCCGTGCCAGATTTTCATACAGCTTTTTTCGCTCGTCAGCCCGCTGAAACTCGCGAAATAAATTTCTCGGCTTTAACCGAGGCTTGTCAGGAGAGCTGACTTGAGTGTTCGGTGTCTGCATTATTGAAATGAAATGAAATGAGAGGCAGTGATTTATATACCCCTCTAATACAATGCAGCGTTCAAGTTGACTGATAGCAGATTCAACTTAGTGATAGTATTCGCCAGTCTAAAGACTGCCCAGGGCAAATCGCGTGGAGGCTCTATCATGTCTTGCCCATAGTGGACGATTATACGGTAGTGTGTTAGTAGATTTCAATCACTGAAAAGAGAAGATGAGAATCATTTCATTTGTCTCATCAACGTTTATCATGGGAGCAATCATTGAAGGGACATGTAATGAATTACATTTCACTTTACTCCATATCATAAAGACTAACCTTTGTCGAATGGCTGAAGTACTCTGACCTGGCGAGAGAAAGCGTCACGTTGAGTATGAAGTCGAACGTCCAACATGAGCAACGGCTTAGAGGTTTCGGTCTAACAAACGACGAACAACCCGTGCAACACAATCCCTCTACGGCAGTACCCGCCGTCCCGAAGGAACGCTCGAGCAAAGGAGGTATTACAGCGATGATGTGCTTTATGAGCAGAAGTGAATCTCTTGATAGCAAGAGACTATTCAACTAGATAGCAAGTCAAAACAACCTGATAACAGTCAGTAGATGTAAAGGTGTTATAGGATTCGGGTTGAATCCATCTCACACATCTATTTTACTAAGTTTTAATTGTAGATTCCCTCTGTGTTCACATCCGAAGATGCTGTCGGGCTTGGGACCGATCTAGCCACATTAAGAGTGGCCTTTGAAAAGGCCGTTTGGTGCGTTCACGAGAAATAGCTTTTACTTCTTTATGGCTCCTGAAATGAAAGAAGTAAGAGTTGGAAAGATGGCATGATGATATATCTCAGTCATTATACTCACGATACTTGTATGGCTTTGAACAAGCTATGCGGATGTCGTCGGTGTGGTGAATATTTATATGGTAGCAACGGACATCCGCACAGCTGTAGCACTCCTGAGTGTCGTCGTTGCTTGTATTTCGATACACAATTGGCTTGTCAGGGACGACACCCAGGATGGGGATGTGCATAGTTGTGAGGGATTTCACCTTCTCACACTCCTTCAAACGCGCCAACTCATTCTTCAACAAACTCACTTCCTCAAGCGCCGCTTCCTTCAGCATGCGCTCCTCACTTCGCTCTCGATCACACTTCTCAAACTTCGTCACCGCCTCTTCCTTCAACTTTCTCTCCTTCACCATACTCTCTTTTGCAGCCGCACACTCCCTTAACTTTTCAGTCACACTCTCAGCATTCAACTTCAAACTATCACGCTCAGCAGTCACCTCCTTCAGCGTACTCTTCAGCGATCTCACTCTTCCTTCTAACTTTGTACACTCATGCCTCACATTCGTATAAGCACGCACATCATCCCTCGACAGCACAACTTCACACGGAACAGTCGACCTCTCAACTTTCTCAACACACTTCGGCAAAGGTCTAGGTGTTGATTGTGCCAACACCTCGGGTGCTGGCACAATCGCCCTCACAGCTTTCTCAAGCTCACGCTCAGCAGCAGCAACACTCGAATCAACACTCATACATTCATCATCCGACGAAATCCATCTCACCGACATCACTCTACTCTTTTTGGAGGCACTCGCATCCAAATCTACATCACTCGCAACACGCTTTTCAACATTTACCACCTCTACTGGTGGCAAACACAAAACCACACCTTAGCCGCAACACTATGCGCAGCATTCTTTTTATGATGAAGGTGAAAATTCTCACCCCTAAAAACATCCCCACAACTGCATTTGAAAAATTGCAGGCGTTTATTCACATCTTTGGTCATTTTTCACTGCAAAGAAAAATGAGAAAGTTTGATATCAAACCTGAGCAGAGCGTAACGTATAGAAATAAAATGTCAGTAAATGTGAGGATTATGTTTTCAAAGTCATACTGTAATGCTATCATTACTTGAGGAAAGACAAGTTAAGCTGATGAATCCGTTACAGGCATTACTCAGAGGGGATCTTATCCCAACTCCAAGGCCTCGGCCCACAAATCCAACCTCCCGCGGACAGAGCGTGCGTCATATCACTGTGTTGGTATCCGGACCCCGATTTTGACATGAAAATCGGTGGAGTTATTTACATCAGGAAACAAGTCTCGAACCGAAGCTCGCCTCGTACAACATTATGAATGTCTTAGTTGAATTCAGCAGGGTCGAAAACCCCAGAAAACCTCCAAAACTAGTGAATTTAAATTTTTCAACTTTTTAGCACTACTTATGAAATTTTATAAGTAGTCTATCACAGGGCAGGTCAATAGCGACCGAACCTTTTTTGAATCAAGTCAAACGGACTTGTAGAAGCAAAGTTACAAGCCTTTAAAGTTTTGGAGTCTTTTATGGCCTGGAGGCGAAGGCCATCTCCTGACGAACCTCTAAGTCTGACGCCTTAGCTGACTTCAGCAATGAAATTTTCTAAGTCGGTTTCTTACAGAAACCCGGTATTTGGAATGTCCGAAGCTATCATCGGAGCTCAGAGAGACGACTTACCGTTGACAATCTCTCGTCTTAATGACAAGTCTCTGTTGGTTCCCAGCTTATATAGTGTGTGGCGATCAGCTGATGACGTAATATCCATCATCCAAACACTAAAAACCCGTCTATCGCCGATTCTAGAGGTTCGATGGAGCTAGAAATTCGCCATTTCCATGTAGAATTTGACGTTGAATACGAATCTGGCCTCCATTTTCCCATCCGATGTTTCGTTTTGGCTCTACAGTCCACAGCCATCGCAAAAATTCTAACTCGTTTTTCGGAAAAATTATGAAAAATTTTTTCTCTCCGATGGCTTTCAAATTTAGCATGCCGAGGCAGAATTTGACGCTGATTCCAAATCTGGTCTCTGTTTTTCCGTCCGAGACTTGCTTCACCCGCTAGAGCGATTTTCATAAACATTCTAACTCTGTCGTTTTTCGCCAAGGTCCAAAATTTTCAATAACGTCTCACCTCTAAACGAAGGCAGGTAGGAACAAGCCATGTTTTCCACTGAATTTGTCTCACTCCCAGCTTTCAAACGAGCTATTGCACGACTTTCTACGATGGCTACAACCAAAGTTGGAAGATCGTTGCCGAGGGGGGGAGGTCTTCAAAAGTTTTTCTCTCCAATGTCGCTGGAAACATTCTTCCTAACCCAAAATTTCACGTAGAGTCCGAATCTGGCCTCCGTTTTCCCATCCGAGCGCTCCTTCTGCCCGAAAAATGGACTTTCTCATCCCAAAACCTCCAACACCTGCCTTTTCCAACTCTGACGGTTTCCTGCCATTTTCCTCCCTAAACCCAGGAAAAGTGAGCCAAACTGAGCTTTCCACTGCATTTTTCTCACTTTTAGCTTTCAAATGAGCTATTGCACGACTTTCTACCATCTCTAACATCAAAGTTGGAAGTTTGGCAGGAGGGGGGGGGAGGGACCCGTTTCTTCCTCTCGGACCCATTCCTCCCAGCACATCCTTGGCCCTCTCCCTCACCTTCCAGCCAGAGGGGGGGGCTGAGTCAGCCTGATGACTCAGCATTTCACATTTTGGCTTTGCGTCTGGGATGGGGTTACTACTTGCTGATATGTACCTGCCTGAAGAACAAGATCGAGTCATAAATTGCTCTTCGACCACATTGAGTAATGACGAAAACAGTCTACTTCAAAAGGGTATGGATTTCTGTTTGAAACCGAGATACGATGAATTGATGAAAAAGGTTGAAACAGAAAAATTGTATTCATCCATCAAGAAATCAGACTTTGAAAATGTGGTCAAAATTGTAAATAATGACAAACTCGTGGCTGATCTAAAAAGTTTTGCTTTTACAAAAACCACAGACAAAAGTAAAGGTCCACTTTCTAAACCAGAGCAAAATGCTTTAAACGTCTCAAAAACAACACAAACTTAGTTATTAAAAAGGCTGATAAAGGTGGAAAGTGTGTTTTAATGGATAGAGATGACTATAATGAAAAGTTGAACGCGATTGTGAATGACACTTCGAAATTCCTACCATTACAAACTGACCCAACTGATAAACTCGAGCGCGAATTGAATAATGTCATTGCAAATTCATCCAACAATATAAAAATCAAAAAACTAACCGGATACTTTCAGCCGGAATTCCTTTAAGATTTACCTAAGGTTCATAAATGTGTTTCTGATCCTCCTCTTCGACCAATTATTTCTATGGTTGGAACTGTTACTCATGAGGTAAGTCAATACTTGAATGGGTTGATCAAGCCTTATTGTGATTCTTCTTTCATGACTGACTCATCCTTTGATTTCGTAAATAAATCGATGTCTCTCAGCAACTTGAGTGGAAGGATCATGGCTTCAATGGATGTCGTCGGACTCTTTACTAATGTTCCAGTCATTGAAACTACACATATTATCTTGTCCAGATTATACTCGCATCCAAATCTTCCATCCCCACAGCATACCTAAGTCTATTATGGAGAAATTATTGCTACTTTGTACAACCCAAACTCCGTTTACTTGGAATGGGCAGTTATACAAGCAAATTGATGGTGTTTCCATGGGCTCACCACTTGGCCCTCTCTATGCCAATTTTTATATGTCTTACATTGAAAATCAAGTTTTCTCCAATCTTCCAAGTGAGGTGAAACCGAGATGTTATTTTCGATACGTTGATGATACCTTTCTTATTTTGCAATCACATGATGATCTTAACTTCATTATTGATAGATTCAAAGAAAACTCGGTTTTAGAATTCACCTTTGACATTGAGACGAATGGCACGTTACAATTTTTGGATGTTCTTGTCAAACGTGATGATATCCTAACATTCTCGGTTTATCGGAAAAGGTTTCGGGTGGTAGTTGCCTTGATTTCAATTCCTTCACAACTGAGCGCTACAAGATTTCTGTCATCAAGAGCTGTATTCATCGAGCTTTGTCTTTGTGTTCAGATTGGCCATCCTTTGTTAACGAAATAAGAACAGTTAAACAAATTTTGGTGAACAACAACTATCCTTTATCATTAGTGGATAAATATATCAAAATCCATCTTGACAGATTTCTCTCAAAAGAAGATAAAAAATAAACAGTAGATGTGATCTTCTATTACCATGGACAGTTGACTTCAAGCTCTACAATTGAAGAGAAAAGACTTACGAAGATTGTAAATGACAGTGTCAAGTCAGTATCAGAAGACAGCAAGATAAAAGTCAGAATTTATTACAAAAACCTAAAATTGTCATCAGCCATAAAAACTAAATTGGATAAATCAACATCAACTGATCGTGTCGTATACCAATATTCATGTCCGGAGAACATTTGTAACAATGCTCACTACATCGGCTATACGACAAACCAATTGTCAGTCAGATCCAAACAACACGAGAAAAATGGCTCAATCAAACAACACTCATTTGCCACACACAGCACAAAACCCAAAAACATCATTGACTCTATCTATGTGCTAGCTAAATTCTCAGATATCAATGAGTTGCAGATCGCTGAAGCCATTCTAATCAAAGAAAGAAATCCCACAATAAATAAAAGAGATATGGGATTAACTAGACATTTAAACGTTATTTGATAATAGTGATATTGTTATATGTTGTAACTTATGATTTTTAAATACTTTCATAGCTTCTTTGTACTTGAAAATGGACCGAGTTTTCAGGTCCGAAACGTTGTCCAATAATCAATATTATATTGTAAAATGCTATTCTAACATCGCCTTCAAAGTATTAGATCACAAGGGAAAACAATTATATAGAAAAACAGAAAGAACTTTACAAAAATGCAATAAATTGATGAACGACCAACTGTTTAACAACACTTGTAAACAAAACAACATATATATATATATTTTTTTTGAAAAACCATTGTGATTTCAGCAATGTATTCCGGACATGTTTCGATCGCCTCATCCAAGTTTCTTCGAATCGTTTGTCTTTGAGCCTTACGAATCGCAGACTTTGATGATCGGAGAGCTTGAGGTACTTTGAATTGAGGAAATTTTGGGACCACATGTTTTGATAAGCATTCTCGAAGGAATTTGTTCCGATATTCTGAACGAAGACATTTTTCCGCCGTGTGTATTGTTGAATTTATCTTTCTGCGAAATTCTGGGCTTAATGCTGATGTAATATTTTTGTACGATAAATCGCCCAATCTGATAAAATTTTGAAAAACCATTGTGATTTCAGCAATGTATTCCGGACATGTTTCGATGTATAAAATATCATCCTCAGCGGCAAGAAGCAAAAGGTAAAATCACAGCACACACAGTTATATACAAATCTACAGATTCAGACGGAGTGGGTGAGAGCCACTCCTTTCATTAGAAAGGGCGTCAAAGTTATCTCTAATCAAAATAGTTTCAAGAATTTTTGGAAATCTCGACCTGCCAATTACTGAGAAGTTCTCTTTCAAAGGTCGGTGCACATGCATAGATATCTCTGTCGGTAAAGGTTTTCCAGTGACATGTTCATTAATCCGAGTGGCTAAATGGCAACTAAAGTGTAACAAGGCCTTCCGCGCCTTGTTTTACAGAGCCTTTCGCATCTGCTCACACAAGTTTTTATATGAGCAAGCTACCTAGGAGATTCTAAACTTCAGTCGTATGAATGGCTACGCTGATAGTGTAATTCTAAAACTCAAAGACAAAGTTGAACAAAAATTGCGGAACAATGGACACACTGACCGACCTGAAGTAAAATTTGTAAATTGGAACATTCCTTTTATTAGTGAGGGCGTCAACGAATTAAAGAATCGGATTCATTTCATCAACAAAGCTTTACCAGAGAATACTAAAATCAGATTGATTTTGAAGACCTCCAAAACTCTGCATATGCGCCAGAATGTGGACACTATCTCGAGTGAGCTCAAGTCTAAAATCGTTTACGTTTATTCCTGTGATCGCTGCAATATGCGATACGTCGGCGTTACTATACGCCATTTAGCCACTCGGATTAATGAACATGTCACTGGAAAACCTTTACCGACATATGTGCCAGAATGTGGACACTATGTCGAGTGAGCTCGAGTGAGTGTAACTTTGACGCCCTTTCTAATGAAAGGAGTGGCTCTCACCCACTCCGTCTGAATCTGTAGATTTGTATATACATAACTGTGTGTACTGTGATTTTACCTTTTGCTTCTTGCCGCTGAGGATGATATTTTATATATCGAAACATGTCCGGAATACATTGCTGAAATCACAATGGCTTTTCAAAATTTCATCAGATTGGGCGATTTATCGTACAATATATATATATATATATATATATATATATATATATATATATATATATATATATATATATGACAAGAAAAGTATTAATAACTGTACTCAGCAACAGGAGAAGAATATATTGAAATTTGAATAGAAAACACAACTTTTTCTTTTATGCATGGGCGCTTTCTTTCTTCAGATGCTTTGTAAGTAATGAGATTCAGATAACATGCCATTTATAAAATTTCAAATATACATCATAAAGTTAGTCATTAGAAATAATATGTGAATTTGGAACAAATCTTCAAAGTGTTACGATGATATACAGCACAGGTTTCTGTTGAGGATAAGATAGTTACATGTAAGTCGAATTGAGTAATGGATCAAAGGATTCTATGAAGTATCTTTTTTTGTTTTTTTTCTACATCACAATCAGAAAACATCTTATTAAAAGGGAAAATAGAAAAAGATTTTCGTCCACATACATCTAAATGTTCACTTACACTTATCTGTCTACAATCAGGGTTGTTTATCTGTTGTTTGTAAATTCTTGTTCTGCACCTCATTGTATTTTTAGTCTCACCAATGTAATATTGGTTGCATCCGTGGCATATAATTACGTAGATAACATAAATGAAAATGTTACTAAAAATCAAATAATCAATCCAATAATCATCCATACGATCGTTATTCTCCTAATGCAATGACAAACGATGCTACTCGGAATTACCAACGCTCAAATAGACATGAAACATACTGAGTCTCCAGGAATACAATGACTTTTTTAGGAGGAGTAGTGTAAGATGTATCGATAAGGATGGGACACTTGAGTCTGAATTCAATGCTTGCATAAAAAGTGAATTTTCTAGCAAGGAAGTAAAACCATGTCAAGCTGATGTAAAAGTTGTAAATTCATCAAGTAGGATTTTGACTGAGCCTGAAAAATAAGTATTGAACAAAGGGCTAAAATTTAAACCTACTCCTCGCGAAAATAGTGAAGAACTCAAAGTGGACATCAAACAATATACTCGCAAGTTGAAATTAACGGAATACTTTTGTGTTCATAATAACAAAGTCAGTCAGAATGGACTTTAAAGTTTAATTCAAAATAAATCTCCTTTCAATCCTTAAACGGGAAGGAATGCGGTGTTATACAACATTTGTGAAACTTAAGAAAAAATCAACATAACTGAGGAAAGTGATGTAATGAAAACAAAGTCTAATTTAAATAGAAATGAGGAATATTCATTGAAATCTGTAAGCGCCAATCCTGATATAATTATCAAAGAAGCGGATAAAGGAGACGCTACTGTGATTATGGATAAATCCTATTCTGAAAAAAAGATTTTAGATATGCTAGATGATAAAAACTTTTACAAAAAATTGCTATCTAATGAAGACAAACAAATTATGAGAGTCATTAAAAAAACCATTCAACTGTTTTCAAATAATCTAACCAGCAAGGAAAAAACTATTTGATTAATTTCGAATTCAAAAGCAGCAATTTTTATGGATTGCCAAAAATTCATAAATCAAAAATGATCAAGAATGCCATTTCTGAACATAATTCAGAATACGTTGATATTCAAAATCCTTCAGATTTACCTTTTAGACCTATTGTTGGTAGTCCGAATGCACCCAACGCCTTAGCAATTTTTTGGATATCATTCTAAAACCTCTATGCATGCATATACAAAGTTTTGTAAGAGATGATCTTGATTTTTTAACAACTTTGCCTAAGCGCATACTTATCGACGGCAAGTTGGTGACTTTTGATGTTGTTAGTTTGTATACAAACGTTCCCCATGAACTAAGGTTGCGGTAAAATTTTGGCTTCAACAATTCCCAAACGCAATTGACAGTCGCTTCAATCATTCATTTATTTTAGAATGCTTAAAATCTGTTTTGGCAAATAATACTTTCGAATTTGGTAATAATAACTGGTGCAAACAAATCAAAGGCACCTCAATGGGCACAAAAGTGGCCCCAATATACGCAAGCCTAAAACTTGGCTATCTTGAAATTCAATTGAAAAATCGACTTATTGAAGTGTGGGGTAGTGATACTACAAATGAATGAGTAGCTGGAAAGATACTTGGACGACTAATTTATTATTTAGAAATTTTACGTTGAAAAGTTAAACCGATTTCATGATATTCTTAATAATCTTGATATCAACATTTCATTCACCATGGAAATGAGTGACAAGGCGATCCCTTTTCTCGATATTCTCGTGATTAAAGAGGAAGAAACAATACACACTGACATTTACTATAAGACAACTGACAGTCAGCGTCATCAATATCTAAACTTCTTCCCCTGCCATCCCCGCCATGTTAAAAGAGCGATCCCCTACAACCTTGCGAGACGTATATGCATGATCTGTAGTGATGATGTCAATCGAAGGAACCGCCTGGACGAATTTAGGCAATCTTATTACAATTATGGCTATCCTCACTCATTAATTGATGATAGCATTTCAAAATCTGTAAAGATTGACCGTTCATCACTTTTTCTTACAAGTGACAAGAAAAATAATATTGATTCTGTCATACCTTTTGTACACACATGCAACCCTAGAAACATAAACATTTTACCAGCTATTTCTCATGTGAATTCAATATTGAAAAATGACTATAAAACTAAAGAAATTTTCGGAGATTCTATTTTTATTAGTAATAATCGACAACCACGAAATTTGAAATTTTTTTTTTTTTTTTTTTAACAGACGGAAAATAGCTGCGCGTCTTAGTGGATTCTTTGTAAATCCACATTTGAAAGTCAACAAGTACATAACGTAAATAAATGCAATGACTTGAGATGCGGTACATGTAACATCCTACAAGAAGGATCTTCTTATACATTTGATGGACACATTTTCCATGTAAATTGTAATATTTGTTGTGATACCAGCAACGTTGTATATGTCATCACCTGCCCCGATTGTCAAAATTATTATATTGGAGAGACTGGGACATCCTCAAGAACCAGAGTACGGGTTCACAAACGACAAATTTTAAATGCCAATTATAGACAAATTAAATTAAGTGAACATCTGGAAACGTGTGGTAGGGGCAACATGTCAATTTTTCTTTTTACAAGCTTTTTTCTGAAAACAATATTGAACGTAAATGTAAAGAAAAATATGTTGTAGATCGCTTTCATCCAAAATAAAATTCATAAATCACTTTTAATATGAGATGCCTTTTATATTAGTTCGCATATGTTCTTCTATACTTAAATCTATGTTTCAATCTGATGCATAAATTAGATATCGTTGAAGTATTTTAGCATAGAAAACTATGACAAAGTTATTTTTCTATTTACTATGCATGTACATGTCCTACTATGTAAATGACCATACAACTTCCATATCTATGATGAATGTATACTTGAAATTATGATGATCTTGCTTTTTGCTTCACTTTGCACCTGAAGAATAAAGAAAGCGCTTGTTGCTGTAACTTTTGTTGAAATCTATCGTTGGAATTCTTGTTTTCGCTGCTTCCTTGGATAAGCTACAGAGTTTCCCATTTATTCCATTTATCCCTTTCTTTATTTCTGTGATTTCAGGTACACAACGAAAATTTTGCTTTTACGAAGCACTTAGAAATAATGCAGTGGCTGAAATCTATAAAACAGCCCTACAAAAACCAATTCCAAAACTCCCTAGAAAATTATTTACACAACCGATTGAACAAGAAACTGAAAGGCAAAATGAACTTAGAAAAGATTTTCGTTTAACAAATGTCAGAAATTAGAAGATTGAAATTAACAGCTGATATAAAATCTAAAATGGTAGAAAATGTTGACAAAGAGATGGCAGAATTTTTTAATCAATATTATGACAAAGAAGAAGCTGAAATTCATCTAAATCAATGGCAAGAATTAACTGGTAAAGAAGAAGAACATAGTGCTATGATTTGGGAGAACAAGAAACAATTCTTCATTTCTGAAAAACATTTACTATCAATAGAAACAAAAAATAAGCTTTTGCCACAAAAGAATTCTTCAAAGAATCGAAATTGGCTAGCAAGAAAAGAATAATAATGGAAATAAACGCAACTATATTAATGGAAGTGAAAACATTTGGAGAAAAGAAGACTACCATCACGCTGGGCCTACATCACATTACCCTTAGCAACAAGAGAGTGATAATTCCCAATACGATGTCAATTGAACCGCTCATCAAAGGTACCAATATTACAGAAATTGGAGAAATGCTGGTACATTCAATAGGCCAAAGTACTCAATCATAAGCTATCGGTGATAGAAAAACGTATATGTCTATGCACGCAGTTACCTATAACTCTTCTTAATATCTATAATGTATAAAAGCTCATCTATGTCCATGTATTTCTTCTTTTGGTGGGGAGTATTCCTTAGTTTTGATTGACTTCTATTGGGATTTTATTTTACTTATTAACTGACCATTTTTGAACATCCCATATTTTCGTATATATATATATTGCATCTGAAGTATATATATATATTGCACCTATTGCATCTGAAGCTGATTGTATAAAAATTTTGATACAGAAAATCGAAAGTCTAATCCGAAGAATGCAATGGAAAGCATATTTTTTTCAAAAACCAAACAATAAAAACTTCAAATGATAACTTTGGATTCAAATCTGATTCTTGCCCTCCAACTGATGAACTTCTAAATCCATTTGAGCAAGATTTGTATATTCTCATTCAAGAAATTGAATTCCGACAATACAGCAATCCATTTTTGAGAAAACTAGACAAGGACAAGAAAGAAATTCAAAAGTCAAAGAATGTATTTGTATTTGCTGACAAAACAACAAACCTATATGAAGTTTCTGCGAATGAATATAACAAAGTACTTACAGAAAATATAGCTCAATTATACAAGAAAACAGAAAATACAACTTTATCTCAAGTAAACAGTTAAGCAAAAACCATCAGTGACTCTTATCGTTTATCTAACTATGTAGAATGCTAAGCCCCGCGTGAATCTTTCATCACTTTAAAAGACCACAAAGACAATTTCGAGAACAATGTAAAATGTCGACTTCTGAATCCAGCAAAAAGTGAAATCGGAAAAATCAGCAAGCAGCTTTTAGAAAGATATAACAATGAAATCAGAGACTCTACAAAAATTTTGCAATGGAGAAATTCAACGATGGTTATTGAATGGTTCAAAAACATTCCAGACAAGAATGATTCCAGCTTCATGAAGTTTGATATTGTTGACTTCTACCCATCCATTGATGAAAACCTTCTTTCAAAAAGTATTGACTTTGCCAAGTCCTTAACCAACATTTCCGAAAAAGATGTAAATGCAATCAATCATGCGAGAAAATCGTTATTATTTAGCAAGAACACATCATGGATAAAAAGAAGCAACCACTTATTCGATGTTACTCAAGGCAGCTTCGACGGCGCCGAGGTATGTGAACTTGTGGTACTTTTTCTTTTTTCACCAAATGGCCATCCGATTTGGAAAGGAAAACATAGGCTTGTATAGAGATGACGGCCTTTGTGTTCTCAAAAATCATTCTGGACCAATGAAAGATCGTGCAAGAAAAGACTTGATAAAAATCTTCGGTGATTTCGGATTAAAAATAACTGTCGAGTGCGATCTCAATTCAACTGATTTTCTAGATGTATACTTTGATCTAAGAAATCATTCATATCGACCTTACAACAAACCCGGCAATACTCCGTTATGCATTCATACGAAATCAAATCATCCAAAGACAATAATCAAGCAAATTCCTAAAATTTCATAGTTCGTCCGTACGGGAGGTTAGTCATAATTGTGTGAAAAAAACAATCGCTCCCTTTGTTTGACGTAAATCTATTTTAAAAATTTTTTCAAAAAATCACCCGACGCGTTTCGTCAATCCGACAGTCTCAAGGGCTTAGTATGTGACACAAGTGTTAAAAGGTAGGTTTATATACAACAAATCAGTAGTCCAGTCAGGACAACTCATCATGTCAGCTCATGACGTCTGTTCAGTAGCGGCATTTTCAACGCAATGTTACGTGATTCAGCCATCCTAGTAGTAATCGCCGAGTTTTGCTTGTCCAAAATTTTATGACTAAAATCATCAATGGTCATCACTTCATCGCAATGGTCTAACAAGTTATGTTCAGTTAATGCACTTTTTGTATCTCGATTCTTTAAACTACGTTGGTGTTCGTTGAATCTAGTTCTGAAAGGTCGACATGTTTGACCTATGTACAGTACTTCTTCTGGCAACGATTGCAAGAGAATTCATAAACTACATATTTATGCTTACAGTTAAATTTTGGGCCGATTGTCAAGCAAATATTGCAAGTACACTCATTATTAGATTTTCTTTTAAATGCTGTTGCTAATTTTTTACCAGGTTTTGATGTGATGCGTACAGGTATACTATACTTATTTTTTACTTTATTGATTTTTCTTGAAAAAACTTTCACCCACGTAGTCAAGGGAGAGAGAGATTAACGTCGTTATTTCTTCCGTTATTACTTGCGTTAATTTTATCATTTTTATAACTATCCACATTATCAACATGGAACCCATTACTTTCTAGCCTATTTTTCATAATTTGTTGTGCTTTGAACGTATCAAATGTATCAGAACATCTGTCTTCAACATACCGAAAACTATTACTAACAAAATTATCTTTTACATAGTTGGGGAGCCAACTGTCTTTTCTTAAGCTAATATCTGAATGGCACGGTTTGCTGTACCATTTGTAACTCAGTTTGTTTTTAACGGATATACTAATGTCCAGAAAATCAAGATAATCGGTATCGGGGTTTTCTGAAGTCAATTGAATATCACTGTTTACAGAGTTAAAAGTATCGAGGATTATTTTCATCGTATCTTTATTTTTGGGAAATGGTCCCATGATGATATCATCAATGTATCTTTTAAAGATGGCTGGGACAATACTATGTTTTGTTTTTAATATATCGAGCCCTTTATTCTCAATGTTGTTCATATAAGTTATGGAAAACGGCGGGGAAAAGTGTGTTCCCATAGGACAACCCTTTATTTGTAAATATGTTTTTTGGTTATACGTTATTTCATAGTTGTAAGCTATAAATTTAAGAAAATCGATTAAATCCTCAACATTTAATCCATAATTATCAATGTCACTGAAGATGGAGCTGATAAGACATGACATATCATTCCTCAAGAAAAGGTCCACCATCATCAATCAAGACATATCCTACGAGTACCTCAACATCGTCAGACATCCTATGGAGATGGAAAAGAACATAAACTTCTTAAACTTAGTAGAAGGAATGGTCAACCACGAGGAAACAATTATCTACGACCGACATTACAATAAGTGGTCTTGGTGGACGAAAAAGACTTTTCCTGTACGTAGGAGTTCCTATGTTTTGAAGAACAAGTGTTGGTTTTTCTTTCATTGTGAAGATACTTTGTGGTTCAGTAGGGGTAGCTCATCTCCTCAAAACTATGACAATTGCGATGGTAATCGCTTAACTAATGAAACAAATATTCCGATCCCTAGTGACATAAATAATTTTTTCAGTAAAGGTCCGAGGTATCGTTTGCCCCATAACATTGATAAAGATTTCGTAAATGATAATGAGATTATGATTGATAGTTTAGCGTATAAACTGAGATGGTCTCATCACTTCAACAGTAATGATGTAAGTAATGACAATAAACTAAATATACCGTTTGAGAAAAATAAGGTTAACTTACCACCTCGTATGACAGATGAAAAAGAAGACAATTTGAAATTGTCTGAAATTGAAGCTAAACGTATTTTACGCGAAGAGGATAAAAATATTAGAAGCAATACAAAATATAAAAATTCTAACCGAATTAAACGACAGACAAATACTTTCCTCAAAAACAATAATTTGGTTATTGTTCCGTCTGATAAGTCGAACCGCATAGTCATAAGTAATGAAAACAGTATAACTGAACGTACCGAAAATTTACTTAAATATACAAAATCCTATAGTCTTCGTAACAAATCAAAAGCATCATCCATTGAAAATCAAGCTAACCGATTAGTTCGCGGAAAATGTAGTAAGTTACAAAGAATTAATCATGAAAAATTACTGACATCCGGCCGCTTTTCAAATTAATATAAAAGATCATAAGGAAAAGGTGAATGGATTCTATCCTTTATGCCCAATAGCATCAACAATAAATACCCCTACCCAAAAAGTAGATTGGCTTGCCAGCATTCTATTAAATCAATTAATTAAAATTTGTACCATCACATTTGGATAGCACCAATGCATTGATTGAATGTCTTAGAAATAACAACGATAAGTTATATAACACGGATAATTGCGTCTTTATCTCCTGTTAATTAATCTGTATCTAAGTGTTCCAATTGAAGATGGTCTGAAAGTTGTAGAAGATTTCGCGAGACAATAATGGAGCAGCATTGATAATTATGGATTAAATGTTGAGGATATAATCGATTTTCTTAAATTTATAGCTTACAACTATGAAATAACATATAACCAAAAAACATATTTACAAATAAAGGGTTGTCCTATGGGAACACACTTTTCCCCGCCGTTTTCCATAACTTATATGAACAACATTGAGAATAAAGGGCTCGATATATTAAAAACAAAACATAGTATTGTCCCAGCCATCTTTAAAAGATACATTGATGATATCATCATGGGACCATTTCCCAAAAATAAAGATACGATGAAAATAATCCTCGATACTTTTAACTCTGTAAACAGTGATATTCAATTGACTTCAGAAAACCCCGATACCGATTATCTTGATTTTCTGGACATTAGTATATCCGTTAAAAACAAACTGAGTTACAAATGGTACAGCAAACCGTGCCATTCAGATATTAGCTTAAGAAAAGACAGTTGGCTCCCCAACTATGTAAAAGATAATTTTGTTAGTAATAGTTTTCGGTATGTTGAAGACAGATGTTCTGATACATTTGATACGTTCAAAGCACAACAAATTATGAAAAATAGGCTAGAAAGTAATGGGTTCCATGTTGATAATGTGGATAGTTATAAAAATGATAAAATTAACGCAAGTAATAACGGAAGAAATAACGACGTTAATCTCTCTCTCCCTTGACTACGTGGGTGAAAGTTTTTTCAAGAAAAATCAATAAAGTAAAAAATAAGTATAGTATACCTGTACGCATCACATCAAAACCTGGTAAAAAATTAGCAACAGCATTTAAAAGAAAATCTAATAATGAGTGTACTTGCAATATTTGCTTGACAATCGGCCCAAAATTTAACTGTAAGCATAAATATGTAGTTTATGAATTCTCTTGCAATCGTTGCCAGAAGAAGTACTGTACATAGGTCAAACATGTCGACCTTTCAGAACTAGATTCAACGAACACCAACGTAGTTTAAAGAATCGAGATACAAAAAGTGCATTAACTGAACATAACTTGTTAGACCATTGCGATGAAGTGATGACCATTGATGATTTTAGTCATAAAATTTTGGACAAGCAAAACTCGGCGATTACTACTAGGATGGCTGAATCACGTAACATTGCGTTGAAAATGCCGCTACTGAACAGACGTCATGAGCTGACATGATGAGTTGTCCTGACTGGACTACTGATTTGTTGTATATAAACCTACCTTTTAACACTTGTGTCACATACTAAGCCCTTGAGACTGTCGGATTGACGAAACGCGTCGGGTGATTTTTTGAAAAAATTTTTAAAATAGATTTACGTCAAACAAAGGGAGCGATTGTTTTTTTCACACAATAAATTCCTAAAATGATTGAAAAAATACTATCAAATCTATCCTCCAATGAAACCGAATTTAATAACGCAAAGCCAATTGCATCAACTTGCACTGAATAATAGTGGATATAAACATAGCATTACCTGCCAGACAAATGAAAGTGCTTCAAGGAACCGAACAAGAAATGTTATATGGTTTAACCCACCATACAGTGTCAACGTTAAGACGAATATTTGATGCATAGTTTTGTCATCAATTCAGAAACAGTTCCCACGACATCACTATAAAATTTTCATCAAAAATAATTTGAAACTCAATTACAGTTGTATGAGTAACATGAAAATTATGATACAAAATCACAACTCAAAAATTCTACATAAAGCAACAGAAAATGTAAAACAACATTCTAATTCATGTAATTGCCGCATCAAAGAAAAATGTCCATTGAACGGGAGCTGTCTACAGAAATCAATTGTTTATGAAGCTAATATTACTACAGAAAAACAAGAAGAAAAAAGTATTATGGAATGTGCGAAGGAGATTTCAAGACAAGATATCGCAATCATAAAAAGTCGTTCACGAATATCAATTATATGAATGAAACTTCACTATCAAAATATGTGTGCACTCTCAATGACCAAAGTGTAAACTATGAACTTAAATGGAAAGTTGTACATCATAGCAAGCCCTATTCCTGCGGTGATCGGTATTGCAATCTTTGTCTCTCAGAGAAATATTTTATAGCCACTTCAAAAGAAAGCAAATTCCTCAATAAGAAAAATGAAATCGTCTCAAAGTGTAGACATCGAAGAAAATTTTTATTATCAAGCCTCAAGCCACAACCTACATCTATACCTTGAACATTTGAATTTCATACTGTATCATCAGTTTTTTCTGTAGAAATTTCTTCTTGTTAACTGCGGTCTGATGATCGGTTGTACTCCATCCGTGAAACTAATATAGTAACATGCAGTGAACTTGATCTAACTTTCCTGAATTTATATATATATATATATATATATATATATATGTATAATGTTGTAATATATATAATATTGTAATTGCATGGACAAATTAAACATCACTATTTGAACTTAGTAAGATCGATTTCGATATTCTATTCAGCAAATATACGTGTACATGAGTCATTCCACGAAGATTCACCCAATTTTCTGAACTTTTTGTGGCACTTAGTCTCAAATTTTGCTGATTTTTGGATATATGTTTGCTATGCATTGGAATACACCAAATCTGCAATATTATCTTTCAATTTTGAATACAGCGGGATCCAGATCTATTTTTTGAAATTTGATTTTTTTCTAAAATTTAGAAACTCTCAAAATTTGAATTTTCACGCAGCTGTAACTTTTTTCCGTATATGCGTTGCGCAATCAAACTTTTTTGCATGCAGCATTAGTTTGGTGTAAAGGAATTCCTGTATGAATTTCAATGGGCAACTGGCATGTAGAACGGAGCTTTATGGCTCCAAAGATGGTCCAAAAAGGGTCCGCGAAAAAACACAAAAAATTTAAACTAATCTGGCAACGTTCTATATTCTTGTTACCCGTAATAACTATGATAATTGCGTTGCTGTATATCAGTGTATTTCACATCTGTGATCTTAAGCGGTAACCAGAACCCAGAGAACTACACTAGGCGCTCAAAAAACGTGTTTTTTCAAAAAATGCCGAAAATGGCTGTTTTCAAGATGAGCTAGCTTTTTTGTATATGCCAGTTTTGACTCCAAATTGATCGTGAAAATCAGAAACATGCTCAATTACTTGTAGAGGAAATCTGATCAGGTTGCAGATCGTTAAAGTGGTATAAATTGGCCAATTTTGATTTTGCACCTTTTTTCAATATATGATGTTATCATTATATAAGTAGTATCGAGAAGTAGCATTTACAGTACAATAGAACCTGAAAACGTTAAGTTGGTGTGCAGTAAGAAATCATTCTCTTTGATAGATATTATATAATGAAACTTTGATATATTGCTATAGAGCAAAATATGATATTCGAAGCTCGAGTTTTGTTGGACTAGATGTGCTTTATCAATCGACATTGTACTTTCGAATAGTATAGTTCCTGCGAGATGCTCAGGATCGATTTAGCTTGCTGTTTTCTGAAGTGGATCGATTTAGCTTGTTGTTTTCTGAAGTAATCAATTATTTTAATAATTTCAATTATTCTAGCGGTGAGATATCATTCGCAACGAACCGGAGAAAAGCCCTGAAGCATTTGTGACAAATACTATTTCAAAGATGATGTTGAAAAATATATAGAAAAGATATGCAAGACAATTCGATTGTGGTGGAAAATGATTTGGCTGAATGAAATATAATAATAATAATAATAAACGTATATATTTTGCAAATGCCTCAATAATAGAAATCGTGAGGCTACAGAATGGCATACATAATGAGAATATTAAACACATACAGAGATAACAAAGAACAAAATATAACAAAAAAACAAGAAAAAACTTATGAATTTGAAACAGATGTGTCAGAGGAAAAGCTAATGTGGGAAACCACTGTTGGATAATCGAATCATAGTAACCATAAAAGAGGTGGACTGAATGACACTGTTGCAAGCTGGCATACCAGAATGTTGCAAAACGCGAGGCCGTAGGTGATGCAAGGGGTGATCCGCGTTGTTAACAAGAGAATCGAATAATTTAAGACCAATGATTACTCGCCTGTAAAATAGAGGAACGAAGTGAGAGCATGAACATCGAGAGGTACCGCAAATGATACGATGGCAATAATTCTGAACATTTTCTAAAATAGCTGCATTTGATGAATTTAATCCAGCAAATAATGGTGCCGCGTACTCCAGTATACTGCGGATACAGTTATTGTATATGAGCACGAGACCATGTTTGTCTAACAATGGTTTAAGTTGTTTGATAATGAAAATCCGAGAGGCTGCCGTTTGGAAACTTTTAGAACATGAGAATGCCATTTGAACCTAGAGTCAAAAATAGCTCCTAGGAACCTCAGCTCTTCAACAATAGTAACATCAGGAATAGAAAAGTCTCGAATATAAGGTACATCACGTAATGAAATAAACATCTGATTACATTTGTTGACACTGATCATCATCTTGTTTGCATCGATCCATCTGCAGACTTCATTATACGCCTTTAAAGCAGGACTTGTTTTCATACCTTTCTTGATGTTACTCACAATCATAATGTCATCCGCATACTTCAATAACAAGGTATTGTCTGTATCTGCAATAATCATATCGGCCAAAAAATATTCCGAAGAGAAAAGGGACAACGGAAGAACCCTGGGGGATGCCACTGTCAATTTTAACATAATCACTGCATGTTTCAGCCCAGCGAACCCTCTGGAAACGGTCCGACAAATAATTCTTGACGAAGGTTAGAACAAAATCATCGAAATTTGCGGATCTCATCTTCTCAATTAGTATGCGATGGGAAACTCTGTCAAAACCTTTCGATAAGTCCACTGAGATGACATGGCAAGCTAACACTTCCTTCTTTTGAAGGTTATTCGTCACAAAATCTTCAAAGTCTAGTAGAGCACATACGGTTGAACTGTTCTTTTTAAAACCATATTGTTTATCATCGAAGTGCGACAAAAAATGAAGACCAATACTCTTGATTAACTCCTTCTCAAAAATACGTTCTGGTATAGGGAGAATGGAGATGGGGCGGACATTACAGATATCAGGCGGGTTTGACTTCGGAAGTGGCAGAATGTCGGCTTTCTTCCATAGACGGGGTACATTGGCGAGTGAAACACATCGATTGAAAATAATAGTGAGTGGTTTGGCCAACACACTAGAGAACTTGGACCAGGCAATAGCAGGGATATCATCACTGCCAATGGAAGACCTAGCTTTGACTTCTTTCAATCTGCATTCAATCGCAGTTTCCGTGAAGACAGAAGGTATGAGGAATGACTTATCTGTTGTACATATAGGATCATCAAGGATAAAATGCTTCGATAAATTGGAATTGAGCAGATCGAGTACAGCAGGTAAGGGCACATCAGGAAAGAGTTTAGGAGGCCAGTTCTTGTCACAAGTGGGAGATTTTGACATGAATTTATAAATAAATATCCCAGATAGAATTCCGGCGATTCAAAGTTCTCTTTCTCCAATTAATTTTTGCCATATAAATATGTGATTTCACCTTTTCCTTATAATGATCATAAAGCTTCCAGTTTCTTTGACGATAGGCTTGGTATCGTTTGTTAACGAGAACTTTTATCGTATTGTTCATCCATGGATTCCCATGAGATGAAAGTTTCACAATATCGGATGGAATAGTACCCAAAGCACAACGAAAAATGTCATAAAATATTGAACAAACTTCATCGAGGGTAGCGTTATCGAACAACTTGGACCATCAGAACTTTCTAAGATATTAAATGCCAGTTTCAGGTTAGAATCACGCATATCCATGATTTTCATATAATAAGGCTTGATTTTCAGAGACTGGACAGGTTTCAATATTATAATGGAATGATCACTGGCACCTAGAGGGCTATCGATGAGTGGTTTAGAATATTCACACACCAATTTATCAGGAATCAGAATGAGATCTAGCACAGCATTACCACGGGTCGCATCACAGACAACATTCTCTAGTCCGAAATAAATTTCAAAGTCATTATGATCAACTCTGTTAAAGTCGCCAACAAGGAAAACTTCATAACCAGTATATACAGCAAGGAAATCATCAATAACAGCAGATACATAATTTGTAAGCATACGAGATGTCTCAGTACTGAGCGAACTTCCCCTCGGAAAGTAAAGTAAGGATAATAGACAATTGAATGATTTATACGACACACGGAGAAGAAGCATTTCGACGTCTTGGTATGGAGATTCCGAAAATAAAACAGAAACTGAGAATTCAGTTCTAGTCCAGCAGCAGACACCACCACCTTTTTTGCCACTTTTCCTGTCAGCTCTAAGCAACGAATAACCAGGCACATAAACTGAAGAATCAGATACTGATTCATCCATCCAAGACTCAGTTATACATATAATGTCTGGAGAATATGTAGACGCAATGGCAAGTATACACTGAATCAAAAAAACGGAAACCCCTGTCCGTCATATATAGGAACTTTGTTTTAAGTGTAAACTTATCTAGCACTTTTGTATTTTTTGATAGTCTCTGTTTGCTTACAATTCATAACATTCAATTAATCATGATGACCTTTCTACAATATCTAAGTTACTAGACAACAGTCACAGAGCTGCCTGATATATTGCGCAATAGTGACATGTTGTAAGAAACAACCATTGTAATGCGCGTTAATTGTTTGTGAATTGTTAGCGATTGAAAGCGCACACCAAGCTGAGATCTAGATCTACCAAATGCCGCAAATTAGTGACAGTGCTAGAAACCAAATGGTAGGGATGTGGAAGGCAGGTGTAAGCTTGCGGGTTATCGGATTGGAATTTGGAAAGGGAAATGGGAGTGTATCAAAGATTATAAAGAAATATCGACAATATGGGTCAACGGCTCATCGAAAGGGCAATGGCCCTCCCAGGTGCACCTCGAGACGAACTGATTCAGCTCTAGTTCGCTCAGCGGGTTTAAACAGATTCATGCCAGCCACTGTTCTAAGACACCAAGTCCCTGGCCCTGTTCCATCTGTTTACACTGTTCGACGCCGGCTGGCAGAAGCGAAACTAGGATCAAGGAGACCTAGAAAAAGGCCACGTCTCACAACATCGCATGTTTCCAATCGAATGCGATGGGCCATGGCGCATAACCACTTTTGCCGTGTGCTTTTTGCCGTTTGCCCACCAATCCCTGGGAGAATCCAGCAACTGGTTGTTGATGAATGACAATGCAACGCCACATCGATGCCGTGTTGTCAAGGATTTCAAGGATGCATGGGTATTCGAACTTCACGTTGACCCAGTAAATCCCATGACTTGAATCCCATTGAGAATTTATGGGATATACTGAAAACAAGAGTTGCCTGGAGGAATCCCATGAATTTGGAGGAACTGACAGCTCATCAAAATTGAGGAATGGGACGGACTTCCAGAATCATTGCTCCACAACTTGGCTGACAGTGAAACCAGAAGAGTTCGGGCTTTACTTTTGGCGAATGGCAGCCATACAAGGTATTAACTTTATTTTGTGTGCATCTTCAATCAATATTTTTGAATGCTTTCTGGTTAATACATACTTCATCTGAACGAGCATGCTAGTAGTAATAAAACGGCGAACACTCGACCGGCGCGCCCCCCCTCTGGAACGACAGAGTGTCGTGGTCGGCCGCCGTGGTGCTTCGAGTCTGACTCCCCCCTTCTGGAACGACAGAGGTCTGTCGTGGTGTGCCGGCCAAGTTGGTCCAAAAGGTTCGCTGACGTCCCCCCCTCTGAAACGACAGAGTGTCGTGATGGACTTGGGCGACCGCCAGGTTTTGACTTGAGGCTATAGTGTGTGTTGTTTTTTCGTGAAATCTGATGAATGTTGGGTTGAAAATGGGCTGATTCGAGTGGAAGGAGTGCTCGGATGTAAAAACGGAGGCCAGATTTGGATTCAGCGTGAAATTCTGCATCGGTATGGTGAGTTTGAAAGCAATCGGAGAGAAAAAATTTTCAACATTTTTCGAAAAAACGACAGAGTTAGAATTTGGGACGTTTTGGGCTGTAGCGCCAAAACGAAGCATCGGATGGGAAAACGGAGGCCAGATTCGGATTCAGCGTGAAATTCTTCATCGGTATGGTGAATTTGAACGCAATCGGAGAGAAAAATTTTCGCTGACGTCCCCCCCCTCTGGAGAGCTCGCTTCGATCTTGGCTTCCAGTGGACGGATTTAGTCGTGCCATAGCTCGTTTGAAAGCTAAGAGTGAGACAAATTCACTGAAAGAATCGGCTTGTTCATATCTGTCCTCGTTTAGATGTGAGACGCCATTTAAGATTTTGGGACATTGGCGAAAAACGACAGAGTTAGAATTTGGGACGTTTTGGGCTGTAGCTTCAAAACGAAGCATCGGATTGGAAAACGGAGGCCAGATTCGGATTCAGCGTGAAATTCTGCATCGGTATGGTGAGTTTCAAGTCAATCGGAGAGAAAAAGTTTCGCTGACGTCCCCCCTCTCGGCACCGACCTTCCAACTTTGCTTCTAGTGGACGGATTTTGTCGTGCCATAGCTCGTTTGAAAGCTAAGAGTGAGACAAATTCACTGAAAGAATCGGCTTGTTCATATCTGTCCTCGTTTAGATGTGAGACGCCATTTAAGATTTTGGGAGATTGTCGAAAAACGACAGAGTTAGAATTTCCCAAGAAACAGCTCCAGCGGGCGAATGAAGGCTCGGATTGGAAAACTGAGGCCAGATTTGGAATCAGCTTGATGTTATTGTCCAATGAGGATCATCATCCAATGAGAATCAAGCATTTCTATATAAATAGCGAGCCTTCCACAGTGAGAATCATTCCATCGTTGAATCGCACGAGTAACGGACGCACATTTTCTCTCTCTCTCTCTATTCTATTATCCAACTAAAATGGTAAGTCGCTACTTTCCTCCCTCTCCTCCCTTGAACGTAAGCTCAATACAATGTTTTTCATTTTCAGGCAACTACTCCATCTGCTGCACTAGTAGGACAAATGGCGGTCAAACGTTACAAGGTTCGCTACGATCAGATCATCTACAACTGAGGCCAGTGGAAGAAACAACCAAGGTACATAATCCTACACCGCTACAGCGTAAATTTAAACAAGTCTTGCGTTATGACGATCATAGCATAGTACTCCAAACGGGAATGCTCCCTTCCACGGATGTCAAGATAATGCGCAATCAGTATGGGGACTACATACTGATCCCCGTGAGTCCGTACATTCGCCGCCAACTTGATATTATTGAGGAGTACGTGACATTAAATATGGACATTCCTACTCCTCTTGCTCAAGAGTGGAAGGCGAGAGATGACAAGGATACTCCCTATAGAAAGATTTGGGATGGTAATCACATTTGCCTACCGGTATCACATTGGTGTAGTTATTATAAAAAGGATGGAGATGAATCAATACCCATCAGATGTGATGAGCTCGGAGAAGGTACTTGGGATATCCTTTTCAAAGTGAATGGGCTATTTTATGGTCGACACAAGGATAATAAAATAGCCTCGCTCTCCATGCATATGGAATCCATCCTATATATTCCAAAACCACCCAACGTGGATGACATAATTGATCAAATCCTTAACAGCAGTGGTACGAAGCGCAAGTCGGAGAAGAATGCTACATCAAAACGCAAATCAAAGAAGGAGAATTGCTAGTCCTTTCCTAACTCTACCCTATGACAATTCGCTTATGTGCTTTGAGTGTCGTAGACGTGGTCTTATTAGATACATTTTACTTCTTCGTTGCCATCATATCATTTGTGTATTTTGTCGTGAAAAGCATCGATGTAATTCTTCATTTTGTAATATGTTATAGAACGTTTCCTTAGATGTGTAAATTTCCGTTTTAGGCTTCTATCATCATTTTTATGGATTGTGAGGGTGAACCTGTACAGGAGCTCAGTGCTATTGCCATGAACAATTGGACATATCAGATTGTTAGTGTCTATCATCAACATGCCAACTGCGATCCCAATGTTGATCAATGGGCGAGAAAACACATTCATGGACTTAATCTGAAATATTTGCAAGACTATGGCTTTTTTTGTGAGAGTGCTCTTCTTATTGACTTTAAACGATGGTTAGCTGCTTTCAATGTTATACGCATCTTTTGTAATAATCCTGGTAAGGAGAGGAAAGTATTTCCCAATCTAATCATTGATGATGTTTTGCTCCCGCCTTGGGATAGTAGAGTGAATCAACATTATCATGAAGTCACGAAACGTTTTAAGGATTTGTGTGTTCCTATTTTGTCTGTTCGTTGTAGTAGCTACGTTCATAACCAATGCTTCTTTCCTCCTTACCTCAACACTGCCAAAGTCCTGTATGGTTATCATTGCTCGCTGTATGATAGTTACCAGCTGTATCTATTTTATCTCTTTCAAACCATTGATTTATAATGCATGCTTGTTACTATTATTCAATAAATGTTACTATGAGAAGAGTTGTTTTCATGCAATGGATGGGTTAGATAAAGGGCGATCATGTCTTTCTCAAACGACTGCGGAGCATTACATTTTCATAGGCAAAGTTTAAAAGGAGCTGTTCAAGATTATGTGATAAATTTTCATAAAGATGAGACCGACATCGAAGCAGTGGTCAATGATGCTAGCACTCTATTTCTAGAGTTAATGAATACATTCTCTGATAGCATTGTCATGGCGCGATTAGTTGCGAAAATTAAGTTTAGTCATTTTGGAAAGGAAGAGGTGGAAAGTCGCTCTTTCCATTTTGCTTCTTATTCAATGGAAGTGGTAGATCACCCCGAAGAATTTTTTAAAAGACATATGATAAAAATTGTTGAACGTCTTAACGCATTTAACCATCATGGTAGCAGTCTAGTGATTGAAGCGATTTCAGATATTCACATTCAACTTTCCATAAAGAAAAATTGAAAATGCAGTGGTACTTGATTGTAGCACAACTGGTTTTCGAGCTATGTCTGCTCACTCTCGAAGTATATTCCTTCTGTACATGCGTCTATTATTTAGAAAAGGCTAGCAAATACATATCTTCAAAAAGACTTGCTATAGACATTAGTAACGGTGAAACTATGTGTTGTGATTTATGTAAGCGAAAGGATGGAAATGAAAAGCGCATCTTCAAGAGATGTAAGCATGCTTTTGTCAACGCTGTTTCATACGTAATTGCATTCAACTTTGCAAATGTAACCACTGTGATATTGCTCATTTCGAGTGTCACTTATGCCGCAATAGTTAGTACCTATGCAAATGTGGTAAAGATAGGTTTTAGCAAAGACTAACACGGAAAATGGCGAAACGTAAAATGACGAAACGTAAAAGTCAAAAGTTTTCTTCAGCCATTCAAGCTCTCCGACGAATGAAAGCAAATCAGCGATACAATGCTATACGACATGCTAACGATAAATTCATTCGTGAAATTATTTCTCATGTGAGGAAGTTGAGGACGAAGAAATTAGCGCCAAAATAACGAAAGTTACTTAAGCGATATGCCACAAAATTGCATTTCATCTCCAATCCTAAAGTCACCCTTCAAAGAAAGAGGAAAACTCTAACACAAAAGGGTGGTTTCCTTTCAGCAATACTTCCAATGTTAGCTCCTGTCGTGGGTAACCTATCGGGTAATATCTTTGGCTCTAGACGTTAATTATGCAAATGTTGAATCTCAAAGTATTAAAATGGATTTCAGACTTCAATGCGATAAAGTTCTGACTGTATCAGGTCCATCTCATGCAGGTAAAACTGTTTTCACGCTGAATTTATTGGATAAAAGAAATGAGTTGTTTAAGGAACTTATCAATCGAGTGATTTGGTGTTATGGTATTTATCAACCGTCGCTGTTTCAGGAATTGCAACGTCGCAACTTTATTCGACATGAAGGAATTATTGCAGTGGATAAACTTCAGTCTAATGATGTTGTTGTATTGGATGATTTATTAAAAGAAAGTAAGAATTCAAAAGATGTTACAGATATGTTCACTCGCGCAGCACATCATAAAAGGTGTTTTATCATCTATATCACACAAAATTTGTTTCCTGATGGAAAAGAAGCTCGTACACGAAACCTGAATACACACTATTATGCTATTTTCAATAATCCGCGAGATATAAGTCAATTTGAAATTTTAGCGCGACAAGTTGCACCCAGAGGATCAAAAGCCTTAATTGAAATTTTTCAAGCAGCTACTGAAAAACCATACGGTTACTTATTCATTGACTTTACGCAAGAGTGTCCGGAAGAATTTAGATTTCGAAGTGATATTTTGAAAACTCCCATGATTATCTACAAACTATGAGTTCTTATTCTCGCATGATTGTTATTCCTCAGGATGAATATGTACAATTGACTGCCATGCAGCAAGTAAAGCAACCTCTTGCAAATCAAATGTATAGGAAAGAAATAGATTATCAGCAAAATGTTCACATCAGAGATCCACATCGTGCTGTATTATTACAATCGGAAACTGTTGAGCAATTGAAAAATTTGAAGAATAAGATGCGTGACTCTGTATCGACTGCTACACCTTTAGCATCTCGCGCACATGCCATATCTCTTTTCAACAGTATTGAACCCCATCTCAATGTAAATGATAGAGGAGAAATCATTACAGATGAAAATAAAGTGATTGATGCTTCACGTTATGAAGACTTGATTCAGTATGCGACACGTAGAAAGCGCCGTCAGGGCTATGTTCCACCTGGTTGGTCATACTTTCTTAAACTATTGAAAAAGCATAATGAACCAAAATTTGCTTTGAATAATGAGACATTGAAAGAACTTGATTCAACAGTGGCTACTGCTCCAATGCTTCAGACGATGAAAATGCCAACAAATTGGTTTAAGACGTCACCTGCTACATCCCCTCCCACACTCACTAAGCAAACAAGAGGAAGAACTCGACGTAGATTTACATCACCACTAAAACTAGTAAAAAGAAAACGTAAAACAGCTCCTCCCAGGAAATACATGTTCTCAGACTATTAATATGAAGCAGATGTGTTGCTTGCCATGTAATGAGCCGCCAGAGGTGAATGTCGTTGTCACTTGCACTTGCTGCGCCAGCTCTCACAATGAAACCCCTAAGCAATGTGAACACGATCGCAAAACCGCTAAAGCTAAATGCTGCAGTTGTTGTAAATGTAGAAAGGCAAGAAAACAAAAAGATGAGAAGGAGGAAAAAGAGTCAGTCTTCATCGACTGAACGTTTGAAGTCAATCTATTATGATGTAAAACATCCGGCAGGATTTGCATCCATCAAGAAATTATCAAAAGCGAGTGGTCTTCCACAATCACAAGTGAAACGATGGTTAAAGGGTCAGGCTACCTATGCACTCCACAAACAAGCGAAAAAGAAGTACCGCACCCGCCATTATATTGTTCATGACATCGATGAACAGTGGCAAGCAGATTTGTGTGATGTCGCCTCCATTTCAAAACATAACTCGGGCAATAATTTTATTTTAACCGTCATTGATATTTTCTCGCGTTATGCGTGGGCTCAACCTTTAAAAACTAAAGAAGGGAAAGGAGTAGCAAAAGCATTCCAAACAATTTTTCGAGAAGGTCGCATTCCAAAAAGAGATCTCAGAGTGATCAAGGAAAAGAGTTTGAAAATCAGCATGTGAGAAGATTATTTGAGAGGCATGACATTGAGTTGTTTAGTGTAAAGAGTGCTTATAAAGCTGCACTCGTTGAACGTTTTAATCGCACATTAAAAAATCGCTTGTGGCGACATTTTACTGCCAACTTGACACAAAATTGGACAAAGGTTCTACAAGATACACTCCATGCCTACAATCACTCTATCCGTCGTTCTATTGGACTCAGACCAGTAGATGTAAATGCTGACAATGTAGATAAAGTGCGCGAATCATTCCAACGTAAACGCACTCATGTGAAAAGTGATGTAAAATTGGTGATAAAGTTCGTAGCCTAAAAGTGAAGAGTGTTTTTGCTAAAGGGTACCTTCCGAATTGGACAGAGGAGGTATTTACAGTATCAAGGATTGATCAAAAAGACTCTCCCACCACCTACAAGTTGAAAGATTACGATAATGAAGAAATTGAGGGTAGCTTTTACCGCGATGAGATTGAGGTAGTCACTGAAAGTGAAACATATTTGGTAGAGAAAATCATTCGATGTAAAAAACGACAAGGTGAAGAATGGTGTCTTGTTAAATGGACTGGTTATCCTTCAAGAATGAACTCTCGGATGCGTCGTGCCGACATCTTTCATCTAAGTGATCGACAGTGATTCATGCAAAGTTGTAACTAACAATGTTTAGGGTTTGAGCTATGAATCCAACTGCCTCATTTTATTCACGACCCTCCTATGTAAGTGGTGGAGGACAAATTTACATCGGTGCTCGCCGCCAACGTGGAGGTAGCATACTTGGTGCACTGAAATCTGTTGTAGCACCTCTCATATCCAATGTCGGTAGATCTTTAAAACGAAATGTTTTAAGTAATGCCGTTGGCTTTGCTGGTGAAGTTGCTAGTGATCTTTCTAGAGGTAGAAGTTTTAAGAGCAGTTTGTTGAATCGTGGGAAGGAACGCGGTTTAAAAACATTGAAGCAGACCTTTTCTGGTGTTACTCAAGGAAAGAAATCGCCTAAACGAATGAATAAAGGAAGGAGGAAACATCGCGGAGCTGGTAAGGTGCGATCTTCAGTCAAAAGGCATTCACGCAAACGTCGTAGAGGCTCTAATCATTCATCAGGCGCTAAACGACGACGCTGCTATAACTTCTAATCATGGAGTGTAAAACTTCCGGTTTTTGTTTGTTTGATCAACAAGCCATACAGACAGATATTCTTAGTTCAAGTATTGTAGATTATCATCCTCGAACAGCTGAGAATGCTGGCCCCATTGAATTTGTTATTCCTGGTGGTAGTGATGACTACATAGATTTGAGTTATGCAATGGTTGATTTGAGGTTTAGAATTCAGCAAGCAGATGGAACTGCTATTGACGATACACATAAAGTTGGACTGAACAATTTACCATTGACTACATTACTTCGCGATGTTTCTCTAACGATTGGAGAGCAGCAGCAGGTGGAAGGTGGTCAAAGCGATTATCCCTATAAATCATATTTCAATCATGTATCACAGTTTCATCCAGCAGCACAAAAAAGTCATATGGAAACCATGGGATGGTATAGAGATGAAGCAGGAAAATTTGATGTTGAAACAAACACTGGCTTTGTAAAGCGATCTGCTTTGATTAAAGATAGTAAAGTATGTCAGCTATATGGTCCGCTGAATTTAGACTTCTTTAGACAGTCAAGGTTTTTACTCTGTAATACCAGCATGCGACTCAAGCTGACATTGAATAAGCCTGAGTTTGCGCTGAATGCATTTGCTAAAGTTGACAATTTTAGAATTCATGTGGAAGATATTGCACTTTACATTCGTCGAGTAGTACCGAATCCAAGTGTCATTAGAGGACATGCTGAAGGTCTTAACCGCCAAAATGCCATTTACCCCGTTCAGCATACAAAGCTTCTCACCTTTACAATTCGGAAAGATCAAAAGAGTTTCATGAAAGATGGCCTCTTTCCATCGGAAGCACCGAAGCTCCTCATGGTGGCAATGGTTGAAAATGATGCATTTGATGGTAATATAAAGAAGAATCCTTTCAATTTTAAACACAATCAGTTAAGTGAAATTGCTTTACGTGTAAATGGTGTGAGTCATCCTGGTCCACCCTACAAACCAGATTTTGCTGCGGATCAATTTATGCGCAGTTATGTTGATTTTATGGATGTCTTTGGCTTTTACAATACGGATGACACCAACGGACTTACTATGAAAGAGTTTAAGTGTGAATATACTATTTATGCATTTGATTTGCTTGCTGACAGCGATATTAGTGCACCCTATCGTCAAGCGAACGTGCCTCATAATATTCGTTTGGATTTGACGTTCAAAAGAACACTACCTGAGACGATCAATGTATTAATTTATGCAGTCTTCGATTCAAATATTGAAATTACAAAGTATCGTGACGTGATTCTTCAGTATAATCGTTAATGAGTTGGTTGACTGCTGACGATATTAAGACTAAAGTACAGCGTAATGCAGACGAAGCGACGTTGAAAGCTTTCGATAATGTCTATTCACTCGATACCTTACCATCTGCAGTAAATCACTATCCCATCTTTATTGTGCTAAACACTCATTCGCAGAATTTAGGCGGAGAGCATTGGAAAGCGATCTTTATTGGAGAAGACCGACGTGGTGAACTATTTGACTCTCTTGCTCAACCTCCAAATATACCAATACAGCAGTGGTTGAGAAAACATACGCGTCAATATCAGCGAAATGAACGCATACTACAACATCCACTTTCATCAACATGTGGTGCTTTTGTACTGTACTTCATCTTAAAACGTTTACATGTATCTCGATTTGTATCTGTTATTCAAAACTTTTCATGTAATCCATCCTCTAATGAAAAAATGATTTGTAAGTTCTATCATGATTTGAAATAAAAACATCATGTTGGAAAGATTGTTTTTTATTTTACAATCCGCTGGGTACGTACATACTCGATGAGATAGTCTAGGATCACATTTGCTTGTACATGAGATTATAGTCCAGTAATGATCACTTTACTATTATGAAAGATTTCCACATGCACAGGTAACCAACATCTAATGAGAGCTGCAGGAAAAAGTTCGGGTTCATAACACAAACTGTAACTGCTGGTACGAATCTTCAAAAATGATACACTTTCACTCAATTGAGTAGAGATCACCATATTGTCCACAGTCAGATTCGACATCACACACCTCTCCCTCTTCCATATCCGACGTAGTAGTCTTTGCAGCTCTAAGCGCATTGACTGCGCCGATGAATGAGAAAGGGCGCCGAGAATCTGTACAGTCCCATTTGGGAAGAGTTGAAGATTCCGTGAATTTTTCATCTTCACCACTAACATTTGAGGTCGGCCCGGGTAATACTTGCTGTTTGGAAGGTGTTGGTGTAATGTTGTGAGATCGATTTTGGTGTTAGAGTCTGAAGCGACGGAGAATGTTGACGATGGTGTAGCGATGGCGCTTCATGATGAAAGAATGAGTAAATTGAGGGATGTACCTTCTTCCTTTTATACTTTTCCCAACTACCTTGATGAAATGTGAAGTTAGTATGAAGTTGGGAATGATAGAGTTGAATTCGCCGATTGTTGACGCGCAACCAGATGCGATTTCCAATACGTGAATGTCTTTTCATATAGAAGTATTTCAAATCCTTCATGATATGATGTAGAGATTGAAAATGACGATAAGATAAAGCAAACTCTCTTCTCACATTTCCAGTTGAATCTTTGAAATAGACGTTTCGATCATGATCCTTTTCAATACGTTGTAGGGAATCTAATTTCCAACTCATGGTGCGTGGTAGTCATGTCTGATTAAGATTTGCATAGTAGGGCGATGAACTCACGACGAATAAATGTCATGATGGAGCGATGTATGTATCTTCTATACTTCTCCCAATTGTATTTGCGAAATGAGAAACAGTTTGCGGAATGAGAATGGCAGATTTGAATTTCATTTCTGTAATGTTGAAGCCAAACTTGATCACCCAAGGAGATGAATGTTAATGTTTCAAAATATTCCAAATCCCTCATGATATCATTGAGGTTGTCGCCGATGGAAAAACGATGGAATGAGACTGTGGGTAAGAAGTATGGAGAGAAAATTATGGCGGACAAAAATAAGTTGGTTATTCAGAAATATAATGACAAACTTACAGTTTATTTCTCTCCAACCTTGCGTCATTTTGTAAGACATTCAACACCTATTATTGGAAGCGGTCTGGTGTATGCTTCTCATGAATATCACACTAAAGCTGATTCAGTTAATGATGAATGATGGGTGGACATCTATGGTGATCGCATCAAGAAAATTTACCAGCATTATGAAGAATCTAAAGTTGCTATCAATATAATGCCGCGTCTATATCATACAGT
Source organism: Prostheceraeus crozeri (assembly GCA_907163375.1). Taxonomy (NCBI): domain Eukaryota; kingdom Metazoa; phylum Platyhelminthes; order Polycladida; family Euryleptidae; genus Prostheceraeus; species Prostheceraeus crozeri. Next base: position 291,971 of record CAJQUW010001560.1, read on the forward strand.
TGGAAGCTTCATTCATGTAATAAATCCTTATATACAACAGAAGTTGAAGCATGTGATGAAAAGTAAATATGATGTAAAGACACACCACATTTCGTTTTCAATTGAAAATCAACGCGTTGTTCTGAAACTGGGTGATGACATTCAATGTCAATTGAGTAAGAGTTTGAAAAAACTCTTTGGTTTTTCAATGCTACAAACTGTGTTTACTGCTGCGCATACGATTGGTATAGAAACGCCAATGACACTTGATAAACATGAACAGCACCTTTACATTCAAAGTGATTTGATTCTACCTATTTCTGTTGGTGAGAAAAAAAGAATACATTTTACGTGATTTCATTCATGATAAAGACGCTTCATATGGAATAGTCGAGAAGATGTTTGAATCTATTTTCTATCATACCGTCGTCAAACAAACTATACCCTGTATTGCTATCAAAATTACCAATGGTTTACAAGAGTGCATCCATGTGAAAGATACTAAATCCCTCGCAACTTTAGTGTTTCGGAAAACAAAGTGAAGTCACTGTGATATGTTTATTGAAATAAAAATGTGTATGAAAAAGTCTTTTCACAGATATAGGGGGAATGGGCTGACTGTAGGCATATATTCACAAGGAAGAAACGATCTAATGCGATACATAAAACAGCAATGTTTATCTACAGAAATCAACATGAAAATACTAAGTTAAGGATGATTATGCTAAGACGTCTCCTGAATGTGGTAGTGTGAGTTTAATTCTCTTGGGTGGTGGTATGTTTGTGTCAGGATGTCCATGTGGAAGAGATATGTTATGTTCTAACCAGCACCTCTTATCCTCCCATGCTGAAAGCGCCCGTTTCCTAAAAGTATGAGTTTTGATCTCATGCGACTTAGATTTTAAGATTGTCATATTGACAAACGTTATAGTTTTATTTCTATAGGCTTTCCTGAAATTTTTATGTTTCATGTTAGAGACCAATGATCTTGATATGCCTTTAGCACGCTTATTACTATCGTCGCTATCCCTTAATTTCATACTGTACATTTTTGGTCGGAGGAGAATCATTTCATCCATTTCCTTCCCTGCTGTCTCATCCTTAAAGCAGCCAAGTTTTGCCTTATTTTTGATGGAGTAGAGTGGGTGATCAGTAGGATAATTTGATGTATCAAAATATCTTTCTAAAGATTTTCCTACTTCATTGAAATTTAAATCTTTTTGAGTGGTAATACCTAAGAAGAAACTATCTGTATCACCACCCAACAAACGAACCTCTTTTACGAGAGGACATGGTTTTAGTATTTTATAAAAGAGTTGGTACATTTCAAGCTTAGAGTAATCTAGTACAGCTTGGCCAATATAGATGGGCTTGCACAACTCAACTTCAGATTTTATCATTTTAGCACCCACAAGGTCCTCATCGATAATGTCTCTATCGATGAATAGAGGTGATGAGACCAATTTCTTAAATTTTGTAACATCATTGACTAGTTTATAGTTTACACGTTTTCTAACATCCTCCATCGTCTTACCAAATAGATTATTATTCTTATACTTATAAAAATCTTTTTCAAAATTATTTTGGGCTAGTGCACGTTTCTGGCTGTTGCTATCAATATATGGTTTGAGGAGGGCTTTCTGTCTAAATTTAATAATGCGGTGAACTCTTTTTAAAATCATGCCCAATTCTAAATAAAATTTCAAGATGCTAAAGTGGACTAGATAGTTTTCCTTATCATATTGGGTGAGTAAAAGTTTGCGGCAAGGCTTATAGTCGGGTTGACCGCATGATTCTAAATCTTTATGAAATTGTTTCATAAAGTCGGAAAACATATCTTTGGTCACTTCACCTGATTCGGGTGCGAGTGGGAAATCAGCAGTTTTATGTTTAATATTATTTGGATAGATTAGATCTATCTCAAAATAATATCCCCAATCACCTTCATCTGGAATTGCTAGTATGTTAGAAGGGTTGGAGAGATGCTGAATTTCACTATCATCTAACCAGCTAAACTCAGAGTGAGGGAGTGGTTTGGATAGTGAACTACCATATAAATTATTTTGGTCATAATACTTAAGATGAGTCTGATCATCGCCTACTAATTTTGATTTTAACCTATGTTTATTTACAAATGTGAGACCACCGCGAATTCCTCGCTCAAATAAATTCATCTCTGGATCTTGTAAGAGATGAATGGTCTCACCAGTCATTTTAAAAGCAGACTTAAATGACATGGCTGGCAGACTGACAAAGTGGACGGGATCTAACTTATCTTCTTCTAATGCCACTCGTCGAAACTCCTGAAATACATCAGCCAGCAAAAATACATCTAACTTAAGATAGGCAATCATATATTCGCCAAATGTATGGCAGTCAAATTTTATCCATGCATCTTGTGCATGATCATAATCTTCGGTCTTACATTCTGCGCCGCTGAAATCATTTCTAAATTTATCTATGGGTGGAAGAGAAGTCTCGCCGAGTTTACTAATCGCATCAAAATATGCATATGGAAAGACTCCTTTCCGTGTGATGACTTCATCGGTTAGATTTGGATATTGTTTCTTAAGATTTTGTGTTAGTGGAAGAGACTTTAGATTTTGTACGAGAGAGGCCAGTGATGCAGTCATAAATTGGTAGGAATCTAAAAATTTTATATCAAAATAGACCGTCTTATTTTCTTTAGTTTTATCGACAGGCACTTTTGCTGTCATGGCCATAAACTTCTCTCTCGTTTGTGTTATTACATCAAGCTTCCACTCTTTCATTTGACCTAAACCTCCTTTTATTATCATATGGCTGTCGTAGCCCTTGAAATTATGGAGAATGACGGGTAATGTACGCCGTTCCATCCTAAGTGAAAAATTGCATTTTGAACATAGTGCGTTTCTAAATTTACCAGTGATGTGATCATGGTCGCGCACTTTCTTAATCTTATCATCATCAAATGTTTTCCTACATTTGAGGCAAACGTTGCAACTATCAAATTTTGCTTGATCATCTGCTGTCATATGCAATGATCTGCGATAGAGTTCACCATCATACTTTTGTTGACATTTTACAGCCTGTTCGAGGAATTGTAGGAATTGGTAAATACAATCCTTACCTTGCCAGACGTGCATTTTATTTTTTCTATTTTGGAAATGGTCATGCCATACTTCATAGCAGGAAATGGCTGCTGCTCGATGGGTGTTATCATCGATAAAGCATTCGATGTCAGCATAGATGACACGAAGAGGACTTAGTTCATCGCCATTCTCTCTATATGAAAACTCCTTATCTTTGGGCATGCGCTCCATTTGTAGTTTACCTCGCTTACACCATTCGTAATGAGTTTCAAATTTGTTTTTACTCCTAGAGTTCCGAATGCATCTGTCACAGTAATAAATCTCTGATGAGCTAGAATTTCTTAGGTGGTAGTATAAGCGAGAAATTTTGGGAATACCGCAGTAGTGCCATTCCTCACTATCTTCCTGTCTTACTAATAAAAGGTTGACAACGTGGTCATAACAACTCGAACGCGAGTTGTAGCGGACACCCTTCAATCCCTTTTCCCAAACATGGAGAACTATTTTGATGTTGTTCAATTTTTCAAATTTTTCTATATCTTTAATTTATAATTTTTTAATATCTTTAATTTAATATTTTTTTTAAATTAATAATAGACATCGTTAACAGAATCATCCCCACCTTCGGAGATTGATGCTGACTTATGTCTACAAACACCTCGCTTGATGTGTCGGACGAGATCACGCTTCCTCGTGAAGATGTGCCCACAGTCAGCACATTCCCGATCGTTGCATTCCCGCGACAATGTTGACATGGAGTCGCTGTTGTTATCCGACTCGCTCGAGATGGGACTGGTATCACCTGAAAGAGAAATCATTCTATCATCTCTGTTCAAGTCTCAGTGTATTGTTACAACATACCTTGACTCAACAACTCTAAACTTTCCTCGAGAAGGGAGGGCGTTGGTGATGAAGTTCATGCCTGAAATTGAGGAAGATGCTATTAGCCACACGTTTGAGGGAGATGACTGATGAATTCCTTAACTTACCATTTCAATGAAATTATGTTTAAGGTTGATTCTTCAACAAGATAGAGACTTCACTCAAATAATACGTCTCAAATTTGAATTTTACTAGAGAGCAGCTCACTTGTACGCCTCAAATATAGAATTCGCTAGAGAACACTTTACTTACACGTCTCAAAGACAGAGTGAAATGATACGGATGTCACTTTACATATATACTTTCATATTCATCACTCATTGGCTGTTGCTTTTGATTGGTTGCTTGTTTATACCTAAGAACTAGGAAACATTTCAAAGTTATTATTCACAGTCAACATGACAAGCCCTCCAAAAACACCGAATACAAAATTCTCTTCTCCATGCTCATCACCAAGGGCGCTCGTTGCAACAAACGCTCCAGCGAAGCGGAAGGTAGAGAAGGTGTACCGACTGGACAATATCAGAAAGTTGTCATTAGCAGCGGATGACGAAGGGGAGAGTGTATGTGAGAAGGAGTATCCCGACTTAACAGGCGTGAGGTGGAAGTATCTACAGTACGATACTGATGATGTGATGGAGATCACCAGCACCAAATTCCTCCACCAATTATGGGAATGGTACACCCCTAACTCCCAGCCACGAACTATGGCGAAGTGGGAGTACATCGACAAAGTGAGGCTCGCGGTAGAAGAACGATTGAAGCAAGTGAACTGTTTTTGTGATCTATGTGAAGCCAGACTCTGGGACGATATTGACGATGAAGACCTTTTGAAATACATGACATAATAAATTTTTATTTCGTATTATATTTGCTTTCATACTGACTTACTTGAATGGGGCTTCAGTGGATGATTTAACCATGTATACTTTTTCATTTGGAAATAGTAGCACACTTAGTTTAACTTGTAAATCTTAAAACATTTCATATGGACGATGATGGTAGATGAAATAGTGTTAAATAAAATCAAGATAGCTTACATGATTCTGGGATAGCAATCGACTGCGATCCATGTGTAAAGAGCTTGTTAGACTACGGAAGAGAGAAGTGTGTTATGTTGCGTGTGGCGCGTGAGTGTCCTCCCATTTCATTCCATTCATCAATTTATCTCATTGATAGAGGCAGGTAGAACTCATGGTTCTCATAACGTATGCAATGGATAGTCTATAAGGCAACCCTCGACAGTTGGCTAAATGTCGCCCTGGCGCGAATGCATACTACGTTGAGACAGAGGCAATCACTTGCAAACATGACGCAGAGAGGTTTAACAAGATTGACCATTGCCGAATGTCCCTTGCGGTATACATAGTTACAGGTTACACCGCCGCCCTTTACAGGAACGCCCGTCGAAAGGAAGTATTACACCGAACTTCATTTGCAACGTTCAAGTTGACTGATAGCAGATTCAACTTAATGATAGTATTCGCCAGTCCGAAGACTGCCCAGGGCAAACCGCGTGGAGGTTCTATCATGTCTTGCCCCATGGTGGCCCTTAAGAGAGCCGATGGTTCGTTCTCGGGGTGTGTGATAGGGACTCAGGCTTGCTGTTTCGACTGCGGCTCCGGCAACGGGGCGGGTGGTCGCTTCTCTTGGATGTCTGTAAAGAAAGAAGTAGTGAGTTATCATCTTACATTTTAATTTAGTCATTTTTACTTGCAGATCTTCTCGGACGCTTTCTCATAAAGGAAATTCGAGATCGGATCACGATGATCGAAGGTGAAGTGTAGACACTTCACCCCTTTCTTCACCCGAGAGTAGCATTTCTCCCCTCTTCCACGCTCGTACAAGAGAGGAGTTTCTGCTACTATCCCCTTTCTAACAGGGATGTGCAGACGACTGGAACGCACCCTTCGATCGCGATCCACCAGCTGCGCCGAACGGTGCAGCTCGTGGTTCGTCTCGACAACCTTAGCCATCTGCACACGGAGTCTCTCCACTTCCTCCTTCAACCTTCGTATCTCCTTCTCCCTACTTTCCCTCTCTGCTAGCAAAGCCTCTTCTCTGGCTTTCCCCTCGAGAATCTTGAGCCTCTCCTGCTCCAACTCGCCATCCCTCTCGCTTAATCTCTCCTTCACCTTCTTCATCTCTCCGGCCACGTCCTTTAGGTCCTCATACTTTGCCTTGTATGAGAAGGCCTCCTCCTTGAACTTCTCCACCTCTTTCTTTAGTTTATCCCGTTCGGCGATCACCGGCGGGCGCTTGACAAAATTGCGACATTGTGTTGCAATTCCGCTCGCAGTCACGGCTGTAGGGGTCTCGCGATCGAGGTCGACATCCTCGATAGGTTGCGACTGTAGCTCTCCCTCCTCCTCCTCCTCCTCCTCCTCCTCCTCCTCCTCCTCCTCCTCCTCCTCCTCCTCCTCCTCCTCCTCCTCCTCCTCCTCCTCCTCCTCCTCCTCCTCCTCCTCCTCCTCCTCCTCCTCCTCCTCCTCCTCCTCCTCCTCCTCCTCCTCCTCCTCCTCCTCCTCCTCCTCCTCCTCCTCCTCCTCCTCCTCCTCCTCCTCCTCCTCCTCCTCCTCCTCCTCCTCCTCCTCCTCCTCCTCCTCACTATCGCTTCTGGACAGCGAGCTCTCGCTACTAAGCGAGGATACAGCGGCAATCGCTTCAATGGCGGATTGTAGCTCAGTGGCCTCAGTGGTGAAGAGTGAACTCCGTTCTTGCTCGTTGGAGGATTGTAGCTCCAAAGAACGGAGCTCAGTGGCGAAGAGTGAACTCCGTTCTTCTTCGCCTACTTCACCTGTTTGACACTCGCTGTGTTGTGAGTGCCAATCCTCCAACCTCTCACTTAAGCGACTGATTTTGTGGGCTCCGCAATAGTAGCGACCGACCCCTATCTGTTTCTTGCTAGTGCAAGCGTGCTTCTTGAAGGCGTCAGCTCGGAATACCTTCCGGCATTGACACAGTTTGAAACTGGTCTTGATATTATTGTATTTCGGTATTTCTGAAGCGAAAAACGGAAAACAATGATTTTTACACTTAGTGAGGAATGATAGATTTGAGTGTAGTGAGTGGCACTCGATCCCGTCGACAGCCCGAAGGCCTTGTACTGATCACTAGGGAAGTGAGAGATCTTCCCCGATACCCGCTATTTACAGCTGAAGACATCATTGTCACTGCCCCGAAGTGGTAACAGCAACGCCGAGTCAAAGGTAGTGATCAGTAGCTGGGATCTAACCCCTCAAAGCTGCCTTAGACTTAGTTAAATTTGAAATCTGATAGCAGATTTGAACTCAGCATACTTGAAAACCTTGAGGAAACATCCCAAGTTATTGCTTTGATCAGCTTGATAGCAAGCCGTAGACAGCTTGATTCACCAGCGTTTTGCAATGGAGATGTTTAGAGGCAACCCATGACAAGATAGCTAGGACTCAACCGATTGGCGTTCAAAGTGCTACGTTGAGAACTGTGTCAAATGCCCAACATGAGACATGAGTTGTCCCAGCGGTTACGGTCTAAACTATGACACACTCCCTTGCCACACTTATCACTACGGCATCGTCCGCCGTCCCGAAGGAACACCCTGTCAGTGGAATATTACAGCAAAACTCTCCGTGTCTTGCTCGCTTTCAGTGAAAAGCCGCTTATACCATGAGAAGTCTGGCTCAGACATGAAAACCTGTAGAGTTGGTAAGAGGTGGACAGACTTTCAGCAGCTTGATAGCAAGCCGTAGAGAGCTTGATTCACCAGCGTTTTGCAATGGAGATGTTTAGAGGCAACCCATGACAAGATAGCTAAGACTCAACCGATTGGCGTTCAAAGTGCTACGTTGAGAACTGTGTCAAATGCCCAACATGAGACATGAGTTGTCCCAGCGGTTACGGTCTAAACTATGACACACTCCCTTGCCACACTTATCACTACGGCATCGTCCGCCGTCCCGAAGGAACACCCTGTCAGTGGAATATTACAGCAAAACTCTCCGTGTCTTGCTCGCTTTCAGTGAAAAGCCGCTTATACCATGAGACGACTGGCTCAGACATCATTAAAAATGCTTTCATTGACTTCAGCAGGGTCGAAAACCCCAGAAAACCTCCAAAACTAGTGAATTTAAATTTTTCAACTTTTTAGCACTACTTATGAAATTTTATAAGTAGTCTATCACTTAGGGCAGGTCAATAGCGACCGAACCTTTTTTTTGAATCAAGTCAAACGGACTTGTAGAAGCAAAGTTACAAGCCTTTAAAGTTTTGGAGTCTTTTATGGCCTGGAGACGAAGGCTATCTCCTGGCTAACCTCTAAGTCTGACGCCTTAGCTGATATCAGCAATGAAATTTTCTAAGTCGATTTCTTTCAGAAACCCGGAATTTGGAATGTCCGAAGCTATCATCGGAGCTCAGAGAGACGACTTACCGTTGGCAATCTCTCGTATGAATGACAAGTCTCTGTCGGTTCCCAGCTTATATAGTATGTGGCGATCAGCTGATGACGTAATACCCATCATCCAAACACTAAAAACCCGTCTATCTCCGGTTCTAGTGCTCTGATTGAGCTGGAAATATACCAATTCCATGTAGAATTTGACGCTGAATCCAAATCTGAAATCCGTTTTGCTCTCCGATGCTTCGTTTTGGCTATACAGCCCAAAACGTCCAAAATTCTGACTCTGTCGTTTTTTCGACAATCTCCCAAATCTTAAAAGGTGTCTCACATCTAAACGAAGACAGATATGAACAAGCCGATTCTTTCAATGAATTTGTCTTCCTCTTAGCTTTCAAACGAGCTATGGCACGACAAAATCCGTCCACTAGAAGCAAAGTTGGAAGGTCGGTGCCGAGGGGGGGGGACGTCAGCGAAAATTTTTCTCTCCGATTGCGTTCAAATTCACCATACCGATGCAGAATTTCACGCTGAATCCGAATCTGGCCTCCGTTTTCCCATCCGATGCTTTGTTTTGGCGCTAGAGCCCAAAACGTCCAAAATTCTAACTCTGTCGTTTTTCGACAATCTCCCAAAATCTTAAATGGCGTCTCACATCTAAACGAGGACAGATATGAACAAGCCGATTCTTTCAGTGAATTTGTCTCATTCTTAGCTTTCAAACGAGCTATGGCACGACAAAATCCGTCCACTAGAAGCAAAGTTGGAAGGTCGGTGCCGAGGGGGGACGTCAGCGAAAATTTTTCTCTCCGATTGACTTGAAACTCACCATACCGATGCAGAATTTCACGCTGAATCCGAATCTGGCCTCCGTTTTCCCATCCGATGGTTTGTTTTGGCGCTAGAGCCCAAAACGTCCAAAATTCTAACTCTGTCGTTTTTCGCCAATGTCCCAAAATCTTAAATGGCGTCTCACATCTAAACGAAGACAGATATGAACAAGCCGATTCTTTCAGTGAATTTGTCTCATTCTTAGCTTTCAAACGAGCTATGGCACGACAAAATCAAAATCCGTCCACTAGAAGCAAAGTTGGAAGGTCGGTGCCGAGGGGAGGACGTCAGCGAAACTTTTTCTCTCCGATTGACTTGAAACTCACCATACCGATGAAGAATTTCACGCTGAATCCGAATCTGAACTCCGTTTTCCCATCCGATGCTTCGTTTTGGCGCTACAGCCCAAAACGTCCAAAATTCTAACTCTGTCGTTTTTTCGAAAAATGTTGAAAATTTTTTCTCTCCGATTGCTTTCAAACTCACCATACCGATGCAGAATTTCACGCTGAATCCAAATCTGGCCTCCGTTTTTACATCCAAGCACTCCTTCCACTCGAAACAGCCCATTTTCAACCCAACATTCATCAGATTTCACGAAAAAACAACACACACTATAGCCTCAAGTCAAAACCTGGCGGTCGCCCAAGTCCACCACGACACTCTGTCGTTCCAGAGGGGGGGGGGCGGCGCGCCGGTCGAGTGTTCGCCGTTTTCTTACTACTCATGCTGTTTTCTATGTCACCGATTTCTGAACTTAGCAAGACGATGAAATAGCAAATCCTAAACTATAAAAAACAAGGATAAAAACACTGTAATGCAAGATTGAAGGGGTTTCCCTTTTTTTGATTCAGTGTATAGTTCATCAAATTTGTTTGTAACAGAACGGGTATTGGTAAGGCAGAGACAAGGAAGGTTCAAACTTCAATGTTTGGGTTCAGCTCGTGGAACAATTTTTCCACTTTTAATGACAACGTCTTCCCCTCTCTCTTTCCTTACATTCAGTTCCTCCCGAAGAAGTTTACTTTCTTCTCGTTGCGTTGGAGTTAAGTCGTTTTTGATGTATACCTTTTTATAGTTCGGATTGCTCATCAAGATTTTTGACTTCCTCAAACACTGTTAACTTCTGCTCAAATGAAGAAAATCGCACCCTGACTGGCCGAGAAGACCCATGAGAAGTTCTCCTTCCCAATCTATCTCTTGAAACGATGTGCTTCTTATCAATCATCAGAGTATCAACAAGATTATCAATAACTGCGTTATCCAGGTCTTGTTCATCATCTGAGACAGGCGGATCTTCGAGACCAAAAATAATAATATTATTCCGTTTTTCCATTCTACTTTCATGCTCAGTAATAGCCTTGCTAATTAACATGCCAACATCAGAAGAACACTTTGTATTCAATTGATCACGTAGAGATGATAATTCTTCTTCAACTCGATTAAATCGAGCCTATAACTCTGTAAAATTCATGTGTTTACAATCATCACATCGGTATGAAAGATTTTCATTCGAGCAAACGGCTTTACCAACATTAGCGGACAATCCTGAACACTCACGTTTAGCATGAAACATTTTCACACAGATTTGGCAACGTATGACATCACTATCAATGGACATGTTACAAATAGTGCACAGATATCTTGCTATCGTCTGGTCATTGCTACCTTTCCGTGAATTTACCATCTCAAACTGCAGAAATCTTCGAATGAACACCAATCAGTGGAAATTAATTCAAGAATTAAGAACTTCCAATCTCCCCAAAAATCAACACAACTTCATATAATGAGCTTCTCATAGTTAAACCCGGAAGACCACCACGATTTATCAGGTATAAATTTGATAGATAACTGCCACAGGTAATCGAGATCTAGACCAATTGCAAAACACTCACAAGAGACACTTCTGACACGACCGCTACGCACGACGAACGAAGTTGTTATGAACGCATATGTAGAATCTCTTTCAATAACAGATGAATGACCTATGAATTACCATGGTCATCAGCTAGCATCGAAAGATCCTTCATAGAAGGAAATGCATTTTTGATTACACCAATCAATAGGTAAACCTCAAATTGAAAACAATAGGCCTATTGATATTTTAGTATCATGATATTGTGTAAATATTGATCATTAGAAGCCGCTCCACTCTGCTCTGTGGTTTTCAATAGCATTCTAAATTGATCACTTAATAATCACATTGAAGTGGCTTAACACCAACACATGGTCTTAATAGACAAGAACATAATTAAATTGTTACCTGGACAAGACTGAAATGTACTTGTATGCCTTTTTATTACCAAATATATGAAAAAGCATTGCATTTTGCACTACTTTTGAAAGGTTGGGTAGAATTCGTTTAGCCTGTTTTCTTTTTATGAAACCTATATTCCTGGGTTACTTTTGTATAGCGTGCAGTTTTATGAAAGGCTTAAAAATTGGCCTGGTTTGATTTTTCTATGAACAGGAATGATTTGCTTACATTCGTATGAGTGATTTGTGAATCAGAGGGATCAACAACAGCAATTGCTACTATCAAACGTAATCATTGATTCACATGGGATATTGATTATGATACCTGAAACATTTGTCCACACCTGCTTCTACTCACTAGGAATTCTTTACGGTTTAAATTCAATTTACGTAAGTGAATAATTGAAATAATTAGTAGCCAAATTACATGAAATTCAGTCAGTCAAGCCTGCATTTCCACATGAAAAGTCTGAACTACTTTATTCAGATGTGATTTAATTATAGCGGTTCGCTAAATACACAATGATCTCGAATATGATGAGTGAAACGCAGACGCGAGTTTCTCAATAACATATGAAAATACAGAAGGATAGCCTCACTAGGTGACATGCCACGCGTAATTACGGAGCACCCCAAGCATCCGTAGTTACGCGTGAACCACGGCCGAACCAATTATGCGTGTTTTGTGTCTATCCCGAGTATGAAATCAGGTCCTATTACGTTGTTTAGCCTCTAATGCATGCAGACATAAGCCGCAATGTCAAGGTCTATATATAAAGACCATAGATATATTGTAATTAATCACGCTTGGTTACGCGTAAGCCTACGGCCGAGCCAATTAAGCGTGTTGTGTCTATCCTGAGTATAGAACTTAGGTCCTATTACGTTGTTTAGCATCTAATGCGTGCAGACTTAAGCCGTAAAGTCGAGGTCTATATGGAAAGGCCATAGATATGTTGCAATTATAATAACGCGTAGTTACGAGTGAACCACGGCCGAACCAATTATGCGTGTTTTGTGTCTATCCCGAGTATGAAATCAGGTCGTACTACGCTGTTTAGCCTCTAATGCATGCAGACATAAGCCGCAAAGTCCAGGCCTATTTAGATGGGCCATAGATATATCGCAGACAATTACGCGAGGCGCTTGTGTCATTTAAATCACGCGCGATTGCGTTTGTAGGCTTCAGATAGCAAGCAAATAACTAGACCTAGCTTGATGAAGATCGAAAAATGGTGCGTAAAATTAAGTATGACACCTGCAAATGATCTGACCTTAACTTGGAGTCTCCTTAATAATTTCGCTTCTCCTTTTACAGTATGTAGGCCTACATCACACGTCATTTTTAATGAAAAATCTAGACTTTTGAGTTCATTTACTAAGATGTCAGACTCAGATTTTCATTTATCTTCAATTTATGCATTAATGCTTGGAAATCCTCGACAGGGTACACCAGTTGATTTAACTTTGACCTATATTCATAGGACGATTCTGCATTAAAGTCTATGCTGTAGAAAGTGACATTGCATCCCACGCAAAATTAAAGATTGACAAAAATATTCCGAAGACCCAACCGATAGAGTTGATGAAGTACCAGCACGCAGATAAGTGCGCCATTTCTTACAACGTGAGACATTGTCCAAATCAGAGATGCATCAAATCCGAGCCGAAGGAAGCACGGCTTGAAATAATCTGTCCACAGCTCGGTTCGACTTCATTTCTTTGAGCCAATGGAGCCGCGGCTCGTCTTGATTTGAATAGTTGTCCTAGGAAATCGCTGGAAAGGGATTCGATCCGCACTGAAATTATACCAACACTCAATCTAAAGTCTGTCAAAGCCTCCTGTCAGGGAGAAGTCACGTTAAGTCAAGGTGACCAGACGTCTCGTTAAAGCCAAACGTAAACGTCTGGTTTCGGGAAATTTGTCCCGGTGTCCCGAAAATGTCTTTCGGTACAGATACATGTCCCGACTTTGCCGCATCTCAGTGCCAAAATTCAGTTTCAAACATTATAAGTTATAGTTAAAACTCTTGAATTCAGAGGCACACTTCGTGGTTCTTGACATTCGTCACAGATCCGTCAATCATTGGCGAACGATCATCCAATAAGAAGGCTATGAGCTGTAAATAGGTAATAAACAACTTTTCTGATTTTATTGGTATTTCAACTATAAGATAGTAACGACGACATTAGGGTTTTTATCGTGTAGAAAAAAACTAGATGGAAACAATGCTTTTAAAAGAGGCAGAAAAGTGACCATAGAAATGATGAAACATTAATTAAAAAATATTTTCATGATAAATGCATGAACAATTCACATTTGCTGACAATGAAATCGATTTAAGTGATTTGGATATTATAGACATATAGCCTACTCGACATCTTCATGAAACGATTGAATATAATCGGATTCTCTCAGTCAAAGAAAACAAAAGATGCAAAATAAAACAATATACTATATACATTAACCAAGAAAGCTTCATTATAGGTCAGAGATTAGCAATAACCCAAAAACAAGATAGTATGAAATTGATGATTGCATAACAAGCTATTGAGAAACAATTACAGATATTACATATTTACATTACAGATTTATACACACTGCGTTATGTAAGTAGTAATCCCGTGACAAATGGAAGTCCAAAATGAGCAACGATGAGTCATCATGTTGACTCAGCCCCCCCCCTCTGGAGGGAAGGTGAGGGAGGTGGCCAAGGATGTGCTGGAAGGAATGGGTCCGTGAGGAGGAAACCGTTCCCTCCCCCCTCTGGAAGGAAGGTGAGGAAGATGGCCAAGGATGTGCTGGGAAGACTGGGTCCGTGAGGAAGAAACCGTTCCCTACCCCTCCCTGGAAGGAAGGAAGGAAGGAAGGAGGAACTGTGAGGCAAGGGTAGGAATAGGAATGTGGGAAGGATACAGTGAGAAAAGGCGGGCTTTGGCGGTTTTGGGATGAAAAAGGTTATTTTTCGGCATGAAGGAGTGCTCGGATGGGAAAACTAAGGCCACATTCGGACTTTTTGGCCAATTTTGGGTCTAGGGACTTGCTTCCAGCTCAATCGGAGAGAAAAAGTTCTGACCTCCCCCTCTGGAACGAGACTTCCAACTTTGGTTCCAGGGATCGTAAGAAGTCGTGCAATAGCTCGTTTAAAAGCTAAGAGTGAGACAAATTCAGTGGAAGAAACGGCTTGTATCTGCCTTCGTCTAAATGTGAGACGCCATTGAAATTTGGGAAATTGGCGAAAAAACGACTGAGCTAGAATTTTTATGAAAATGGCTCCAGCGGGTGAACGAAGCCTCGGACGGGAAAACGGAGACACGATTTGGAATCAGCGTGCCATTCTGCATCTAGAGGGTGAGTTTTAAGTAAATCGGAGAGAAGAATATTAAAATTTTCATCACACTGGGTCTCCACACGGGATTTTTTCGTGAAAATGTTAAATTGTGGCCACCTTTGGCGATGAATAGCGGAAGATTGGAAGTGAATGAAGAGGTCTGGTTTCTATTAGGGGCATGACGGCACTTTGTTCTCTAGGATCCTATCTTTTCAAATGCATGGAAGGTTTCGTTTCGGAATGAGAGCATGTTGAAAATCGAATTTTTTCACATTTTCCAAGATTTTGGAACTTCTGAAAAAACGACAGAGCTTTTTCAACTCGGCTTCTGGTCATCGTACAGAGTCGAGGGATGTCTTAAATGAAAGGTGAGTGCGAGAAAACGTGACGGTCAAAATTTGAAGTCAATCGGAGCACTAGAACCGGAGATAGACGGGTTCAAAGTTTTTGGATGATGGATATTACGTCATCAGCTGATCGCCACAAACTATATAAGTGGAGTCTCTGCTTGTGGAAATCAGTTCTCCTCCCGACTGGGTTGAGGTAGGTGAACACCGGATCTCTGATGATGGCATTGGAAATCTCCAAAAACCGGGTTTCCGTAGGAAACCGACTTAGAAAATTTCAATGCTGATATCAGCTAAGGCGTCAGACTTAAAGGTTCGCCAGGAGATGATCTTCGTCTCCAGGCCATAAAAGACTCTAAAACTTTAAAAGCTTGTAACTTTGCTTCTACTAGTCCTTTTGACTTGATTCAAAAAAGGTTCGATCGCTATTGATCAGACCTATATTGCCAGACTACTTATAAATTTCATAAGCAGTGCTAAAAAGTTGAAAAATTTAAATTCACTAGTTTTGGAGGTTTTCTGGGGTGTTCGACCCTGCTGAGGTCAACTAAAGGATTTGTAATGATGTCTGAGCCACATATGAGCCAAGGAGCTTTTCACTGAAAGCGAACATGACACGGAGAGTTTTGCTGTAATATTCCACTGACAGGGTGTTCCTTCGGGACGGCGGATGATGCCGTAGTGATAAGTGTGGCAAGGGAGTGTGTCACATTTTAGACCGAAACCGCTGGGGCAACTCATGATCGGCATTTGACACAGTTCTCAACGTAGCACTTTGAACGCCAATCGGTTGAGTCCTAGCTATCTTGTCATGGGTGGCATCTAAACATCTCCATTGCAAAACGCTTGTAAATCACGGCTTGCTATCAAGCTGATCAAAGCAACGACTTGGGATGCTTCCTCTTGTAAATAACTCCACCGGTTTTCATGTCTGGCTATCAAGTCATTGACGGTGCAAGTCACGGAGATTTTCGGTGTCCTACTTCCTCTTGGTGGGCGTTCTTTCGAGACAGTGGTGAAGTCCGCAGCGATGAGTACTACGAGGGACGTTGGCAATTGTAATCCTTGTGAAACCTCTCTGCGTCATGTTTCCAAGTGGCTGCTTTTCGTCTCAACGTTGCACTCTGACCGCCAGGGTGACATTTAGCTATCTGCCACAGGTTACCTAATAAAATCTCCATTGCACTTGTCTCCCGATAGTTGGCCATACATGCGAGAATAAACCATGAGTTCTGCTTGTCTCTATCACCGAGACGAAATGATGAATGGAATGAAATGGGAGGTTATTCATGCGCCACACGCAACCACACGCTCATTTCTCTCTTCGCTAATGAACAAGATCTTGTGAACGTAGTCAGAAAAAGTATCATGTTGTACAAAAGTTTTACTGCAACACAGGTTGATGTATAGTTAGAAAGTTTGATCATCGAAGTTTTATTAATCAGTGTCGTCAGAAAGTGCATCATGGTTTGCAAAAGCAAAGTTTAGTGTAGTAAAATAGTTTTACCGCGACGCACATTTGTGAAAGTAAAGTTTGATCATTGAGGTTTTATGACTGACTGAAGTCATCACAGCACTAGAAAGTTTAGCACAACACAAGTGTCATGAAATGTAAGCGTTAGTGTAGTCAAATAGTTTTACCGTGACACACCATTGTGAAAGTAAAGTTTGATCATCGAAGTTTTATTCGTGAGTGTCGTCAAAAAGTATATCATGTTGTACAAAAGTTTTACTGGAACACAGGTTGATGTATAGCTAGAAAGTTTCATCATGGCGTTTTCTGAAACACAAATGTCATAAAATGTAAGCGTTGGTGTAGTCAAATAGTTTTTACCACAACACACGTTTGTGAAAGTAAAGTTTGATCATTAAAGTTTTATGACTGACCGAACTCATCACAGCACTAGAAAGTATTATCGAAAAGGTTTTACTGCACAGTGTAGATTGTCTTGTAACTTACTTTCACAGTGTTAGAAAGTTTTATGTTGAGTTGAGACAGTTGCCAATTGTTTCCTTATTAGAAAATTGAAACTCCATGACTGTTAGATTGCTAAATACTTCATAAGGTTTACTAGAAGCAGTTTTCTACTGCAGTGAGACTGAGAGTTTAGAATGTTATATGAAAACAGTGTTCACCACAGCACTAGAAAGTTTTACTGCACTGTGTAGATTGCTTCACAGTGTTAAAAGGTCTTATAGTAAGTACTACAGTGTTGAATGTTTTATAAAACCAGGTAAAGTCTTGTCACAAACGTTGAGTGTGTGAGAGCTAGTTCCATGAGATTGAATCGCGTGGATCCTAAAGTCCATAATCCAAGGTTAGGCTCCTCTACAGTTAGATTTAGGGATTTAGGGATTTGGGTTTTTATATCACATGCGTTAACCGTTCGTGTAGAATACGTAAAGCACATGTTCGCTTAAAAGTCTAAACGCAAACGTTGAAATAAGTTTTGTGAGAAGTCTTTGACATGCTGTTGTGAAACTTTGCGAACGTTGAAAAAAGTGTCATGAAATGTTTCTGCAGTCACACTCGTTAGCGTACCAGCTTTACTAAATGTATTGATTGCCTTTATCAAATTTAATGCGTGTGTAGACTGTTTTGTAAACAAAGACAGTGTTAAACGTGTTTGCAGTCTGCGTTGACAGCATACAAGTATGCACAACAACCTGTAACGTTGTAAGTCGAATGCATAAGAGTTAAGAAACACTCAAAACATGTGTGAGATAAAAATCAATCTGCTAGATTAAGTGAGTCCCTCAAAAAAGTGTCACAACTATTTTACGGGAAACTTGTAAAAGAGAACTGTGTAGCGAAAACGTTTACACTCATCATGGACAGATGAACATATATTCTAACTTCAACTTTCTGACATTCAAATGAAATTCGTAAACATGATCCGTGGTGTAAAAAACTTTATGACAACAGCTTTATGATGATAAAACTTTCATGGATTACAGTCGTGTTTAAAGTTGATATAAAAACCTGTAGAAACGCAAAATCTTAGATGCAGTTCAACGACTCGACAATTGAACTAACAAAATGAACAAGTCTGTGTAGAGGACCATAACACGCTCATCAGTAGGAAACAGCAAAGCATGTCATGTCATTGAATTATCAAGACTGAGTGACAGGTCTGTGTCAGTGGAATTATTTTTATGGGTATGAAACAGTGAGCATTGCATTAGGACTGTCCATGAATATTAAAGGCTAGAATCAAAGTTTGCTTTTAATGTGCTTGACAAATGACTACGTGTCTCATTTCTAAACGAATCGTGCGTTGCTTGTAGAATCAACATTGAAACCTGCATCAAGTGATTTTCTGCTCGAATGCAGACGATGTGAAAATGGCACACGGATTGACATTTAACATTGCTTGCAATATTCAACACGATGCGATTCAAAAGCAGCTAAAACGTTTATCATAAAACCTATCAGTGAAACAGATGTCAAATAACCTTCCTGTGCACACAAAGAATCACGAGTGCACTCTGTCGCCTGTTTGTCGCGCTGCCCCCTCAGCCGATAGAGTAGAACACAAAGATGAATGATAACGCTCTCACTCTGTCACCCGTCTGTCACATTAAACACATTGAATTTTCTATCGCATCTGTCCAACGAACAAGGATCAGGAACTTATCGTCATCTCAGACCTCCCACCTAGCTGATTCCCACACAGCTCATTGCTATCGCTCCGGAAGGGAGATTCACGCGATAAATGCATCTAAGTTTGTTGAGTAGTTGAGGATGGCAGTCAATGAAAATATGTCTTCCCTTTTCTTTTTCCAACCATAAGTTTAGAGCAATATGATTGGGCGAACCAGACATTTGAAAAGCTGTATCATTCTCATATAAAGCAGAGTCTCCTGCATTTCACTATCATAGTCATGTCCGATTAGCAGAGAGCGTGCGTTATGCCATTTCGCATCGCACATCGTGGAGAAGAATTCCATAGTGATGTGTACGGTGAGTATATCACTGTGGAATTTATGAAGTATTATTCATACTTCACCTTGAATGAGGCTATGAGCCGTCGACTACGGCAAGAGATTGAGACGGTGGAAAGTGAGGTCGAGACGGTGGCGAGTGAGGCCGAGACGGTGGCGAGTGAGGCCGAGACGGTGACGAGTGAGGCCGAGACGGTGGCGAGTGAGGCCGAGACGGTGGAAAGAGAGGAGATGATGTGGAGTGAGGACTCGGAAAGTGAGGAAGTGGAAGCGAGTGAAGATGTCATTGTGATATCAGATGATGAAGTAAGAGTTTTACGCATGCATACGAATGCTTGTCATCTCAACTCGTTCATGTTTTCTTTCAGTGATGGAGTGAGTGATGGGCGTCCTTTAGTTCATAAAATCATCATGCACACATAGAGCACACTGTTTCACCACATTTCCTCGTGAATGCATCATGATTTCTTATGAGAACGTCCTTCTAATGCAGCTAAAGCGGTCCCAAGCCCGCCACATATCTTCGGATATAGAATGCAGAGGGGAAGGATAAATGATGAAATGGAATGAAGGGAAGCCAAACTTGCACCACATTCAGCCACAAACACATTTCTATCTTCATTAAGATGACATTCAATCACTTGAATTCTAATGTGACCATCACATCCTCAGATCTCAGTACAGTCAAACCTCCAAACGTGCTTGTTAAACCTATTATTTCTAACTTTACAAAAACTGAAAGGATTCTAACATGATTTCAAACTTTACAAACGTCGACTTTATTTCTAACTTTACAAATAGTGAAGTCCTTGTGACTATATTTTATACTTTACCTATCTTACCAACACTGAAATGCTTGTTACTTTATTTATACCTTACCTTTAAATTGCTAAAGTCCATCATGTTTGGGGATAGGGTTAGCTACGGTTGGATTTAGGGATTTAGGGTTTAGCGAACAGCCCAAGTATAAGCCTTGCCGTAAACTTTTGCTTACTCAATTTGATAAAGAAAATTATTTAGTCCACTTCTCTATCTTAAAATTTTATTTAGAAATGGGGATGATTTTAGAAACAGTTCACCGCATTATCAAATTTAGACAGAAAGCTTTTCTGAAACCTTATATTGATAGTAACCGCCACAAACGTGCACTAGCCCAAAATAATTTTGAAAAGGATTTCTATAAATATAAGAATAACAGTCTTTTTGGTAAGACGATGGAGGACGTTAGAAAGCGTATTAACTATAAACTTGTGAATCATAATGATAAATTTCAAAAGTTAGCGACATCACCTCTCTTTATTGATAGAGATATTATAGATGAAGAGTTGGTTGGTGTTAAAATGATAAAATCAGAGGTAGAGTTGTGCAAGCCCATCTCCATTGGACAAGCTGTTTTAGATTATTCCAAGCTTGAAATGTATCAACTCTTCTACAGAATATTAAAACCATGCCCTCTAATTAAAGACGTGCATTTGCTGGGCGGTGGAACCGACAGTTTCTTTTTAAGTATCGCTGCTCAGAAAGAGTTAAATTTCAATGAAGTAGGAAAATCTTTAGAAGAATATTTTGATACATCAAATCATCCTACATATCACCCACTATACTCTACTAAAAATAAAGCAAAATTAGGATGCTTTAAAGTTGAAATGGCAGGAAAGGAAATTAAGGAAATTATTCTTCTTCGTCCTAAAATGTATTATATGAAACCAAAAGACTCCAGTGACAGTATTGAGCGCACAAAAGGCATATCTAAATCGATAGTTTTAAATATGAAACATAGGGCTTATAAGATGGCCTACATAAATAAGAACATGACGTTTGTCAACATGAACATCGTAAAATCAAAGACACATGAGGTAAAAACTCATGCATTTAGGAAGCGAACACTGTCAGCGTGGGAGGATAAGAAGTGTTGGATAGGACATAACATATCTCTTCCACATGGACATCCTGACACAAACATATCACCACCCAAAAGAATTAAACTCACATTACCACATTCAGGAGATGTGTAAATAGATTCATTCTTAAATCAGTATTTTGATGATGTTTTTTGTTGATATTCATTGTTGCTTTATGTATCGCTTTAGATTGCACTTTCCTGTGAATATATGCCTACAGTCAGTTCATTCCCACTATATCTGTGAAAAGACTTTCCCACTTTGTCAACACTTCTTCAAAGCACTTTTTCATACATATCTTTTTATTTCAATAGAATTTTACAATG
Organism: Prostheceraeus crozeri; assembly: GCA_907163375.1. Lineage (NCBI taxonomy): Eukaryota > Metazoa > Platyhelminthes > Polycladida > Euryleptidae > Prostheceraeus > Prostheceraeus crozeri. The sequence goes on from CAJQUW010001560.1 coordinate 313,219, forward strand.
ACTTCACTTTGTTTTCCGAAACACTAAAGTTACGAGGGATTTAGTATCTTTCACATGGATGCACTCATGTAAACACACATGTTTTTGTGTCACATATATTTCCACACTTTTGCATTAATTCTTCATTCGAAAATGGAGTGTGATACTTGTCACGGCATCTTTATGAAAAGGAATCAACGCACCAGCATCGTCATGAATTGCAATATCAATTTGTGGTATATAGTTTGATTTGAAGTTTGTATAATGCACCTTCTGAAAAGTATGCTCAGATAGAGTACTATTGCTTTTTGGTTGGTAGGGTATCATTGCTAGAAGTGGAGCTTCAACATCTCCCACACGTACAGCTTCACCAATATTGGAATATATCTGAAAATAGTTAATACGACGCGATAACGATATGCTCGCACTAGCTTTTGTTACAGTACCACTTTTAAAAGTATTTTGATCAAATCCCAAAATGTCCATTAGGGTATTGTCCATAATCAGCTCAATATTTTTCCCACTTACACTAAGAGAGAGAACACTTTCTTTTTCAGAAAAAGAAATATGCTGTTCATTAATCACTTCATTTAAATAATTTATAGCCAATTTCACTGAAGTGATAATGCGAGGTGTCAACACTCTTGTTTTATGTAAGATACCACCTGAAGGATCTATACATTTTCTGTATAAAGATGCGGACCATTCTGTATGAAATTGATTTGAATTATCATATCTCAGATAGCACATATTAAATTTTCCATGAACAGCTGCAGAACGATGTCGTAAGAACTGATGAAAATTTTCTGAACAAACCAATACTAGATCATCATCCCTTAGTTTATTGATTACGATATTATTAGACCCTTTGTTGGAAGTTAATGTTGCCACTTGTTCACCATCTACTCGAAGGAGACAATTAAATTTCTTCAATAATGCTTCAGGAGTCATGTTCGTCTTTCTTGCCTTAATCACACTCTTCTTCACCAACGTCTTTTCATTTTTCGGAATAAGATGCACATAATAGGCTTTCTCTTTATAAATTAAATTTTTGCAACCTCTTGGATAGTAATTGGCTTTATAATTATCATAGCTTGTCAAGGCGCTAGCAAAGTAACCTAAATCATTTCTTAAACTTGGACTCAAAGCAAAAATCCAATCTTTATCAAATAGCATGATACATATGATCATATTCACCATTGTGGGGAGTAAACTCGACAATGTGTCTACATGCTTTGTTCAGGAAATCAAATACGAATTTTTTACATGTTGAGAAATTTTTCTTCGGCCATTTCGGAATGTAAACTCGACATCCCTCTTCACACTGATAGGCATCTGTACGTCTCATATTAATAGTCATCACTTCATGATCAAAAGTATAGACATAGTTACTGTGAACAACTTGGGTGACGCCTACTTCCCACTTCCCATTCAGCTGTTGTGTATTATCAATGGGAATAGAAAAGATAGCAGCTAGATTGCCAACTAATCTATTTGTTGCCACATTGCTAAGCAAAACATGATAGAATGACATTTTCATTTCGGTAATCTACACATCACCAATTTGCATAACATCATGAAGACTTGGATTTTGGACTCTTTACAATATATTAAAGTTGATCGCGATGGAAACGTTCATCTGAAGAATTCTTATGGAAATACATCGAGAGGAATTACATTAACATGGCGGCAATTTTTTAATCTTAATGATATAATGAGTGATTTGGAATATTTCAAAACGTTGAAATTCATCTCCTTGGGTAATCAAGTTTGGCTTCAACATCACAGAAATGAAATTCAAATCTATCATTCTCATCTCTCCATCTATTTCTCATTTCGCAAATGTAATTGGCAAAATATAAAAGATGTGTACATCGCTCCATTATGTCATTCATTCGACGCGAATTCATCGCATTGCCACGCAAATCTTAATCAGACACCATCTTCAACACAATGTCACAATCTATCATGAAGACTTGGAAATTGGATTTCCTACAATATGTTGAGATTAATCATGAACGAAACGTATGTTTCAAAGATTATACTGGAAATGTAAGAAGAGTATTTGCTTTATCATATCGACAATTTCAGTGCCTAAATAATATCATGAAGGACTTAAAATACTTCTATATGAAAAAACACTCACGCATAGGAAATCGCATATGGTTGCGACTTAAAAAGCAACGAATACAAATCTATCATTCACAACTTTCTAACTACTTCACATTTCATCAAGGCAGTTGGGAAAAGTATAAAAGGAAGATACATCGCTCTATTTACTCATTTCTTCATCATGAAACGTCATCGCTACACCATCGTCAGCATTCTCCGACGCATCAGACTCTACACGAAAATCGATCTCGCAACATTACATCAACAAATTCCAAACAGCAAGTATTATCCGGGTCGACCACAAATGGTAGTGGTGAAGATGAGCAATTTACGGAATCTTCAACTCTTCCCAAATGGAACTGTTCAGATTCTCGGCGCACCTTCTCATTCATCAACGCGGTTAATGTGCTTAGAGCTGCAGAAACTACTACGACGGATATGGAAGAGGGAGAAGTATGTGATGTCGAATCTGACTGTGGACAATATGGTGATCTCTACTCAATTGAGTGAAGATGTATCGTTTTTAAAGATTCATACCAGCAGTTTCAATTTGTGTTATGAGCCAGAACTTTTTCCTGCAGCTCTCATTCATCGTTGGAATCCTGTACATATTGCAATCTTTCACAACAGTAAAGTTATCATTACTGGACTGAAATCTGAAATGCAAGCAGATACGATCCTAGACAATCTAATTGAGTATGTACATAGCCAACGGATTGTAAAATAAAAACAATTTTTATTCCAACATGATGCTTTTCATTTCAAATCATTATAGAACATAAAATCATCTTTTCATTAGAAGATGGGTTACATGAAAACTTTTGAATAACAGATTTAAATTGGTGTACATGTAAACTTTTTAAAATTAAGTACAATACGAAAGCACCACAAGTTGATGAAAGTGGATGTTGCAGTATGCGCTCATTTCGTTGATGTTGACGAGTATGCTTTCTCAACCACTGCTGTGTTGGCATATTCGGAGGTTGATCAAGAGAGTCAAATAGTTCACCACGTCTGTCTTTTCCAATAAAGATAGCTTTCCAATGCTCACCGCCTAAATTCTGCGAATGAGTGTTTAGAACAATAAAGATGGGATACTGTTTTACAGTAGTCGGTAAGGTATCTAGCGAATAGACATTATCGAAAGCTTTCAACGTAGCTTCATCTGCATTACGCTGCACTTTAGTCTTTATATCGTCAGCATTCAACCAACTCATTAGCGATTATAGTGAAGAATCACGTCACGATACTTAGTTATTTCAATATTTGAATCAAAGACTGCATAAATTAATACATTGATCTCTCCAGTAGCGTTGTTTTGAGCTCCAGACCCAAGCGAATATCATGAGGAACGTCAACTTGGACGATAAGAAACGATAAGGTGCACTAATATCGCTGTCGGCAGTCAAATCAAATGCATAAATAGTATAGCCATTCTTAAACTCTTTTATTGTAAGCCCGTTGGTGTCGTCTGTGTTGCAAAAGCCAAAGACATTCATATAGTCAACATAGCTGCGCAAAAATTGATAAGAAGAGAAGTCTGGTCTATAGGGCGGTCCAGGATGACTGACACCATTTACACGTAAAGCAATTTCGCTCAAACTGTTGTGCTTGAAGTCGAAAGGATTCTTCTTGACATTGCCATTGAATGCATCATTTTCAACCATTGCTACCATTAGGAGTTTAAGCGCTTCTGATGGAAATAAACCATCTTTCATAAAATTCTTTTGTTCTTTAGAATAGTAAATGTGAGGAGCTTTGTATGTTGAATGGGATAAATAGCAAAGCTACGGTTAAGACCCTCAGCATGTCCTCTAATTACACTTGGATTAGCTACCACTCGACGAATGTATAGCATAAGATCTTCCACATGAATTTCCAATTTCACAACTTTAGCATATGCATTCAACAAAAATTCAGGCTTGTTCAATGTAAGTTTGACCCGCATGCTGGTATTACAGAGTAAAAACTTTGAATGTCTGAAGAAGTCAAGATTTAGTGGACCATATAGCTGACATACTTTACTATCTTTAATCATGGCAGATCGCTTTACAAAGCCACTGTTTGTTTCAGCATCAAATTTTCCTGCTTCATCTCTGTACCATCTCATTGCTTCCATATGACTCTTTTGTGCTGACGGATGAAACTGTGATAGGGCATTGAAATATGCTTTATAGGGATAATCGCTCTGTCCACCTTCTACCTGCTGCTCTCCAGTAGTTAGAGAAACATCACGAAATAGTGTTGCCAGCGGTAAATTGTTCAGACCAACTTTATGTGTAGCATCGATGTTAGTACCATCTGCTTGCTGAATTCTGAACCGCCCATCAACTATCGCATAACTTAAATCAATGTAGTCATCACTAGCGCCAGGAATGACAAATTCAATTGGGCCAGTATTCTCAGCTGCACGAGGATGATAATCTACAATATTTGAACTAAGAATATCTGTCCGTATTGCTTGTTAATCAAACAAACAAAAGCCTGAAGTTTTGCACTCCATGATTAGAAGTTATGACAGCGTCGTCGTTTAGCACTTGATGAAAGACTACAGCGCGCGCGACGTTTGCGTGAATGCCTTTTCTTAGTTTTGTTCGAAGCTCGCTTCTTACCACCTCCGCCCTGTTTTCTTTTTCTTCTAACATTCATTCGTTTAGGTGCTTTCTTTTGTTGAGTAGCACTAAAAGTTTGCTGTAATGTTCCTTCCCACGATTTAGTAAAGTACTCTTTACATTTTTACCACTGGTAATATCATTGTCAACATCACCAGCAAAGCCAACAGCATTATTAAAAATAGTTCGTTTTAAAAATCTTCCGACAGTAGATAAGAGAGGTGCTACAACATATTTCAGGGCACCAAATATGCTACTTCCACGTTGACGGCGGATGCCGCTGTAAATTGCACCCACGCCACTTAGATAGGAGGGGCGTGAATAAAACGATGCAGTCGGATTCATTACTTAGACCTTGACGTTACAAGTTATATCTTTGCATAAATCACTGACGATCGCGTAGATGAAAGATGTCTGCACGACGCATCCAAGAGTTCATACTTGAAGGATAACCGATCCATTTAACAAGACACCATTCTTCACCTTGTCGTTTCTTGCTTCGAATGATTTCTCTACTAAATATGTTTCACTTTGAGTCACTTTGACCAACTCAATCTCATCACGATAAAAACTACCATCTATTTCTTCATTATCGTAATCTTTCAACTTGTAAGATGTGGGAGAGTCTTATTTATTGATACTTGAAACTGTGAAATATTCTTCTGTCCAATTCGGGAGATAACCTTTGGCAAAAATACTCACCTTTGGCAAAAATACTCTTAACTTTTGATATGCGAACTTTATCACCTAATTTCACATCACTTTCTGCATTATTACGCTTGCGTTGGAATGTTTCACGCACTCTATCTACGTTGTCAGCATTCACATCCGCTGGTCTGAGTCAAATAGAACGATGAATAGAGTGATTGTAGGCATAAAGCGTATCTTGTAGAACCTTTGTCCAATTTTGTGTTAAGTTGGCAGTGAAATGTCAACACAAGCGATTTTTTAATGTGCGATTAAAACGTTCAACGAGAGCAGCTTTATAAGCACTCTTTACACTAAACAACTCAATGTCATATCTCTCAAATAATCTTCTCACATGCTGATTTTCAAACTCTTTTCCTTGATCACTCTGAATTCTTTTTGGAATACGACCCTCTTGGAAAATTGACTGAAATGCCTTTGCTACTCGTTTACCTTCTTTAGTTTTTAAAGGTTGAGCCCACGCATAGCGCGAGAAAATATCAATTACGGTTAAGATAAAATTGTGTCCAAAGTAATGTTTTGAAATACAGGCAACGTCACACAAATCTGCTTGCCACTGTTCATCAATGTCATGAGCAATGTAATGCCGGGTCCGGTACTTCGTTTGTTTGTGGAGTGTATATGTAGCTTGACCCTTTAACCATTGTTTAACTTGTGAGTGTGAAAGACCACTCGCTTTTGACAATTTCTTTATAGATGCAAATCCTGCAGGATGATTTACATCATAATATATTGACTTTAAAACTTCATCCGATGACGACTGACTTTTTCTCCTTCTTCTCATGTTTTTGCTTTCTTACCTTTTTGCATTTACAGCAACTACAGGATTTATGGGATTTACGTTTACATTGCTTAGGAGTCTCATTGTGAGAGCTGGCACAGCAAGTACAAGTTACCGTTACATTTACTTCCGGCGGCTCATTACATGGTAAGCAACACATCTGCTTCATATTAATAGTCTGAGAACATGTATTTCTTTGGAGGAGTCTTCTACGTCGTTCTCTTCCCCTTGTTTGCTTGATGGGTGTGGGAGGAGATTTAGAAGGTGATCTCTTAAACCAATTCCTTGGGATTTTAATTTTACTCTTAACCGGTGAAGTAGATGAAGTAGTTTCAACTTCTGAAGTAGAATCAAGTTCTTTCAATGTTTCATTATTCAATGCATATTTTGGAACATTATGCTTTTTCTACAGTTGAAGAAAATATGACCAACCATGTGGGACATAACCTTGTCGACGTTTTCTACGCGTTGCATACTGAATCAAGTCTTCATAACGTGAAGCGTTAATAATTTCATTTTTATCTGAAATGATTTCACCTCTATCATAAGACAAGATAATAAGATAAGATAAACTTTATTGACTCACATGCACAAAGTGATTCGGTGAGAGCGTACAATTAAAGACAGAACATAGAAGACAAGATACATACGTAAAGAAATCTCATATCTCATGGCAATATTTAATGAAGGACTCTCCGAACCGTTTCGTCCTTGTTTTGGGTGGTCTGAGGGTGGATTTATCTCTGGTTATGCGACATTGTCGTTGAAGAAACATGTCTCTCAGAGGATGTTCATCAGATTCAATTTTTGAAAAGAGCCTGAAACACGTCCGATCGGCCACAGTCATGATGGGCTGAAACGTCACATCATCCTTGCCAATAATCCGAGATACCCGTCGTTCGAGGAACACGAATTTATCTTTCAGTTGCTTTGTCAAATTGCAGAAGGCTGGGTATGCGTACAAAAGTATAGACTGGAATGCCTTTGCTACTCGTTTACCTTCTTTAGTTTTTAAAGGTTGAGCCCACGCATAAAGCGAGAAAATATCAATCACGGTTAAGATAAAATTGTGTCCCAAGTTATGTTTTGAAATAGAGGCAACGTCACACAAATCTGCATGCCACTGTTCATCAATGTCATGAGTAATATAATGACGGGTACGGTACTTCTTTTTCTCTTGTTTGTGAAGTGTGTAGGTAGCCTGACCCTTCATCCATTGTTTCACTAGTGATTGCGGAAGACCACTCGCTTTTGACAATTTCTTTATAGATGCAAATCCTGCTGGATGTTTTACATCATAATATATTGACTTTAAAAGTTCATGTGATGACGACTGCGTACAAAAATATAGATCTAATGAACGCGGCGTATGCTTGACAAATGACAGTTGGTGGACATTCGCCATTGCGTAAGTTCCTCACGATATAAATCCGTTGGCAAGGTTTAGAAATTACTTTATTGACATGAATTGACCACTTCAAATCCGGGGTGATAGATAAGCCGAGAAGAGTCAGCTCTGAAGCTGAAGGTATGTCATAGCCCTCAGCAGGGATCACCGGGTGCACATCAAAATTCCTTTTCGTGACAATGTCAAGAATCTTGCTTTTAGAGATGTTGATAGGAAGACGATTTCGTGAAGACCATGTGACGCAATTATTCCACTCATCCTGCAGCCTGTCATCTTCATAATTGCGAATACAATGAATTAGACTGACGTCGTCCGCATATTTGATGACAACAGTGTTATCCAGAACTGGTTGGAAGCTGTCAACTACCATGGAGAAGAGAATCGGGCCCTAGATACTTCCCTGTGTAACGCCGTTTGTGATTCGTCTCCATTCCGAAGTAATGTTATTCCATTTGACACGCATAAAGCGATTTTCTAAGAAGCTGATCAACACATTAGTCGTCTGTTGTGGCAATCCGAACCCTTCAGCCGGTGAAATGATGATATTATGGGGACTTTGTCAAACGCCTTTGATAGATCGATTGATAATATCCTCACCGCACCAGGAGAATCAAGGAACTCGAAAACACGATGCATAAGAAGTGTCAGGGCATTAACCGCACCAGTGCCTGGCCCGGGAATGTAAGCAAATTGCGCAGAATTGAACTTTCCATGCAGATGAGGAAGAAGCAACTTGCGCACAATAAGTTTCTCAAAAACTTTGGATAATGTGGAGCATAGGGTTATTGGACGACATTCACTCACTAATGTAGGTTTGCTGATTTTTGGGATGGGTACAATTTCAGCATATTTGAAATGAGAAGGATCAAGCTGGCAGATATGCATCTGTTGAATAGTTCCGTAATACCACAAGTCAATAAATGAGAAAAGTCGCGGTAAACCCAGAACGGGATTCCATCAAACCCAATACCTCTCCGCTTGAGCTGACTTATTTGGTGATAAACATCGAGAATATAAATGTATCCAATTCCTCGATGACAAGAAATTTGCTTGGTAGAAGTGTATCTGAAGATTGTAAGGTCGAAACAAAGTAATCACTGAAATCATTCGCAGTAAATGACGACGAAGTGGAAGGAATATTAAGGTTAACACTTGATGCATGTCTGCCAATGTACTTAACAGAAGACCACATTTTCTTGATATTGCCACTATCTATTGTTTTCTTTATGTAATTCCCCTTGAGATAGCGAATTTCGTTGCGAACTTGATTGCGAAGACGGAGATATTTTGAATGTTGCTTCAAATTAAATGCTGTATCACGAGCATTAATCATAAGTTTTAGCTGCAACGTAATCCACGGAGCGTCACTCGATTTTGTACGAACAGTTCGTGACGGAAAGCAAAAATCAAATAGGTATCTGATGCAGTCCTGAAATAGTGCGACACAATTATCAGTGATAGATTCAGATTTGATAAGAGCATCCCAATCGAATTTTTCTTTATTCTTTTTAGAGAAGCATCGTATTGTTTTCTTCTGAATAGTCGGGCGAGGATTAGTCTTCTGCTTTCATAATACAATCGAGTGATCAGAGGCACCTATTGAGGGTAAGGTTTTGGCTTGGCAGTACAAGGTATGTTGGTAAAAATTTGGTCAAGGATGTTATCATTCCTTGTTGGACTGTCTACAATTGCTTCAAGATTCGTTTGTCTCGGGCCGACAATTGACCAACAGATCCCGACAATTTTTTTTCGCCGGGAACAGAATGCAAAAGGAAGTCCTCGACCATTTATTAACGATCGAAACAAGTCTGCGCAGAATCATTGTAATACCGGTAATCAATTAAATTTGAAAAATTCTTAAACAAATGTATGTGATATGTCTCTTGTTTATCTGTGCAAATGGTTAGCAATGGCAACCTTGAAGCAGGACAATACACTCTCTTTTACGGTTTCGACACGCTCGTTCTTATCTTAGTACCGTAGATAATTTTGGGGAAACACATCAGTATGGTAAAATAAAACGTGTTCTATCAAATGTACGCGTCAAAGCAAGCTCACACTAAAGTACAATAAATTCATACCAAAAAGAGAAAGCGATCGAAATTCATTCGCAAAAAAGAACTCTAGGATCGGGAAAATGAATACAACGTTGTATAACTCAAACACTTAAATCTCTCACTCGGCACCAATGAAGTAATAAATTTGAAAATTCCAAAAAATCGGAGAAATCCTGAAAATGGAGGCCTCAACCAAAAATTAGAAGAAATTCATAAGAAAATAGGAAGTCTGTGAGGCATATTAATACGACATAGTAATCAAGATTTTGAATATTTTTGTATGACAATTTGTGCATCAATCCAGCGTCCTATTTTTGAACATCTTTGAAGGATTTCGAATTTTCATTTTGAGGACTAAAGCGCATCGAAGGATTACACAAATTCAATTCAAACATGAATTCTCAATTAAATGCTTTATTTTGAAATATGAGCATATATTTATACAGAAAGCGCAGTGACAAAAGTACATGCAAGTCTTCAGAATCATGAAATGCAGCAAAGTGATGCACATTTTAGGCACACGGAAAGACAAAATCGCGAATCCTCTGGAAAAGCATTCCAAGCAACGCCTTCAGATAAAAAATTATATCGGTGCAGACAAAAGGAAGGTACAAGTTCGTCTTATACAGAATGGATTATAATTACTATTCATACTATTAAAATTTCTGGGTGTTCTGAGACAGAATAACTCCGATAATTATCATTTAGGCCCCTACTGGTTTACTAACAATAAAATTTTTTCATAATTAACCATTCAATTAAGGTTAAGGTTTCCTTGAGCTACAATTTATTTTTTTCACATTTTTCAGTAGCTACTAAAAATAATCATAATAAAAAGCTTTATTCCGATATGACAAACGCATGACGGATTACAATAGATGAAGAAAAGCAATTGTGTAGGTTACTTAGTAAGTCAGTCAGATTAAAGGAGTGGTAGACTGAAGACGGAATTGTTAAATGGTAAAGTCAGTGTGAAGTATTCGGGTGAAAAAGTTCCTTCCGATACTACTGAAATATTACAGACGTAGCTAATACTATAAATTTGTGATAAAGAATACAAGAAATACTAGCAGCTTATGATAGAGACCAGAAAATATCAGTTCTTTATAGCATAGCTTGCAGCATTACCTTCCGAATGAGAAAATTTAATAGTCTGCTAATTAGTTATTCCTTTCAATTTGGTATCCTAAGAAATTCTTACCCTATTTTAACTACTATTGAGCGCGCATGATGACGCCCAGTTTTCGCATTCCAGTACATGCTTAATGAGTTTTAATAATGAAAGCAACACAATTGACTTTATGTGTTAAATACTCGAGCGCTTTCGTGGCTTCTAGTCAAGGGTGGACGGCCAAGTGTGAATACGTAGAGAGTTGGCTGAAACATTCAATGCTACCAATTCAATAATCATGTTCCTAAATGGCTTAAGGATAGAAAGACGAGACCGCGATCTAGAACAGCACCTCAAAGTTCTATCGATCGACATATACATGTACTTGAGAGTGACTCTTTTCAGTACCGTCCACTTTGTACTTATTTTTCTATTTTATCATCCTGTAAATATCGGTTTTCTTTGCCTGTATTGGAAGCACTGTACATATAGCTGCGATGCGACCTGTTTTCTGTGTACATAAAGAGTTTCTTTATTCATTGTCATTACCTTGGCACTGATTGGGTGGTGTCACTGGCGGCGGATATCATTGAATGTTTCTCAGCCATCTCTTTACATTTTCACACTTGACCGTCCACCCTTGACAAGATGCCACGAAAGCGCTCGGGTATTAAACACATGAAGTCAATTGTGTTGCTTTCATTATCAAAACTCATTGGAAATAGGCATTGCTTTACAACATGCTAGATGCTTTATAAAAACACTATTTTCTAAAATACTTCACATGTATACAAGCAATGATCTTTATCAGAACATCAGTTGCCGCTTAGACTCTCTTATCTCAGTTGATCTCTTAACCAAAGCTAAATTAGTCCGCAATTCCCTGAGTAAATCAGTAAAAAGTGACACTTTTGCAGCAGCTTCTCGACTTCTCTGTGGATCCCTTGACCGATGCCATTCGACAAGAGATTCTTCCTTGATAATTTCGTTCTGACATGTTACACAAGCTTCCTCAAGTTTGGTGAGACGAATATTAATCTGCACTTGCGATTCTGATCTTAATTCTCTAGAATTCAATCTATGAGAAAGTAAGCGCACATTTTCAAGTTTATGGTCAAATAAACGTTTCTTCGATTTCCTTGAAGTTTTGGTCGCTGTCAAAATGACCTTGCTTTTGGAATCAACAATTTTAGAATTTGACGAATTAGTGTCTAAGCGAAATATGTCAAAACGAGCGGGATCATTATTCCGATTCTTTTCTTCCATTATGGAATCCAGACTTCGACCTTTCGGATATTTCTGTGGATGGATGGGACTTCGTATTCCATCTAAATGAGGACCCAAGCCACGCCCCTCAATATAACCCATTTTCGACATCAATCGAGAGCCGATACCACGAGTATGTTTCTGCCACGCTCCTCCGCCATTTATACTTCCTTTTGATTCCTGTAAGAGAAAACACAAAACGATGATTTGCAATGACATGAAAATGGAATTTATGATAAATAAAGATATCAAATGTAGATTCTGAGTTGGAAATTTGTTGCGTACTTCTGAATGTCATAAATACATCATTTCCTCTGAGACTTTCTGATTTCAATAGAAAGACAATAAGCACAAATGTAACATTCGATTTGAGACACCATTTAAGACACATCGATTTTAGTCATGCTTAATATAAAGAGCGCATTCAATTCATTGCGACGCGACGTCATTTTTGAAGAAGTTCACAGAAGAATTCCTTCCCTCTATAAACTCCTTTGGCAAGCATATTCAAACGATTCTTTCCTGTTTTACGGCGAGGAAAAGTTACTATCTTCCACCGGTATTCAGCAAGGAGATCCAGCTGGCCCAGCTTTGTTCGCCATAGGAATTGATGCAGTCATTCGCAATATTACTTCTGAAATCTCCGTATGGTACCTCGATGATGGTACAATTGCAGGTCCACCAGAGAAAATACTCAGCGATCTCAAGGTTCTAATCCCGGCACTAAAGCATCTTGGACTAGAAGTGAAAAATTCAAAGAGCATCATTTCCACTGCGAATTCATGTCTACAGATAACCAATTCATCCGCTCAAGATTCCATTCTGTCTTTTTTGCCACGAATTAAGCGAGTGAATAAAGACAATATAAGCCTCTTGGGAGCGCCTTTATCATCTGAGTCAATTTCAGGTGTAGTATCAAAGAAGCATAATGAAGTTAGAATACTGATGGAACGTGTTGGTCTCTTGGATTCGCATACCGGCTTCTCCATACTGAAACATTGCTTTTCTGTGCCAAAATTAACTTACTTGTTCAGAACCACTCCTCTCTACAAATGTACTGACCTTTTGCATTCTTTGGATTCAACCATCATCAATTGCTTGAAAAGGACTGTGCTAATGTTGATTTCATAGGTCCCTGTTTATCTCAAGCTGTTTTGTCAACGAAGCATGGTGGTTTGGGAATTCGACGTCCTAGTGATATTGCTCTTCCAGCTTTCCTATCTTCCTTATATTCTACAGAGGATCTAGCGAAGTCTATTTTACACAATGTTGCTACGTCTTTTTTCATGGAGGAAGCGAAGACAGAATGGCAATCTCTTGGTCCTCAGTTTCCATCTTCCCAGGATTTTGCTGAGCAAGAAATATGGGACAATATTCGACAAGAGCATCATTTTGATATTCTGTTGGTCCACGCCGACCAATTTGATCGTGCTCGCCTACTTGCAGCCAAAAGATCAGAAAGTGGTTCTTGGTTGTCTGCTTATTCTGTTTCATCGCTGGGTACGCATTTGGACGACAATGCTTTCCAAATCGCTATCGGACAAGTGATTTGCGTACCTCAACAATGCCGTTGTGGCGGCATGATCGACAAGTTGGGCCTTCATCCCTTGTCTTGTCGCTTCAATTCTGGGAGTGATCAGCGTCATTCCCAAGTGAATGACATAATCAGACGATCTTTAAAGGCCGCAGGAATTCCATCAATCCTCGAGCCGATAGGCCTGAGTCACGATGATATCAAACGACCAGACAGGATGTCAACTTTCCCTCTTCGACATGGAAAACCGCTAGTGTGGGACTTCACATGCGTCGACACAATCACACCTGATCGACTCAGCCATGGAAACCGGATTTTCTGCCTCAGCTGCCGAAAATGCAAAGCGCACGAAATATTCGACTGTCATCAATGGGCCTTTCATTTTCGAGCCAGTAGCGGTTGAAACCTCCGGTGTATATGGGAAGACCACAAGCCGCTTCATAAAAGAGCTAGGCCACCGCCTTTCTGAAGCCACGGGCGACACACGGGAAACTGTACGGCTCCAACAAAGGATCGCGATAGCTGTCTTGCGTGGTAACGCCCTCAGCATTCGCCTGTTGGCAAAGCACTATAGTGACCAACTTTTCCTCCTCGCCCTCGTTATTTTGTAATGACTCACCATGAAAGCTTGACTTGTCCTCTAACTTATCTTGTTGAATAAATAATTCCTATTTTTTATTCAAAGAATAAACCAGACACCATGTCATTCATTTTTATTGATAATTAGGGGGAAAGCTTCAACAGCGCTCCATACATTGTTCCATTTTTAATCAAGTTGATATCTATGATATTTGAGCGTAAGAGTTGCTGGTATAAAAAGTAAAATCGGATAAAAACTTCCTGAAGTTATTTTCTAAGTTAAGAAGAAATTAATCACGGACGTCTGATGGGCCTTCAGCGGCAAGAGCCGCATTTTCATGTCCGATTGTCTCAGGTCAAGATGCGACTGTGTGAATTTTGATAACTTCTAAGAAGTGAGTTTTATTAAGAAGTGTATTGACTGCATGCACGATTATCGAATTATGAAAAGACAGAGAGGTTTTGTGATAATGGTGAGTTGCTATTTGTTTTGCTTCTGCTTTTGTCATGTCTCAGTCTGGTAGCGAGACTGACCTGAAAGCTCAGGATGCCACTTGTCCCTCTTAGGTGATTGCAGACCTCATCGTTGTTCAATTGATTGTTTATGACCTTCCTATACTATTGATGCTGTGTTCTTAGCATGTGGTTAATATATTAAAAATTCTTCGCATTGGATTCATGCATATATACTTATTTCGGATCTAGATCATTGCAGACATTACAAGAGCATGAATTCTCATTCTTCTTATCAAAATATCTGACAGATTGATAGCCATGTTCTGATATCCTGATGCTCTTTTTCGCCTGTACAAATCCTATGTTCGTCCCCAGCTGGAGTACGCAACGTGTGTGGAATCCCCTTCCTGCAGAAGACATTGCCTTAATCAAAAGGGTTCAATGACGTTTTACTCAGTGTGTGATACACTTATCGGGGAAGCCTACGAAGACCGCCTTCGAATACTGGCCATTCCAACGCTCCAACTTCGCTGCCGTGCTTTTTACTTGATAGTCGTGTTCAGAATTTTTCATTCCCTTACCCCATGTGATCCAGCGAAGTTCTTCAACCCTGTGACTCCAAGTACTCGTGGTCATGACTTTAGACTCTTCAAAAACCTTTGAAGGGTTCAAGTCCATGAATATTTTTTTCACAGTGTGTCATTGACGACTGGAATTCCCTGCATCCTGGCATTATGAATTCTACATCCATAACGAGCTTCAAGGAGAACCTGCACAATTTTCTAGTGTGAGAACGAACTCTGTTACTTCCCAGTAGGCCTACCTGTATATACGATCATTAATAAATTTGTCGACTTTACTTTGTACACCGACATGCTGTAAATTTGCTTTGGCTTGGTGCTTTATGCACTTATGGGTATAATAAAAATAATAATTCATTAATCAAGCGAATACAGTGATATTCGGCTAAAATTGACGTGCTTGTAATAGATATTCACTTACGATTGATAAATTTGGAATCCTCAACTGAAAATTCTATGCGGGAAATAATATCTTCTATCTCTTATAATTGAAATTCTTCTATAGTTGAAAAAATTTCAGCACACTGAATAAGAGTATTTTCTTACAATTGAATGCTTTGGCTGTACCACGTATGAAACATCAGGGGAGGCAACATCAAAATCCCATATTTTCTGATCTTCGATTTATCTCATAATCAATGAACCTCTTGTTGACAATAGAGCTTAGACTTCTTGGGAATATTCAGATGACACTGCCATTTGCTGCCTGGTAACAGAAGTTAAGAGAAAACATGTGAAACAAGTGAAGAAATATCAGCCCAGGGGCGACCGCACAGAAACATTGTTAGGCTAATAACTCTATAAACAGTAAGATTCACCCATTGAAATTACCTTGTCACTAGCAACTCACTATCTAACACTGTTTCTGTGCGGTCGCGCGAGTGTGTCTAGGAAAAACCCTGAGACTTAATTTTAGGATTTTTTGAGATAAAGATTAAGGACCTTCATCTAATAAATTAAGGATTTTTAAGGGCAATCGAGATCGCCTTGCATGCTGAATCAGTTTGGTGTCTTGAGAAATTTTATTAAATGTTGGAACAAATTGAATTTCCTGAAAAATGCAAGAGCATTGAAGTCCCGTCGTGCATAGAAAGTAAATCATTACTCATAAAGTATCAGAGGTGGGCAGATGCCTGATACTGCCCTAACATGTCATGACGCAGACATGGCACAAACATTAATTACACGTACATTGCGCCAATGCGACACACCAAGGCTAAATTGTCTACATACTAAGTCTGAAAATAAGTGTTAGAACAATATACCAAAAAATAGGTTTACGATCATTATCCACAATGACAAGGAAACTTTCTGGAGATTGCCTATACCAGTAAGCATTCATCCATTGGTGGGTGCAATCCAGGGGAGTGACGACGCTAAAATTGGAACGCTAATCCGAGTCACGTGACTGTTAACGGCTGACAATATGCCTCACATACTGCTTTCACAGCTTTACAATTCTTACCTGCAGCAAGCCAAGCAGGAACACGCTAGATACAGATACGAGTTGTCAGACGCCTATGAGTCCTCCCAATGTAACTGACTCCCCAGTTACAAATATACCTGTAAATCACATTAAAACACTCAGACGCTGGCACCACAATTTAGTTATGTTCAGAAAATTGTCACCTGCTGGGTCAGTCTTGAAAAGACCAAATTAAAGTTAACTCGGTTGGGTTTACATTGACTTTTAACTTCAATAGATGAATTCGCGCAATTGTCCTTAAATTTTCTTTTCAAATTAACTTCAAGATACAAATTATTTTCTGTATTGAAGTCTTCATCCACATCGATCAACTCACGTTATAAAAACTCATCCGTCCACTTACCCGCTATGTACTATGTACAGTCTAATAAATGGAAGTCCACTCTAAGGTGTAGTAACCTGTAATTCGATATTTGATGTGCTATGAACTGGCAAAGCATACATCGCAGAATGGCTCTGGATCTGTGAAACTGCGATGACATTTTCGAAGTTCATCCTTTCTCGCAAAAGTAATTGTGTAATTTCACGAATTTCTATTTAATCTCACTTCTACACATAGGTCTACTTTTCACCATAATTGTTCCATAACACTTATCATGTGTAGTTTCCCTCAAAGCTCTGGTGTTTCTTGCTCCACTCCAGCTAACTTTAGTTGTGAATTCGACTTGCATCTTTCTGATGTGAATTTGATTTACAAGTTTGTGGATAGGATAGCCAGAGAACCTGCGGTTTGCCGAGAAACGATGGATAAGGAAATAATAGTAAACTATGATCACTGATGATCCTGTTAACTTTCATTTAAACCAGACTATAGTAAGTTTGTTTATCACCAAACATATTTGCAGTTGGGACCATATGAGTCTAATATTAGACTCAAATAGTTGCTTTGCGAAAAATATTCGAACGGTGACGAAAAAATTTTTTTTCATCACCGTATTCGGTATCAGTGTACTTTACTGTAGGAAGTGTTTTCCATAAAACCCCCATTTGAGGGCAAGCTCTTTTCATAATTTGACAGCATATTTTTGGTCAAAGGCATCTCATGCCTTTTGCGGCCTTTATGCGTCTAATTTTCGTCGGAAAAAGGGAATTTCATTTATCGAGTTTGCGAATAAATACTAATTTCAAAGATTCTTTACGCGAAACAGTGAGGAGTTGTCGGAAACAGGGCTGCCACTCTTATCAAAAATAAAAACCGGAAAGTAAAATCGGAATGGGCCCCTAAATTACGCAGTCGTGGGTCCCACAAAGTAAGAAACTGACGATCATTCGATATCACACAACCCGGCAAGTCTTGAAAGCGCTCAAGCAGAAGTTCTGTCTGTTCTAATAAAGATGCTTCTGAATCCTCACAGTCAGCAAGTAAATGTATAAAATTGTTGCTGATGCTTATTCAGTCATCAGTTTCAACAAGGTGCACTAGAATACATGACTCGAACAGCTACTTTTTTCAGGAGAGCCGTTTTCAAAGGTTAGACAGAGTGTACTACAAAGATCCCTCCACCTGCCCCCAATGCAAAATCAGCATGAAGTTATTGAACGATTGACGATTTCAGCTCAATATAAAGACAGCATATTATCGAATGATCTACATGTAGGCCTATGGATGATTTTACTTAACTGCTTTAAAGACAACTTTCTTCATTCAGTTCAAAAATATTACATTCAAATTTATAATGCACTATTCTCGTGCAGCTATGCCACTTTCTATTAATCGTGCCATGACGTCACACGGTGCAAGATTCCGTCTTTATTGTGAAGAATTTTCATGAAACCACTAGGAAATTGCTGTTCAGCTGTTCGACGCTTGGAAGACTGCTTCAGCAGAGCGGTCTGGTCACAGCAAATATCTTCATGCAAAATCCATGGTCAGCGCGGTCTAAATGCCTGGGCAGGAATTTCCATACACCATTTTCTTTGAGAGAGGCACTATTCTTTCGAGAAATCGAGAATGTGTGGTAAAATCTTCCTTTCTATTCTGTTTAAAATATACCGAATGTTATGAAGGATAGGAATAGCTACATGCAGGATGGAATGTCAGCGCACTACTACAGACTCTTCGTAAATTATTAAGCAGCAATTTTCCTAAATCTTGGATTGACCGTCATGGGGAGCCTTTGGAATGGCTTCCGACAGCACCAAATTCAATGCCCTGTGACTTTTTCATTTTGGTCACGTTTAAGAAATGGTGCATTAGAGTCATCCTATGCATTTGGATAAACTGGAAAACAAAGTTTTGAAATTAATCATTGAGCCGCTAATTGCTATTGCATCAACAACTTTAAAATGATCACTGAGAATCCGCCATGTCTGTTAAACAAAATAATTTTGAATCAATGTCACACAATAAATTGACGACTAAAAACTATCGCATTTGCTCAATATGACAAAACGGAGTTCTGCAATATTACACATTACAGAAGCCATGCTACTTAATATACTATTCAATCTGAAATGAGATGAGAGCAACATTTGATGCAATCCATTACGGGAAATACTAACGTTTCTGGATTTTTAGCCGACATCAGTGCAGTAAACCTGTGAAGAATCAGTAACTCACATGCAAACAAATTATCATCCGAAATACACACATCTACAATTAACGAAAAACATGCAGTTCAAATCTCATTCTGTAGAGTTCGTTTCCAAATTTTGAAATTTGCAAACAGCTAATTCGTGTTTGCACTTCATGCACGAAGGCGAGCTGCCGGATTTCCAAGCACATCCACCTACGATGGTCTGTGGAGTGAGTTGCTGATTTACTGCACTGATGACGGCTAAAAAGTCAAAAACGCTAGCACTTCAGCCTGAAGAAGCTTCATCAGTACTTGTAGCTCCGGCAATGATTTGCTGTCATATCTTGTACTTCAAACATAATAAAATTTAATTACATCTAAGAACAACTTTTGGCTTTCAAACAAGATTATGACAGCTATTTGATAAAGGTTGAGCCGCCATGGCATAAGTAAATGCAAAATCAACACGAAAAGAAATCCTTATCACTTCTGCTGTTGTTTGCGAGATTTCAATTTTCAGTGGTGTCTTCGCCGAAATTTAGCCGCTTTTGCAACAAGTGATCATGCAAAATATTCTTTCGTCACTCCTTTGTGTTCTCAAACCTTTTAAGTAGATTTTTCTTTCATATTTTTCTGGCAGCCGCTTCTTGAAAGACATGTTTTGGAGAGCATCAAAGCGATCAGAACTCAGTTCATAATAGGCTCTATAATTACGTATTAAAACTTTTCCGTCAAGCATTCTCACCCAAATTTATTTCTTATTTCAAAACCTTGATTACTTCCGTTTCGTCCAGTTTCTTAGAATTGACGAAAGGATCACTGACCTCCTTGTAGAATAATCTTCTGCTCGGATTTTTAAAAAGCATTTAAGCGGATTTTTAAAAAGCATCTGCTTTGAATTTGATCACCCTTAAAAATTGCAGTATCTTTAAGGTCCCCTAACAATCTGCATAGTCCCGTTCACAATTTTAAAGAACCCTACATGATCTTAAAGGGGGCCCTTCGCAGTCTGAAAAGGGCCCCCTTCGCAGTCTTAAAAGGGCCCCATCCCGATCTTAAAGCGGCCGCTTCACAATCTCAAACGGCCCCCTCACGATCTTAAAGTGCCACTGCACAATCTCAAAAGGGTACCTCACGTTCTTAAAATGCCATTTCACAATCTTAAAGAGCCCCTTTCAAACTCTAAAATAGTTCAAAATCCAAATTATATGTTCCTTGGCAAAACATTTTCGCACTACTTAGTTTATTGTAAAAAAAACCGGAAATCCGGTTAAAACTGGATGACTGGCAGCCCTGCGGAAACGGAAAGAATCAATCGAACTTTCTTCCACACTTGACAGCCGATAACAGCTCGAGTCAGTTAAATGTCGCTGCAACTTATCATTGAAAAATGTAATATGTTCTGTATCAACTTCTGATTGACTATGGCAATCAAGAGCCCATTTCCGAATTGCACTCAAACCTTCCATGTGACCGCTCTTCTTACATCGTGAAAATTGACAAGTTATCGGGAAATACATTTCGCGGATCGATTTCCAGAAGCTCTCATAGGAATAGAAAAATCGAGGATCAAACGAAATTTCACATAAAAAGATATTCTAGCATAAAATGTAAATATATGGGTAAATATGTCTAATGATGGATACTGCTCAAATTTATGTCCAGTCCATATTTATAGGAACTAGCATCTAATGTCATGACCACACAAAAACGTGAAAAAATGGACACATACCGCATAGTTAAACTTCGCTTTACTTCGAAAAACCTGTCGAAATTTATTGCTTATTATTTCCTTCCTTTCTCGAAGTGTTACTATGGAACTCGGTTGCTTTAGTCTCTGTTTAGCTTTGTGTACAAGTGCGCACGAAAATTCTTTGTGCACACGAACGACGTTTCGCCGGCTAAGATGACCTTAAAAATCTCGTCTGGCATTATCTTTAACCTATTCAATTACAATGTGTTATATATCTTCACCAACAGATGCAACAGTGCGATTTTGTCAACGCGATAATTGCGCTTAGCTGCTAGTATTGTCTGAACGGCGAAAAATAGATGTAAGAATGCATCTCCCCCATCCTTTGTTTAATGTAACACTGAGAAGCATCAGTTCAGTTCGTTCATAGGTTCATGAACTGGAAAATATTCCTTCAGTTCAGCGGGAATATATTTTGGATATCCCGTTCGCTAAATTCCCGCACTCACCAGTCTAACACTTATAAGTTCAAATGCACTGGTTAGAACTATTAACTTAGCAGACTGCTGGTCTCTTAAATCATGACCAAGGCGATAATTCCTGCATGAGGCTACTTCTAACATACGGCACGTGAAACGTACGTAAAATATGAAATGAGGCTCATCTCACCATATTTTTTAGTGCCTTATGGTTTTCATTGAGTCTGGAATTTTTGTCATGAGTCTAGAAATTATCCTCCAGAAATGCGCGGTAGAACAACTTGAGTAGAACAGTAGATCCAACTCACTACTTAAAAGTTAAGGGTGACCCAGGCTCTGCAGCCCCACTAGCTCTCATGCTCTGAATTAAAATCGACGCACACGGTGGATGATTCCACACGCACCATTCGTGCGCGTGGAATACCTTAAAAAACACTGCAGACAATAAATTTCTGAATATGATCGCTGACTCAACCTGGGGCGCTGATGCTAATGAATTACGTGAAACAGGAATGGCACTATGTAACTCAACAGCAGAATACTGATGTCCTGCTTGGAAAAACTCCGCACATCGCAAACGAGTCGGCGTCTAACTACATGAAACCAATGTGGACTATATCCGGTGCCATCAAAGCGATGAAAGCTGGCTGGATTCCCGCACTCACCAATGTTCAGATCAGAAGTAACAACTGTGCACATGTCGCATTCTGCTGAAAAAGTTTCAAACTTACCCCTTGTTCAGAACATCGCGCATCCGCCAACTCTTCGCCTTCCGCCTCATTACCCAGTATGGCTAACAGGGTGGCGGCCAGATTTCAAGATTCAAATTCCCGGGCGATTTCCGGACTGTTTCATCGAATTTTCGCGCTATTTTTTATATTGACAAGCTTTGTTATTCCAATTACGCAGATCAAAAATAATACGGACACTTCTATAAACTATTTTTATCATTAAACAGTAATGGTTATATGACTGTTCCAGGACAACCAAAAAAATGAAAAAAATAAGGTATCCCAAAAATGCAAAAAAATGAATATATGACCGATTCAGGACAACTAAAAAAAAATAAGATACCTCCAGAATGAGTATAGGAAATATTTCATACACTGAAAAAGAGTTTTATAAAAATAAAAATTAAATGATAAAATAAAAAAAACAGTTTTAAGCTCGTTGGGATTTTTTCATATACTGAGAATGAGTATAGGAAATATTTCATACACTGAAAAAGAGTTTTATAAATAAAAATAATTTTAAGGATAAAATCAGAAAAACAGTTTTAAGCTCGTTGGGATTTTTTCATATACTGAAAAGAGGTTTATTCTAAAAAAGGTCTAAAAATTTCACGTGGTCGAAAATTTAAGTTGTCTCAAAATATCACGTGGTCGAAAATTTCACGTAGTCGAAAATTTAGGTAGTCTCAAAATATCACGTAGTCTAAGAATTTCAGAAGATTGAATTCAAAATATATTTCAAAATAAAGATATATTCAAAAGTGGAAGAAACCTCAAAAGTGGAAGAAACTTCGACGACGACGAAAATGGAAGGAACTTCGACGGCGATGACGACGACGAGAATATATCCTTCGTTATCTCAATTAAAAACAAGTGAAATGGATAAAGAAAAACACAAAGATAGAGCACGTTATATGAAAGATAAGGAATCTCAATTATTATTAAGGTTAGAGCATTATAAAAAAATAAGAAAGAGATGGTCTAAAGTTAAGAATGTAACACAAGGTATTGGCATATTCTTAACAGTTTCTTTAGGCGCTCTTACAATTGTTATATCTTCAGGTGTTTTAGTAATTCCAGTAGTTGCTACTGCTTTAACAGGTACGGGTGTTTTTACAACTTCACTTTTTACAATGTTAGATAAATCTTTAATAACCAAGAAACGAAAATCATTAGAAACTAAACATTTAAAAAACATTAAAACTATACATATTAAAGAAGTCTATGACAAATTACATTACTACTTTCAAAGAGTATGTGATGATAATGTTATTACGTTAGATGAGATTGAAAAATTTGATCAAATAGCTAATGAAGTAAATCAAATATCATTTCGATTACAGTCAGAAAAAGTTGATGACAAGAATAAACAGGATGGCAAAATTTCTAGTGATGGTAAAACTTCTATTGAGGTAACTGATAAAGTTTTTTTAGAAGAACTGAAAGCTTTAAGCGAAACTTTTAGCAAAACTTTATTAAACAAAACTTTAGACGCCAAAGCAATAAAAAAATAATTTGTTCAGTAAAATGTTTTTGTTGTATTCCAATGTTACCACAAAATTCAAATATTATATTTTAAAAATGGATAAAATTAAAGCTGATAATCAAAAAAGAATTCAACAATTAGATGAGTTAATAAAGCAAAAAAATATTATGATGAAAGAAAATCATACTCAGCATAGAATGATAAAAGCTGGTATTCAATCTGATATGTTTGAAAAACTGCAGCAAACCGAGCAAGTAAAAACTGATTTTGAAAAAACTATTGAACCATTTAAAAAGCTTGAAAACTTACAAATAATGATAAACAAATTAATATAACAGATCCAGAACACAAAACTACATTAGATGACTATGGATTAGTGGAATCAAACATTAATAAGAAATTACCAAAATCTATGCAATTTGAACATTGTATTTCATCTATAGATGGAAAAACAGTACCTAGATTTTATCTCGGACAAAAAGAAATATTTCCACAACCTTTTCGAGGTTTAATTTTTTCACCAGATAAATCTCCTTTTAGTTTAGATGAAAATTTTGTTGATCTTTTAAGAGAAGCAAATTTAAAAAATTATGCTGTAGAAGATCTCATAAAATATAAAGCTATGTTAGATAGAGTTAATGCATCGAAATCTCTTAGACGACATAAGGATTTAGAAAGAACAGGAATCAAAGGAATCAACAGGTATCAACAGGAATTAAAGTAGGAAAAGGTTTTAAAACAGAAATAACTGTATTCTTACCAGATGATCCACAAAAATTACTAAATAGATTAAATATTTTAATATCTGCAATAAAAGAAGGACATAATTCTAGTTTCAATGAAATTCATGCTATATTGAAAAGACTGTTAGAAAAGAAGATTCTAAATGAAGAGGATTATAAAAGTATAGCTGAAATATGTTGTTGTTTTAGTTTTTTTTATAAAAAAAATTTCATAAAAAAATATTTATTTAAAATTTTAACTAAAAAATGTGTTCAGCAGATTTAGACAAAATTAATAATCATTTAGAAAATCTAACAGAGATTTTGGGCTCATCAAAATTTAGTACGACGTTAAAAATTATAACAACTACTTCATCACACACTTGTAATTTAGAACCCATTCTACATTTGGAACAAAATAAAAATTATCAAATTGCATTGACTAGTTTCTCCACATTTAACACTATTCAAAATGTTATAAAAGATGTGAATGATCAATTTAGATATTCTACTGATAAAGGTAAAACATGGAAAATACTAACTTTTCTTCCTGGTTCTTACGAAGTTGAATCAATATCAAATGAAATTAAGAGACATTTAGGTATACCATTTAAAGATAAGAAACAATTACATTTTGCAGTTGAACCGGCAGTTAATAAATTTTCTCTTACTTTAGACGAAAATCATCAAGTTGATTTTAATCATGATAGATCATTGTCAAAACTATTACGATTTAATAAACAAACCTATAGTCAAGGTTATCATTTAGGAGAGAAGATTCCAAAAATAACTGAAATAAATTCAATTGTTGTACATTGTGACATTATTGAAGGAGGATATATAAATGGTAAATTGTCAAATTCAATATTCAGTTTTCCAGCTTTTACTGTACCCATTGGTTATAGATTAAATGTAATTCCACAAACATTAATATATTTCCCTATTACAAGAAAACTATTAACAGTATTAACATTAGAATCACTGATGAGAAAGGACAAGAAATAAATTTTGGAGGTGAAGAGATTATGATAGATCTTTTGGTTAGAGAAGTTTAATTTTCTTCTTCTTAAAAAACAAAAATCATTTTATTAAAAATGAGTGAAGCGCCCCCATTAAATAAAAAAACTTAAATTTAATCATCATCTAAATTTATTTTAAAAAGTTTTGTCTGTTATTTGTGGAAGATCAGGATGTGGAAAAACATATTTATTATTTAAAATTTTAACGACTCCAAATTTTTTGGATTATAACAATCTTATAATTTATACAACAACAGCAGAACAACCCGTCTATCAATTCTTAAAATATGGATTTGAAAATAATCTTAAAAAAACAGCAATTGCTTCATTATTCAAAGAATATGAAAAATCTGAATATGAAGAAGAAATAAGTTCGTGGTGAGAAGAAGCAGCAAAAAATAATCAGTTAGTAGAATCCAATAAAAATGAGCATATAAAGATACAATTAATAGATGATAGTGGTAATATGCAAGATCCTAGTAAACTAGATAAAACAATGAAACATTGTGTAATTTTTGATGATTGTGTTAATGATAGAAATCAGTCAGTTCAGAGAAATTATTTCACAAGAGGTAGACATAACAACTGTAGTATTTTTTATTTAACAATAAGTATGTTTTCATTAGACGGAAGTGTTTTTAGAAAGAATGCAAATATATTTATACTATTTGAAATAAATGCAAGAAATTTATGTGATTTGTTAAGAGATTTATGTATAAGAGATAAAGATGAATTTAAACATTCGTGTAATAATGCTTGGTCAGAAGATTATGGCTTCATTACAATTAATATTGATAAAAAAATACATGATAGAGTTATCGAACAATTGTTCTCTGACTAGGCTTCGCCTCGAGGGGCTTCGCCCCGACTGAAAGTCGATAGAAAATATTTTCGCGGAGTGATCGAATAATTTATTTTTTTCTTAATCTCTAGAAATTGTAAAATTAGAAAATTTAAAAGGTAAAGTAGTTATTCCATCAGGTAAAATTTTTCTTTTATCATCAAATGGATCTAATGCTGATTTATGCTCCTCTTTCAAATACATTTTATGTTTCTTTGAATTAAGTCTATAATTACATGCTGTTTTTATTTCATTATTAAATAATGCATTCTTATAATCTTGAAATGTTATTTGGTGAGCCACTGATGCCTTTGAAATTCCTTTTAATGTTTTATATCTTTTTGAATTTGTGTTAGAATTAGTGTTATAACAATAACATTTAGATTTTGAAAATACAGTTTCTGTTATGTACGGTTCATTTCCTTCTAGTTAATCTTTTACTTTACATAACTCAGAAGGATGAATGATATCTTTTATTTTATTAATTTCTTCATCAAGTGAAGAATTATACGGTATTGCTAATTCTAAGAAAACGGAATCCGTATCGCTAAAGTGTAATTTATAGTTTTTGCCATAAGCAGGTGCTAAATGATCATATATAAATCTTACAAAATAGTTCAGCTAATTCTAATATAGTGAATCCTATAAAATTAAACTATCATGTTTTATAATGTTTCGTCTTAGATGCACTGCACATAGTTCATCACTAAATCTAGTAGTTCTTTTATATGTAGGTTTCCTTGTTAAATTGTGAAACCTATCTCTATCATAAACTATTTCAATATTTTGTCTATTACGCACATTTTCTAAAGTCTTACCATAAAATGCATTATTCATTAATTTGAAGAACACGTTTCGAAAATCATCTTTATTTCTTTTAGCTATTTTACGTTTTTCAATATTGAACTCTATATAATCTTTTAACCACCTAGATTTTCTATACACTAGTTTCCGGTGAATTTCAACAAGAATCATTCCATGATCTAAATACCAATCTAACATTCTTCCTTCAACAACATACTTTCCTTTATTACTTTGTGTTAACATGAGTTTCTTTGTTGGTCTGTATTTTTTAGGCATTATAGACTTTTGATAATCTGCAAAATCTTCTATATCAAGTATTTTATTTTCAGGACAGAATGGATAATATTTTGTTGAGCTTTTTATATAATCAGGGTATGCTAAATCAACTTCATATATATAACCATAATTATTTTCACCATCTAATGTAGGTTCGTATTCAAGAATGGTACTCCATTCCATTTCACCTGTTGGTAATTCTTGTGTCATACAAGAAGAATATAAGCTATTAAAATCATAATATAACAAATAGTCTTCTCTCATGAATTCATCAACTGCTGCTTGACTCTCTTCATTTGATATAAGTCCTTCTATATTTTGATTAAACAATTTTATAAACTGATCGCTTTCTTCAGGAGATAAAGGTTTATATATTCCATAATCATCAGGATTTACTTTCTTATTATAACATTTAACATATCTATTACCTAGAACAGATGAAACACCACCTCTAATTCCAGATTCAAAAAATAATAATTTATCATAAGAACTTTCTTTATAATATTCAAGTTTAACATTTGTATGTTTCAACCCTGCTAACCATATTAATGCTGATGTAGAATAACAATAACATGGATCTATTCCGTAGTATTCTACACACATGTTACGAAAGTTTTCAAAAAGATCAGCAAGGATTAATACATCTATCTGAAGATATTTCATTGTATAATCATACATTGTTCTACAATTTAACTCTCTCCAATTCTTTTCAGCTTCTGCATAGTCTTCTTATGAATATGAATATATTTCAAGCTGACTACAGCAAAAGATGCCAATTACAGTCAACAGTCGAATAATACAGGAATGTTTTTACAGAATACAGAATAAATGCATTAAAAGAAAACTATACAAATTATTCAATATCGAAAAATCCACCTGAAATGGAACATTTGCTGAGTGATCTGTCGAAAAAATCAACGTCAGGTAAGCTATTAACAAAACCGACTGTACGAGGCATGAAATCCGAATTACGTAATTTGAGACGACACTTTTTGACAGCAAAGACCTTTGTTTTTTTTCTTCAGATAGTTGTGATTGTTTTAATGTTGATTTAAATTTATCACGTGAAGAAAGTTGATGTTCTTGCATTATTTCATTTATTCTATTTATATCTCCAGTTAAATATTCGTAGGGAAAAATACCTTTTAAAGGTTTTAAATTATATTTATTTAATATTTTACATTGTTCAAGTTTCAAAGTTTTTCCCATGACCTCTAATGAATAAGGATCAAAAAATCTAAATGCATCTAATATTCTAATACAACCAAATTGCATTGAAAAATATTCTTCTTCTGTTTTACATAGTACGTTTGTTCTTAGTTGTTGTAATTTTTCAGATGAGAATAGATCTTTTATTATTAAATGGAAATCATATTTAGAACCATTGTAGAAATATAAAGGTACAAAGTTACATCTAAATTTATTAGCATTAAGATTACAAGAATTATGTGCTGCACCTCTATATAATCCATTTAGATGATCATGATCTTTTACTTTGTCGGCAGAGTCGTCGCTTCGCTTATAAGTTGTAAACTCTTTTCCTCAGTAATAACAATTCTTTTCATTATTAAATTGCACTAATTGTTCAGACGTTAATGGAAGCATTGGTTTATTTGTTTTAAGCAATTGTGAAAAATATTTTTGTAATTCTTCTATTTTCTTTGTAAACATTTCTGAACTATCTTCACCATAGTATTGATAATATTCTGATTTAAATAATTCAGGATAATTTGAATGAATGTACATTCCCCAACATAATGGTTTTTGTTCAACCAAATGCTTGCCAGAACTTTGTGTCATGTTAACATTATGTGCTTCAAAATCACAATATATAATAAAGGGTACTTTATTTTTGTAATACCATTTATTATATATTAGATAATCTTCTTTAGTAAAAGCATTTTTAACTGCATCATTTTGTTGACAATTCTACAAAAAAAAATTCATTTCTTCTTTAGTTCTAAAGCTCGTCATACATTGGAGACAGGGAAAATTAGCATCATCTGAATTTTTTGTAAATATAGAAATATCTTTACACAATATGTAATGACCTTGATAATATAGTATATTCGCTTGTGCTGGTTGCATTAACTGCTGCTTTAACATTTTTAACTTTTGTTGATATTCCTGTTGTAATATTTCTAACTGTTCTTGATATTTTTTTTTGAAATTGTTCTTCATATTGTTTTCGACATTGTTCTTCATATTGTTCATGATATTCCTTACTTAATATATGTTTACCCATATGATATTCTTGTAGATTTTTTTGTTGACAATATTCTTTATATTGTTGTAGATTTTTTGGATGACATTCTAGTTCATTAAATTGAGAATTACATTGTTGGTAGACTATGTATGATAATTTTAAATATTCTTTATCTTCAAGATTCCATTCGTCTTCAATATATTTGTGAAATAATATAGTTTCTTCTTGTTGATATTCTTGTAGATATTGATTATATAACACTTGTAACTCCTGTTGATATTCTTGTTGGTATTGTTTTTTATATAGTTGCGGTAACATCTCTAGCTGATGTATATATTCTGACAATAGAGACGAACGCTCGGTTTCGTACTCATAAGGAAATCCACATCCTTATTATGATTAATCATTATTGATGATAATGTTTTTATAATTTCATATTTTTCAGTACATATTACATTTCCTTTGTAAATAATATTATGATGCATGTAATTTCCTCCTTCATTGTATACTATTTCCGTTTGGCATAAATTTTTGTTATTCAAATAAAATTCTTTTAAGTATAAACAATGTTGTTAACTTCAATATCTCCGGGATATAAGGGAGTAACATCACCAATAGAAACATACTTCACATTTAATTCAAAAACATTTACTTCTATAAAATTTTTATTCTTTTTATGAAATTTTATTAACCTATTACAATCATATGGAAATTCATCTAAGCCATCAGAGAGATCAAATTCATTTATGTATTCTTCTTTATTATAATGACTTAGTCTTTCTTTGTGATATTTTCCAGGATGCAAATGTGCTATAACACTCCACAGAAAACAATATTCATCTTCATTCTGTACGTTGATTATTCGTGGAGAACTGAAAGGAAGGGGTAGGTAACTACCACCAGTATTATTTTTATATTTGTCAATTACTATTTTCTTAGATAGTATTACAACAAATCTCCAACCAGATTCACGCAACTCAGCTTCAGTTATAGCATCTTTTAATTTATTCATCACTGTTTCAAATATGGGTTGTATATTATT
The DNA here is from genome assembly GCA_907163375.1 of Prostheceraeus crozeri. NCBI lineage: Eukaryota > Metazoa > Platyhelminthes > Polycladida > Euryleptidae > Prostheceraeus > Prostheceraeus crozeri. Next base: position 343,704 of record CAJQUW010001560.1, read on the forward strand.
TACATTATGAATTTCTTGTGTCTGTGTAAAATGTCCTTGTATTATTTCTTCAGTCATTCCATCGGATCCAGTTTTTGTATAAAGTACTTCTACATTCATATAACATTTGAAAGATTTCTTAAATATATTATAGAAGTTTGTTAATACATCATAAAAAGTTTCATCGGTTTCATTATGTTCAACAGGCTCATCAAATAAATATTTTATATCTGTTACAGCTTCGTCGGTTTTGTCAGTTTCATTAAATAAATATCTTATATCTTTTTCGGGCGAAGTAATAGAACCTTCGATTTCCCCCAAAAAATCTTCACTATTAAAAACTTTTTTATATTCCGAATGTGAATAATCATCAAATATTTTTTTAACTTTTATATCAGTAGGTAATGTTTCTAGATAGTTTTTGTAATTATTTAATTTTGATATATTTCCTTCATCAGCTCGATCTACATTTTGTAAATGCATTTTACTTTTTAAATGAGATTGATAACTTCTTTTTGTTTGTAACTGTCTTTTACATAAGACACAATAAAACTTGGTATTTTCCATTATTTGTTTTTTAAAGAAAAAAATTGTGTTTTAATTTTAGATATAAACATTCTAATATCAAAGTCTTGAGAGTTATTATATATTTCACGTTCAGTATCTATTAATATATTCAAATCTTATACTTGCATATATATATAATCTTATATATCATATACTTGCATTTGCTCAATTATAGATTAGGACAAAGTGCTACATGTCGCGGAAATTTTTTCTTCAATATAATTTTTTGACAACCTCTACACTTTACTTTTTCTTTGAAACAATCCTTACACTGATATTTACTATCATAAAACTCTGTCTTAGGCTTAATAATTTGACAATTTGTAAATTGTCTTGTAGAATTTATACAAGAATTATAATGATTAGTAATTCCTTGACTTGTAAAATATTTATTACAATTACGACATAGCTGATCTTTCATTTTATATTTTATCTTTATCTTTTTTAGCCTCCTCTGGTTGCTCACATAATTTTAAATGACGTGCAAAATTTTTTGACGTTATACTTTTACTACAACCAGAACATATTTTTTTCGAATTACATTGCACAGATTGTCGTGCATCCTTAGATTGTCGTGCATCCATAGATTGCCTAGCTTGAAGAATTTTATTTTTTTGTGGCATGTGAACTTCTTCCTGATTTTGATCTACATGATTATTCTGTACTAGATGATTATTTGGAACTACATGATTATTATTTGGACCTACGTTATTTTTTCTAGCTGTATAAAGATTTTGTCCATGTTGAGGTATAAACAAATGTTGTAATTGTTGCATATTTTGAATAGGTTGCATATTTTGACATTGTTGAGTTATAAACAATTTTTTTAATTGTTGTGATTGACGAATGTGTTGCCTACATGTCATAGGTAGTAATTGTTGCATACTTGACATAGGTTGCATATTTTGTTGAGATTGTTCTATAAGTTGACCACATGGTGTATATTTCATATGTAAATATATGAACGCTTGATTTGTAAAACGCATATTACAAACTTGACAAATTTGAGTCATTTCCATTTATATTTTTTTATTTTCATGTGAGAAAAATTTATTTTTATTTTCATGACATATATATCTTTCATTGTTAAAAAATGATGTTACCAAATGTTGGTGGAGGTGCATATATCCCGAATAATCGTGAATCAGAAATAGAAATAGAAAATTATATCATGAAAACTGGAAACGTTTTATCTGGTCCATTGCATCTTTCTATTCTTCCGCAACAAAATACAGAGTTAACAAATAAACAATATGTTGATACACAAATAAATGACTTAAAAGATAAATATATAAACGATGTTTTGGTTCCACTGATGAATGAATTAAAGTTGCTTAAACTTAATGACAAATCATTAAACGAAAAATTATTAAAACTTGATAAAAAGGATAGAGAGCTAGAAGTAAATATAGCAAAACTTTTTTAAAAAAATTCAGAACAATCAAAAATTTTAATATTACTTTCTATTAAGTTAAAATCTGCAGTCATTAAAAACAAACATCAGATACAACTATTGAAAGAACAATTAGAAAATGAATTAGAAAAACTTCCAAAAAAAATTTTTAAAAATTTAAATAAGTTACAAGCTACATTCCAAAAAAGTGTTGATGAATTAAGTTCTAAAATTACTCAACAAATGAAAAAGATGAATAGAATAATAAATGAAGTAAACTCACTCAATCAAAAAGTTGATAAAATGGGAACTCTTAAAATCAATTTAGAAAATGAATCAAAGAAAAATTATAAAGGAAATAAAGAACAGTTAGATGCTGTTTAAAATCAGTTAGATGTTCTTAAAGTTCAATTGAATGCTCTTAAAACGGCGTTAAAGATGAATCAGCAGAAAATGCAAGTTAATAAAAAAGAAATAAAAATACATCACACGCTGCTTGACGCAATAGATAAAGTGCAACAGAAAATTAATAAAGTTATCACGCGGTTGTTGTCCATTCACACACGCAAATCTTAATCATAAACGTAAATATTTTTCCCAAAAGTAAAATTTAATCCTAAAAAATGCCTATAATTAATAAACACAATCTTAAACATTTTGTTTCAAATCAAAAAATAGCACATGAACCATCTATGAAATCTGTTTACCATTATAACAATGTAGAAACTATTCAAAAAGAAGGAGATGGTGTAAACAGCGGAGCTGCAATATTTTCTGGAATCAGTGATAATATAGGAAGTATCGTTAATGTTATTAAAAATAATAAAGATTTGATTACATCTGCTGCAAAAGGAGCAGCTGCTACAGGTAGTACAGCTAGTGCAATATCACATGCTGTTAAGTCTCAAAACGCATTAAAGCAACTAGAAGCCATTCGTAAACTTAGGAATGATTCTAGAGAACTAAGAAAATTAAAAAAACTTTCAGAGGAAACAAAAAACAAAATTGCTAACATAGCCGCAACAGGTGAAACCTTGAGGAGTGGTACTCCGTCTGACAGTAAACAGGAGAAGAAATCAATTGAAGAAATAAGAGGCAATGGTACGCAGTTAGACACTGGAACGCAGTTAGGTAATGGTTTAGCAAAATTCTAAAATAGATTCGAAAAGGAAACCTAAGAAAATATTTTTTCTGTGTGTGAGAAATTTTTTGTGTGTGAGAAAAACAAAAAGTCAAATTATTTTTCATAAAAATGTCTTCTCTTATCGAAAATAAATTTAGATTAGACGATCCTCCGTTCGTCAGTTACAATCAAAAAAAGAATGACTGTATAAGAATTGCAATAAATCCCGGATCTTCTAGTAGAGTAAATACTGGAGGAGATTTAATCTTTGAAGTTTATAATCAACAAAGTTATTTATATTTACCTGATTCCTGTGGATATTCTTTATATAGTGATGCCAATTTTACAACACCATTACCAGATACTGATAATATTGCATTAGAGAATAATTTCTTTCCAAGATTATTTACACAAATGCGTTTCGATGTTGCAACTCAAAATATAGAAACAATAAGTGATTCTCCAGGTGTAATTGATACAATGCTTCGATTTGTAACAATTGGTGAAAATAATAAAAAGCATGAAATCGAAGGTTGGTTTCCTGATACTAATGATGGTATAATTGTTAATGATTTAACTCACGCTGGAACAGATGCAGCAGGAATTGTGAAAGATGTAGAAAATATTGCAAATCATTTAAATAAAACAAACAATAGTGCATATAAAGAAAGACGTGAATTTAACAAGAAAAGTAAACAGACAGTAAATTGGTCATTGTCTCCATTATTCGAATATTTAGATTATGATAAAATATCATATTAATTAAAATTTAAATTAATAATTCATCGTACAGCAAATAATGAATTAATCTTTTATGGTAAGACTGGAAAAAAAGCATACTTAAAAATTGATGGACTTGAATGGTGGATAAAACATATTACTCCTAGTTTAGAGGTTGAATTAACTATTGCAAAAATATTAAATACTAACAAACCAATTCCAGTAAATTTTCTAAAGCGTACTGCTAGTTCTGTAACTTTTTCTGAACAAAGATTTAACTGGCATTTTACTAGAGCTTCGAATACTCCAAGATATTTATTACTAACTTTTCAAAGAAATAATTCTCCAAGTTTTGATAAGAACAACAATCTTTTTCATATTAACACAATTCGAAGTTCACAAGTTGCTTTAAATCAAACTCGATATCCAATTGATCCATTAAGATTCGATGATACCAATAATCAATTTATGGAAGGATATGATGCTTATAGAAATCTTTGTATAGAACTTGGAGTTGAACCACAATTAACTCCTGGAGATTGGAGACATTTATATCCTGTTTTCTGTTTCGATTTAAGTGCACAATCCGAAGATATTATCAAGACTGGTTGTGATGTAACAATTAATATTGAAAAGAAAGATTCCACAACTTCATTGATGGCTTATGGTTTATTGCTAGAAGATGTAAAATATTCTATTGAAATTCTTAATGGAAAGATGGCTAGGATAGGCTAAAGCCTCTGAACAAGGTTCTATCGGTTAGTAACCTGAGCAAAGTGATCGGCTAAAGCCTCTGAATAAAGTTCTATAGGTTAAAACCCAAGACTTCGTTGATAAGTTAATTAAAATTTTTGGTAACTTAAAATTTGTTCTTAACTTAAATTTTTTTCATAACTAGAATAGATTAAACAAAATTCTTAGATTAAAATTTTTTATTAAAAATGTCGCAACCGAAAAGTAATAATAATAATAATAAAACTGTTTAATTAAAATTACTTAACATTGTTGACAAAAATACACCTAAAACTATTACGATTAACAAAAAGAAATATTGCATAAGTAAACCAATGATAGAGAATATTAAATTACAAGAAGACAAGAATGGTGGAATTCTCCCATTAATTCCACTAATAATAGGAGGTATAGCAGCAGCAGGAAGTGTTGCAGGTGTGACAGCTGGTATTGTCTAAGCAGTAAATAAAAATAAATCAGAAAAGGCAGCATTAGAAGAACAAATACGTCATAATAGAGAGTTGGAGAAAGTGGGGGTGAAGGAATAGTAGATACTTTTATTAGTAAATTAAATTTAGTTGATGAAGGAAAACGAGTTCTCAAAAACTTTCTACATAATGTTGATGATTTAATAGAAATAAAAGAAACTAAAGATGGTTCTGGAATATATCTAAGTCCTAGTATGATTAGGTAATAACCTAACCTATAAATATATTGCTATAATGTTATAAATACATTGTTAGAAAGTCATAAATATTTTTTATCTTTAAAATGTATTCTACAAATTCTATAAGTTCCACAAATTCCGAAAATTTAATTAAATTAAAAATTTCTAATTTAGATTTATTGAATTATCTCTTAAAAGCACATTCTGTTCATCGGCTGCACACCGGAGGTGACATACAAAAAACATTAGAAAACTTTCCTGGATTTATTTGGAGTAAATATTCAAAAGAAAAGCATCTTCCTGGTCATTCATATACCGGTCCAGGAACTCGATTAGATATAAGACTAGATGAGAATAATAATCCAAAACCAGTTGAAGAACCAATAAACAGTGTTGATGCAGCAGCTTATAGACACGATTTAGCTTATCGAAATCATGACCTAAAATCTCGTCATGAAGCTGATAGGAAAATGATAGAAGAATTAGATAACATTCAAAATCCTATATTTAGAGAAAAAAATTGAAAGAATGTTTGTTAAGAAGCTTTACAAGCTAAAATATTGTTCGGTCAGGGTTTAGACAAAACTCATAACACTGAAACCTACGCGTCCGAAATTCACAAGGAATATAGAAAGCCTAAATATCTATTGAAGGTAAAAGTATTTAATAAAGATGATATCTGGATCTTATTCATATGCCGAATGAGTCTGATCAAACCGAAGGATCTAAGACAGAGTCTAATTATAAATACGCATTAACCGTTATAGATCTGTATACTAGATACGCTTGGGTGAAGCCATTAAAGAATAAAAGTGGTTTATTGTTTGAAGAAATATTCAAGGAAAGTAATAGAAAGCCAAAAAAAAATGGTTTGTTGATAAAGGATCTGAGTTTTATAACAGAGATGTTAAGCCATTATTTGAAACTGTTTATTCCACAGAAAATGCTGGCAAAACTGTAGTAATAGAAAGGTTTAATAGAACGCTAAAAAGTAAATTATTTAAGAAATTTACAGAACAAGGTAATCAGAAATGGTTTAAAATATTACCAGGAATTGTAGAAGAGTATAACAATAAGATTCATTCAAGTATTGAAGAAACTCCAAAGAATGCTTCTAACGATCCAGATCTAATAAGAAAGAAGATATTTGAAAATAATAATGAGAATGAGAATAATGTTAATTTACAAAAGCGAAAATCGAAATTTAAAATTGGAGATAGGGTACGAATATTTAAGTATAAGAATAAATTTGAAAAAGGTTTTGTTGGTTATTGGACTAAATATTTGAAGTTTGTAAAATAAATCAAACTTATCCGATTACTTATGAAATTAAAGATTTAGATAATGAAGAAATAAAGTGAAGATTTTATGAGAATGAATTACAAAAGGGCGAGCTTTAGCTTCGCTTGAACTTTAATTACAAGTATCCTTTAGCTAGCCATTGGAACTAACGTTTCGGGAATGAAATTCCCTTATTCAATTCTAACATAATATCAAGAAATGGTACTTCTTCCTGTAATTTGTATAAAACGTGAAGACATAACTGACCGCAATGAGTTGTTCATGGTTTTTGAATTTGAAAAGTATTGTATGTTTCATTTCCCAGTATTTCTTTTACTTCATTTGTAGGGGGAAGTCCGCATGAATCGAACCAATAGTTCTCAGCCTCCGGGCGATCGAAACAATAGTTTCTACATTAGTATTCTTTTGCCCTGCAGACCAATGTACTCCTTTTTGATCTGACGTGTGGAGATTCGTTATGAAGTTCAAAGGAATCGGTTTATTTTTAATCAACTGCAATTTATTTCTCATCAATACGTGAAAATTCTTTATTCCCAATTGATTTGCAATTTTCTTTAGATCAAAATTCGCTGTTGTTTGTTTGCTGTATAATTTTAAAAACTCAGTCATGTTATTAACCTGAGGACATATATCGCCTATATTACTCAGCATAACTGTCGGATTTTCATCATTCATTTTAAATGAAATAAATTCCATCATTAAATTTACCTCAGGCTTATGATCAATAAGGTGTAGTATTTTTTGTCAATACTAAAATTGACTCTTCTTTCACCAAGATTTTGAAACAAGACACCAATGTTATGATCACGAAATAAATTGCTCCTCGATTGAAGCTGTATGATTTGTCTTGTTAGTCCTTCTATTCTCTGACGTTTTACTTGAAGATGAAGTCGGCGATCAATATATCCAACCACGATATTGTGATAAAATCAACGCTTTACGCAAGTACTCTCTTTCAAAACGAACTGAGATAAGTTTAAAATTTGTTAAATGAGATACAGTTTATAAGCATCAATGAAATCCCTATGACAACGTTGACGTGACAATTGTAACTTTCTAATTGTAATCAATGAATCGCTGCCAATTTCTGAGCCAACTTGACTAACAAAACGGTTTTGGTTCTGGATTTGGACAGAAAACTGGCAGTTCATTTGGCAAGTGGGGGGTAAGAGAAAGGCATAAGTGCGGATAACAGCTGTTTGCTCTGAAATGCAATGTTTCATGAATGCGAGAAGCAACTGCATTGTTTCATGAATGCGGGAAGCAGCTGTTCCCTACAATTGGGAGGTTCATCAGAGTGCAAAGCAGTATCAGAATATCAGAATCGTATATTTCCAATGCATGAAAACACGTTGATCAGGTTATAACAAAAGTATGACAGGTTATGCGATGACAAGTATCGAGTACATAAAATGACATATTTGCAAGAATGACAATGAAATCAAAGTGAGATATTTACAAATTATTATTTGAAGTGAGAATGATAGACGTTGAATAACTATGTCTGGAAGGAGAGGACAACTCATTTAACACTGAATATAAGTTGCTAGGTATTTTCGATTTTTGCATCAATTCAATTAGCATTCAAGTAGCAATAACAGGAATTGTAAGAGCGCCTAAAGAAACTGTTAAGAATATGCCAATACCTTGTGTTACATTCTTAACTTTAGACCATCTCTTTCTTATTTTTTTATAATGCTCTAATCTTAATAATAATTGAGATTCCTTATCTTTCATATAACGTGCTCTATCTTTGTGTTTTTCTTTATCCATTTCACTTGTTTTTAATTGAGATAACGAAGGATATATTCTCGTCGTCGTCGAAGTTCTTTCCATTTTTGAGGTTTCCATTTTTATAATAAATATTTTGAATTCAATCTTCTGAAATTCTTAGACTACGTGACATTTTGAGACTACCTAAATTTTCGACCACGTGATATTTTTTTGGACTACCTAAATTTTCGACCACGTGATATTTTGAGACAACTTAAATTTTCGACCACGTGATATTTTTTTTACTACCTAAATTTCCGACCACGTGAAGTTTTTGAAACCTCTTTTCAGTACATGAAAAAATCCCAATGAGCTTAAAACTGTTTTTCTGATTTTATCCTTAAAATTATTTTTATTGATAAAACTCTTTTTCAGTGTATGAAATATTTCCTATACTCATTCTGGAGGTATCTTATTTCTTTTTTAGTTGTCCTGAATCGGTCATATATTCATTTTTGGGGTACCTTATTTTTTCATTTTTTTGGTTGTCCTGGAACAGTCATATGTCCATTACTTTAAACTTGAGACATTTCCTGCTTGAATTTTGCCACCAAATTTATGTGCTAGATAATGAATAATATCTGACTCAACCGCACTTGTTTTTCAAAATTTTTGAATTCTGTGAGCGGTGGTTCTTAAGCATATAAACATACACTTTTTCTTTGTGACCTACAGCCAGTTAACAACTGATGGTATCTAAATGTTTTCATATCGATAGAAAAGTTAATTTCTTGAACTTTCCAACGTCAAAAAATACTTCATTAACATCATCTGATTCATGAAATTCTAGAATGTTGCATTTAGCCGATTTAGCAGACTGAAATTTTCAAGCGACATGAAGTTGAAGCAACAACCATGATATCAAAATGCACATGCTAGTGCAATAGCACGATGACACCAAGTTATCAATAAACATCAACAAGAAAAACCAGAAAAACTTCCACACTACACCGTTTCCATGTCAATTTCGGATACTTCCAAATCGATTTCAGATCTTTCCAAATGAATTTCAGACATTTCCAGATGGATTTCAGATTTCTCCAATTGAATTTCAGATATATTTATGAAGCTCAACTTTGAAGATATCTGAAATCTATTTGGAAATGTCTGAAATCCACCTGGAAATGTCTGAAATTGATTTGGAAATATCTGAAATATAAATGGAGATCGTGTAGACGAGAACCATGAAGGCCAGAAGAATTCCTTCTTATCACCTTTCTGTATCAGTTTGCGCAGAAACAAAGGACGCATGGCAACCGTCAGTTATTAAGTTTGCGTCTAATGTTTCCAGCAATGTCAGGTATAATACTGCAGAATCAAGGTCTCGATATTTCTTGATTCAAACGATAGCAATGACAGTGCAACGCAGTAATGCTAAGAGTACCTCCGTATTGAAGACATTACCATCGGATTAAATCATGGCAAAATTTCGTTTATTTAGTTTAATTTGACTCAATGTGACTATGCATTCCTCGTCATCAAATTATTCAATTTGCTTCTTCTTCTTCTTCACATTGTATAATCAATTCCGTCAGATTCTTGTAATTGGTATTTATTGAAATAATATTCAAGGCGCGCCGATAACAAATTTTTTAAAAATGTTTGCTAATTAATTGAGAATGCGGTTTTTGAAAATATCACGTCTCAAAAGGCAATTAGTAACTTCAGCTTTGCATGTTTGAAAGTTGAAGTCTGAAAAGTTGACTTAAAGCAAAAGCTGCATGAAAAAAGTTACAAAATTACATGAATCCGTTGATGAAAATTTAATAGTATGCATATTTTGTGATCATTAGAAAGTACCCCTAGCTTGGCCATTGACTTTTATTCGAACTATCAACGAAAACTCTGATGCATTTTTCTGTCAGTGCAGCGCTGGCAGAATTGTGTTGGCATGATTTTGGACGGACTGACATCGTCCTCAACTTGGTGGAGATGTAGGCGCATAAGTAGCTTACAGTGCTAAATTGCGCGATTCTTCCGTAGATTTTTTTATTGCTCAAAAAGTTGTGCATTTGTAAAAAATCTTTCAACTAATGAAATTGATAACGTAAGATAATAAATATTATTTTTTAGTATGCTTTTAGAGGCTGCATAATCTCCATATTATGAGTCTGCTATGAAATTACATGCAAGTACATTATGGAACACAAAAATCAAAAAGATTTTTTGCAACTCCTGTCGATAGATTGCGATTTTCTACTTGTATGCACGAATTATATCTAACGCAATTGGGCACGTGACTTCAATATAGTGTGAATAGCCACAAATTGCTTTGATAGAATGCAACGATTACTTATTTGGAAAACGTTAAGCGATTTCACTGTAAGCGACGCGTCAACGACACAACCATCGCCTCACAGATGTCATTGACAATCATGTCGAACATCGATGTTTTCACTTGGAAAAAAGGCAATGCAATTTATCAGTACCTCAACATATCCAACAAGCATACACCTAAAAAAATGCCGGCTTGAGCTTTCGAAAGAAAATAATTTACCAGAATAACGTGTAATGTTTGCAAGAATTCTTACATTGGAAGTACGGTCAGATTTCTTTACACCAAGGTAAAAGAACATTCCAACAACAACTACAGCTGCGTAGTTGAAGCTGCGTCACCTTCAAACATCTGCGTTCTTGCAATACCACCGATATTTCAGTCAAAATTCTTACATCTGACAAAGACAGCTGCAACATCAGAATACGAAAGGCACTTTACATAAAAATACTAAAACCAAAGATCAACAATAAAGACGAACAAGATGCCCTCTCCGAATTTCTTTATGTACAAGTTATAAGCATTTTTCAGTATTACATTGTAACTAAAGTCACCCTACCGCTATGCTCCATTTTTGTAGATATTCAGACATGCCATAATGTTTTATTGCTGCTTATCTCTCTAGGTTAGCACATAATTTCAGTCTACTCAGGAATCATTGAAATAACGTAACATAAATTTTGAATAATTTCCACCACGCATGTATAGATTCTCTGCTTCTGATGATGGCCTATGAGGAGGCCGAAATTAGTAAAGTGTAATAAAATACATACCATCTTCTGTACTTGGTTTCCCAACTAAATTTATCAAAAAAATGAACAACCAAGGCATCTTCAGTACAAAACATTACATAAAATTTAGTCTGTCATAGGTAAGGAATAATCATCTTACTTGAGCAAGCACAATTTACACATGATAAGTCTAACTTTTTTAAGTTATTATAACTCAGCGACAAATACACTAGGTTAAATATGTAGCAGCTGATCTCCAATTTGATAACATGGGGCATGGACATCGATGAAATAGATAATCAGTACCATTGAAAAAGAGAAGGGTAGTCAATCTATTGAATACTTGACTTCCGATACTTATCAGTCAGCTGTAAAGTAAATTTGATACCCGAGAAAAAACTCTTACTCGTGAAAGCCCTTAAAAATCCCGGAAAGCGAAAATCGAAAATCTGTCGATCCGATGCCCTGGACAATCACAGCGAAGGCTTGGCAAGCTGGAATTAGTCGGTATCTGAATCACTGCAGTGTGGTGCTCACTTTACTGAATTGAGGATGTTAGGTAGACAGGTCCTGTTGTCAGGGATGTGATTGCCAGCAAGGGGCGCGGCCGGAAAAATTGGAAAGGGCGCCATTGAAAACAATAGCAATTTTTGGGAAAACTCCATTTTCAAGTCATACACACATTCAAAATAACGATTTTTTAATATTGCCAACTTCATACAGACATTGACATGCATGTTCTAACATAAACTATTCTCCATTTCGCAAATACTACATACGCTTGTTTCTGGTTTTCAATGTACTATTTTTTAAGAGACCTCTGTCAGAGATCTCATCATGAAAATTTTGAAATTTATTTTTCACCCACACAAGCAAAAGTATCGCGTGTAATCTCTAGTCATATCTTTATTACACGCATTAATAATAACAGTAGTGTATACTTGAAGCAAATTGAAAATCAATGTACATTAAAATACAGTCGCCTTATCCCAATTCAAGAATAAATTAGCTTTCTAGAGATATTTATGCTCTCATCTATCTCGCGACATGTGGACAGAAGGAATATCTTCTCTTCTGAAAATGATGAGAATCGGTTATAAGATGTCCACAAGAATTCATGCGCTTTGGTAGATATTTATGCAGAACATGGCCATTGTTGCGAAAAACCTTCTTCAAAAATATTTTACTTTTTTTGTATTCTTCTGTCTTTAATAGTTGGTCTATCATGGTTCAAATCATCTACCAATGATCTTATATGAGCGTCTTTGAATTCTCTCAAGCTTCGACGACAAGGCCTTTGAGAGTCCAATAAAAAACGGGCACCCGAATTCAGTTATTGATAAAATTGTTGCCTGATAAATTTTATGGAGTTCACAATAAAATACGCTCAGCTTCTTTGATTTTCGTAGAATGCATAACCGTCGGTTCCAAGTCCTCACGATGTTGTCAACGTGGTCTACCCATGTCAGCTGATTGTTGAAGGATCTTCATCTTACTTGATCGGAGAATATCAAGCGTCAGAATTCAGAGCACCTTTTTTCCTTTCAGACATATCAGTATGCTTGACTTCTTCTTGTTCAACTCCAAATCGGCAACCTTGCACCAGCTCACCATAGCTTTAATTTCACCGCTTGCTTCTTCTTGCATTTCATGTTCTGTTGCGTTCTGTTTAATACAGGTATTACGATATGTGCATCATCTGCGTATTGTATTTGCATGTTCTCAAAGTTCGTACTGATGTTAGAGGCAAATAAGTTAAAGGTCAGAGGCCCGATAATTGACACTTGAGGTACTCCATGATTAACAGTTATTGCTCGTGAGCACGGTCAATAAATCCTGACAACACATGTGCGGCGTTGTAAGTAGTTTCTCAGCCACAACAAAAAAGAAGGAAAACCAAGCTGTACAAGCTTTCACAAAATATGCCCGTGATCGATTGAATCAAACGCTGCCGACATGTCGATTGACAGAATGGCTATGCCCAGAGACATATAATCGTCACATAGATCTGTTGACTTTTCATGCAATTCTCCTAGAGCAGTAGAAGTAAAGTGGTTGTTTCTGAGTCCCTGTTGTGCGGACCCACAACAATACCTGTATCAATTATCAATTATTTTCCATGAGTCTATCGAATGTCGATTTAAGTTGGATGCATGCGACTCGACTCCTCCCATCCTGTTGATGTGTGCTTCACACGGTTTTTCTCCAGTCTCTGCCAGACAGGAAAATACCCCCTTCTTCAAAAATATGACTACACTTTCGATTTCAATATGCGCTTTGGAGGAGCCATCACACACGATTCACGTGAGGGTAAGAGGTAATGTTCTCAAACAAACTAATATTTCATGTTTGTCTCTGATGTGACCTTTGGTGCGTAGGTGTGATCGAGACTAGGAAGGCTTGTCTTCTCTACTAAATCACCCAGTGAAAAGACAATCCTTTTTCACTATAACGGTTCATTCCCTCACCTATTACAAGCTTTGCATGTACTGCTGGCTCTGTACTTTTGTTTGACGGAGGAAGTTGACAGTGACACCTATGCACGAGAATATATAATTTGTTTGTATTTTACTTCGGGTCTAGTTATAGGCCGGAGTCCGGAGTCCTATCCGCACCCCTGCGTAAGAAGTCGGCTAACTCTAAGTATATTTTTGCCGTGATGATATCAGAACCGGAGGATTTTTTCAAGGAATATCATAGCTTCAGAGATAGTTGCATCAGTCAGATACCGAGGAATTTATAATTTCTAAATTGAATGTAAAGATTGAGGATTAAGAGTCATAACGATATATACAGTGCTGGTTATTAAATTAGAAACTTTTGAAATGCTTGATCAGAATAGTGGTTTCTTGCTCTGAATTCAACCTTTTGTTAGGTACGTGCATCTAGATTGAAGACACAAATACTTATGAGATAAAAAAGATTTCGATGCTTGCCAATTATAATACGAAAGTTTGAGTTTATGACATAGATGTGTCATTCATGTAGCATTTACATACTATACATGGTTGTGAACGCACATTTTACATACAGTACCTTATTGTCGACAATGGGTAGAAAGAAAGACCTTACAGAAAGTCAACTTGCCTGTGTTGTAGAATTGAAGAAAGCAGGTATGAAACAGAAGGATATCGCAGAACAGCTAAATATTTCCGTTGCGACCGTTTCCAAGAGATTGAGAAATCGTGAGTCAGCCCGGAAGAACTGTCAACGACCTCGAAAATCTTCATTGCGAGATGACAAACTTTTGCAACGTGTGAACGTTGCAACTTTGAAACGTTTTGCAAGACCTCAAATACGATGTTCTTCGTCAGCAGAACTTGCAGAATAATGGAAACAGTCAACAGGAGTTTTCGTTGATTTTTCATCGGATCCGATGAAGGCTAATGAAAATGGAACTCGTTTCACAACGAATGGCCAGGACGGATTTTTTTTGTCGAAGCGACAGAAGTTGGCACGTGTTAACTGGTGTAAAGTTCATCAGTGTTGGACCAAATAAGACTGTAAGGGTGTGTTCTTCAGTGACGAGGCAAAATTTCAATTGAAATGTCACTCAGGGAACTTCAGAGTTCGTAGAGAAGGAGAAAAAATGAGCGTGACCAAAGATTTGTATGTAGGCCCCTACTAACGACAGTTGGGACTAGAGTGTTGTTTTTCATTAAAAAATGTTTTTTAAAAAGTTTATAATTTAATACACAGCACTGTACTTGCCACTTTGTCGCAAAATACAGCTAAAGCTTCTGCCTTGTGAAATGCATGAATCACGTTGTACCATTTATGGATCGTTCCCTTGGCTGACACCTGTGTCAATAGGTACCTCCCAGACGCGCTGACTATCATTATTCTATTTTTCCAACAGATAACTGCCTAGACGCTTTTGTCTCTGCTTTAACTTTGATTTTCAATTGACTATATTTGCTCTATTCTTTATTTCCATGTGCTTCCCACCTTTGATCAGCAACACTATCACTCCTTAACGTTAAGTCACTCCTAGTCCTCATTGGTCATCTGAACTTCACGTTTGGGAATACAGTCATTCATTTAGAAGATCTAAAAACAAATAAAAAATGAGCATTCAACGTAAGTAATATTCCATCACCCCAAAGAACACTTCCTAATCAACTGAAAAAAGGATTTCACCGAGAAGCTGGATGCTTGATTTGCGAAAATCATAGATCGTGTGTGCACGAAACTGCGTACTGCTATCAGCATGTAATTCGAGGGGATTCGTCATGATCAGATTTTCCAATGGGAGCATGAAATAATACATTTCTTTGCAAATACCGCAAGTAGACTCAGAGACTATAGAAAATTCGCCCACAGTAATACAGAGAGTCTCCCTAATTGTCTCTGATGAACAATATATATAAAATATAGTAATAATAAATAATATCTCTCATGAAGAATATCTGGAGGAATATAAAGTCCAATTAATAGAATGAAAGATTTCCTCGGAAATTGCACGGCAATGGCATTAATTTCATTAGAGAAGAACTCGGTAATCTCGGATCTCTTAATCACAGGGCTTTATCGAACATGCAACATTATTCCATCTCCTTTACGCTGTAGTAGTATTGTTTACTATGATATCATTGATTACGTGACACTTCAATGAAACTATAAATGTTAGTTTCGTTTTTAAATGGCATGAAAATGTGTACATATAAATGTATTATTTATGCTTATTATGCTTAGTGATGGTACTGGGAAACAACGAATTATATATAATCATGATATATATATATATATATATATATATATATATATATAGGTGCCGAATAATAGAAGGCATGCAATATCCAAATAATTACCAATAACAAAATGTACTACGCTGTCGTTTAAATATGCTTTGTAAGTCGATTTAATAAATTTGGTGAACTCTGTTCACGACTAGAACGGAACAATCAGTAACATAGTATATGGCAAAGTGGTATGTGACTTGTCCGGTGTGATTGTGTTATATGTTTATGTATAGAGAATAGTAACGCATTTGTTTATTAAATAATTTGTATAGTAAGTGTAGTGGCTGAGTAAATTTATAACTTCACGAGTTGGGTTTGCTCTGCCACATAAATTAAATATAATAACAACAAACCTATAGCTCTCCGAGTTGGGTTTGCTATTTCACGGACATAATAATAATAATAATAAACCTAAAGCTCTCCGAGTTGGGTTTACGCTGTCACAGACAATTATAATAATAGACCTATAGCTCTTCGGAGTTGGGTTAGACTTAAAGTCATTCACCTGTTGATAATAACTAGCTTATAGCCTTTGATACGGTTGGTCTGGTAATTTGATATTGTCCTACCTATATCCCCTTGGGTCGGTTAAAATTAGTGCCGTGAATAATACCTATAGGCCTTCTGGTTTGGGTATTGTTCTCAAAATAATAATAAATAATCTTAATAGTGAACTACTGCTGCTTCTACGACTGCTTCTACGACGAGAGCCAAAGGATTTGGAGACTGCTGAGGATTCAAAGGACACCACTGGCAACAATCGGTAGGTTTATAACGTAACACTTACAGTACGCGCATCATACCTACCCAACTAATTTACATCTACTAGCTCGGCCCATTACACTTGGTGGCAGCGGTATAGAACCGATCAGTATTCCATTATGTCGCACAATGGCTTTGGTGCGACGGGGTTTTCAGCTACAACACCATTCCGAGGTAGGAGTCAGCAGGAATCACGTGTCAAAACGGATGGTGAACCTGTTTTGAACGCTGATGACCTTGATTTGTTTACTAGACGAGAAGCAGAAGGGAAAGGCATTGCAAACATGAACTTAACTTCTGACATAGTCCACGATCTGGCTAAGCTCCAGACAAAAATCGATACCATTGAACACAGATGCACCTCTCTATTGCAGGATAAGCCATCAAATACAAATAAAATCCCGGATGATTTAAATGCTTTGCAAAACTTTGATGGGAAATTAGCCTTTGATCGTTGGCTCAAGGTCTTCGAGCTGCTCGCCGATAACTTTTCAGATTCACGTAAATTGCGTTTGTTATTGATCAAAACCGTAGGTAGGCCTAATGAAATTGTTGTGGATCGAGCAGATACCCACACTTACGCAGAAGTAATCCACGAATTGCGATGTAGGTATTGCCCGTTTACAACAACCGTAGAGGCGGAAGCGGCGTACGAGTCGCGTATGCGGACGAAAGATGAGACAATCCGCGATTACGCTGATGTGCTTCTGCGCATCGGCAGACACGCATTCCCAGATTTGCGTACCGATGACTTGGAGCGTCGAGTTTTGAATACGCTCATGTCACGAGATACAAGTAGGGATGTTAAATTGTCAATGTGCAGGTTTCCACCAAATTCATTGAACGACTACTTGGATGTCGTCACTCGATTTGAAAGGGTAGATGCAAATGTTCCGCAGACATGAACTTCTACTATTTCTACTTCCAATTCTTCCATACGTTGTTATAAGTGCGATAACTTTGGCCACATTGCTGCCTCCTGTACTTTACCGTTCCGATCCATTACGTCGGCAACGACTCCAGTAGAGCGTCGAAATTTTCGACAACCAGTGTATCAATATGGTTCTCGAGGCACTCAGTCGTCACCACAACATCAAATATGGTCAAACAATGTCTCTGTACCTTGGCGCTCTGCATCACATGATCGCCAGATAAGACAATTACCGCTTATTCCTCAAAATGTTTACACACCTCCGCAGGGTAGACACAGGCTATTCTGCACCAACCTCGGCTATACACAAGACGAGCGACCTTCCAACTACAGCACAACCCCATGTTGACGTGCCTACAATTTCTGCTCCACCACACCCTATAACATCACCAGCAGCATCGAATTCGTTAGATCCGGAACGAAATCAAGAAATAGTGTGCTTTAAATGTTCAGGCAAAGGACTCATCGCTCGATTCTGTACAGCGGGAAACGCTCAAAAGCGGTAGATGCGTCCCGTTCTGTCGCTGTTACTACTAAAAGGGACCGCATTAGGGTAAATGTTTCTGTTATGGTAGAGGGACGAGAAGTCATAGCACTGATAGAAGCTGATTGCTCGGTATGTAGCAATAGGATTGTCTCCACTTATGAACCCTTGCCCGCAAACAGTCAACTAGATGTTTGAGGCCCTAAAGACGAAGAACTACAAATTGTCGATATAGCTGATACCAAAATAGCGTTTGGTAAATATTGTCCTACTCGATCATTAGTAGTCTCCAGTGATTTGTCTATTAATTTGATTTTAGGAATGGACTTCCTATTACCGGAACGGTCAGTCATTGATCTAGACTGTAGTCAGGTGTGGGTGAAAAGACCTGGGGTTATATTGCCAATATTAACGGGTCGTAACACCGTTATGAAAATAGGGGTTAATGACAAAATAGAAATTCCTCCCAAATCTGTGAAATTAGTTCGGGCTCGCCTTCGATATAAAGGGACCTTGGGGGCACCTATATCTGGCATTGCTGCTGACAGCTCAGAAACTGTTCGTTTGGGGCTGACCTTTTTGCCCTCTATCATCGCTGTGAGTAATAAAAACATAATAATTCCTATTGTCAATAACAATGATGATTCGGTCATCATCAAAAATGAAGTCATCGGCAAATTTGAACCTTTTGTAGTTAGCTATGAGGTCGACAATATCTCATTTGTCCAGGATGAGGGCGAAAACTTGTAGGAATCCTCCAACAGAATATGTCAAGTAATGCATAAAGGCCCCGATATAAATCAGATAAATGCGCAAGACACAACCCTCACAGCTTTCCAAAGTTCACAATTGCAAACGTTATTAAAACAATATGACGATGTTTTCATGTCTGACCACCGGCCATTGGGTCGGCATTGGGTAGAACATCGTATAAATACGGGTGCCCACGCACCTATTCGTCAGGCTTGCAGGCGAGTCCCACCACACTTGAAAGTAGAAGTTACGAAACAGATTCAGGATATGCTTGATCAAGGCATTATATCGTACGGCAATAGTCCATGGGCTAGTCCGATTGTATTAGTTCAGAAGCGAGACGGTAGCCTTCGTTTTTGCATTGATTACCGCAAGTTGAACCAAGCATGCCAGTTCGACGCTTACCCCCTGCCAACTGTATCCGACGCTTTGGACGCCATGCATGGCGCTTCGTGCTTCTCGGTGCTAGACCTCAAATCCGGCTACTAGCAGATTCCGCTCCAACATTCTGATAAACAAAAATCTGCTTTCATATGCCCTTTGGGCCTATACGAGTTCAATGTGATGCCATTTGGACTTGCTTCAGCCCCCGCCACATTCCAACGAATGATGGATGAAAAATTGCGGGGCCTCGTGGGTGTCAATTGTTTTGTGTACTTAGATGATATAATCATCTTCAGTCGAAATTGGACTGACCATCTGCAGGACATAGAATTGGTTTTATCAAGGTTGAGGGATGCACATCTGCAACTTAAGACTAAGAAATGTCAATGGGCCTTACAGTCTCTTCGATATCTCGGACATATGGTGACGCCAGATGGTATCCATACCGATCCAGAGAAGACGAACAAAGTAAAAAAGTGGCCTACACCCACAACGGCCAAACAGGTGAAGGAATTCTTAGTACTCGCGTCTTATTACCGACGATTTGTCAAAGACTTTGCGCGGATCGCCAAGCCTCTACATGATTTGATTCGGAAGGATCATTCCTTCACTTGGACAGAAAGCTGTCAAACCGCTTTCACTACCCTCAAGAACTGTCTCACTTCAGTACCGATACTAACCATGCCAGACTTTCGGGCAGAATCTGGGTGTTTCATCCTCGATACAGATGTATCTGGATATGCCATCGGAGCTGTTCTCTCCCAAATACAACCGGGCGGTTCTGAGAAGGCAATTGCGCATGCCAGTAAGTCACCGAACACAGCCCAGTCCAATTACGCACCAACAAAAAGGGAATTGTTTGCCCTTGTTTTCTTTATGGAACACTTTCGTCCATATCTCACAGGAAAAAAATTCCTTGTCAGAGTGGACCACAAGTCCTTAGAATGGTTGCGAAGTTTCAAAGAACCGCGCGGAATGCTAGGCCGATGGCTCCCAATTCTCGAAGAATTTGAATTTGACTGCGTCTACCGTCCCGGGTCAGCACATAGCAATGCTGATGCTCTTTCCAGGTTGCCCAGTACTATTCATTGTGACGATACGCCGGTACAGTCGTCGGATCGCCTAGAAGATGACTCCGTAGATGACATGAAACGAGAGACCCTTCAGGATCCCGATTTGGCTCAGGTCCTGACTTGGAAGACCCACAGACATCATTCGGACAAATCCAATTCCACACGATTGCAGACTTGTTCAGAAGAAATCAAACGTATTGTTAAATTCTGGGAGACTGTGATTGTAGAAGATGGGCTACTGTTCCGGGTAATGGGAGATGTCAAGAAATTTATTCCACCTGCTACAGAAAGAATGTCGTTCATTCGACAATGTCATGCAGGCGTCGGGTCATCCCATTTAGGTCGGGATAAGACGTATCAGAAACTGAGAGCTCGTTTCTGGTGGCCATGTATGAGAGAGGACACTACCAAATATTTAAATGGTTGCGGAGTATGTGTCACGTTCAAAGGTCCTATACCAAAAATACGAACTCCGATGACTTCCATTATCACCGGCAAGCCGATGGAATGCATCGAGGTCGATCTGGTATGACCTTTGCGTAAAACCAAGCGAGGTAACCGCTATATTCTCACAATGGTTGATCTCTTTTCCAAGTGGGCTGAGGCCACTCCACTACCCAATAAAGAGACATCTACTGTGGCCGGGGCCGCATTAAGGGAATGGATCTGTCGCCATGGGGTCCCAGATAGGATTCACTCTGACAAAGGTGCTGAGTTCGAATCCAAGGTGTTCAGGGAGCTCTGTAATTTGCTTGGCATCATGAAATCGCGTACGACATCTTATCAGCCGCAGGGTAATGGCGGCGTCAAGCGCTTCAATCGCACCTTGAAACAGATAGTCATCGCTCATGAGAAGTGCGATCGTGATAACTGGGATCAAACAATATCATACTGCCTCTGGGCATACCGTTCCAGCACCCACAGTACAACAGGTTTCTCTCCAGCCGCCGTCACATACGGTCGCAAAATGCGACTTCCGGTTGATTTTGAGCTAGACTTGGAAACTGTGCAAGAACGAGAAACGTCGGAACATATTTATGAAATCCAGGAAAAACTGATGAACACCTGGGATATCGTAAAAACCATATCTCGCACTCAGCAGACTCGTCAGAAACGAGGATATGACGCGCGGGGGGTGAGAGATGTCACCTATCAAGTAGGGGATCTCGTGATGTACTACCACACCATTGCTCCTAAAGGGGAACAACGTAAATTTTATCGCCCATGGGACGGACCTTGGGTCATAGAGCAGGGATTTTCTGACAACACATATCTCATTCGCGACACCAAGCGCGGGAGAAAGTCGTTTGTCTCAGACGCTGATCGCCTAAAAAATTCCCTTGCGTCAGGAACGATGCTGAAGACTGCATCGAAGACGAGCGCGATGAATCCGACATCAGCGTAGATGATCTAGCGGGGACTGATGCAACCGACTCCACCTTACCTATGATTGCAGAAGATTGTGACAGTGACACAACAGAGTTCACTGCCACAATGATTGAAATTCACAGTACCATAGCTACGTCAGACGTAACCGACTCTGACATGTCTGAGATAGAAATAGAACCCGTTATTGTAGAACATCAGGCCGATATTCACTGTCTTTCCTTCCAGAAAATGGCAACTGGTGGATCCTGCATACCACAAGCAGAAGTGAAGTCAGTTAAATTAGAACTGCAGAAATATTTATTGGGTGAGGGATTGGTTCGGGGCTGTCCTCCAGATTGGAATAGGAAGACCAAAGAGCGATCTCTGGCCACATCCAGAGACGCCCAAACCTTCGTGCACGTCCGTATTGTTCATTTGGCAGACCTGTGGAGAGTTCCGTTTCGCCAACTTATTCGCACATTAACCTAAATCGCGAGAACATCAGCGATAAACAGCAGCGTCATCAACGGAAAATGCGTAACCAACAACAGACGCTGAAAGAGACTCGCCAAAATGTGCAAGAGGCCGACGTTCTGCTCGTTACGTCCGAGGACACTCGAGGAGTCATCGATTTCGAGGTATTTGGCGATAGTCGGGCAGTGGTAGTTGGGAACCCTTCGGCTCCTACAGCCTCCATGACCGACAATCCTCATGACTCGATATCCAGCCTTGATAATTTCGCAGACGTGAACGCCGACGCAACCTTTGTGGTTGGGCCATCTGGCTTACTGGAGCCGATTCCATCTGCGGCCGCCAG
This sequence comes from Prostheceraeus crozeri, assembly GCA_907163375.1. Classification (NCBI taxonomy): domain Eukaryota; kingdom Metazoa; phylum Platyhelminthes; order Polycladida; family Euryleptidae; genus Prostheceraeus; species Prostheceraeus crozeri. The sequence continues at coordinate 366,280 of CAJQUW010001560.1, forward strand.
TCCGCCTATAGCCACACAGGGTGCATCTTCGGCGCCCGTTGAAGACCTACGTGAGGGTCCCGAGGGCGAGATCCAACGACCCGCACCAGAGGGTGCAGACGGAGATGATGAACCTCCAGTTCCAACCCCTCCATCCATTTGGCGAGGTGATGCCCACATCCACCTCTACGACGCTTGCGTTCGCGCGGGCCATGCTGGCCATAACGATGAGATGGAGGCTGATATCGCAGAGATGAGCGCAGTAGTGGACATTCGGGACAACGTCGACAGCTGGGGACACAGTGACCTCCAAGGAAACTTTCCCCATGTCAAGATAATATTAGCTATGGGTCTGCACCCCCGTCCTGCGGATATTTGGTCTCCTTCGGTTGAAGCACAACTTCGCCGTACTCGACAGGAAATGGACCATTGATCGGGATTGCCAGTGTCGAGCATTCTGTGACCGAAGTCGAGCAATCCCTCTTTGTTGGCCGCTGAACTTTCCCTCCCATTGATCCCACACTAGAGAGGAGTGTGGAGATACAGAGACCCACGAAACCCTGGCAGAGATTTTGCTCAACCACATAAATCCAGCCAATCGACTGGTTTTGCATTGTACTTACGTCCCTCGGGAGATAATACGTTCTTTTGCGATCTCTTCCGCAACATGTTTTTCAGCGTTGCGCCCATTCTCGTCCGCAACGATCTGAGTCGGAGGAACGATCCCAGGATTCAGGCCTTACGGGCCATCCCGATCGAACGCCTACTGGTAGAGACGGATGCGCCTCATCTTGCCAGATATCCGACGCGAACGGATTATGTTATCTCCCGAGCAGCTAAATGGCGCGACCTGACGGAAGAAAACTTACGCAATATTGTTCGCGACAATTTCAAGCGCCTATGAATTACATAATCGGGACGATTTTTTTTCAGTAGGGGGGGAAGTGTAGTAGTATTGTTTTACTATGATATCATTGATTACGTGACACTTCAATGAAACTATAAATGTTAGTTTCGTTTTTAAATGGCATGAAAATGTGTACATTTAAATGTATTATTTATGCTTATTATGCTTATTGATGGTACTGGGAAACAACGAATTATATATAGTCATGATATATATATATATATATATATATATATATATATATATATATATATATATATATATATATATATATATATATATATAGGTGCCGAATAATAGAAGGCATGCAATATCCAAATAATTACCAATAACAAAATGTACTACGCTGTCGTTTAAATATGCTTTGTAAGTCGATTTAATAAATTTGGTGAACTCTGTTCACGACTAGAACGGAACAATCAGTAACATAGTATATGGCAAAGTGGTATGTGACTTGTCCGGTGTGATTGTGTTATATGTTTATGTATAGAGAATAGTAACGCATTTGTTTATTAAATAATTTGTATAGTAAGTGTAGTGGCTGAGTAAATTTATAACTTCACGAGTTGGGTTTGCTCTGCCACATAAATTAAATATAATAACAACAAACCTATAGCTCTCCGAGTTGGGTTTGCTATTTCACGGACATAATAATAATAATAATAAACCTAAAGCTCTCGAGTTGGGTTTACGCTGTCACAGACAATTATAATAATAGACCTATAGCTCTTCGGAGTTGGGTTAGACTTAAAGTCATTCACCTGTTGATAATAACTAGCTTATAGCCTTTGATACGGTTGGTCTGGTAATTTGATATTGTCCTACCTATATCCCCTTGGGTCGGTTAAAATTAGTGCCGTGAATAATACCTATAGGCCTTCTGGTTTGGGTATTGTTCTCAAAATAATAATAAATAATCTTAATAGTGAACTGCTGCTGCTCCTGCTGCTTCTACGACGAGAGCCAAAGCATTTGGAGATTGCTGAGGATTCAAAGGACACCACTGGCAGCAATCGGTAGGTTTATAACGTAACACTTACAGTGCGCGCATCATACCTACCCAACTAATTTATATCTACTAGCTCGGCCCGTTACAACGCCATGAACAATACTGTCTCAAAATGCTGTGCCCTGTAATCAAGACAGAATTATAGTCAATGAAATCGTCTGGCCAAATTTCAGTGATGCAAGCTATCTCCGGTTTCAACGTCATAAAAGTAACTTTCCGTTCGTCAAATTTTCCATTAAATGATGCTATGTTTATCAAAAATAGTGACGGGTGACCGATATTATTCAATAAATTATGTAAAAAAATATTGTTTCTTGTGGAAATTTCGTAAATTCACTGAAGAAAGCCCTTGATATCCTTCGTCTCAACTATCTTTCCTCTGTTTATCACGACACCACGAAAAAATTCCGACACGAGCAACACACAATTCCTTTAACTACCTGCGTGGTTGAAAATCGACTTGACGCTGCATAACAGAGAGATAGGGATTGAAGCAAAAAGATGCACATATTGATGAGTTGCACATACTGATGGATGACGAACGAACGAATGAATGATTTTTAGGATATTCAAAGTCGAATTTTACATCAGAATGTTTACGCATTGAGGGATGGTATAAGTCTAAAGCTTATTCCTCTATTCATTAAAGCAAAGCAATCATAAATAACTATGCTTTGCTATTTCAGAGTAATTTCATTCAGACTGATTGCAGAAAAAGTAGAAAGCTAAAAGGGCTTCCAATCGTCCTGAATGTACTTCAGGGTATTTAGTTTCATAAATCTACTTGATAGTGGGACAATTTTCGGTATAGTGAATCGAAAACCTTGGTCTAACGTGCTAGATAGCTGGCCTACAGTTGTTATTTCAGAGAAATTTCATTCAAAGAAAGTTAGTAGACATAGTTTTCAGGACTTCCAATCAACTAGGATGTATTACTGAGGAGTATGCTTCAGTGAAAACATAGGAATGATAGAATTAATACGATGCAATCCATCGTTAATCTCTACACGTCTGGGAACAGCTGGCTGAAAAATATTTTAAGAGCTAATGTATTTAATTTTACAGTGATTCAAAGCATCTTTCTACCAGCATCGCTTGATTTTTTTAAGTGTCTGTAACTTTATCAATAGTCCATAATAGTACACGGAATTCAACTTCATGTACAATATTTCTTGTATTTTCATAGATCTTCCAGATGGTAAAGAAATCTGGTAGATGGTTGGCAGAAAAATAGGCATCAACTTTGTTTTATATTTGCACTTTGTAAGTATCATAGACATCGAACACTAAGCACCAAGGTTGTTGATGTTCGATGTCTATGGGAATTATTTTTGAATTCCATTCATCCACCCATGCACTAAGACGATGGACATTGAACACCAAGGACTACGGCTGTTGATGTTCACCTTGTTGGTGCATCGAACACCAAGGGCTAGGGCTGCTGATGTTCACCTAGTTGGTGATGTTCGATGTCTATGCCTAAGATATTCGAGATTGTATGACATGGTATCACATATCGAATTTACAGCTATTCTACGCCGCATATTTCTAGAAATCTACTAGATAGTGAATTCCAACCTCCTCCAGATAGTACATTCCAGTTTACCATACACGAACGTGTAGCTAAAAACGTTTTCTCGTTGTCGAAAATTCACACACCCACAATTGATTCGCAGACAAACGTATAATGCACGTAATTGGGCTGTTCATCAACTAAATTCTGCCGATAGAAAATTAAATCGGCTTCTATTTTCTGCCAGCAGAATTTTTAGTTGATGAAAAGCCTATTATCATTAGTGACCAACAAAATTGATAACTTGTAATTTTATGTCCATCTTCTCAATCTTCATATATTTCTTCAATTGATCTCTTCTTCATCTACTTGCTTCTAATGATTTAATTTTCCAATTCCAAAAAAGGGTTGTCATCACACACCAAAATTGATGCAATATAGATAGTTTATCGTTGATCCCCTAATGATCAACAGAGAATTTACCATTGTGAATTCTTTTGTTAGTGTGGCCATAACGTAAATAGATAAAAGCCCGCAAAATTTGAAATTTTGAGGTGTCAATTCATATGTCTCATATATTACATAGAATTGGTGTGTGGAGCGAATCTGGGGTGGCCAATCGTTATTTTTAATTCAATGTTAGTGAAGCAGTTCAGCAGACGGATCAGTGATCTGATTCAGGCAAATCTTTGTGATGATGTAAACTCGGTATGTGACATTTACCTCTTGGAGGTTTTCGAACTTTTTGTATTCGCGCGCTTGTTGACCTTGGCAGTTAATTGTACAGAACCTTCTAGGTATGACTGTAATAAGATATGTCCGTAATGCCTAATGGGACCATTTCGTTGTGTAGTTTTACTTTTGTATCGTGATACCGATTGTTTTTTGTTTATAAGCGTAATGGATTAAATTTGAGCAGAACAAGCATAAAACGCGAGTATCAAACACCTATTCTCTACCTACAATAAATCTAGTTTTGTATAATTCCGTTCTGAGATTCGTTGCATGTACCACACTCCACAAATTGGTAGCAGAGCGTGGTAAAGTATTACCTGAGGAGTCGGTACTTTCGGAAAAAAGGCTTGTTCTTATATTAGTTGGTATTTGTTGTTATAAAAACACCATACCTTATTAATCCGCAAAACGCTAGTTATGGACACAGTGATAGACATGGAGGTCAAGTCTGATGAGAGTTGCTCAAATCCAGGATCTGTCAGTGACTCAGAGAGGAGCTTTGAATGGGCTAGTGTGTTTTTGAAGTCAGATAGGCCAGCCACTTTTAAGAAAGGTGATGACAAAAGACAATTTATACACGACTTTGAAGTTTTGTCAAAATTAGCAAAGATCCAAACGGATATGAAATCCTATTTCTTTCTCCAATGTTTATCTCCTGATGCTAAGCGGGAAATGCAAGCTTTCGAGCCTGAAGTTGAAGTTCTGAAATTTGATGATGTTGCTCTACTCTTTATGGAAATGTTCACTACGGCTACAGAAAGATTGGGTCCTAGGATATCTTTGTCTTCACGTCGACAGAAAGAGAATGAGTCTTTGCCGGAATACCTGGCTAATCTATTCCACCTTGCTCGTGAGATAGGGATTTCTAAATCTGTGGAAAAGGAACGCGTGAGGGAAGTTTTCTTAGAGGGCTTGCGAAGTCCCATACTCCTTGATAAAATCTTTGAGGATGACGTGATTTATTCGTTGTCAAAACCACGTGATGTATTGAAACGAGCGCAGTTTTTGGAAGATATTATCCGGCACTGTCAGAGACATGTCCGAGCAGTGCAGCTTTCTGGTCCAAACATACCGCCTTTAATGAGAGAGTCTGTGCAAGTTTCATCTCAGAATAGGATTGGTCAGCAGAAATGCAAAAATTGCAATGAAATTGGTCATGGGTGTCAGGCTTGTTCTGAACCTAGAAAATGTTTCAAATGTTTCGAGCTTGGGCATTTCGCCAGGAATTGCCCACAAATAGAGCAGTTTCAGGGAAACGCTCGGGGAGGGTCGTCGGTGGCCGATCCTCCAACTCGGTAAATGTTAGCCACCAAGAGCTTCGTCCCACTTGTGATCGAGGTACCTTGTCTACCAAATCCAGTGAAGGTGATTCCTCTACCCCATCCATTGAAAGGCACAAGATAGTCAGTACGACCCGATCCCAGGAATCGATTTACCCTTCTGTTTTGATGTACATTCAAAACATTCCAGTTCCTACTTATGTGGACGGAGGTAGTGAAGTAACTTTGATTGATTCCAAGTATCTGTGTGAATTGCCACTTGATGGGAAAGATTTAGTTCATCCGCCACCTTCAGGGACAGTTCGAGGGGTGGTAGGAGAAGCTCTTCACTCTACTGGCCAGATTTATCTTCCGTTGACGATAGGAGATTTCCAATGTGTTTTCCCATTTTAGATTGTTGAGGTCCTTAACCCACCTGTGATTTTGGGTTGGGATTTCTTTAAGCCCTATCGTTGTACAATTGATTACGACACTGACAGCTTGCACATCGCTAAAAACACCTATCGAGAACCCTTTCTTACCAGCTCTCCCCTTGACCAAGTGATTCCGTCCCTCCCAGTGATCATTCCTCCTCAATCTGAGATATTGTTGCCTTGTCGAGTTTCTTGTAACCAGATAGGAGTTAGAACTTGTTTGTTCCATCCCGCCGAGCTTCCCGAAGGTGTGGTTTCTACTGATTCTGTTGTCAAACTTGATTCTTTTGGTCAGGTTCCAGTGCGTCTCATAAACACCAATTCAATCGAAGTGAAGCTTAAGACAAAGGAAGCAGTAGGGGTTTTGGAACCTACTGAGATCATAACAGAAATAAAAGTACCCTCAGGTGAATGTGAAGCCATCTGTGGTGTAGTTGCCGTTTCGGAAGGCGTTGAGTCAAGTGATGAGAAGTGGGTACACGAATTTCATATCGGAGGCCAACTGTGTAATGAGGAAAAGAGCAAAGTGCTAGAAACCCTCAAACGTCGGAGGGATGCCATTTCCGTTTCATCTGATGACATAGGATACACTGAACTTGTAGTGCATGATATCAATACTGGTTCTCAGGCTCCCGTGAGCCGCCCCCCTTACCGCGCTAACCCTCTGAAACAGTTAGAACTCGATAAGGAAGTTGCGAAGTTGAGGAATTTGGGTGTAATAGAAGCTTCTACTTCACCATGGCCAGCCCGGTTGTTATGGTTAGGAAGAGTGATGGGAGCTGGAGGTTATGTGTTGACTATCGGTCGGTTAATAACATCACAGAGGTGCCAAGTTTTCCTCTGCCGCGCACTGATGATATTTTTGAGTCATTGAAAGGTTCTCGCTTCTTTTGTACCCTCGATTTAAATCAAGCATATTATCAAGTGAAGTTAAATCCAGCTGACGCTCCAAAGACAGCTTTTGTTACCCGTGACTCATTGTATCAGTTTAATCGTATGCCATTTGGACTTAGCGGTGACCCAGGTACATGTCAACGGTTGATGAATCTGATATTGAAAGACGTGTTGTACAAAAAAGCCATTGCTTATCTTGACGACGTGATAGTGTTTGGAGAGTCGTTCGAGCAGACATTGAGCAATTTGGACCACGTTTTGAGACACCTAGCTTTGGCAAGGGTGAAAGTAAAGTCTAACAAATGTCATCTTTTCCAGTCAGAGATAGTCTTCTTGGGTCATGTCGTTTCACAGAACGGGATACACACAGATCCCAAGAAAGTAGAGGCTGTTGCGTCGTGGCCAAAGCCCTTAAACAGTAAAGATATCAAGTCTTTTCTGGGTTTGGTTAACTACTATCAAAAATTTGTACCCAACCTTTCTCAGGTCGCTTCTCCCCTTAAACTTCTTGAACATTCTAAGTATTGGAAATGGACGGCTGAATGCGAAACATTGTTCGAAGAAAAAAAAATTGTTGACCACTGCCCCAGTTCTCGGCTTTCCCGATTTCGGTCTATCTGCTTCTGCTTTTGTTCTGGATTGCGACGCAAGTGACGCCGGCGTTGGCGCGGTCTTGTCTCAAGATCAAGATGGGGAAACACGTATTATCGCGTACGGTAGTAAAGCATTGTCTAAGGAACAGCGTTCTTATTGCCCCACACAAAAAGAAATGTTTTCCCTTGTGTTCTTTGTCGAATATTTTCGAGAATATCTGCTTCCCCGTCCCTTTATTATCCGTACTGATCATAGCGCCTTAAAATGGTTGAACAGGGCGAGATCGTCCAAGAATGACATGTTGATTCGCTGGAACACCATATTGGATAATTTTGAGGTTGAAGTTGATGGAGACATTCTAGGTCGCCTCCAGGAGTATAACTTCCAGATTTGTTATCGGCTTGGTAAGTACCATGGCAATGCGGACAGTTTAAGTAGGAAACCCTTCCGAAAAGCAGGACATGAAGAATGTCCTTCCTGTAACCCACATAATGCAGTAGTGAGGCAGTATTTATCAAATGACGTTACCGATCTGCTATCGAAATTGACAATCTCGCAAGTCTCAATGACAAGTAAGGACCATAAATCACCCCGTATCGTGGCCCCCCTTATCGTGTCTGACGATTCTCAAGGCGATACTGCACCCGAAAGTGAGAGTGATTCGGATGTTAATCCAAGAGGTAGAATAGGAAGATCTTTATTAGCTGCTGATGTAGATATTCCCACAGCACAGAGAGAAGATTCGGACCTAAAACCAGTGGTATCACTGCTAGCTAGCAGAGCACCGAAGCCAGCGAAAGAGAGGTTGACTTCTTTTAGTAGAATGACGCGAATTTTGTTGACTGATTTTGAGCGGTTATCTCTTGTTGATGGAATACTTGTCCGGAAAACGAAGAAGGGTCAGCAGGTTGTGACACCCTGGAAACTACGGTCGACCATTCTGAAGGGTGCTCACGATGAGTCAGGACATGGTGGGTTGCGACAAACATGGTTAAGATTGACCAGTCGCTTTTGGTGGCCTGATTGTACTCAAGAAATTGAAGATTATGTTCGCTGTTGCTTAACATGTGCCCAAACTAGACGAACTGGTAGGCATCGCGTTGATCCGTTAAGACCCCACCCGAAAGGTTACGTCAATCAAGCCATTCACTTAGATCTTGCGGGACCATTACAACCTTCTAGTGCAGGGAACACCTATTTGTGTGTCATGATTGACCGTTTTACCTCATGGATGGAAGTGGTTCCCATCCCAGATAAAACGGCCGAGACTGTGGCTTCAGCTTTCATTCAGCAGTGGGTATGTCGTTACGGCATCCCTGAGACTCTATATAGCGACCAGGGCCAAGAAGTGGCTGGGAATTTGATGAAGTCGATTTGTACTGAGCTAGGAGTTGAGAAGATACGTACCTCTCCTCGTCATCCCCAAGCGGATGGGAAAGTTGAAAGGGGAATACAACAGTTAAAGGCGGGCCTGAGGATGTTCTTGGCAGAAAAAGGTAATGATTGGGAAAGTCATCTGAATCCAGTGTTGTTGAATTTAAGAACCATTCAAAGTGCTAGTAGTGGATTTACGCCGGCCATGATGACATTAGGTAGAGAATTGCTGCTTCCTTATGAATCGCATTTGAGCCTTCCTTCTCAAGAAAATGCCAATTCTTATGGCTTTTGTGCCCAATTAAGAGACCAACTTCAAGTCGTACATAGTCGTGCTAGATTTAAGTACTTAGGAGCAGCAGAAAAGGTACTTTGATAGTAAGGTTTATGGAAATCGATTTCAATTGGGTGATTGGGTTTTTGTTCGCTGACAACCCAAGCACTCACTTGATCCGGTGCAATATTTCGGACCTTATGAGGTAGTAGGGCGTTTTGCGGAAAGTTTATATGAGTTGGTACCTGCTCGAGGAGAAGATGGAACTGTGGTGAATTCGAATCCACGTGACAAGAAGAAGAAGATTCACTTCAATAACCTAAGTCCGGTTCAGGCTCCAGAATTCGCCAAGCAACGACAAATTCAGCACCAATCGTGTGAAGGTGGATGTCCCTGCCGTGGCCCTGTCGCTGTGGCCACCGCCGGTACGCAAACTATGGCTGTGAGTGACTTCATTGACAGTAATGATAATATTCAGGAGAATAGCCATGTCGAATGGGAACTTCACCCTTCGCCATCAACTGAGGTGGCTATTGGTACGCGTTGGGCTCGAGACCTGCTCAGCAGCAGCGGCAGTGCTCTACCGTGGACGGACGAGGGTCGCCGGACGGCTCGAATGAGAAGACCCCACCGACGGAGACCCCGTAGCACAGTGAGAGACAGCTTGTGGCAACCCTACATGGAAACGTATGACGAAGTTTCTTCTAGTGACCCTGATTCTGATGTTAAGTCTAGAAATGAAACGACCTTTAGTGATCCTGATTCTGACACTGATCCATGTGTAGTGAATGGACCTTACGAGATGCCGGAGAGACTTACTAGCTCTGGCGAAACCGAATCTACCGAGTTCATGGTGGAACATTCTTGAGTTATGATGATTTAAACCTTGTATATAATTGTACCCACCTTTTTTTATGTGTGGTGGGAATGTGATGATGTAAACTCGGTATGTGACATTTACCTCTTGGAGGTTTTCGAACTTTTTGTATTCGCGCGCTTGTTAACCTTGAAGATTGTTGACCTTGGCAGTTAATTGTACAGAACCTTCTAAGTATGACTGTAATAAGATATGTCCGTAATGCCTTATGGGACCCTTTTGTTGTGTAGTTTTACTTTTGTATCGTGATACCGATTGTTTTTTGTTTATAAGCGTAATGGATTAAATTTGAGCAGAACAAGCATAAAACGCGAGTATCAAACACCTATTGTCTACCTACAATAAAGCTAGTTTTGTATAATTCCGTTCTGAGATTCGTTGCATGTACCGCACTCCACATCTTGCATAAAATTGTTGAAACGTCTTGTAGAATCACGGCGTTATGAAGTTATGAATATGACAGTATATTCAACCGCTTTCAATTGGCTTGCATACAGGGTTACAAAGCAAACACAATAATCCTCAGAAGATGCAACATTGAAGGAAATATTTTGTATGAGGTTTCCACCATAGCTTGATTGTAATATGCTTTCCTTGGAGATGTTCATGAAAAATGAAAAATCTCCAAACACGAACATGTTCAAACACGGCAGAAGAAATCAGAGAAATTTCAATAGCGACGGAGCTTGCAAGAAACTATGATAACTAGAAATCTGAAAATTTAATAACATTGGTTTGTGTGATTTTGTTTTACAAACTTTACAGATCATATTGCAAAGAACATATTAACAGATGATAAAAATAAATCGTGCGAAATTATTAATAATGATCATGCATGCACTACAATGGCAGGATGAAAGGTTAGGCAGCTAAAATAGAGAGCATGGAATATGCATCAAGAAATTCATGATGTGAAAGAAACAGTACCCCTTCCTCCATAACCACTCAGTAAATGCATTTTCTTCTTTGTAAAAATGAAATCTGCTGCTAGGTGTGTATACACTACGATCTCTTCCTGTATTTTAGGATGAACTTACACAATATTGACCACAGTACTGTTCAAAATGGCTGAATTTAAAAAATAGCCAGTGGTGTTTATCTTGAAATTGTATTCCAAGTTTTCTTCTGTACACAGACCGCGTCAGCAGGGGAAGAGGTCTTCTTCACTTGATTTGGTCTGTGTACAGACGTAATTAAATTTGGGAATGCAATTTCAACATCAACAGCATCGTCTAGCTATTCTTAAAATTGAATCTATCGTTGTGCTGTTTAGGGGAAATTACAAACTTCTAGCTGTTCAAAATTTTAAAACAAAGACGAGTTTGTAAGTCATATTTCATTTACTCTTGATCTCATGGTTCGTCAGAACTAACCAATGTAAGATAGCTGACAGGCTTGGCATGTGATTTTGTCCACTGTGATATGTACTGCAAGAATTTGGAATTGCAGCGAATATACAAGGCACATAGTTAATAGGACAATTAACGCTTTCTCTTCTATGGTACAATGTCAGGCCGGAGAGACTTTGCTGTATGAAAAATCAACCTGATAGTCTCACATCACTTGTTCTAGTCTTTCCATTTGTATTTCAGACTATGTGATTTTTATTTAAGAAGATAAGATTTTTATTTCGGCAGCTAAGATTTCTATTTTAGACAAACATTTGTATTTCAGAAGATGAGATTTTAATATTGGAAGATAAGATTTGTATTTCAGAAGTCATTAGATTAACAATAGAATGAAATAAAATCTTAGATCAAATACTAAACCTGTGCTCTGCCAACTGAGCCACGAGCTGCTTACATGCGACTGTGTCAATCGCAGGATCAAGCCCTCACCACCACACATCAGTTTTCATAGCAATTATAATCAATCAATCGATATCTCGTCACAATTGTATCGATTGTCCACCAAAGCATCTTACAGCATGTCGTAAAGCAATTAACAGTAGAATGAAATGAAATTGAATTTTGGATAGAATTTTGATATTGCATAGAAATTTGGATTTCAGAATTCAAATAACTTTACTGGATTTCTAAGTATATGCGTTTCTATTCTTTTACAAGCATATGTGGCTAAAATATCTTTAATGAATTTTAGAATTTCTGTCTAGAGCTCTTAATTCAAATATTTGAAGAGACTAAATATTTGCTGTTTGCATCACGTACATCACGCTGTTTACAATAAGGAATTGAAAGATAACTGCTGTACTTGCCAACAAAGTATGATGCGAACGAATGTAATAATAACCTTTAGTACATGAATACTGCGACCAAGCGATTCTAAGTGCTCAAGAGCGATTCTTTCTGATATGCTGTGAAACAAATGAAGGGCAATGGCCAGTGGCCCGCATAAAATGCGATGAGATGACATGCAAAATTATAGTCGAGGAGAGGATTGGGCTTCGTTGGCAGAGACTTTAAACGCACCATGCAAAACTGCATAGCATTGGTTTTGTTCAGGGGATGTGAATTCCAAAGACAGAGGCGGAAAGGAACCGAAGCTATTGACGGAGGAATCACAAAATAAGTTGATCCTGTGGATTAAAGATAATCCTACAATCACCTTGGATAAGTTGCAACAAAGCTTTACTTGGAGGAACAGATAATTTTACGTACAATAGGTAACTATCTAAATGACAGGTAATTCTCCATAAAATCTTTGCATTATGACAGGGGTGTATATTAACCGGCCGATTATTGACACGGCAGAGCGATAATCAGTAATCGGCCGATTATTTGCCGATTCGTGGTCTTTTGAGGATTTTTGTAAATTTTCATCCAAATTCGGCGACTGATCGACAGACAGGATTTCAAATTTCTGGATAAACACTCGCTCTCTAGCGCTTGGCGGAGACGGTTGGTGTCTCGTGTCGGCTGCGTTCGGCGGTGGCTTTGTTTGTCTGCCTGCCCATCAGCATCTCGGACTTGAATTGATCTTTTCATTTTTGTGTAGCGATCGGACTAGATAGTTGTGCGACGTGACTCTCTTCGATATTGTGCTCCGCGCAGTTTCATTTTCCTCAGAAAATTAGTGTGATTTAGTATTGCCACTGGTTCCAACTTCATACTCGTAATTGCACATGGTGAGCCTCATAACCTTCATTTCCCGTGTGATTCATTCATCGTAGTTTCCTCTCTGACTGATATTCACGGTCATCAGCAAGGTCAACAACATGTGCCATACCGCGACTCCATCGCCAAATCGTCTGTGTTATTCACGTGATGACCTGTTGAACTTGCGAGCTCATGCCTTTCCTCTGCCAAGAAAGACAAGACGGAAATTGTGGTTCCTTAAGATCCGTCGCGTCACTGGTGACGTAACGCCAAGTGGTGATGACTATCATTTTATTCGTTGTGGCGATAAATCAGTGCAGCGCGATCTCAAAAAGAATGCTAATGCGTCCCAGAGTGAACTCAGTAAAAATGCTAATCCCGACAGACGACGAATTCCGGTTATAATTCAACCCAGAATTAATCACCGATTTCCTACGCCTCAGAAGCCCCATCCTACTCTACAACCTTCCCGTCAGAATTTAATAAAGATTAATTGCTCCAATATCCATCAAGGCAGACGGCCTCGTGTGAACAGAATTTTCTCCTCCCTATTATTGAGTAACGTGAGATCAATTTTGAACAAAATTGACGAAATAGGTATGCGGCTTCGAGAGCTTGAACCTGACATTGCAGTTTTCACAGAATCGTGGCTAGACAGCTCGATTCCTGACTCCGCTGTAGCGATTTCTAATTACTCGGTCTCTAGGCTAGATCGAGACATTCATGGCGGTGGTATCTTGTGTTTTGTGAAAGATTGCTATACCTACTCTTCTCCTAACATTCCACCTATGTCTACTTGTGAATCGGAAATTCATCCACTGTTTATCAACGAGCTACATTTACTGGTGATATCAGTTTATCATCCTTTCTGGAGTGATGCCTTAAAAGACAATTTGTGCATAGAAACTGTTCTTAGCATTATTGATCATGTCAGTGTTTCTTGTTCTCGTGATCCTAGCAACCTAAGAGCTATCGTATGTGGCGACTTCAACGGACTTCGTACTCGATATGACGACTTCTCTCGATCATCGGGCTTAGTTCCTTTAGTCAAAAGACCTACCAGAGGTATCAACGTCCTCGATCAAATCTTTGTTAACTTCGATTCAGAGTATCAGCCGCAGTTGCTACCTCCATTCGGCCGTTCAGATCACTCAGTTATACATTGGAAATCTTGTGCGAACGGTCCAGCTATCATGACAAAGAAGAAAGTGCGTAATATGAATGTTTCAAACATGGTCGTATTCAAGGAATATATGTCTATGATCGACTGGACTGCTATTGTGACCTCCACTGCTAATTTAGATTACGCAGCACAATTATTTCATGAACATCTTTTCCAACTGTATGACTTGTGCTTTCCAGTGAGAACTGTGCGCATTCGATCCACTGACCCTCCATGGTTTCGTCCGTCATTGCGTATTTTGATTGATGACAGAGACAAAGCATTTTCGCAATGCAAATGGGAAAAACACCGAAGGTTACGTAAGAAGGTTATTCAGCATATCAAACATTTGAAATCCTGGTACATTGCCAAAATAATAGCGTCGAACAACTCGCGTGAAACTTGGAAAGCGATTCACCTTCTTGGAAGAAACGCTCAGGACAATATCACTGTTACCTCTGCTTTCAAAAGTACTTGAAAAAATTGTCAGGCAAAAGTTGATCATGCCTTTCATCTGTGAGAAACTGGATAAATCACAGTTCGCTTTTCGCTCAAGATCCGGAGCAGGTTGTACTACCGCATTAACAATCATATACCATCGTATCCTAAAATTCTTGGACAGTGACAGTGGTGCCGTGAGGGTCCTAACCACGGACTTTTCGAAAGCATTCGACGTTTTATCGCACCAATCAATAATCAACGCTTGTATCAAATTTGACCTGCCTGTCCAATCGATTGCATTGATTAGAGACTTTCTATCAGACCGCAAACAAAGAGTGAAAATAGGAAGTGAGGTCTCAACATGGAAACCTTGCACAAGTGGTGTCCCACAAGGTAGTGTGTTGGGGCTTATCCTATTTATCATGGCTACCAACAACATCCGGCCCGTGTGCGACAACTCCGCAATTGTGAGATACGCGGATGATTTGACGTTTTTACATTTTGTTCGTCAAGAAACCGAAGATAAACTACAGCTCGAATGGGAACATATCAACCAGTGGGCCACCGATATTGAACAACCCCTAAATTTTAGAAAATGCCATCTCATGGACATCGTCACCCGAAGAGACTTAGTCCTCGGAAACATTGCGTCTAACAACGCTAACCTCGAAAAAGTGGAGAACATGCGAATACTAGGGTTGACCTTTTCCGCTGATATGAAGTGGAATCTTCATATTGACTCCATCATCAAGGAAGTGTCTACGAGAATGTGTATTATTTACAACCTTAAGCGTGCAAATTGTCCCTCGAGTGTCATCTTCAGAACATACGAGGCACTCATTCGATCTGTTATACTGTATTCGTACCCCTGTTTTTGTAATATTCCATATTATCTGAAAGAGAAGTTATCACGTGTTGAAAAACGAGTTATGAGAATTATAAATGATCCTAATTTTGTTTATGTATCACTTTTTGATGCAGCCGAGAAGATGTGCCATTCTCTTTTCACAAGTGTCCTCAATAATTCAGAGCACCCGCTCCAAGAACTTTTTGAACACCGACTCAAAACTGCGAGAAACTCCTGTAATTTAAGACCTCCACATACGCGCACAAAAAGACTAAAAAGATCTTTCATTTCCTTTTGCAGACACTGAGCCTTCTTGTATTTGTAGTTTTTGTGATTTTTTCATGTAATGCATGTACTGAGCCTGTACATCAATAAAGTCTTAATTATTATTATTATTATTATTATAAACTTAACTTAGTATGCACATCGTGCATTGAAATACTTATCTAAATTGAAACTTCTTTTCTTGAAAAATAATTCCCTTTTACTTAGTTTGTAAATAAATAAAGCCACTAAATTCATGTTGATAAAATTAAAAACTAATTCTTGCGTCCACTCTTATTCAAGTGCAAACATGAACTGAATAATAAAATACAAAATCTGAAATCATATACTTTTACATTAATAAATCTATGAACAATGTTGAGAGCATGCAAACCTATGATCTATCAGACTTAAGAGATATGAACTAATAAGAATTGAATAAAATTATTTTTTTTAATTTTATCAACATGAATTTAGCGACTTGTATTTATCATTCCGATAACTGATAACAACTGAATTCTCCCATACACTAGATTTTCATGTTTATCATAAATACTAGTAAAGAGAGTTATTTTCGCATATTCTCACTCAGTATTTCTTCGTCGAGCGTGGTGAAAGAGGCCAGAATAGGAACCGGCCCAGAGTGTTCGGTCTGGCCCCGTAATCCAAGGCCCGAAGTTTTGGTCCCGCTGTAGATTTAATTTTTTGTTCAGAGCCCGACTCGTACTTTTTTGATTTTTTTATGCCTATCTTATTTAAGCAGGGTTCATGCAGGTCCTGGAAATCCTGGAAAACCTGGAAAAGTTTTGGAATTCATCATTTCAAAAAATAAAGGTCCTGGTATGTGATACTTTGACCACAGATAGCATAAAGTTTAGTCTGTTTTGATGAATGCTTTGATAAAGTGACTCACAAAGGTCAATTTGTTGTTCATGTTCCGTATTTTGATATTGAACAGGAGAAAATTGTCCGCCAATTTCTAGGTTCTGCTTTTCTCGGACATTCTAAGGCTTCCGATCTATAGGAAAGCTTGCTCAATGTCCTTGGAATCCAATTTGGATGTGACAAACAGGTTGTTGAAGATGAGCATGGATGGCCCAAACGTAAATTGGGCTTTGCTGTAAGAGATGCAAGAGCATAAAAAAAGAAAAAGACCCTAACTCTCCACAGCTTTTGGACATCGAGAGTTCCGGTCCTCATGTTCTCCATGGTGCGTACGCAACAGGCCAAAATGCATCAGATTGGCGCTTGTGCACATTTCTGAAGGCCTGTCATAATCTTTCCAAGCAGTCGCCTGCTGTACGTCATGATTATCTCTTGATTATCTCTGTTGATGTAATATATTTCGAAAAAGATTCATCCTTCCTGTTTCCTATGAAATACTGCTCGCATCGTTGGTGGGATAATTCTGAAGCCATAGTGCGAATATTAGATTCAAGGAGCAGGTTTTATTAGATCAAAAGAGCATATGTCAAAAATGTCCAGAATCGTCTGGTTTCCAGGCGGCCTCAGGCAGAATCTTTCGAGACAGTGAAATTGAACCTGGCAGCGATGTTGATGCGAGTTTCTGTCTTGCAAAATTGGAATTTTCAAAATTCGTTTTTGATGTCATTGAACCATTCGTTCGACGTTTCCAGTGCGAAGCTCTCATGGCTGTGTTTCTTTTCGAAGAGCTAACTTTGATTTTCACACTGCTTCTTCAAATGATTCTCAAACCATCTTTTGTTTGAGAATTTTTTTAACAAACCTTCGAAACTGGCAACAATTGACCTAGACGATAAAGATAATCTTCTGCATGGTCATCAGCTGAACGTTGTCTTTGGAGCTAAGTCACGTGTGAAATAATTGCCTCCAGCCAAAGAGATAGATTTTAGAACAGACTGTAGAATGATGATAGTGACTTTGCTGAAAAAACTTCAGGAACGATCTCCTTTGAATTTTCCACTCACAAAAATTATTTCATCATTTTCGCCACTTCTTATCGCGAAAAATGCCTCGATTTGTAAGAGGCGAATGTTAGATCTTTTATTAATTCTCCATGAAAGTGGACATATTTCGACGTCAGTTGCTGCAGCAGCAAAGCGGCAGTATTCAGAATTACTAATCAAAGATGATTTTCAAAATAGGTTAGCGGAATTCAGTGTGACATCTCGTGCAGATGTGTTTTGGTATAAAGTCATCTTGAAGCAAAATACGAGACAAGAGCTGTGGACTGTTGCTCAGATAATTATGACTCTTTCTCATGGAAATGCACGAGTCGAGTCTGGCTTCTCCATCGATCAATCGCTATAGTTGACAAACCTGAAAGAAAGAACGATTGTTAATCAGCGAATAGTATATGATGCAATTCTAGTCCGGCAGCCAGAACGAGTTCCTGCAGGGAACGAGGCCGAAAGTGAGACTTTCACAGAATGATGTACACCCTATGCCTACTACGAATCGGCACGTCTGCCGAGTTCTAGTGAGTTCCCCTTCTTGTCAGACAAGATCAAAGAAAAACACATGTAAATCCAATAGGACGCAGATTGCAGTTTTTGGCTAAAATGAAATTTTGTATGTTTTTTTCTGATTAAACGAAAAGTACTAAGCCCAGAGTCATAATTTTTGGCATGGTAATGTCTTCAGGTCATTTCCTATTATGTGCAATTGTGCATGTGCTTTTATCATGCATCTAATCGGCAATGTATGTGAGAATGTGGTTGAATGTGGATAAAGTTGCTGAAAATGTTTGTGTTTGCCGACATTAAGAGGCTCGTCAAATCTAAATGCGTTTAGATATGTAGACAGGGGTGCATGAAAATGAAAGAAAATGACCTGAAGACATTCCATGCCAAAAATTATGACTCTGGGCTTAGTACTTTTCGTTTAATCAGAGAAAACATACAAACTTTCATTTTAGCCAAAAACTGCAATCTGCGTCCTATTGGATTTACATGTGTTTTTCTTTGATCCTGTTTGACAAGAAGAGGAACTCACTAGAACTCGGCAGACGTGCCGATTCGTAGTAGGCATAGGGTATACATCATTCTGTGAAAGTCTCACTTTCGGCCTCGTTCCCTGCAGGAACTCGTTCTGGCTGCCGGACTATTCAGCATGCAGGTGGCTCTCAGAACATCACTGTCTCAAACGAAGTGATGCGATCTGTTCGTTTTGCTAGACGAAAATATCAGGAAGCGCTCGACGAAGCGAAGAAGGAGACAGATGTAGAAAAGAAACGGAAGGAGAGGAAACGTTTGTCCCTCGAAATCAGCAAGTTGGAGCAGTCAAGGGAGAAACTGCAAAGGACCGCATCAAGCGAATTACTGGTTATCAACAAGCAAATTTTCGATTTGGAAGAACTGAAATAACCTGTTTCCATTTTTAGGTTTCAGATTTTTTGTAAGTAGATCTGAGTTTTAGTTGCAATTTTGATGTAAATTTGCATCAAACGCTTTAGATAACAATGCACATAATCAATCGCACCAAATTACTTTGTTCTACTTTGTCCGAATCGTCTACAAAAGACTGAGGATTTTGTTTATTTCGCAATTGCGCCATTGATTTGTTTTGAAATGAATAAAATCAAAAGATAATGCAACGTTTTCATTTTCTGCATGCATTTTTTCTATTGATAATTCAATGGAATTCTACTTTGCGTAGTGAAGCACAATTTTAGTAATGTAGCTACTTCATCGTCTTACTATATAAAAGTGTAATTATCATGGTTCACGGGCATATTCAATAGTTATTCTTTGGTTGGTTTTGGAATTTTATTATCTGAGGCCTTGAAATCCTGGAAAAGTTTTGGGATTGTGAATTGAGACTTCTGTATAAAGCCTGTTAAAATAGTAGCCATTTGAGTATATTTGTAAATTATGCTTAAAGAATCAATTATAATTAATCATTTTTCAAATCATCAAGCTTCACTCAAAATGTCTTCTTGCTCAGAATGAAGGCATATGAGCATTCATTAGCTAATGTTCATAGCCACCAAGTAACTGCAACATTAGATGTTCATAGCAAGTGTACATGCATGTTTTTATATTCGTAGATACACAACGTATTCATATATCGAAATATGCAAACGCGTGTCTGCTTTTCAAACCGCAATTATGACTCGCGCCTGGAAAGGAAATGCCCATGCCATGAATAACTTATCCCGCCAATAAAATGCTTCGAAAATTATGTGATATCTCACAGAAATATTTTGTCATGACTTAGTCGTTCTGTACAAAACTCGATGGACTTTAAATCCATTAATAGAATTTTTAGGGATAAGATTTTGCGTGTATCAAGTAAGTTGAAGAAGCCTAACCATCAATATCAAATGATTTTAGCGTTTGAATATGCTAGAATGAATGATATGCTCAAATGAATTTTAGCGTGAAGGATATGATTCTAAGCCGTACAAATTATACTCAATTGCGCATCAACGCAATACATGTTTTGTATATAGGCATATCAAATTTTAGAGGACGGCAAGGAAAGCAATCTTAAGAACAAGCGACCGGTTGTATTTCCGAAAATCCAGGCCAGAACTCGGCTTCCACTCTGGAAGAAGAGCCGAACTCTGCTTTTAATGCTTTTCAAATTCTTGTTAGTCCTTGGCCATGTCACAATCTCGTCTCTGGTTGACTGAGATATGCAACCATTCACTTTTCAGTTAATCAGCTGCTACTGTAGCCTTGCTATAGAGTTTTCTAACTAGTAGAACTATGGCATCTGGGTTCAAGTCCCAGCGCGGAATATCGGCCTATATTCTAATTTTCGTAAATAACGGATGAAATTACCATTTACCAAACTGTAGTCCTACAGTAAGTAATTACGAGTCACTTCAGACCCTGCGACATAATAATAAGGGTGGCCTCTGTCCTTTCATGCCACCATTGGTTAAAATGAATCGGCTCTTTCACGTTTCTGTTATTTCAATGATGCTGATTGTCGATGTGATTTTGGTTGGAATGTAATGCCTATGTAATCATATAAAATAAACTTCTTGTTCTATGCTTCTGTATCTTCTTCTAGTAGTACTGTACTTTAAGTAGCTACACTGCCATCTAATCAAAAGCAATTGATGAAAATTCAAAATTATTCAACTTGACGTAGGACTGGAATAGCATCACAACACCTTTTTGCATGGAACATTCAGGACCTGTTTTACTTATTATTTGGTGTGCTTTGCTACAATTAAGCACCCTTCAACTAAATATGTACCTTCAGTATATGGAAAACGTCGATTTCAGATGAATTCAAAAGTAATAATCGGCCGATTATCAAAATCACTAATCGGTACACCCCTACATTATGAACCTGTCACCAGGAACAGACGTAAAGAATATGTATAATCGTTTTAAGAGATGATCAGAGATGGCCGCTAGACTGTGTGGATCGACCAAACAAAGTTCAATTTATTTATCAGAAGAAGAAGAGGCCGCTCAAAAATTGTAAGTACGCAGAAAAGGGATTTTCTGAAATACAAAATTTCTCTTCTGATATTGAAATCTCGTCTTCTGAAATACAAATATTAATGTCTGAAATAGAAATCTTAACTTCCGAAATTAAAATCTTATCTTCTGAAGTATAAATCACATAGTCTGAAATACAAATGGAAAAGGTGAAGTACATGAAACTAATTTCGCGCGCAGTGCTTACACTATCCTTGATCTTGTTGCTTTTCAGACATCCCTGCAAATATCTCCCCAAATGTGTGCTTCTTTGACTGTCCCTTGCGAATGAAATTCTTATATGCGTTTTTCAGTTTTCTTATCTATACTTTTCTTAAAGAGCAGCTTGAAAAATATTTCGTTGTACTTTGATCTTCGTTAAAATTGTAAAATTTAAAATATGGTCTTTTGACGCACTTTTATTATTATTAACTTTGAAATATATTTCACCGATCCGGCCTTGTCAATCAAACACAAATGAATGATCGGGTTTGAAATTTGTACATATTGTATATACAGCAGATCATAGATTATGATGGATCTGAGAGTAACGAACTGTAAAAACATTAAATATCATTGCACACTTTGACACAATTTGATGTCTATCAATTTCTTTGGATGGATAGACTTGGCAAATTTGGCTCGTTCCATTCAGTCTTATTGTTTATTAATTTGATGTTCTCTTTGCATTTCTTTCTAATTTCTACACCTTCCGCAATTTGTCTTTTCATCGCATTATTGTGGTACATTCCCGTCACATTCATAATAAATTCTTGATTTTCTCCGCCATGTTGTTCTTTGCAATGTCTCCATAATACAGATGTTTCCTGCTTTTCTACCAATTGTCTCATATGTTCATTTCCTCTCATCTTTGCGTTTCTTGATGTTTCTCCTACATATACTGCGTGACACTTCTTGCATTCCATATCGTATGTAACACTCACTGCTTGACAATTCCTCCTTTTCCTTCAGATGCACAAACTAAGCATTCTGTCGTACATTTATTCTTTCTAAATTGATTCGATCTCTGTAACTTCGATTTTATCGTTGCTCCTGTTTCCTCAATAACTTTTATTTTCAATCCAATTTTCTTTATTTCTTCTTCACATTCCTTCTTTAAAATAGAATTAGGCGTTGCTGGTATAGATAGCACACTTTTGTTATCACTCTTTTGATACCATGTTTTCTTTTTTTTCTCTTCTTTTCTTTCATTGTATCTCCACATCTTTGGTCTATGTAATGGTCGAATTTTGTTTTTCTCGTCGTCGATCATACTGTTATAGGCATGTAAGGCTGATTTCAATATTTGTGCACGAAATGATTTATTATACCCAGAAAATTCAATTCTTTTCAACATTTCACTCACATGTTCCGCCGTTGTTTTCCATGGTAAATGTCTACTGCAGTTCAGAAGAACAAGAAGTATTTGTTGTGTGATGACTGTGCGTTTCATACTCCACGACATAGCTGATCTAGCATGTACCATTATTCTGGACGCAATTTCTTTCATGTAGAATTCATGCAATATCACATTGCTTTGTACCTCGTCTTTTGATTCAATCCATACCTTCAGATCCAAAATTGGTAATTTATTATCATGATGTTTTGATGGGCAGTCAATTTCTAATTGTATGCTTTCATGGATTTCATTTCCAATTCGTTTCACGAGTTCCATTATATTTTCATCCTTTTCTTTGTTCTCGATACTTATTGTCTCAACATTCATTGACCTCTTATGTAGTACAAGAGTAATGTCATCAACCTATCTCTTCATCATAAGACATTCTATATTATTTACGTTTAGTCTCTTCTTCAATTCCTGGTCCCACCAGATCATAAATATCTGTGCAATCACGCCTGTCAGTTGAACGTAATAATATGAGACTAAACGTAAATAATATAGAATGTCTTATGATGAAGAGATATGTTGATGACATTACTCTTGTACTACATAAGAGGTCAATGAATGTTGAGACAACAAGTATCGAGAACAAAGAAAACATCAAAATAATAAACAATAAGACTGAATGGAACGAGCCAAATTTGCCAAGTCTATCCATCCAAAGAAATTGATAGATATCAAATTGTGTCAAAGTGTGCAATGATATTTAATGTTTTTACAGTTCGTTACTCTCAGATCCATCATAATCTATGATCTGCTGTATATACAATATGTACAAATTTCAAACCCGATCATTCATTTGTGTTTGATTGACAAGGCCGGATCGGTGAAATATATTTCAAAGTTAATAATAATAAAAGTGCGTCAAAAGACCATATTTTAAATTTTACAATTTTAACGAAGATCAAAGTACAATGATTTCGAAGTCTTTTTTCACCGGAATGAAAATATTAGCAGAAAATAAAAATATTTCGGCTAAGTGTAATTATTTGAGGATTTCAGGAAAGCGTCGACACTATTTGGTGTTGCAGATTAGATATAAATGTATTTCTAAAATTCTGATGCAATGCTGAGAATTCCTTTCGCTGACGCATATGAACATTTTTCAAAACATTTTTAGGGTGATTCGATTGAAAGTATGTATAATTTTGGGCATGGATCTTCTTTCGGTAAATATCCGCTTCTAAATTTTGCATATCCATGTAAATTAAGACGTCTATGAAACTTATTCTGTCTAGACCTTGATTTGTAGGGAAATTTACATTGCAATGGAGATCATCTAAAACTTCGTTGAAGTCTCTATGTCTCCGACACTCTTATCACAAATCACGAAGCAGTCATCTATCTAATGATCCACCTGTCTGTGATATTATCCGCAACATCATAATGAAAGTAATTTCTGACTAGTCTCTACAATTTTTCTTCTAAGTGTCCTATAACTACATAGGCGCATGATAGGACCATTTTATACCCATGGCCGATCCAGATATTTGTGTATATACTTGATCTTCGAATAAGAAGTTGATCTTACTGCAGTTGAAGAGATCCTTTCAGGTATATGCATGCATTTCTTAGTCAACTAGAAGTCAATCGAGTCTATACCGAATTCATCAAGTCTTAACGAGTCTAAAGGAATGTTAGGATATTGTGACGTGGCATCATAAGTGGCTAGGATGATGTCCTTAGTGTTATATCCTTTTCTTAATACAATAGCCTCCATTCCTTTCTTTGGCTACAATTAATAATGCTCTGGCAAATATTACAGGACTTCAACATCGCAATAATTACCAGAGCAACACATGAAGCTAGTCTGCGTCGTAAGGAGGCAGCAATGATTCAACGCTATAATCCTGCCATCAATGGTAAGCAAGGATGTGAGAAACATGGGTGCTTCTTGACCGACTAGAGCCCTTCATTTACTAAGCCTTTTATGCTCTTCTGATTATGTCCTGGTATAAAGATTTTATAAATGTTTTATACCTTCTATAATTCTCATTATAATGTTCATAATTCTGCGATTGATTATTTAGTCAGATCAATATTTTTGGTATATATATATATATATACTCGTATATTCGGTACCATGTAACCCGGTTGTATCTGTTCCATGACCGACCCATGACCGCAAATCCGACCCTATATCTTTTTATTTATAGAAACATTCATATGCTATTGCCGTATAATCGCATAACTATGAATTTCCGAAAGCCACAGCCTAGTGCTACAAATTTCTATTTTTTATCTCCATCTTTTCAAATTTTGAGCTCATGTTGTTGAAAAGTTAATATTCATTTTTATCAGATGTGCCCTGATTATGACGACGCTTAGTCGTTGAAATATATTGACTTGAAAAAAATTGACTTCAAAAATAACAGACTACTTCAATTTCCTATATACTTTGAGTTATGAATTCAAATGAAGGCCCTTTTGCAACTGAACTGAAAGTAAGAAGCAAACAACACGAAAACAGTGGATCCATAAAGAATTATTTAATTGAACAACACAGCATCAAACCTAAGGGAATAATTGATCGAATGGAAATTGTAACACGATTTCCCAGACACAAATAGTCTGCAGATCGCCGAGGCCATTCTCATATAGGAATGATGCCCTTCTCTAAATATCGGAGACAAAGGACTGACTCGGCACCCAGATGTGCTATAATCGAGGAAAGAAAGAGATGTCTTGATGTATGATTTTCTATTTACATTATGCATGGACTTCTATAACATAGCACCTGGACAGAAATCTAAAATAGCACGCGTGCGAGATAAGGCTGATATTTTATTCCATCTTGGTGTATTTAAGCTAGGATCTGTAGATCAATTTTTGTGATAATGTGCGACTACATCTGGAAAATTATGCCGATTTGCATCAATTTTGAAGTATAATTCCTTTGGTTTATTTTACAGTCTGACTTAAGATAAGTCCGCCTTTTGCACACTGGTAAATGAATTATCTGAGGAAACTAATTCATGCATCAATGTCATTCATATAGATCTACTAGCTACTATTTTTTCAATTAAATGAAACATTGAAACGCTATCGGTAGAAATTATTTACGAGCACGTACAGACTTAAAAGGAGAAGTAATTAATAATTAAAGTCAAATAGTCACTAGTAGTCCTTTGGAAACAAACTTGCATTTCAGGTTTACACTTTTTTTACTAATATTAGGTCAATTTTTCCTTTTTCCAAGTGAAGCAGTTCATCAAATAACACAAAGTGCTACGTTGATTCGTGGATTGGTTATTGATTTTGGTTTTACTTCCTGAGAATATTTCATTCATTCGTGAACTTTCGAAGGCCAGAACCAAAAAGAAAACAATGCATCTGTTGTTTTGCTTTTTAATGCCATAGTGTTCCATAGAGGCTCAGAATATTGATGCAGCACGTACCAGGGTAGAATCGAGCTCTGGATTTTATCAATATTTATGAGCACATTCAGAAATCGCCATATCCATATAGGATGTTCATTTGTGTTGTCTGATATAAGATAATGCAATGGCACTGCAAACTTGTATCACAATTGTATCACTTAATAAAGTTTCATAATCCACCTCATAAGATATCCATTTTCCATATAGGCTCTAAAATTATTGTGTAAAACAGGATACATTGCTTATGATCTTCATTGTGTTGATTTTTTCGATCGTTGCATGTTTTAGTTTAGGGGAATATACTCGTCTGTAACCTTGAAATGTTTCTGTTTATCCGAAATTCGAAAAGTACGAACAAGTGCATACTTGTATTCACAAATGAATCTCACAATTCACACTCTGATTTGAGACGACAAACGAAGTCAGTTTTCAATACACAGTTGAGGGCTGTGCTTCTATATCGATTGAGACTATTCAAGGTCTCCCGCTCAACCTTAAAAACCTAGATAACCTAAATAACAGAATTGTTGCCTAAATTCTTCATATAAACATAACTTTTTCCGGAAAAACCTAAAATCTGTTATTTCATCTTCAGTTTTGAAATTTTGTTTGGATCTTCCTTGATAATTGATCGAAAATTTTGGTGAAAATTGCTTCTGTGAAGTCATGTGTTCTCAGTGATCTTTTCCATATCGTGCTATCCCAGCAAATATGGAAGCAAATTTCTCAATATTGGTTCATGCACTCTACACCAAATATATAACGCATTCAGGAAAGGAGTTCAGATGTTTGAATTTGACATCGATGAATTCATTCTGAATACAAGTTACTTTTTCAAATTGTCATCGTCAAAAAGAAAATACTATTTGGCAACGGAGGTTATTACGGAGTTGGCTGCTCGATTCGCTTTGTGTCATGTGACATCTCGCTGACTGTCAATGCGTATGGCATGCAACTTAAAAACTGCTTCATTATTTTTTTCAATAGATACTATTTTTTCTTTACTATAAATTTAATTTTTGAGGCTGTGCATCTTACATGTCCCGGACCGCGTCCAGGATCTAGCGGTCGAAACGCGATCGTGGTGACCAAGTTCCTACTGATGACCTCATTTTATTAGTCAAATAATTTGCATGCAAACTTTTTAATATTTCATTTCTAGTTCTAGTTTCAGGAACTGATATTCATTTTTAGATAGCGTAATCCTGTTGTGCTAGCTCGATCTGATCCTATAATTGGAAATAGACCTGTCCTTTTATCATCTGAATTGGCAGATTGTTAAACAGAATCTTTTCAATGTATGCCCTTAATCATAATTTTGACAGAACGACTTACTCGCCAATTCATTTCACATGAAGAGAGGAGAAGCGTTGTTTGTCCTTATAGTAAGTATTTAATCGCTGATTTTATCCCTTTTTTAAAATAAAAGAGGAACAAAAAACACTTTTCAGTGCGGCTCCGTATATTTTTCTGGTGAGAGGTTAAAAAATAAAATAGTTCAGGTCACACAAGATCTTTCGGCCTTCAGCCTTCTTCACGGTGTGTTGGAATAAACCGCCAGTCGCTGCGTCTCTCACTTAAATGCATGACTGTTGTACGTGCAGTGCAGTTGTGTGGAGAATATTAATCAAAACTGAACACGGGTTTGAGTGCCGCTGATCAGCGGATAATCAATAACTTCTTGCTTGCGATTGATCTTGGGTTTATTTAATTTGATGCTTCTACATTCTTCAATAGTAATATCACGGCTGTTAGTTTTTCTGCTGAGGATTTCAATATCAAAATTGTCTATGTCGTACATTTGATGAAGATTTGCGTGCAGGCTTATAGCATTATTTAGACTCTTATTCCTAACCGCATATGTGTGCTCACGGTGTCTTATTTTAAACGGTCTCGCAGTCTTTCCAATATAACTTTCTCTACATGTTTTACACGTATATTGATATACAACATATTTATCTGTGCACATATATTTTGGGCCAATTTTTCTACAAATTTCGCAGTCACATGTGTTGCGGTTATCGTTTTTTGGTTTGAGGTAACTGGCAATCGTTTTATTAGGTTGACTAACTAGATTTCCTCTCAACTTGTGTTTATTCATAAGTTTTCTTAATTTCCTATGGCACTGATTATTAATAAAAGGAAGTATCAAATTCGGTTGTATTTTATCGTCTATTTTCTTTTTTTGTTTTTTGTTTGCCTGAAAGTTTTCTTTTTGTGGCCATTTTCTTCTATTTGATTTAGAAATTTATTGCGTGATTTTACGTAGTGTTCCTCAGTAGGACAAAGACTCTGTATATCTTTTAGACGAGACTGAACGAAATTATTTTTGATATGTTCTGGGACATACGAGTCACTCTGCATAGTTATCCCCGAATGACAGGTTTTCTGAAACCACGAGGAAGAAATGGTTTGTTTGTCAGTATAGATCGTAAGATCTAGAAAATTTAAACCGCGTTCTGGTGGGTTTTTTTCAGTGGTAAATTTAATGGCAGGCGTAACTTTATTGAATTCATTTTCAATTTGTGAAATAATGTGGTCATCATATTCTACAGGACCTATGATGACATCGTCGATGTATCTTTTATATAATTCAGGTTTCCAAGATAATTTGCTAAGGGCTTTGGTTTCTATGTGGTGAAGGTAGATTATCGCAAACGTAGGGGCAAACCTGCATCCCATAGGTACTCCTTTAATTTGACGATAGATATTGTTGTCATAAGAGATTTCATAGTTATAGCATATGAATTTCATCATCGTTTCAATTTGGTTTAGAGTTATACTGAAGTTATCTATTTTAGTATAAAACTCAGTAACAGTTTTCATAACTAACTCAATACCTTCATCGATAGGTATACGACAATGCTCCCGACAAAATTGGTGAAATACATAAGTATTTAAATGTCTTAAACTTTTTATGATGCAAAAGTTTTCTTCTAAATAAACTTTTACACTTTCTAGAAATTAAGTAGTTATTCGCTTGTTTTTTTTCTAAATTTAGATACCTTGACGCACTTTGTTACGCTGAATTGGAAAAAAAAACAAAGATGACTCCACACTTGTGATCTAGCGTATTCAAGCCACACTCCATCGAAAGGACTTCCACAAAGTTAGGATCAGCTTCAATTTTCAATGAACAAACAATTTCTGCACTTCGTTTTCATTCTTTTGAACATGTTGAATGGATTGAGACTTCTTTATTCCGGGAATACATATTCTATTACTGGAGAATTCTCAACTTGCGGTCACCAACGATAGCCTCCCATAAGCGGGATGTCTACTGAGACCCAGTTCGATCCTCAAAAAGTTTATATAAAGTTTTCTTCAAAAAGTCATTCATAAAGTTTCTAAATGATTGGAGGATCAATCCAAATTTACGCCCGTGTCTTACAAAATAAACATTTATTGCATTGCTTCAGTCTGCAACTGCTTTCACATATATTTTCCACTGTCTGATTGATAATATTGGAATGAAAGATGTGCTCAGTGGAAAGATGTCATCAGATAATATTGAAGAGAGTTTCGGCTGGTGGCGACACCTAAGTGGTGGATATATTTTCAAATCAGCGCGACAGACATTTGAAAATGAACGCAAAACTAAGGAAATCTCTCTTCCCAAATTCACCAGTATTGAGCATCTTTCTTCCGAGTGACAGAGTCCAATCGGCCATTCGCAAATCGTGGACAATTTGAAAGATCACCTGAGTAATTTGGAAAATGTTGTCCCATCTTGTGAAGATCTGAATTCCATTTATAACATTCCCGGGGATATATATGTATCTCGCTCTATCATCAACAAAATATCTGTCTTGGTCAAAACATGTCGATGTCCTTAGTGAAATCATCTAATATGCTTTGAGCTCACAGTTGGTTGAAACTCATTGTGAAAGAAGGAACAATATACAAAGTAGCATTGTCACATCTATGTGTAAACGCATGCGTAAAAGCTACGTGATAGAGTCATTTGGAGTGACACATTGACGGAATAAAAACTGTCAAAATACTGAAATGCATCCTGATAACTTCAAAGGATGGCAACACAGATTTTATGAAATTAAGCAAAATTTTCATTATGCCGCTCTTGTACACTGATAAAAAGAGCTTCCTGTGCAGATAGTTTAAGATATCTAGGAGTCCATGATTGATTCAACTAAGCGTCACTTAGCCAATCGTATCAATGAGCATCTTAAACCCCATCCTGTGTCTACTGAGATTTCTATGCATGACCATCACCCAAAACCGGAAAATTTCTCGGTTGTGGGAGTGTCTAGCCATCCTTTTGTTTTGGAATCAATTCTAATTAATAGCAATTCTGATCTATTGTCTAATGAAAGTGATGACTCCATTCCGTTGAACCTAAATATGTAAATCGGGAAATTTCTATGCACTTTGACCTTGGGTTACTTCGTCAGATATCTGCTCACATGCTCTAACTTCACGATTTTACTATTTTTACAAAATTAAGCAATTAAGTCAATGGTGAACCGAATAAATATATAACTTTCAATGCATTTCTGTTGAATATTTTGCTGAGCCGATGACCACTCCCAAAATGTTTGTCAACGAGCATCAAAAAATGCTTGCCAACGTTCGTTGATACGTTCCTGCTGTACTGTGACAATTGGCTGACGATTGTATATAGAGATATGTGTAGAGATATACTGTACATGAAACTCGGAGTACCAAAACTGAAGTAGTTTTGTCCACCAATTCGGTATATAACTTGCTCCGATCTTAGTCGAGCACTTTTTTCGCGTTTGGACATCATTACGGAAATATAGTATATATCATTGCAAAAATATATATATATATATTAGTAGCCTTGAAAAGGCGGGTCACCCGGTAAAACGTTTGGCTAATAAAATTTTAATTTGAGATTCTCTTCTGGTTCTCGCTTATTTCATTATTTCATGCATTTACCATTACTTCTGATCTCCATATATATGTATATATATACATATATATATAGCAAAAATGTAGACCGCAAAATATCAAAGTATAGAGCACAAGCGCTTTCTATTTTCTTCTTCAGGTGCTTCTTAACAGGTAAGTGAATGAAGTGACTATATACATGCACTATACAATTTATTATTGAAAAATTTGAAATGCAAACGTGACATAGATTGTTCATGCACAGATATCAATGTTCAAGAATTCAGAGATGGCTTTTAAGATATCGATAAAATAGCTTTCTTTATTTTTGCGTTCAATATCATTGCTAGAATAGAGCTTGTAAAATGGGAAAATATGAAAATTGTCTTTACCACAGAAATGTAGATGCTTGCTGACTTTTAGTTGGCGATATTCTCCATTACACATTTGCAGCTTATGTACCCGTACTCGTGTTCTAAGTGTGGTTCTCGTTTGACCGATGTATAATGCTTGACAAACGGGACATGTTATTACATAAATTACATTTTAGTGTTACAGTTCATGTTGGATTTTATGTTAAATGTTCTATTGTTGAAGTTGTAAGAGGATCCTTCTGTAATATGGTCACAGGTGCCACATCTTTTATCATTGCATTTAGTGACCGAATATGTTTCATCATTTGAAAATCTTGATTTACACAAAATACGTTTAAGGTTCATTGGTTGGCGTTTACTGTTGATAAAGGTTTTATTTCGGAAGATTTCATTTGTTGTAATATCATTTTGTAGTGTAGAATTCACATAATTTATACTGGTAGTGATGTTAAGGTTTCTTGGATTGTAAGTATGAACAAAAGATAAAATATTGCTATCTTTTATTAAAACATAAAAAAATAAGCTACTAACATAAAATCCAACATGAACTGTAACACTAAAATGTAATTTATGTAATAACATGTCCCGTTTGTCAAGCATTTTACATCGGTCAAACGAGAACCACACTTAGAACACGAGTACGGGTACATAAGCAGCAAATGTGTAATGGAGAATATCGCCAACTAAAAGTCAGCAAGCATCTACATTTCTGTGGTAAAGACAATTTTCATATTTTCCCATTTTACAAGCTCTATTCTAGCAATGATATTGAACGCAAAAATAATCTAATACTTTGAAGGCGATGTTAGAATACCATTTTACAATATAATATTGATTATTGGACAACGTTTCGGACCTGAAAACTCGGTCCATTTTCAAGTACAAAGAAGTTATGAAAGTATTTAAAAATCATAAGTTACAACATATAACAATATCACTATTATCAAATAACGTTTAAATGTCTAGTTAATCCCATATCTCTTTTATTTATTGTGGGATTTCTTTCTTTGATTAGAATGGCTTCAGCAATCTGCAACTCATTGATATCTGAGAATTTAGCTAGCACATACATAGAGTCAATGATGTTTTTGGGTTTTGTGCTGTGTGTGGCAAATGAGTGTTGTTTGATTGAGCCATTGTTCTCGTGTTGTTTGGATCTGACTGACAATTGGTTTGTCGTATAGCCGATGTAGTGAGCATTGTTACAAATGTTCTCCGGACATGAATATTGGTATACGACACGATCAGTTGATGTTGATTTATCCAATTTAGTTTTTATGGCTGATGACAATTTTAGGTTTTTCTAATAAATTCTCACTTTTATTTTGCTGTCTTCTGATACTGGCTTGACACTGTCATTTGCAATCTTCGTAAGTCTTTTCTCTTCAATTGTAGAGCTTGAAGTCAACTGTCCATGGTAATAGAAGATCACATCTACTGTTTATTTTTTATCTTCTTTTGAGAGAAATCTGTCAAGATGGATTTTGATATATTTATCCACTAATGATAAAGGATAGTTGTTGTTCACCAAAATTTGTTTAACTGTTCATATTTCGTTAACAAAGGATGGCCAATCTGAACACAAAGACAAAGTTCGATGAATACAGCTCTTGATGACAGAAATCTTGTAGCGCTCAGTTGTGAAGGAATTGAAATCAAGGCAAGTACCACCCGAAACCTTTTTCCGATAAACCGAGAATGTTAGGATATCATCACGTTTGACAAGAACATCCAAAAATTGTAACGTGCCATTCGTCTCAATGTCAAAGGTGAATTCTAAAACCGAGTTTTCTTTGAATCAATCAATAATGAAGTTAAGGTCATCATGTGATTGCACAATAAGAAAGGTATCAACAACGCATCGAAAATAACTGTCAAGCCAGTATCAGAAGACAGCAAAATAAAAGTGAGAATTTATTAGAAAAACCTAAAATTGTCATCAGCCATAAAAACTAAATTGGATAAATCAACATCAACTGATCGTGTCGTATACCAATATTCATGTCCGGAGAACATTTGTAACAATGCTCACTACATCGGCTATACGACAAACCAATTGTCAGTCAGATCCAAACAACACGAGAACAATGGCTCAATCAAACAACACTCATTTGCCACACACAGCACAAAACCCAAAAACATCATTGACTCTATGTATGTGCTAGCTAAATTCTCAGATATCAATGAGTTGCAGATCGCTGAAGCCATTCTAATCAAAGAAAGAAATCCCACAATAAATAAAAGAGATATGGGATTAACTAGACATTTAAACGTTATTTGATAACAGTGATATTGTTATATGTTGTAACTTATGATTTTTAAATACTTTCATAACTTCTTTGTACTTGAAAATGGACCGAGTTTTCAGGTCCGAAACGTTGTCCAATAATCAATATTATATCGTAAAAGGGTATTCTAACATCGCCTTCAAAGTATTAGATCACAAGTGAAAACAATTACATAGAAAAACAGAAAGAACTTTACAAAAATGCAATAAATTGATGAACGACCAACTAGTTGTTTAACAGCACTTGTAAACAAAACAACATTTTACCTAAATACACTAGTTTTCGCTTACACGCATACACACACACACACACACACACACACATATATATATATATATATATATATATATATATATATATATATATATATATATATAGATACACTAATCCCAAAAATGTCTGTCACCTTTTGAATTGCTTTCTAATGTTAATAGGTGACATCGTTACAAAATTGCCAATTTGGAAATATCTATGAAAACATTGAACGCTCTATAAGGTATGGAAAAGTTAATCAATGAATCGAAATATATTTCTATGAATGCTGTATGATCAATTGATATTGGAAAGCTTTGATTTTGAAGCTAATTGCATTCAACTTTACTTACACCACAAGAAAAATGAAGGCAGTAAAGTTAAAAAGAAAAGCGACTGAAACCAATGAAAAGATGGCTTATGTGAGATGTTTTGCAGTTGGCTTATCCATGATGAAGATGGCAACATCAGAAATTGCTAAACTTTTGAATGTTAGCAACATAACAATTTTAAGGTGGAGAGCAAGACACTTGAAACGAGATTTCGTGAATAAGCGCTCTACCGGTAGAAAAAGAAAATCGCAGTAACGGCCTTTTGCTCAGACTAGCTCTGAGAAACAGATTTTCATCCGCAATGGATCTACTGTGTGGAATGAGCGATTGTCTTTGAAGACAGTCTACAATCGCCTGCGTGCGGCTGGTCTGAGAAAACGAATACCATTTGTTGCTCCCAGTTTAACGCAGCTACAAAGGAGAATGAGATAAAGATGGGCAATGAGCAAATGCATATGGAGAGAAATTTGGAAGACGGTAATATTCACGAACGAGAGCAGATTTCGAAGATTGAGGAATGATAGACGGATACAAGTATGGAGAAGCTCGGGTGAAAGAATGAAAGCAGAAAACTTAAGATGGAGCATACAAAGCATGGGCGGTTCAATTCATGTTTGGGGAGCGATCAGGTTTGGTGGTCGCAGTGAATTAAAAGTTCTGGAATCTTTCGCAAATGGGAAAACTTACGTCCAGACATTGACTATTTTTTTTAATGCTGTCAATACACCATCGGATTTCATCTTTCAAGATGACAACGTACCGGCTTATCATTGGTTGAGCACTTTCACCGTAATAGAAGCATTCGCAGGATCGATTGGCCATCAAGATCACCAGATCTCAATCCTATCGAACATGTTTGGGATCTGGTGAAGAGGAAGGTGACCAAAAGATGCCAGATCAACTCTTTGAAACACCTGCAAACTGCCGTTGTCGAAGAGTGGATGGCCACTGCACAGAGCATAATTGACAATTTGATACTGAGTATGCCTCGAAGAATAAAAAGTGTCATCAGTTCCTCAGGAGGTTCCACTCTCATTACTAACTTAATGTGTTCCTATTGAAAACATCATTGCTCATCATTAGAAAAATTACTTCTCTTGACTTGATTCAATATAAACACCTATTACATGTATTGAGCTTTCATTTTCGTATATATCATTCGTAATATGAGAAGATTAGAAGGTGACATGCATTTTTGGGATTAGTGTATATGATATATATAGATAGATAGATAGCTAGATAGATGGATAGATAAATGGATATCTATCAGAGATCCCCACGCCGACCCAATGACTGCCGATAGTATGAGAAGTGCGAAAACGAGATTATTGATTGGAAGACCGGTTTCGATCTTGGATCTTTATCAATTCCAAACGTCTTACTCGACAGAGATCAGAACAAGAAGTGAAAAATGCGATCACGTACATCGTCAAACACAAAACAGAATAGATGTCACCGATTGACAGACAATAGACTGCTTAAATTTCTATGCATAGTAAAAGAAGACAAAGTTCTTACGTCATTCTGGAGTTCACGTTTACAAAGTTGAATGACACGCTGACTACAATCGCTATATGGCACGACAAGATGCAAGTTAGAGGACTTGTTCAGTTCAAGGTTCAGACCTTGTGGGTGCAACGTTTGAAGCCTCTTGATCCACTTGTTCTCTTTCAGCAAACGCCGAGACTCGTCAGGACAGTGCTCCAAGGCAGTAAAAGTAAAATCGGACAATGTACAAGAAGTATTAAAATGTTTTGACACAGATGAACTATACAGTGACTTTATATTACAAATGTGCTCCGAAATACGTCTCTTCAGAGTTCTTGACGTTTGACCAACATAGCCAACTTTACAATTTGTACACAAAATGAAATAAATTACGTTTACAGATGAGCAGGTAAGTCTATGTACAATGGCAAAAGGGTTATTGTTAAAATTATTTATAACTGAAGTGGCAAAAGTGCCAAAGGAGCATACATAGCAGGAACATGGAAAAAATCCTGTACTCCAATTCTCAGGAGATTGTCCTGTCAGAGCAAAAACACGACGAACTGCGTCTCTGATTGCACTTCTAGTGTAGCCTTGTTTTTTCCAACAAGTCTGTACAACATGCTTGGTATGCTTAAAATCACTATACAAAGAACTATGAGTGGACCAACGATAAACTTGTCCAAAAAGAATTGAGCGGAATACATACTTTGGATGATACGACAAAGGTGACAAAATCGCATGAGCATTCGAAGCTTTAAAACCGATTCTATACAATATACAGTTATTACATTTGTACAGTTCAAGATCTAAAAATCTAATACTGTCTTTGTTGAAACACATTTCAACTTTAATACTTGGAAAAATACTATTTACATATTTACAAAAATTATACAAAGTATTTACATCATTTTTCCAGACAAAAAATACATCGTCAATATACCTTATCCA
The DNA here is from genome assembly GCA_907163375.1 of Prostheceraeus crozeri. Lineage (NCBI taxonomy): Eukaryota > Metazoa > Platyhelminthes > Polycladida > Euryleptidae > Prostheceraeus > Prostheceraeus crozeri. The sequence goes on from CAJQUW010001560.1 coordinate 402,661, forward strand.
GTTTGATGGAGGAACATTGAACTCAAAAACTCTCTCTTCCCAATAAGTCAGAAAAATGTTAGCGTATGATGGACCGAACGCGCAGCCCATCGCCGTACCTTGAACTTGCACAAACAATTCGTTACGAAAAGAAAATGTGTTGCTTGTTAAAATGATGCGAAGCATAGTTAACAAAGTTAGATCCGGCCTTTTCGGGTCCGGAAAAGCCAAAAAAGCCTTACTAACAGCTTCAATACCATCATCGGTAGGTATATTGGTGTACAAAGAAGCAATGTCCAGCGTCACAAAAAGTGCAGAGTCTTTAACTTTAATGTCACGAATCAGGGAAATCACATGAAGAGAATCACGGACATAAGCACGACCACTGTGAGCGATCGGGGCCAGAAAATATTCAAGCAGTGTAGCACAAGTCCTCGAAACACTGATGCAATCGGAGACAATGGGTCTCCCAGGTGGCATCGAAGGAAAAAACCAACTCTCTTTATGTACTTTTGGTAACATGTAAAATTTTCGAGGCTTACTAAAATCTGCAGGTTTCAGAGCTAACAACTCACGTCTAGAGAGGAAACCCTTCTGATAAATAGATGATAACAAGGTTACAAGACGCCGACGGGTATGAACATCAACATTTTCATTGATAGGAGCATAAAAACGTTCATCACTTAACTGTCTAAAACCTTCAGCCTCATACTGATTTGATGGCAAAATGGCCCAGCCACTGCCTTTATCGACAGTTGTTACAACAATAGATGGGTCTGACCTTAATCGACTAAGCTCAGCTCTGACACTATCGGATAAATTATCCTTCGGAAAACAAGCAGAACAGTTTCTTAATAAACAAGTAACGGCTCTCCTGATCTCATTACACTTTAAGACCACATACTCAGGAATTAGCTCCTTAGGTGGAAAACGTCCGCTCGTAAATTTAAAACGACAAGAATTGCTTAATTCAAACTTGACAAAACGATTCGGTTTCGATCTTGGATCTTTATCAATTCCAAACGTCTTACTCGACAGAGATCTAGATAGATAGATAGATAGATAGCTAGCTAGATAGATGGATAGATAAATGGATATCTATCAGAGATCCCCACGCCGACCCAATGACTGCCGATAGTATGAGAAGTGCAAAAACGAGATTATTGATTGGAAGACCGGTTTCGATCTTGGATCTTTATCAATTCCAAACGTCTTACTCGACAGAGATCAGAACAAGAAGTGAAAAATGCGATCACGTACATCGTCAAACACAAAACAGAATAGATGTCACCGATTGACAAACAATAGACTGCTTAAATTTCTATGCATAGTAAAAGAAGACAAAGTTCTTACGTCATTCTGGAGTTCACGTTTACAAAGTTGAATGACACGCTGACTACAATCGCTATATGGCACGACAAGATGCAAGTTAGAGGACTTGTTCAGTTCAAGGTTCAGACCTTGTGGGTGCAACGTTTGAAGCCTCTTGATCCACTTGTTCTCTTTCAGCAAACGCCGAGACTCGTCAGGACAGTGCTCCAAGGCAGTAAAAGTAAAATCGGACAATGTACAAGAAGTATTAAAATGTTTTGACACAGATGAACTATACAGTGACTTTATATTACAAATGAGCTCCGAAATACGTCTCTTCAGAGTTCTTGACGTTTGACCAACATAGCCAACTTTACAATTTGTACACAAAATGAAATAAATTACGTTTACAGATGAGCAGGTAAGTCTATGTACAATGGCAAAAGGGTTATTGTTAAAATTATTTATAACTGAAGTGGCAAAAGTGCCAAAGGAGCATACATAGCAGGAACATGGAAAAAATCCTGTACTCCAATTCTCAGGAGATTGTCCTGTCAGAGCAAAAACACGACGAACTGCGTCTCTGATTGCACTTCTAGTGTAGCCTTGTTTTTTCCAACAAGTCTGTACAACATGCTTGGTATGCTTAAAATCACTATACAAAGAACTATGAGTGGACCAACGATAAACTTGTCCAAAAAGAATTGAGCGGAATACATACTTTGGATGATACGACAAAGGTGACAAAATCGCATGAGCATTCGAAGCTTTAAAACCGATTCTATACAATATACAGTTATTACATTTGTACAGTTCAAGATCTAAAAATCTAATACTGTCTTTGTTGAAACACATTTCAACTTTAATACTTGGAAAAATACTATTTACATATTTACAAAAATTATACAAAGTATTTACATCATTTTTCCAGACAAAAAATACATCGTCAATATACCTTATCCAGTTTGATGGAGGAACATTGAACTCAAAAACTCTCTCTTCCCAATAAGTCAGAAAAATGTTAGCGTATGATGGACCGAACGCGCAGCCCATCGCCGTACCTTGAACTTGCACAAACAATTCGTTACGAAAAGAAAATGTGTTGCTTGTTAAAATGATGCGAAGCATAGTTAACAAAGTTAGATCCGGCCTTTTCGGGTCCGGAAAAGCCAAAAAAGCCTTACTAACAGCTTCAATACCATCATCGGTAGGTATATTGGTGTACAAAGAAGCAATGTCCAGCGTCACAAAAAGTGCAGAGTCTTTAACTTTAATGTCACGAATCAGGGAAATCACATGAAGAGAATCACGGACATAAGCACGATCACTGTGAGCGATCGGGGCCAGAAAATATTCAAGCAGTGTAGCACAAGTCCTCGAAACACTGATGCAATCGGAGACAATGGGTCTCCCAGGTGGCATCGAAGGAAAAAACCAACTCTCTTTATGTACTTTAGGTAACATGTAAAATTTTCGAGGCCTACTAAAATCTGCAGGTTTCAGAGCTAACAACTCACGTCTAGAGAGGAAACCCTTCTGATAAATAGATGATAACAAGGTTACAAGACGCCGACGGGTATGAACATCAACATTTTCATTGATAGGAGCATAAAAACGTTCATCACTTAACTGTCTAAAACCTTCAGCCTCATACTGATTTGATGGCAAAATGGCCCAGCCACTGCCTTTATCGACAGTTGTTACAACAATAGATGGGTCTGACCTTAATCGACTAAGCTCAGCTCTGACACTATCGGATAAATTATCCTTCGGAAAACAAGCAGAACAGTTTCTTAATAAAAAAGTAACGGCTCTCCAGATCTCATTACACTTTAAGACCACATACTCAGGAATTAGCTCCTTAGGTGGAAAACGTCCGCTCGTAAATTTAAAACGACAAGAATTGCTTAATTCAAACTTGACAAAACGCCATTGATATTTACGAATAAAATCATTCACGCCTGCCAAAATCTCCTTATGGCAACAACGACCAACCGGAGCAGGTACAAATCTACCAGTATTACGTAATAAAGTAGCAGTAGCTTCGTTCGTAGCAAAATTACGATCAGTACAAAAATAATTATAATTATCGTCAAAACGATCATTAAAACTTAAGCTGTTCAAACAACTAGCTACACTTCGTACAAAAAATGCTTTAAAGCACCAAAAATAGCTTCTCTTTCAGACGAATCCCAAACTCCATCCTTAACTTCAAAATTATCTGGAGTTGGAACTAAAACACAACCAGTAGGCATTCTACTAGAAATCAGTTCATGAAGCTCTTGAATGTTTTTTCTAGAAACTTCATCGGCATTGAGTGGAATGCTATTGAGCAACACCGACAGCTGAGCGTTTGGAAAAATTCTTTTAGCATTATAAATTACCGCTCGGAAGACAGTAAAACTAGTCAATGGTTTATTCTTTCCATCCAACATAGATAGACAGATAGTGAAATGTGTGACATTCGAATGAGCGTTCCTGATGGATTGTAAAGATTGCTTAAAGAAACTGAGACTATTGGTCGAAAAAACAGAGCAATCGACAACCTCAAGTCCGCTCAAGTTCGAATCTCCTAAAACAATTAAAGATTTAGAAGCATCTATCGGATTTTCTTTACAGGAGGCAACACTTTCACAAGATGTGGATGAGCACTTCACATCAACCAACTTCGTTTGATGAAATTTCTTCAGCTTTGGATTAGATGACACTGCACTACTGCCCACAGAAACAGAACAGCAGACACTTGATGAGCCGTGTGAGGCTGCAGATTCGACCGCAGCAGAGGAGGAACTGGTCAGGGATTGAGAAGGTTGAATCACAGGATACTCTGAGTCAGAGGAGTCCAAATCCACCGAAGGCCAAGCACGAGAAGAATCGTCATTACCTCGATTATTGGTAGGAGAAGATACTTCATGATGAGCTGGACTGCTTGGTTGAGGAATCGTTTGAACTCCTTTGTCGTAGAGCTCCAGCAAAGGTCTTTGAGTAGAAGAAAAGCTCCGTCGATTTTCCACCGCAATCGGCTCCAGATGATCCACATACACGTCCGACTCAACTGGGTCATCAGCCAGCAGCTTCTGGTTGGAGGTTATCATCGATAAGGCTTAGTCAAGAACCGAATCGGACAGCTTCTTACCCAATTGAGACCGACACCACTTCACCACCATCTGAATTGAGCGTTCCAGGAGGTTCGAGGGAATAGGCGTCGAGGAAATCATCTCCAACGCTTCCCCTAACAGAGAAGAGTAGTGTCCTTGCATCGCAGAATGAACCGCTGAGCACCATTCATTGGTAATGGATTCAATTTGCGCAGTAAAAAAGTCATTCTTGAATGCTGGATTCACACTATGAATCAACATGTCCTTCTTCCGCGTCAATGATGGAGGAAAACTAGAGTTCAACATACTTGCGTGATGTATGCACTTAATGATTACGAAGTGCTGCTTTGTTACTGGAAAGTACTCTGACGGAATTTTATGAGTAGTAGATCGGGTACTCGACTGGGAACGATAATAGTCACCACGACGAGGAGCATAGTTCCTTCTCGTATAAGAACTCCAAGGTCGATGAGAGTTCCAGTGGCGGTGGTTCCATGATGACTTCTGTTCTCTCTGATGATGTCTCTCAGCAGGCAGATGAGACTGAGATTGGCTTTGAAAGGACTTCCCATAAAATACACGAGTCATTGCGGTCGGGTCCTAGATCAAGACAGCTAGATAGATGGATAGATAAATGGATATCTATCAGAGATCCCCACGCCGACCCAATGACTGCCGATAGTATGAGAAGTGCGAAAACGAGATTATTGATTGGAAGACCGGTTTCGATCTTGGATCTTTATCAATTCCAAACGTCTTACTCGACAGAGATCAGAACAAGAAGTGAAAAATGCGATCACGTACATCGTCAAACACAAAACAGAATAGATGTCACCGATTGACAGACAATAGACTGCTTAAATTTCTATGCATAGTAAAAGAAGACAAAGTTCTTACGTCATTCTGGAGTTCACGTTTACAAAGTTGAATTACACTTTAAGACCACATACTCAGGAATTAGCTCCTTAGGTGGAAAACGTCTGCTCGTAAATTTAAAACGACAAGAATTGCTTAATTCAAACTTGACAAAACGCCATTGATAGATAGATCGATCCATAGATAGATAGATAGATAGATAGATAGATAGATAGATAGATAGATAGATAGCTAGATAGATAGTTATCTAGTTATATGTTGGTTTCATCATAGATAGATAGATGTTGGTTTCATCATCTTTCGACTCCAAAACTGGACATATTGTGGCACTCATTCATAATGCAGATTGATTTGTGAGCTATTCATTCGATTTTCTCCGTTCGACCTTCGGGTGGTTCCTCGTTGGTCACGTTTTCTGACGCATTTGTTGAATCGCCGATGGCTTTCAGTTATTCATTGGATTTATTCTTTTTTTGGTGAGTTTTGGCCCTATTATGCAGCCCAGTTCTTAGTCAGCTTTCTATTCATTTCACGCTTAGGTCATTTTCTGACATGTTTTTGGTAGATTTTGTGAGATCTCTTTGTGACTTCAATCTGTTTAGATTTAGCATTATAGTCCGTACAGTTATGTAGATATTTCAAGTATGTAGTTTACTTTATTCTCATGTAGCATAGCATTCTACAGTTATCCACGCAGGTCACCTGTTTTCAGACTTTTATGTTGCAATTGTAATTTAGTTACTTTGCTATGTCGGTAGAACTTCAATGTCCTTGGTGCTTGAAAGCATGTAAAAACAGATCTGGTCTTACTAGGCATAAAACCTCATGTAAAAATCAGCCCCTTCCAGCCAGCAACTCTGTCACTGATGTTGCCAGTGCCGTACCCGAGAGTTCTGTTGCTTTTTCCAATAAAGAAAGAGAGGATAGTCAGAGAATTAATCTTTCTACTGTTAATGGTGCGCAAAAAGCTGATTGTTGCTGGTGTGATCGATCTTTTGGCACTGTTGCCGGTTGTTCCATACATCAGCGTCGTGTCCACGCATCTCTGTATCATGCATCAGTTGCCTCCGGTCTCGTGACTAAAGTTGCCCGCACTAAATGGACAGCTTCTGAAGATGCATGTTTGTGGGATCTCCTCTTTGCAGAAGTTCGAAGTAATCCCTCCTTTGCCTTTGGGCAATTCATAAAAGATCACGTTCCTTTCTTTTCTGGCAGGTCAGAAATAAGCATTAAATGTCGATTGAATAAACTTATAAGTGAGAGAGGCTTTCCTAATTGTTCTTCGGTCAATTCATCCACTCCTTGCAATATTAATACAGATGCTGTTGGAATCGGAAAAAATAGCAACATTGAGAATATTAACGATTCTTCAAAAGCATCTGTCACTGTGTCATATACATCCGATGAAGATAAGAACTCTTCTAAACAGATATTAGATCATATAATCAATCGTATTGCTCAAATTCCTACTGATGCTCAATACTTCGAGTATTTTAGCAGCATAAATACGCTACTTCGTTCTTCAAACACAATGGCTGCATCTCAACTCTTTTTCAAATGGTTTGAAGATCTGTTTCCAATTACTTGGTCTTCCCCAAATCGAAAGGCGAATGCAGACAATTCAACTTCACAGCTATCCAAAAGACAGATTCGCTCAAAACAATATGCCCATATTCAACGCTTATGGAAGAGAAGACGTGGCGATGCAGCATCCACAGTTATTTCTGGAAAATGGCGCACAGCATTCAAAGCATTTTCTAGCTTTCCTGATAATATGTCTGATTTCTGGTGCAATGTCCTTTCAACAGAAGGTACTTCTGCAAACATCTCCATGGATCCTCCTGAAAACATTTTTTGGGAGATCTGGTCGCCTATTTCCTATTCTGAAATCAAATCTGTCCTGTTATCTTTATCTGGAACTGCTGTTGGTCCTGATAAAGTTTGTCCGAAGTTTTTTCTTCAACTCCATCCCACTATTTGTGAAGCTATCTTTAATCTTTTGCTGCTGTTTGAATCTCTACCAGCAAATCTTACTTCTAGTCGGATTTCTTTTGTTCCGAAATGCGAGAATCCAACAAGTCCATCTGATTTCCGTCCAATTTGTGTATCCTCCGTGTTTATGAGAGCTTTTCATAAAGTTATTGCTCGACGCTTACTATCTTCGATAAAGCTGCCAGAATTTCAGTTTGCATTCCAGAGGAGAGATGGTGTTATGGAAGCGGTATCTTTATTACATGCTATTCTTCGTCACTCTCAAACAAAAGGTAAATCTCTGTCTTTTGCATGTCTAGATCTATCAAAGGCATTCGATTGTGTTTCTGTCCAATCCATATTAAATTCGGCTCTTTCACACGGTCTCCCTCCACCAATGTTTAGATACCTCAAATGGCTCTATAGTTCTTGTTGTGTTTCAGTCTGTGGTTCGAGCATCAATCCAAAACGTGGTGTTCGTCAAGGTGATCCGCTGTCACCCTTGATTTTCTTGATGGTTATGAAGTTCGCTCTCGATAAAGCAATACCATCTATTGGTGTATCCTTCCTGTCCTCCTTTGTTTCGTCCTTAGCTTATGCAGATGACTTGTTACTTTTTGCTGACTCCCCTGAGATGTTGCAAAGAAAACTTGATGGCCTAGCTGAAGGTATCTCAAAGGTTGGCTTATCTTTAAACGTGAAGAAATCATTCTGTTTACATCTTCGCTCGAACGCTCCGATCAAAAGTTGTGTAGTGAGCTCTACTGACTTTTGCACTCATGATGGTGTTCCTATTCGTTCTCTTGGACCTGATGACCAATTCTCTTATCTTGGTATCGAATTCAGCCACCGTGGCATAGCAGGATTTCCTTTCAGGGCTAAATTTTCCTCTGCTCTTCAAGAACTTTCATCGGCTCCTCTTAAGCCACACCAGAGAATTGAAATTCTTAGAACTTATCTTATGCCGAAGTATTTGCATCAGCTGATTGTTGGACTGGTCACTAAGAACACCCTGCGAAATTTGGACCGCATGATTCGATCCTCAATTCGTGCGTGGATGCGGCTACCGAAAGATTCCTCTATAGCAGTATTTCATGCATCAATTGCATCAGGAGGTATTGGAATTCCATGTCTATCTTCTTGGATTCCATTACTGAGAAGAAAGAGGATAGAAAATTTCTTGGCATCCACTCTACCTATGGTGAAATCGGCCGGCAATTTTCTTTCGTCATGCCTGACAAATACAATGACTCGAAGTCCAGTCAAGGTGGGATCACAAATTGTCATGACGAAAACGGATCACAAGTCTGCGTGGGCCAAGAAGCTACATGACTCTGTTGATGGCACTGGTTTGAAATCTTGTGACCCTACATCTTCCAAATGGATTCAGTGCCCGGATCGCGTATACCCCCGATTATTCATCAGAGGATTTAAGCTCCGAAACAATCTCCTCCCTACACAGGCTCGTATAAAAAGACGCTTACGTGATGGTCCTTCATCCTGCAGAGCTGGCTGTCAGTCGAGCGAATCGTTGCCTCACATTATTCAGCGATGTTTCCGTACTCATGGTGCTAGAGTGAAACGGCACAACCATTTGCTGAAACGTTTGCTCAAATGTGTTGAGAAAAAGTCAAGCTTTTCCGCACTTGAACCGCAGATTCCATCGGGTAAATCATTTGTGAAACCGGACATTCTTGCTGTTTTCGGCTCTACTGCAATTATCATCGATGTCCAAATTTGCAATGACTTCAATGCTGCTGAATCCTTTTTGACTAAGGTGACGAAATACGGCTCACCAGATGTTCACGGCAATATACTGAAATACATTCGCAGATTGGATATTAATGTGCAGCATCTTTTTCATTTCCCGTTCATTGTCTCGTTCAGAGGCATTTTTTATGATAAATCTGTTTCTTCCCTTATGCCATATCTCAAGTTCAGTTTCTATGATTTGCATGATTTGTCTCTTCTTGCGGTCCTAGGGTCGCTCAAATGTTATGACTCTTTTATGATGGGCACGTAAGTCTATCATTATTTTTTCTGTTAATTTTATGAATTTATAATGTTAAGCCTAATTTTCAACATGGTTTCTATCACCTTGTTTGCGTGACACCTCGAGAGTAGATAGTCGTCCCATCTGTCTACTAGGCCTCCCTCTTCATTTTGGGGCGGTGTCCACCACTGTTTGGTGTAGGGTTGGCTGAGCCACACGTGAGTTCATCTCGCGGTTGTTATCCATGTCCTTTCCTTTATCGGCGTTGCCTCTTTTGTTACCTATAGTATGGTATCTTGGACTTGGTTAACTTTGAGTGTTCTTTTATTTTGTGTTAACTGCTTTTGTTTATTCAGTTCGCAATTGTAATGCGGTTTTATGATTTTTGTACACTCTGAGTTATTTGTAATTGCATGCCTCTCCTAGTGAGAAAATAAAGCTTTACATAGATAGATAGATAGATAGATGAGAAGAAAAAGACATTTACTTCGTTCACCTGATGGAGTCTTAGACGAAAATTCGTGAATAAACAATTTTATCTTGAGACTACGTTGAATTTTTTTAATTTATCTTTATTATTAAGTCTCATGGCGATTACTTATGATATATATATATATATACTTATATTAGTAATGATTTTGCCATTGACCAAATAAAGAGGTCTTAAAAAAGAATGACACGATCAGTAAATACACTACGCTTGCTCAAAGATCTTTTCAAAATGGAAGTTCTAATCGTATTCAGGATACCTCTAGTTGCACTGTAAATAATTCTTTCGTTAATATGTCTTCTAAATTTTTTTCATCTGATCAACTAGATGTTCTCAACAAAGGTGTCTTTTGTTCCAATTTCTAAGATGTCTTTTCGATATGATATTATTATAGATGCTTCTTTTTATTCTTTACGCAATCAAGTTATTCACATTCAGGCCTGTGATTACTCCTCAAATTCCTCAAATTTGTTTATTACTCCTCAAATCCTCAAAAATTCCTCAAATATAGCTTAATTATGAGAAATTCTTCAAATACGACACACTACAGACTAAATGTCGGATAATGTATTGTTTTTTGGCGAATGGCGATGATATGTAAACTTCCAAACAAGAAGCTAAGATAGAATCCTGTAACATGTACCCTACATCCATGTTGCTAATCATGAATCACTCACGATTTATTTCTTTTCTTCTTCTCTCATGATTTATAACTTAATGATTTTTCTCTCACACACCTGGTAGATTTTAGATAGCGTAATCCCGCTGTGCTAGCCAGATCTGATATTTTGATTGGAAACAGACCTGTCCTTTTATCATCTGAATGGTTAAATAGAATATTTTCAATATATAAGTGATAAACATAATTTTGAAAAGATCGACTTACTCACCAATTCATTCCACATGAGGAGAGGAGAACCGTTGCTTGTCCTAGACATTTTAGGATATAATGATTTTCTTTTAGCCATGTCATATTTAGCACATCAAAAATTAACCAGTCGTTAGCTTGTTTTTTAATTTTGTTACCTTGACGCACTTTGTTACGTTGAATACGTTGAATGTCGTTTTCATTTCTGCAAGCTACAGGGCTGCTGATGTTCCGGTTCGTCTGGACTTATTTTACTAAGCAGAGAAGTTTTCCGAAGTTATTGTCTGTCGAACTCACTCATTAAATGCTTTCACGTATTTAATGAGTGAAACACTGCGATCAACCTACAGAAATTGTATATTTGAACACTGCAATTTTTTACTTCTAACTTCATAATATTGCTTAGAATTCCAACAATAAAATGCACATTCAATTATTTTCATTAATTATCTTGACCTTTGTCACAACCTTCTTTATATGTTTCTGCGACTATATGGCTGCTAAATGCATGCCTGTATGCTTCTTAAAGAACTTAAGGATATCGATCTTCCATATCCATTATATGATAACATATAGGTAGCCCAGCCCACTTAGATTTCAGTGCTCGTATCAACTGAAGCGTTTGTTTCACTCACTCTCTTCCATTTTATTTCCGCTGAACATGAACACATCCGACGGGGTAAAGCGGATGGTCCCTAAATTAGTGTCTACATGCCTCCTGGTCACTAGCGTGCGGGGGTTGGAAGCGTATGAAGATCTGCTATCTCTTGAGTCTTTTTGGAGCTACATTTTCCAGGGTCTGCCGACCGACATTAATAATGAATAATCCTGGATGAATTATTCACGTATATATCGTTTTCATAATTTGCTGCACACAGGTTGGTGTGAAATTAGTGCACACATTGCTTATCGTTGTATGTGAACTTATATTAATTAAGACATTGAACCACATAGTACTGGGTTGGTAGATTTTCAACCTGGGTCTACTGCAAGATGTGGACGTCAATATCTCGGCGCAACTTCATGCGAATAGAGGTGATAATCTTTCACTCCGTGCCTGTATGAGACCAACAACTCAACTGGCAAGCCTGTTCCCGACACTTGTTTTGTGTTGTATGAGAGAATTCATGTTCATTTGAATGTAGATCGGAGCGATATGATCAAACGCTAACAAGTAAATTAGATTCAAGATTTTTCAAGATTTATATATTTTTCACTACATCTGGGATGCATGTGACACACAAGACACACAAAAAACGATAACATGAAAAAAAAGAGAAATCATTGAAAGTCATGCAAGTTAAGCGGTGTAAATTGAGGTCTGAATACCGGACTGCTTCTGTAAATATGATCTTAAAAAGTCAATGATGGACGGACTTTTGCACTTTACTTGTCGTAATGTCTCAGGCACTTTGTTCCAAAAGCTAGTCCCATAACTTCTAACACTATTTTTGCCAAACTTAACACTGCGAACACGTGGCTGCACGAAAACATTGTGGTGAGTATTCTCACTCAAAATAAACAGTTCATCGAATACTAATGGTGCATAACCAACACTAAACTGGAAGTTTTTAATGAATGATCCTCTGTCACGACTTGCATTCAGCTCAGTCTTCGTTTTAGCGATAGCTTGCATAAGCCGGAAAAGAGCCATGTGCCACCGAACAGGTATTCTAAGAGCATCAAATTTGGAAACAAGTTCACAAACTGGGTTTTTGAAATCTCTCGCGGCAGCACGAATACACCGATTAAACATCGTATCTATTTCCTTCTTTAGAGAAGCCGTTAAAAACAAGAAGAGAATTGATGCAACTAGAGCCACCAAAACTTATGCAGTATAACGCAATATTAATAAATTAGTGTGTAATGTGGCGTATCCTTCATGATAAATTACTGACCTTTTAAGTCACAAGCATTCCGTCAACGATTTTAAGCTTTCTATACTTACGGGTTACTCTCCTCCCAAATTTTTCTAAAGTCCGTAAAAAGTAATCGTTGCAAAGCCCCAGATGCATGTGGTTGAGGATATATCCTACATTCAAAAAATTACAGTATACAATTCTGACGAGCATCATTGAATTGGAGACGATAGCGTGAAGCAGAGCGATATCAGCAGCTTGATCTGACATCCTCTGTTCGACACATTCTAAGCAGATAATACTTGAGGCAACAAATTGATTTCGTAACAACGCGGGAAGTGATTATGACCAAGTCAGTATTCCTTTGCAATATACACAACTTCAAAAGGTGGGGTGTGGTCAACCCTAGGGTTACCTTCTTCGTTGTGACTTTCATGATTTTAAGTTTGGCCCAAAATCTGTGCTAAAATTTGTAGTTTTTCTTGCAGTTATCATATTAGGCTCCGTTTCCATTCCTCAAATTTTTCACAAAAAATCCTCAATTTTTTTCATAGGCCAATCACAGGCCTGCACATTTTGAAATCAGACATTGTCAGATTTTGTGACCTCAGATTCTGTCAATCTCTATGCCAACCTTTCGCGAGTTATGTCTGAACTTTGCCTTCACTCTCGAGGCTCCAGCAGTCGAACAGTGATTTGTGTTAAAACCGTCAATTTTGCGAATTTTTAATGATTTTGTATATAAGGCTTGTAACAGTGTTCTTTTAGCTTTCCGCTGACGAAGGAGAATATGCTTGCTCTGAAACGCGTACGGAACTCGGATTTTTTGATTTTCACAAAAAAATATATATACAAGTATATATCGTTGAAACAGCTGTCGTTCTGTAATTTACTGCATTTTTGAAGGGACTTTTCTGTTTTTCTATAAATTTCTTTTCCTTTGATTGTTATTAAACAATTTAATGCAATTTTGGAATACCATTTTATTAAAAAATAAAGGCTCAACGTTTCGGACAGAACACTGACCATTTTCAAAAGATAGAATTTGCTCAAAAGAGTTATCCGAAACACATTGCAGTTTCTGGACGCAAGAAAAATTATTTTATTGCTTCACCACTTTACATTACTTAATACATTGCTCATTTTCACTTCTGCTATTCCACTACTGCTTCATATTGAGGAACTTTATTTTAGACTAACGGACGGTATTGTCAACGTAATCATGTTAAGTCGATAGCAACCGCTTCCAGGCGATCTCGGAGATTCGATTACAATTCAATGCCTTTGGTTTTCATGAGGGTGAAAAGATATTTCAATGCACTTCGTTCCTGGCACCACCATGAATAATGTCTTTGCAGTTAGGAATCGAACCCAGTCCCCGAAATACTATCGCGGCTCGGATAAATCCATTCGAATGCATTTTATTGTTATTTATTTGGCACTAGATAAAATGCAATTTTAATAGATAAAATTGAAATTTTCAGCTTGGTTGATATGAGTGCCGAATTAGTCCATTTCCACCAATGCAGCTACCAAGGGTTGACATTTTTCTTCATATATTGACACTCGAGGTCTCAGGTTGGCGGGATCGTGATCATGGGCAATTACTTCAACTTTGATGTTCTTGTCATTGTTGTGACATTGTTGGAGATGCTTGTATACGACTGATTGCATGATGGTAGTATGCTCCTTGATTCTAGTATGTATTGGTTTGATGGAACTGCCAATACAAAGTTTTTCATATCTGTTGCATGTTATTTGTAGATCGTGTTCTTACGGAAGGGTCATTTCTTGGATTTCTACAGTTTCTTTGGCTTCATTTCATTGATTTTTCAGGGTGATCATTGAGTTTTAATTTGTCATCAAAATCAAGTTCTGCTTTTCTTTTATCATTCTTCGTGGTGCATCTTTCGATAATTCTCTTTCCTCCATTACAGATGAGGTAACTCTTTGAGGACGATGTGTGATGTGAATTAGTTTACAAAAATATTTTTCTTGACTTGCTTTTGATAAAATGAGAGTAACTGCTTGCTGTCATTTCTTATGGTGATTGAGATGTCGAGAAGTTCCATTGTTGTTTGCCAAATTTGATGGCAGGCTGCTGTGAGTTCAATATGTCAAAAAAATGTGCGACTTGTTGTGTGTATTGCATTTCAAAACAGACTTCGGTTCTGGAGCGTTCTGTGTCATCACGATGTATTTCATTTTTGCTGTTTAGTTGATCTTCAGTCCCAATTTTACACTTTCTGATCTGTCTTATTTAAAGCAGGGCTGTGGAGTCGGAGCCTTAAGGAGCCGATGGTTTTGGCCGGAGCCGGAGTCGATTTATCACAAAGGCTCCGGCTCCGATAGTTTGAGCTTTGATATAAATCTAGAATTTTGAAAGGTACTAATTGGCATCATAAAAAAGTTAAATCATTTGAAATCTAAAGATATGTCTTTTAAGTATACCAATGATCTGTCCTCCACGATATCTTTCTTTGCAGTTGCCGCCTTCTTTTGTATTATGTGTATTATATTTACACACATGTGTAATATTTTTTTATTACATATGTTTCGTAAGACTAATTTCCATAGCTTTTAGTGACAACGTATTCTCCAAAATCCATTAATTTGAAGACTTGTTATATGCATGCTAACTAGATGATTGTACATGTAGATTCCTAGAGACAAGTCGCCAGTCATTTATAGTCATGAGCCACACCGAAAATGAGTATCAAAACCGTGAACAGAATCGGTGTTGATTTTCAGTTAGACTGATGTCTTGGGAGTCCCAAAAGGCAATCTGGACGTTTCAGATCGGTAGCTTTGTGCTCAAACGGCAGCCATTTTGGATTTCAAAATTAGAATTTATAATAAACCATGTAACTTCTGAAATGTTGTTCTGAGAGCTTAGGTATCTATTACACACCAATAGGAAGTCGCATATGGGGAATCGTTTGGTACCAACAGATTTGACCTATGACCTCGGGGTCAAGGTCAACCAGTCATTGATTTTTGAATTTTGAATAAAATATTTCAAAAAACGTCTTATAACTTTTTAAATAATGCTCAGACAGCTTAGGTATGTATTAAACACTAATAGGAAGTCTCACATGGGGAATCGTTTGGTACCAAAAGATTTGACGTACGACCTCGGGGGTCAAGGTCAACGAGACATTGATCTTCGGAAAGTCTGAAAGGTGTTCTATCAAAAAAAAGTGTAACTTCTGTAATGTTGTTCTGAGAGCTCGGGTATGTTTTTCACACTTATCGGAAGTCGCATATGGGGAATCGTTTGGTACTAACATACTTGATCTAAGACTTCGGGGTTACGGGTCAACTAATCATGAATTGTTGAATTGTTAACCTGCCAATGCTATAAATGTTTTGTGCTATAAATATGTGCCATGCTATAAAAACGTGCCATGCTATAAATATGTGCCATGCTATAAAAATGTGCCATGCTATAAATGTGTTATGCTATAAAAATGTGCCTTGCTATAAAAATGTGCCGTGCTATGAATGTGCTATGATAATTATGTACCATGTCGTAAATGTGCTTTTAACATGCCATGTTGTGAATGTGCTATGCAATTAATCTGCTATGGTATGTATTTTTCTTGCATGTACTTTTTCCTCCTTTGCAGGAAGTTACAGTAAGACAAGAGTCAAACCTTTTGAGATGGCTGAGGGATACGATAGACAGAATTCCAAACTGGGCACTGGTTTTTGCATTATATGTAGAGAACAATCTCAAAGGTGTAATCTGGTACAACCGCGGGACCTTCCCTCCTGGCAGCGACTTTATGAAGCAGCAAGAATCAAGTATTTTGATGTAATAATTAATCTATGTGATGATAGCGACGCCATCCCAGACGTGTTGTATCACAGGCGATGCAGGGAAGATTTTGTACATAAGAAGCAATTGGAAAAGATTCAAGAGACTAGGGATATCCATTCAGTTCAGGAAGAATCACCGGGAAGATTTTCTCTACGTCAACAAGGCTCTTCGAACTCACGTGTATATGACAAAGTTTGCATTTTTTGTGAAAAAAATACAAAGTACTTAAAGAAAACACGCAGTCGAGAGCTGCTGGTTCAAGCAGTGGACCTCAGAGCTGATAGAACCGTACGTGATACATGTCGTTGAAGTTAGCACCAACTTCAACACCAACTTTTTAAATAGAGTTTGTACAGAATAGGAAACCACATGTTTAGGTACTACTGATGACGCAGAGTTTGTACAGCCAAAAATTTTTCCAAAATTCGAACTACTTCACCTTCAAAATTCAAATTTAAATTCCAAAAATTGGTGCAAGTATTGGTGCTACCTGGTTAGCGAGTTTGTACAGCAGTGCGATGGAAAAATTTAGATACAAGAGCAAAAAACTGAGTTTGTACAGCTACTACTAGCACTTTCCTTACACGAACAACCGGAAAAAACCGCAAAAAACCGATTTTTTTAAAAAAGGATAAGATTTTCCAGAAAAGTTCTTGGTGCTACATGGAAAATGAGTTTGTACAGTGCTCTAACCGGTGGAAGAGTGTTCTACTAATCCAGTCTGAGTTTGAATACACACTTCTCCGACACTCCAGCACTCCTACGACCGGTAAATACCGGTTATGGTACAGTAACTACAAGAATACTGCCCATTTATGAACAAATCAATTGGTGCTACATGGAAAATGAGTTTGTACAGTGCTCTAACCGGTGGAAGAGTGTTCTACTAATACAGTCTGAGTTTGAACACACACTTCTCCGACACTCCAGCACTCCTACGACCGGTAAATACCGGTTATTGTACAGTAACTACAAGAATACTGCCCATTTATGAACAAATCAATTGGTGCTACATGGAAAATGAGTTTGTACAGTGCTCTGACCGGTGGAAGAGTGTTCTACTAATCCAGTCTGAGTTTGAACACACACTTCTCCGACACTTCAGCACTCCTACGACCGGTAAATACCGGTTATTGTACAGTAACTACAAGAATACTGCCCATTTATGAACAAATCAATTGGTGCTACATGGAAAATGAGTTTGTACAGTGCTCTAACCGGTGGAAGAGTGTTCTACTAATCCAGTCTGAGTTTGAACACACACTTCTCCGACACTCCAGCACTCCTACGACCGGTAAATACCGGTTATTGTACAGTAACTACAAGAATACTGCCCATTTATGAACAAATCAATTGGTGCTACATGGAAAATGAGTTTGTACAGTGCTCTAAACGGTGGAAGAGTGTTCTACTAATCCAGTCTGAGTTTGAACACACACTTCTCCGACACTCCAGCACTCCTACGACCGGTAAATACCGGTTATTGTACAGCAACTACAAGAATACTGCCCATTTATGAACAAATCAATTGGTGCTACATGGAAAATGAGTTTGTACAGTGCTCTGACCGGTGGAAGAGTGTTCTACTAATCCAGTCTGAGTTTGAACACACACTTCTCCGACACTTCAGCACTCCTACGACCGGTAAATACCGGTTATTGTACAGTAACTACAAGAATACTGCCCATTTATGAACAAATCAATTGGTGCTACATGGAAAATGAGTTTGTACAGTGCTCTAACCGGTGGAAGAGTGTTCTACTAATCCAGTCTGAGTTTGAACACACACTTCTCCGACACTCCAGCACTCCTACGACCGGTAAATACCGGTTATTGTACAGTAACTACAAGAATACTGCCCATTCATGAACAAATCAATTGGTGCTACATGGAAAATGAGTTTGTACAGTGCTCTAACCGGTGGAAGAGTGTTCTACCAATACAGTCTGAGTTTGAACACACACTTCTCCGACACTCCAGCACTCCTACGACCGGTAAATACCGGTTATTGTACAGTAACTACAAGAATACTGCCCATTTATGAACAAATCAATTGGTGCTACATGGAAAATGAGTTTGTACAGTGCTCTAACCGGTGGAAGAGTGTTCTACTAATCCATTCTGAGTTTGAACACACACTTCTCCGACACTTCAGCACTCCTACGACCGGTAAATACCGGTTATTGTACAGTAACTACAAGAATACTGCCAATTTTTGAACAAATCAATTGGTGCTACATGGAAAATGAGTTTGTACAGTGCTCTAACCGGTGGAAGAGTGTTCTACCAATACAGTCTGAGTTTTAACACACACTTCTCCGACACTCCAGCACTCCTACGACCGGTAAATACCGGTTATTGTACAGTAACTACAAGAATACTGCCCATTTATGAACAAATCAATTGGTGCTACATGGAAAATGAGTTTGTACAGTGCTCTGACCGGTGGAAGAGTGTTCTACTAATCCAGTCTGAGTTTGAACACACACTTCTCTGACAATTCAGCACTCCTACGACCGGTAAATAACGGTTATTGTACAGTAACTACAAGAATAGTGCCCATTTATGAACAAATCAATTGGTGCTACATGGAAAATGAGTTTGTACAGTGCTCTAACCGGTGGAAGAGTGTTCTAATAATCCATTCTGAGTTTGAACACACACTTCTCCGACACTCCAGCACTCCTACGACCGGTAAATACCGGTTATTGTACAGTAACTACAAGAATACTGCCCATTTATGAACAAATCAATTGGTGCTACATGGAAAATGAGTTTGTACAGTGCTCTAACCGGTAGAAGAGTGTTCTACTAATCCAGTCTGAGTTTGAACACACACTTCTCCGACACTCCAGCACTCCTACGACCGGTAAATACCGGTTATTGTACAGTAACTACAAGAATACTGCCCATTTATGAACAAATCAATTGGTGCTACATGGAAAATGAGTTTGTACAGTGCTCTAACCGGTAGAAGAGTGTTCTACTAATCCAGTCTGAGTTTGAACACACACTTCTCCGACACTCCAGCACTCCTTCGACCGGTAAATACCGGTTATTGTACAGCAACTACAAGAATACTGCCCATTTATGAACAAATCAATTGGTGCTACATGGAAAATGAGTTTGTACAGTGCTCTAACCGGTGGAAGAGTGTTCTACTAATCCAGTCTGAGTTTGAACACACACTTCTCCGACACTTCAGCACTCCTACGACCGGTAAATACCGGTTATTGTACAGTAACTACAAGAATACTGCCCATTTATGAACAAATCAATTGGTGCTACATGGAAAATGAGTTTGTACAGTGCTCTAACCGGTGGAAGAGTGTTCTACTAATCCAGTCTGAGTTTGAACACACACTTCTCCGACACTCCAGCACTCCTACGACCGGTAAATACCGGTTATTGTACAGTAACTACAAGAATACTGCCAATTTTTGAACAAATCAATTGGTGCTACATGGAAAATGAGTTTGTACAGTGCTCTAACCGGTGGAAGAGTGTTCTACCAATACAGTCTGAGTTTGAACACACACTTCTCCGACACTCCAGCACTCCTACGACCGGTAAATACCGGTTATTGTACAGTAACTACAAGAATACTGCCCATTCATGAACAAATCAATTGGTGCTACATGGAAAATGAGTTTGTACAGTGCTCTAACCGGTGGAAGAGTGTTCTACCAATACAGTCTGAGTTTGAACACACACTTCTCCGACACTCCAGCACTCCTACGACCGGTAAATACCGGTTATTGTACAGTAACTACAAGAATACTGCCCATTTATGAACAAATCAATTGGTGCTACATGGAAAATGAGTTTGTACAGTGCTCTAACCGGTGGAAGAGTGTTCTACTAATCCAGTCTGAGTTTGAACACACACTTCTCCGACACTTCAGTACTCCTACGACCGGTAAATACCGGTTATTGTACAGTAACTACAAGAATACTGCCAATTTTTGAACAAATCAATTGGTGCTACATGGAAAATGAGTTTGTACAGTAGTGCTCTAACCGGTGGAAGAGTGTTCTACTAATCCAGTCTGAGTTTGAACACACACTTCTCCGACACTCCAGCACTCCTACGACCGGTAAATACCGGTTATTGTACAGTAACTACATCAGCGGTGCAATGGTTTTGTTTCAAAATTCAGTTGTTGGTTGAATCGCTATCTTCCACCAGTGAAACGAGATGAAACAATATTTTGTTTCAAGAAATGTTATTGTCCATCAGATTATGAACTCTGCTGAGAATGGTGCTCAAAACTTTGGAAAAAGCCCGAGTACGTCATAAAGGTCTCTGGTGGAAAACTTGATGTAGGCGGTACTCCAAAAATAATAGCTGCACCAAATTCAAATCCTGACATGGGAGAATGACGACAGATGAATATCGAGTTCTCAATTTTTACATAGTCTATTACAGTAGGAAGCACAGCATAGAAAGGTCAGATAGGATGAAAATGACTTGCGACATTTATGCAATGAAGACCGAATATCTTAGATACGATAATGATCGGACAGTCCGAAACACATATAGAAAAACAACTACAAGGTATTGAAAAGAGGAACATCGCTGAAAATGCCTGTACTAAGTTGTGTTAACCAATTGTAGTCAAAACAATTACAAATGCACTTAAAAATCACCGCAAAAAACAACAATCTTGATAATAAGTGTTGCCTGTAATTCATCACTAATATCTGGAAAACAATCGAAGGTATAATAAATGTAACAACTGCATATACTTGTCCATAGTCTAGCTGATAGGACGAAACAATGGAAACCGTAGAGTACAAAGGGAAAAGGTTTGTCTGCATATGTGAATTTAAGGTACCTGTTAGGTATTAGTAAAATCCGGTAAATAATCAAAGGTATTGTTAAGAAGACCGATTGCAGACATAATGTCGTATATTTCATTAACACAGCATTACGTAAAAATCGAGACCATCACTCAGCACACAAAGGTCTGAACAGCAGTCCGCGATCATGTGCATAGCTGAAACACAGTGAATCTCAAGTGTCATGGAAATCTCATGTCACAGGTATAAAAGTAAGAATTGTACAGGCTTGCGTATAGCCTGTACGATGAACCTTAGTAGTAAGTAAAACTCCACTTCTGGACCGCGCAAGATGGCCGCCATCGAAAAATGGTCGCTGACGTCCCCCCCTCTGGAACGACAGATTGTCGTGGTGGTCTTGGGCGACCGCCAGGTTTTGTCTTGAGGCTATAGTGTGTGATGTTTTTCGTGCAATCTGCTGAATGTTGGGTTGTAAAATGGGCTGTTTCGAGTGGAAGGAGTGCTCGGATGTGAAAACGGAGGCCAGATTTGGAATCAGCGTGAAATTCTCTATCTGTATGGTGAGTTTCATGTCAATCGGACAGAAAAAATTTTCAACATTTTTCGAAAAAACGACAGAGTTAGAATTTTGGACGTTTTGGTGTGTAGCGCCCAAACGAACCATCGGATGAGAAAACGGAGGCCAGATTCGGATTCAGCGTGAAATTCTGGGACATTGGCGAAAAACGACAGAGTTAGAATTTTGGACGTTTTGGGCTGTAGCGTCAGCACTCCTTCCACTCGAAACAGCCCATTTTACAACCCAACATTCAACAGATTGCACGAAAAACATCACACACTATAGCCTCAAGACAAAACCTGGCGGTCGCACAAGACCACCACGACAATCTGTCGTTCCAGAGGGGGGGGACGTCAGCGACCATTTTTCGATGGCGGCCATCTTGCGCGGTCCAGAAGTGGAGTTTTACTTACTACTAAGGTTCATCGTACAGGCTATACGCAAGCCTGTACAATTCTTACTTTTATACCTGTGACATGAGATTTCCATGACACTTGAGATTCACTGTGTTTCAGCTATGCACATGATCGCGGACTGCTGTTCAGACCTTTGTGTGCTGAGTGATGGTCTCGATTTTTACGTAATGCTGTGTTAATGAAATATACGACATTATGTCTGCAATCGGTCTTCTTAACAATACCTTTGATTATTTACCGGATTTTACTAATACCTAACAGGTACCTTAAATTCACATATGCAGACAAACCTTTTCCCTTTGTACTCTACGGTTTCCATTGTTTCGTCCTATCAGCTAGACTATGGACAAGTATATGCAGTTGTTACATTTATTATACCTTCGATTGTTTTCCAGATATTAGTGATGAATTACAGGCAACACTTATTATCAAGATTGTTGTTTTTTGCGGTGATTTTTAAGTGCATTTGTAATTGTTTTGACTACAATTGGTTAACACAACTTAGTACAGGCATTTTCAGCGATGTTCCTCTTTTCAATACCTTGTAGTTGTTTTTCTATATGTGTTTCGGACTGTCCGATCATTATCGTATCTAAGATATTCGGTCTTCATTGCATAAATGTCGCAAGTCATTTTCATCCTATCTGACCTTTCTATGCTGTGCTTCCTACTGTAATAGACTATGTAAAAATTGAGAACTCGATATTCATCTGTCGTCATTCTCCCATGTCAGGATTTGAATTTGGTGCAGCTATTATTTTTGGAGTACCGCCTACATCAAGTTTTCCACCCGAGACCTTTATGACGTACTCGGGCTTTTTCCAAAGTTTTGAGCACCATTCTCAGCAGAGTTCATAATCTGATGGACAATAACATTTCTTGAAACAAAATATTGTTTCATCTCGTTTCACTGGTGGAAGTTAGCGATTCAACCAACAACTGAATTTTGAAACAAAACCATTGCACCGCTGATGTAGTTACTGTACAATAACCGGTATTTACCGGTCGTAGGAGTGCTGGAGTGTCGGAGAAGTGTGTGTTCAAACTCAGACTGGATTAGTAGAACACTCTTCCACCGGTTAGAGCACTACTGTACAAACTCATTTTCCATGTAGCACCAATTGATTTGTTCATAAATGGGCAGTATTCTTGTAGTTTCTGTACAATAACCGGTATTTACCGGTCGTAGGAGTGCTGGAGTGTCGGAGAAGTGTGTGTTCAAACTCAGACTGGATTAGTAGAACACTCTTCCACCGGTTAGAGCACTGTACAAACTCATTTTCCATGTAGCACCAATTGATTTGTTCATAAATGGGCAGTATTCTTGTAGTTACTGTACAATAACCGGTATTTACCGGTCGTAGGAGTGCTGGAGTGTCGGAAAAGTGTGTGTTCAAACTCAGACTGGATTAGTAGAACACTCTTCCACCGGTAAGAGCACTGTACAAACTCATTTTCCATGTAGCACCAATTGATTTGTTCATAAATGGGCAGTATTCTTGTAGTTACTGTACAATAACCGGTATTTACCGGTCGTAGGAGTGCTGGAGTGTCGGAGAAGTGTGTGTTCAAACTCAGACCGGATTATTAGAACACTCTTCCACCGGTTAGAGCACTGTACAAACTCATTTTCCATGTAGCACCAATTGATTTGTTCATAAATGGGCAGTATTCTTGTAGTTACTGTACAATAACCGGTATTTACCGGTCGTAGGAGTGCTGAAGTGTCGGAGAAGTGTGTGTTCAAACTCAGACTGGATTATTAGAACACTCTTCCACCGGTTAGAGCACTGTACAAACTCATTTTCCATGTAGCACCAATTGATTTGTTCATTAATGGGCAGTATTCTTGTAGTTACTGTACCATAACCGGTATTTACCGGTCGTAGGAGTGCTGGAGTGTCGGAGAAGTGTGTGTTCAAACTCAGACTGGATTAGTAGAACACTCTTCCACCGGTTAGAGCACTGTACAAACTCATTTTTCATGTAGCACCAATTGATTTGTTCATAAATTGGCAGTATTCTTGTAGTTACTGTACAATAACCGGTATTTACCGGTCGTAGGAGTGCTGGAGTGTCGGAGAAGTGTGTGTTCAAACTCAGACTGGATTAGTAGAACACTCTTCCACCGGTTAGAGCACTGTACAAACTCATTTTCCATGTAGCACCAATTGATTTGTTCATAAATGGGCAGTATTCTTGTAGTTACTGTAAAATAACCGGTATTTACAGGTCGTAGGAGTGCTGGAGTGTCGGAGAAGTGTGTGTTCAAACTCAGAATGGATTAGTAGAACACTCTTCCACCGGTTAGAGCACTGTACAAACTCATTTTCCATGTAGCACCAATTGATTTGTTCATAAATGGGCAGTATTCTTGTAGTTACTGTACAATAACCGGTATTTACCGGTCGTAGGAGTGCTGGAGTGTCGGAAAAGTGTGTGTTCAAACTCATACTGTATTGGTAGAACACTCTTCCACCGGTTAGAGCACTGTACAAACTCATTTTCCATGTAGCACCAATTGATTTGTTCATAAATGGGCAGTATTCTTGTAGTTACTGTACCATAACCGGTATTTACCGGTCGTAGGAGTGCTGGAGTGTCGGAGAAGTGTGTGTTCAAACTCAGACTGGATTAGTAGAACACTCTTCCACCGGTTAGAGCACTGTACAAACTCATTTTTCATGTAGCACCAATTGATTTGTTCATAAATGGGCAGTATTCTTGTAGTTACTGTACAATAACCGGTATTTACCGGTCGTAGGAGTGCTGGAGTGTCGGAGAAGTGTGTGTTGAAACTCAGACTGGATTAGTAGAACACTCTTCCACCGGTTAGAGCACTGTACAAACTCATTTTCCATGTAGCACCAATTGATTTGTTCATAAATGGGCAGTATTCTTGTAGTTACTGTACAATAACCGGTATTTACCGGTCGTAGGAGCGCTGGAGTGTCGGAGAAGTGTGTGTTCAAACTCAGACTGGATTAGTAGAACACTCTTCCACCGGTTAGAGCACTGTACAAACTCATTTTCCATGTAGCACCAATTGATTTGTTCATAAATGGGCAGTATTCTTGTAGTTACTGTACAATAACCGGTATTTACCGGTCGTAGGAGTGCTGGAGTGTCGGAAAAGTGTGTGTTCAAACTCATACTGTATTGGTAGAACACTCTTCCACCGGTTAGAGCACTGTACAAACTCATTTTCCATGTAGCACCAATCGATTTGTTCATAAATGGGCAGTATTCTTGTAGTTACTGTACAATAACCGGTATTTACCGGTCGTAGGAGTGCTGGAGTGTCGGAGAAGTGTGTGTTCAAACTCAGACTGGATTATTAGAACACTCTTCCACCGGTTAGAGCACTGTACAAACTCATTTTCCATGTAGCACCAATTGATTTGTTCATAAATGGGCAGTATTCTTGTAGTTACTGTACAATAACCGGTATTTACCGGTCGTAGGAGTGCTGGAGTGTCGGAGAAGTGTGTGTTCAAACTCAGACTGGATTAGTAGAACACTCTTCCACCGGTTAGAGCACTACTGTACAAACTCATTTTCCATGTAGCACCAATTGATTTGTTCATAAATGGGCAGTATTCTTGTAGTTACTGTACAATAACCGGTATTTACCGGTCGTAGGAGTGCTGGAGTGTCGGAAAAGTGTGTGTTCAAACTCAGACTGGATTAGTAGAACACTCTTCCACCGGTTAGAGCACTGTACAAACTCATTTTCCATGTAGCACCAATTGATTTGTTCATAAATGGGCAGTATTCTTGTAGTTACTGTACAATAACCGGTATTTACCGGTCGTAGGAGTGCTGGAGTGTCGGAGAAGTGTGTGTTGAAACTCAGACTGGATTAGTAGAACACTCTTCCACCGGTTAGAGCACTGTACAAACTCATTTTCCATGTAGCACCAATTGATTTGTTCAAAAATTGGCAGTATTCTTGTAGTTACTGTACCATAACCGGTATTTACCGGTCGTAGGAGTGCTGGAGTGTCGGAGAAGTGTGTGTTCAAACTCAGACTGGATTAGTAGAACACTCTTCCACCGGTTAGAGCACTGTACAAACTCATTTTTCATGTAGCACCAATTGATTTGTTCATAAATGGGCAGTATTCTTGTAGTTACTGTACAATAACCGGTATTTACCGGTCGTAGGAGTGCTGGAGTGTCGGAGAAGTGTGTGTTCAAACTCAGACTGGATTAGTAGAACACTCTTCCACCGGTTAGAGCACTGTACAAACTCATTTTCCATGTAGCACCAATTGATTTGTTCATAAATGGGCAGTATTCTTGTAGTTACTGTACAATAACCGGTATTTACCGGTCGTAGGAGTGCTGGAGTGTCGGAGAAGTGTGTGTTCAAACTCAGACTGGATTAGTAGAACACTCTTCCACCGGTTAGAGCATTGTACAAACTCATTTTCCATGTAGCACCAATTGATTTGTTCATAAATGGGCAGTATTCTTGTAGTTACTGTACAATAACCGGTATTTACCGGTCGTAGGAGTGCTGGAGTGTCGGAAAAGTGTGTGTTCAAACTCATACTGTATTAGTAGAACACTCTTCCACCGGTTAGAGCACTGTACAAACTCATTTTCCATGTAGCACCAATTGATTTGTTCATAAATGGGCAGGATTCTTGTAGTTACTGTACAATAACCGGTATTTACCGGTCGTAGGAGTGCTGGAGTGTCGGAGAAGTGTGTGTTCAAACTCAGACTGTATTAGTAGAACACTCTTCCACCGGTTAGAGCACTGTACAAACTCATTTTCCATGTAGCACCAATCGATTTGTTCATAAATGGGCAGTATTCTTGTAGTTACTGTACAATAACCGGTATTTACCGGTCGTAGGAGTGCTGGAGTGTCGGAGAAGTGTGTGTTCAAACTCAGACTGGATTATTAGAACACTCTTCCACCGGTTAGAGCACTGTACAAACTCATTTTCCATGTAGCACCAATTGATTTGTTCATAAATGGGCAGTATTCTTGTAGTTACTGTACAATAACCGGTATTTACCGGTCGTAGGAGTGCTGGAGTGTCGGAGAAGTGTGTGTTCAAACTCAGACTGGATTAGTAGAACACTCTTCCACCGGTTAGAGCACTACTGTACAAACTCATTTTCCATGTAGCACCAATTGATTTGTTCATAAATGGGCAGTATTCTTGTAGTTACTGTACAATAACCGGTATTTACCGGTCGTAGGAGTGCTGGAGTGTCGGAGAAGTGTGTGTTCAAACTCAGACTGGATTAGTAGAACACTCTTCCACCGGTTAGAGCACTGTACAAACTCATTTTCCATGTAGCACCAATTGATTTGTTCATAAATGGGCAGTATTCTTGTAGTTACTGTACAATAACCGGTATTTACCGGTCGTAGGAGTGCTGGAGTGTCGGAGAAGTGTGTGTTCAAACTCAGACTGGATTAGTAGAACACTCTTCCACCGGTTAGAGCACTGTACAAACTCATTTTCCATGTAGCACCAATTGATTTGTTCAAAAATTGGCAGTATTCTTGTAGTTACTGTACCATAACCGGTATTTACCGGTCGTAGGAGTGCTGGAGTGTCGGAGAAGTGTGTGTTCAAACTCAGACTGGATTAGTAGAACACTCTTCCACCGGTTAGAGCACTGTACAAACTCATTTTTCATGTAGCACCAATTGATTTGTTCATAAATGGGCAGTATTCTTGTAGTTACTGTACAATAACCGGTATTTACCGGTCGTAGGAGTGCTGGAGTGTCGGAGAAGTGTGTGTTCAAACTCAGACTGGATTAGTAGAACACTCTTCCACCGGTTAGAGCACTGTACAAACTCATTTTCCATGTAGCACCAATTGATTTGTTCATAAATGGGCAGTATTCTTGTAGTTACTGTACAATAACCGGTATTTACCGGTCGTAGGAGTGCTGGAGTGTCGGAGAAGTGTGTGTTCAAACTCAGACTGGATTAGTAGAACACTCTTCCACCGGTTAGAGCACTGTACAAACTCATTTTCCATGTAGCACCAATTGATTTGTTCATAAATGGGCAGTATTCTTGTAGTTACTGTACAATAACCGGTATTTACCGGTCGTAGGAGTGCTGGAGTGTCGGAGAAGTGTGTGTTCAAACTCAGACTGGATTAGTAGAACACTCTTCCACCGGTTAGAGCACTGTACAAACTCATTTTCCATGTAGCACCAAGAACTTTTCTGGAAAATCTTATCATTTTTTGAAAAAATCGGTTTTTTGCGGTTTTTTCCGGTTGTTCGTGTAAGGAAAGTGCTAGTAGTAGCTGTACAAACTCAGTTTTTTGCTCTTGTATCTAAATTTTTCCATCGCACTGCTGTACAAACTCGCTAACCAGGTAGCACCAATACTTGCACCAATTTTTCGAATTTAAATTTGAATTTTGAAGGTGAAGGAGTTCGAATTTTGGAAAAATTTTTGGCTGTACAAACTCTGCGTCATCAGTAGTTCCTAAACATGTGGTTTCCTATTCTGTACAAACTCTATTCAAAAAGTTGGTGTTGAAGTTGGTGCTAACTTCAACGACATACGTGATACAGCAATTGCAAAGTCTGACACAAGACTTTTAGCCATTACTTCACGCGATATTGTGGCAGCAGAAGCACATTACCATGTATCATGTTATAAACTTTACACACGTGATCGCACGACATCCAATGCAAATGAACTTACCGAAATTGAATCCACGGATAGTAATCATCTAGCACAGAAAAAAGTAATCCAAAGACTTTTTGAGTACATTCGCGCCGACATATTTTCAAATCCGCGGATAGTGTCTATGTTTGATCTTACCTCAAAGATTGTGACTTGGTTGAATGAATTGGGCGAAGCTGTCAAAGAATCAACAAAGAAGAACCTGCGTAGAAACTTAGAACTGGAGTTTGGTGACACTTTACACTTTTTTTCAGTTAATCGAAAAGTGTATATTCGACCTCACAATCTTTCAATTGAATCTATTGCACGTGATTATGTAAATCTCAAGGACAAATTGGAAGCTTTCACGCAGCAGCAACAACAATGTGAAATGTTAATCGAGAATGTAACTCTAATAATACGAGACGAAACTAAGGATGGTGTCGTGGAACAGGCCTGGCCACCAAAACCCGAACAACTGACTGGATCATACATCAAGCTTCCAGATTGCCTTCTCTTGTTCTTGAAAGTTTTGCTTGGTGGTAAGGAACCCGTGAGTTCTGACAGGTTAGGAAGACTATCATGGTCAATTGCTCAGGATATTATTACTGCTGTGACAAATGCTCAGATGCATACTTCCAAACACGTTCTTTTGCCATGGGTGATCAAGACCTTGACGGGAAATGTTGAACTCATCCGTATATTGAATCGCTTAGGACATGCATGTTCGTATACTCAACTGGAGGAGATTGACACTGCCCTGGTAAATTGGTAAACGTATACTGTTAAGAAGAGGAAAGAAAAATCAGATAAGGCTGATTGACATCAACAAAATGGGTATTTTACTAGGTGATCGGGTTTGTCAGGCACTGATTGGTGTCCATGCCTGGACTGGTTGCGATTCAGTCAGCTCCTTTGTTGGGAAA
Source organism: Prostheceraeus crozeri (assembly GCA_907163375.1). Lineage (NCBI taxonomy): Eukaryota > Metazoa > Platyhelminthes > Polycladida > Euryleptidae > Prostheceraeus > Prostheceraeus crozeri. The sequence continues at coordinate 432,294 of CAJQUW010001560.1, forward strand.
GGTAAGGTAAAAGCCTTCAACATGATCCGAAAGAATGCAAAATTCAGGGATACTTTCATTCTTCTAGGCCAGGAATTGATCGTATCGGACGAGCTATTTGATTCCATACAAGAGTTCACCTGTAACATGTATTGCCGCAGCACTAAAGCAAAAAACGTGAATGAATTACGGTACGACATGTTCTGTTCAAAAAAGGGTGATTATCATCTGGGCAGCTTCCACCTTGTCAGGATGCATTGTTTCAGCATACAAGACGGGCCAACTATCAGGCAGCAATATGGCGACGCAGCCTTCAGACAAAACTGGAACTTCCTGAACCAACCGACAGTCATGGATGGCATCTGAGTGATGGTAATATGGAAATCATATGGTTGACTGTACCGCCAGCACCTGAGATTGTTCTCTCCCTTACTGCTTGCAATTGTCTACGTGTTTGTGCTAGAGATAGGTGCACCTGCATCGAGGTTGGATTACCCTGTACCCCAGCATGCAAACTTCAGAACTGTACTAACATATCAAATGATGACAGCGACCCAGTGCAGGAGAATGATGATTGTGACCTTGATAGTGATGAAGATTAATGAACTTTGACAGGGAATGGTTTCTTTAGATAAGTAAGTCAAAATTTCTGTAACTCAATAAAATAGATCCTTTGTTTCAGAAGTTACACTTTTTTAGATAACACACCTTTCAGACTTTCCGAAGATCAATGTCTCGTTGACCTTGACCCCCGAGGTCGTACGTCAAATCTTTTGGTACCAAACGATTCCCCATGTGAGACTTCCTATTAGTGTTTAATACATACCTAAGCTGTCTGAGCATTATTTAAAAAGTTATAAGACGTTTTTTGAAATATTTTATTCAAAATTCAAAAATCAATGACTGGTTGACCTTGACCCCGAGGTCATAGGTCAAATCTGTTGGTACCAAACGATTCCCCATATGCGACTTCCTATTGGTGTGTAATAGATACCTAAGCTCTCAGAACAACATTTCAGAAGTTACATGGATTTTTTGATAACACACCTTTCAGACTTTCCGAAGATCAATGTCTCGTTGACCTTGACCCCCGAGGTCGTACGTCAAATCTTTTGGTACCAAACGATTCCCCATGTGAGACTTCCTATTAGTGTTTAATACATACCTAAGCTGTCTGAGCATTATTTAAAAAGTTATAAGACGTTTTTTGAAATATTTTATTCAAAATTCAAAAATCAATGACTGGTTGACCTTGACCCCGAGGTCATAGGTCAAATCTGTTGGTACCAAACGATTCCCCATATGCGACTTCCTATTGGTGTGTAATAGATACCTAAGCTCTCAGAACAACATTTCAGAAGTTACATGGTTTATTATAAATTCTAATTTTGAAATCCAAAATGGCTGCCGTTTGAGCACAAAGCTACCGATCTGAAACGTCCAGATTGCCTTTTGGGACTCCCAAGACATCAGTCTAACTGAAATTCAAAACAATCGATTATTCAATTTGATCAATTTTGATTGGAGGGATAACTCTTCACACTCACACGAATGACCTGACTACAAGTCCTCGATGGCTGTAGCAATAAGCGACCCAGCCACTTCTAGTAGCGCCTAAAGGTATCTCATTCACAATGATTTTCCTTTGACTTCAAAATTCAAAGGGTATATTTCAATACGAAAAAACCCGAAGGCAAATTACAATGTTGACTTGCTGACGAAGTTTGCGACTATGACATCGCAATTACCCACGTAGATTTTTACAACAGCACGGAATGCTTCAATCAAACCGGTGATGCTGAAACGGGCATCCAATGGTGCTGCATCTTTTGACCAGAGAAAAAATGGGGGGGAGGACTGCACAAGAGCCGTATTGTGTAATAATATTTCCCCAAATGTTATAGACCTGTGGATTTCAAGAATTTTCATTATTATTTTTTCCGTCTGTCAACACTTTATGCTGATATCATGTTGACTTACATGTAAACAATAAAAAAAGACTGAGACGCTCTCAATAAAGGCGCCTTTTGACCTCCATTTTCTATTGTCTATGACATTAAACCGCACGTGCATTCGAAAGCTAGCAAAGTAGATGGGATTTCTGCTCGGTGCTCGCAGTCAAATTTTTATTATGCATTGCACCCTGCAATGCCATTTTCATTACGCCATAATGAAAAATACGAAATTAACACGATGTAAGTTAAGCCTTAACTTATTAAGTATGCTGCATAGAATTACAAAACTCGTCCTAAATTAGATATTATTAATTTTTTTTAAGTATAATTTTCAATTGCACATTTCTAGCCTACACTGCAATGAGACTATCTAAATTACAATTTCTACAGATGATGAGTCGTGGGCTACCCACCGATCATATTATTCATGGACCAACAGACCATTGGATAAAGGCAATAACAAATAACAATAACAACCTAAGCTAGCCTATATACACTTTAATATTCAATAAAGCAATTGATATCTTTATTGATGCGATATATTTGGCTATATAGCCTATACCCTTTCCATGTTCGAGTAGATACAGGCCCTATAAGGTATTTTAGAGGCATACGATATCTAGTTTCATGTTCAAGCTTTGTTAAAAAGCTTATACTACTATTCGGCTCCTGTGACGGCTAATTAGGTATATCATCATCGTGGTCTTATTTAATATAGCCTCGTAGTAGACTGGTTGCAGGCTAGGCCAATTTATATTTAGCCATTGAGGGAGATCTTTATCTAATTTAACCAATCCTGGCTATAACTTTATTTTATCTTTCAGGGATAGTCAACTCATGCAAAAATATATGACAAGTATGTTATTTATCATTATATTAGGCTATTATCATTTTTATTATTAACTTAAGTCGTTGCTTGTTAATGAAAACTAATTTGATGATTGTAGCAAGCCTCTAAAGGCCACACCGTTATCCAAAAAAACCCGTTCAACGGATCCAGGATAACCAGCATAGATAGAACCTGAATTTAAAGTCGGAGCCGGAGCCTTTCACATCAGTGTCGTGGAGCCGGAGCCGATGAGATAACGCATCGGCTCCACAGCCCTGATCTAAAGTTGCACGAATATATGTTTCTTTCATCTATCCTACCCCGCAAGATGCAAAATTAAATCGTGATGGAAGATGCACTTCATCATAATCTTGTATTAAATTTGATGAGACAGTTTAATTGCGACATGTTGAACGAAATTTTTACGCATAAGGCTTCCAGTAGCAAAATCATACGCTAAAAATATCAACTAATACCTAGTGGTATTGCACATGTATGACCGGTATTTCATTAAAGAATATTAGACAATATTTATATTTAGCCTACGTAAGCTATTATTGACAATGAATTGAAAGCATTTTCTTTTTCAGAGCTGAGAATGTTATGTACAATGCGTCCCATAAATGACTATAAAATTTGAGATAGAAATATCTTCTCTCGTATTTGGGCAATTTACCCGAATTTTTTACTATAGAAACTAGACAGTAGTTATGGGATTTATTTGAAACACAAAATTTTGTTTCTACTAGGGCTGCGGATTCCTTCGATTTTTTGACCGAGTTGGAGTTTGTGTCCATATTCTTCTGATTTAACTCTTTTATTCATATTGTGTCCATTTGGCAACATTTTGGCCCGCATCTTTTGACCAAAAGAAAGAGGAGGTCAATGCGATTCTAATGACAACTCTCCCAACCCCGTACGATGCCTAGAACGCCCGTAAATTGCATCTGAATTTTTTTAAAAAAACTTCAATTTTGAAAATAATTTTAGAACGAAATGGTTTAATCAGAGTGGTGGAAGACCCCTTACATTAGCATACTCATGATCTCATATCTTATAAAGCTTATATTAGGTGGACTTATCAGTTTGTCTTTGTGCAGGAATCCTTAGGTCTACCACGTTTGGTTTACTATACCAATGAATTATACGGACACGGAACTCGTATGTGGACCTTTTGCAGTTATCTCACATATTTCGAAACAGACACCCGATCAACTTTGAGGTACAGATGCTGCTGGGTTAAGAGAATGCTTTATCTCTATAAACTAGAGACCTAATCTCAACACGAAGACATCTAGCGGCGTTCATCACTTAGAAACAGTGAAACTTGTCAATTTTTTGTGATGGACTAATTATGGTACGCTGACTAGATTTTTTCCTTTTGAGATTTGATCAATAGCTTATCAAAATGAAATTCTCCTCTTACCGTGAAGCAACCGTATCTCGCGGATGAAGTTGATCGGATGTCTGAATCAAAGGATGTGATCTGAGGTACAAAACATAGCTGTCTGCAAAAATGTCTACACGTTTTTACGTAAGCCTTTACCATGCAGATTTTGCTGTTCACGAACCCTGCCATTGCATCCGATAACCTCCGTCACTTGAGGGAGGTTATGAATCCCTCTCTAAAATCTCCATGGTGATAAATAACAATTTTGCAGTTTGATCCCTTGATTATCGTGGAAAAATGCTAAAAAATTGGGATAGATTTTGTCGGATTCAGATTAGGCAGGATTCAGCATTTAGCCTGAGTCCAAGTTCGGCCAAAACCATCCGGTCCAAGTTCCCAGCCCTGATTTCTGCGAAATCCAAAAGTTCTGTTGCATGCATTTTAAATCATAGCTTATACCTACGTATGCATGCACATGAAAATAAGAAATATAAAAACTCAGCATGAAAAATAAATTACTTTCTATATACACTTCAGTTACACGATCACTGGCTCCATTACTGGCTCACAGTTATAATACGTGGTCACCAAAGATCACTCAATATGCCCATATTCACAATTTTGTAACTTTTAGGCAATCAGAGGGCTCTTATGCACATAATCAACTGCAACATGCTGTGCTGCATTCTAGATCTTGTTGGTCTCGCTGCAGGCACTTTTAATTTTCCAAATACCAGACGTCAACTAGCGCTAGGTGTGGAGATATTGGAGGTCAGAAGGTGAGAAAAACAACTGATCACATATGCACGCATATACTTAAACAGAATTTTGGATATTAGCATCGTATATCTGCAAACATCTTAAGAACATTGATGATTTAATCATTTGTCGGTCTTCCTTAGCAACATATTAAACTCAAGCAGTCTGCTGTCGAAATTGAATTTTATATGATAAAAAAATTTATTAAAATTGAACCACATGATTCAATATGAAAATTACGATTGAAAATGTGCTGATTGATTTTCTCATCGATTTTCAAATCGGCCAGAAGTATTATATTTTTCTTATAAAAAGTAAAATGTTATTATATCGTTTTTACAAATAACATAATAATTGCCTGCCTGTGCAAGAGTGAATTATAATTTTACTTTACTGATCCAAGTGGAAATTCTTTTTATTGCTACATCCTACGCGCAATTATCGGCGTATGTGCAAGTGGTAATTTTGTGTAATGCGTGATATTTTGTGATTGTTATCAAATGCAGTGTCTGCTATCAGGATTTTCATTGTAAAGAAGAATAATGTAAATACCAAGTTGCTAATATCAGATAAATTTTGCAGAAATGGATAGCAGTGATTATCAGAAAGAGTTCGACACATCTGAAAAGGTAAATATCTCTTTCATTCGATTTCTGTAATCTCTCCTCATTAGATGTATTCCCCTCAAAATGTATATTACAAAATTACAATTCTTCGATGGATATTTTCTTGTTTGTGTCATAATGGAACTGAGATATTTCTATATAAAGAAGAGAAATTTCCTTACATTGCGATTAAATTACAATATTTATTGCCATTTTAAAGTTAAGGATAGAGTACATTAATTTGACTGATACTATAAATCATTATAAAACTATTGTTTTAGCAAAATAATGCGTTTAATGTCTATCTATAGTCATATTTTCTATAGTCACATCAAATCGTAAATTTCGACAAATTTACAAAGCTTCTTTTATTATTGAATTCGCTACATTACATTCGGAACTGATTGGCTGATGGGAGATCAGTGTCTAACGTGAGCGGTCTGGTTTGAAGAGAGAGCGGCACCAGGCCGATGGACTCGACCTCAATAGGAACGACATCCTCTGCCTCTTCTCGAACACAGAGGCCACGTTCGTACCTCCATATTTTTCACACTATAAATGAAATAATGACCGAATCCTTGCTGAAATTGTATCCTCGCAGGAGCGACGGAGACGTGCTCCTTGCTAGAGTAATCCTGAAAATATCAGAAAAAGACGACGAGTTGGAAAAATTAGAAAGAGAAGAGCTGGTAGGAAGACGATTATGGAAGAGTACTGGCAATGAAGTATCAGCACGCTAGTCACGACACCTACAACATCGAAGTGATAACGACGTTTGACCCTAAGCCACCAATAACATGCAGGAAACCTATAAGTCGCCAACTCATTAACATACCGCTTCCTGACCAACCAATTGAAGATAAAGCTCGAAACATTGCCAAACATTCAGGTTTTGAATGGCAGCTCAATTGCTAAACCCCATGCCATAGATCACCTAATAGCTGACCTAAACTGTCACAACATACAATATGCCTTCATTACTGAAACACACTTGAAACAACATCATGATGAACAGATTATATCTCTTCATGGATGCAGCATTGTGCGGAAAGATGTAGAAAGAAGGAAGAGAGGAGACAAGACAATCTCCAATCCACGACCATCCACAGTTCACGTGAATACGAAGTTCTCTGGATAGAGACAAATCTCAATGCTACCGAATACATCATCGGAGTCTGTTACCATTCGCCAGAAAGAATATATACAACTCCATTATTAGATTACCTAGAAGCCAAATTATGTGAATTCAGAACACTTTACCCAGAGTACGTCATAATACTCGCTGGCGACTTCAACGAGCTCGACAACGACCAAATAGCGGAATATACCGGTCAAGTTGAAATAGTTCAAGCACCGACAAGAGGTAAATACAATGTAGCTATCAAGAGACAAATAACTATCTGTGTAGAATATACAGGGTGGCCATAAACTCGCGCACCAAGAGTTTAATTGATCTTTTCAAAGGAGAAAATGCATAATTGTAACCAAGATAATTAGGAAAATTACACAGTGCTTCTAGGTATTCAAAAATGTTCAAAATGCTGCCCACCAGCAACCACACATAAATCGAGTCGATGGTGAAAGTTATCGAACATTCGATTCAGCAAATCTGAATCACCGTTAATTTCCTGACAAGCATCACGAATTCGAGTTCGCAAATGATCCAGGTCATTCATGCGCACGGAATATACTAATTGTCTAGCGTATCCCCAAAAGAAGTAATCCATAGGATTCAGGTCGGGGGATCGATCAGCCCATTCGACTGTCCCCCTCGACCAATCCAAAGAACGAAGTTTTTATCCAGCCAGCTGCGCACTTTCAAGACAGTGTGGAGGCGCTGAATCCTGCATGACCCACTCAGGCCGGCCTTCTCCAATTGAGCTTAACTGAGGGATAAGTTCTACTTGCAACATGGAGGTACCTGTCACCGTCGAGCGTGGAGTCAAAAAAGAATGACCCTAAAACATGGTCTCTCCACAGACCGCATCAGACCATTAGTTTTGCACCACTGTGCTCTTTTGTAGGTTGCATCCAGTGGGAATTCTCTCGCGCATAACATCGGCAATTTTATTTGTTTACTTCACCATTCATATAGAAGTTGGCTCACTAAAGAGCACTTTCCGATGCACCATGTCAGAATATTCATCCAATCGGTATTTAAACCATGTCGACATTTTCATGCGTCGGTCAGAATCGTCTTCGTACCATTTTTGGAGCATCTGAAGTTTGTATGGATGAAAACGTTCTTCTTTGAGTATCTTCTGCATCGTGGAGCGGAGAACGTTGATTTCACGAGATGATTTACGTACGGATTTTTTTAGACTTTCTCAGTTTTATCGAGAATGGCTGCTCGTGTCGCATCAGATACTCTTGCACGTCCACTTCGATCTTTGTCGTCAACACGGCCAGCTTCTTTGAACTTCGCAAGTAAACAACCGACTGCCGTGTGACTAACATTCATTCCTTCATGCTTTGAATTGAACGTTTCAGCAACAGACCTAATTGTCGCACCCTTTCGCCCACAAAGTAAGATAATTTCAACTCTGTGTTCAATTGTCAAGGACATACTCGCAGATTGTGATTAAGAAGACATTGTCGCTTCCATTTATCTTGACTCCTTCGCTTCCGGAGTAATACTCACTTTGGCAGTCGCGCGGTCATCTGCACCAAATAATGTTCATTCATGAAGTTAAGAGAACGAAGTAGACTCCACATGCGCACGACGAAACCAGGAATTTCTATAATAGTATGACTGGAGCTTCAAGCTTGGACGTAGGTCAAATATACTTTGGTGCGCGACTTTATGGCCACCTTGTATATCAGCGAACCCCTTCCAATTAAGGTGTGTACGATCAAATCTATAGTTAAATCCAACCATTTAGCAATCATTGGTATAAGACCAGAAGTCCAATGAAAGCCCCAAAGTTCGAGTCAAAAAAGAAATCAGACTGAAAACTCTAAAAAGTGTAGCACGCTTCAAAGAAATCTTATCAACACTGAAGATGCCATATCAAACTGAGGAACACGATTTTAAGAAGTCCTGCGACGAATTCTGTGCAATATTAAGCTGAATAAAATAATACGTCACTGAGCTATGGAATAGTCCCTGAACAATGGAAAATATCGTCCCAATACCAAAAACAAGACATCTACAAACACCAAGAGACTTTCGTCCTATATTAATCACCCCCCTTCTGTCAAGAATGGTAGAGAGAATGATCAAATTCGGATATCTGAATCCAAAGCCAATTTCTGCAACCTTTTAAAGTCAGTATTTCTAATGACGAAGCTGGAAAGAATACAAAGGCGAACATGGAAGCTATTTGGAAATCATACGATGACGCATGAAGCAACTGAGACAAGAAAAGAGCAAATAAAGTCTTATTCAAGAAGATTCTTCGCATTGATGGGCACATTCTTCACAAATACTTATCGAAGCGCTTGCATTTTCTGGTGAATCGCAATCGCCTACATTAGAGACGATACTGGCTTCTTTCCGCATATTGCGAAATTAATGAATAGTCTAGAATGATCTATCTAGAGGAATTTTGAAAAACTGAAAATGTAGGCCTACACCGCACCATCATTGAACATTGATTATGGCATCTTTATTTTGCTATCGCCACTTACCTACGTTGCAACTTATGACTTCCATTTTCTAAGAAATAAATACTATTTTTATTATTATCATTTTCTATTGTAGGCAGTTTGTGAAATCAGTGAAAGATTATCCCGTTTGAGAAATGTTTCTGACATCGAGAAGAGCGAAATCGGAATGCTGAAATCTCGAATCGATGAACAATCGAATCTTATAATGATTTTGAAGAAGAGAGCGGATGAAAACCTCATAAGATGTCAAGCAGTCGAGCGAATTAATCAAGATCTTGAAGAATTTAGAGATCAAGCTAAAGATGATTTAGAAATGGAGTATAAACGTTACACCATGCTAGAAAAGCGATTCCAAGAATTGGCAGATAACCATGAGCAAATGATTCGGTTTAAGGTAATTAAGTGATGATTGATCGAATGGTTAGCTAATCTGATACTATCTAACTGACATTTCTTCTCTTTAGGATCAATATAAGAGACAGAACGAACAGTTAGTCAGAGAAAATAAACGCCTAATCGAAGAAAACAAAGCTCTCTTTAATTCAAAGATACAAGAACAAGAGCAGCAGATTTTAGCTCTTACACAAGATTTGACTGAGGCAAGGCGTATGCACAAGCATGTGGGAAGTGAGAAAAGGTGAGCAAATTTCAGTTTCTTAAACAAATGCTTTCAGGATTGTTCCGTGGAGGTAGAAGAATCTCTTTTACATGCTGTAAATGTCAACGCTCTGCTTTTTGTCCATTCATTGTGCATACTGATTGTCATTTAAAGTATGAAAAAATGAGATGCATGGACCACCCTGAATCAGAGCAATGTACCATTTTCTCTTTTTCAACAACTGTAGTCTGCTGCATATAGAATTGGTTTTAAATTCTTGATAATTTCGTGAATCAAAAAATATTGATTACGAAGAAAGAGCAGTCCATTTCGCATAGATCCTATCACACTTTAAATAGAAATACTAGTACAAGCTTGCACCCTCGTCAAGGATGCATATGTGTGTCACAAATGTTAGTCACGTATAACGCGTCGAAGTATGTTAACATCCACTTCACCATCGAATTCGTGTCCGATAAATCTTCCTGCGAGTGAGATTTTGAGCTCATTGAGACCACTGAGCACGTCCTTCCATTTCACCAGTCTTCCAAAATTGAGATGTGTTGCCAATCTTGATGTGATACAGTGCTTTCTCGGAAAAGCGTAGGAGATCTTTGGAGTCTAAAAATTGCCTTCTATTTTTTTTCAATACTGAAGTCAAGCTATAACGCAGCGTCTGACTTAACAGTGTTAGAGGAATTATTTGACGAAACAAATTTTCGGACAAAATTACGTATGTTAGTGCGCACTAGGGTAGCGTTAGCCTGTGCATGACATGGAACTATTTCACTCATCTTATTTCGATTTCCGTTGAGAACGGTGAGCCATGCATCTCACTTCACCATACCATTATTTGCTAGCCACGGGATCTTTATTTTACATTTCCTTACGTGCGCAAAGGTCCCAACGAACGAGTTGAATGTTGATTGAATGTCGAACGAGTCGATGTTCGAATGTTGATTTTTTTCTTTATGCATAACATCTAAATGAAATTCAAACGTAGCTAATGTGAGTGGTACATATGCAAACAGCGCGATTAAGTACGTTTGTTGCATTGTACCATAGACAGAATATTGTCGATGATGCTTTTAAAATTATTGAATTTTCAATTCATAAACGCGTGATTCTCCACTTTAATTATCACTCGTTAATCGCCCTTGGTATCAAGGATGTTTTGTCGAATCCGCTTGCCACTGGACGAAGTGTAGCGCGGTTTTAGCATTTTATGTAGTTTGGTAAATCGATATTTATTCATGTTATATGTACATACAATTGTACATGCTGTCTAGGTACAGTAAGTTAAAGGAAATTCAGCTCAATGGAAAAAGCAAACAATATACAACATCTTTCAAAAAAGCAAGCACGAAAATTTGGGATAATTAAATTGATTTCATTTCTCATATGGAAATGATGTAATCAGGTTAACGTCATTCCGTATTAAATTGAATCATTTAAATGATAGAAAGCTCCGTAATCGCCAATGCATAATTACTAATACAATGGTACGTATCAGAAATCATAGAGTAAGTATATATTTTTCAAGGTGGGAAATTGAAGTAATACTGTTGTTATTTTTTTATACGCCAATATATTTCAACGACTAGGCGTCGTTATGATCAGGGGACATATTACAATAAATTATAATCACTTGGTCTCTCTACTTGTATCACGTCGCTTATTAACTTATCTCTTACAAGAAGCGTCCGACTCCTCGACTTGTCTTCTTACCAGACAACCAAAGCTTGTATCGCTCATCTCCGTCGCTCAATATTTTGCATCGATTTTCTTTATATCGAGTCTCTTGAATGCAGCATACATCAGCATTTCTTCTACCAAGCATTTTTGCCACTTCTCTGCTTCTGCCGCAGAGCGCGCTTATGTTTGCAATACGAATTCTCATTAGGTTTAAATCATTTTTATTCTCCCCGGACATTCTTCGCACCCCTAGTCTACTGAAAGACTGCCGGTCACTCGGGGCCTTTTTTATATGAATCACTGCATATTGGAATAGATGGAGCAGAAACGTTTTACAATCGCATGCCCTTGCTGACACATGCCACAATTATCGGTGGTGGACCTAACCTTTTCACATCAACAGATGGATTACCCTGCAAGGCAGCAGACTGGCGGACAAATTCTGAGGCAGTTCAGGCCTTAACACGATAACCAAGGATACCGCCGCTGTTCGTTCGGGGCTGCTTATTCACGCAAGGCGTTTATTCGCAGCTAGCCATCCCTTTGATGGCCCTTCGCTATCCACCACCTGCTACCCGAGAGGCCCTGATGGCCCCTCTATTGTTAATCCTAATATTATAATATTGAGAAATCGTCCAAGAATGTCATTTATTTGTTTCAGGACATGCGGGACGCTAGCAACGTTTCGGGAACCCTTTTCATGTGACAGTGATTCACTACACACAACTTCTCAACTTTACTCTCAAACTTTATTGCTCTCCTTGCTTTTGAAAAGATAATATACTACACATAAACCTTGATTTGATCGATTGTCACAATTTCATTATACGAAATAGCACTTAAGAAATTTCTTAAAAGAAATAGCACTATACCAAATTGCGCAAATGTGATGTAACAACATTAAGAAATAGACGAGAGAGCATAGGCGCAAGCTTTTCCGCAATGCAGAAATTAGTCATAGTCATCCTCTGCATTCCTGATTCCAAAGAGACTTAGGCATTCTGGGCATATCGGAATACCATATTGCAGAACCATATTCCATTTGTGTCTGCCGTAACTAATCGTTAGTACTGAAAAAGCTAGACTTCCTCTTGTATCAGCAGTTGCTTGAATTTGATTATTTGAAAATGATTTTACTCTGATTAGACAACCTTATACTTGGAAATCATTCCTTTTGACAAATATACACACTATACTAGAAAGAAATGGTCAAGAAACTCACTGTCAATCTTATGACTTGATCAACAGAAATTGGAGACTTCACCATGTCTTGATTGAAATTGCAGTTATTTAACAACAGTGAAGTTTCAGCAATAGTATCGCACCCTGAATAAATCGCACCCCAAGCCTTACAAGTTAAGCTACACAGGGCTTACCTAAATTTTCTTATCTGCTAACCGGCTAAGGAATTTTAACCGCGTCCATCCCTGATCGCTGTGCCAAGCACATAGTCACTTTGTCATGGAGACAATATTTTAAATTAATAATGAACTTTATAGAAAAAATTTCATTCAAACTATCAATGCCATACATATTGTACGTATAAGTAAACAAATACATTGTGTTCTATCTATTGTGTTCTTCAGCGTTATTGTTTACTTATCTGGTAATTTATTTATTTGATTTACCAACACTTATCTATCATTTATCTGTTCTGATTATCTGTTTCTTTTGTTGATATCGGTCATCATTTTACCAAAATATTATGAAGCTCTTAGTGAGTGCAATGGTCTGTATACTGGTATATATATAGTGGCGAGATCTTTGATCTTCGAGTGCTTTTTAAGTGGAATTCGCTGCTTGGTAGATTTTAAAGGGCTGGTAGCAACAATTGTAAGGTACTGCATATCAGAAATCAAAACTATATTTCCAATGAATGAAAACACGTATAAGTCAGGTTATAGCATATGTATGACAGGTTATGCGATGACAAGCATGGAGTACATAAAATGACATATTTGCAGAATGACAATGAAACTAGAAGTGAGATATTTACAAATTATCACTTGAGGGAGAATGATAGACGTTGAATAGCTATGTCTGGAAAGAGAGGACAATTCATTTAATTCTGTACGTAAGTTGATAGGTATTTTCGATACTAGCATCAATTGGAATGATATGCATCAGATTTTCAATCATTTAAGACAAAATGCACAATGTTGATGAACGGCATTCATAAAAGTTTGCTTATTAATAATCTTGACACCCTTCTCGCCCAGTTAGTGAGTCCTAATATGTGAGAGGCCCGGAACAAAAACACATGAAAAGTAAAACGAAATAATCATCAATGCGTACATGTACATGTAAATGATACTTCGAATTGTCTTACCTGCAATAGGATCGGTTAATGAGAATGTTGCACAAGTTTGATATACGTTTCGGACCTCTCGATGCATATAAATATTAATCGCACTGAAAAAATGACATTTCAGGAAATGCGATCAGCTCTTTACTACTAATAACTCGTTTCATCTGTTTCCCTAGAGCTGATGACTTATCCGTGTTTTATTGTAACTAAAATAAAGTTTAATGAATTTTATAGTTTTGCATGTAAGGAGATTAAGTATACGATTAAGTCAAATCTTGCTTTTTCATATACATTGTGAAGTATATTCTTTATTTTATATGTGGGTTGTCTGAAGTGTCTGTGGTACAAATCTTATTTTGAAATGTTCATTAGATATCCTTATACATCTTTTATAATGTTCTGCATTTTTAAACTTTCGACCTTCGATTTCAAGAAAGTGTTCCAATGGTTGACTTGTATTCTGTCACAGCCGTATAGGCTACTTTTATCCCAGGTAACTGCTGCTATAGGCCGATCTACCATTACGATCTTTAGATTCTCTTATAGCTGTCTATATGATGATTGTTTTCTTATGACTATTAATATTATTATTATGAATTATTATTTAAACATTTCATTTTTATTTACAGGATGGCCGCCAACAGGAGGTTCTTCATACTTCAGTTGATGATAAAAACAGCTTTCGTCTCTCCTTGAAATTTATTGACCAGATTAAAATAGTTAATTAAAAGATATGTACAACCCCTACGCGTTTCAAGCGTTCGCTCTTCCTCAGGGGGTAATTCGCTAAAACCAACTGATCTGGCCGCTCATGTGGGCTGCTTATATACAATGCTATCGGTTGAGAGATGTTTAAAATACCGTCAACTCTTTTCTTCGATTGATTTTTGGAATCAACTGTTTAATGTAGCGAGCTTCAGTCAGTCTAGTGTCCAATGCATCTTTGCACTTATCAAGAATTTCAAGGTCAAAATCAGTCAAACGTTTTGATCTACATTTCAGACAGTGCTCTGCCATAGCACTCGAATCAGCATTACCTTTATCTACAGCACGCTTGTGTTCATTAAAACGATGCTTAAAAGGACGCGAGGTTTGACCAATATAGAGATCTTTACAATGATGGCAAGTAAATTTGTATACCAAAAACCGATCTGTACACTTCATCTTATTAGGCAAACTCTCACAAACAAGGCAACTTTCGTGTTTTTCTACTTTTTGTTTGAATTTCAAGGCATTATATAAAGGTTTATTAGGGGAGCTAACAAGATTTATCGGTAACTCGTATTTTTTAATTAATTTGCGGATATTACGATCAGTTTTATCGTTACCAAATCCGAGTTTTAAATACGTACTTTTTTTGCGTATTTCTTTGCATCTTTTACTACTTTTCTTATGTTTTCGTTTCATTGAAAATCCATTTTTACTTAATTTAGTTTCAAGTTTATTAAAAGCTACCTTGCAATTAGCTTCGTTGCTACATCTTCTCTTTACGTAGTTGATGCTATCATTTACGTAATTGTTTTTGATATGGTTAGGTACGTAACTATCGCTGCGCAGTGAAATACCCGAATGTATTTCTTTCTCAAACCATTTATAATTCATACTGCCTTGTTTCACCGTGATGCTTATGTCCAAGAAATTAAGTGTATGGTTTTTTGGAACTTCCAGAGTAAATTCAATATTATCATCGATGCCATTAAAAGTTCTTAATATTACATCAAAGTCGAAGTCTTTGTCAAAGGGACCCATAATTACGTCATCAATGTATCGAGCATAAATGCTTGGAGATATATTGTGCTGCGATTTCAAAAGTTGCAGAGCTTTACTTTCAATAATACTATGCATAAACAAAACCGCAAAAGGCGGACTAAAATGGGCTCCCATAGGACAGGCTTTAATTTGAAGGTAATTTTTGCCATTATATTCGATCTCGTAGTTAAAACATGCAAACTTGAGAATTTTTTCAATTGATTCTAAATCAATGCCAAAGTTATTTATTTTGTTCCAATTTTCCTTCGTAAACTCTATGACTGCCAGAATAGCATCCATGATCGGTATACTTGGGTATAGGTTTTTCACATCTAAGGATATAAAAATTGAATTTTCAGTTATTGGGAAGTTATTGCTGTATAACCGCTCAATAAGATTTTCAGTGTTTGTGATGGGTGAAGGGACTAAGGTCATAAGTTGAGACACGATTTTGCTCAATAACCAGTCTACTTTATCCGTGGGATTATTTATGCACGAGGCGATCGGCCGCAAAGGATAGACTCCGTCATTCGCCATTTTATGATCTTTCAACGTAGTCCTAAAAGTGGCTGGTTCTGTACCACAACTTAGTAATTTCTCGATTTCTTGTTTTTTTAGATTATTTTTGTAAACTGATCTAATAATTACATTAGCCTGGGTTTCTAACTTTGCGACGCTAGACTTTTTTAGCTTTTTGTAGGTATTTTCATCATTCAATATCTCTTCGGTGCTTTTTGTCAATGTTTCTCTTTCAATGACTTGTAGTCTGTTAGTCTTATCTGTAGGAACCACAGTAAGGTCATTTTGTTCTAGAAACTTACGAGTAACAATTATATCTTTTTGAATTTGCTTGTTTTGCTGTTTCTGAGACTGTATTAGCTTCATCACCTCAGCACGAAAAAGCTGTAGATTAGTTTCTTGGTTTTCGTTCATTCTAGGAGGCAAATTAACTTTATTCTTACTAAATGGAACACTTATGTTCCGCTCATCCGAGCAATCATTTTCAAACACTGTACTCCATCTCATACGATAAATAAGCCTGTCTAACTCTTTTTAACATCACTAACAAAGTGTTTGTTAACATTATGAGACACTCTGAATTTAGGACCTTTTTCCAAAAGGTTATTAAAAGTTGACTGCATCCTATCATCTCCACCAAAGGAAACAGACTCATCGAAAACAAGACTAGTTCTCAAATGCTCCGAAGAAGGACACAGAAAGTCATCCTCGTACTGAAAAGGAAAAGTAGGAGCTCCATCAACACAGTACTTCTTGAGAGGTACAGGATACACTTAACAACAGGTTGATTCCAAAAATCAATCGAAGAAAAGAGTTGTCGGTATTTCAAACATCTCTCAACCGATAGCATTGTATATAAGCAGCCCACATGAGCGGCCAGATCAGTTGGTTTTAGCGAATTACCCCCTGAGGAAGAGCGAACGCTTGAAACGCGTAGGGGTTGTACATATCTTTTAATTAACTATTTTAATCTGGTCAATAAATTTCAAGGAGAGACGAAAGCTGTTTTTATCATCAACTGAAGTATTTCATTTTTTAGACATATATTCCATATGCACATATTCCACTGTACCTTCGAAAATCCGCCGATGCAATTGAATCGGTATCAAATTACTTTTATTTTTGACAGCGGTGAATGACATATTTTTCATAATCTCATGTTCGATGAGGTCGAAGTCCAGGTCAAGGTTGACATTTAGCTTATAATGACTGAAGACATTAACCAATACGTAGAATTACACATAAGTATCTCAAAAACGGCTGGAAATCGAGCTAGATTTTGACTTCCTTCTTATTAATGAAAATATTGTAATGCGATACCATTATGTATTATTCTTCAATTTAGTATACGGCGAATCTACTACTTGACTGCTTTCACGGAATGAAAAATTGAAAAAAATCAAGAAAAATATTTTACGACATGTTTAAATACAATTTCAACATGTTGAACACCAATATCATTCTAGAAAGCAAACTTCTATTTTATTCCCGGCCCGAGGAAAATTTGCTGTTGCTTGTCAATCATAACGAAGTTTGCGTCGATCATAGCGAGAATGACGTCGATTAAATAATGCTACGTCCATCAAACGAGGTAGTTCGCATAGCATAATCGATTTATCAATCTACATTAAGCCTTCATTCATTAAGCAACATATTTAGATGGTGAGTTGATTAGACATGTTCCTGTGATACATATATACACGTATATACCGGTTGGCCAACATCGACGTCGATCATTGCGAATTTGTCGCCGCAACTCAATAAAAAATTACTGATAAGGCAGCTACGAATTTGTAAAATAGTGTAAAAGTACAAAAATTTCTATGTTCCCATTTTTCGCAAATTTCATCACTATAATTTCTGCAAGAACTGAAATTTAGCCAGTCTACAGCAACGTTTCTGCTCATGGAGATTTAATTATCTTTAACTATTAAGCATTTAACAACAATGAGATTAAATACACGATAGATCAGACTGCCATGCAAAAGATGTGCGGCTGGTAGGATTCGAACCTACGACCAAGGTTAACTAGACCTGTGCTCTAACCAACTGAGCATGCACTAGAAGAATAAAACCTATTGACTCAGGAAAATTCATTTAACTCTTGAAATCTGGTAAATCTGGCCGGATTTGGCAATTTCAAATCAGATGTACCACTTATTACAAATGCAATCTTGCTGCGACCACTGAAATAATTAGGTTCTTAAGAAGACTTAATGCTGCATTATACGTGCTTCACACCACATGATCGAAATTGCAGTTGTTAATGGCAATCAGGCAAAAATCGTCGGGTGAATGGGTTTTTAAACAAATTTTAAGCAGCTCTGATCACTCTTATCTCTAGAAACATGCATGTGTCTACTAGTTGCAGCAATAATGTTATACAATTGTCTCTTTCACACAAATGACCTGATTGTTTAATTGGTGAACTTTACATTCGCAGATCAATTGAAGAATTGCTGACATCAAACTGCAAGAATCTGACGAAAGAAATAGATAGAAACCAGAAATTGATATCCGAACTTGAGTCAAAATTGAAGAAAACTGAAGCTGAGGCAATGACAGCAAGAGAAGAACTTAAAGCTGCGCAGTCGAATAGTTCAGGGCGGTTGGACGCATTACAAAAGGAGAAAGATGAGATGTTGGATCTGGTTATGCAGCGCGGTAAACTTGTGCAGGTATGGCATTAAGTAATTACATTTAATATACACTTTCCTATTGTGCTAGCCTCAAACAGGGTGTCCGCGGTCGGGAATTGCAGATTGACTTAGCGTCAATCACACATCTGTGTTTAACCCATAAATCTGATAATCACACTGATGTCAATTTCAAAGTTCCTAATTTTGCCAACTTGCGGAAGTTATGTGGATGATGAAGACTATCATGAGTCATCAGTCCTACCGCAGTATGTGATGGCATTCCAGGTATTCTCAAAGTGATGTTCCCAGACAGTGCCACAGCAAATTCTTTCATGATGGGCCAAGATGAAATTGGATATTCTATCTGCTGTGGATTAGCTCCTTTCTTCAGAGATCAACTTCTTCAATCTATTTGAAACAGTGAGGACATTGTTGTGTGTTTTGACGAGTCTCTAAACCGTGAATTCCAAAGAGGGCAAATGGATTTGCTCATTCGCTATTGGAGCGAAAGGAACATTGTGTCAACTAGGCATTATAATTCAGTTTTTCTGAATCGTACAACCGCGGCGGATCTTTTGGATGCCTTTAAAGAAGGTTTGGATCCCATACTCCTGAAGAAAGTAATGCAAATTTCCATGGATGGACAATCCGTTAACCGAAAATTCAACCGAGATTGAAACGTCTCGTGATTCACCATGCTTGGTTGATACAGACAGCTGTGTTACACATCATCAATGGATCTTTTCACAGTGGACATTTGGAAACTGGTTGGAATACAAGTGCATTTCTGAGAAACATCTATTGGCTTTTCAAAGACTGTCCAGCGCGACGAGCTTAATATATGAGTGTGACTGATTCAGATCTGCTCTCCTTGAAGTTCTGTGCTGTGAGATATTTAGAAAATGCTGCTGTGGCAGATAGGGCATTGCAAATCCTACCATCTCTTAAGAAATGGGTTGATTTTAATGGACAGAAATCAAGTAGTGAAGCTTTTAAGCATGTGAAGGCTTACCTCAATGACCCACTTCTTCGTTGCAAACTTCATTTCTTCAAATCAGTGGCATTGCTGATAGAACCTTTCTTATCCAGATTTCAAAGCAATGAATCCTGACTGCCATTGATGTACGATGCACTGAAGGATATCATACAGTCTTTGCTGTCGCGTTTCATGCTGAATCACTTTCTAAGCTCAGAATATTGAAAGAGGTTGATTTGAAGTCAGACAGTGTCCTTCTTTTGAGGCCCAATTTTGGATTTGGTGCAGCGTCGGTTATTAGAAAATCTGAGGAAAGACAAGAAATCTGTTTTACACTGATTGCTGTCGGTTCTATTCCACGATGGAATTCACGTTTGCTTGTGAATTACAATTTTTTGATATATTCCAGTGCTATTTCACCAAACCTGATAGGAACAAACGTAAGTCTTTCCGAAAAACGTATGCAAAAATTGCTGGAGATTTTGATAAAACAAAATCGAATATGTCCACAAGTTGCTGATTCTGCCAAACTACAATTCTGTTTGTGTTTTCAAGATCAAGTATGTATGAGGGATATTCGGCTTTATAAAAAAAGAACGGCTTGATGAATTTTACTTCAGTAATTTTACTTCGGTAATAGTAGCGAAAGACGACTTGTGGTTTATTGTAAAGAATGTGCTGCTGTTTTCGCACGGAAACGCGCAAGTAGAGAGTGAGTTCTCTATCAATAGAGATATGATAGTCGAAAATTTAGCTGAATCATCTTGGTTGCGCAAAGAGTTGTTTATGATGCGATAGCAGAAGCAGGTGGGCCTCTGTCTGTGACCATTACCCCATCGATGATGAAAGTCTCGGACATGCTCGTCAAAGATATCGCTGGGCTTTGGAGGTCAAAAGAAATAGGGACAAAAGTCAAGAGATCACATTCAAGAGGAAGCGGGAAGCGGAGGCGACCCTCGCGCAACTACAGGCAAAGCGAGTGGATCTGCGGACATAGTAAACGTCATCAGATGAACTGATTAGAAAACAGATTGAAAGTGTTTCACAGATTGCCTCACAGAAGTGAAAGTAACTAATTCCGTTTTGTTTGCGATTTAAAAACTAATAAAAGTTTAACCGTTGTTTAGTCTCATAGACAACACACCCTGTGCACCCTTGCACATGCATGATTATCAATTATTTGATAGTAACATTTTTAAAGCATATATTTGAATTTTGGAAAAAATCGGGAATTTGGACATCGAAATGCCGCGGACATCCTGCACGAATGTTGTCTCACATGCATTAGTTATGGTCCTTAAAAGAATTGCACCCCAAAATTTTTGGCCTCGTCCCAGACCGTTTCATAATTTATAAAATTTGGCGCGCCTCAGCGATGTGCCACTGAGGTCAAGGTTCGGCCCGTTCTCCTGTTTCACTCACATGGCTCAGTGCTGTGCCAGTGAGGTCAAGGTTCGGCCCGTTCTCCTGTTTCACTCACATGGCTCAGTGCTGTGCCAGTGAGGTCAAGGTTCGGCCCGTTTTCCTGTTTCACTCACATGGCTCAGTGATGTGCCACTGAGGTCAAGGTTCGGCCCGTTTTCCTGTTTCACTCACATGGCTCAGTGCTGTGCCAGTGAGGTCAAGGTTCGGCCCGTTTTCCTGTTTCACTCACATGGCTCAGTGCTGTGCCAGTGAGGTCAAGGTTCGGCCCGTTTTCCTGTTTCACTCACATGGCTCAGCGCTGTGCCAGTGAGGTCAAGGTTCGGCCCGTTTTCCTGTTTCACTCACATGGCTCAGTGCTGTGCCAGTGAGGTCAAGGTTCGGCCCGTTTTCCTGTTTCACTCACATGGCTCAGCGCTGTGCCAGTGAGGACCAGTCCGTCCTGCTTTTTCCTTATTGCAATTACACGACCTACCCCTGTGTAATTTACGGTTTTGTCTCGCTTTCTTGTGTAAGGTCGTCTGTGTAATCATGCCTTCTTTCAAAATTAGCCCGCAGCATCGACAGGGAACTAGAGATTTCTTGGCAGGAATAATCTAGCACAAATTTCACACTTATGTGCAAACTGAAACCATGAAATTCCACCTTATTTCGCAACAAGAACTAGGCATAATTCATACTACAATGCATTGTATGTGAGAGCGGCACATCATGTACGAGGCATAAGACATCCAAATTTTATCTGTGATAATCGATGTGTGTGTGTGATTTTTGTCTCTGTGTGTGTATCCGTGGCACAGTGGCTAAGTGCTTGTCCTAGCGATCTTTTGGTCCAAAGGTCAAGCCCCGAAGGTGTCATTGGAAGTCGGCAGGAAGGGCATCCAGACTAAAAGTACTACAGCGCTCCATAAGTCTGACTATGTCAACACCGTCCAAGCCCCAAGTATGGGGAGTAGTGACGTAAAAGCTTCAGAAAGCTTCATGTGTGTTTATTGTTGCAAGTTTATTGCCTTATGAGGTGAACCGAATGACCAACAACTTTAATATGGAATGATATTCAACATCTGGCCATTTTCAGCAAAACTATACGTGTATTTTTTTCTCGCTTGTCATTTAGTTGCGATCGATTTTCAGAAAGGGTTTGACAAGATGTTGCACAAATTGTTATGTGAAAAAGTGAATGGCAATAATTTTGACAATTTTATTTAGTCGTTTATTCATAACTATCCATCGAACCGTACACAAAATGTTCGATAGAAAAATTGTGCTAGTAATTGCGTAAATGTAAATAGTGACATTCCTCAAGGATCCGCAATAGGCCCGTTTTTGTTTTCGTTTTTCTCAGATATTGAGAGTGAATCGAATCCTGAAAATTCAATTTTGGTCGTTAGTTATGAGGATGATTTTACACTTTTTACATCAATTTGTAGGAGATCGACGGTGATTCCCTGACAGACACGTCTTCGATGCTGAAGAAATGGGCTACTAACAATCAGATGAATATAAGCATTGATGAATGTCAACAAATGTTCATCACTTCTAGTAAAAACTTCAACAGTGATACTTTTTATCTTGAAAACAGATGTGTGAAAATGAGTAACTTTATATGTGTAACTTTGTTGAGCTGTGAATTTTGAAGTATTTATCGGAATTGGGTGGTTCAAGATTTATTTTAATGCTCATGATATTGCTGTTTGGTTTATCTACATATTTTTCACTTGTGTTTGGTAGGTGGTCACTCGCCAAAACGCTGACTTCGATCGTTTTTTCCTACTTTTTCATAGTAAGTGTTGGTTTTCAAGTTGATTTCTATTGCCAAGATTTATGTAATAGATGATTGATGATTTTGAGGTCATTATAGAACTAAGTAACCGAAGGCCGCCAGGCCGGAGGTTAATAGGTTCTATATGACCGAAGTAAATCATCCATTATCTATTATAATACATGCCATAGATATATTTCATAAGAGGTGAACAATTTCCATTATTACCTCTGTATACGGATATCTCCAATAATTACCTCTAAACATGGATATCTTGAAGTCTGCATCTTTACATTTCTTTATCTTATATTTAAAAAATGGATGATTTTATTTATCTCATGGAAGATGAACAAGAGCAAATGGTAGCCAAGAGCAATTAGTCGAATGTGCAAAAATTGTGCATACATGTATATCTAAATAGATTCTATTTTAAAATTCTATTCCTATAGTGCGTTGCATCAGATAAAGTGATATGCAAAAATGAAACATTGTATTCTTGCATCTCGCATTTGAAGTGGAAGGTCAATACATTGGCAAGATGGCTATTATGAATTTTGATGCTCTTTTAAAAGGCATAATTTCTGGGGTTTGATATACAGGGTGACTCAAAAGTCTTAATCGGGTTTCAAATTAAGATTTCTCTGTAAGTATTTGCACTACAAACTCAATTTTTCGTTTATACTGTAGAGGAAGAACCAGAATTTCCAAAGAGACTTGCATTTTTACAATATATGCTGGAAGTGAGCTCCGTTAACTTCATTACAAAGAATGACTCTTTTTTGAAAGTTTTCAAAAGTCTTGTTGATCGTGACTTTCGTCACGGACTGGACTGCTTCTGCAATCTTCACTCGCAGTTCTTCGTTGTCTGTTGGCCTATTCTTGTACACCATCTCCTTGATATGACCCCACAAAAAATAATCAAGAGGCGTCAAACCTGGGCTCCTAGCTGGCCAGTGGATGGGACCGTTCCTGCCAATCCATCGATTAGGGAATTGGATGTTGAGAAATTCTCTCACATTCAGACCCCAATGAGGAGGAGCGGCATCTTGTTGGAAGACTGTCGTGGAAAATCTTTGTAGTCTCTTCAGTTCAGGAATGAAATAATCCCTCAGCATCTCGAGATAGGAGTCTTTCGTCACCGTTGTTTCAAAGAAGTAAGGTCCGACGATCCGGTCGCAAAACATGGCCGCCCAGACCACCAAGCCTTTCGACTTTAGAGGAATCTCGTCACATAAATGTGGATTCTCATAGTCCCAAATCACACAGTTGTGACTGTTAATTTTGCCATTCAGATGAAAGATGGCCTCGTCAGAAAAACATAGCTTGTGGATGAAGCTGGGATCATCACATAGCCGGCTAATTTCTTCACAAAACTGAAGCCTTGGTTCATAGTCGTCTGGCAACAGTTCATGAACACGGGAAATGTGAGATGATTTCATGCCAATTGTTCGCTTCAGAGTACGTCGAACAGTCTCGCGTGGCATGTCAAGCTGATTGGCTGCATCCCGCACCGACGATCTTGGATTGTTCTCAAACTCCTCTTTCACACGTAAAACATCATCCTCATCAAGGGATGGGCGACCACTTCGCTCAGCATCTTGGACAGAACCCGTCTCAGTAAATTTCTTAAACACAAGTCGGAATGTGCTTTCAGAAGGTGGCTTTGATGTGAAATTTCTTTGCCACTCCCGTCGGGCGGTAGTTACGGACTCATGCTTAGCCATAAGCAACACAACGTTGATCCGATCTTGCACAGATAACATCATTGGTTTCTATAATAGAAAAGTGAATATCAGCAGCTATTAAGTACTAAACGGTTTCCGAAATCAGTCTTTTCACAGATATCTATGCCTATGCTTCAATTCAACGACATTTTGACGTCATGCATAACTATTGAGCTAATGTAGAAGTTCGATAATTATCATAAGGACCAATCACACATTAATGGAAATGGATAGCTTAGCATTCTTCTTTGTTGTCCTTCTTCATTATGCCTTCGTATTAACTTCCCGCTATTATTTCAATGGACGCATGTGCATTAAGTCTTGTTCACACTTAGCAGGTCACTTGATCAATCAAATTTAATGATGAAGTATTAGCATGTGGTTGTAGTCAATGAGAAACAAATCGTAAGCGGACAATGTTTCATACCATTTGATAAATTGGTTGACCTCCATAAAATGAATGAGCAAGTAGTTCGACCTCTAACTTGATTTTTTTCACAAATTGCGATATGTTACTAAAATTCTTGTTCTTCCTCTACAGTATAAACGAAAAATTAAGGTTGTAGTGCAAATACTTGCTGAGAAATCTTGACTTGAAACCCGATTAAGACTTTTGAGTCACCCTGTACATGTATTTTGGAATAGTGAATGGTTGTCAACATAACGTTCTGTCTAATTTTCACAAATTATAATCAGCATTGCAGAAGGTTGATGTATTTATTAACGCAGCCAAAATGATATTTGACGGATTGTGATAGAATATATGAACAATGAAAAAGTTGCAGTCGAAAAAGCAGGCAGGATACCTGGCGGAATTTTGTAGAGGAATGCAATGTCAGGCTGTCTAGTGCGTCATTTTTTTCATTTTTTTGGTAACATGTCATTTTATTTCATTTTTTGCTGCTGCTGTCATTTTTTTCATTTTTTCTTCGAAATCATGCATTCTCAAATAGATTTTCGTAAATTGCCGACTACTAGCCTAGTTCAAAATTTATCCTGAGATATCAGCTCTCCACTTTTTGGATTTTATGATTTTGTTGACTAATGCACTGAACTCCAGATGTCGTATAACTTGATGGAGAATCATTAAACTTCCGCAACACTCGCTATTCATTATCTTATGGGTGATTTTAATAAATCAACGAACCACAGGAAACATCCTGTAACAATTAACAATAAATGTAGAGTGTAGACATATTTCATTGTATTTCCCTTCGATGATTTCCCTTCTTGTCATTTACTCGTAAGTCAGTTAAAAAATACCTGAGGTCAGTATTTTGTTTTTGTTATAAATGCTGCTCGGATGATTCCACTTGAATTAGCCAAACATTGACTTCGGACCTATGTTCTATGCAACCAAGTCCGTGTATGCAACACATAAAACAAGAAATGAGAGGACAATTTTGCTTTATTCGTGTGACTTTGTTATCATCGTTCAACAAGTGTGACTTCGTTTGTTATCATCGTTAAATTAGTGTGACTTTAAACACAAAATAGTGTTTGAATTAAATACAAAACAATCCATAAAAAGAGCAGAGATTGGATCGAAGCGAAAGTGTGCATTCGAGAAACTTATGAACAATGTTAAAAATCGAGAGAAGATGTGAAGCCATGAACTATATTTGCAATTATTCATTTTGATTGGTTTTGTTATTCTATCACCAATGTTTTTATTTTGACTGGATGTTGAGCATGTACAACTTACGTAGGTAATGTTAAGTGAGACATCGATATCTAAAGACGGTATACAGTGATGGATAATTAATGATGCATTCATTGTATTTATTAAATCTCTACATACGGATACACGATTTTGATGTGTACGATTTTTTTAACCTTAAGATTTGCAGCGTGTAATCTTTTGAATGATGACTGTCAGACATGTTGTTTGGATGAAAATGCTGCAGGAGTCAATTAAAATTTTCATTATACTATTGCAATGATGAAAGTGATACGCTATATTGTTCGATTCTTAGTGGATACTTTATCATTTCTTTCATTTTTCCGCCCACAAAAAATTCATTTTTTTTCATTTTTTTCTTGAAAAATTCGTCATTTTTTCTCATTTTTTGACTTTCTATTCGGTAGACAGCCTGCAATGTATTTGACTGATCACACTCCACGTAATAACGACGGAAGCAACAAGAGAAAAAGTTCTGTTTATCATCCAAAGAAGCACTAGCTCCACACCGTCTGATAATGTCTTGAAAGTGGCATGTGGTTGATCTATCTCACTACAAAATATATGTTGTGCAGTCAAAGAGATAAAAAAAGTTCTTTCTGCATGCATCATCCACGGTGGAACTATATCTGCAACTTGTACGTACAAAGAATGACAGTTATCGAGCTTGGCATCGTTCAGCAAAATGGTTGCCCTCAATGAGCTTACTAACAGACATTAATTACCTCAGCAAAAGCATAGTGATAGATTGCTAGTCCATAAGAAAACTTCTCAATCCTGTCAAAGGTAGAAATCCAGAGATGATTCTGTTACTTCTCTATTACGCTTATCACCATCACCTATATCGTTGGAAAATTGGTAAATACTCGTAATCTAGGTAATTATGGCGCTATATAACGAACTGATTGTGGGAATTATTAACCTGTAGACAGATTAATGGTTGCACAATCTTCTTTGACGTTGGTACCGCGTTTCTGCAGGCCTCGCTCTCATAGTTCGCTGTCTCAACTTCTGTCGAGTGTTGACTTGGTCTGGATGAAGACCTGTCGCTATCAGGTCTTGGTGAATGGCGTCGATCCATCTCTGCTTCGGCCAGCTTCTTGGTCTTCTCCCACGGACGTTCAGATTAAACGCGCTCTTGGCTGTTGTTTCTTAGCTGGCACGTAGAAGATGCCCGTACCATTTCAGTCGACATTCTCACATCTTCTCCGGGATCGGTGCTACGCCGCAAAGTTTCCGTATGTCTTCGTTACGGATGCGGCTACGTTGTGTGACACCGGCTATTCTGCGCAGCATCTTTTTCTCCATGGCGGCCAATTTCTGATCCGATTCTTTCGTCATGGGCCAACACTCGGAACTGTAGATGGCAACCGGTCGCACAACTGTCAGATGGTCATTGATTCTGCGGTCACTAATCTTACACTAAACACTAAAACTAACACGTTCACCTTCTTAAGGTTTCCCGTCTACATGCATGGTGGAGTTGTCACCTTTGTCGGAGGTCAAATATGCCGTTTTATTGGTATTAAGACGAAGTCCATGCTGTGAGAGCCGATCCTTTCAAGCTCGGACTTGCTCTTGTAAGTCATCCTTGCTCTCGGATGCCAGCATCACGTCGCCTGCCTACAAGAGTGTCTACGGTATGGGTGACTGGAGGTCCTTTGTTACCACGTCCATTATAAGGATAAACAGCAGCGGGTACAGTGCTGAACCGTGGTGTACTCCAACTGAAACGGCGAAGTCCTTCGATCTCCAGCAGCTGCTCGTACCCTGCCCTTTGGTTCGTCATATGGCAGCCTTACCCAGTTGACTAACTCCTCGGAAACACCATGAGATCTGAGTGCATGCCAGATGTTCTCGCGTAGGACGCGGTCAAAAGTCTTACAAAACAAGGAAAACTGTGTGCAATACTTTGACTTTTCGGCGCGTTTCTCCGACAGCTGACGATTCGCGACGATGGCATCTGTTGTCCCGCAATTTTTCACAAATCCGCACTGATTTTTCGACAGCATGACGACTTCCCTGAGTCTCGATTACACGCTCCAAGATCTTCATGGTATGCGCCAGCGGTCTGATAGTACGGTAATTGCTGCATTCCGCTGGATTGCCTTTCTTCTTCCAAATTGGCATGGTCACACTTTCTTTCCATGTTGACGGCATCTTCTTTTCAGAAACTAACTTATTGAAG
This sequence comes from Prostheceraeus crozeri, assembly GCA_907163375.1. Lineage (NCBI taxonomy): Eukaryota > Metazoa > Platyhelminthes > Polycladida > Euryleptidae > Prostheceraeus > Prostheceraeus crozeri. The sequence continues at coordinate 460,681 of CAJQUW010001560.1, forward strand.
AAGCTTGGTAGCCATTCTGCAGGGTGCCATGGTTTTGATTTCCAGACTTCGGTGGCAATGTCGTCTGGTCCGGTTGATGCGCCTGCTTTCATAGTTCGCAGAGCTGCATTTACTTCATCTGTTGTTATGGTCTGGATGTCTCCCTGTGCAGGATCGGAATTTGTAGTATGCTCCTGAGGGAACTTTTCATTTGAGATTTTCATAAAGTATTGCCTCCATCTTTCTGTGGCCTTCTTTCTGTTGACTACGAGGTTCCCTCCTTCGTCGCTGATGCCGAAAAATTTCTCGATATCTTCTGTCTGCTGTTGCCGGGTTTTGACTAAGCGATATATTTCCCGCTCTCCGTCGCCTGTGTCCAGTTTCGAGTAAAGCTCGCTGAAGTGCGCTGTTTTAGCTGAAGTTGAGGCTTTCTTAGTAGCCTTGTACTTTCCTAAATTGGCTGGCGTCTTCTTACTTAGGAACTCGTGGTATTTCTGCTTCTTTTCTTTAACTTTTGTCTTCACCTCATCGGTCCATAACCACGTCAGCTTATCGACCTGTCGACGACCGGGTTTTGTGGAGCCAAGCTCTGAATGGAGCAGCTGATTTGATGGATTGATGTGTTTCTTCCCAAGTGCTGTCCACTTTTGTCACTGGAATCAAAATTATACGGTTTATGACGTTTGCCTCATTCTCTTTCCATCGCCATCATTTGATGCGTTTTGGGCCATTTCGTAGTACTCCTGCTGCTTTTGTGGCCCGATACGCACTGTGCAGATGACTAGGCGGCGTTGTGTTTCAACCGTTTCATGTGGAACAACCTTGGCGTCCAGGACGACTTTTCGGTCACGTTGCCTGAACAAAACGAAGTCAATTTGCGACGATACAGATCCACTATAATAAGAGCGTAAGTGTGGATCTCGTTTTCGGAAGCATGTGTTGGCGATGAGGTCATGCGAGTCGGCAAATTCCAAAATCCTCGTACCTCGTGCATAATAGCATGCAGTATTTTACCTTTTTATGCACACTTTGGAGCCCATGTGCCCACTATAGTCATGAGCCCACTATACGAGCTTTCTGACAACAGCAGTCAAATAACTAATGCCCTTGTCATACAACCACATGAGTTATTCTCACAGAATGATGATGCCGTCCGAATCCCTTCTCCGAAGAATCCTTCCCTGTCACTCGCTACTCTGATGAACCCGAGTCTTCCATGCTGAATATTCATAGGTTTTATTCGGATGCTTACACAGAAGAATCATGTGAATCGGCAATGAATGCTACCAAAGCTCCGTTGCCAGGTATTGAATGTCCAGTTGATGATTGCTCGGAAATCATCGCCCCTCTCAATGGTCATTCGCCCTTTGGAACAACATGCATGTGTCTCTTTCGAGGTGAAATTCCGAAAGCATGGCTGACAAAGAATAGGAAAGATACTTGTGATTGTAGGAAAATCGTTGCAGAATCTTTTAGAGGTAGGCATGGCTGTACATTAATGTTAGCATCCAGGAAATGAATGCAGGTTTGCTTGGACAGGACGGATCAGAGAGTTGCTTACCATCAAGACTGATGTCTTAAACTTGCAGAGACCAACGCTGAAGTGCGTTCCAGCCAAAGGTAGGCAAATTTGGAGCCGTATTTTCCACGATGCATTGGTACATGCAGTGCAATGCAATGATGTCAAGCACTTCGCTCTTCTTGCAATGTTGACAAAATGTGCCTTACCGTCTGTGAAACATGCGGGTAAGAAACACCTTCATCGGATTGACATCAATTTGTGTGAAAGATGGGCTGCAGATGATTATATCAACCGCTGGAAGGAAGCGTGTTTGAATGCAAGAAACATTAAAACTATTTCCTCGTCAAATGCATCGGCTTGTGACTCATATCAGAAGGGACTTCCTGAAGCAGTAAAGAAGGCTCCAATATCTTTTGCTGAAGATGGTCTGTTGGATAAAGCTTACAGAATTCTCACCAGTAAAGCCATATCTCCGAATTCCACAGAGACTCGTCGACTTTTTGTGGAGAAGCACCCGCAATGTTGATCCGCCTTATCCACCAGAATTTTCTTTGGATTCTGCTCCACAATTGCCAAACAACTTTGATATTCGTGCCATACTGTCATCAATCCCAAAGGGAACAGCTTGTCCTTCAAGTATGCGTGTTGAACATCTAACAGCTGCATGTAGCGGAACTTTTTCGCTCAGTTTCCAAACAACACTGCGCATATTCATAAACCACATGATTTCAGGCAGGGCTTGCGAAGAAGTCGCATCCTTCTTTGAAGGTGCTTCCCTTACTGCATTGTGTAAATCAGAAGACAATGCGCCTCTAGACATCTGTCCCATTGCAGTGGGCAAAGTTGTCCGAAGATTAGTTGCTAAATAAATGCCTATGAAGTGTTTATTCATCGGAGGCGAGGACCATTTTTAATGGTCATCAGTTTGGAGTCGCTTGCCCTGGAGGAGTGGAACGTGTTATTCATCAGATGCGTGACATAGTTAAAGGTGCAGTTCGGTCTAATCTTCAACTTCGTCTCAATGGCTTTTTCAATGCATGACTAGTCAATCTTGCTAACTTTGATGCACTTCTGATTCCTCAGTTGAACGCAATCATCAACTTAAGGAGACGAGATGACGTCACAGCTGCCAATGATCTGATACGCCGCTGTTAGCATGCTTCGTGACGAATCAGCTATGCGTAAGAGGATCAACGCACAAGAAGAAAATGAACAGAAAGCAATGTACCGGTACTTCATTCACAAGAATGTCACTTGCTTGTGGTCTCTGAATACATACAAAATCTCCAAAATAGCACATTGCTGCGCATACAAGTGTACTAACAAAACAGATCCTAAGAACATTGCCTTCTACAGCTTTCTGAAAGACAAAAGACTGAAAATTGATGTGTAGTATGCCTAATAACAGTGTTCTGAACAGCCTGAATGTTCTGAACATTTAAAAGATCATGATAAAATAAAATATCTAAGATGTATGATGTTGAAGAAATATTGCAAAATCAGACAGCCTCTATTCCACTTGAGTAAGGAAGCTGTACCTGCTTGAAAATGGGACGCAAATTAATTACAATTTTTTTCTCGCAAAAAGACGGCTGTTCTAGAAAAACTGAATGAAAGTCGCACCAAATTAGAGATGGCTCTATCAAATCGAACTTGAGATTTCTTCCTATGTGGATGTGGATTTTGATAGCTTTTGCGCAATACACGACTCCTCTGAAAGTAAAGAGAGCCAAGCCTCTCCACTTCGTCTAGCCGAGCGTTTAATTTTCCTGATCATTGAAAACCTTTTGTGTTGAATTGCAGTATCAATATATTTCTTGTAGTTATCGTACATTTCTGATACTTAAATGTAGCAAATGTGCTTTTTAGAATCTGATGGCTAATAAAGAGATTTTTTATTCAAAGAATGTTGTATGCCTACAAGAGATGAGATAATCAATCAAAATCATACGATGATATACAGCATGACCAAGCATAGGGTGAGACACAACATAATCAAGCATGCATTGAATTACAACATACTGTTGACATGTACATGCACACATGCATTTTACTATTTCTACACTTCTCAGTGAGCGTGAATTGGCATCTGTAACGTCATGATGAATCTTTGACATGAACTTGCAAACTAGCTAACAGATAAGTGGGAAAGTGACAGCAAATCGTCGTAGTGATTCAATACTTTAATATTCAGAGATAAAACTCGTTTCTGAAATTGACCGAACTACACCTTTAATACACAATGACATGATGATAATTTTGTCATCATGAAGATTGGCATGGCATTCCCAAGAACATTCCTGGTTTGCTTCCTTGGGTTACATGGTGTAATAAGCAAAATCCAATGTTATGGCACCCAACGTTGGAACTTAAATCATCGACAGGCGTTCAACAAGGAGACCCACTTGGTTCGCTCCTTTTTACTTTGGGTATGAATCGGCGTGTCAATTTACTGAATGACAGAACTGTCTCATAATATGTGGTGCCTGAACGACGGAGTATTAGATGGAAGTAGAGAAGCTATTTCAAGGTGTTTGAGAATTGTTAGTGAAGTCACTACATGGTCCGCCCCTCATCTCAATTTGCACAAGTGTGAACTCTACAGCAAAACATATCTCAGTTGTTTTCCATCGCATGTACGAAAGTTTCATGAGCCTAACATGAACATTTTAGGGGCACCTTTTGGTGAAAAGTCTTGTACTGCATGTTTCAAGGAAAATAGAAAATACTGAACATCTCCTTGATACTGTTGTTCAACTGAATTATCCTCAAATTGCTTTGCATATCTTGAGACTTTACAGCGGTTTTTGCAAGCTTAGCCACATAGCACGCTGTTGTCCAACAAAGAATGTCATCAGACAGTTCGCCAAAATTTGATGCGCATGTCATGCGGTGTTTGAAGGATTCAGCATCAATCGGTTTAACAGATGCCGCTCGTCTTCCGGTCGAATTGAGTCTCAAACGAGATGGACTTGGAATCAGATCAGTTGAGAACAGACTGACCACTTAGTCTCTTTTTAGAGACCAGTTTCGTTTGATCTCTTTTCAGTCTCTTTTTTAGAGACCTCTCTTTAAATCACTTTGATCCTAGTGCATAAGATATTCTTTTCATGAAAAAAGGATGAACCATTTGAGCAAATCAATCAGCTGTCCCGATGCACTTAATTCAATCATAATGTACTTTTCCGACGTAATGCAATCCTTGAATTTCGAGCGACTAATCTAAATAACTGCGCAATGTACTGAAAGTTGTGGTGTGCAAATAAGATTTATAAAGTGACGAGATGCAAAAATCCCAACGTTCTCTCAAATCAAGTGCGTTCGCTCTCATAACTGGCATCACATTTTCTCATAAATAGTTTGTGATGACACAAACAACCATAATTCTCATTAGAGACTGCAGTGTCGTTGTGCGTGAATGACGTGATGCTTGAATTACCGATAACCAAAGCTTTGTTATGCATAAATGCATGATGCGATTCAGATTGAGAGTTACCGCTCTACAGCAGCAACTTGAGTTGCAGGAGCTCGAGAGAATTGGTGGAATGAAGACAAAATTGATAACCATTCTCCTTTGCAGAAATATTGGCGCAGATTCTTCTGAAGCGCATTCATTAGGGAAATTCATTAGAGACCTCGCGCATCTCTGTAATTGAGGTATTGCTGTTTCTGGTCACAGGGGCAACGATTCACGTGATAGTAACTGACTGGTGAACATTTGATGAATCTTCTTCAGGCAACGATGTTTCAGGAACGATAAAAATGAGCTGACATTCTCAAATGTAAAGTCTACCTCAATCAATTGCCTCGGCATGATGAGCTGGTGCGCTCTCATCCCCGAGAGGAAATAAGTGGATATGATCATACGCATGATTCATGCGTATGTTTCATGCTACAATTATAGTATGAAAGTGAAATATTTTTTGTACACAAATCATAGTATGAAGATTTCATACGCAAATCATACTATGAAAATTTCATACTGCTTTTTGTCATCCGCGCAGAGGTTCGTTCCATGCCTGAATTCTGAGCGAATTTTCGTAATATAATCATTTAGATTAAATCGTATTAAATCATTCTACAGTGTATATCCTTTCTTCCTATGCTGATCATTGAAATCTTTACGTTTATGATTACGAAGAGATAGAGTTTACAATAATGATAAATTCCTTATTTTAGGAATTTTAATTTTTAAGAAATAACTTGTAAGTCTGCACGTTAAATGCAAAAAATCAGACCTTCAGCAGTTTACTACTGAATCCAAACCTCTCAATAATGACACTTCTCCCATTAAATAACCTATACAACAGATGAGTTGATCTGTTCCAACAGATCTTCTTCCAAGGATACTATCCTGATCTTCAAATGATAACTTAATCTATTATTCCAGGAATAACATTTAAAATGAAAGTACGTTTGACCTTGATAGTTCATGTTTCCCAAAATTACATAGTCATTAGTATAAATCTGTACATTCATCAAGTCCAGAGAATAATGCTAGTGATCAAAAATACTGTGAAGGTTTTCTGTAGCAAGAGAAATTAGAGAAAATCTTTTACAATATAAAGGTATAAACACAAAATTATATAATACATCCCATAAGTCAACTGGGGAAGTTATCAGGTCTGAGAATGATGATATAGGCGGAATATGATGAATAATTTATTTACTTGGTGTTTGTCATGTAGAATAGAAGAATAACCACATCCTTAAACAGCTGAAATACCTGTTTCAGTAGAAGGCGTCGACACCGTTTTTCGCACAACAAGAGCTCATCAGTATAGATTGAGAGGCCCAAAATAGCATGTGATATCCAAGTGGTCGAACAGGTTGATTTGCGTTTATTTATCCTGTCCTTGACGTGCAGCTGATAATTGAAAGATCACAGTGTCAATGCTCCTGGCTGGGCATATAGATGGGGGAGACTGTGCATATACTTGATAAAAATCAAGATCTAGAATACTTTGGGAGAAAGCAGTGCCGGTGACTTAAGTTATTCAGAGCTTCATTTTTTAAATCTGGACATATCCCCTATTATGCCCAGCCAAAAGCATTGACACTGATATCTCATTTATCAGCCGCACGGCGAAACCATGATAAATAAACGCACATTATCTGTTCTGCCGTTCTTTATCTTACTCAACCATTTCCAACCGTACTGATGGGCTCTTGAAGGCGAAACGCAATGTTTGCGACTGCAAAGGAAATAGTGCTTCAGCTCCTAAAATCTGAGGTCATTCTGTCAATCTTCAAGCCTAAACATAAGGGGCATTGATGTATGTTACAAATGAGAACCGCTGGATATGACATTTTCGTTTAAAATTGATAAGATCATGCATTGTGATGGTTCATGACTAATTATTACTAGAATTTGAATAGTACGCATTTTCAAAACTTTTTGACTATTCATAATCCACACCAACTGCAAAATATAATCCATACAGCCTTCACAGTAAACCATCAACAAGAAAAATGACTTAGATTCGATCGTCAAATAATTAAATAGTTTCTTTAGCTGATGAATCAACAAGCTCATTCACAATGGTCTCTTCTTCGTCTTCATCGTTTGTCTATTCATCGATATAATCTGCCTGTTCTTTGCGGTTCCGCCACTGATTTTAAGTTTCTTGATTCACCTGTCTTGCGACGCGGTTTCCGGCAGCGATTGCACAATTGTTATCTCGCAAGTAAACAGCTACCTCTGTAAGCAAAAAATTGTAAAAACCTAATTTTTTAGTAATAGTATGAAATTTTCATACTATGATTTGAGTATGAAAAATTCAGTAAAATCATGCTATGAAATTTTCATACTAGTATGAAAAAGTCATACTCAAATCATAGTATGATTCATACCCACTTATTTCCTCGCGGGATCACTCACCATTTTTAATACGCAACTTTGTTTAGAATGAAAACCTACCATATCAAGATGCAACTTTCTCCATGAAGTGTAACTTTTCGACTCCATGGAGAAGAACTTCTTTAAAATGAATCAATTCTTTGTTGATAAAGCCCGTCTTTCGGTGATTTCTAATAGTCTAGATTAGACTATTAGTCTGGATTAAGACAAAACCGAGTCCTGAACTGGGTCGACGCTTGGAACCCAATGTGCAAAAGCTGGTGAGGCTTCGCTTGGGATTGCCGTTGAATTACCATTCTGCCTGCACCATGTGTCCAGGCAAAGTTGTGGATGATTTTGGGGCACATGGTGCAACTTGTAAACGATTACCTGATGTTGTGAAGCGACATAACATCATACGTAATTCCATACACCGTTTCTGCCAACAAGGAAGAATGAATTGAAGATTGGAACAAGGCTCCAGTGACGATCTAGACAGGCCAGCGGACATTCTTAACCCAGACTGGTCACTAGGGAAGGTAGCTGCTGTTGATGCCACTGTTGCACATACGCTCACTTCTGATTTGATGTATGGAGCGAGTGCAACATCAGATGTGTGTGACAACAGCAGAGAAAAGAAAACATCAAGCAATGGACGGAAAGTGTGTCAGTCTGGGATGGATTTTTGTATCCATGACGGTCGCCACTTACGATGTTTGGGACTCTGAAGCAGTGGCAGCATTAAATCGGATTTCTAGATCCCTTTCAATACGTTTCAACACGTATGCCGAAATGAGCACTACTCATTAATTCGCAATGAGGTGCTTGACTTTCTGGGCGTGACGCTGGCAAGATCAGCTGCCAGAGCACTCCTGACGCGCATGACTTCTTGAAGTGCTTTCTTTCTTATATGTTTTGGTCTTTTGTTTTGATTCATAGGTTTTGTATAGATAGGTTATTCTATGTAAGGCTAGTGTTCATATTTGATGTATCAAGCACAGGTATGCTAAAATTCAATATGTGTGAAAAAATGTGTTGGTGTAACCTTTGACTCAAAGCTCACTTGTAGTGAGCACACTAAACAAATATGCCATTTTTGACGAATGTCACAGTTGTGTGAAATCTATTTTTACTGTATTTGAAGTGTTTAATAATACAGTTCGCCTGCTTTTGTTAGCCTTCCTGTCGGTGAATCGAATTTGATTGAACAAATTAAAGACCGTTGTCATAGACACATGCTATATTTCCCAGTGCCAGTGTGCAAATATTGTTCCTTTACATTACCATCGCATCATCCAGGGTTTTGAATTATTTCTCAATATATTCTCTGATCGATCACATCCATTATTTCATCTTCTTCCGCCAAACCTCACACATCATAGAACCGTAGCTCAAAGCAATAGTTTCTTCATTTATCTAGCGAAGCTTGCTACTCAAGGCACCTCCTCAAGTGGCAGGGGAGGTTCTCTCTCCGTGATTCCCATCGCCCACGACTCCTCAATTTCTTCTGAACACTGGTCAACTGCATCCTTTTAGACATCCTTACGAAATTCCTTCCAACTCTTGGCGATAGCCTCTTGTTCTGTGACTTAACTACCATTTTCGTCTAGAATATAATGGCTCTGAGCTTGATAACAGGAGGTTAAAATTTTAACTGTCTGATACACCACCTTCGTGTGGCCTTTCTCAGAAGCAGTCTTCATTCTTTGGCAAGGAGACTCCAGGTGATTCGACTCATCCTCCCTAAGCCGACTTTGAACTTCTCTTTCTAAATGTTTGTACTCACAGTCGCCTTTAAATTTTCCCTTTCTTTTTTGTTTATGAGGAGAAAATATACACTCTTACGTGGGAGTTCACGCCTTGTTCCGACCATGTTGTGAGCGGATTCAGTCGCCACTTGCTTGATTTCCTCACATAGTTCATCCGGAGATCTTTCGTCAGCATGCGAGTCCACCAGTGCTTCAAATTCATTACTAAACTCCACCGCATAGGCTAAGCCAGATTGATCATTCAATTCTTCTACTGTAAGTTCAGCTTTACTGGTGTCGAAGGAAATTTCATCTTCTGTAACTTTCCTCCGCTACAAGTGAACATATGGTCGGTGTCGTAATCATCTCCTGGATAAGTCTTACATTTGCTTATTCAAGTTTTCGCATATCTTCTGATCATGATGCAGTCGATCTGATTTCTCGTAGCTCCATCCGGAGATATCAAGGTGTATAAGCGTCCAGGGTGCCGTTGAAACTGCGTGTTCGTTATCTATCAATAATCATTTATAGTTGAATGCCTACGTCGACCAGCATCCAATTAACATCATTTGATCATTGAACAGCCTACATTAGAGGTATGCAAAATACATTCTATGTTGATGTATAAGTTGGCTAGATCAAACCGCAGTGGCAAAGGCATTTATTAATTGCAATGTCGAAAATGTCATACATACAGTATATATTGAAATCATAACCATGAATTATTTGATGCATTTTTAGAATGAGGAAGGGGTTGAATGTCGGTACCTTTGGGCCACTTCTGACATAGTTTAATTTAGTAAAGTAGCCCTGGAAAGAAGTAAGGATGCTTGGCAGTCATGGGCCCCTTTTTTCGAGCACTGCTTGAGGATTATTGACACGCATCATCGGTACATCTAAAAATGCTGTCACACATCTGGATCAATACTCAGTGGCTTTTGTGCCTCAACGAACTTCCTCTCTGATCTGGGTTGATTCTAAAGCAGGTCTCTGCTTGAGCGTGACCTGTTTCGAATTTTATGAACCGACTTGTAATATCACGGAGATAATCGTTTCAACAGGCTACGAAGCTGCCTTTATCAGACAGAACATGTTTCACTGAAAATTTGTCAACACTTGGTAGAGCAGCCTGAAAACCCGACTTTGCAGAGGCAGCCGGCTACAAAAGACGGCGTTATTCGAAGCGCTTTTTTATTTATATTCGAGATTGGAGAGGCTCCTCTAAAACTAACATTGAGTGCCAACCGTTGGAAACTGCCAAGCCTTCATAGCTGCAAACAGTATTGTGGACAAAATAGCTCCACGCGACAGTAGTATATTGTGAATAAAGATATTGTGACCTCTAGACATCTTTCCACTGGTCAGCCGGTTGGGTAGAGATGTACCTAAGCCGATCCGAACCGATGGCAGCTCGGCTCAGCTTGAAATCATCTTCCTTCGGCTCGGCTCCACTTGTTCGAGCTGGTCGGAGCCGCGGCTCTTCGGCTTGGCTTAAAATATATCGTTTGTAGCTTGGTCCCGCCCTTTTCTTTCAAGACAAGTGAAGTCATATCGAAGTACATATTACTCTGTAGATACTACTACTCATAATACGTGAAATAACTTCAAACTTAGTATTGTGTACAATGATACTTAAATTTGGTAGTATTTAATAAGTAGGCCTATTGAAAGTCCTAACTATTAGGATAATGATTTATAGATTTAAAAGACCTACTTCAGAGTTTGAGTTAAGGTATAAAAAATATTTTTTAGATAATATCGAATTTGATATATTTAGATGAACTTTTGATCATACACGACATTTATGGGTAGGCCTAATCGCAATCGTAGTTATAAAACGAGGTTTATAGCTTTACACCGGAATGGATTCTTCCAAAGTCTGATTTTTCTTCATTGTAACTGATTTTGCAGTCTACCAAATGAATGAATTTGTAAGTCAAAAGATATCTGTTAAATGAATTTGTATGAAACTACATAGAATTATTTCCCGAATTTTCGTGATTTAAATTACATTGTGAAAGCAAAAATTTGTCGAAGAATTAAAATTCACTCATTTAGGCAGACTTTAAGACATTTACCTAAACTCAGTAATGGACAGCTTTGATATTCTTATGCTAAGATTGATGGAGAAGATGCTCTTTATTATTCGTCAAGGACCATCATCCTCAAATGGTAGCTTGCGCTGCGATAAATGTCTTTCTCAATATTTTGTGATAAAACTGATGCGTAATTATATTAGCCAGATGCATCAGATCGTTGGAGAAAATGAAAAGTAGAAAACTGCGTAGGAAATTTGTAAGAATAATAGACAAGGAAAACCATAGCCATGTATAAATATTGCATCAATGCAACCAGGAATTTTCATAAGACAAGATAATCATTAGAATGTTGCCATGTTACTATTTTTGTCGTCAAGTGAAGAATTCCGCCACAATCTATAATTGATGATGCAACTGTAATTATGTCCAGTAAATGTTCTACAATCACCATTTGTTAACAAACCATGTGTATAGACACTGTACATTAGGTTGAATTTTAACTTTGTTTTACCCAAAATTAAAACGGCTCGTCGACTCGGCTTGGCTCTAGCATTGCACGGCTCGGCTCAGCTCAGCTCGGCTTGAATATTTCAAAATCACATTTGCTCGCGGCTCGTCAGGTCGAGCCATGTACATCTCTACGGCTGGGTCATTGCCGCGAACCCCTGGGATGAGCTCACGCACTTCAGTTTGAGAACCCTGCTTTAATAACTCTTGCTTAACCATACACCATATTCACAATTGCATCCTACTTCATTTCCAGGAAAAGCAGAATGAAAATCAAACTTTAGCTAAGCGTTTAAAAGTAGTGGAAGAGAAGATGAGAAAAATGCAAGAGAAGTTCGAGTAAGTGCTGTTTCTCTAAAATGACATCGTCGCTTTGTGCGAGTATTTTTTATTTTGTATCCGTTACATGTCTATTTGTTATACCCCTCTCAAAATAGTTCGAGTCAATGAAGTCGTAAGTCAAAGATTTCGGCTCACTGGAACGGGGAAAGAGTTTACATAAAGTCTTCTCATCTGTTTTCTTTCTCAATGATTAGATTTCTGTTATAAGCTCATCATGTTTTGAGAATGCTTAGATTTTTTAGAAAATGCTCAAGCTATTCGTTGCATTGAACATGAAGCAAATACAATTATTTTGGACCTCGTGTATTATCAGAATTTTCCGCTGATATTTGTGTGGGGCACAGCGTTTCCAGACTTTCGCGGTTGCGTAGAGATTGCACGGATTATAGAAGTCGTCCGCTCAACGCAGCAATTTCAAAGTCCTCTGTGCATGCGGAAATTTCGTATATTTGTTTCAGTAGTCAAAGGTATCACGATGGGATTACTATTGCAAGAGAAGATCATGCAATCCTTGCACTAATATTTTTCAATCAACATTTTACTGATATTGGTTAATTGTGTTTTCAGGTTTTTTTTCTGCTATAAAAATTAGTAAAGATTGTTGACAAGAATAGGCCCCTGTGTCACCTGCATTGTGTTAATGTGTGATGGAATCGGACAATTAGAGAGGAATTATGCGGCTGGAACCACTGATGCAATATTTCTGATCCGCCAACTCCGAGAAAGGTACTTCGAAAAGAAGAGAAGCCTGTACCTGGCCTTCGTTGACCTCGAAAAGGCATTCGATCGTGTCCCTCGCCCTGTTGTGAGTTGGACTTTACACAGTCTCGGGGTCTGCGAATGATTGGTGAGATCGATCATGACTCTATTTGACGGCGCAAAGTCGGTGGTGAGATGGATTCCGGTGACAGTAAAGAGTTCGATGTAAATGCAGGCGTTCACCAGGGATCGGTCCTAAGTCCCCATCTGTTCGAATGTGTCTTAGAGGCCGTCACAAAGAACGTGACAACTGGCTTACCTTGGGAGGCCCACTTTGCTGATGATCTCCTCCTGGTGGCAGATAGTGAGGAAGAGCTTGCGGGCAACCTGTCTTCTTGGATGGACGCTCTTCACAGTAGGGGACTGATAGTGAACTCAAGTAAGACAGGTCATACTATCACACCCTCAAGGTCATGCAAGGGCGAGATAGAACCCCCTGGCTATGACCCATGTATAGTGTGCCGCAATTCTATCAAGTGCACAATATGTCTATTTTGGGTTCACAAGCGTTGCAGTGGAATTATGGGCCGCCTGTCATCCGTAGTAGCTACATTCGTGTGTCACCGGTGCAAAGAAGAATTGGACGAAACTCAATCATTCGGAGACGGCGATCATTTCAAAGTTGATGAGGAAAGCTACGAAGTAGTGAATACTTTTCGTTACCTCGGTGATGTCATTGATGGTGGCGGAGGAGGGGGCAGTCAGGGCGAGGATCCGAAACGGTTAGTGCAGGTATCGTGAAATGGCACCCTTTTTAACATCCAATGCAACTGCACTTTCAATGAAGGCAGTCATTTACAAGTCATGTGTGCGCATCAGCATGTTGTATGGTAGCAAGACTTGGGCCATGCCATCAGTGTTTGAGGCGACTTGAGGTAAATGAAATGAGGATGGTCCGTTGGATGTGTGGAGTCTCCTCTCGCGACCGCATTTCCAATGAAGAGCTCAGAAGAGGAATGTGCCTGGAGCCTTTCGGTGACTCTATAAGAAGACGTCGATGAACATGGTGTGGTCATGTGGAGAGGAAAGACAAATGTCAGTGGGTGAAGCGCGTGCGGAAATTGAGGGTGGATGGTCGCCGACTAGTAGGACCTCCGAAGAAGAGATGGAGCGAAAACATCAACGAAGACCTTCGAGCACTCGGGCTCCGTATGGAAGATACAAGCGACAGAGCGAAGTGGAGAACTGAGATACAAGCGAACCGTCCTACCCAACATGGATGGAATAATCGACGTTAAATGGTATAAGTAAGTATTTCTATGGGAGACTTCTATGCTTCCTCGTGCTAGAAATATATAAGCACTCTACTTAACTGATGGGCCTGTGACATCTTTCAACTTAATATGATAGTAATTATAATAATCTGAAGCGTTCTTGAAGAGGCCTTTGAAATACCGGAATCGATTCGAAGCGAAGAACAGATACGAGAAGTTGTGAATCGCCGCATTCATTTGCACAATTTGCTGATAGAATTCATTCGAAGCTTCTGCTTGAGGCCCTAAACCACAGACAGCAAGCCCTTTCAGCAAAATTCAACCTGTGCTCCCCTTTCACAGTCTTGGAGGTGAGAAAGCCGAATATAGCAAAAGTCCGCGGCACGATGGACTTCACCTTCCTCCGTCTACACGACAGTTGTGCATCTTGGCTAACCGACCTGCAATCAAACTGCCTCGCCCAAAACAAGATATTAAAAGTTTGGAGAATGGCGAAAGTGGTGGTCGTGCTCAATCCGGTCAAAGATCCAGAGTTTCCAATCAGTCTTCTGTGTATTGAAAGACTCTATACAGAGCTCTTCGAAAGACTCATTTTGAACAGAGCTGAGCCGTATGTCGAAGCCGCCTCCCACAAGAACAAACAGGGCTCTTTAAAGAAGGGGCCACTCAAGACCAGATAGGACTTTGACCGAAGCAGTCAAAGAATCACTCTAGAGAAAGGAGAAGACTGGTGCTGTATTTGTCGACAGCATCTTATCGTCAGCATACGACACGGTGTGGCTAAGAGGCTCAACACTGAAACTCCTGCGCTGTCTCTCGAGTAAAGACATCGTCCGATCAATCATGGACTTGTTGAGAAACAGACATTTCGTGCTGCACTTCAATAATCAAAAATCAAGATGCAGGATACTCAGTAATGGTTTGTCCCCAGGGTCAATGATTTCACCAGTTCTTTTCTGCATCTACACTGCAGATCTACCAGAGTCATCAAGCCAGACGCATTAAGCTTTACTCTGCAAAAAGCTTGCAGGAAGTGGAAACACATCTCTCCGATGACGCTAGTAGTTTGAGCAGCAACTTCAAGAACTGACGTTTAAAATACAATGAAAAGGAAACCGCATCAATTGTTTCTCACCTAGCAAACTGCCTAGCCTTCAGAGAGCTTTCCGTGGCAGTTGACGGCACTACAATCCCCTTTTGCCGCTCGCCAAAGTACTTGGATTTGAAACTGGACAGATTACTCACCTTCAAGTAGCACATCACTTCAGTTGCAGCGGAGATCTCGACAAGAATGAATGTTGAAGAGACTCGCATCAACTACCTGGGGCACAAGCCCCTATACAATGTGCACCTCGGAAATCGCACTGTGCCTCTAGTTCGCTGAGTACTGTGCTCCTATCTGGTCACGGCAGCATACACATGGTGGCGGCAGAACCACCATGCCATCCGACGAGACAAAGTCACTCTACTACTCAGCTTGAAGGCGACAAGCCATCCGGAACATATTGCTGCATCATCTGACGATCAACACAACTCCTCAGCCGCAACGATTGCTAACAAAACAGCCCTTCTCTCTCTCTCTCTCTCAAGAACTCAAGAACGTTTATTGACCAATTTGGTACAAACATGTGATAACTTCATGAATGATATTACAGTATTAGAGATGATATACAGTGATGATAAAGATGAATAATGTGTTAAACAGGTGAAACATAGAGATGAGAAAGCGGCAGCAGCAGCATTGGAGAAAGTTGTTAGATGAATGGAGTCATGAAATCACGATCTGAAAAAGTCTATGACAAATGGATGTTTCAATTGGTGATGAGCAATATATGTGAGTAGGCCTATTTACAAATGGGAAATGGTCATGTATACAATTCACTTCATAGAAAGTGATGTCAGCATGAATGAGGAACATGATTTATTTATAAATTTATGAATCAATGTCTATCAGAAATGTTAGTATTCATGAATCACAATGTCAATTTATATGAGGATTGTAAAGAATGAGAAGAGACATGTCATGGATAAATGAGGAGAGGAGACAAATCATTCATTTTCATGGCATAGCAGCACGCAATAATCATGAAGATACGAGTACATAAGCAAATGAATAACATAAATTTTATTAATTTATTAATAATGTGCTTTATTTACCAATCACACTTCATCACAGCAGATTATTATTTGATCGGAGGTGCGGTTCAATAATCATAGAACAGATTTGTAGAAAGTTATTGCAAATAAATCAATGCGCTTTATCCGCCAGGAGAACATTCCCCAAACCAACACGGAAACACCAATAGGTCAACGGAAATCACTACAGGGCATAGCACAGGGTGTCATTACATGGTATGAGATAGAATTCCCACCATAGCAAAGCCACCCCGAATAGCCAAGCCCCATCGCGAAATCCGACAAGCCACCAGCATCCATGAGAAGGACGAAGAACGACCGGACGGATAAAGCACATTACGTCCATGAAAAGTATTTAAGATGTAGAACTTAACACGTACCTGAAATGATGCAGGAAAAAAGGATTTGAACAGCAATGTTAAGACAGTTTGATCAACCGACCTCCGATGTCAAGAAATTTGTGCGGAATGAGACAATTGTAGCAAAGTTTGTCAGTATCAGTGAATGTTAATCAGTCCTTTTGCTTTTACTGTCTTTCCCTATTGAAATGCATTGTTTACTGTTTCCGTATTTAATTCATTTAGGTGCGACAAGAATTTCATAGAAATCGCATTCAAAACTTTGTTTTATCTTTCGTGTCTTACTTGTGCAACTAAATCAATGAAAAGCCTTGGGACATTTATATTGTTCTATTGATGAAGTCATCGGTATTTCGCAGAATGATGGCTTTACGAATTTCATAGAAATCGCGTTGAAAATATGTTAATCAAATTATAAGATAGACATGCATGAAGCTCAACATTATCTGTTGTTTCTGAAGCATAATGATTTATCAATGAATTCATCAATATAATAAGCATGTCCGATACCTAATTATTCGCAGTACCGTACATAGAAATCTTTTCGAGAAGCACTGGGTCAAATAAAGGAACTTAACGTATCAACAGTTCAATAGCTTTAAATGCATAAGCTCACGCTATCTGCTATTCCTGATGTGCATTGCTTTGTCTATAAATTCATCAATTGCACAAGTTTGTCCTGCCTTTAATACATTCATAGTTTCATAGAAATCTGATCGCTCACAATCCACTAAGAAAGGAATCAATGCAAGTCTTTCAATTCTGTATCGAGGACAGATTGATATGAAATGAAATATGTCTTCTATTTCGTTCTTGTCACAGAATTTACAAATAAAATTATTATGAGTGCTTCGGTTTTGATACGTACCAATTTCTGCTGCGAGAGTGTGATTACCTGTTCGTAGCTGGAGTATATTGTTAATTTTGATTTTGTCACCATTTAAGCATAAATATTGTTTCACTTCGCACTGGAATCTACATAATTCTAAATATCTCAGTCCCTTGTTACTATTTTTTGCACTGTCTATCCATGTTCTTCTAGAATATTCTATAAAAACTGTATTGATGACATTTTTTGATATCTTATCAAAAGAATCACAGTCTTTGAATTGCAGTAATTGGGTTTTTCGTATCAGTTTCAGTATCTATCACACCAAGTATTGCGAAATGATTTCAGATTTAAGTTACTATTTATCAATTTAAATATTCTCGTTATTAGCTTTTTATCATTTTCGTTATTTAATTTAAGGTAGTAATTTAAGGCTGATTTATAGCAATGGAATTCCATGGGTTTTATGCCGAATTCACCAATAATGCAATAATTTGGTGTAGTAATCCGCAGATGATAAAATCTTTTGTAGAATTGCATTATTATCCTATTTAGATCATTTAAATTTTTATCGAAGTATAATTCACAGCCGTATTTCATTTTCGACAAAGTAAGCATTTCAAATACTTCATTCAATGTCTTAGCGTCTACAGTGAAAAATTCTTTAAGAGTTTTAGCAGTTACATATGATGATTTTCCTTTCTTTGTAATTTCTTCTATTTGTTTTCTGTCACTTTTTGCGATCCAGACACCTAAATATTTATATTCTTCTACTATTTCAATTGATGTTGTTATGTCTCCATCTTTTAGCAATAACTCTTTATATGCTTCTATTTCATTATGTATCATAATTTTAGTTTTATCATAATTTATTTTAAGACCATTTTCATCACAAAAGCTTCGCATGTAATTTAACTGTTTGACTAACCCATTTTGGGAAGTACTAAGCAAAACAATATCATCTGCATAAACTAATGAAGCTATTTTTAAGTCGATTATTTCCACTGGATCGATTTCATTCATATTTTTGTCAAGTTTACAGAGAAAATCATTTAAATAAAGACAAAATAAGATTGGTGATAAACTATCTCCCTGTGGAATTCCATTTTCTAACATAAAAGTTTCACTCTCTTTTCCATTAAAAACGATTTTATATTTTTTATTGTTCATGATGCTTTCTACTAAGGATAGATAATCACCTTTTGGTATTATAGCTCTCAGTTTATTTATTAAATGAAACTTTGGAATTGAATCAAAAGCCTTTGACAGATCGATGAAGCAAATGTATAATGGTTGTCTATCATTTTTATAAATTTGTATAATTTCTCGTAGCATCCAGATATTATCTATGGTGGAGTGCTCTTTTCGAAATCCTGTTTGGGATACGTGTATTAATTCGTACTTATCAATCCACTTATTCAACCTGTTGTTTAGTATTTTAGTAAGAATTTTCTCAACACAAGACGATAAATTTAGGCATCGATATGAATTTGTATCGTTTTTGTCTCCTTTTTTGAAAATTGGAGTTGTCCAACTCAATTCCCATGGAATGTTTTTTTTTCCTTAAAATTAGATTGTAAAGTATTTCCAATACACGTATTTGACTTGGATTGTTCTTAAACATCTCGTATACAATTTTATCGGGACCACTAGATTTTGAACTTTTGGTAAATTGAACAGCTTTTTCGATTTCTTCTATTATGATATCTTTATTCAAATAATCATCTTCACTTTTTGTACATGGATGATTAGTAATTTCATTTCTCATATTGATTTTAGATTGGTTTATTTGTTTATCTTTATTTCTGAGGTTTTTTTGAAAGTCATTTGCAGTAAGTTTAGTATTTGGCTTTCTCGTCTTAATTGGTTTGCTTTTATTTATTAGTTCCCAATATTTTTTAGAGTCGTGGTTAGTTTTTGCAATTTGAAGCTCCTCTAATTTCATCTTTTGCAATCTTCTTTTTTCCGATTCTAGGATTCTATTATATTGTCTTTTATTTTTTAGCAAATAGTTGGGATTTTCTTTACTTTGATCTTGCTTATACGTTTCAACCGTTGTCTTATAAGTCTTGCGAAGTTTTCGTGTATCTTTTGAGTATATTATTTGTTTGTTTGATTTTACTTTTTGATGAATATCAGTATATGTATTTATCAATTCATCGTATATTTTAGGAGAATTTAAATGCTCTTTATTTAACTTTTCCTCTAGTTCTGCACTTTTTAACAGTAGAGTTTCCTGATATTCATAAAGATCGGAATTAAGTGGCATTCTAAATGGTTTGATGATTTTATCGATATCACTTCCATGTTTTTTATCTTTATTTTGAATTGATAAATTGGATTTTATATCTAATTCTATTTTTAATGGTCTATGGTCAGTGAATAGTTTAGGTCCCATGATGTCAAAGGCTTTTAATTTTTCTATCATGGATTCTGATATGATCAGATAGTCGATAACTGATGTGTAAATTTTCTCTTTTTGAATTCTGCAATATGTATGTCTTCCTTCTTCATATCTGCCATTAGCTATTATAAGTGAATTATCGTTACAGAATTCAATCAGCTCTCGACCTTGTTTATCTATAACTTGATCCTCTGATTTTCTGGTGGGAAGGTCCATGTGTTCATTGTCATTTAAATTACCAATTCTACTGTTTAGATCTCCCAGCATCATAATGTTTTTCATCTTGAATTCTTTAATATATTCTTTGATTCTATTTAAATAATTTTTATCAGCATATTTTGATTGTCTGCTTTCTCGGTAGCATAGAATTAGAAATATTTCTTTCAGATTTTTCTTTTCAAAATTTGATATTTTGACTATAATCAGGTCTCCATTTTCAGATATTAGTTGTTCTATGTTTGCATCGTTTTCTTCGTTTTTGTGAAATAAACTGATGCCTTTGATTCGTCGACCGAAAATATTTTTATTCTTACAAAACGTTTCAATAACATTAAATCGGTTCATTGATGAAGCTGTAAAAGTATTTTCATCTAAGTGTGTTTCAGTAAAGTATATGATGTCAGTATCTTGTATATCGCTGATCATATCAGAATCATGAAGTTTGTTAATATTTAATCCATTTATGTTGGTATAGTAAATTTTCAATGTCTTATTGTCCTCACCATGCATTTCTCCTGACTTAGCAGTCTCCTCTCCTCCTTCATCTATGTCAAACAAAAGGCTGCACCGGTTGGAAATTCGAGGTGGGATACATCATACCTGGCTGAGGCATAGATTGATTGTTAATTGTTGGGAACTGTTGGTGTCGGTAGAGCTGCTGGAATTGGTTTGGAGCAGGGTATTGAGCAGGATATTGATATGTCGGAAATTGCTGATGAAATTGATATGGTTGGGGTCTACCTCTCGGTCCCCGATAACTGTTTCGTTGATAATTGTTACGTTGATTGCCCATCCATCTTTGTCTTGGTGGTCTGTTGCTGTAACAATTGCGCGCGATGTGTCCGATTCGGCCGCAAGTATAGCATTTTGGTGGTGGCCTTTTTTGTTGTTGGTTTCTGTAGGGCATTGGAGTTGCAGGTGGTTGGTATGGTTGTTGAACTTGTTCACGTTGGTAGGGTTTTTCAGTCACTGTCATTCTGATGTCGTCAATGAGGTGTTTCAAAACAGTCATATCATTCTTCGTTTCCTCTTTCTGTTTCTCCAATAGCTTCACAATGTTGTTGTTGTTGCCACGTTGTTCGGTGAGCTGGTTTGACTTTTCTTTTTCTTCAAACTCACTGAGTTGAGTTTCATAAGCACTTAAAGTAAGAATCAGATCTTCGTTTTTTCTACTTAGAGCTCGAGTGTCTTCCTTGAGTTGTCTCATCTCTTCTTCCAGTTTGTTTTTGTCTTCAATTTCTTTGTCCATTGCTTCCATTACTTGTTTCATTTCTCTCTCTTTGATCTCTAGACGACGTTTATAATCCTCGACTAGGTCAATATTACCATCGTAGGTATTCATTTTCTCCTTGATAATCGCCATTTCGTTGGCATGTATTATGTTAACGCATTCGGAGCACGTAAATCTTCGATGATAAAGATTCTCTTTGAAATATTTCACTATCTCGTACGGTGGAAGGTCACTACAGTCATAATGCCAAGACTTGTCGCATTTTTTGCAATGGAGAGAAAAGTCACTCGGCGCTGGCTTAGCACATTTTCCACATAGCTTTTCTGATCTTGAGAAATGGGATGATTGAGATGATGGAGATGGTGTAGGAGATGGGGAAGGTTGAGTGGTAATCGTGCTGGTTGCTGCTGATGTTGCCGCATTCATATCTCTGAATCTGCAATGTACCTGAAATGATGCAGGAAAAAAGGATTTGAACAGCAATGTTAAGACAGTTTGATCAACCGACCTCCGATGTCAAGAAATTTGTGTCCTCTTTCTCTCTCTCTCTCTCAAAATTCAAAAAAATTCAAAATGGTTTATTGCCCATCTTGTGGGTCAAACATGGCTGAGTTTACATAAGGTTGAGTTTACATATTATGCGGCGTACGGATAAATGAAAAGATGACAAGGGATGAGAATGAAATGATAGATAAAATCACACTGCACCATGATGACTGTCTTCGATGAGATCGATGAGATGAAAGTCTGAAATGACTGAGCACAATGTTAAAGAGCACAATGACGAAAAAACTGCATGGGTGGTACGAATGTGGCACTTATGTGGAGGAGAGGAGACGAAGCATGCATCATTACATGTTATTATTAATTATGTTCACATCGCATTTTAGCTTCTATTGTATTTAACTTAATGATTTTATTTGCACATCACACTCCGCAGCAGATTAATAATTCCTATTATTTGATCGGAGGAACGGATTAATTACAAATTAACATAATTTGAAACAGTGATTCCAATCAACAGTAGTTGGTACATACCTGAAACGATTTGAAATATAATTCAGCTAAATAATCAACCACTTGTAACGTCCGTCCTCCGATATGAGATTTTAGCGAGTGAAAGGTAATGCATGCCTTCCATTCTTTTGATTGGGTCCGTGAATATTTCTCAACATTTTGTGATAATGCAGCTTTTCAATGCTTTGATCTATAGCAGATTTTTGATATCTGTTCCTTTTCTGATCACTAAGTTATTGATTTATTTGGTCTACTCTTGGTTTGAATCAGCACAGATATCTATACAATTATATTGCCATCTTTTTGTTGCTATTGTTTCAGACATTAACATGATAGTCCATTTGTAGATGTCAATTATTTTACACTCCGCTATCTATGATTTCTGATGTCCATTGCTCTGTCAATATATTCGTCTACTGGTCTGATTTTTCCTATTGTTAATGCATCCATGTAGACATAGAAATCTGATCATGTTATGTCTCTCAAGTCCGGAATCAGTGCATCTCTTTCCTCGTTATAGCATGGACATTCAACAATGAAATGGAAGATATCTTCAATCTTATTCAAGTCACAGAATTTACAAATACAGTCTTTATAAGTACTACGATTTTGATATGTTCCAACTTCTGCTGCAAGAGTGTGATTACCAGTTCTTAATTTGATGACGCTACAGATTTTATTTCTGCTGTTACTAATTGCTAAATATGGTTTTAATTGACATTGAAATCTGCATAACTCTAGATATCTTAATCCTTTAACACTATGCTTAGCGCTGTCGATCCACTCTCTTCTGAAATATTCAATCAATGCATTGTCAATTATCTTTTTGGACTTTCCACTGTATTCCATGCTCTGTATATTTTTTAGGTCAATTTTATGAACTAACTTATCTATTCTGCTACACCATGTATTAAGAAATGATTTTTTGTTTGTATTTTTATTGATGGTTCTGAATAATTGTGTGATTAATCTCTTTTCATCGCTCATATTTAGTTTAAGAAAGTAGTTCAAAGCTGATTTATAAAAATAATATTCTATTGGTTTCACCCCAAACTCACCGATAATACAGTAATTAGGTGTTCTTATGCGTAAGTGGTAATATCTTTTGTAAAATTGCATAATCACACGATTTAAGTCGTTTATATTTCTATCAAAAAAAATTTCACTGCCGTATCTCATTCTCGAAATAGTTAGCATTTCTAGTGCTTCCGTTAAAATTCTACCATCATCTGTGTTAAATTCTTTCAAAGTTTTGGCAGTTACATATGAAGATGCTCTTCCTCTTTTCGTTAATTCTTCGATATGCATTCTATCATTTCTTGCAATCGAAACACCTAAATATATATATACATCTACCACATCAATTGGGAACATATTCCAATCTCTCTCTCTCTTTCTCTTTCTCTTTCTCTTTCTCTTTCTCTTTCTCTTTCTCTTTCTCTCTCTCTCTCTCTCTCTCTCTCTCTCTCTCTCTCTCTCTCTCTCTCTCTCTCTCTCTCTCTCTCTCTCTCTCTCTCTCTCTCTCTCTCTCTCTCTCTCTCTCTCTCTCTCTCTCTCTCTCTCTCTCTTTCTCTCTCTCTCTCTCTCTCTCTCTCTCTCTCTCTCTCTCTCTCTCTCTCTCTCTTTCTCTTTCTCTCTCTCTCTCTCTCTCTCTCTCTCTCTCTCTCTCTCTCTCTCTCTCTCTCTCTCTCTCTCTCTCTCTCTCTTTCTCTCTCTCTCTCTCTCTCTCTCTCTCTCTCTCTCTCTCTCTCTCTCTCTCTCTCTCTCTCTCTCTCTCTCTCTCTCTCTCTCTCTCTCTCTCTCTCTCTCTCTCTCTCTCTCTCTCTTTCTCTCTCTCTCTCTTTCTCTCTCTCTCTTTCTCTCTCTCATAATGGGTCATGCTGAATCGCGTACGTAGTGTACATGGCAGATACAAGTCTTCTACGTCAAAGATTGGCCTGCGTGCAGATGGACTTTGTGAATGCGAGCAAAACAGACAGTGCGACATATCCTCACCATCAGTCGCTGCGACCTCAGAGGCAACATGACCAAAGTGGACCAGACTTTTAGAGACTGACTGAATGGATCTAATCTCGACATTTGATATTTTCTTTTTGTACGATCGCCGTCGTCGTACAACTGCTGCTGGTGTTTTGAAACAAAAGCAGTGCGATTAAATGAGGAAGCAGGGCGATCTAGAGAAGGCAAACAAAGAAGCAGAAGAAGGTTGCGAAGAAGGAACAAAAATGGAGAGAATGCGAGAGCTTGCATCGGAGCTTATGGAGTTGACAAAGAAATTGATGGGGAACTGACAATGGCAGCAGGAAGAAGGAGAATAAGGTCAAGATAGTTAGAATGTTTTACATATCTTTTCATACGAATATGCTATCACGACTTTACGTGATAATAAAACTTTTTGAAGAGTTAGGCTTTTTTATTTACTAAACATTTTATGTCGAATGAATCAACATTGCTGTTTGTTAAATACTTATGTCATAATCACTATACCTACATGTCATTGCTAGCTTTAAAATAACACATGTACAACCTCTGATGATAATGATCGACATGAGATAATGTCTCATCATGAAGATCTGAAATCTTAGCTTCAAATGTTCCAATATTCATTAATTTTTAATCAAGGCCATGCGCGGAAATTTCGAGACTGCACAAAAAGTGTCTTTCTGGGTTCTGGATACGTTGAGATAATCAACTTAATGCTCTATAACGTCCTTGACAAGCTTTTTTTTGCAATCGTTGCTGCCATTGCGAGGTACTTTTATGAAATATAAAGATTGTTTGTCGAAAAGCTCTTTCTCCTACAAAAAATGATTTATCTACTTTCTACACATTCCGACCTCCTGCGAACTAAGTCCCTGACAGTTAAATAGGAAATTAACTTGAAAAATAACATCAATGTAATGCATGTAAATACATGTAATTGAGATCTCATATCGTGGCAAACACCATCTGTTGTTATCATTCCTACCATCATTCCATTATCTCCAGTTTTCAGCTGAAAAAGAAAGTGGCCAAAAAGTTTTGCCGCCGTAAGAAAAATTGGAAGTTGTTGTTCATCGATGTTGTTCTGTTGGAATTTGTGACAGAGTTCATATACTTTTATCCATCATTCACAAATTTCAGCAGACCAACATCCCTTCTATCTTCTTATGACGCGTCCCAAATTACATTTAAGTCAGACAAGACTACACCACATACGACGTACTAGCATGTTCAATCACCTAAAGCATAAGGACGGGAGTCCTACAAGGAGGAGCTCTATCCTCCATCCTCTTCAGTCTTTACTTTTCTCTTCCTACAAACATGACGCTTCCCATGAACACAGCACAAGTCTCACACTCACGCTTGACAACACAATCACCACAGGATGCACACGGAACACGTGACACAAGCGTACAACACCTCCATGACCAACCACACGTCCTATCCACTCACAACTCTCAACAGCATTTGAATGCTAGACGTCAGCCTAGACACAAAGCGTGTAAGAGAAAGCAAGATATGTCGTCAACATTCTCTCATCTCTTACTTCCACCAACGTGAGACAATCATCTCAAATCAAACATTGAGATAGTGCAAGCAACATAGATCAAAGCGCTCAAGATCGCCACAGGATGCACACGTGACACAAGCACACAACACCACTATGACCAGACACATGTCCTATCCACTGTTGAAAACGTCAAACTGCATGCAAAACACCATTGATTTTACATGACTACTTGTGTGACGAAGTAAGCAACTACCCTAATGACGAAATGAACGGCTACCCAAATGACAAAGTGAGCGTCCGCCTGTGTGACGAAATGAGGAGTGCCTGTATGACGAAGTGAGGTATATAATTCCCTTTCCTTCAGATTTGCTCAATGATGAGAAACATTTTGAAATAGCAGAAATTACTTCCATTTATTTGGTAAGATGTTGCAACAAATTATGTCTCAGTGTTTGCGTTCCTTATGCATATCGAAACGTAACATGACCATGTCGTGTTAATGGACCATCAAT
Organism: Prostheceraeus crozeri; assembly: GCA_907163375.1. Taxonomy (NCBI): domain Eukaryota; kingdom Metazoa; phylum Platyhelminthes; order Polycladida; family Euryleptidae; genus Prostheceraeus; species Prostheceraeus crozeri. The sequence goes on from CAJQUW010001560.1 coordinate 486,830, forward strand.
CTGATGCGTGAGTTATTTCAATAGATCATTTCACTTCATCACTTGGCAAAGTAGCTTTAACTGTGGGTACTAGCAGATAAAAGCCTGTTTGCACACGCGTACGAATATGATTTAAAATGCTTTTGTACACGAAACTGTGTGCACTGGTTATACTGACTTGAAAATATCACAAAATGATACTAAGCATGTCACCTCTACCTTCACAGAATCGAATGCCTATTATGTGCTCTAACGTGTACATGAAATGCGTTAAAATGATAAATGAATGAACAGGGTTGTCCGCTGGTTCAGTCCGCCCGGGCAGCCCATCAGCGAACATAATTGATCACTGACAAGGTTTGGGGGCTACAAAGATGCATAAATTACAAGTATTTAGTCTTAGAGTTTATCATAGAATATTTTATCCAATGTGCTAGAAACAGTATTCAAAAAAGTGTCCATTACAAGTAACATAACATTATGATGACAGCATCATTATCAAATGCATCAACAATAAGTTAATATAGTCATGTAGTAAAGCTGAGTTCGAGCAAATGGTAAAATAGTAAAGAAACCTACAATGTATTTAGTTAAATTGTGCTACGAATTGTTGCTATTTACGAGACTACGCGGCAATGATTTCTGTCTTGAAATACTAGGATAGCGCCGTTGGCTTTATACTAGCTTAGTCGTGCCTTCACTTATAGAAGATATTCGCAATTTCGTTTTCAAAGTTGCTCAACCTTTGTTTAATTGTATTTTTAAATTGTAACAGATAATTCATGCAAGTTCTTGCTTTTAACCCTTCATTGCGAGAGTTGCAGGTCTTTCCGACAATTTTTTTAACCGAAGTATCAAGACCTGAGTGAAGAAGTTGCGAACTCATATTCACTGCGGAATCAGATCCCACACCTTTGTTTTGTCAACGCAGTTGGGTAATCAAAAGGTCATTGCAGTAATAGACAATTTAGCTGTTGATTTATGGGATCCTCTCTATTCTTGATGAATTTTGGTCATTTATTTTCAGCATGATGTTTACTTGCTGAGTCATAGTTGTATGATTCAGCATCAATCAGTTTTCCTGTAACATTTCACTATCGTGTTCTGTAATAGATTTGAATGCATGAATCACACCTGGAACTGAAATTTGTCCGAATCGATTCACATCACAAATATTCCACACAGGCATTAGATATTTACCCTCCATGCTTTCAGGTTGGAATCAGAAGCTGTTAATGTAAATGCGACTGTTGCTAGACTGCGCTCGGAATTGGATGATTGGAGCAAAAGACATCATGATCTCAGCATGGTAAACGAAATGTCATATTAATCTTCTCATTTAACTCAATTAACATATGAAATTCACTTGAAATTGCAGGAATTTGATGCTTATAAGAAGCATACTTCTAATCTACTCGAAAGTGAACGGGAACTCAATGCAAGGCTGCGAAATACGATCAGGTGACAATATTATAGACATTTACTCAAATGTGTGATGCATCAATTTCGTTATCGAAAGGAGAACGAAGTGCGTTTTACACGGTGGTCAGCTCATCAAAACAAGAAGACAGAAAAAAGTCTACCATCATTGATATGGATCGAATTCGCTCTTAACTGATATCAGCAACTGTTCCAGCAAAGAAATAGACAGATTTCTTTGATCTGATTTGATTTGACATCTACCGGCAATAGAGGAATCGTCGTGTGATTTCCACCAATTGGTGGTTTGAGTGCCTTATAGGTATAGGATTCAGATAACATTCCTCTGAATTCTCGATTTTCTTATTATGTGTCTTAACAACAGTCCTTTTAGCGTACAAAACGTCACACTCCAAACCAGAAGCTATCTATACAAACTTTCCCACTTGATAAGAAAAATGAATAGTCCGTATCCGCTTCTCTAGATCGAGTTTGCAGATATAAGTAGCGGTTGAAATATTAGAGATTTGATGGATTCAGATAATCAGATAAAGCGATCCGCGACAAATCTTCATCTTTTCCGTGGAATGAATGTTAATGAAAGGAAATTTTGACAGACAGCGTCGTCGAACCGTCTTAGAGACTTCGACACTTATTGGTATATTACATATAACTTGCATATAATTTAATGGTATGTAGCCTTTGATAACATCAGAAATTCTTTCCTCATGTTAGTTCAATATCCCTTTTCTCATAGAATAACTCGGTGCTGTCGAAGGTGTTCCCCCCTCCCCCTCCGAGATCGATGCCTGTGCTGACAGATGTATTGCTATTTTAACTGGATGAAATGTGAAATTTTTCTTTAGCTGATTTCAAAGCTTTCACTGTCTTATCTGCAGGGAAGAGATCTTCCGGATTTTTCGTGACACCGCATTCTCATCCCAGTATCTGGGGGTGTTGTTCGTTGCTTAACAAATGCATTTAAAAAACAATTAAGGACTTTTTGAAAGATCGATAAATTCTTAGAAATGACGTTGCTCGAATACTTCCCTCCTGTCCTGCACAGATAGGAAACGATATGTGCTAAGTAGCAACTGATGGAATATAAGTACCTATTTTAAGCAGCATACTTATGTGAGAGGCGCTTGTGTGCTTTGTAAAAAACATATTTTGCCATTTTCGTTACATTTCTTGTCTGAGAAGACCGTTTTTCGATGAAAATTTGTGAAGCAATGAAACCGTTGACTTAAAGCATTTGAAACATGACTTTGATAGAAAAACGTATTATGTTTAAAACCAACATCTAAATATTAAACCAATCATCATTGACGAAAAGTAAATGCACTGGCCAATAGAGATGCGCATTTTTTGTTTCTGTTTTCTTAATAAAACAGGTGGGCCTTCTCGTCGAACATAAATGACAGCATAACGCATCACTTGTCGCTGCTCAAGACGTTACTCCAGTCCTCTATGAAGATCTTTTCTTTAGGAGAGAACGAGTTCAAGCCTCAAGGGAAATAAGTTCTTCGCTGTTTCCAAGGTTTTTTCTCGAAATGCCTGTTTCAGAAGTACATGCAGGTTTGAAGACTCACATTGATTGAGATCAAGATTTTAGACTCGGTAGAATTTCCACTCAAAAAAACTCGATTGTATTTCTTGTTTAAATCCATGGGTCTTAATGTTAATTTTGCTGCTCACAAAAGTGAATAAGTCGAGGCAATAACTAAGTCATGACTTTTCATGATCAAAAGTCATAATCATTTCCATTTTCATGGCATCACTGAGTTTTAAATACACCAGTAAGATTTGAAATTAGTTGCAGATATACTAGCGATATTAAAACTTGAAATGAGGAAGAATGAACAGTGCCTTTAAAACAATGTCAACTCATAGAAATTCGGTATTTTATCGAAGCATTGCTGTACCATAGTGAATTCTACTCATATATAAAACTCGTGTTGATGAAATTATAAATGCAGCAGTCAGAACTTCGCTTTTTGGACGGAGAGTTGCACTTCTTCGTTGTCTCTTGAGTAAAATATACTCAATGAATTCAATTGCATGACTTAACTGACTTACAAAAATATTCTACATTTGCAAAATCATAAACCAGAGTGTAAGTTATGCGACTAAATTGTCAAATATTGTCAGCGTTCAATGAATGCGTGTAACATATAAGTCCGAGATACACAAGATACACAACGATTGATAATTTTCAGAAAATTGAGAAATATGCCTTATTGATCTGTTTGCAAGTGACGCTTCATTATACATATGTAAGTTTTATCATTATAACTTTTAAATTGCTGGCAACCGCATAGCTTATGCAGCTACTTCACCCCTGAATTGTTAAGAACTGATATTAATATGGATTAATGTGGATCTTTTTCTAGTATGAATTATCTTATGTCTCAATTTTACCGAAACAAATTTGGCATCCAATCAGCTCCTATTCACTCGAGATCCACAGATAGAAACACTTGGCTTAGAAAATAAACATGAAAAAGTTCCCGATCAAAAAATGTTTCACAAAAAGATTGTTGCAGTTTGTCGGATCTTGATGAAATGAAAAGTGATTGATTCTGTTCATAAAAATATATATATGATTAGCGAGTGACGTAATAGCTACCAGAGAGTTTATACTTAAGTTAAAAACTTGAATATGGAAATAATAACCATCTGAGGAGGGCTTTAATTACGATAATCCGAGGGCAGTGTCCTCGTATTATCGTAATTAGAGCTCGATTCAGATGGTTGTTATTATTATATTATAACCCGGATAAAAAATCTGCGGGTTTAAATGTGTTTTTTTCATTTAAGCCTGGCAAAACTCATTGGATTTGCATGCATTATTAGAAAATGACATTTAAGCCCGCTAACAAGTAAGGGCTGGTTTATATTTCCTCCGTATTGAGAATGGAGATAGCTCCTGAAAACGCAGACACATCCGTTTTAGGGACACCTCACAAGTCTGTAAATTCTTGTAGGATGCGGAGACTCTTGCATACAGATGCAGGTTTATAGTTCACTTAATCATTTGTATGAAGCTGAGGTTCGATTTCAACCAAAGCAAGTTAGCCTTGCTTGAGTTGTACAAGTCACGTGATGTCATCGCTTCAGCTTCAATCTTATTGGTTTACAATCAAACTTCAGTCGACTGAAATACGGAGACATTCATCAAACTAATGTCTGCGTATCTTGATTTTCGAGCGTCCATTTCATGCATGCTTATGAAAAAATGCGGAAACGTCTCCGTTTTCGCACAAAATCTCCCGGAGACGTCTCCTTACAAAAAACGGAGGAAGTATAAACCAGGCTTGACAATATGTATGAATATTTCTATACGATAAAGTTAACTGTAGCCTAACTTAACTACGGTAAAAGCATGTCTATGCATAAGTTTTGCTGTCGAAGAGAAATTATCATAACTGAGCAGCATCTAGATTATTTGAATTTCGAAGAAATCCTTCAATGCATTAGTTCATTCATTTGCATGATCGCTGTTAAGCAAGTCGGATTTGGAGAAAAAGCTCTAGACAGCAACAGACATCAGGAAATTTGGGCTTAATTTTGGTAATTCATATCAATAAAACCCGTCCAGTAACAGTAGGTATGCAACAAATGAGGGTTGTAATTTGAAATTTTGTTTTATGCAGACTATGTAAATGTGCCATTTTTCTACTTGAAATATACAAAAGTTAAAATACTGGGAATTGGAAACCTTACTTTCTTTATAACTAAACGCATGATACTACTTTTTCTGCTTAAGTTTTTAGCGGTCAATATACCTGTATTGTTCAATGTTGTATGAACATTTTTATGTCATTTTAAACGTCATGTGTTCGTAACAACATTCACACACAATCCATATATATTTCATCACGCCTTTGTGTGTATTGTGATTGTACAAAATTGTTTTTATTTTGTAGCATGTGGAATGTGATTATTGCAGTACTTTTGCAGAAACCTCGAGGGCGCTCTGACAGTTATTTCTACGTATTAAGATTGAATTATTAGTCGGCATCGGAGGACTAATAACAGCAAAGATTGATAGGGTATAGAGTTTGAAGAAACGCGATTTTTTCGCGAAAAAACATCCGATGGTTTGACTAACCGCATCACACAATATTAGTGGATACCGTTCTCCACATATTAGTGGATATTACTAGACAACGTCCCAGAGTAGGGCTACAATGTAGTGCGTCTAATTACAATGCGTTCCATGCATACGTAGAAATATATCAAGAAATGTACTAAGAGATATGTAACCTCGACTTCTTTCTGCTCATGTAAATTGACAAATGTTTGAGGATCAGTGGCATGTGTGAATTACTTGAGCATGATTAAGCTTGTTGTTTTGTAGATTTAATGTTGGTGAATTTCTATTACTGATGAAATAAAGGAGTGCATAATTTCTTGTGTTTTGTTTCAATCACTTTTTTGGAGTAGACATAGTTTCCTGATTGAAATTAAGCTGCTAAATTGCATTCCAACGTATCATGTTTTGATATTGAAGCAATGCTTGCGGTAAATAGGTGAAAAGCAGTCAAAAATTCTGTGGGGATCATGCCATGTAGCTGCGTAGCTTACTTGCTTTCAAGTTGCTGACATGCCTATTGGCTTCGGTGCACCGTGTGCAAAAGAAAGGATCGTAGGCATATAAATAGAAATGACACCATTCGCAAAACATTCTGATTTTTTATTCTAATCAGGGGTCAGAATTCTTGAAATAGCTGTGTTCCATTTCAAAATGACAAAGAAAGACAATATTAGGCTACTTTTCCTGAATAGGCAAGCTGCACACAGAAATCAACTAATTGTCGAAAACCAAGGAGGAGCTCGAGTAATGCCTATGTATTACTCAGATGGTATGCTCACTCATGCGTGTACTTACAGACAATTGTTCCAATCCAGAAAGTCGTGGAATTCTTTAGGTCCATCAACTTAAGGCATCGAATTATTTATCAAACAAAATTATGTGTTTATTTCAGCATTCCAAGGAAAAATTCATTTTGATGCCGCTTTGTCAACCTTGATTCAATAAAATACAGCATTTCAGTTTGACAGGACTTCAGATATAGCTGCAGGTGGAAAAATCGTGCTATTTCCATTAATTGAACATTATTTTTAATCAATGCCAAAACTCATATGAGTAGATATGCAATTCAATGGTTAATTAATTAAGAATATTCAAGTATTATAACACTAGGTGACATGCCACGCGTTATTACGGAACACCCCAAACATCCGTGGTTAAGGACATTCTATTCTTCTACCCGCGTACATGCGCGCTGCACTAACAGTCAGAAATTACTTGATCTGATGCTGTTAAAACATGGGAAATGTTTATGAATACGCGCGGGAGAGCGTTTATAGTTTGCGCGTCGTCTACGGTTGTCTGCGCTGCCGCTTGAACCACTAAGATGAACCGCTAAGCATGTTCTGTCTTCCCTGAGTATGAAATTGGGGTCCTATCACATTGTTTAGCCTCTGATACATGAGACGCAAAGTTTATATAACAGGACTAATTATATAACTTATTTGCAGCAATATCCCGCATAGCCACGGATGTTTGGGGTCATGTGTAATTACGCGTGATTCAGCGTGGCATGTCACCTAGTGAAGGATTAAGCAGAACTTATAGTATTAAGATTTCAGATAATTATTAGACTTTTCAATGGATTTCTATTAATAATGAGTAGAAAAGTCGGTTATATGAATGTGTTTCGAAAAGGCTCATGGACCACGTCTTTGGAACTTTTTCTAGGCGATAAGGTGTTCAGAAAACATTTCAATTCAGGGAAGCTAGCCACCATAAATCTACCGACGCACCAATATTATTAAAAAAAACCGGTGAACTGAAAAATTGTTCATATAGTGCCCTCCCCTGGATGATGGTGCGCATATACATGAGTTCACGTGAAACAATCTCTATTCTTCGCTGATGCGCAGAGTTCTCTATGCTCGCTGCACGCTACGAGTGCGATATAGCGGAATTTTGATCATTATCTCGGCTAGGATATGTCAAATTTATCATCAGCATTTTATAATAACTACCGTAGACAAAGCTAATAGTAATTATGCATTCATCTGTAAAAAATTTTACGTTATGGTCTTATTACAAGAACTTGGATTCGATCTTAACTCACTAACCCCTATTGGTAATAGTACTTACATTCCATATGATGTGTCTCCTAGTGATTTAGTTAAGAAGCATAAGGATTCTATGAGTAAATTATTCAGCACCCTTTGTAGAAAAGATGATGAAAAACTCCCAAAATTATATTGGATACCAAAATTACATAAAAATCCCTTCAAATGTCGTGAAACAGAAATAATAATAATGATACTTTGACCAAATTAAAATATTTCTTTGACAACAAAGACTTGTCAAAATTTTATCAATGTCTGAGATCTCTGAGTTTTGATACTATGCGTATCATTAAACAAAAGCTCACTAACGTGTCTAGCGAGTTTGCTTACATTTTTTCAGCTTATTTCTACAATAAAGTGACTAGCAATGAGTCCAGAAAGCCTGCAGTCCAAAAAACTAATATTGTCTTTAATTTCAAAAATAAAATCATGGACGAGGTTGACATCTCCAGTATTTTACACGATAAAAGCCTCAATCGTCTAGTACCTGACAAAGTTCGGGAACAGTACCCGCCCAAAACCTATTTTTCTGTGAATAACCCTGTCTAATTGAAAATTTGCAACCATAACAAATTCCTCAACAAGTTGGATAGAACCAACTTACAAAATATTGTCCATTCAGACTGTAAGTGTAGTCAGCACCCTTCTCACATCAATGAGCATCACAAACATGTATTTATTGGTGATTTGAATTTTATTGAGCAACCAGACCTGAAAGAGTTACTTTCATTAGGCTCTAAGCATCGTTTGTCCCTTCCCGTTCGTCACAATGACGTTATAGATAGCATAACTGTATCCATAGATAAGCACATCACAAAGATGTGCAATAAGTTTAGACTTTCAGTCAGTGACTTTCAGTTATATAGAGTGGAAGCTTTCCCAAGTCAGATAGAAGACTTTTCTGTTCTACCGCGAGATCTTTCGGCCTACATCGTAGGCCATTCTCAAGCGACCTTTTTTTCATGGACATTGATTTTCGTCGCTTGAGAATGGCCTACGATGTAGGCCGAAAGATCTCGCGGTAGAACAGAAAAGTCTTCTATCTGACTTGGGAAAACCTCCACTCTATACAATTACAAATCAATTCCCCATGTTTGAAACAGTGACTTTCAGGCTTGGAAAAACAGGATACTAGTATTAGCTAAAGATAGAATACATAAAAATAAAAATGTAGATAATTTACAAGCGAAGTTTAAATCTTTTCGTAATTTCAGCAGAGATTTGAAGTATTATCATCAGCATTTTATAATAACTACCGTAGACAAAGCTAATAGTAATTACGCATTCATCTGTAAAAAATTTTACGTTGTGGTCTTATTACAAGAACTTGGATTCGATCTTAACTTACTAACCCCTATTGGTAATAGTACTTACATTCCATATGACGTGTCTCCTAGTGATAAGAGATCCTTAAGAAGCATAAGGATTCTATGAGTAAATTATTCAGCACCCTTTGTAGAAAAGATGATGAAAAACTCCCAAAATTATATTGGATACCAAAATTACATAAAAATCCCTTCAAATTTCGTTTTATAGCTGGTGCTAGGCACTGTACTACTAAGCAACTTTCCATTTAGATTAATAAAGGTTTTGACATACAGGATGGCCGCCAACAGGAGGTTCTTCATACTTCAGTTGATGCTAAAAACAGCTTTCGTCTCTCCTTGAAATTTATTGACCAGATTAAGATAGTTAATTAAAAGATATGTACAACCCCTACGCGTTTCGAGCGTTCGCTCTTCCTCAGGGGGTAATTCGCTAAAAACCAACTGATCTGGCCGCTCATGTGGGCTGCTTATATACGTACAATGCTAACGGTCGAGAGATGTTTAAAATACCGTCAACTCTTTTCTTCGATTGATTTTTGGAATCAACTGTTTAATGTAACGAGCTTCAGTCAGTCTAGTGTCCAATGCATCTTTGCACTTATCAAGAATTTCAAGGTCAAAATCAGTCAAACGTTTTGATCTACATTTCAGACAATGTTCTGCCATAGCACTCGAATCAACATTACCTTTATCTACAGCACGCTTGTGTTCATTAAAACGATGCTTAAAAGGAATCGAGGTTTGACCAATATAGAAATCTTTACAATGATGGCATGTAAATTTGTATACCAAAAACCGATCTGTACACTTCATCTTATTAGGCAAACTCTCACAAACAAGGCAACTTTCGTGTTTTTCTATTTTAAACTCTATGACTGCCACAATAGCATCCATGATCGATATACTTGGGTATAGGTTTTTCACATCTAAGGATATAAAAGTTGAATTTTCAGTTATTGGGAAGTTATTGCTGTTTAACCGCTCAATAAGATTTTCAGTATTTGTGATGTGTGAAGGGACTAAGGTCATAAGTTGAGACACGATTTTGCTCAATAACCAGTCCAAACCATATCAAAAACAATTACGTAAATAACAGCATCAACTACGTAAAGAGAAGATGTAGCAACGAAGCTAATTGCAAGGTAGCTTTTAATAAACTTGAAACTAAATTAAGTAAAAATGGATTTTCAATGAAACGAAAACATAAGAAAAATGGTAGAAGATGCAAGGAAATACGTAAAAACAGTACGTATTTGAAACTCGGATTTGTTAACGATAAAACTGATCGTGATATCCGCAAATTAATTAAAAAATACGAGTTACCAATAAATCTTGTTAGCTCCCCTAATAAAACTTTATATAATGCCTTGAAATTCAAACAAAAAGTAGAAAAACACGAAAGTTGCCTTGTTTGTGAGAGTTTGCCTAATAAGATGAAGTGTACAGATCGGTTTTGCCTAATAAGATGAAGTGTACAGATCGGTTTTTGGTATACAAATTTACATGCCATCATTGTAAAGATTTCTATATTGGTCAAACCTCGCGTCCTTTTAAGCATCGTTTTAATGAACACAAGCGTGCTGTAGATAAAGGTAATGTTGATTCGAGTGCTATGGCAGAACATTGTCTGAAATGTAGATCAAAACGTTTGACTGATTTTGACCTTGAAATTCTTGATAAGTGCAAAGATGCATTGGACACTAGACTGACTGAAGCTCGTTACATTAAACAGTTGATTCCAAAAATCAATCGAAGAAAAGAGTTGACGGTATTTTAAACATCTCTCGACCGTTAGCATTGTACGTATATAAGCAGCCCACATGAGCGGCCAGATCAGTTGGTTTTTAGCGAATTACCCCCTGAGGAAGAGCGAACGCTCGAAACGCGTAGGGGTTGTACATATCTTTTAATTAACTATCTTAATCTGGTCAATAAATTTCAAGGAGAGACGAAAGCTGTTTTTAGCATCAACTGAAGTAATAAAGGTTTGTCTGTTATCAGAGACCATTTTAGGAAGTATTGTGACGCAATTCATAGTAATAGTGGTATTACTCAATAAAATTCAAAACATTGCAGCATAGGACGTACAAATTTTCGATTTTTCCACTTTGTACACCAATCTGGATCATAAAGATGTCATTACTCACATTTCCGACCTGCTCTACTTAATTTTCAACGATTCTAATAGGAAATATTTGTGTGTAGGTTTTGAAAAAAGTTTTTTATCTGGTGTCAGGTATCAAGGTTACAGCGTATTCACTAAGGATAAACTTAAAGAAGCCATTAAGTTCATTATAAGCGAAGTTTTTGTTAATTTCGGATGTTTAGTCTTTCAACAAGTAAGAGGCATTCCTATGGGTGGTAATTGCAGTACTCTTCTTGCGGATTTGTTTCTTTTACATTGTGAATTATTTTATGACTAATTTAATGAAGAATCAAGTACGGTCTAGCTGGATTATTATCTAATACTTCTACATACATCGACGATTTATGCATTATTAATTATAAAACGTTTTATTCCTTGATAGCCTACCACAGATTTAAGAAGCCAGCAGAAGTGGGAGTAATAACAAGCAAATAGAATATCTTGATATTAATATATACATCACTGACGGCGGCACAATTACATCTGTTTTTCATAAAGTCGACCATTTTAATTTCCCTGTCACCATTTTAACCTTTCCGCAAAACTGTATGCCCTACAGGACAGGAGCTAGGGTAAGTTCGGGTAATACGGGACACCTAAGGGAATATTGAATTTTTCACTAACTTCTGCTTACTCAATAACTTTTTTACGATACACATGTCTTCAGTACATCTTCAACTCACTTTATCGAAAATTTCTAACGAAACAAACATTTTCTTCATAAGTAAATATTTGAAAAAGTGAGACCTATCAAATGTCCCGCAGTACCCGACATGTCGGGTAATATGGGACAGTTCATATTTATTCAATTCATCATGTCAGGTATCAATAAAGATGCTTTTTGTTATTCCTATAACCACTAAGCCTTAGAAATAATGAGATAGACATAGGACTATTTAGTTCCCTAGAATAAATGCTTAATGTAGAAATATGCTATTTTCAAAATTCTAAAATTACTTTGAAAAATTCCCATTTTCAATAAGACAATTAAAATCGTGCCATGTAACTGAACTATTACTTTATTTGAACAGTGAATGAAACGAATTGAAATATCAGAAATTCTAGAAAAGAGTAAGATGAATTTATGCAGTCCTCTTAATGCTAGTCCTCCTCACAGTCATAACAAATATAATGTACTTTTCCGATTGCACCTGCACAATCTTCATGCGCCCATGACCCACACTGAGTACACTTTATCCAGTCAACTTGGATACCACATCTTTCATCGTCACTGTATTCTCCATCACAGAACTGGCAGATGTTGTCACTAATTGTTGATGGTTGAGGTTGTGTATCCATTGAAGTACTAGTCGGTTGATCCGGGTTGGAAACATTTCGAGATTTTGTTTTGTTCATCTTTGTTTTCTCACGCTCATTTTCTTTACCTTTGTTTCGAGGAATACATTCCTTTTTCTTTTCTGTTTGCTTAACTTGACACACATAGTTTGAAGTAGTCAAGATTCCAGATATCTTTGGTCTCTCAGCTGCATTTTTTCTGGTCTTTTCCACTCGTCTGATCTTCGGGACAGGACTGATTTCTTCAAATGATGCGTGCAGTAAGCCTACCGGTATTGTCGGTTGATCATCATATGATGTACTTGGGATATCCGCTTCGTTGCTGCTCGTAGAAGGTTGGAGATTCTCAGCAGGCTTGTATACTGAAACTGTGCTCACTGTTAAAGACGTCTGGTCGCATTCCGAAGTTTCAGCAGGGCAGAATGCTTCATCTGGTATCGCATTTGGATTATATGGGTAAATACCAGTTGCCTTGAAACCAGCAATTGCATTTGCAGGTTTTGCTGCGTTCATCCATGCTTCTGAGAAGAGACTGCCGAATCTATACTTGTTGATCACAGCTGATAGATTCTGCCTTTTGAACGAATTAGTTGCATGATCCCAGAATGTCTTGAGACTTTTGTAAACGGACCGGTTCAATGGCTGCAAATACTTGGTTGTGTGCGACGGCAGGCAAAACAGGATGATATCATTCGAAAGGCAGAAATCGATCACCTCAACGCTCTTTGTGTGGGAGGTATGACCATCAATTATCAACAGAATCTTTCCAGATACACAATGTTGCCGAAAGAATTTCAACCAGACAAGAAATAACTCCTTGTTGATGTACGATGATTCCGACATTTCCAAAAGAGAACCAGGTGGAAGATGATCGCTCCATTCGTCCTTTTGTCGAATACCTTTCATGATTACCATCGGTGGTATGAAGTGTCTAACAGCACTGCAACATCCCACAACAGTAACATTTTCACCATGCTCTGCACTTGTGATATGGATGACAGATTTGCGTCCTTTCTGAGCAAGTACTGTCCCAGGTCGATTGCTCATTGCCAAACCGCTTTCATCAACGTTGTATATTCTATGGGGTTGCTGATGAAAATCCTCTTCTACCATAACGACAGACAACTTCTCGAAATGGTCTTGTACAGTGACTCTATTGAATTGGGATAATCCTGCAGCCCTTTCTAGGTACAATGGATGGGTGACGTTTGAGAAATGCCACGAGCCAGTCTTTACCAGCTTTTTGACGAGTGTTATTGAATCTGACGTTGATACCATTTCGCTTGCAGTATTCAAAGACAAGAGATCGAACGTCTTTCCTCGATAAGCCATATCCTCTACTTTCCATCAGCTTGATATATTTCACAAGATCATCCTCTTGGGAACTTTCCATACAGGGTTTTCTTCCAAGTCGACATGCTGCACTACCACCTGAAAATTGTGAATTTTAGATTATAAGTTACAATCAGTTTCATTAGGTGGGGGAAATCCTACCAGTTTTAAGCTTCTTGGCTAGTGTTGATTTAGGTACTTTGTACATCCCTGCAGCTTCACGAACACTTGTAGGGTTGCTGTTATCACTTTGACAATGTGTAATAGCGGCAGTCATGTTGTTGATAGACCACGACAACTTCTTCGACATGATTGCGAGAAAATGAATTAAAATTCCTATTTCATACAAGTTTAGCTACCTTCTCAAACATTGATTGGATGGTTAAACAATAAACTCGAATGCTTGTGTCCTCAACTCCTTGCTAATAGGTGAAGACTGTGCATCAGGGAATATGCACGTGAGTCTGAGAAGCTCAGATCAGCTCCCCACTCAGCCTTGTCACTCGAACAATACGGTTTATTAAGTTTAAAAGACTTAACGCTTAGGGTGTCCCATATTACCCGCCACGCATATCTCATTTTAAAAGCTACAAAAATATTTGATAGAATTCTTGAAATGAAAAAGTGAAACATTGTGAATGTAGCACAAGACCCCAGCTTTTATATCAGATGCATTAAAATTGACTAAAAAACTTGATTATTGATGTAATATTAGCTTTACTGAAATCAGAATTTTAGATCAACCCTATTCTTGACCTAAAAAAATTCGTATATCAATTATGCTTCAATCACAGAAGCTTAAGGAGGCAGCCGATTTTGCTGACATTTTTTGAATTTGTAACTAGCGATCATATCATTGAATAAGTACCTTCAGTATTCAAAAATATTTTTAGGAAGTATCATTTTTGAAAGGAAATAGTCGAGTGTCCCGTATTACCCGAACTTACACTAGAGTGTTTGCTGGACAAGTTTTAAGATATGGGCGCATCTGTACATTGGAAAAAGATTTCATCCAAAAAGTCAATCGTACTACTCTCATTAAGAGAGGATATAACAGCGTAGAACTCAAGCAAAGTGCTGAGAAGCAGCTGCATAAGCATAGTGAAACTTTCTTGAAATACGGATATTTTTCTGCTAAGCAGCTTCTTAATAATTGTGCGTGCTTTCATTGATTTAATTAATTTCGAGGCTGTTTTCATATAGCAGGGCCCGCTTGGGTGAGTTTGAGCGTTCAGGAGTAGGGGCCGAAACGCGAATCCTTACCCAAGTTCCTGTTGATGACCTCAATTGCACATTTTTTCAATTAGGTAATCTGTTGTAGTTGTTATTTCCTTTAACCTGTAGGGAACGACGCATGTGTCCTTTTGAGGGATCAAATTCTTTTCACTTATCGTTATCTTCTACTTCATCTTCTCCTCAATCAAAGCATTAAATTTCATTCTGACGCAATTGACATGTGCAAGCAATTAGGCGACCAGACCTGCAGATTAAGTTCTGTCAATACATATAAGCGATTTCCGCAATTACTACACTGCCCAACACACAGTGTGGCAGACAGGCAGGAGTTCTCGAGTAAGTCATCAATTTTTTTTCTCACCATTACCTACCATTTGAATATTTTCAACATTTACATTTGTGTTTTATTCTTATTTTTCACATTGGTTTTACTTACTGAATAGTTTGATTTGTGATTTAATTCATTATTAATTGTGTTTCGCCTAAGGTTAGCACTTGCTAATTTGATCTATATCTTTATACAGTTGTCATCAAGATGGGTCTTCAGACTTCAGCCGCTACCTCCAGTTCGAGCGTTAAGGAGGGATCGTGCAGTCGCATGGTACGTAATATCTATCGACGATGGCCGCCATCAATTTAATTCGTTCAATCATTAAGTCGCTAAACTTTGTCCCGAGTCATTGCACCAGCGAAGATAGTAGGTATGGCGAACAATGCCAAGCTAAGCAAATGGTGATATTTTCCCTCAATATTGGTGATGGTCAACCTTTCTGTTCTTCATTAATTAAAGATAATCAATGCATCTTTGCTGAATTTACATGGGACTCCACAAAGCGAACCGCGATAGAAGCAATTTGTTCGTGGATCGAAAGCATATTATGCCGAATTTTTGATGTCGTACTTCCTCTCTCATCGACGTTCTGCTATTAAGCATGCCACGAAATTTACGGATCATTCATTCTGACTTCACAATTTAGCTAGAAGCTTTTTAAATGGCTACAAAGGCAGAAAGGTAAAAAAACGGGTAATTTAGTGGGTCGCGAATGATGCTTTTGACCCACTGACCCGGTTTCATCTCTGGCATGCATCATGTTCTAGCTTTTTACCATGGCAACGATTTCAGCAAGCGATTCCCTCAGACTTTCCGAATGCAAGAATGATTTTATGAGTGTTTAATATACTCACAGCTCCATCACTGAAATACATCCTCTGAGATACAATTTCAAAAAAGAACCCGAAGCCCCTCCTTCCATTGTATTGACGAACAAGGCCTCCAAGACTGCTGCAATCATCATCAATTAGTCGAATCTTCCTCTTATCTTACCATTCACCAGGTTATCTAGGAGCCCAGATGGTCATGTCAAAGCATTCAAGTCGAATTTCTCTGGCCGACCATGCTTCTCCAGCTCCTTGAAATGGAAGACATCAAAAACTGCTTTGAAAAGGAACCGTCTTAGATGGCTCGGGCATGTTCTCCGGAGGTCTGAGGACAGCTGTGTCAAGAAGACGTACGACATGTAGGGTAAACTCGGCTAACGTGGACAGTCGGCTAATTTGGACACTTGTTAAAAAAACTGCAGGAATTGGAAGTCTTAATCAAGCATGTGAAGAGAACAGATACCGGGATCTTCACCATAGATTAGTTTAAGGTCAATGTGAGTCACTTTATCGAATCCGTTGTCAATAACAACGCAAAGCAAGATGATTCGTACCCTCAAGTTCGTATGTACGAGAAAATCACGTGAGCAAAGTGCAACCGAATCCTTATTTTCAACGGATGCGTGCAAAGTGAAAGTGAGTACTACAAGTGGTGAATTTTATATGCTGACTTAGCTATGGAAATCAAGATTACGTTTTGAGCTCGTAAGTTATTTAAATGAGAATCTATGTCCAGATATTATTAAATAAAGAGAGCTGAAAACTTAGACACCATGTTTAGGGCAGTTTGGGCTCCACACCAGGGTAATTTGGACACTTTTTAGGCTAATTTGGACACTGGCTGCAATGGACAGTATGTTATAGCCTGTGAGTAATTAAAATCGTATAAAGTTGATCTATACTATAACTCAGCTAACACGAATGATATAAAGGCCTATTGATTAACATAAGGTTATAATATGTGGTCCTAGGCCTATATCAATGAAGAAGACTCTCCATTTGAGAGCCGTTGAAGACGTTTTTATATTGCTACATGTCGTGCAGCTATCTATAACTTATTACCATAAGTACGGCATGATGAAAAGTGGCTTCATTGTATACTCTAATATTTAAGCAAGAGATAGTGCACAGTCTATGTTGCTGTACAATTTATGGGTATCTCGTGGCTTGTTTGCTCGCTTACAAAATTGAAAGACAAATAGGCATGGCCTACATCAGGGCAGTGATCTATATCCACTAGGCGCAACATGATTAACAGGAGTGAGCCCCCTCCGCTTGTACATGTACATATAGATATAGGACTCATTAAATTTAGATGGTAGGCCAAAGACTGATAACTTGATTGCATAATCTCAGACATTTTCTAGATGGGTACACCCATTATGTCTATAGACTCAAACGCGATCGCCGTTGTCAGCAATGGACCGTGACAGAGATGCGAATAGGGAGTTCGAAGCTTCCAAATGTTCGAGAAAAGAAGATGCTATTGCTAAATGTCGCTTTAAGGTCTATAGGCCCATGTCTGCATAGAAATACGCTAAGATGCGTTTAGAAAAAATTATTACGAAGTTTTCGATGGGGCTTGTGTACGGTGCTTTAAAATGATTGCTTAAAATGATGGGCTATCCACCTTTTCGAGGAGAGGCATAGTCGTATGCTTACATGCAATTGGGACTGAGTTTTTTGTGTTAATCTGGAATTTCACATGAAATGCTCATTACAATATAAATGATAAATAAGACGTAGATAACTTTGGTGATGTTAGGCACCTACATGTAGGCCTAAATAAATTTCCCAAAATGCAATAGCGCTTGTGCATCGATGACGACTGTTCAACTAACGGGCTTCAATTCCAGTACCTCAAGAAAAAACGCTTTTGGGGCCTATGTACATGTAGGTCTACATGAACGCGTTTCCACGGGTCTACACCCTGTGGTAAAGGCGACGTCGGCTCGAGGTCGCACGATCGGCCAAATCGACTGTCTGCCGACGTTGGTTGACAGTTGGCCAGTGAGTCGGTGGCCGCTGATATGCCGACGGTTGGCGAATGGTCGCATTGCGATCCAAAGCCGACGTCGGCTCACAGTTGGCCAGTATGTCTGTGACCACCAATTTGCCGACCATCGACCTAACGTTGGCTCATAGTTGGCCGGTGAGTCGGTGACCACCAGTTTGCCGACCATTCTGAAGTCAAGCATGCGGTTCGAGGAACAATAACTAATTAGTGTAATGAAAAGCCGTGGCCAAATAGAGTTAAACCCATGCAACTTGAGTGAAATATTACACTCTCTTTTAGGCATTTAAAGTTGAGGCATTTTTATCATCATTTTGCCTGAAGTTTCTGATGAAACTAACTATCTTTTGTCCTTGTATCCAAATGGTTAATAGTTAGTTTTATCAGAAACGTATGAAAAATGTTGTCAAAATATAATTCAAAATCCATTAGCGCATCCGTGCATATTTGTGAAACACGGTGAGCAGTATCTGTTCTTTGATGATATTTTACCAAAGTTGCATAAATTTGCCTTCATTTGACCAAAGCTTTTTATTACACTTACTACATATTGTTGTTCTAACTACATGCTTGACTTTGATTGATCGTCGACACACTGGTGGTCACCGACTCAATTGGCTTGGCCTTCGTGAAACCCCATGACACAGACTACAAATAAGAATTACCAAGTTTACACTCACCTTGTTATGATTGTCATGTGTTCTGGAGTCGAACTCCAAATGGACTCCAAATGGTTGTTTTGAGATTTCATCGCGATGGGTTTTGTTTGCTGAAGATATGATTTCAACAAGCACATTTTCGGGGTATGTGAAATTCATTCATGAATTATTCTACAATTACAAGAAAATCCGTTAAAGTTGACACATGATGAATAAAAGGCTCAAAGCTCACCAGAATTAGAGAATGACATTCATCTTTCGTTAAGACTGGATTCATGAAATTGATGTTGATTTTTCCAAAAGCAATTATTGGCAACTGTACCAAATAGACACATTTGTCAGAAATAATACAGAAACATATAATTGTTTGGAAAGAAATCTCGCAGATTTTGGAGGATCTGAAACTAGGTGTAATGAATAGCCAAAGAATATCTTACAAGTCTATTCAGTTTGCAAATATAAGGCTTGAAGGGTTAAGTTAAACATATTAAATCATATTAAAAAGTAAATAATTACAATTTGGCTTGTGGAGGCAGTAGGTAGGCTAGATAGATAAATGAATTTACTATTGCTTTATTTTGTTAAATTTCAATAATACTTTCATTTTAATATATCTATTAATTAAAATGAAATGAAATCTGCAAATGTAATACCCACTTGACAACCGCTTATGTGATGACATATTTTGATGTACATGTAATTCATGGTGACTCAGTAAACATGCACCAACTGTACTTAGACCTAAGTAAAATACCAATAATCATTTCAGATCAAAAAGAAGTTAGCAGTGAGTTAACATGTAAATAAACTTTCTAGTTATCATAAAACATCAAAATTATTTTTCTAAATTGCGTAACAGAATCTAGGTCTGTAACAAAAAGTAAGTCTTAATTGATTACACTGATAATACACTGCACAATTTAAAAGGCACGTCAATCAGTTTCAAAAATGAAGTAATTGAGAAGAATGAAGCCTATACTTAATTAGTAGCATAAATTTTAAAGTCGCAATTACGAAATTACAAGAGCAGATATAGATAATCAGGAGCAGATGCGGAAGGTCTATACATGATCATCATCCATGAATCCAAATAACATTCAAATTTGCTGATTTGAGTCTTCAAAAAACATGTTGGTACTTGATACCTCCCCCACGCTTAGAAATGTGTGTAAAATCAACAAAAGTGAATGAATCGTCACAAATCTTGCAGTAAACTTAGTTGAGCATATTTTCTACATGCATGCCAAAATTCATGCAAATTGCGCAAGTACTTTTTGATTGAAAGAAGATAACTTGAAATGTAGCGATGTCACAGCTTGATCTGACTTCTTCTGACCCCATCATCTGAGTCAATAGAACTAGATTTGAGATATTCGTCAAGTAACAATTATGACCAGAGCCACATCCCGCACACTTAAATATTTAACTTAAAAAAGTGTGGTCAGATAGTGGTCGTGGGAAGATTTAAAATAGCAGTGGATGAGACGAAAACAGAGAGAGAACAATGCACACAGTACACGAATGTAAAATACATCGAACAGACGAAGTCAGATCAACCTGCATGTTGATATTGGAACATTTGACTTCATCGTCTCTAGTTTAAAAGTAGGCTACTTGTCCGATTTGCATAAATCTTTTTCTGTGGGTGGAAAATATACCCAACTACGTTGGCATGACGAAGTTTTTTGACAATTGGTTCATTTTAGAAGTTTTAGAGAAATTTGAAAAGTGGGGGTGATGATAACCCATAAGTTGCTGCATGCAGACTACATGTTGACTTGCAAGTAAAAATTGAGCTCTCATTTTGAAACTTACCCTTTCTATGTAGTTTGATGCACAATAACATGAGATGCATGGTTTAAATCCTGTTGCATAAATAAATTGAGAGGGAATTTGATTGCTTCCTTGCGTGGAAAATCTCTCATGTACGTAATAACTGACTGCACACGAGCCTTCATAATTTTCGAGTTATTATGATAATTCAGTATCGTTGAAAGAGTTATCTATCACTTCGATGCGTCAATAATGCTGTAGTTCGGTGAGGTAGTCTCGTAAGTAACATTCCATGTACTGTGATGGATGAAGTAAGCAAATGATAAAAGCACAGGTGCGATCACGAAACTGACGATGGATGAAGAAAGAAGGTGCATATATGTATTTAAATATCCTTTGCTACGGCGACGCTTAGTGGTAATAATTGCCAATGAAAACACCGAGCTCGTCGTGCGCTTTGCTGTGATAGACCATGCAAGAGACTGAACGAACAGTGAAGCTACTGCGCAGCTTTCCACTTGACGGCGAGGACAAGGAAACAAGCAGGGAACACCATACGGCAGACCACGCACACTATGAGTCACAGGCATTGACGGTTTATTGCAAGGACGCGGCGGGGAATTATCGACCGCTACTGTTCTGACAAATGAATGAATCTTCACAACTGTATTGACGCCGAATTTTTCTACAGTGATAGAAAGATATCGCAGTCAGATCAGATCTGACAGACTGAGTGAGCTGATATTAACGCATCTGTTTGATTCAGCTGCTTTCTGATTCATTATCTAAAGTTCAGAAATTTTTAGTGAAGTAATTTAGCGAATACAACAGTATCAATCAAAAATCAACAACATAGGCTTACTGAAGTAGAACCGCGTAGGTCCATATATAGTAGTCTATTGACTGTTTCAAAGTGAGTCTATTTCTTATTGTAGCCACACTACCGATGATCTAAAAACAATAGAGATCATCAATAACATGCTTTTAGATCGGAAATACGCAATGAGCATAATATGGGTTTTACATTCGATAACCGGCTTCAGCCCATATAAAACCGCAGTTGTATTTTTCATTACAATGCATGATTCGCTATGAAATCTAGAACAGGTACAACTGCATTCGAGGATTCAGCACTGCAGAAAATTCTGATGCTGAAAGAATTTCCAGATAATGTCCGATATCCCTCTTAAGATCTTGCCATTGGGAAGCCAACAATACTCTAGTCCGACAATAGTCAATTGAAATACGGACACAATCCAGTCATAGATAATTGGCCGACCATATGCCGACATTGGCCGACTATGTGCCAACACAGCATTTTCGCCGACCTTGGCCAACTAAAATTCGACTAAAATCCACCCACATAAAATTTTGGCCGACAGTAAACCGACCATTGCCAACCATGAGCCAACACAATATTTTTGGCCGACCAGTAGCCAACCAACAACCGACCAAAATTTTCTGACCGACGATGGACCGACGTTGGTCCGACGTCGCCTTTACCACAGGGCATGTAAGCCCATACACAATGCGCTACAGAACCCGAGCGCCTATTTATTCCTTGCAGGACTGAACAGAGTTCGTTTAGGTGCTATCGCGAAAAGACATTAAATTTCGAGGACTACGTTGCGTCGAATTTGGCTCAAAGGCGATTTCAGCACCATGTCTACGAGTGGCCGACTAACTACGTTGACAAAAGCACAAAAAACGTTTGTGTGAGTTGATCGTGAGCAGACAGAAAAGGGAACTCTTTCAGGAAGCCTCAAAAAAACAATGTCGAGTTGTTTGCCATCACGCACCTGTAACTGTCTTCAACCACTTGATGTTAGTGTTTTCGGCCCTTTGAAGTGATCATGGCGGGAAATATGCCGATCATTTATTGATAAAAACCCCGTTGTAGCAATTTCGAAGAAGACTTCTTTCTGTGAGTTGTTCGCGGGAGCCTGTAAAGCTGCGTGTAAAAAAGAAAATACTGTGTCAGGCTTCTGGAAGACTGGATTATTTCCATTATCATTTGACACATTATCAAAAGATAGTTTTCCTATTTCCAAAAAACTTCTTGACTCCAGCCAGATTGAAGATAATGAGGAATCGACTTCTCCCGAAAGTGATGAAAACAATGTGTCTCTGTCTATTTATACATGTGCTCTGCAAAATGTGGGAAGTGAAGCATCTCCATGGACTCTTGTTGATCAGGAGTGTTATTGCGTGCAGGCATATGCTTATCTGCGTACGGGTACATTAAGTGTGCCACGTAAAGGCTATGTTAAGTTTCAAGTCCCTAATCTACACAATATATGATTCTAGTTTTTACCTCCAAAATTATTTTCTGATGAGCGTTATGTAAAAAATCATTAAAATACAGCACCTATTTACTGAAACATTCTAGTCGTAATATTCATTAGTAGGTAAATCATTCTTAAGTAAAAGTTTGAAATTGTAATGTCCAAATTAGCCGAGGAGCATGCTAGTATAGATACTAGTATAAGGTGTCCAATTTAGCCGAGTAGGTATCCTAATTAGACTGATGTGGCGTTCAAATTAGACGAGTAGCATTGCATGTATTAGATAGGTGCTAGTAAAAATGTCAGTAGTAAGCAAACCTCCACTTTAATCCATTTTAATACTTTGAGATTCAACATTTGCATAATTAACGCTTAGAGCCAAAGATACTACCCAATACGTTGCCCACTACAGGAGCTAACATCGGAAGTAGTGCTGAAAGGAAACCACCCTTTTGTGACAGAGTTTTCCTCTTTCTTTGAAGGGTGATTTTAGGATTGGAGATGAATCGTAATTTTGTAGTATATCGCTTATTAAGTAACTTTCGTTGTTGTGGTGATAATTTCTTCGTCCTCAAACTTCTAACATGAGAAACAATTTCTCGAATAAATTTATCATTAGCATGTCGTATAGCATTATATCGATGATTTCCTTTCATTCGTTGAAGAGCTCGAATGGCTGCAGAAAATTTTGAAGACTTTCGACTTTTACGTCTCGCCATTTTTCTCTTTACCATTGTCGCAACTTGAGTTTTCCATATTTGCATAGGTACTAACTTTTATGGCAGAAGTGACACTCAAAATGAGCTATATCACAGTGGCTACATTGACAGAGTTGAATACAGCAGCGTATGAAACAGCGCTGGCAGAAAGTATGCTTACATCTCTTAAAGATGCGTTTTTCACTTCCATCCTTTCGCTTACATATATCACACATATTTTCACTCTTACTAACAACTTCTAAAGCAAGTCTTTTTGGCGACATGAACTTGCTAGCCTTTTCTAAATAATAGACGCATGTACAGAAGGAATATACTTCGAGAGTAAGTAAACATAACTCGAAAACCAATTGTGCTACGATCAAGTACCATTGCATCTTTAAGTTTCTTTTATAGAAAGTTGAATGTGAATATGTGAAACTGCTTCAATCACTAGACTGTTACCATGATGGTTGAATGCATCAAGACGTTGAGTAATTTTTCCCATATGTCTTTCAAAAAGTTCTTCAGGATTATCTACAACTTCCATTGAATAGGAAGCAAAGTGGAAGAAACGATCTTCTACCTCTTCTTTCCCAAAATGACTGAAATGAATTTTCGCAACTAATCGCGCCATTACAATTTTATCAGAAAACGTATCCATTAACTTCAAAAATAGTGTGCTAGTATCACCAATAGCTGATTTGATGTTAATCTCATCTTTATGAAATGTTATCACATAATCTTGAATAGTTCCTTTTAAACTCTGTCTATGAAAACGCAATGTTCCACAATCATTTGAGAAAGACATTGTCATCCTGCATCTATCCCTCCAATTGCATGAAAAACAGCAAGTCTTTACATAAAGCTTTAATTGAATGACTTCTTCAAGCATGTATTACAAATTTTGTGTTTGAAACAAATAAAATGGATACAGTTGGTAACTATCATACAGAGAGCAATGAAAACCAAACCTTACTTTGGCAGTGTTGAGGTAAGGAGGAAAAATTCATTGATTATGAATGTAACTAATACAACGAACATTTGAAATGGGAACACTCAGTTCCTTGAAACGTTTCGTAACTTCATGATAGTGTTGATTAACTCTACTATCCCAAGGTGGAAGTAGAATATCATTAATGACTAGATTAGGAAAAAGCTTTCTCTCCTTGGAGGGATCATTACAAAAGATACGTACAACATTGAAGGCTGCTAGCCATCTTTTAACGTCAATAGGAAGAGCACTTTCACTAGGAAGACCAAAGTCTTGTAAATATTGTTGATTAAGTCTATGAATATGTTTTCTCGTCCATCCATCAGCTTTGGGATCACACTTGGCATGATGATGATAAACACTAACAATCTGATATGAGCAATTGTCCATGGCAATAGCACTGAGCTCCTGTACAGGATCACCCTCACAATCCATAAAAATGATGGTGGATGACTAAAAAGAAAATTACATAGTTTTACTCATCGGATGAAAAATCCTATAACATATTACAATATGAAGAAGTGCAACGATGCTGTTCACGACAAAATACACAAATAACATGATGACAGCGAAGAAGTAAAATGTATCTGATAAGACCACGTCTACGACACTCAAAGCACATAAGCGAATTGTCATAAGGTAGAGATAGGAAAGGATTAGCGATTCTCCTTCTTTGATTTGCGTTTTCCGGCAACATTCTTCTCTGACTTGTGCTTCCCACCGCTCTCGTTGAGGATTTGATCAATAATGTTATTAACATCTGGCTGCTTCGATTCGGTATATATACAGAGATGCCAAGGTTTCAAAAAGAAATGCGGGAGACCCAACATCAAATGGTGGTGTGGTTAAAAAGAACCTGCTCCCAATGTCTACTCCCGCTCACCGAAATAAACGTTAATAAGACATCAAAAGTTATATATACATATACTATATGCAACTGCAGATACTAATAACTACATGTAGGCCTATTACAGGAGTATGGTAATGATAACACCACTATTAACCAGTACTGGAATGTTTTTTATTGTACTCCCAGGTGACCTTGGCACGCTTGCACACCTCATCACTTGGGCAGTACTGGTAGCAGTACTGATCGCCCCGATTCATTTGAAAGGTAATGATCGACGGCACAGTCCGATCAATCGACAGATTCGGTCGGAACTTTGTACAATTCTTATCTAAATATTGATAGTAAAATTAGATTGAATCATATTTAAAAGCCCTATCAACTTCCTATATTTCCTTCAATAAATAGAGAATATTTATTTTTGAAGTCAATTAATTTCTCACATTTCCAATAAAAAAATTCGTGAATCAAACGAAGATCTATCTTTTCAATAAACGTATGATTGCATGCCTCTCTTTGGTTGTGAAGGAATGGAGGAGGGCTAATCGAAGAATAGGCTAGCGGTGAGTGGCTAATCAGTCCGAACGCTTGATGATACATTTGAATGATGGAAAGAGCACACTACAAGGTTGAAAACTGTTGGCCTACTTTAAAATACGGCGTAAATAAATGACGATGCGGGAGATTTAAGCAATTATGCGGGTGAGCGGGAGATTGATTAAAAATGCGGGAGACTCCCGCGAAATGCGGGAGACTTGGCATGTATGTATATAGGATGGATTGAGTATGCATTGCTATAGAGGCCAATTTATTATCCTTATGATAACCATAATATAGTCCGCTTATTGTGAAACGAATATTCCAAGTGCCTTCTGCGACCTCTTCACACCTGATGGACACCTGTTAGACCTGATGGGTGTTATTTGTTCTCCATCCTTTCGATAGTAAGAACACCAATGCGATAGTGGTAGAGAAAGTCGTTCACCTTCCCATATCTTTTTATATGGTGTATCCTTGTCATCTCTCGCTCTCCACACTTCGTCAAGGGGAGTAGGGATATCCATATTTAGTGTCACAAATTCTTCAATAATGTCAAGCTGGCGACGTATGTACGGAGCTACAGGAATGATGACATAGTCTCCATACTGATTACGTCCATAGTCTCCATACTGATTAGATCCATACACTCACGTCTGTGATTTTCAGCGGCCGTTGATGTAAACAAAAAATCGCGGCTTCAGTGCAAGTAAAGGTGAATGAATGAAAGCGGGAAGTCTTTCCCTAATCTAGTTCTGTGGTTGTCGTACGCTGTGGTCATTTCTATCCTTCTCGTGGAATAATGGAGGTTATTCTAACCACAGAATTAGATTCTGTGATTCTAACCTATAATTTTAGACGCAAACCACATATTACAGAAATTGTTCCTAGCGTTGTTCTTTATAGGCTCGCAATATAATTTCCGCGTTGTCTGATGTATGATTCAGATTCTTTGAAGTATATATTAAAGCAACATGAATGATGTTTACTTTTGTTCACTTCGTCATGTTCAAATTTCGTGTTTATATGTTTAACTGCTGTGCAGATCACACAAGCCGTTTAATAAATAATTTCATAAAAAAGTTGAACCATTTTCATATGTAGTTTTCGTGTTGAATTTACTTTCTTAAGTGGTCAGAACTGGCCAGTAGGCTTTCCGAAAGATAATTGAGAGTTTTCTTTGATGCAGGATTTTAGCTCAAATCCTCAAAGTCTCAAATTTCAGCGCCAACTTTTAGGCTACCTTCTATAGGCTAGGTCTAGAGATTTCGTCTTATCGGCACTGAGGTGCAGTTCTACGCGTAGAAGTAGTGAAGAAAAAAAATTGTTGCGATATGATGCTTTCCCCATCATATTTTGTCACAGTGGTGGAAGAGAGAGATCGGCTGACACCAATCTTTTCTGGATTGGTGATAGGAAAAGCAGAGGGTTCCTTAAAACGCAGAGTGAAAGAGAACCGAAATGCTGCCCATCGGTCAATCATATTCTCGCTAAGTAGCTCTCAAAGTATGGAATCCGCTTTTCTAGCAAAATATTAAGTGGCCGAATATCTCTCTTCTAAAAGGTATCAAAATGTCCCCATTCTTTAGTTTAGGAGTTTGGGAAATTGTTGTTGAAATTTTAAGTTGATATTCTTGATTTATCATTAAAAGTAGGTTCAATCGCCATCCACTGTGCTGAGAAAATTCGCTGAAATGCTAGGTCTACTCAACAAAAGTTATGTCTCCTATCAGTATTATTAAGTCGAATGACGAAATTCTATATTAGTGTAAAAGTTTCGCCATTTTATGGATAGCTAGGCTCGACCTTGATTCTCGAAATTATAGTTTAGTGTTCAGTTTGTAGTTTTAAAGTTAGGGTTAATAAGAAAATGCACTTTTTACACACGTTCAGGTCAGCATCCTTTTTCGGAAGAATATTTCATGGTGCCTCATCGCAAAGTTTTCATTTAGCATGACGTCGTTTTCAATGCACGATACCAGTAAGCAACGCATTCCGGTACATCAACCAACATGCACAGAAAATATTGCTTTCATATGATTGATTAATCCATGACTTAGGTCGAATGTATGAATTGTTGTTATGACAGACATTCAGTCACAGTGCAAACTGTTTTGTAAATGTAGTCAAACCTCGCTTAGCGACCGTCGCGCTTTAACGACCGGTCTTTCTAGGAACCGAACGATTAGATTGGAAATCCCACATATTGAAGTCTCGATATAACGACCCTTCGATATAGCGACCGTCGCGCCTTGTGACTGTTTTTTTTTCAGGAACGAACTGATAATTGTCTCTCGATAGAACGACCACGCTATAGACATGCAGTCACAATTCAAACTGTTTTAATTATAGTCAAACTCGCTCAGCGACCGTGGTGCTTCAACGACGGTCTTTCTAGGAACCGAACGATTAGATAGGATATCCCACATACTGAAGTAGTGACCGTCGCGCTTCACGACCGATTTTTTCAGGAAAGAACTGACCATTTTCTCTCGATAGAGCGACCACGTGACACTCCAAAATATTGACAAAATGTCAAAATATGTCCGTATTCTGTTTATTTCATGATGTTATTTTGATTGGGATGGATGGACGTAACGCTATGATGCTATCATCTTCAGGATGGAGTTTAGTCCTTTAATTGCTGACAATTGGAATATAAATCAGTACTTCTTTTAACTCAATTGACACCTTAAGTAGTCATCAATTATGTGGATAAGAAACTCTATCACCGACCGCAACACCTGACACACATTAACAGGGCCTACTTGATTCTTACATTAAGAAAGTGATATCCTTTCATTTTTTAATTATACTTTATGAATATGTACACTCCTTCACAAACTGCCGTTTTTTGTCGTCTATTCATTAAAAGTGTAGTCTTGACCATTTCACCATCGCCGATGTCAAGATTCCCTTCGAAAATTCATAGTTAATGGTGAAAAGTCTCCCCCACTGTTTTTATCCACATGTTATTCAAAATGATGGCATGCGGTAAAACGATGTACGCAGGTAAGATGACTCAATGTATTCTTATAATTGTTATGATAAGGTGTCCGGTTAGTGAGGAGAGTTATTAGTTCATTCACAAGCTACTGCTATCCAGATGTAAAATCTTATTAATGAAAGTTTCCTGTCATTGACCATTTTTTCATCAAAGAAAAGTGAATCTATTAATGACCGAAGCGGTGCTTGAAGGAAGCAGTCTAATGTTCTTTGAGCTTTACAGACAGGTCCACACGTTGTGAAACTAATAAAATATTGTAGATTAAGATTTTTAACTAAAGAATAGTGCATTTTTTCATGATATTGTGATCTGGTAGTGGTCGTAGCAGCATGAAACAACCCAAAACTTCTTACTTAATTTTCATACTACTCAACAATTAGCGTCAATGATAATCTCTTGGTATTGCGACCGTTTTTAGCAAAACCGAGCGCGGTCGCAATGTCGAGATTTGACTCTGCATAGCCTCAGATTTGCAATTAGTAAGTTACTGAAATTTAGTCGAAATTTAAATAATATAATTGCAAATCTCGAATTTACCCTGGCATGGCTGCGACTTTAAATAGGGAGTTGTGTCGATGTTGACATATGTGAACTAGGGATTCTGATGATTCCTGATATTGGATGAAATGCCAGCTATTCAGGTTTGCTCTATTTTTCAACTGAATTTGGAACTCAATATCTAATCATTCTATTTACATTGTGCATAGTTTCATTTTCGTGGCTTGCTTCAAGACAAATCCCATTTACGTATACATTTTTTTCTGACACAATGTTCTGCCACTGTGTGATGAACATACATGTATTACTTCATCGCAGTTACTTGTGCATATTTTTAAGGATTGATCCATAGTAGTAAGGGTTTCTACACCTCTGGACCGAGGTAACGACAGAGTTAGAATTTTGGACGTTTTGGGTTGTAGCCTCAAAACGAAGCATCGGAGAGCAAAACGGATTTCAGATTTGGAATCAGCGTACAATTCTGCATCTGTATGGTGAATTTGAAAGCAATCGGAGAGAAAAAATTTTCGATGACGTCCCCCCCTCGGCAGCGATCTTCCAATTTTGGTTCTAGAGATCGTAGAAAGTCGTGCAATAGCTCGTTTGAAAGCTAAGAGTGAGACAAATTCAGTGAAAAAAACGGCTTGTTCATATCTGTCTTCGTTTAGATGTGAGACGCCATTTAAGATTTGGAGATTGGCGAAAAACGACAGAGTTAGAATTTCCCAAGAAACAGCTCCAGCGGGCGAACGAAGGCTCGGATTGGTAAACGGAGGCCAGATGTGGAATCAGTTTGATGTTATTGTCCAATGAGGATCATCATCCAATGAGAATCAAGCATTTCTTTATAAATAGCGAGCCTTCCACAGTGAGAATCATTCCATCGTTGAATCACACGAGTGACGGACGCACATTTTCTCTCTCTCTAGTTCCCTATTCTATTATCCAACTAAAATGGTAAGTCGCTACTTCCCTCCCTCTCCTCCCTTGAACGTAAACTTAATACAATCTTTTTCATTTTCAGGCATCTACTCCATCTGCTGCACTAGTAGGACTAAATGGCGGTCAGACGTTACAAGGTTCGCTACAATCAGATCATCTACAACTGAGGCCAGTGGAAGAAACAACCAAGGTACATAATCCTACACCGCTGCAGCGTAAATTTAAACAAGTCTTGCGTTATGACGATCATAGCGTAGTACTGCAAACGGGAATTCTCCCTTCCACGGATGTCAAGATAATGCGCAATCAGTATGGGGACTACATACTGATCCCCGTGAGTCCGTACATTCGCCGCCAACTTGATATTATTGAAGAGTACGTGACATTAAATATGGACATTCCTACTCCTCTTGCTCAAGAGTGGAAGGCGAGAGATGACAAGGATACTCCCTATAGAAAGATTTGGGATGGTAATCAAATTTGCCTACCGGTATCACATTGGTGTACTTACTATAAGAAGGAGGGAGATCATTCAACATCCATCACATGCGACGAGCTCGGAGAAGGTACTTGGGATATCCTTTTCAAAGTGAATGGGCTATATTATGGTCGGCACAAGGATAATAAAATAGCCTCTCTCTCCATGCATATGGAATCCATCCTATATATTCCAAAACCATCCAACGTGGATGATATAATTGATCAAATCCTTCACAGCAGTGGTACGAAGCGCAAGTCGGAGAAGAATGCTGCCTCAAAACGCAAATCAAAGAAGGAGAATTACTAGTCCTTTCCTAACTCTACCCTATGACAATTCGCTTATGTGCTTTGAGTGTCGTAGACGTGGTTTTATTAGATACATTTTACTTCTTCGTTGCCATCATATCATTTGTGTATTTTGTCGTAAAAAGCATCGATGTAATTCTTCATTTTGTGATATGTTATGGAACGTTTCCTTGGATGTGTAAATTTCCGTTTTAGGCTTCTATCATCATTTTTATGGATTGTGAAGGTGATCCTGTACAGGAGCTCAGTGCTATTGCTATGAACAATTGGACATATCAGATTGTTAGTGTCTATCATCAACACGCCAACTGTGATTCCAATGTTGATCAATCGGCGAGAAAACACATTCATGGACTTAATCTGAAATATTTGCAAGACTATGGCTTTTCTTGTGAGAGTGCTCTTCTTATTGACTTTAAACGATGGTTAGCTGCTTTCAATGTTATACGCATCTTCTGATGATATTTTGCTCCCACCTTGGGATAGTAGAGTGAATCAACACTATCATGAAGTCACGAAACGTTTTAAGGATTTGTGTGTTCCTATTTTGTCTGTTCGTTGTAGTAGCTACATTCGTAACCAATGCTTCTTTCCTCCTTACCTCAACACTGCCAAAGTCCTGTATGGTTATCATTGCTCGCTGTATGACAGTTACCAGTTGTATCTATTTTATCTGTTTCAAACCATTGATTTATAATGCATGCTTGTTACACTTATTCAATTAATGTTACTATGAGAAGAGTTGTTGTTTTCATGCAATGGATGGGTTAGTTAAAGGGCGATCATGTCTTTCTCAAATGACTGCGGAACATTACATTTTCATAGACAAAGTTTAAAAGGAGCTGTTCAAGATTATGTGATAAATTTCCATAAAGATGAGACCGACATCGAAGCAGTGATCGATGATGCTAGCACTCTATTTCTAGAGTTAATGAATACATTCTCTGATAGCATTGTCATGGCGCGATTAGTTGCGAAATTAAGTTTAGTCATTTTGGAAAGGAAGAGGTGGAAACTCGCTCTTTCCATTTTGCTTCTTATTCAATGGAAGTGGTAGATCACCCCAAAGAATTTTTTAAAAGACATGTGATAAAAATTGCTGAACGTCTTAACGCATTTAACCATCATGGTAGCAGTCTAATGATTGAAGCGATTTCAGATATTCACATTCAACTTTCTATAAAGAAAAATTGAAAATGCAGTGGTACTTGATTGTAGCACAACTGGTTTTCGAGCTATGTCTGCTCACTCTCGAAGTATATTCCTTCTCTACATCCGTCTATTATTTAGAAAAGGCTAGCAAATTCATATCTTCAAAAAGACTTGCTATAGACATCAGTAACGGTGAAACTATGTGTTGTGATGTATGTAGGCGAAAGGATGGAAATGAAAAGCGCATCTTCAAGAGATGTAAGCATGCTTTTTGTCAACGTTGTTTCATGCGTAATTGCATTCAACTTTGCAAATGTAACCACTGTGATATTGCTCATTTCGAGTGTCACTTATACCGCAATAGTTAGTACCTATGCAAATGTGGTAAAGACAGGTTTTAGCAAAGACTAACACGGAAAATAGCGAAACGTAAAATGACGAAACGTAAAAGTCAAAAGTCTTCAAAGTTTTCTTCAGCCATTCAAACTCTCCGACGAATGAAAGCAAATCAGCGATACAATGCTATACGACATGCTAACGATAAATTCATTCGTGAAATTATTTCTCACGTGAGAAAGTTGAGGACGAAGAAATTAGCACCAAAACAACGAAAGTTACTTAAGCGATATGCTACAAAATTGCGTTTCATCTCCAATCATAAAGTCTACCTTCAAAGAAAGAGGAAAACTCTAACACAAAAGGGAGGTTTCCTTCCAGCGTTACTACCGATGCTAGCTCCTGTCGTGGGCAACGTATTGGGTAGTATCTTTGGCTCTAAGCGTTAATTATGCAAATGTTGAATCTCAAAGTATTAAAATGGATTTCAGACTTCAATGTGATAAAGTTCTGACTGCATCAGGTCCATCTCATGCAGGTAAAACTGTTTTCACCCTGAATTTATTGGATAAAAGAAGGGAGTTGTTTAAGGAACCTATCAATCGAGTGATTTGGTGTTATGGTATTTATCAACCGTCGCTGTTTCAGGAATTGCAAAGTCGCAACTTTATTCGACATGAAGGAATTATTGCAGTGGATAAACTTCAGTCTAATGATGTAGTTGTATTGGATGATCTATTAAAAGGAAGTAAGAATTCCAAAGATGTTACAGATATGTTCACTCGCGCAGCACATCATAAAAGGTGCTTTATCATCTATATCACACAAAATTTGTTTCCTGATGGAAAAGAGCTCGTACACGAAACCTGAATACACACTATTATGCTATTTTCAAGAATCCGCGAGATAAAAGTCAATTTGAAATTTTAGCGCGACAAGTTGCACCAAGAGGATCAAAAGCCTTAATTGAAATTTTTCAAGCATCTACTGAAAAACCACACGGTTACTTATTCATTGACTTTACGCAAGAGTGTCCGGAAGAATTTAGATTTCGAAGTGATATTTTGAAAACTCCCATGATTGTCTACAAACTATGAGATCTTATTCTCGCATGATTGTTATTCCTCAGGATGAATATGTACAATTGACTGCTATACAACAAGTAAAGCAACCTCTTGCAAATCAAATGTATAGGAAAGAATTAGATTATCAGCAAAATGTTCACATCAAAGATCCACATCGTGCTGTATTATTACAATCGGAAACTGTTGAACAATTGAAAAATTTGAAGAATAAGATGCGTGACTCTGTGTCGACTGCTACACCTTTAGCATCTCGTGCACATGCCATATCTTTTTTCGACAGTATTGAACCCCACCTCAATGTAAATGATAGAGGAGAAATCATTACAGATGAAAATAAAGTGATTGATGCTTCACGTTATGAAGACTTAATTCAGTATGCGACACGTAGAAAGCGCCGTCAGGGCTATGTTCCACCTGGTTGGACATACTTTCTTAAACTATTGAAAAAGCATAATGTGCCAAAATTTGCTTTGAATAATGAGACATTGAAAGAACTTGATTCAACAGTGGCTACTGCTCCAATACTTTAGACGATGAAAATGCCAACAAATTGGTTTAAGACGTCACCTTCTACATCCCCTCCCACACTCACTAAGCAAACAAGAGGAAGAACTCGACGTAGATCTACACCACCACTAAAACTAGTAAAAGGAAAACGTAAAACAGCTCCTCCCAAGAAATACATGTTCTCAGACTATTAATATGAAGCAGATGTGTTGCTTGCCATGTAATGAGCCGCCGAAGGTGACTGTCGTTGTCACTTGCACTTGCTGCGCCAGCTCTCACAATGAAACCCCTAAGCAATGTGAACACGATCGCAAACCGCTAAAGCTAAATGCTGTAGTTGTTGTAAATGTAGAAAGGCAAGAAAGCAAAAACATGAGGAGAAGGAAGAGTCAGTCGTCATCAGTAATGGGCAAAAGACCGTTCCAGGACACCATAAAATTCAAAAAATAGTATCTTTAAAAACGACATAAATTCATGAATTTGAACCCTTTTTCAGGTTTTTAAGACCTAAATACATGAATTTAGACCATTTAAAAAGTACCATTTTTTGAAAAAATGGTATTTTTAAAAACGACATAAATTCATGAATTTGAACCCTTTTTCAGGTTATGGAGACCTAAATTCATAAATTTAGGCGTTTTTAAAAATACCCAATTTTTCAAATTTTTCAAAATCTCAAGTGTGTGATTATGACATTTTTCATTGCTCAAATCATGTCCGTTCCAGGACACCGAAAATCATAAAAGTTAAGAATCTCAAAACTTGTGAATAACAATTTTCTCGCTTAAATCATGACCGTTCCAGGACACCAAAAATCATCAAAGTTAAGATTTTCAAATTCATGAATTTTATCCATCTTTCAGGTTTTTAAAATATATCATGTGTCTGAAAATATTTCTTTAAAAATGGAAGAAACAAAAGTGGAAGAAACCGCAAGAATATATCCTTCGTTATCATATGAACGTAGTTCTACTTTAATGGACATTGAAAAGATAAACATCGAAAAGATGAACAAAGAAAAACACAAAGATAGAGTACGCTATATGAAAGATAAGGAATCTCAATTATTATTAAGATTAGAGCATTATAAAAAATTAAGAAAGAGATGGACCAAAGTTAAGAATGTAACACAAGGAATTGGCATATTCTTAACAATAAGTTTAGGTGCTTTAACAATTGTTATATCTTCAGGTGTTTTAGTAATTCCAGTAGTTGCTACAGCTTTAAGAGGTACGGGTGGTTTTGCAACTTCACTTGTTACAATGTTAGATAAATCTTTAATAACTAAGAAACGAAAATCATTAAAAACTAAGCATTTACATATTAAAGAAGTCTATGATAAACTACACTACTACTTTCAAAGAGTATGTGATGATAATGTTATTACGTTAGATGAGATTGAAAAATTTGATCAAATAGCTAATGAAGTAAATCAAATATCATTTCAATTACAGACAGAAAAAGTTGATGATAAGAATAAACAGGATGGCAAAATTTCTAGTGATGGTAAAATTTCTAATGAAGAAAATGACAAAATTTTTTCAGAAGAGCTAAAACCTTTCAGCGAAAATTTCAGCAAAACTTTATTAAACAAAACTTAAAACGAGAAAACTTTAAACGAAAAGATGTCAGACAACAAAGCAATAAAAAAATAATTTGTACAGTAAAATGTTTTTGCTGTATTCCAATGTTACCACAAAATTCAAATATTATATTTTAAAAATGGATAAAATTAGAGCTGATAATTTTAAAAGAATAAAACAATTAAAAGAGTTAATAAAACAAAGAAATATTATGAAAGAAAATCATCTTCAACATAGAATGATAAAAGCTGGTATTCAATCTGATATGTTTGAAAAAATGCAGCAAACCGAACAAGTAAAAACTGATTTTGAAAAACTATAAAACCATTTAAAACTCTTGAAAAAGAACTTACAAATAATGGTAAACAAATTGATATAACAGATCCAGATCACAAAACTATATTAGATGACTATGGATTACTAGAATCAAACATTAATAAGAAATTACCAAAATCTATGCAATTTGAACATTCTATTTCATTTATAGATGGAAAAACAATACCTAGATTTTATCTCGGACAAAAAGAAATATTTCCACAACCTTTTCGAGGTTTAATTTTTTCACCAGATAAATCTCCTTTTAATTTAGATAGAAAGTTTGTTGATCTTTTAAGAGGAGCAGATTTAAATAATTATGCTGTAGAAGATCTCATAAAATATAAAGCTATGTTAGATAGAGTTGGTGCAGTAAAATCTCTTAGACGTTATAAACAATTAGAAAATTTATTATCAACGGGAGTTAAAGTAGGAAAAGGTTTTAAAACTGAAACAACTGTATTCTTACCAGATGATCCACAAGAATTACTAAATAGATTAAATATTTTAATAACGGCAATAAAAGAAGGACATAATTCTAGTTTCAATGAAATTCATGCTATATTAAAAAGACTGTTAGAAAAGAAGATTCTGAATGAAGAGGATTATAAAAGTGTAGCTGAAATATGTTGTTTCTAATTTTTATCTAAGATTTTTATTTATGATTTTTATCTATGATTCTTATCTATAATTTTTATCTATGATTTTTATCTACGATTTTTATCTATAATATTTATTCAAAATTTTAACTAAAAAATGTGTTCAGCAGATTTAGACAAAATTAATAATCATTTAGAAAATTTGACAGAGATTTTGGGTTCATCAAAATTTAGTACGACGTTAAAAATTATAACAACTACTTCATCACACACTTGTAATTTAGAACCCATTCTACATTTGGAACAAAATAAAAATTATCAAATTGCATTGACTAGTTTCTCTACATTTAACACTATTCAAAACGTTATCAAAGATGTGAATGATCAATTTAGATATTCTACTGATAAAGGCAAAACATGGAAAATACAAACTTTTCTTCCTGGTTCTTACGAAGTTGAATCAATATCAAATGAAATTAAGAGAAATTTAGGTATACCATTTAAAGATAAGAAACAATTACATTTTGCATTTGAACCGGCAGTTAATAAATTTTCTCTTACTTTAGACGAAAATCATCAAGTTGATTTTAATCATGATAGATCATTGTCAAAGCTATTAGGATTTAATAAACAAACCTATAGTCAAGGTTATCATTTAGACGAGAAGATACCAAAAATAACTGAAATAAATTCAATTGTTGTACATTGTGACATTATTGAAGGAGGATATATAAATGGTAAATTATCAAATTTAATATTCAGTTTTCCAGCTTTTACTGTACCCATTGGTTATAGATTAAATGTAATTCCACAAACATTAATATATTTTCCTATTACAAGAAAAACTATTAACAACATTAACATTAGAATCACTGATGAGAAAGGACAAGAAATAAATTTTGGAGGTGAAGAGATTATGATAGATCTTTTGGTTCGGGAGGTATAAACCCCCGTTCGGGAGGTATAAACTCCCGTTCGAGAGGTATAAACTCCCACGCGAAGCTAGAGAAGTTTAATTTTCTTCTTCTTCTTTAAAAATAAAAATTAAATTAAAAATAAAATTTTTTTATTAAAAAATGAGTGAAGTACTACCATTAAATAAAAAAAAACTTAAATTTAATCATCATCCAAATTTATCTAATAAAGTTTTATCAGTTATTTGTGGAAGATCAGGTTGTGGAAAAACATATCTATTATTTAAAATTTTAACGACTCCAAATTTTTTGGATTATAACAATCTTATAATTTATACAACAACAGCAGAACAACCCGTCTATCAATTTTTAAAATATGGATTTGAAAATAATCTTAAAAAAACAGCAATTGCTTCATTATTCAAAGAATATGAAAAATCTGAAGATGAAGAAGAAATAAGTTCGTGGTGTGAAGAAGCAGCAAAAAATAATCAGTTAGTTGAAACCAATAAAAATAAGCATATAAAGATACAATTAATAGATGATAGTGGTAATATGCAAGATCCTAGTAAACTAGATAAAACAATGAAACATTGTGTAATTTTTGATGATTGCGTTAATGATAGAAATCAGTCAGTTCAGAGAA
Source organism: Prostheceraeus crozeri (assembly GCA_907163375.1). Lineage (NCBI taxonomy): Eukaryota > Metazoa > Platyhelminthes > Polycladida > Euryleptidae > Prostheceraeus > Prostheceraeus crozeri. The sequence continues at coordinate 525,051 of CAJQUW010001560.1, forward strand.
ATTATTTCACAAGAGGTAGACATAACAACTGTAGTGTATTTTATTTAACACAAAGTATGTATTCATTAGATGGAAGTGTTATTAGAAAGAATGCAAATATATTTATACTATTTGAAATAAATGCAAGAAACTTATGTGATTTGTTAAGAGATTTATGCGTAAGAAATAAAGATGAATTTAAACAATCGTGTAACAATGCTTGGTCAAAAGATTATGGCTTCATTACAATTAATATTGATAAAAAAATACATGATAGAGTTATAGAAAATATTTTCGCTGAGTGATAAAAATATACAAATATAGTGTTATAATATTTTTTTTAATTTTATATATATATCAAATTTGTCTATCTTAGAAATTAGAAAATTAAAAAGGTAAAGTAGTTATTCCATCAGGTAAAATTTTTCTTTTATCATCAAATGGATCTAATGCTAATTTATGTTCTTCTTTTAAATACATTTTATGTTTCTTTGAATTAAGTCTATAATTACATGCTGTTTTTATTTCATTATTAAATAATGCATTCTTATAATCTTGAAATGTTATTTGATTCGCCACTGATGCCTTTGAAATTCCTTTTAATGTTTTATGTGTTTTAATATTATTAGTTGTATTATGACAGTAACATTTAGATTTTAAAAATATAGCTTCTGTTATGAAATCTTCATTTCCTTCTAGTTCATCTTTTACTTTACATAAATCAGAAGGATGAATGATATCTTTTATTTTTTTAATTTCTTCATCAAGTGAAGAATTATACGGTATTGTTAATTCTAAGAAAACAGAATCGGTATCTGTAAAGTGTAATTTATAGTTTTTGCCATAAGCAGGTGCTAAATGATCATATATAAATTTATACATAAATAGTTTAGCTAATTCTAATATAGTGAAACCAATGAAATTAAACTTATCATGTTTTACGCTAATTCGACGTAAATGTACAGCACATAGTTCATCACTAAATCTAGTAGTTCTTTTATATGTAGGTTTCCTTGTTAAATTGTGAAACCTATCTCTATCATAAACTATTTCAATATTTTGTCTATTACGCACATTTTCTAAAGTCTTACCATAAAATGCATTATTCATTAATTTGAAGAACACGTTTCCAAAATCATCTTTATTTCTTTTAGCTATTTTACGTTTTTCAATATTGAACTCTATATAATTTTTTAACCATTTAGATTTTTGATAAAATAGTTTTCGATGTATTTTGGTGAGAATCATTCCATGATCTAAATACCAATCTAGCATTCTTCCTTCAACAACATACTTTCCTTTATTACTTTGTGTTAACATAAGTTTTTTTGTTGGTCTGTATTTCTTAGGAATTAAAGATTTTTGATAATCTGAAAAATCTTCTGTATTGGGAATTTTGTTTTCGGGACAGAAAGGAAAATATTTTGTTTTATCTTTTATTTCATCAGGGTATACTAAATCAACTTCATATATATAACCATGATTATAATTTCCATCATATGTTTTTTGATAATCTAGAATATTACACCATGACATTTCACCTGTTGGTAATTCTTGTATCATGCAAGAAGAATATAAGATATTAAAATCATAATATAACAAATAGTTTTCTCTCATGAATTCATCAACTGCTGCTTGACTCTCTTCATTTGATATAAGTCCTTCTATATTTTGATTAAACAATTTTATAAATTGATCGGTTTCTTCAGGAGATAAAGGTTTATATATTCCATAATCATCAGGATTTACTTTTTTATTGTAACACTGTACATAACGATTACCTAAAACTGATGAAACTCCACCTCTAATTCCAGATTCAAAAAATAATAATTTATCATATGTATTTTCTTTATAATGTTTAAGTTTAACACCAGTATGTTTTAATCCTGCTAACCATGTTAAACCTGGTGTAGAATAACAATAACATGGATCTATTCCGTAATATTCTAAACACATATCACGAAAGTTTTCAAAAAGATCAGCTAGTATTAATACATCTATCTGAAGATATTTCATTGTATAATCATACATTGTTCTACAATTTAACTCTCTCCAATTCTTTTCAGCTTCTGCATAACCTTCTTCAGATAATTGTGATTGTTTTAATGTTGATTTAAATTTATTTATTGGAGGAAGTTGTTTTTCTTCCATAATTTTATTCACAGAATTAAAATCTCCAGTTAAACCAGTCTTCGACTGTGAACCACAAGTTAAATATTCATACGGAAATATTCCTTTCAAAGGTTTTAAATAATATTTTACATTGTTCAGATTTCAAAGTCTTTCCCATAACATCTAATGAATAAGGAGTAAAAAATCTAAATGCATCTAAAATTCTAATACAACCTAATTGCATTGAAAAATATTCTTCTTCTGTTTTACATAGTACATTTATTTGTTGTGGTTGTAATTTTTCAGATGAAAATAAATCTTTCATTACTAGATGGAAATCATATTTAGAACCATAGTAGAAATATAGAGGAACAAAGTTATATTTAAATTTATTAGCATTAAGATTACAAGAATTATGTGCTGCACCTCTATATAATCCATTTAGATGATCATGATCTTTTACTTTGACGGCAGAGCCGTCGCTTCGCTTGTCAAGATATCTACCTTTGCCATTTTTATAATTTTTTGTGAATTCTTTTCCACAGTAATAACAATTTGTTTCATTAACAAAATTAATTTTTTCTTCATCCGTTAATGGAAGCATTGGTATATTTGTTTCAAGCAATTGTGAAAAGCGACCTTGTAATTCTTCTACTTCCTTTGTAAACATTTCTGAACTATCTTCACCATAGTATTGATAATATTCTGATTTAAATAATTCAGGATAATTTGAATGAATGTACATTCCCCAACATAATGGTTTTTGTTCAAATAAATATTTTTCTTTACTTTGCTCAGATGCACTTTTTTCAGAATTATCATTTTCAGAATCGGGCGAAGCCCTGGAAGACATCTCCGATGTCCCATGCTTTTGTGTCATGTTAACATTATATGCTTCGAAATCACAATAAATAGTAAAGGGTACTTTATTTTTCAAATAATGTCTATTATATATTAAATAATCATCTTTAGGAAAAGTATTTTCAACTGCTTCGTTTTGTTGACAATTCTCCAAATGTCTATTCATTTCTTCTTTAGTTCTAAAACTTGTCATACATTGAAGACAAGGAAAATTTGTATTATCTGAAGTTTTTGTAAATATAGAAACATCTTTACACAATATAAAATGACCCTGATAATATAATATATTCGCTTGTGCTGGTTGTTTTGTCTGTTCTAATTTTTCAAATTTATCTTTATATATTTCATGTGTTAAATCAATTTGTCTTTGTAAATCTTTTTCAGTCTTGATAATTTTGATTTAATATTTGTAACTGATAACTATATTCTTTATCATATTGTTCTTTATATTGTTGTAGACATTTTTTTAAAGATTCATTTATTTTTTGATTGGTTTCATTTTCTTCATTATTTAATTCTTTATTGTCTTCATTTAATTTTTGTATCGTTTCTATCTTATTTTGATATTTATGGCCATATTCTTGTACTAATATTTTTGTTTGTTGTTGATAATCTGTTTTACATTTTTGTAAACTTTCATTTAAATTTTGTAATTTTTGTTGATATTCTAAAGATAAAGATAAATAATCGGTATCATAATCATAATTATAATTACGTCCTTTATAATTATTATGATTAATCATTATTGGTGATAATGTTTTAACAATTTGAAATTTTTCAGTACATATTATATTTCCTTGGTAAAAAATATTATGATGCATGTAATTTCCTCTATCATTATATACTATTTCTGATTGACATAAATTTTTATTATTCAAATAAAATTTTTTTGAATCTGAGTAAAGTGGAGTAATTTTACCAATAGAAACATAATTCACATTTAATTCAAAAACATTTACTTCTATTAAATTTTTATTCTTTTTATGAAACTTTATTAACCTATTATAATCATATGGAAATTCATCTAAGCCATCAGAGAGATCAAATTCATTTACGTATTCTTCTTTATTGTAATGACTTAGTCTTTCTTTGTGATATTCTGCAGGATGTAAATGTGCTATAATACTCCACAGAAAACAATAATCATCTTCATTTTTTATGTTGATTATTTGTGGTGAACTGAAAGGTAAAGGAACATAACTACCACCAGTATTATTTTTATATTTATCAATTACTATTTTCTTAGATAGTATTTTAACAAATCTCCAACCAGATTCACGTGACTGGGCTTCAATTATACAATTTTCTAATTTAAGTATCATCGATTCAAATATGGGTTGTATATCATTTACATTATGAATTTCTTGTGAATTTGTAAAATGTCCTTGTATTATTTCTTCAGGAATTCCATCAGGTCCATTTTTTGTATAAAGTACTTCTACATTCATATAACATTTGAAAGATTTCTTAAATATATTATAAAAGTTGGTTAGAATATCAGAAAAAGTTTCATCGGTTTCATTATGTCAACGGACTAATTAAATAAACATTTTATATCTGTTATGGGCGAAGCCCTGGAAGACATCTTTGATGTCCCGTGTACAGCTTCATCGTTTTTTTAGTTTCATCAAATTCATCTATTTCGTTAAATTCATCAGTATCGCTAAATAAATATCTTCCATCTGGTACGGTCTCATCTTCACTATTAAAAACTTTTTTATATTCTGAATGTGAATAATCATCAAACATTTTTTTAACTTTTATATCAGTAGGTAATGTTTCTAGATAGTTTATATAATTATTTAATTTTAATATATTTCCTTCATCAACTCGAACTGCATTTTGTAAATGCAATTTACTATTTAAATGAGATTGATAACTTCTTTTTGTTTGCAACTTTTTTTACATAAGTTACAATAAAACTTGGTATTTTCCATTTTATTATTTTTTAAAGAAAAAATTGTGTTTTAATTTTAGATATAAACATTCTAATATCAAGGACTTGAGTGTTATTTTATATTATTATATATTTCACGATCCTAAGTTATTTTATTTTCTTTATCATATTAAGGTTTTTCATATTAAATTTTATCATATAACGTTTTATCAAAAGATAATTTAAATTTTTTTCACTAACTATTGATTCTTCATCATCATCATCAATTGATTCTTCATCATCATCATAAATTGATTCTTCAACATCATAAATTACACTTTTTGGTATAGGATGCCATTCCCTGATAGGATACCATTCTCTTATTGGAATATCTAACTCTAAATAACATTTTTTATCTGATAATAATATAATAGAGGAAAATATTGGTCTTTGATCTCTTTTGGAAAATTTAATAACACCACCATAATCTGAATCACTTTTAGTTTTTATTAAAGATGATAAAATTTTAAATTGATTAGATGTAAATCCTAATTTAAATTTTGTAGACCCGACACATAGTTGTCTAACAGTATCTTCAACTATTCCATCATTATTATTTTCAATTGTAAGAAAATGAAATATAGATAAATTTTGATTATATGTAGTATTAATATCATGTACATCAGTATGAGATATAAATTTTTCTTCACTTAAATTTTTATAATTACTAATATTTTTATAATCTTTTTTACCATTTACACCTTTTTCAGGTGTTTCAGAATCATCATTATTATCATAAGATTCTTTAAGATCGGGCAAAGCCCTAGAACCTTCAGTTCGTTTATTTTGATTATGATTATGGTCATTGTTAATAGTATCAGGTGTAGTCCACATATAAATTTTCTCTTGTTGAGCTGAACCATTTATATAAGATTTTAACAAATTAATATTTAAGTTTGAATATAATCCTATATATGTATCATCATCATATCTTTGGGGCATTTCTAATGTTTCTTGTTTATAAATTGTATCTCTATAATAAACTTGACATAATAATTCTTCGTTATGCTTTTTACTCTCTATGTGAATATTATATTGATTTTGTTCATCAACAAATAATCTAATTTTTTCTTTGGAAAAAGATTTTAATTTTTTAACTAATTCTCTAATATTGATATAATTAATAATTTTATTTTCTATCCATTCGGTATTACTAATTGGTAACACTGCTCTAATAAAACCATAAACGTTATTATGACCTATTATAACCATATTTTCTTTATTTAATTCACCATAAGCCACATCATTATATTTACTTACTATATCCATAAATTTAATAAATGGATCACCTGGAAATAAACAATAGTTAGTTTCTATTGATGGTAAACCTTTAGTCTGTTCTCTAAATATTTCTGCTTGTAATTCGAATAAAATATTAACATCTATACATGGATTATTATTATTATTATTATCAAAACACTTATTTTCAAATCCCGTTGATCTCGTCGAATAAGAAGAACAGGACGATGCGGACGAATATAATTTTTTTAAATTTGGTTTTTCCATTTTTTTATTTTTATTAGAAAAAATTTCATTTTTTTATTATTAGAAAAAATTTTATTTTTTTATTTTTATTAGAAAAAATTACTTTTTTATTGTTTTAAAAATGATGTTACCAAATGTTGGTGGAGGTACATATATCCCGAATAATCGCGAATTAGAAATAGAGATAGAAAATTATATCATGAAAACTGGAGACGTTTTATCTGGTCCATTGCATCTTTCTATTCTTCCGCAACAAAATACAGAGTTAACAAATAAACAATATGTTGATACACAAATCAATGACTTAAAGAAAAAATATATAAACGATGTTTCGGTTCCACTGATGAATGAATTAAAGTTGCTTAAACTTAATGACAAATCATTAAACGAAAAATTATTAAAACTTGATAAAAAGGATAGAGAGCTAGAAGCAGATATAGCAAAACTTTTTAAAAAGATTTCTGAACAATCAAAAATTTTAATATTACTTTCTATAAAGTTAAAATCTGCAGTCATTGAAAATAAACATCAGATACAACTATTGAAAGAACAATTAGAAGATGAAATAGAAAAACTACCTGAAAGAATTAAAAAAAATTTAAAGCAGTTACAAACTACATTCCAAAAAAGTGTTGATGAATTAAGTTCTAAAATTACTCAACAAATGAAAAAGATGAATAGAATAATCAATGAAGTAAACTCACTTAATCAAAAAGTTGATAAAATGAAAACTCTTAAAATCAATTTAAAAAATGAATTAAAGAAAAATTTACAAGAAAACTCTAAAGAAAATAAAGAACAGTTAGATTCTGTTAAAAGACAATTAGATGATCTTAAAATTAAGTTAAATGCTCTTAAAACGGCGTTGAAGATGAATCAGGAGAAAATGCAAGTTAATAGAAAAGAAATTAAAGTACATCACACGCTGCTTGACGCAATAGATAAAGTGCAAAAGAAAATTAATAAAGTTATCACGAAGTTGTTGGACATTCACAAAAGTAAATCTTAACATAAATATTTTTCCCAAAAGTCAAATTTAATCCTAAAAAATGCCTATAATTTATAAACACAATCTTAAACATTTTGCTTCAAATCAAAAAATTGCTCATGAACCATCTATGAAATCTGTTTTCCATTATGACAGTGTAGAAACAACTCAAAAAGAAGGGGCTGGCATCTTTTCTGGTATTGGAAGTATCGTTATCTTAATTAAAAATAATAAAGATTTGATTACATCTGCTGCAAAAGGAGCAGCTGCTATAGATAGTACAACTAGTGCAATATCAAATGCTGTTAAGTCTCAAAACGAATTAAAACAACTAGAAGCTATTCGTAAACTTAGGAATGATTCAGAAGAACTAAAAAATTTAAAAAAACTTTCAGAGGAAACAAAAAACAAAATTGCTAACATAGCTGTGGGGGAAACCTTGAGGAGCGGAGCTCCGTCTGATAGTAAACATAAGAAGAAATCAGGCGTAGCCATAAAACGTTCAATTGAAGAAATAAGAGGTAATGGTCTAGCAAAATTCTAAAATATATTTTTTAGTAAAATTTTTTTAGTAAAATTTTTTTAGTAAAATTTTTTAGTAAAATTTTTTAGTAAAATTTTTTTAGTTAAATTTTTCTCTGTGTGTGAGAAAAAACAAAAAAGTCAAATTATTTTTTATAAAAATGTCTTCGCTTATCGAAAATAAATTTGAATTAGACGATCCTCCGTTCGTCAGTTATAATCAAAAAAAGAGTGACTATATAAGAATTGCTATGAATCCCGGATCTTCCAGTAGAGTGCATACTGGAGGTGATTTAATTTTTGAAGTTGATAATCAGCAGAGTTATTTATATTTACCTGATTCCTTTTTACACTGTGAATATTCTTTATATAGTGATGCTAATTTTTTCAACACCATTACCAGAAACCGATAATATTGCATTAGAGAATAATTTCTTTCCAAAATTATTTACACAAATGCGTTTAGATGTTGCAACTCAAAATATAGAAACAATAAGTGATTCTCCAGGTGTAATTGATACAATGCTTCGATTTGTAACAATTGGTGAAAATAATAAAAAGTATGAAATCGAAGGTTGGTTTCCTGATACTAATGATGGTATAATTGTTGATGATTTAACTCACGCTGGAACAGATGCCGCAGGAAGTGGGAAAGATGTAGAAAATATTGCAAAACATTTAAATAAAACAATTAATGATGCATATAAAGAAAGAAGTGAGTTTAACAAGAAAAGTAAACAGACAGTTAATTGGTCATTGACTCCATTATTCGGTTATTTAGATTATGATAAAATATCATATCAATTAAAATTTAAATTAATAATTCATCGCGCAACAAATAATGAATTAATCTTTTTTGGTAAGACTGGAAAAAAAGCATATTTAAAAATTGATAGACTTGAATGGTGGATTAAGCATATTACTCCTAGTTTAGAGATTGAAACAGCTATTCCAAAAAGATTAAATACTAACAAACCAATTCCAGTTAATTTTCTAAAGCGTACTGCTAGTTCTGTAACTTTTTCCGAACAAAGATTTAACTGGCATTTTACTAGAACTTCGAATACTCCAAGATATTTATTACTAACTTTTCAAAGAAATAATTCTCCAAGTTTTGATAGGAACAATAATCTCTTTCATATTAATACAATTCGAAGTTTACAAGTTTCATTAAATCAAACCCGATATCCAATTGATCCATTGAGATTCGATGATACCAATAATCAATTTATGGAAGGATATGATTCTTATCGAAATCTTTGTATAGAATTTGGAGTTGAACCACAATTAACTCCTGGAGATTGGAGACATTTATATCCTGTTTTCTGTTTCGATTTAAGTGCACAATCTGAAGATATTATCAAGACTGGTTGTGATGTAACAATTAATATTGAAAAGAAAGATTCCACAACTTCATTGATGGCTTATGGTTTATTGCTAGAAGATGTAAAATATTCTATTGAAATTCTTAATGGAAAGATGGCAAGGATCGGCTGAAGCCTCGAGGAGCTTCGCTCCGATAAGTTAATTAAAATTTTTATTAACTTAAAATTTTGACAACTAGAATAGTTTAAAAATTTTTCATAACTAGAATAGATTAAAAATTCTTAACTTAAAAATTTTTCTAAACTTGAATAGATTAAAATTTTTGTTAACTTAAAATTTTTTAATTAAAAATGTCGCAAGCGAAAAGTAATAATAATAAAACTGTTGAATTAAAATTACGTAATATTGTTGACAAAAATACCCCTAAAACTATTACGATTAACAAAAAAAAGTATTACATAAGTAAAAGTATTTAATAAAGATGATATTTGGAGTGCTGATCTTATTCATATGCCGAATGAAAAAGATTTTAAATGCGCATTGACCGTTATAGATTTATATACACGATACGCTTGGGTAAAACCTTTAAAAAATAAAAGTGGTCTATCAGTTAAATATGCGTTTGAAGAAATCTTTAAAGAAAGTAATAGAAACCCAAGGAAATTGTTTGTTGATAAAGGGTCGGAATTTTATAACAGAAACGTTCAGCCACTATTTGAAACTGTTTATTCAACTGAAAACGCTGGAAAAGCTGTAGTGATAGAAAGATTCAATCGGACGTTAAAAAATAAATTATTCAAGAAATTTACTGAGCAAAGAAATCAGAAATGGTTGAAGATATTACGAGGAGTTGTAGAAGAGTACAATAATAAAGTTCATTCTGGTATTGAAGAAACTCCAAAGAATGCTTCTGACGACCCTGATTTGATAAGAAAAAAATATTCGAAAATAATTATTCGAATGAGAGTAATCCGAATATGCAGAAACTTAAGCCGAAATTTAAAATTGGAGATAGAGTTAGAATATTTAAATATAAGAATAAATTTGAAAAAGGCTTCGTCGGATACTGGACGAAAGAAATATTTGAAGTTTGTGAAATAAATCAAACTTATCCGATTACTTACGAAATCAAAGATTTAGATGATGAAAATATCAGAGGCCGATTTTATCAAAATGAATTACAACGAACTGATTTTTAATTATCATTATTATTGGAACTAACGTTTCGGGAATGAAATTCCCTTATTCAATTCCCTTATTCAATTCTAACCTAATATCAAGAAATGGCACCCCTTTTTGTAATTTAAATAAAACATAAAGACATAATTGACCACAATAAGTAGTTCCCGGTTTTTGAATTTGAAATGTATTATAAATTCCATTGCCAAGTAATTTTTTGACTTCGTTTGTAGGTGGAAGTCCATAAGAGTCGAAGCAATAGTTCTCAGCCTCCCGGGGGTCGAAATAGTAATTATCTCGATTTTCATTAAAGATACCTGCAGACCAATGTATTCCTTTTTCATCTGACGTATGAAGATTTGTTATGAAATTTATAGTTATTGATGGAACTTTGTTCCGGGAACTGAAGGTTCCTGTTGGCTTATTTTTTAGGAATTGTAATTCGTCTCTCATTAGAACATGAAAATTCTTTATTCCTAATTGATTTGCGATTTTCTTTAGGTCGAAATTTGTCGTGGTTTGCGTTCCATATAATTGAAAAAACTCCTCTATGTTGCTCATTTTATAATAAAAAAATTTCTTAAGGGACCCCTAGAAGTCAGAAGGGAGGGGGTATTGATTTAAAACTGTTCTCTAATGATGTCTTTCCTTACTACTTGGAGGGTATTGATTTAAAACTGTTCTCTAATGATGACTTTCCTTACTACTTGGGGGGTATTGATTTAAAACTGTTCTCTAATGATGTCTTTCCTTACTACTTGTTCGATTTTGAAATGATTTAATTTAATCTAAATTAAAACGTTACATTGTTACATTTTATTAGTAGAGTTAGTGTTTCGTACATCTTTTATCAATAGTAATTCATCCCTCATCAATATGTGAAAATTCTTCATTCCCAATTGATTAGCAATCTCATTTAAATCGAAATTTGACGTGGTTTTGTTTGCTGTATATTTTTAAAAACTCAGTCATGTTATTAACCTGAGGACATATATCGCCTATATTACTCAGTATAACTATCGGATTTTCATCATTTGATTTTAAATGAAATAAATTCCAATAACTGCAATAATGTCTACTTCTTGTACAGAAAAATGAAAACAACGGCAGTGTATTTTGCATCAAATATAATAATACAACAATCAATCTTATCACACAATTGTACAATTCCAGTCCACTACCATGAGACTGGAGAACAAAAGGAAATTTAATTACATTTCAAAATAATCCAAAATGCAATACTACTAAGTTCCATGAATCATGCTTACATACCAAAGATTATGTCACATACTGAAATATAGATCTATACAATTCCAGTCTACTACCATGAGATTGGAGAACAAAAGAAAATTTAATTACATTTCAAAATAATCCAAAATGCAATACTACTAAGTTCCATGAATCATGTTTACATACCAAAGATTATGTCACATACTGAAATATAGATCTATACAATTCCAGTCTACTACCATGAGACTGGAGAACAAAAGGAAATTTAATTACATTTCAAAATAATCCAAAATGCAATACTACTAAGTTCCATGAATCATGCTTACATGCCAAATATAATAATACAACAATCAATCTTATCATACAATTGTACAATGTCAGTCTACTACCATGAGACTGGAGAACAAAAGAAAATTTAATTACATTTCAAAATAATCCAAAATGTGTTACTACTTATGAAGAAGTCTTCATAAATATGTATACATCAAATATGTATGTACATTGCACATATCTTAAAAAGTGAAACAACACAGTTAATGTTCATTCATCTTGGGAACCAAACCTCATTTCTTCTATAGTTGTCGGTTGATTCAATTTTTCTATATAAATTTTGATTTCTTTAAAATGTTTTCTAACAAAACTAATGGGCATTGATGAATTTAAAAATAATACGTGTGGTAGAATTAGATCTGATAAGTTCATCAATAAATAACAATAACCTACGTTATAGGAAATTCTAAATAGTTCCAAGTTTGCCACAAATCTGTTTTTTTTATTGTCACTCAATTCCAGAATTCTTTTAAATCCATAACCTTGATAAGCAGCACTTCTCAGCAACGACCCATGGTGCACTTTATCACTTGCAATCAGTTTTGAAATCATAGTAGCACTATCTTCGATGGCAATGAAATGTTCTTTTGTAACATTGAACTGAGGAATTGTAGTAGTGGTCAGATACTGTTCTATTTTTACTGTAATATCCTCCACTTGTTTTTGAGAGTCCAATTTGTTCTTCTTTCTCGATTGAATTTCCAACTTCCACTCTTCAAAGTATTTATTCGCAGTTTCCTTGTGCTCTTCTTTAATTAAGTTTAGTAAAATCGGCATGTAAAACGAAAAAGCTTCCGCGGCAGTACGTTTTGGCATTTTGCAATGCAGAAAGAAAACAGTCACTAGTTATGATTAATGGAATTGTAAATGAAGTCTTACTTCCTACATGCTGCAATATATTCCACGTCATTTTTGATCCTTAATCTTTAATACGGGTGACAGCTGCTTACTCTGTAATTCAATGGCTCAGGAATGCGATAAGCAGATGCAATTATATCATGTATGCGGGAGCAGCTGTTCCCTACAATTGGGTGGTTCTTCAGAGTGCAAAGCAGTAACAATAACAGGCATTGCGAGAGATTGTGTTACATTCTTAAAGAAATATTATTAGACACATGATATATTTTAAAAACCTGAAAGATGGATAAAATTCATGAATTTGAAAATCTTAACTTTTATGATTTTCGGTGTCCTGGAACGGTCATGATTTGAGCAATGAAAAATGTCATAATCACACACTTGAGATTTTGAAAAATTTGAAAAATTGGGTATTTTTAAAAACGCCTAAATTTATGAATTTAGGTCTCCATAACCTGAAAAAGGGTTCAAATTCATGAATTTATGTCGTTTTTAAAAATACCATTTTTTCAAAAAATGGTACTTTTTAAATGGTCTAAATTCATGTATTTAGGTCTTAAAAACCTGAAAAAGGGTTCAAATTCATGAATTTATGTCGTTTTTAAAGATACTATTTTTTGAATTTTATGGTGTCCTGGAACGGTCTTTTGCCCATTACTGTCATCGACTGAGCGTTTGAAGTCAATCTATTATGATGTAAAACATCCAGCAGGATTTGCATCTATCAAGAAATTGTCAAAAGCGAGTGGTCTTCCACAATCACAAGTTAAACGATGGTTAAAGGGTCAGGCTACATATACACTCCACAAACAAGCGAAAAAGAAGTACCGCACCCGCCATTATATTGTTCATGACATTGATGAACAGTGGCAAGCAGATTTGTGTGATGTTGCCTCCATTTCAAAACATAACTCAGGAAATAATTTTATTTTAACCGTCATTGATATTTTCTCGCGTTATGCGTGGGCTCAACCTTTAAAAACTAAAGAAGGGAAAGGAGTAGCAAAAGCATTCCAAACAATTTTTCGAGAAGGTCGCATTCCAAAAAGAATTCAGAGTGATCAAGGAAAAGAGTTTGAAAATCAGCATGTGAGAAGATTATTTGAGAGGCATGACATTGAGTTGTTTAGTGTAAAGAGTGCTTATAAAGCTGCACTCGTTGAACGTTTTAATCGCACATTGAAAAATCGCTTGTGGCGACATTTCACTGCCAACTTGACACAAAATTGGACAAAGGTTCTACAAGATACACTCCATGCCTACAATCACTCTGTTCATCGTTCTATTGGACTCAGACCAGTAGATGTAAATGCTGACAATGTAGATAAAGTGCGCGAATCATTCCAGCGTAAACGCACTCGTGAAAAGTGATGTGAAAATTGGTGATAAAGTTCGTATCTCAAAAGTGAAAAGTGTTTTCGCCAAAGGGTACCTTCCGAATTGGACAGAGGAGGTATTTACAGTATCAAGGATTGATCAAAAAGACTCTCCCACCACCTACAAGTTGAAAGATTACAATAATGAAGAAATTGAGGGTAGCTTTTACCGCGATGAGATTGAGGTAGTCACTGAAAGTTTGGTAGAGAAAATCATCCGATGTAAAAAACGGCAAGGTGAAGAATGGTGTCTTGTTAAATGGGCTGGTTATCCTTCAAGTATGAACTCTTGGATGCGTCGTGCCGACATCTTTCATCTAAGTGATCGACAGTGATTCATGCAAAGTTGTAACTAACAATGTTTAGGGTTTGAGCTATGAATCCAACTGCCTCATTTTATTCACGACCCTCCTATGTAAGTGGTGGAGGACAAATTTACATCGGTGCTCGCCGCCAACGTGGAGGAAGCATACTTGGTGCACTGAAATCTGTTGTAGCACCTCTCATATCCAATGTCGGTAGATCTTTAAAACGAAATGTTTTAATTAATGCCGTTGGCTTTGCTGGTGATGTTGCCAGTGATCTTTCCAGAGGTAGAAGTTTTAAGAGCAGTTTGTTGAATCGTGGGATGGAACGCGGTTTAAAAACATTGAAGCAGACCTTTGCTGGTGTTACTCAAGGAAAGAAATCACCTAAACGAATGAATAAAGGAAGAAGGAAACATCGCGGAGCTGGTAAGGTGCGATCTTCATACAAAAGGCATTCACGCAAACGTCGCAGAGGCTCTAATCATTCATCAGGCGCTAAACAACGACGCTACCATAACTTCTAATCATGGAGTGCAAAACTTCCGGTTTTTGTTTGTTTGATCAACAAGCCATACAGACAGATATTCTTAGTTCAAGTATTGTAGATTATCATCCTCAATCAGCTGAGAATGCTGGCCTCATTGAATTTGTTATTCCTGGTGGTAGTGATGACTACATAGATTTGAGTCATGCGATGGTTGATTTGAGGTTTAGAATTCAGCAAGCAGATGGAACTGCTATTGACGATACACATAAAGTTGGACTGAACAATTTACCATTGACTACATTACTTCGCGATGTTTCTCTAACGATTGGAGAGCAGCAGGTGGAAGGTGGTCAAAGCGATTATCCCTATAAATCATATTTCAATCATGTATCACAGTTTCATCCAGCAGCACAAAAAAGTCCTATGGAAGCCATGGGATGGTGCAGAGATAAAGCAGGAAAATTTGATGCTGAAACAAACAGTGGCTTTGTAAAGCGATCTGCTATGATTAAAGATAGTAAAGTATGTCAGCTATATGGTCCGCTGAATTTAGACTTCTTTAGACAGTCAAAGTTTTTACTCTGTAATACCAGCATGCGACTCAAGCTGACATTGAAAAAGCCTGAATTTGCGCTGAATGCATTTGCTAAAGTTGACAATTTCAGAATTCATGTGGAAGATATTGTACTTTACATTCGTCGAGTAGTACCGAATCCAAGTGTCATTAGAGGACATGCTGAAGGTCTTAACCGCCAAAATGCCATTTACCCCGTTCAGCATACAAAGCTTCTCACCTTTACAATTCCGAAAGATCAAAAGAGTTTCATGAAAGATGGCCTCTTTCCATCGGAAGCACTGAAGCTCCTCATGGTGGCAATGGTTGAAAATGATGCATTTAATGGTAATATAAAGAGGAATCCTTTCAATTTTAAACACAATCAGTTAAATGAAATTGCTTTGCGTGTAAATGATGTGAGTCATCCTGGTCCAACCTACAAACCAGATTTTTCTACGGATCAATTTCTGCGCAGTTATGTTGATTTTATGAATGTCTTTGGCTTTTACAATACGGATGACACCAACAGACTCACTATGAAAGAGTTTAAGAGTGGATATACTATTTATGCATTTGATTTGACTGCTGACAGCGATATTAGTGCACCCTATCGTCAAGCGAACGTGCCTCATGATATTCGTTTGGATTTGACGTTCAAAAGAACACTACCTGAGACGATCAATGTATTGATTTATGCAGTCTTCGATTCAAACATTGAAATTACAAAGTATCGTGACGTGATTCTTCAGTATAATCGTTAATGAGTTGGTTGACTGCTGACGATATTAAAACTAAAGTACAGCGTAATGCAGACGAAGCGACGTTGAAAGCTTTCGATAATGTCTATTCGCTCGATTCCTTACCACCTGCAGTAAATCACTATCCCATCTCTATTGTGCTAAACACTCATTCGCAGAATTTAGGCGGTGAGCATTGGAAAGCGATCTTTATTGGAGAAGACCGACGTGGTGAACTATTTGACTCTCTCGCTCTACCTCCGAATATACCCACGCAGCAGTGGTTGAGAAAACATACGCGTCAATATCAGCGAGATGAACACATACTACAACATCCACTTTCATCAACGTGTGGTGCTTTTGTACTGTACTTCATCTTAAAACGTTTACATGTATCTCGATTTGTATCTGTTATTCAAAACTTTTCATGTAATCCATCCTCTAATGAAAAAATGATTTGTAAGTTCTATCATGATTTGAAATAAAAACATCATGTTGGAAAAATTGTTTTTATTTTGCAATCCGCTGGGTACGTACATACTCGATGAGATAGTCTAGGATCACATTTGCTTGTACATGAGATTTTAGTCCAGTAATGATCACTTTACTATTATGAAAGATTGCAACATGCACAGGTAACCAACAACTAATGAGAGCTGCAGGAAAAAGTTCGGGTTCATAACACAAATTATAACTGCTGGTACGAATCTTCAAAAATGATACACTGTCACTCAATTGAGTAGAGATCACCATATTTTCCACAGTCAGATTCGACATCACACACCTCTCCCTCTTCCATATCCGACGTAGTAGTCTCTGTAGCTCTAAGCGCATTGACTGCGCCGATGAATGAGGAAGGGCGCCGAGAATCTGTACAGTTCCATTTGGGAAGAGTCGAAGATTCCGCGAATTGTTCATCTTCACCACTAACATTTGAGGTCGACCCCGCTAATACTTGCTGTTTGGAAGGTGTTGGTGTAGTGTTGTGAGATCGATTTTGGTGTAGAGTCTGAAGCGACGGAGAATGTTGACGATGGTGTAGCGATGACGCTTCATGATGAAAAAATGAGTAAATTGAGCTGTGTACCTTCCTCTTATACTTTTCCCAACTACCTTGATGAAATGAGAAGTTAGTATGAAGTTGGGAATGATAGAGTTGAATTCGCCGATTGTTGACGCGCAACCAGATGCGATTTCCAATACGTGAATGTCTTTTGATATAGAAGTATTTCAAATCCTTCATGATATGATGTAGAGATTGAAAATGACGATAAGATAAAGCAAACGCTCTTCTCACATTTCCAGTTGAATCTTTGAAATAGACGTTTCGATCATGATCCGTTTCAATACGTTGTAGGGAATCTAATTTCCAAGTCATGGTGCGTGGTAGTCATGTCTGATTAAGATTTGCATAGTAGGGTGATGAACTCACGACGAATAAATGTCATGATGGAGCGATGTATGTATCTTCCATACTTCTCCCAATTGTATTTGCGAAATGAGAAACAGTTTGCGGAATGATAATGGCAGATTTGAATTTCATTGTTGCAACGTTGAAGCCAAACTTGATCACCCAAGGAGATGAATCTTAATGTTTCAAAATATTCCAAATCCCTCATGATATCATTGAGGTTAACAAATTATCGCCATGTTAATGTAATACCTCTTGCAGTATGACCATGAGAATTTTTGAAATGCACGTTTCCATTACGATCAACTCTGATATATTGTAGAGAGTCCAAATCCAAGTCTTCATGATGTTATGCAAAGCCGCAGATCAGCAATATAAAAATGTCGTTTTATCATATTTTGCTTAGCAATGCGGCCACAAATAGATTTGCTAGTAATCGAGCCGCACTCTTTTCTATTCCCATTGATCATACACAACAGCTAAATGGAGAGTGGGAAGTAGGGGTCACACAACTTGTTCACAGTAACTGTGTCCATACTTTTGATCATGAGGTGATGACTATTAATATGAGACGCACAGCTGCTTGCCAATGTGAAAAGGGCTGCCGAGTATACATTCCACAATGGCCAAAGAAAGATCTCTTATTATGTAAAAAGTTTATATATGATTTCCTGAATAAAGCGTGTAAACATATTGTCCAATTTACTCCGCACAATGATGATCATAATTATGTACATCATGTAGTTGAGAAAGATTGGATTGTTGGTTTAAGTCCAAGTTTAAGAAATGATTTAGGTTACCTCGCTAGCGCCTTAACAAGCTATGATAATTATAACGTTAATTACCACCCAAGTGGTCATAAACAGTTAATATATCGAGAGGAAGCTTATTATCTAGATCTTTTCCAAGAAATGAGAAGACGTTGGTGAAGAAGATTGTGATTAAGCCAAGAAAGACAAACATGACTCCTGAAACATTATTGAAGAAATTTAATTATCTCCTTCGAGTTGATGGTAAACAAGTGGCAACATTGACTTATATCAAATCCTCTAATCATATTGCAAGAAGTAAATTAAATGATGATGATCTAGTATTATTTTGTTCAAAAGATTTTCATCAGTTCTTGCGACATCGTTCTGCAGTTTTTCATGGAAAATTTAATATGCGCTATCTGGGACATAATAGTTCAAATCAATTTGATACAGAATGGACCGTATCTTTATACAGAAAGCGTATAGAGCCTTTAGGTGGTATCTTACATGAAACAAGAGTGTTGATGCCTCGTATTATTACTTCAGTTAAATTGGTTGTAGATTATTTAAATGAAGTGATTAATGAGCAACATATTTCATTTTCTGAAAAAGAAGGTGCTTTGTCTCTCACTGTAAGTGGAAGAGGTATTGAACTAATTATGGATAAAACTCTAATAGACATTTTGGGTTTTGATCAAAATATCTTTAAAGGTGGTACTGTAACCAAAGCTAGCGCAGACATGTCGCTATCGCGTCGCATTAACTATTTTCAGATATATTCCAATATTGGTGAAGATGTACGTGTGGGAGATGTTGAAGCTCCATTGCTAGCAATGATACCATACCAGCCAAAAAGCTGCAGTATTTTATCTGAGCATACTTTCAAGAAAGTGCATTATACAAAGCTGAAATCAAACTACATCCCACAAATTGATATTGCAATTTATGACGATGCTGGTGCGTTGATTCCTTTTCATAAAGATGCTGTAGCAGGTATCACACTCCATTTCCGAATGAAGAGTTAATGCAAAAGTATGATAATATATTTTTCCAATGTGATTAGTATGGAAAGTGAAAATAGAGATTCGTTTCTAATTTACTTACCCAGTAATGCTTCTATGAATAAATTTCCTAATAATAAACCATCAGACTATCGAGTAGAATTAAATCACCCACTACATCTAGAAGGTGACTGGGAAGTAGGTGTTTCCAGCATTTGCTATGATAGCAATATTCAGAATTTGAATGATTTGGAAGAAATGATATTGACTCCTCGCACCCATGGTGGAATAACGATGAATAATGCATTCCAGTTTCCATACAATTTAACGTCAGATGGAAAGTGGAACTATGAATGGATTCAGATAAAATCAGATTATTATGGTCCATTTGGGGATGAGAAAATTATTAAGGCATTCAATAGTGTTAATACCTCCATCATGAAGAATAAAAATGAGAAAGTTTATGAGTTTACTATCTATCATTGGAGTGGGAGACAGTTCCTTCGCTTTCATTCTTTTACTAAAGGTTTTACACTGAGGTTGGATAATGAATTCTATCCACATCTCGGTTTTGGCCATGGAATACATCTAACGTCAATTGCTACTGCAAATGTTAAAAAAGTTTATTCAAATCGAATCAACAAATTTCATTATAAATTTAAAATATTTGATGAAGATGTTGTAGAATGTGAAGAACGCATCATTTTGAAAAAGCGTGGTGTTCAACCTTTATCACTTATTGAGTTAGTAAAACGATGGAATGAGACTGTGGGTAAGAAGTATGGAGAGAAAATTATGGCGGACAAAGATAAGTTTGTTATTCAGAAATATAATGACAAACTTTACAGTTTATTTCTCTCCAACCTTGCGTCATTTTGTAAGACATTATACACCTATTATTGGAAGCGGTCTGGTGTATGCTTCTCATGAATATCACACTAGAGCTGATTCAGTTAATGATGAATGGTGGGTGGACATCCATGGTGATCGCATCAAGAAAATTTACCAGTCTTATCAAGAATCCAAAGTTGCTATCAATATAATGCCGCGTCTATATCATACAGTTGAAAGCTTCATTCATGTAGTAAATCCTTATATACAACAGAAGTTGAAGCATGTGATGAAAAGTAAATATGATGTAAAGACACACCACATTTCGTTTTCAATTGAAAATCAACGCGTTGTTCTGAAACTGGGTGATGACATTCAATGTCAATTGAGTAAAAATTTGAAAAACTCTTTGGTTTTTCAATGCTACAAAATATGTTTACTGCTGCGCATACGATTGGTAGAGAAACACCAATGACACTTGATAAACATGAACAACACCTTTACATTCAAAGTGATTTGATTCTATCTATTTCTGTTGGCGAGGAAAAAGAATACATTTTACGTGATTTCATTCATGATAAGGATGCTTTATATGGAATAGTCGAGAAGATGTTTCAACCTATTTTCTACCATCCCGTTATCAAACAAACAATACCCTCTATTTCTATCAAAATTACCAATGGTCTACATGAGTGCATCCATGTCAAAGATACTAAATCTCTCGTAACTTTAGTGTTTCGGAAAACAAAGTGAAGTCATTGTAAAATTTTATTGAAATAAAAATACGTGTATGAAAAAGTCTTTTCACAGATATAGGGGGAATGGGCTGACTGTAGGCATATATTCACAAGGAAGAAACGATCTAACGCGATACATGAAACAACAATGTATATCTACAAAAAGCAACATCAGAATACTGAGTTAAAGTTGATTATGCTAAGACGTCTCCTGAATGTGGTAGCGTGAGTTTTATTCTTTTGGGTGGAGGTATGTTTGTGTCAGGATGTCCATGTGGAAGAGATGTGTTATGTCCTATCCAACACCTCTTATCCTCCCATGCAGAAAGCGCTCGTTTCTTGAACGTGTGCGTTTTCCCAGTATGGACTTGAGATTTTAAGATTGTCATATTGACAAACGTTATAGTTTTATTTTTATAGGCCTTCTTATAGGAGCGATGTTTCATTTTGTGAATAATGGATTTTTATATACCTTTAGCACGCTTAATACTATCTGCACATTCTTTTAATTTCATGGAATACATTTTAGGACGGAGGATAATCATTTCATCTATTTCCTTTCCTGCTGTTTCATCCTTAAAACAACCAAGTTTGGCTTTATTCTGTATGGAATAGAGTGGATGAGTGGGATTGTAGTTACATGTGTCGAAATATTTTTCTAATGACTTTGCTACTTCATTAAAATTTAAATCTTTTTGAGTGGTAATACCTAAGAAGAAACTATCTGTATCACCACCCAACAAACGAACCTCTTTTACGAGAGGACATGGTTTTAGTATTTTATAAAAGAGTTGGTACATTTCAAGCTTAGAGTAATCTAGTACAGCTTGGCCAATATAGATGGGCTTACACAACTCAACTTCAGATTTTATCATTTTAACACCTACAAGATCCTCATCGATAATGTCTCTATCAATGAAAAGAGGTGATGTCAATTTGTGATATTTTTGATCATCAATGACTAGTTTGTAGTTCATGCGTTTTCTAACATCCTTCATCGTCTTACCAAATAGACTATTATTCTTATACTTATAAAAATCCTTTTCAAAATTATTTTGGGCGAGTGCACGTTTTTGACTGTTACTATCTGTGTAGGGTTTGAGGAAGGCTTTCTGTCTAAATTTGATGATGCGGTGAACTGACTTTAGAAGCATGCCCATTTCTAAATAGAATTTTAGTATGTAGAAGTGCACTAGATAATTTTTCTCATCATATTGGGTGAGTAAAAGTTTGCGGCATGGTTTATACCTTGGCTGTCCACACTCACTTAAGTTATCATGAAATTGTGACATGAGTGGTGAAAACATATCTTCAGTCACTTCACCAGATTCAGGTGCGAGTGGGAAATCAGCAGTTTTATTTTTGATACTATTTGGATAAATCAAATCCACTTCAAAATAATATCCCCAATCACCTTCATCTGGAATCTTCAGTATGTTTGAAGGGTTGGAGTAATACTCAAGCTCATCTTGTTTTAACCAACTAAACTCGGAATGAGGTAGTGGTTTAGACAGTGAACTGCCATATAAATTATTTTGGTCATAGTACTTTAGGTGGATATGATCATCACCTACTGTTTCAGATTTTATATGATGTTTATTTACAAATGTGAGACCACCACGTATTCCGCGCTCAAATATGTTATACATCTTGGGGTCTTGTAAGAGATGAATGGTCTCACCAGTCATTTTAAGGGCTGATTTAAAGGACATGGCTGGTAGACTGACAAAGTGGACAGGATCTAATTTGTCTTCTTCTAATGCCACTCGTCGAAATTCCTGAAAGACATCAGCCAGCAAAATGACATCCAATTCTAAGTAAGCGATCATATAATCGCCAAACGTTTTACAATCAAATTTTATCCATGCCTCTTGAGCATGTTCATAATCTTCTACTGGACAATCTTGACTCGTCAAATCGTTTTGGAATTTGTCAATGGAAGGAAGGGTTGTTTCATTTAGTTTAGACATTGAGCTAAAATACGCTTAGGGAAAGACTCCTTTGCGAGTGATTATCTCATCAGTTAAGTTTGGATAGTGTTTCTTCAAAGTTTGACAATGTGAAGAAACTTGAGATTACGAACGAGAGAAGCTAGTGACGCTGACATGAATTGGAATGAATCTAAAAATTTTATTTCGAAGAAGACTGTCTTTTTTTCTTTAGTTTTATTTACTGGTACTTTTGCTGTCATTGCCATCAATTTTTCTCTCGTTTGCGCTATTACATTAAACTGCCACGATTTCATCTGGCTCAACCCTCCTTTTTTGAGCATATGACTGTCATAGCCCTTAAAGTTATGAAAAGTGACGGGTAGTACAACCTAAGTGAAAAGTTACATTTGGAGCAGAGTGCGATTCTAAATTTACCAGTGATGTGATCATGATCACGCACTTTCTTAATTTTATCGTCATCAAACGTTTTATGACATTTAGGGCACGATGTGCAACTTTCAAATTTTTGTTTGTCTTCATCTGACATATGTAGTGACTTACGCTGCAATTGGGAATCATATGATTGTTGAAATTTGGCAGCTTTATCGAGAAATTCTAGAAATTTTGAAATGCAATCTTCACCTTGCCAAGTATGCATTTTGTTTTGCCTATTCCTAAAGTGGTCATGCCATACTTCATAGCAGGATATGGCTGCTGGCTTGTGGATGATATCATCAATGTAGCATTCGATGTCTGCGTAAATGACACGCAGGGGACTTAATTCGTCACCATTATCCCAATGCGAAAATATTTTATCTTTGGGCATGCGTTCCATTTGTAATTTACTTCGCTTGCACCATTCATAATGAGTTTCAAATTTATCCTTACTCCAAAAAGAGCGGATGCAGCGGTCGCATACAAAAGTTCACCACTTTTAGAGCGCCCTAAGTGTGTGTACAAGCGAGAGATTTTGGGAATACCACAGTAGTGCCATTATACAGACACGTAGAACTAATGGTTCTCATAACGTATGCAATGGAAAGTTTATAAGGTAACCTTCGACAGCTGGCTAAATGTCGCCCTGGCGCGAATGCATACTACGTTGAGACAGGGGCAATCACTTGCAAACATGACGCAGAGAGGTTTAACAAGATTGACCATTGCCGAATGTTTCTTGCGGTATACATAGCTACAGGTTTCACCGCCGCCCTTCACAGGAACGCCCGTCGAAAGGAAGTATTACACCGAACTTCATTTGCAACGTTCAAGTTGACTGATAGCAGATTCAACTTAATGATAGTATTCGCCAGTCCGAAGACTGCCCAGGGCAAACCGCGTGGAGGTTCTATCATGTCTTGCCCCATGGTGGCCCTTATCAGAGCCTTTGGTTCGTTCTCGTCGTATCTGAAAATAGAAGGAAAACTAGATGAAATTAATTTAAAGTGATAGAGATGAATATTGACTTACCACAATATCAATTCAAGCGGTTCGCTGCACCTTCGCTGGTGGAGGTAAGGGAAGGTACTTTGCCGGCAAACTTTCGCTTACGATGGCGAATTTCTTTGATTTTTCCAATGTGCTTGATGTTGATGTGGAGACAGCGAACATCTGGCGTTGCTCCTTCATAGCACTCGGTCGTTTTGTCTAAATCTTCCGACTCCAGTATGATATCGTCGATGATTTTGTTGCCGACTACGGGGAGGTGGAGCGTTGTTCTTCTCTCCTTGACTGCGCTATTCTTCGCCTCAAGAAGAGCCATTTTTCCTGCTCATGTTGGAGTTTGAGCGTCGCCTCCTTCGCCTTCATGCTCTTAATACATGAGGCCTGATCTTCTACACGACTCTCACTCGCTAAAGCTCTCTTTTGAAAAACCTTCTAAATTGACTACTTGAGCCGTAAGGCTCCTAATCTCTGCTACCTGTTTTTTGAGTCGAAAGTTTTCATCGCTCAATGCTGAGCATTCGTTCTTGTATCGACTCATTTCGTCCTTGAGCTTGCTAATGGCGTAGTCTTGGCTAACCCTCGCCACACCATCATCCTTAGCCCACTGCTTGGCTTGAGCTTTGATACCTTTCCCTTTTTTAGGCGAGGAGTGCCTTTTCGGCGCTGGCACTTTCCGACTCTTAACGATCACCTCATCGGGTTTAGGAGCAATGACCGCCTCCTCGGGTTTGTCAGTGATGACTACCTCTTTAGTTTCCGATTCAGATTCAGAGATTTCCGAATGAGAGCTAGAAGAGCTGAGGTGAGATGTCGTTGGCTGCTCATTCTTGCAGTCTTGTATTGCTCGAACTGCCATCTGCAACTCTGTCTCCTCATATAGATCAACTGGAGGTCTTTCAAAAAGTGGGATGACCTTCCCAACCTCTGAGGCATGCGTCTCTGTCTCCTCATCTCGATCAACTGGAGGTTTTTCAAAAAGTGGGGTGATGGCTTTCCCAACCTCTGAGGTAGTATAGTTCGTCACCTTCTTAATCACACATTTTGAATGAGTCTTGTAGAATGACTCGTTCAGGTTTCCCCTAATGAATTTCATGCACGATGTGCATCCGCTCACCACACCGACCTCCTTATGCTCTTCGGGAGTGTCGATGAATTTATTGATATGGCGCTTGAACTCGCCACCTCTCTTAACTTCACCACATAGGCACTTTTTGAAATGGAACTTCAAGTTTCCTCCCATTATGTATATCTGTTATGTATCTGTAAAAGGAAGGATGAAATAGAATTACTGACAAGCGACATTGGCAGTCATTTTTATAATCATACAGTTAAATTGTGAGATTGGTGGAAAGTGTCGAACCTTTGAATCCGTTACAGGCATTACTCAGAGGGGATCTTATCCCAACTCCAAGGCCTCGGCCCACAAATCCAACCTCCCGCGGACAGAGCGTGTGTCATATCACTGTGTTGGTATCCGGACCCTGATTTTGACATGAAAACCAGTGGATTGTTTACAAAGATTGCAAATTCCAAGCCGCAGCTCGCCTCCCACAACTTTATAAATGTCCTAGTTGAATTCAGCAGGGTCGAAAACCCCGAAAAATCATCAAAAATGATAAATTTAAATTTTTCAACTTTTTAGCACTACTTATGAAATTTTATAAGTAGTCTATCACTTAGGGCAGGTCAATAGCGACCGAACCTTTTTTGAATCAAGTCAAACGGACTTGTAGAAGCAAAGTTACATGCCTTTAAAGTTTTGGAGTCTTCCATGGCCTGGAGACGAAGGCCATCTCCTGGCGAGCCTCTAAGTCTGACGCCTTAGCTGACTTCAGCAATGAAATTTTCTAAGTCGGTTTCTTACAGAAACTCGGAATTTGGAATGTCCGAAGCTATCATCGGAGCTCAGAGAGACGACCTACCTTTGACAATCGCTCTCCTCTAAATGAAAAGTCTCTGTCGGTTCCCGCTTACATAGTTTGTGGCGATCAGCTGATGACGTAATACGCATCATCCAAATCTTTAAATCCGTCTATCTCCGGTTTTAGTGCTCCGATGGAGCTGGAAATTCACCATTTTCATGCAGAATTTGATGCTGAATCCAAATCTGCCCTCCGTTTTCCCACCCGATGCTTCGTTTTGGCTCTACAGCCCACAGCCATCGCAAAAATTGGTCGTTTTTCGGAAAAATGATGAAAAATTTTTTCTCTCCGATGGCTTTCAAATTCACCATACTGATGCAGAATTTGACGCTGATCACGAATCTGAAATCCGTTTTGCTCTCCGATGCTTCGTATAGACGCTACAGCCCAAAACGTCCAAAATTCTAACTGTCGTTTTCGCCAATCTCCCAAATCTTAAATGGCGTCTCACATCTAAACGAAGAAAGATATGAACAAGCCGTTTTTTTCACTGAATTTGTCTCACTCTTAGCTTTCAAACGAGCTATTGCACGACTTTCTACGATCTCTAGAACCAAAATTGGAAGATCGCTGCCGAGGGGGGGACGTCATCGAAAATTTTTTCTCTCCGATTGCTTTCAAATTCACCATACAGATGCAGAATTGTACGCTGATTCCAAATCTGAAATCCGTTTTGCTCTCCGATGCTTCGTTTTGAGGCTACAACCCAAAACGACCAAAATTTTACCTCTGTCGTTTTTTCGAAAAAATTTTGAAGAAAAATTTTTTCTCTCCGATTGCTTTCAAATTCACCATACTGATGCAGAATTTGACGCTGATTCCAAAAATCACATTTGCAAAGTCGTCCGAGCACTGCTTCCACTCGAAACATCCCATTTTCACCCCAATATTCATGAGATTTCACGAAAATCCTAACACACTATAGCCTCAAGTCAAAACCTGGCGGTCGCCCAAGTCCACCACGACTCACCCGACACTCTGTCGTTTTATCGAGGGGGGGAGGAAATTTTTCGAAGAACAAAGACGGCGGCCATCTTGCGCGGTCCAGAGGTGTAGAAACCCTTACTACTATCCATATTGCCGACATTAAACACAGTAAATCTCGGCTCAAAACAAAATTATTTCAGGTTCTCCAAATTCTCAAACTCCGTGGACGACAGTGGATAAATCATCGGTTGGTCATAACATCAACTTATCACTGATTTGGCCAAGTGTTCAAAATGCTGTATCACGACGCGATTTTGTTGACTGTTACCGAAAATGGAATTATTATTGAATCTCTCATTTCGACTTGAAACCCTTTCGAACCTTGAGAGAGGTGAGCATGAAATAAGTATGTAGTACTAGATTTCGTTGCACTGGTATGTAATAATTGAAATGAAATCTGGTCGATATGAAATAATAGCCTGAATTTGATGAAATCGACTTCGAGCAGTCCGAGAATTTGAAGCTGGTAACTTGTAATGGTGTCTATTATTGCGGTAAATCAAGAGTGCCCAGATTCATCAAAATAAAAAGCATTTCCATTCTTTATTCAGATTATATTGCTGTCGGCTTCCAGACGCTCATTGATTTTAATCAATCTACTCATTCATTAATTCTTTTACTCTTGTGAAATTTACTATTGAATGTACGATATAGGCTACACAGTTATGACTTGCTTGATTTTAAAATCTTCATGCAGATATGCCTTATTTTATACTTGCCAGCTGGAAAATCAAAAGTATAAGGCCTACTTATTCTGATTATCTTACATTCAAATTTCCCTGTATTGCCCTCGCAGATATGGAATTTCTGCAATGAAATCTCTCATTAATAGAACTGTAAATGGGGAGGCGCCGGCCTATTAGACATAGAAATTTTCTTCGACCATTCATTGAAAATGCATGGAATTATAAAGCAACTACTATATACTATGTCGTTGAATCGAAATCGCGGTCTAGGCGATCCTAGGCATCTTGGGAGATGTAGCAAAAGTAGACTACCCGTGTTCTATTTCATTTCAACTGCCCAGGGCTCTTCTATAAGAATCATTTTTCAATTTGCTTTACAAAGCTCGTGCTAATCAGTGTCAATGACATCTGCTAGAATATTGGTTTTAGGCTCTAAAATTGCACAATGATCAAGATTCTTAACTATAATGCTTATTAGATCGAAGAGCTTCGCCGTTTCCATAAAATATGACCAGTGCGGGAACTTAATAGACTTAATAGAATTTTAATTAACGGTAACAAGGAAATATTCGGTCGCTGAAACTATCTAATTAAGCCTAATTTATTCTAGGTTCGTCGTCTCTCCGTTATCGGTGGAAGGAATGAATCTGAATTTGGTGAAAAGAATATTTGACACGCTGTTATCGCACAACGAACAGTTGCAGTGCAACTTAGATGGGAGGAGCTGTTCCAAAGGATCTAAGTTTGGGTTGAAACGCCCATTCTTACAGCTAGTTTTCGGTAAGTTAAGATGTCAAGACTAAAAAACAAACCCTGAATTAATGTCTGCTTTGTTGCATGTTAACATGATTAGATGCACATTGCTAGTGGCTATTTGATTTCAGAAGTATTCAGTTATAATGTTTTGTGATGTTCCATCCCAGAATTTTAATTTTCGTTTATCTAGTTCATTCAGTTTTCGTTATTGTATTCGGTTTTGCGTATTTTTAATATTTCATTATTGTTTGATAATTGAAAAAGACTGTGGAAGCATTATTGGAAAATTACCGTCATTTATTTGATAAGCAGTTAGCAATTTTAATTGTGCAAATAATGCTTCTCAGTTACTTGCATAATATTTTCAATAAGTTTGTAGCCAGAGTAGAAAATTATTGTATATGTATAAATAGTAAACTAAGCATGTTATTGTACCGGTCTATGAAATTTATCAGCTTCTCAAAAGCAGTTTCACTCGGTCAAAAGAAATTAATATAAAATGAATTGAAGCAATATTTCAGCCAAATTCATTGAAGCCGTCAAAGCATATTTGCAAGAAATCCCTGTCACAAAAAGGTTTTGTTGCGCCGGAATTGAGCCTCCCTTTCGAGGTGCTGTCCCGCAAGTATGTTTCCTTTGTCCCAGTAATGATGCCAGCTGGTCCAGTAATGGATGCAATCTCTCACATCTTAAGATACATAAATTCGTCTAGTCTAAACGTGGAATTTCTTTGAAAATGAGGGTCTTTCAATATTCAATTGTTGGAGGGACCCCATTATCATGATGGTAGACCTAATAGCAAAAAAGCAATTTGTATTTGGACGGGCGCTTTTCCACGAGGCATTATTATGGTGGTCGATGACCATCTGAAAGCGCTCGTCTGAATAAAAATTGCTTTTTTGTTATCAGGCTCATGGGGTCACTCCAACAACTAAACGTGGAAGTTGTAATCACATTGAAATTCTATCTATGTATACAGTGCTTTCATTCTTTACATATGCGCAATAGTTTGCCTGCATAAATCTACTCGGCCTGCCTAAAAAATGCAAATTTGCCGCGTATGACCACTGAGAGGCAGTTTTTGAGATCTATCGTACAATGCTTTAATCGCGTTGTTCTTGTAAGAATAGGGACTGCAGGAGTGGTTATGAGTATACAATAATGTATTTGTTCCCTTTATACAATTGATTTCAAATTTGCCATTTTTATGAAAATTATCATATCTAGAAAATTATTAATTGAGTTATTTATCGGTTCTTTTTTATGGTAAGATGAAGTGATGAATCAACAGCATTAAACCGTTCTAAAAAAGTGTGGGCATCGGTTGCAGACCGAAAAGACAGTTAAAATGCCATCAATGTACTTTATGTAAAAAACCGACATTGCTTCCTATAATGTCTAATGAGAATTCAACCACAGGAGGTTCAATGGAAGATCCCATGCTCATTCCTTCTTTTTGCGGGTAGTTTTCATAGTGAAACAGGTCTATTATTATCTGCTTAGATAAACAAACAAATGAAAGGTTGACTCCCTTCTAAAATCGTTTCATATTGATATCCCCGGCAAAGGCAATTTTAAAGTACTCATTTATTGAAAATTTTCTTTATAAAAATACGGTATTCTTATAGCGCACGATACAAAAGTTTCAAGGTGCTCAATGTACGCTCTCATGCGCACTCCTTACTTACTTCCCCGTTTTTCGTCCTTGTCCACGCTGAACGGGGGTCAATTTGCGCAGTTCATACACAAAATTTGTTCAACCATTCTACATGAAGTCATTTCTTCATTCGTATTGTTTCATGAATAATTGTAACAAATCACAACCACCTTTCTTGCATTGATTTTTCTTTCCATTAAGTCCTGTATATATTGCATCATTGTTGTCACGGTCACTGATGATGGCATCTTGTCTACTGAAACATGTCTGCGAATACATTATCTCCGATGAATTTTAATCAAGTGGGATCATGTCCACCGGATATTTTAAATTTTTGTCTTGAAATATGAAAACGACACCATTTCAGCGACATAGCAGCTATGTGGGTGTAAAATGGTACCATTTCCGTTACAGATTCTGTGAAGAAACAGCAGTTTCCAACGATAACTTCCAAGAATTTTGAGGAGATCTCCATCAGGTATCTGCGTGGTACAAAGCACCGCAAAGGTGGGCGGCGACAACGAGAGTTTAGATGAAGGAGGCGGAGGCCCAAGCGCAGTTAAGTCACAGTGATTTATCTGACTCGGACTAAATGTACTCGGACTATTGAGTGGTCTTCTCTGACTTTCACTTTCATAGATGCGCTACGCGCGCCAGTAGCTTTTTTTATAGTTTCATTGATCACATCGCCTGATGAACCGTTGAATTTCAAGTTTTATTCAACTTATTTTTATGAAAATGTTTATTGAGGCTATGAAGCTTTATGACAAATTTTATCGGAGATTAGTTCTTTATGCTTCCTGTTTAGATTATATTCCGGGTATTATCACCTCTGTACCCATGACTCAGAAAATGAAGAAATTCATCTTCATTAATCATTTTCTTTTTAGTTGAAACTAATGAATTTTTAAGTCTTTCTGTGCACAAAGATTAATAAATTATGTCAAGATATATTTCGCCGATCTGACTTTATCAATTGAAATAGAAAGAATTCATGTGAAAAAATTCGGGAAATCAAATGCCAAATCATTTGAAATCTCTACAAAATTACAAACTGTCAATATCGATATCTAACAAATATACACATATACCACAGCTCATTGATTGTTGTAGTTCTGTCAGTACAACCACAATCAATGAACTTTGGTATATGTGTATATTTGGTTGATGTTGACATTGACATTGATGGTTTGTAATTTTGTACAGAGATTTCAAATGATTTAACATTTGATTTCCAAAATTTTTACTTACGACTTCTTTCTATCTCAATTGATGAGACCAGATCGACGAAATATATTTTGTCATAATTTATTGATTTTTGTGCGTAGAAAGACTGAAGAATAATAATATTTCATTGATTTCAACTATAAGGGAAAATGACATCAGAATCTTTCTCTACCAGATCAATAAAAATTGCCAAGAATTACTTATATTATGATTATTATCTGCCTTTCAGATTTTTCCAAGTTGCTTGATAATCATGATTCGTATCCAGATTAATTATCTTTCCTGTAATTGCAGGTGAGACATAGTCGTGAATTTACTATCATTACCGCGTAGCTGTTATTATTTTCCAATCTTAAACTGCAGCTTCTGTAGAAAAAGTCACGTCAATTTCATTTTGTCTTGTAATTAGTGGGAAATGTATTACTTAAAACTGTTGCTAAGACATTGCTTAAATGGCATTGATGATTTGCTCGAACTTAATTTCAATTTCATATCAAGTCTCTAGCTCATTCAAAATTCAACGGTTCATCCGTAATTTTTTTACTCCCTACCACGCTTCAGTATTCTTTACCGGACAGTAATTCTAAGACTTGTTAAAATGAAATTTCTTAAATAGATGACTTTTAGTAGATGGCGCCACTTCGAGAGGAGATTGAATACTCTTCACAACATTCGTGCTATTGTAAAGGCTTTTTATTCAAGACTGATCAATCCTTTTCTGTTAGACATCATACGATATAGTTAGATGCAGTACTTAATGGAAAAACAATAATAATAACAAATAAAAATAATAACTGCAGCTGAGCAAGACTGTAGTAGCTAAACATTAAAATACTTACTAGTTGTCCGTCATATCCGATAGAAATGAATCGCTGTTTTTGTTTAGTTAATTAGTTCTTAGTAGCATTTTGAAATTTTCTGTCTGCTAGAGGTTGGATTTTTCAGATGGAGGATTGCCTTTGA
This sequence comes from Prostheceraeus crozeri, assembly GCA_907163375.1. Lineage (NCBI taxonomy): Eukaryota > Metazoa > Platyhelminthes > Polycladida > Euryleptidae > Prostheceraeus > Prostheceraeus crozeri. The sequence continues at coordinate 557,625 of CAJQUW010001560.1, forward strand.
AGAGCTAATTGATCCTTTTCTGCAAAAGCCTCCGAGTTTCTCCGATGCAGCACTGATGGCAGTGTCAATTTATTTATGCTAATGCAAGAAAGGATGGCCAACTGCAGTCATGCTCATAGCTATTTAGCTATTTCTTTCATTTTCAAGTGATTATGTTGGCTGTTGGAAAACTAGGTCATCAGATATTTCTAATAAGTGCTTTATATACGTATAAATAATTTATTCTAGAATCTCTGTGTTTGATGTCTAAATAAAATTCAGCGTGTTCATTTTGACAAGTCTCATATGTAATTCTGTATCAGATTTTAATACTTGTGTGATTATGCGATTGTTTCAGTCCCCTTTTTATGATGAGAACATACACATTTGAACTTCAGAATTGTATTTTATCTCACAAACAGCACAGCTATCCGCTTCGTAAGTTTAACCGATTAAATCAGGAAGGGAGTTTTGAATTGCAATCAGCTTGATTATCCCATGAAGTGCGACACAGATGCGTCAATCTTGCGATTTTCTTTTCTGCAGTACCGCATTAGTTCCATTCCCGATTATCTATCTTGGCCACAGCAACAATGCCGTAACACTAGTTATGGCGATACATATAATAGCTATGCTGTTGATGTACACATCCCCCGCCATATTTTGAGCCAGAGAAACGGGGATGTGTACGTTAGTACACTGTAAATCGCTGGATACGAAAATTACTTACAAACACATACCAAGTTTACATGCAATTTGAAACCAACATTTGATACGAGATTCTGGTATATATAAAGAAATCTGGTATGTTTTTCATACGAATGGCCATTTACTTTCGTATGTGATTGGTATGTAAACGATACGAACTATGCTAACTGTGATTGGCGGTTTTACGTTGAAATACGAATTCTTGGTATGTTTTATATACGAGACCCGATGCAAATTGGTATGTGTTTCGTATGTCTTTCGTATGAATAGCTTTATGTCATATGGCAAAAAAATATGTTATACTACATACTACTTACAAATAACTTTTTTCCAGTAATACCAGCCGTGAATATTTCTTTGTGAAAGTGTGGTATTTAACTAGATTAAATTTGTTGTGGAATTAAAGCCGCATGTCATCTTTGCAACTTGTCTTATAGCATTCACAAGACTCATAATTAGCTCATTTCCTTGAACTAAATTGATAAACATCATTTCAATAAAACGATAACTTTTCAGCAACCATGTTGACTTATATATCTCAAACATAACTATTTTTGCTTTCACGAATTATAATGTGTTTTTACTTCGGATTGATAATATGCTTTATTTCAAAATTAAATAATGCATAATTGTTGATGGTCAAATACTTATTGATTATTTATGAAATGCCTCGGACTTACGTGTATTAAAATCGAATTCAGTATTGAAAGTATGACTCTTGAATGTCATTATCTCACTACTTACAGAACAGTAGTAGCATTAGTATGATCTTTATTGACAAAAAGCCTTAAATCAACATACATTGGACATGATTGATGCTTTCTTTTAACATTGTGCTGGTATGGCTTTAGTATGTAAAGCATGCCACACTTGAAATAACATGCGAAAAGCATACAAATATATACCAAGATCATACAGAAATATACCAAAAAGATATCTTGGTATGCATCCTTCGTATGTGATTGGTATTGAGCGATTTACAGTGTAGCGCAGCTATTAATGTATCGCCATAACTAGTGTCACGGCATTGTTGCTATGGCCCAGATAGATAATCGGGAATGGAACAAATGCGGTATTGCAGAAAAGCAAATCGCAAGATTGACGCACCCGTGTCGGCACTTCATGGGTATCACCTCATTTCGGCGTCGGCTCGGTGTGGAGCCGCTGCGTGAACGTTAAATGCATGCGCGCTGACGATGGGTATTTTGTGGCAACATTGGGCAACTTTTGCTGGGCCAACGTCGTTTACACGCCGGTGCATATGGGCTTACGTGGGATTAACTAGTCTAAAACGGCCATTTCCTGATGTTGGCCGGCACCTGCTACCATTCGGGTAGCCCACGGGGCCATTGGGCAAAACGGTATCTTCCCATGTTGGGGCCGACTGGGCTGTGCTACTTGGGGGCTACATTATCAGTCTACTCTAGAAACTATGAAAGATAGTTATCTACAAGTATGTCATCGTCGCTTTACATTGTTCAGCCTGCGCTAGCCTTATGATGTGACTGACACTGACTGTGTTACAGTGGCGTAGCGTGAGTTTCTTGCGCCCGGATGCGAGATACTCATTTGGCGCCCTCAGCCTCCGTGTTAACCATCTTTGAATCCTCCCAAATTTGAGAAGGGGTTCGTTCCCCTATCAGGGAGACCAATTTCCTGGCGTTCATCTCATTAGAAATGAGAATGGTCAATCAAAATTGCTGAAATAAAACAATCATCTCATTGGAAGTGAGAATCGTCATTGGTCAATCCAAATTGATAATCATTAACAAGAGATTTAAAAAATTGTGCGACTAGTTGTCCTAGTTGTTTACCACAGAGTATGGGCCTGGCCGACACATAAGTTAAATATAGGAACTATATTTTCCTGTTTTATGCATATGCGACGTATTTTTCTACTCTTATAGACGATGAGGATTTAAAAGCACTACTCGACTGCTTGCAGTCTAAAAAGGTACGATTTTGGAAAACACTGTGTTAAATGAATGTTGGTAGTTTCTCATGAATATGCGCATACATAGCATGATTAATAGATTATAAAAACGTTGCATGATGAGCTGATTGAACGTTCGATGGTAGAAGACAAATGCACTTTATCACTTGATGAGCCATATAGACACCGACTGCCGTCTAGACGCGAAGAAAAAATGATTCTCATTGAAACGTTCAAATACGGCTGTCAGGGGCCAATCCTCTTTAAATCTTATTCGACAACTTACCTCAGTGAGGTCGACGTCATACTTGCTGTCCATGGATGACGACTATCTCGAAGCTAATCGATGCGAAAGGCTTTGTGTAAATGCACGCGCACACACGCAGGATCAGAAGTCGAGGCACATACTGCGATGAGTGAAAATGAAACAATCTCATGCTTTTATTAACGAGTACTAATTTAGTAGAAATGTACCAACTCGCTGTTCAACTTACCTTCTTCATCTAACCCTTTAAATCGTAGATGACCTCAACGAGGAATCGGAACAGGATCGCGCATTGATATTCTACATGCAAGAGTTGTGAACTATCAAGCACTGTGTGGTGTCAAGGTGTGATCCCCTTAATAGAGCTTAGTAATACCCGATGCAATTCCAATTGACGCTTTTAAGAGTCACATTCGAGCAGTTAATTCAAATCGTAGAATGTTTGTCTAATAAGCCAAAGAATTTTTTGTTTTCAAAAAATAATTATCGCTTCATCGTTATCGCAGGAAAATTTAAAGCGATAACCATAAACGATAAATTTTGCGATTCTTTGCGATAAACGATAAGCGATAAATTTTCGGCCAGTCCGATATTATCGCTTTATCGCTTCATTTATCGGAGCGCCCACCACTGGTAGCGAGGTGAATGTGAGGAGAAGACGCCCAAATAGCAAGATCGTCCGCATAAAGTGAAAAGCGGACTGAGGGAGGGAGCACGGAAGAAACGTCGTTAATGAAGAGGTTGAAGAGGACTGGGCCGAGCACTGACCCTTGAGGGACTCCCCATCGAACTCGGAAAGAGTTACTGGAAGAGTTTCGAAAGGCCACTTGTGCCCGACGGTCCGATAAGAAAGACTGGGTCCAGCGAACAAAGCAAGGAGGCAGGCCAGAGGCCAGAAGCTTATAGTAGAGAGCTGAATGCCAGACCGAGTCGAAGGCACGAGAGAAATCAACGGTGGCTAACACAGTCCTTGCACAAAGCTTGGAGTTGTGAAAGCCATCGGAGATTGACTGAGTAAGAAGAACTATCTGGTCAGTGGTAGAACGGCCTGGGCGAAAACCGGCCTGAAGGGGGGTCAGAAGATCCTTAGATTCGAGGAGAAAAGACAGACGGGCTAGCACGAGACGCTCAAAGAGTTTCGAGATACAAGATGTAAGGCAGATAGGACGAAACGAAGACGGAGCGTCTGTGGGTTTGCCAGATTTGTGCACCGGGTAGATGGTGGAAGATTTCCAGGCGGAGGGAAAGGAGTGGGTGGACCAAGAGAGGTTGAAGATAAACAAAAGAAAAGCAAGGGCAGAAGGCGGAAGATTTTGGAGGAGAGGGTACGAGACGTGGTCACGAACCGGCTGCAGTCGACGAGGAGAGAGAACTAATAGCTGTGGTGAGCTCCGACAGGCTAAAGGGAGAGCAAAAGGATGGGCAGGTACAGGTAGAGGAGCGGAGCTCACGAAGGAAGCGGCGGCTTTCAGGACGGCGATTAGAAGGAAGGGATCTAGAGAGTGGCTCTTGAGAAAAGAAGCGTAACGGGTGGCTGTAGCCTTAGCAGAGCTACACCCAGGAAAGGTTGGATCACAACTGGAGGATTTGGGAGTACCAGCTACTGAGCGGAGGAGGGAGAAGACCTTACGGGGGTTGGAGGAAAGGCAAAGTTTGGACGCTGTCCGTTGCCAAGCATCAGCTTTCGCTTTAGCAATGGCTCTGGAGGCGGAACGGGATGCAGAAACATAAGTCTGACGATCCGCTTCACTTCGATGGGCCCGTCTGAATGCCTTGCCATGGACGAGCTGATCTAGTTCCGCGGACCACCAAGCTTTCGGGGACTGGCGGGTACGACCGAAAGGAATTGAAGATTTTGCCGCTTCGAGGATGATAGAGGAGAAAGAAGCAGCGGCTTTAGTAAGAGTAAGAGAAGAGTACGAGTCAGAGTCGGGACAATGAGAAGTTACATGAGTCCTGTAGTCATCCCAGAGAGCCTTTTTAAAGTTGTAAGAGGGTTTGCGCTCGTTGGGAGAATAGTGTGGGGAGAGAGGAATCTTAATAGAGATGGGGAGGTGGTCAGATCCAAGATCAGGAAGGACGGACCAGCCACATCTAGGAGCAAGAGACGAAGGTACCAGACTGAGGTCTGGGGAGGTACGCCATCCAGAAGACTGCTGCAAGAGAGTGGGAGTATCAGGGTCATAAAGTGATTCAAGATCTGAAGCGAGAAGCCAGGAGTAGATTTCGGAGCCGAAAAAGTTAGGATGGCCCCGGGAATCCCAGGAGGGGTGGTGTGCATTAAGATCCCCAAAGATGAAGGTGGAGGGGGAAGAGGGGAATGAGGAAGGAGAGAAGGTACGGCGCGAGCGGGCCTCGGTAGGGATGGAGCTAGCTGGGGGGAAGTAGGCATTAAGTAAAGAGATGGTGTTGGAGCGGAGGTGTACGTGAATGCCAAGGAGGCCACAAAGAGAATTAGACGAAGCGAGCGAGGGGATGGACCAAGGAGAATGTGCAAGACCATCCCGGACCAGAGTCATCACGCCTCCACCACTGCCGCGGCGGGGCTGAATCGTCCGATCCTGGCGGTAGCACTTATATCCAGGAATACGAAAAGTAGTGGATGGGAGAAGTTTCGTTTCCTGGATAAGAATGATGTCGTAAGGATTTGAAGATAGAAAGTGAGTGAGCTCCAAGCGGCGGGCCCGCACTCCGTTTGCGTTCCACTGAAGGATCTTGAGCTCGTTGGTTGAAGATCGGGGGCAAGAGCGAATAGGACGGAGGGGTCTTACGGGTGAAGATGGGCTGGGCGAGGGAGGACATGGCAAAGAAAAGGCTGAGGAAGGGTAAGGAGCGGGAGGAGGAGGTGGGGGAGGCAAGACAGAGGAGGAGACAGGGGGGAGGGCAGACGCTGGGAGACGGGACAAAACAACCCGAGGCTGCAGGGAAGAGGGAGCAGCAGTCACGGCGGCAGGGCTGGGAGCGGGCGGGGAGGGAGTGGGCGGAAGGTGGAGACGGGAGAGGACGACACGAGGCTGCAGGGACGAGAGAGAGGCAGCCGAGGGGGTGGAGACAGGCACAGGGGGCGCGGGGCGACGGGAGAAGGAGGCCGGCCAGCGGCGACTGTGGACGAGCGGTTGGGAGGAGAGGGGAGGCGAGAGAGGACAACGTGGGGTTGCAGGGAAGAGGCCAAAGGGGCCGAGGATTCAACGGAAACGGTGGATTGGGCGCGGGAGAGGGAGGAAGAGCGGTCTGAGGAAAAAACAGCTGGGGATGGAGAAGGAAAACGAAAGTATGTAGGAGAACAGGTGGGACAGACCCATTGGTGACGCCTGGGGAGGGCGTTGAAGGCCCGGGAGGTAAGAGAGGAACAGCGAAGATAAATCCAAACTTTACATGCCGAGCACTGAGCAGAACGGCCGGTGTAGCCAACGCTTTTCTGACAGACTCCGCATAGGTACCTAGGAGGGTGGTGAGGTGAAGGACCAGGATTGGGATGGATTCCTCCCATGAGGAGCAGGAGAAGAATGAGCAGACGAGGGAGAGGAGATGAAAGAAAGTAGCCGTAAAGATATATACAGAAGAAGACAACTATTTCTCCACGACCAACGGAAAAATAGCGTGGCAAAAACCCGAAGGAGGCAGCGCGCCAACAGACGGCCACTCGGGAAAGCGTCCCCCATTTCGACCCAATCCGAGGAACGGGGCGGGTACCACCACAAGGAGGCGGAAGTAATGACAGGCATTTACAGTAGACCATCATATCAGAGCGGTTATCCCGTGTTTGTTGGAGGTAGACGACAAGTTGGAGGAGGCATATTTGGTGCACTAAGACGTATGGTTCTTCCAACACTCAAAAAGTATGGCGTACCAATCATGAAGCGTGTTGGAAGCAGGGCTTTAGATTTTGGTGCAAATGTTGCAGCTGATGCGCTTCAAGGTGAGGATATCGGTGAATCTATGAAAATGTGCGCACAGCAATCTGCCATAGACGCATTAGATGATTTAGCAAAGACGAGACGTACAGTTCGGAAGAAGCGTGGGAAGTCAAGACAAGTTGGATCCGGTCGGGTTACTAAGCAAAGACGCAGGAAAAGTAAAAAGCCGACTAGAGCAGCACGTTCTAAATCTAGACGTCGAGTGAAAACAAGAAAGCGCAAACGAAATTCCACAGCGACTAGAAACAAGTCAAAACGAAGGAAGACAACATATTTGTAGAGCTAATACGATGCAGAGTATCAATTCGGCTTTGTGTTTCTTCGATTCTCCCCCTCATCAGACAGACATCATCTCCTCAACAATTGTAGACATAGTCCCCACAACAAATATCGATGGTAACCAACAGCCTATTCAGTTTGATATACCTGCCAATCCTCAAGATTATATTGACTGTCAATCCATTGATTTAGAGTTGTGTATACAAATTAAGAAGACTGATGGTACAAATATTGATTCATCCAAGGATAAAGTGGGATTGGCAAATCTTCCTATTGCCAGTGTATCTAATATTGATGATATTGCCAGTGTATCTCAGATGTGTATCTAATATTGAATGACAAACAGATTGAAGGAGGGGATCGAGCATATCCATATGGAGTATACATACATACAATGACGCAATTTCAAAAGCAAGCTAAACAGTCACACTTGCAAGTTTCTGGGTGGTATGATGATCAGCAAGGGAAATTTGATGATGTCTCAAATACAGGGCTAAAAAGACGAATGGATTTAACAGCGGATTCAAAGGAATTATACTTGAAAGGACCTGTCCATCTTGATTTCCTTCGTCAATCTAGATATCTGCTATCACAGGTTAAAATGCAAATAAAATTTATTCGTGCAAATCCTGAGTTCGCGTTAATGGCTTTTGGAGCTACAAACTATCAAATCAACATAAGTAATGCCGTGCTCAATGTAAGGCGAGTAACAATGAACCCGTCAGTCATCAGCGAGCATGCGACAGGATTGAAGAAAAACAATGCAATATATCCAATTAATCACAGTGTGTTGACAAACTTCACAATTGGTGCGGGATCATCCTCACATGCCTACCCAAATCTTTTTCCCACTGCAATGCCAAAGGCGGTGCATATCACATTTGTGGAAAATGAGGCATTCATTGGTGCTTTTGAAAAGAATCCATTCAATTTCCAACACTTTAATGTTAGCAAACTAGCACTCTACCAGGATGGGAAATTTGTATCTTGCAAAGCATATGAGCCTAATTTCAAAGATGGTAAATTCGCACGTGAATATGGTTCTACTTTCACCGCCCTCAACATGTTTAATACAGATGATTCAAATGGAATTACAATGGATATGTACAAGAATGGCTACTTCTTCGTTATGTACAACCTCACAGCAGATGCAGATCTAGGTGGTGAAAGCGTAGGAGTTACAAAGCCTGGAAATCTACGACTGGAGGTATCATTTGAGTCACCTTTGAAGAAAACAATTACTTGTCTCATATACGCTATCTATGATAGCAAAGTTGAGATAACAAGAATGAGAGACGTGACTGTCAGCTATCAGAGATGAGTAACTTAAGCAACATAGAAATCTTGAGGAAAATGAGGAAAGCTCATCCCTACTCCAAGACAATATTTCTCAATGTCTTTTCTAGAGATAATTTACCTGATTCAATTCCTTTCCATCCTTGTTCGCTTATCATCAATACGGATACCAACAATCTTCCCGGAAAACATTGGATTGCTGTATACATCAATCGTTATAAAGTGGCCGAATATTTTGACTCTCTTAATCAACCTCGTTTACATGATATCGCATTATGGATGAACAGGTTCTCCTGGACTGTTAGGAAAGTGACATCGTTCCCACTTCAAAGTAATACATCTCCAATGTGCGGTGGCTATGTACTCTATTTTGTCAACGAGAGACCATTGAAAAATAACTGTAAAAGTGCTGTAGAACTATTTTCGAAAGACTGTGATAAAAATGATGTAATTCTTACTAAATATGTCGAAACAGTTTTGAAATAAAGTTCTATGTTGTATCATTAACTTGCTCTCTTTTTTTCCAAAACAAGGGTTTATAAGGAAAACAAAAACATGTTCATATTTCATTATCTATTCACATATATACAAAATCTACAATTTGGTTTTCATGAAACATTTTTTCAAATCACATATGATGGTAGGCACATCACTAATGTCTTCAATGCCGGCTATCACAATCTCTCCATTATGGAACACATGAACATGATATGGATGCCAGTTAGTCAATTGAGCTGCTGGAAATAACTCCACTTCATAAGTTAGATTATGTGATGATGTAACTTTACGGAAGTCATAGTGATAGTGCAATTCACATAACACGGTCATTGTCTTCACTTTCCAATCAGATAATGAATCACCAAGTAAATGTTCCAAAGTAAAGTGTAGATATGAGAGATCACCCTCCATGACCCTTCCAATACATTGGATTGTTCCATTTGGAAAGAATAGGATAGTGAGAGATTTATCCTTCCTCTGAATCCTCCATGTTAACATTGAGGGTCTTCCAAGATGTAAGCTCGTTGTCGGCTTCAATTTGCATTTTATCAGTAACCATTGTTTTCGGTTGGGTATATTCCTCTCGATCTCTTGTAGATTGAGTTTTGACTTTGCTTTTGTAGTTAACATCCGATTTACAACTTCCAACCGTTTGATGTCCTCCATCTTTAATGAATGACGTTATCTGTGGTAGTATCTCCCTTGTAAAGGTTTCCCATGTGACGTCACTGAAACGAAAAAATCGATATTCAACATCCCCCCGTTTTGGTGAACAGACGTCTAGTTTGACTGATGAATCGCACTTTATCCATACCTTGTCATCGAGAGGAATCTTGATCCGAGTCTTATGGTTGCCAATGAGATCAGCGAAGTCTTTCAGTGAAGGCAATGAGTCAATACTAATGCAAACGCCACAATGTTTTTGAACACTATTTGCTATTGAATGACGTAATGCTATTCTTCTAGAATTTGTTGAGCGTTTTGAACGTCACTAAGTTTCCATGTTCTAATGTAATGAGACATGCTCCGAAAGCTATGTTTCAAATTTAAGTTTAATGTTTGCCTAAAGTTTGTTATTTTATTAGCTCAACATATCGGAATGATGTTGAGTACAAAGTCTTCACATATCCATTCACATTAGGACTACCTATTTATTAGTAATCATTTCTACATATCGGAAAGATGTAGAAATTTCAATTTTAGTAAGACTACTTATGTATTAGTAAGTGTTGCTACATGTCGGAAGATGCAGCAATCGCAAGATCTATTACAAGTGGAATATTGTATTGTTTTTATTTAGACTTATTCTACATCACCTGTGACAGGAAGGCATCTCCTTCTCTTCGACGGTGTGGGAAGACCTAGGCTGTAGTGTCCATATGGTAATGATAAATTTTTATCTAGCCAACAGCGCTTATTCTCCCAAAGGGACAGACCTCGTTTCCTAAATGATTTAGTGCAAACTATGTGATTTTTTGAATTTATAATTGTCATGTCTTCAATTGTATCGCTCTCACTATAATAGACACTCCTATAATCATTGTGTGTCAATTTTTTAACTGCTGCTCTCTGAATTCCTTTAGCTCGCTTGATGCTGTGATTCACAGTGTCTAGATATTTCATGGAATACATTTTCGGTTTTAGTAAGATCATTTCCTCAAGCAACTCTCCGGCACACTCATCCTTAAAACAACCTAATCTAGCTTTGTTTGTGTTTGAGTATAGTCGGTGATGACTGTCATAGTTTGAGGAGTCAAACTTTTCAACAAAGTATAGCAGTATATCCTCCAGACGGACAGATGGTGAGGTGTATAAACATAGAAAGAAACTGTCGGTGTCACCTCCACAAAGCCGTGTTCTATTTATTAGTGGACATCCTTTTAGATCATTGTAATATAATTGATACATTTCTAGCTTACTATAGTGAAGTACTGCTTGACCAACATAAATCAATTTATTTAAAACTATTGAAGATTGAAGGTTTATACATTTCCATACCAGCCAGATCGTCATCAAATATCCCATGTTGAACATAGAGAGGATGATTTGATAGCTTTAGCAGCTGTTTCTCACTGTTGACAAGTTTGAATTTTTTTCTTCTCCTTACATTTTCCATTGTTTTACCATATAAAGAATTATTCTTCAATTTATAGAATGACTTTTCGAAGTCAGCATTTGATTGAGCCCTCTTTTGAGAGTTCATATCAATATACCTTTTTAACCAAGGTTTTTGTGTGAATTTTATGCCACTATGTATTCTCTTGATTCTCATGCCCATGGACAAATAGAATTTCAAAATTGAGTAGTGGACTACATAATTTTTCCTATCAAATAGATGCAACAGAAGTTTCTTGATCGAAGTAAAATTTGTATTTGGTCTCATTTTTTCATATTTTTCATATATTCTGAAAGCATTCTCTTCTCAATCATCTGCATTTCTGGAGCTAATGGGAAATCGGCAGTGTCATCATGAATGGCTGCGGGATATTCTAAATCTAAATCGAAAACGTAGCCGATTTCACCATCACCATCTATGTTTTGAATATTTTGTTCATTTAAGAAATGGTCTATCTCGTTTTCATTCAACCATTTGAAATTTGAGTGGGGTAGATTCCTACTTAGTGAGGAACCGTAAAGGTTATTGACATCCAAGTAGGCCAAGTGTCGACTTTCATGTGCATTATTTCCTAATTCGGCAATACGCGCACGTGCTCTGTGGATATTGGTGAAAGTCATGCCCCCTCTTATTCCTCGTTCAAATAGATTCTACATGTTTTCATCCTGTATATAGTGCGGAGGATCATTGGAAGAGTAATTTAATGCTGAGGTAAAGCTAAGATGTGGAAGACTCACAAAATGTACTGGGTCGACTTCATCCTCACGTTGACTCAATGCTCTAAAAACCTCAAATATGTCTGTCAATAATAAAACATCCAATTTTAGATATGCTAGCATGTAGTCACCAAATGTGCTACAATTAAACTTAATCCATGCCTTGTTAGCATGCTCATATTCACTATCGGAACAATGTTCACGACTAAGGTCATTATAAATTCTACTTTTGGTGGCAGACAGTCTTCCGTCAACGTGTTTAAGTTTTTGAAGTATGAATATGGGAGCACTCCTTTCTGATCTAGAACATCATCACTCAATTGTGGAAATTCTGTCCTTAATGTCTCTACGTGCTCATATGATTGCAAGCCCTTAGCTAATTCACTCAAGGGTGCACTTAAAAATTGGTATGAGTCTAAGAATTTTAGTTTAAAGTATACTGTTTTCCCTCTGTATTCATTTACCGGAACACTGGCGGATAAAGTTATATACTTTTCAGCAGTTGCTGCTACAACATCTAATTTCCAAGATTTCATTCTTCCAAATGCTTTATAGCAAATTATGTGGCTATCATAGTTTTTGAAATTGTGGAAAAATATGGGGAGCTTCCGTCTATTTAGTCTCAACCGGAGATTGCATTTTCTACATAATGTTTGCCTATATCGTCCGGTGATGTGATCGTGATCACGAACTTTCACAACTTCATCGGTGAATTTAGATTTACATTTGTTACAACTGACTGCATTCTCATGTTTTACTTTTTCATCTGCTGTCAATGTAATTGGCTGCCTAGTGGTTGCATATTGGTTGTCATATAAATTTTGAGCTACATTTTCCAAGTGATGTAAGAAATTAATAATGCAGTTGTCTCCCTCAAAGAGAAAATACTTGTTTTCAAATTTTGTTTGAAGGGCATTATGCCAAACATGATAAGCGCCAATTGCCGCAGGTTTATGTATTTTATTATCGATGTAGCACTCTATATCTGCATAAATTACTGAAGGAGGACTAAGTTGGTATTCCATGCAACTTGTTACTACTTTTAGATCTGTCGGCATTTTTTCTATTTGTGCTTTTCCTCGAATGCAAAATTGGTAATGTCGTTCTAGTGTTGTCCTATATGTGAATGACTGAGTGCATCTTTCGCAGAAGTATTTGTGCCTATTCAACGTTTTCCTATATAATCGTCACAGCTTTGGAATTCCACAGTAGTGTGCAGCTCCATTGTTTAGAATTAACAAGATATTTACCGTTTGCTTGCCAGTAAAGTTACTATTATAACAAACACCTTTGAGTCCATTTTCATAAAAGTGAATGTTAATTTCAATATCATTATTTTTCTCAAATTTTGGAATGTCTTTGATTGATGCTGGTGTGGAAATGCCTTCCACATTAAGCTCAGATGTCCACTTACTATACGACTTCATATCGTTCCTTGAATAAGGTACTTCATTATAATGCAATAATGATAAAACTGCATATATGAAAGAATCACTTGAATTTGAATTGACATTAATGACAGCTCTGGAGTTTTTCAATTTCTTTGGTAGAGGAAATTATTGTCCACCTGTCATTATTGGACTTGTTATTACATTGAACTCTATATTTTGTACATTATCTATAATCCAATTGCTACCCTTCTTTGTGAAGGCTTCAATATGATTTATTAGAATATTTAGATGATCCTGAAACCAAGAATCATTGTCATAAATATAGTTTGAGGATGATCAGGTAAAGTGTGCGAGAAAAGTTTCTTCTTCTTGAGGATTAGAACGAACATACCGAATTTGTGCAATTAGACGACCACGTAGTTGATAACTTGTTAGTAAGTCAGACACTAAATCTCCTAACACGGAACGCATGCTTTCTAAGAATGATGTTATGTCCAAAGTAGGCGTTGTTGGCGTGATGTCATACACGCGGGCGTGGCCATTGAGTGCGCTTTCGCTAAGACTTATTGTTCCATGGTTACTATGAACATTCATCTCAGTACTTGTATTATGCACATTTATATGCTGACGAAATCTACTGATAGAGCTATACGTCCTACCACACCAAGAGCAGTATTGCATAAAGCTTTGTGTATTAGTTGAAGCGCTGGTTGTTGACTTGGAAGCGCATATACTTTGATTATTTGAATTTGTCTCTATTATACTGTCATTCGGTTTATCTTTACATACAAGTTTATGTCTGTAATGTTAAGGCACTGTCACCCGTAGTTAAATGAATAAAGTAAAAACCACACTAGTACGGAAGAATGTTATTCGAGCTCTCGACCGTCCTTCAGACAGTCATAATCATGAAAATTTTCATGGTTAAATTTAAATGGTTAAATGGTTTAATTTAAAAAACACCAAGGTGGAATGAAGCAAACGAACATAGCGAAGTTGAAAGGTATTCCTAGAAGTACGATCGCAGGGTAGGCCTACGTTAAGAAAGCAGAGAATATTGTCTCGAAATTTGAAGAAGGTGGACCGACCGATGCGAAACGGTTCAAGGCTCATAACTTTCATCAAGTGGACGAACCATTGACAAAATTCTTTCACTTGGCTCGCGAACAGAACATACCAATCTCCGGTGAGATGTTGCTCACCAAGGCAAGAAAATATGCCGAAAATTTGCAATATCCTGACTTCGAGAATCTTGACATCAATTGGATCAATAGATGGAAGAAACGAAACGGCATCGTCGCGAAGAAACTTCACGGTGAAGGACAATCGGCTGATCTACAAGGAGCATCGGATTGGCTAAACAAGCGTCTACCTCTCCTACTGAAGGATAATGCTGCAGAAAACATTCTGAATTGTGATGAAACTGGTCTCTTCTATCGATGTCTGCCTGATAGAACGCATGTTTTTAAAGAAGAGAAGTGTGTTGGCGGCCGTCTATCGAAGGAAAGAGTTACCGTGATGGTCACTGCAAGCATGACTGGGGAGTGTTTCCCATTGTTGGTGATTGGGAAAAGCGCAAATCCAAGGTGCTTCAAAGGTCTTCAGAAGCCTCCACTACAATATGAAAACAGCAAGAAAGCCTGGATGACCAGTGAGATCTTCGAGAAATACCTGAGAAAACTGGATCAAACGATGGCCAAACAGAACAGGAAAGTCGCATTCGTGTTGGACAATTGTACTGCTCATCCGGTCGTCCCGAACTTACAAAACGTCAGACTTGTTTATCTGCCACCGAACACAACTTCGAAAACACAGCCCTTGGATGCTGGTGTGATCAGATGTCTCAAAGCCCATTATCGTCACGATCTTGCGAAGAGGCGTTTATTCGCATTCGAAAACAAACTGGACTTTTCGGTTGACATAAAGTTATCCATGGACATATTGAAACAAGCATGGAACAATGTGTCTGAAGTGACTATTCAAAATTGTTTCAAGAAAGTTGGATTTCATTCTCCAAGGGACATCGAATTGTTGCCTGATGGTGAAAGTCATGAGGTGGATCATCGAAATATCTGGAGTTGCATGATCAACGAAGGAATTATTCCATCAGACTTCAACTTCGACGACTACGTCAATACGGATGAGGAAATCAATTGCCGAAAGATCATCACGACGGATGAAATAGAGGTGAGCTTGATTCCTGCAGATGATCCTGAGGATGTTGATGATGATGATGAGCCAACAATCGAACATCCACCTACTATTGTGGAGGGTACTCTAATGATACGCAGAATACAACATCTTCTACAGTGCCTTGATTCGGACTCTGTATTCGTTGACTATGCCAGACAGATCGAAAATAAATTGATAGATGCTTCGATCAAGAAGCTGTCACTCAAGCAGTCAAAAGTAACCGACTTCTTCAAGAAGAGAAACTGAATTCACTTTTGGTCTGTCTGATCACATAGTACATACAAATGTCATATGATACATCAGATTTTTTCCTTCGCCAACATGTACCGATACCGTAGGCCCTACCTACTTCTACTTTATGGTACACGGAACGATGGTCAGTAAGTTGAGCATGATTTTCCGTGATTTTCAGTTTATTACACGTAAATGTAATTTACAGTTAATTTACAGTGTGATTTACGTATGGGCTAAATGTTTTGCGTCTGTTTCTAATAACAGCATGATTTTTATTGCCGTATAGAAGCCTTTTATACTCATCGCAGGATATTTTACGGATTCTTAT
This sequence comes from Prostheceraeus crozeri, assembly GCA_907163375.1. Classification (NCBI taxonomy): domain Eukaryota; kingdom Metazoa; phylum Platyhelminthes; order Polycladida; family Euryleptidae; genus Prostheceraeus; species Prostheceraeus crozeri. The sequence continues at coordinate 573,478 of CAJQUW010001560.1, forward strand.
GTGCGTGTTCGGTTATCTCGACAGTTCGCCTAAGTCGACATTTTTCTGAGGCACCGTGAGGTGTCGAGTTATCCAATTTCTACTGTAGTAGTAAAGTGAGTTTCGAAACATATTTTAATAGAAAATTCTGTACTCATGCAGTTGACCAACTTTGATACTTACATTTGTAACAGAATCATCATCCTCATCGGAAGAAGATGTCAGGGAAGAAGTCGCTGACGAAGTTTGTCGACTTGTTCCAGAACAGGTACAGGATTGTTATCCTCCGAAAACTTATTTTACATTGAATAGCCCTGTCTCTTTGAAAATCTGCAACTATAACAAATTTTTGAAAACGCTAGATAAGTCTGATTTGCATGATATCTTAAATTCTAAGTGTAAATGTAATGATCACCCTTCTTTTGTTAATGATTATCACAAACACGTTTTCACAGGTGATTTGAATTTTATTAATGAACCTGAGTTTAAAGAATTGCTTGCTCTAGGAACGAAGCATCGTTTACCCAGGAAGTGCAATCATAAAAATATTAAAATTTAATTCCTAAAATTTATCCACCAAGTCTGGAGGCAAGTAGAAGTGGAGATAATGATAACAACATTGAATATTTAGACATTAAAATGCAAATCACTAATACAGAAGCGGTTACCTCTGTATTTCATAAGGTTGACAACTTCAATTTTCCTGTTACGCTCTTAACATTTCCTCAAAACACTATGCCTTACAAAATAGGTATCAAAGTTTTCGCGGGACAGGTTTTGAGATATATTCGCATCTGTACACATGAGAGCGATTTTATTGAAAAAATAAATCGTACCTTCACCACCCTCATTGCGAGAGGTTATAATCGCTTTGATCTTAAGCGCAGTGCTGAAAAGCAGTTACACAAACACAGAGAGACTTTATTGAAATACGGTTATTTCTCCGCTAAGCAACTTTTGGACAACTGCCCGAACTTTATTTAAGTTCCTTTTCCATATTTCCAGTTTAGTCAGTTCGAATCATCTCGATGGCGTAGTCAATGCATCTGACTACATGTCCGAGATTTTTCTTTCGAGGCTGCTTTCTTTAAAGCAGGGCCCCGCTTGAGCGAGTTTGAACGTACAGGAATTAAGGGGCCGAAACGTGAATCTTGCTCAAGTTCCTGCTGATGACCTCTATTGCTTTTGTCCTCATCAACTTTATCACAGCATATATCAATTATCTGTTTTAGTTGCACTTCATATAACCTGTGGGAAAGCCAGATCGGTCCTTTGGAGGGATCAAATTCTTTACTTTTCATTATCTTCAGCTTCATCTTCTCACTTCGATTGAAGCATTTGCGTAACACCACACGTGGTTGACCAGTTATTCGCATTAGAAATGACAGGTCTGTTTGTAATTGTATTTGTCTGATAGCAGATTGGGATTTAGATAAGTTACAAAGTTTGAAGTATTTAAGCAGACACACAAGTGTCATGTCTATAATCACTCCTTTTTAGATGCTAATGTCATAAGTAAGTTGTTAGATTTATAATTTTGTTTAAAACGCAGTAGTAAGTTATATTTTTTTTCTCTCAGTTTTTAGTTAGGCCTATAGTATTATTATTTTTCTTTATGATCTACCGGAGGTTAGCCTCAACCAATTTAATTATCTTGATAGTATGTCTGAAGTTGATGGTGGACTAGTTCCCCGCCTTCTGACCGCTACTAGCTGGACACTGTCCTTCGTGCTATACCTATTGGTACTAATCTAATTAATTCTCATTACAGCTTTTCACGTTAAGCTATCTTCTTCTTTTTGACAATCAATATGACACATTTAATTAATTGCCCTGTACTCACAATATCAGTGACTTACACGTATGTTATACTCGTAGTTTTCACAACCACTTTCTCTCTCTTAACATTATGGAAATTATGCACAAAAAAGTATTTAGCGTTAATTCGATGGAATGGGTAGCGCCCTCCACTCAAGCCTCGCTTGCGTCATGTCAATCCAATAGATGCTTATGCTGTAATGCTTTCAATCCTTCCTCTTCGTTCAGTAGTTTTAGTACAAGTGGAAATTTCACGTTCGATAAGACGGGTAAATTCAATTGTAAAACCGAAAATGTGATTTACTTACTCTCTTGCAAAAAATGCGGGTTACAGTATGTAGGTCAGACTACTCAGGCTCTACACTGCAGATTAAATGGACATCGTAATAGCATTAGTAAAGGCACTAAGAATACATTTCTTATTAATCATTTCCGTGAAGTAGGACATACTTGTAATGACATTTCTGTTCAAATTATAGATGTTATTAATGACAGTAAAGATAAAAATGATGTTGTTCGAAAACTTAATAAAAGCGAAGATTTTTATATACGCACGTTAAATACTTTGCACCCCTTAGGACTTAATGATAGAGTTTCCGGAGGTGGTTGCGTGTCAAAAGGCACTGTTGATTACGGTAGCTATTTCAACAGTCCTATCCCCAGATGCAAACGTAGTCATGGCGTTAGAAATAGGAAAAAGGTCAATAAGACCAATAATATTGATGACTCGATAGCATATTTGAAAAACTGCTTTAACGGCAGCAATCTTGCTAAGTTTTATCAAAGTCTTAGGTCTTTGAGTTACAGTACTTTGCATATTATTAACAAGAAACTCAATCATGAGTCTAGTAACTTTGCGTATTTAGTTTCTGCATATTATTACAATACAATATGTAATTCAGAGTCCAAGCAGTCTAGCAATGTAAAAACAAATATAACTTTTGAGTTCAAAAACAAAATTATGGACAAAGTGGATATCAGTAGTATTCTGCATGACAGAAGTATTAATCGACTTGTTCCAGAACAGGTACAGGATTGTTATCCTCCGAAAACTTATTTTACATTGAATAGCCCTGTCTCTTTGAAAATCTGCAACTATAACAAATTTTTGAAAACGCTAGATAAGTCTGATTTGCATGATATCTTAAATTCTAAGTGTAAATGTAATGATCACCCTTCTTTTGTTAATGATTATCACAAACACGTTTTCACAGGTGATTTGAATTTTATTAATGAACCTGAGTTTAAAGAATTGCTTGCTCTAGGAACGAAGCATCGTTTACCCAGGAAGTGCAATCATAAAAATATTAAAATTTAATTCCTAAAATTTATCCACCAAGTCTGGAGGCAAGTAGAAGTGGAGATAATGATAACAACATTGAATATTTAGACATTAAAATGCAAATCACTAATACAGAAGCGGTTACCTCTGTATTTCATAAGGTTGACAACTTCAATTTTCCTGTTACGCTCTTAACATTTCCTCAAAACACTATGCCTTACAAAATAGGTATCAAAGTTTTCGCGGGACAGGTTTTGAGATATATTCGCATCTGTACACATGAGAGCGATTTTATTGAAAAAATAAATCGTACCTTCACCACCCTCATTGCGAGAGGTTATAATCGCTTTGATCTTAAGCGCAGTGCTGAAAAGCAGTTACACAAACACAGAGAGACTTTATTGAAATACGGTTATTTCTCCGCTAAGCAACTTTTGGACAACTGCCCGAACTTTATTTAAGTTCCTTTTCCATATTTCCAGTTTAGTCAGTTCGAATCATCTCGATGGCGTAGTCAATGCATCTGACTACATGTCCGAGATTTTTCTTTCGAGGCTGCTTTCTTTAAAGCAGGGCCCCGCTTGAGCGAGTTTGAACGTACAGGAATTAAGGGGCCGAAACGTGAATCTTGCTCAAGTTCCTGCTGATGACCTCTATTGCTTTTGTCCTCATCAACTTTATCACAGCATATATCAATTATCTGTTTTAGTTGCACTTCATATAACCTGTGGGAAAGCCAGATCGGTCCTTTGGAGGGATCAAATTCTTTACTTTTCATTATCTTCAGCTTCATCTTCTCACTTCGATTGAAGCATTTGCGTAACACCACACGTGGTTGACCAGTTATTCGCATTAGAAATGACAGGTCTGTTTGTAATTGTATTTGTCTGATAGCAGATTGGGATTTAGATAAGTTACAAAGTTTGAAGTATTTAAGCAGACACACAAGTGTCATGTCTATAATCACTCCTTTTTAGATGCTAATGTCATAAGTAAGTTGTTAGATTTATAATTTTGTTTAAAACGCAGTAGTAAGTTATATTTTTTTTCTCTCAGTTTTTAGTTAGGCCTATAGTATTATTATTTTTCTTTATGATCTACCGGAGGTTAGCCTCAACCAATTTAATTATCTTGATAGTATGTCTGAAGTTGATGGTGGACTAGTTCCCCGCCTTCTGACCGCTACTAGCTGGACACTGTCCTTCGTGCTATACCTATTGGTACTAATCTAATTAATTCTCATTACAGCTTTTCACGTTAAGCTATCTTCTTCTTTTTGACAATCAATATGACACATTTAATTAATTGCCCTGTACTCACAATATCAGTGACTTACACGTATGTTATACTCGTAGTTTTCACAACCACTTTCTCTCTCTTAACATTATGGAAATTATGCACAAAAAAGTATTTAGCGTTAATTCGATGGAATGGGTAGCGCCCTCCACTCAAGCCTCGCTTGCGTCATGTCAATCCAATAGATGCTTATGCTGTAATGCTTTCAATCCTTCCTCTTCGTTCAGTAGTTTTAGTACAAGTGGAAATTTCACGTTCGATAAGACGGGTAAATTCAATTGTAAAACCGAAAATGTGATTTGCTTACTCTCTTGCAAAAAATGCGGGTTACAGTATGTAGGTCAGACTACTCAGGCTCTACACTGCAGATTAAATGGACATCGTAATAGCATTAGTAAAGGCACTAAGAATACATTTCTTATTAATCATTTCCGTGAAGTAGGACATACTTGTAATGACATTTCTGTTCAAATTATAGATGTTATTAATGACAGTAAAGATAAAAATGATGTTGTTCGAAAACTTAATAAAAGCGAAGATTTTTATATACGCACGTTAAATACTTTGCACCCCTTAGGACTTAATGATAGAGTTTCCGGAGGTGGTTGCGTGTCAAAAGGCACTGTTGATTACGGTAGCTATTTCAACAGTCCTATCCCCAGATGCAAACGTAGTCATGGCGTTAGAAATAGGAAAAAGGTCAATAAGACCAATAATATTGATGACTCGATAGCATATTTGAAAAACTGCTTTAACGGCAGCAATCTTGCTAAGTTTTATCAAAGTCTTAGGTCTTTGAGTTACAGTACTTTGCATATTATTAACAAGAAACTCAATCATGAGTCTAGTAACTTTGCGTATTTAGTTTCTGCATATTATTACAATACAATATGTAATTCAGAGTCCAAGCAGTCTAGCAATGTAAAAACAAATATAACTTTTGAGTTCAAAAACAAAATTATGGACAAAGTGGATATCAGTAGTATTCTGCATGACAGAAGTATTAATCGACTTGTTCCAGAACAGGTACAGGATTGTTATCCTCCGAAAACTTATTTTACATTGAATAGCCCTGTCTCTTTGAAAATCTGCAACTATAACAAATTTTTGAAAACGCTAGATAAGTCTGATTTGCATGATATCTTAAATTCTAAGTGTAAATGTAATGATCACCCTTCTTTTGTTAATGATTATCACAAACACGTTTTCACAGGTGATTTGAATTTTATTAATGAACCTGAGTTTAAAGAATTGCTTGCTCTAGGAACGAAGCATCGTTTACCCAGGAAGTGTAATCATAAAAATATTATAGACAGTATCACAGTTTCGCTCGATAAGCACATAGCTAAGATGTGTAGGAAGCACAAAAAAAATTTTAAGAGCTGATTATTCGGATTGGAGAAATAAGATTTTAAAATTAGTGCGAGACAAACTATATAATAATAAGCTCAAGAACCATAACAGTAACAATAGCAAGAATACAATGAGTAATAGTAACATTAATTCTCTTAGCAAGATTAGCAAGTTACTGCATTATTATCATGATAACTTCATTATTACTGCGGTAGATAAGGCTAATAGCAATTATGCGTTCATTTGCAAGAAATTCTATGTTCTGGTTTTACGAGGGGCGTTCCAAAAGTATCCGGATTGAGTCCATAACTTTAAGAGTAATTATCTTATGCCTCTGAAGTTTTGATATGTTCAACCCATTATCATCATTAATAAGCACAAAAAATTTCATCCCGATATCTTTATTAGTTACAAAGCTGCAAATATTTTAGTAATGTCACTACTTAAAATTTAGTGACGACCAAAAACAATATTTTGTCAAAAAAGAAAAAGGGATACACGTTACAAACTAACAGTCTTCTCGTGGCAGAGCAACCTTCTCAATGTAGTCACCTTGTAACATGATGCACTTCTTCCAACGATCTTCAAGTTTGCGAATGGCGGACTTGAACCATTCAGGTGAGATGGACGCCAACACTGATCTCGTCTTCTGTTCCAGCTCCTCCCTTGTGTCGAAATGCATTCCACGAAGAATGCTTTTCATGTGAGGAAATAAGGCATAATCCGATGGTGCCAGGTCTGGACTGTATGGCGGATGCGGTGCGATGTCCCAACACAGATCATCTATCCTCTCCGTTTTCCGAGCGGTGTGGGGTCTGGCGTTGTCTTGATGGAGCAGGGTCACTTTCGATTTCTTCCCTGGACGGCGATGTCGAAGATGGTGATGGACTTCTTGCAATACTCCACAGTAGTAATCCGCATTGATTGTAGTGGAGTCGGGAAGAAAGTCCAAGTGGATGATGCCTTGTTCATCCCACAAAGCAGTCAACATGATCTTCTTTGCCATTGGAGAAGACTTTGCTTTCACGGGGGGCGTGGAACCCGTCGTCAACCACTGCTTCGATGCTTCTTTGGTTTCGGGAGAGAAGTATGGCAACCAAGTTTCATCAGTTGTCATGAAGCATGCCCAGTATCCATCAGCTCCCTCGGTCTGAAGCGCCAGCACATTTTCTTGTGAGCATTCCACCCTTCGAGTTATTTGGTCTGAATTCAGCAGTTTTGGCACCCAACGAGCACACAGTTTACTCAATTGAAGATGGTCCTTCAAGATGCGGTGTACAGTTCCACGAGATAAACCGAGCTTGATGGTGATTTGAGAAACTGTAGACCGTCGGCCTTCCATTATCACTTTCTCGACATTCGCGATTGCATGTTGGCTAGTGGCATCCGCTGGGCGACCCGATCGACTTTCATCGCTGATGTTCTGGTGACCTTCACGAAATTGTTTTGCCCATGCAAAAACCTGAGTTCGTGACAAAGCAGATGAGCCAAGTTGATTGATTAGCCTCGAATGAATTTCTGTTGGTATAGACCCCTCGAATGTCAAAAAGGCGATGATTGCGCGCTGGCTCTCCGGTTTCTGAATACTCGTATCTTCCATCGCGTGACTGTATCGACGATTGATTGAAAAATCATTAAGTCATTAACTTTAATGTGACAATTCGTGAATCATGAACATCGAACGCCGCTCAGTGAAATCCATGAGACGAGTGAAATTCAATAACAAACTTTGCATCTGACTAAATCAGTCAACGTTCTAAAGCAATAGAAGACATCAAAGTCGTGAGAAGAATTCATAAGAAAGAAAAGAAGCAATAAATGATATGATCTTGCGATTCTTAATAATCAATTTGGTCGTCACTAAATTTCAAGTAGTGACATTACTAAAATATTTGCAGCTTTGTAACCAATTAAGATATTGGGATGAAATTTTTTGTGCTAATTAATGATGATAATGGGTTCAACATACCTAAACTTCAGAGGGATCAGATCATTATTCTCAAAGTTATGGACTCAGTCCGGATACTTTTGGAACGCCCCTCGTATTACAGGAACTTGGATTTGATTTGAAGACATTAACTCCTATAGGTAATAGTACATACATACCTGTTAACATAGAGATCAATAGTTTAGTTGTAAATCATAAAGAGATCATTAGTAATTCCTTTCATACTATTTGTAATAAAGATAATCTTAAACTACCTCGATTGTATTGGATACCTAAATTGCATAAAAACCCTTACAAATTTCGCTTCATAGCAGGTGCTAAACAATGCACTACTAAACAACTTTCGACTAAGATTAATAAAGGCCTAACCGTTATAAGAAATTACTTTAAGGAATATTGTAACGCTATCTATAAAAATAGCGGAATTAACTGTTTTTGGAGTATAGTATCTTCGATCGAATTCCTAAATAAGATTCAAAACATCAATATACATAACGTGCAAGTTTTTGACTTCTCCACATTGTACACTAACTTGAATCATGACGATGTCATTCATCACATTTCTGACTTGCTAGATTTGGTGTTTAATGATTCTAATAGGAAATGCTTATGCATCGGTTATGAAAAATGTTTTTTAGCTAGTAAAAAGTATCAAGGCTATAGTGTTTTTACTAAAGATAACTTTAAGGATGCTATTAAATTCATTATTCATGAAGTTTACGTCACTTTTGGTGGACAGGTTTTTCGACAGATAAAAGGTATACCGATGGGAGGTAATTGTAGCCCTTTGCTAGCAGACCTTTTTTCTTTTACACTGCGAATATATTTTCATGTCTAATCTTATGAAAAGTAAAAAGTATGGTCTAGCTAAACTTCTATCGAATACCTCTAGATATATAGACGATCTGTGTATTATTAATTATAAACATTTCGCTTCTTTAATTCCTAAAATTTATCCACCAAGTCTGGAGGCAAGTAGAAGTGGAGATAATGATAACAACATTGAATATTTAGACATTAAAATGCAAATCACTAATACAGAAGCGGTTACCTCTGTATTTCATAAGGTTGACAACTTCAATTTTCCTGTTACGCTCTTAACATTTCCTCAAAACACTATGCCTTACAAAATAGGTATCAAAGTTTTCGCGGGACAGGTTTTGAGATATATTCGCATCTGTACACATGAGAGCGATTTTATTGAAAAAATAAATCGTACCTTCACCACCCTCATTGCGAGAGGTTATAATCGCTTTGATCTTAAGCGCAGTGCTGAAAAGCAGTTACACAAACACAGAGAGACTTTATTGAAATACGGTTATTTCTCCGCTAAGCAACTTTTGGACAACTGCCCGAACTTTATTTAAGTTCCTTTTCCATATTTCCAGTTTAGTCAGTTCGAATCATCTCGATGGCGTAGTCAATGCATCTGACTACATGTCCGAGATTTTTCTTTCGAGGCTGCTTTCTTTAAAGCAGGGCCCCGCTTGAGCGAGTTTGAACGTACAGGAATTAAGGGGCCGAAACGTGAATCTTGCTCAAGTTCCTGCTGATGACCTCTATTGCTTTTGTCCTCATCAACTTTATCACAGCATATATCAATTATCTGTTTTAGTTGCACTTCATATAACCTGTGGGAAAGCCAGATCGGTCCTTTGGAGGGATCAAATTCTTTACTTTTCATTATCTTCAGCTTCATCTTCTCACTTCGATTGAAGCATTTGCGTAACACCACACGTGGTTGACCAGTTATTCGCATTAGAAATGACAGGTCTGTTTGTAATTGTATTTGTCTGATAGCAGATTGGGATTTAGATAAGTTACAAAGTTTGAAGTATTTAAGCAGACACACAAGTGTCATGTCTATAATCACTCCTTTTTAGACGCTAATGTCATAAGTAAGTTGTTAGATTTATAATTTTGTTTAAAACGCAGTAGTAAGTTATATTTTTTTTCTCTCAGTTTTTAGTTAGGCCTATAGTATTATTATTTTTCTTTATGATCTACCGGAGGTTAGCCTCAACCAATTTAATTATCTTGATAGTATGTCTGAAGTTGATGGTGGACTAGTTCCCCGCCTTCTGACCGCTACTAGCTGGACACTGTCCTTCGTGCTATACCTATTGGTACTAATCTAATTAATTCTCATTACAGCTTTTCACGTTAAGCTATCTTCTTCTTTTTGACAATCAATATGACACATTTAATTAATTGCCCTGTACTCACAATATCAGTGACTTACACGTATGTTATACTCGTAGTTTTCACAACCACTTTCTCTCTCTTAACATTATGGAAATTATGCACAAAAAAGTATTTAGCGTTAATTCGATGGAATGGGTAGCGCCCTCCACTCAAGCCTCGCTTGCGTCATGTCAATCCAATAGATGCTTATGCTGTAATGCTTTCAATCCTTCCTCTTCGTTCAGTAGTTTTAGTACAAGTGGAAATTTCACGTTCGATAAGACGGGTAAATTCAATTGTAAAACCGAAAATGTGATTTACTTACTCTCTTGCAAAAAATGCGGGTTACAGTATGTAGGTCAGACTACTCAGGCTCTACACTGCAGATTAAATGGACATCGTAATAGCATTAGTAAAGGCACTAAGAATACATTTCTTATTAATCATTTCCGTGAAGTAGGACATACTTGTAATGACATTTCTGTTCAAATTATAGATGTTATTAATGACAGTAAAGATAAAAATGATGTTGTTCGAAAACTTAATAAAAGCGAAGATTTTTATATACGCACGTTAAATACTTTGCACCCCTTAGGACTTAATGATAGAGTTTCCGGAGGTGGTTGCGTGTCAAAAGGCACTGTTGATTACGGTAGCTATTTCAACAGTCCTATCCCCAGATGCAAACGTAGTCATGGCGTTAGAAATAGGAAAAAGGTCAATAAGACCAATAATATTGATGACTCGATAGCATATTTGAAAAACTGCTTTAACGGCAGCAATCTTGCTAAGTTTTATCAAAGTCTTAGGTCTTTGAGTTACAGTACTTTGCATATTATTAACAAGAAACTCAATCATGAGTCTAGTAACTTTGCGTATTTAGTTTCTGCATATTATTACAATACAATATGTAATTCAGAGTCCAAGCAGTCTAGCAATGTAAAAACAAATATAACTTTTGAGTTCAAAAACAAAATTATGGACAAAGTGGATATCAGTAGTATTCTGCATGACAGAAGTATTAATCGACTTGTTCCAGAACAGGTACAGGATTGTTATCCTCCGAAAACTTATTTTACATTGAATAGCCCTGTCTCTTTGAAAATCTGCAACTATAACAAATTTTTGAAAACGCTAGATAAGTCTGATTTGCATGATATCTTAAATTCTAAGTGTAAATGTAATGATCACCCTTCTTTTGTTAATGATTATCACAAACACGTTTTCACAGGTGATTTGAATTTTATTAATGAACCTGAGTTTAAAGAATTGCTTGCTCTAGGAACGAAGCATCGTTTACCCAGGAAGTGTAATCATAAAAATATTATAGACAGTATCACAGTTTCGCTCGATAAGCACATAGCTAAGATGTGTAGGAAGCACAAAAAAAATTTTAAGAGCTGATTATTCGGATTGGAGAAATAAGATTTTAAAATTAGTGCGAGACAAACTATATAATAATAAGCTCAAGAACCATAACAGTAACAATAGCAAGAATACAATGAGTAATAGTAACATTAATTCTCTTAGCAAGATTAGCAAGTTACTGCATTATTATCATGATAACTTCATTATTACTGCGGTAGATAAGGCTAATAGCAATTATGCGTTCATTTGCAAGAAATTCTATGTTCTGGTTTTATTACAGGAACTTGGATTTGATTTGAAGACATTAACTCCTATAGGTAATAGTACATACATACCTGTTAACATAGAGATCAATAGTTTAGTTGTAAATCATAAAGAGATCATTAGTAATTCCTTTCATACTATTTGTAATAAAGATAATCTTAAACTACCTCGATTGTATTGGATACCTAAATTGCATAAAAACCCTTACAAATTTCGCTTCATAGCAGGTGCTAAACAATGCACTACTAAACAACTTTCGACTAAGATTAATAAAGGCCTAACCGTTATAAGAAATTACTTTAAGGAATATTGTAACGCTATCTATAAAAATAGCGGAATTAACTGTTTTTGGAGTATAGTATCTTCGATCGAATTCCTAAATAAGATTCAAAACATCAATATACATAACGTGCAAGTTTTTGACTTCTCCACATTGTACACTAACTTGAATCATGACGATGTCATTCATCACATTTCTGACTTGCTAGATTTGGTGTTTAATGATTCTAATAGGAAATACTTATGCATCGGTTATGAAAAATGTTTTTTAGCTAGTAAAAAGTATCAAGGCTATAGTGTTTTTACTAAAGATAACTTTAAGGATGCTATTAAATTCATTATTCATGAAGTTTACGTCACTTTTGGTGGACAGGTTTTTCGACAGATAAAAGGTATACCGATGGGAGGTAATTGTAGCCCTTTGCTAGCAGACCTTTTTTCTTTTACACTGCGAATATATTTTCATGTCTAATCTTATGAAAAGTAAAAAGTATGGTCTAGCTAAACTTCTATCGAATACCTCTAGATATATAGACGATCTGTGTATTATTAATTATAAACATTTCGCTTCTTTAATTCCTAAAATTTATCCACCAAGTCTGGAGGCAAGTAGAAGTGGAGATAATGATAACAACATTGAATATTTAGACATTAAAATGCAAATCACTAATACAGAAGCGGTTACCTCTGTATTTCATAAGGTTGACAACTTCAATTTTCCTGTTACGCTCTTAACATTTCCTCAAAACACTATGCCTTACAAAATAGGTATCAAAGTTTTCGCGGGACAGGTTTTGAGATATATTCGCATCTGTACACATGAGAGCGATTTTATTGAAAAAATAAATCGTACCTTCACCACCCTCATTGCGAGAGGTTATAATCGCTTTGATCTTAAGCGCAGTGCTGAAAAGCAGTTACACAAACACAGAGAGACTTTATTGAAATACGGTTATTTCTCCGCTAAGCAACTTTTGGACAACTGCCCGAACTTTATTTAAGTTCCTTTTCCATATTTCCAGTTTAGTCAGTTCGAATCATCTCGATGGCGTAGTCAATGCATCTGACTACATGTCCGAGATTTTTCTTTCGAGGCTGCTTTCTTTAAAGCAGGGCCCCGCTTGAGCGAGTTTGAACGTACAGGAATTAAGGGGCCGAAACGTGAATCTTGCTCAAGTTCCTGCTGATGACCTCTATTGCTTTTGTCCTCATCAACTTTATCACAGCATATATCAATTATCTGTTTTAGTTGCACTTCATATAACCTGTGGGAAAGCCAGATCGGTCCTTTGGAGGGATCAAATTCTTTACTTTTCATTATCTTCAGCTTCATCTTCTCACTTCGATTGAAGCATTTGCGTAACACCACACGTGGTTGACCAGTTATTCGCATTAGAAATGACAGGTCTGTTTGTAATTGTATTTGTCTGATAGCAGATTGGGATTTAGATAAGTTACAAAGTTTGAAGTATTTAAGCAGACACACAAGTGTCATGTCTATAATCACTCCTTTTTAGACGCTAATGTCATAAGTAAGTTGTTAGATTTATAATTTTGTTTAAAACGCAGTAGTAAGTTATATTTTTTTTCTCTCAGTTTTTAGTTAGGCCTATAGTATTATTATTTTTCTTTATGATCTACCGGAGGTTAGCCTCAACCAATTTAATTATCTTGATAGTATGTCTGAAGTTGATGGTGGACTAGTTCCCCGCCTTCTGACCGCTACTAGCTGGACACTGTCCTTCGTGCTATACCTATTGGTACTAATCTAATTAATTCTCATTACAGCTTTTCACGTTAAGCTATCTTCTTCTTTTTGACAATCAATATGACACATTTAATTAATTGTCCTGTACTCACAATATCAGTGACTTACACGTATGTTATACTCGTAGTTTTCACAACCACTTTCTCTCTCTTAACATTATGGAAATTATGCACAAAAAAGTATTTAGCGTTAATTCGATGGAATGGGTAGCGCCCTCCACTCAAGCCTCGCTTGCGTCATGTCAATCCAATAGATGCTTATGCTGTAATGCTTTCAATCCTTCCTCTTCGTTCAGTAGTTTTAGTACAAGTGGAAATTTCACGTTCGATAAGACGGGTAAATTCAATTGTAAAACCGAAAATGTGATTTACTTACTCTCTTGCAAAAAATGCGGGTTACAGTATGTAGGTCAGACTACTCAGGCTCTACACTGCAGATTAAATGGACATCGTAATAGCATTAGTAAAGGCACTAAGAATACATTTCTTATTAATCATTTCCGTGAAGTAGGACATACTTGTAATGACATTTCTGTTCAAATTATAGATGTTATTAATGACAGTAAAGATAAAAATGATGTTGTTCGAAAACTTAATAAAAGCGAAGATTTTTATATACGCACGTTAAATACTTTGCACCCCTTAGGACTTAATGATAGAGTTTCCGGAGGTGGTTGCGTGTCAAAAGGCACTGTTGATTACGGTAGCTATTTCAACAGTCCTATCCCCAGATGCAAACGTAGTCATGGCGTTAGAAATAGGAAAAAGGTCAATAAGACCAATAATATTGATGACTCGATAGCATATTTGAAAAACTGCTTTAACGGCAGCAATCTTGCTAAGTTTTATCAAAGTCTTAGGTCTTTGAGTTACAGTACTTTGCATATTATTAACAAGAAACTCAATCATGAGTCTAGTAACTTTGCGTATTTAGTTTCTGCATATTATTACAATACAATATGTAATTCAGAGTCCAAGCAGTCTAGCAATGTAAAAACAAATATAACTTTTGAGTTCAAAAACAAAATTATGGACAAAGTGGATATCAGTAGTATTCTGCATGACAGAAGTATTAATCGACTTGTTCCAGAACAGGTACAGGATTGTTATCCTCCGAAAACTTATTTTACATTGAATAGCCCTGTCTCTTTGAAAATCTGCAACTATAACAAATTTTTGAAAACGCTAGATAAGTCTGATTTGCATGATATCTTAAATTCTAAGTGTAAATGTAATGATCACCCTTCTTTTGTTAATGATTATCACAAACACGTTTTCACAGGTGATTTGAATTTTATTAATGAACCTGAGTTTAAAGAATTGCTTGCTCTAGGAACGAAGCATCGTTTACCCAGGAAGTGTAATCATAAAAATATTATAGACAGTATCACAGTTTCGCTCGATAAGCACATAGCTAAGATGTGTAGGAAGCACAAAAAAAATTTTAAGAGCTGATTATTCGGATTGGAGAAATAAGATTTTAAAATTAGTGCGAGACAAACTATATAATAATAAGCTCAAGAACCATAACAGTAACAATAGCAAGAATACAATGAGTAATAGTAACATTAATTCTCTTAGCAAGATTAGCAAGTTACTGCATTATTATCATGATAACTTCATTATTACTGCGGTAGATAAGGCTAATAGCAATTATGCGTTCATTTGCAAGAAATTCTATGTTCTGGTTTTATTACAGGAACTTGGATTTGATTTGAAGACATTAACTCCTATAGGTAATAGTACATACATACCTGTTAACATAGAGATCAATAGTTTAGTTGTAAATCATAAAGAGATCATTAGTAATTCCTTTCATACTATTTGTAATAAAGATAATCTTAAACTACCTCGATTGTATTGGATACCTAAATTGCATAAAAACCCTTACAAATTTCGCTTCATAGCAGGTGCTAAACAATGCACTACTAAACAACTTTCGACTAAGATTAATAAAGGCCTAACCGTTATAAGAAATTACTTTAAGGAATATTGTAACGCTATCTATAAAAATAGCGGAATTAACTGTTTTTGGAGTATAGTATCTTCGATCGAATTCCTAAATAAGATTCAAAACATCAATATACATAACGTGCAAGTTTTTGACTTCTCCACATTGTACACTAACTTGAATCATGACGATGTCATTCATCACATTTCTGACTTGCTAGATTTGGTGTTTAATGATTCTAATAGGAAATACTTATGCATCGGTTATGAAAAATGTTTTTTAGCTAGTAAAAAGTATCAAGGCTATAGTGTTTTTACTAAAGATAACTTTAAGGATGCTATTAAATTCATTATTCATGAAGTTTACGTCACTTTTGGTGGACAGGTTTTTCGACAGATAAAAGGTATACCGATGGGAGGTAATTGTAGCCCTTTGCTAGCAGACCTTTTTTCTTTTACACTGCGAATATATTTTCATGTCTAATCTTATGAAAAGTAAAAAGTATGGTCTAGCTAAACTTCTATCGAATACCTCTAGATATATAGACGATCTGTGTATTATTAATTATAAACATTTCGCTTCTTTAATTCCTAAAATTTATCCACCAAGTCTGGAGGCAAGTAGAAGTGGAGATAATGATAACAACATTGAATATTTAGACATTAAAATGCAAATCACTAATACAGAAGCGGTTACCTCTGTATTTCATAAGGTTGACAACTTCAATTTTCCTGTTACGCTCTTAACATTTCCTCAAAACACTATGCCTTACAAAATAGGTATCAAAGTTTTCGCGGGACAGGTTTTGAGATATATTCGCATCTGTACACATGAGAGCGATTTTATTGAAAAAATAAATCGTACCTTCACCACCCTCATTGCGAGAGGTTATAATCGCTTTGATCTTAAGCGCAGTGCTGAAAAGCAGTTACACAAACACAGAGAGACTTTATTGAAATACGGTTATTTCTCCGCTAAGCAACTTTTGGACAACTGCCCGAACTTTATTTAAGTTCCTTTTCCATATTTCCAGTTTAGTCAGTTCGAATCATCTCGATGGCGTAGTCAATGCATCTGACTACATGTCCGAGATTTTTCTTTCGAGGCTGCTTTCTTTAAAGCAGGGCCCCGCTTGAGCGAGTTTGAACGTACAGGAATTAAGGGGCCGAAACGTGAATCTTGCTCAAGTTCCTGCTGATGACCTCTATTGCTTTTGTCCTCATCAACTTTATCACAGCATATATCAATTATCTGTTTTAGTTGCACTTCATATAACCTGTGGGAAAGCCAGATCGGTCCTTTGGAGGGATCAAATTCTTTACTTTTCATTATCTTCAGCTTCATCTTCTCACTTCGATTGAAGCATTTGCGTAACACCACACGTGGTTGACCAGTTATTCGCATTAGAAATGACAGGTCTGTTTGTAATTGTATTTGTCTGATAGCAGATTGGGATTTAGATAAGTTACAAAGTTTGAAGTATTTAAGCAGACACACAAGTGTCATGTCTATAATCACTCCTTTTTAGACGCTAATGTCATAAGTAAGTTGTTAGATTTATAATTTTGTTTAAAACGCAGTAGTAAGTTATATTTTTTTTCTCTCAGTTTTTAGTTAGGCCTATAGTATTATTATTTTTCTTTATGATCTACCTGAGGTTAGCCTCAACCAATTTAATTTCAGCGTCCTCATCAGAAGAAGTCGCTGACGAGGTTTCATCGTCCTCTGATGATGACTCCCGAATGGAATCAGGCTTTTCCTCATTATCTTCCACCGACGTACTCGTCGCTGGCGTCGATAGGAAACTTCGATGTTTCTTGAGGGACAGCGATCGCACAACCTGCAGCGAAAAATAAGATAACATGTTCGCAACTCATTGAGAAGCATACATGTTCTTGGAAATACTTCATCATTGAGAAATATTATTGACAAATAACTAAACAATGACACTTACGGGACTTGTAAGGCACTTCTTTTCCGGTGTAGGCAAACGGGGTATCTTTGGGCAAACGAGGTGTATACTGTTCACACTTGTAAACAGCTGAAAAAAGTTCATATTCAATTTCACATAAAGAACTAATGAATAACTTTAATACTTACATTTCTCAAGCATTCAGCCGCTTTCTCCTCTTCGAAACTGACAGAAGTCTGTTGAGGCAACTCACTCTGAAATGTTGTGACAATGTTGAAATACTTTTTACATGGTAGAATAATTAACGGAGTAAATGTATTCTTACATTTTTCGTGATAATCTTTTTTGAATTAAGACCTTGGTCTTCTTAGGAGGAGGCATCTCATCATTATCCTGAAATGTTTAAACGATATAGGTTTTTATGCACAATGGACCAGTAATTAATTTATTCGGTTTTAAGAAGCTCTCCTTTGAAGGTATTATGTAGGATTGACAGAACTCACCTCAAAATCACTTAAAGTGTCATCGATGAACTGTCGTGACTTGGGGCTTTCTTTGGGACTCGGGACTTGACGGGTT
Source organism: Prostheceraeus crozeri (assembly GCA_907163375.1). Lineage (NCBI taxonomy): Eukaryota > Metazoa > Platyhelminthes > Polycladida > Euryleptidae > Prostheceraeus > Prostheceraeus crozeri. The sequence continues at coordinate 591,458 of CAJQUW010001560.1, forward strand.
TCTTTATTTCCGTAGGCTCATCCACCTGTGAAAGGACACCTTCCATCGGCCTCTCCTTGTGAAATAATCGCTCCAACCTCCTCTTTTCAGCCTTTGAGGTGAGGTTGATGCCCTTCCTCCCATTTTACTGAGCACATGGTGTGTCCTTTTCAATGAATGCCTTAGAGGCTTCGGTATTTGCCTTTTCATTGCTCCGTTTATAGGACTTACAAGTTAGGCAGTACAGATACGTACAGTCACTTTTGAAGAGGCAGTTCTTGTGACCGCTCTTATTAGCATGACGAACGGGCAATTGACATGTTTCACAGAAGTGAAAAATTAGGCGCTGTCGTGCAAGACTCTCCTGTCGGACCATCTCTATAGAGGAAAAAAAATTTGATTATAATTTTATCTCTTATTAAATGAGAACTCATTTATATATCATCAACAAAACTCTATGAAGTACTACCTTGATATTGAATAAATCTTAGAAAGAATTGAAATCTGAAGTTGAAATTGAAACCGAAAGTCGAAAGTTTAATTCTCATTCGAAAACGGTTTGCTCATAGAAAGAGTTGAAATTTGCAAGTAGCTGTCTTGAAATTATTTAATTTCGAAATTAATTTAATGGAATGAAAGTGAAATATCGAAAATTTTAACCAATCCTCAATTTGTTTAATTAAACAAGCTTGAATTTTATACATCTGTTAGCAGATGACAGACTGAATATTAGGAAGAGGAGCTGGAGGTGTGGGCACAGCAGCGTGAGAGGAAGGACCTGCGGCTGGGATCGGAGAGGAAGGAGCTGCGGCTGGGATCGAAGAGGAAGGAGCTGCGGCTGGGATCGAAGAGGAAGGACCTGCGGACGATAGGGGACGCAGTGGAGATGACGGAGCCAGTGTCATCACCGGTGATAACGGAAGGCGAAGCCCGGATGTGGCTGAATGACACCTCCTCCTGAGAGGCACACATCGCGGAGTCCTGTAATCGAAAGAAACAATTGTTTATCATCTATTTAGCATTTTACCATTTATTAGATACAAAAGTGAATTTCTCTTACCTCCGGCCGGATTGTGATCTTCTGACCGGATCCAATGTCTCTCTCACGGGGCAACGAGTCATTCTAAAAGATAAATTAATCTATTACAAACACAAACAAAAACATTAGTAGTAAAGTGAGTTTCGAAACATATTTTAATAGAAAATTCTGTACTCATGCAGTTGACCAACTTTGATACTTACATTTGTAACAGAATCATCATCCTCATCGGAAGAAGATGTCGGGGAAGAAGTCGCTGACAAAGTTTCAGCGTCCTCATCAGAAGAAGTCGCTGACGAGGTTTCATCGTCCTCTGATGATGACTCCCGAATGGAATCAGGCTTTTCCTCATTATCTTCCACCGACGTACTCGTCGCTGGCGTCGATAGGAAACTTCGATGTTTCTTGAGGGACAGCGATCGCACAACCTGCAGCGAAAAATAAGATAACATGTTCGCAACTCATTGAGAAGCATACATGTTCTTGGAAATACTTCATGCATTGAGAAATATTATTGACAAATAACTAAACAATGACACTTACGGGACTTGTAAGGCACTTCTTCTCCGGTGTAGGCAAACGGGGTATCTTTGGGCAAACGAGGTGTATACTGTTCACACTTGTAAACAGCTGAAAAAAGTTCATATTCAATTTCACATAAAGAACTAATGAATAACTTTAATACTTACATTTCTCAAGCATTCAGCCGCTTTCTCCTCTTCGAAACTGACAGAAGTCTGTTGAGGCAACTCACTCTGAAATGTTGTGACAATGTTGAAATACTTTTTACATGGTAGAATAATTAACGGAGTAAATGTATTCTCACATTTTTCGTGATAATCTTTTTTGAATTAAGACCTTGGTCTTCTTAGGAGGAGGCATCTCGTCATTATCCTGAAATGTTTAAACGATATAGGTTTTTATGCACAATGGACCAGTAATTAATTTATTCGGTTTTAAGAAGCTATCCTTTGAAGGTATTATGTAGGATTGACAGAACTCACCTCAAAATCACTTAAAGTGTCATCGATGAACTGTCGTGACTTGGGGCTTTCTTTGGGACTCGGGACTTGACGGGTTTCTTTATTTCCGTAGGCTCATCCACCTGTGAAAGGACACCTTCCATCGGCCTCTCCTTGTGAAATAATCGCTCCAACCTCCTCTTTTCAGCCTTTGAGGTGAGGTTGATGCCCTTCCTCCCATTTTACTGAGCACATGGTGTGTGCTTTTCAATGAATGCCTTAGAGGCTTCGGTATTTGCCTTTTCATTGCTCCGTTTATAGGACTTACAAGTTAGGCAGTACAGATACGTACAGTCACTTTTGAAGAGGCAGTTCTTGTGACCGCTCTTATTAGCATGACGAACGGGCAATTGACATGTTTCACAGAAGTGAAAAATTAGGCGCTGTCGTGCAAGACTCTCCTGTCGGACCATCTCTATAGAGGAAAAAAAATTTGATTATAATTTTATCTCTTATTAAATGAGAACTCATTTATATATCATCAACAAAACTCTATGAAGTACTACCTTGATATTGAATAAATCTTAGAAAGAATTGAAATCTGAAGTTGAAATTGAAACCGAAAGTCGAAAGTTTAATTCTCATTCGAAAACGGTTTGCTCATAGAAAGAGTTGAAATTTGCAAGTAGCTGTCTTGAAATTATTTAATTTCGAAATTAATTTAATGGAATGAAAGTGAAATATCGAAAATTTTAACCAATCCTCAATTTGTTTAATTAAACAAGCTTGAATTTTATACATCTGTTAGCAGATGACAGACTGAATATTAGGAAGAGGAGCTGGAGGTGTGGGCACAGCAGCGTGAGAGGAAGGACCTGCGGCTGGGATCGGAGAGGAAGGAGCTGCGGCTGGGATCGAAGAGGAAGGACCTGCGGACGATAGGGGACGCAGTGGAGATGACGGAGCCAGTGTCATCACCGGTGATAACGGAAGGCGAAGCCCGGATGTGGCTGAATGACACCTCCTCCTGAGATGCACACATCGCGGAGTCCTGTAATCGAAAGAAACAATTGTTTATCATCTATTTAGCATTTTACCATTTATTAGATACAAAAGTGAATTTCTCTTACCTCCGGCTGGATTGTGATCTTCTGACCGGATCCAATGTCTCTCTCACGGGGCAACGAGTCATTCTAAAAGATAAATTAATCTATTACAAACGCAAACAAAAACATTAGTAGTAAAGTGAGTTTCGAAACATATTTTAATAGAAAATTCTGTACTCATGCAGTTGACCAACTTTGATACTTACATTTGTAACAGAATCATCATCCTCATCGGAAGAAGATGTCGGGGAAGAAGTCGCTGACGAAGTTTCAGCGTCCTTATCAGAAGAAGTCGCTGAGGAGGTTTCATCGTCCTCTGATGATGACTTCCGAATGGAATCAGGCTTTTCCTCATTATCTTCCACCGACGTACTCGTCGCTGGCGTCGATAGGAAACTTTGATGTTTCTTGAGGGACAGCGATCGCACAACCTGCAGAGTAAAATAAGATAACATGTTCGCAACTCATTGAGAGGCATACATGTTCTTGGAAATACTTCATGCATTGAGAAATATTATTGACAAATAACTAAACAATGACACTTACGGGACTTGTAAGGCACTTCTTCTCCGGTGTAGGCAAACGGGGTATCTTTGGGCAAACGAGATGTATACTGTTCACACTTGTAAACAGCTGAAAGAAGTTCATATTCAATTTCATATAAAGAACTAATGAATAACTTTAATACTTACATTTCTCAAGCATTCAGCCGCTTTCTCTTCTTCGAAACTGACAGAAGTCTGTTGAGGCAACTCACTCTGAAATGTTGTGACAATGTTGAAATACTTTTTACATGGTAGAATAATTAACGGAGTAAATGTATTCTCACATTTTTCGTGATAATCTTTTTTGAATGAAGACCTTGGTCTTCTTAGGAGGAGGCATCTCATCATTATCCTGAAATGTTTAAACGATATAGGTTTTTATGCACAATGGACCAGTAATTAATTTATTCGGTTTTAAGAAGCTATCCTTTGAAGGTATTATGTAGGATTGACAGAACTCACCTCAAAATCACTTAAAGTGTCATCGATGAACTGTCGTGACTTGGGGCTTTCTTTGGGACTCGGGACTTGACGGGTTTCTTTATTTCCGTAGGCTCATCCACCTGTGAAAGGACACCTTCCATCGGCCTCTCCTTGTGAAATAATCGCTCCAACCTCCTCTTTTCAGCCTTTGAGGTGAGGTTGATGCCCTTCCTCCCATTTTACTGAGCACATGGTGTGTGCTTTTCAATGAATGCCTTAGAGGCTTCGGTATTTGCCTTTTCATTGCTCCGTTTATAGGACTTACAAGTTAGGCAGTACAGATACGTACAGTCACTTTTGAAGAGGCAGTTCTTGTGACCACTCTTATTAGCATGACGAACGGGCAATTGACATGTTTCACAGAAGTGAAAAATTAGGCGCTGTCGTGCAAGACCCTCCTGTCGGACCATCTCTATAGAGGAAAAAAAATTTGATTATAATTTTATCTCTTATTAAATGAGAACTCATTTATATATCATCAACAAAACTCTATGAAGTACTACCTTGATATTGAATAAATCTTAGAAAGAATTGAAATCTGAAGTTGAAATTGAAACCGAAAGTCGAAAGTTTAATTCTCATTCGAAAACGGTTTGCTCATAGAAAGAGTTGAAATTTGCAAGTAGCTGTCTTGAAATTATTTAATTTCGAAATTAATTTAATGGAATGAAAGTGAAATATCGAAAATTTTAACCAATCCTCAATTTGTTTAATTAAACAAGCTTGAATTTTATACATCTGTTAGCAGATGACAGACTGAATATTAGGAAGAGGAGCTGGAGGTGCGGGCACAGCAGAGTGTAAGGAAGGACCTGCGGCTGGGATCAGAGAGGAAGGAGCTGCGGCTGGGATCGAAGACGAAGGAGCTGCGGCTGGGATCGAAGAGGAAGGAGCTGCGGCTGGGATCGAAGAGGAAGGACCTGCGGACGATAGGGGACGCAGTGGAGATGACGGAGCCAGTGTCATCACCGGTGATAACGGAAGGCGAAGCCCGGATGTGGCTGAATGACACCTCCTCCTGAGATGCACACATCGCGGAGTCCTGTAATCGAAAGAAACAATTGTTTATCATCTATTTAGCATTTTACCATTTATTAGATACAAAAGTGAATTTCTCTTACCTCCGGCTGGATTGTGATCTTCTGACCGGATCCAATGTCTCTCTCACGGGGCAACGAGTCATTCTAAAAGATAAATTAATCTATTACAAACGCAAACAAAAACATTAGTAGTAAAGTGAGTTTCGAAACATATTTTAATAGAAAATTCTGTACTCATGCAGTTGACCAACTTTGATACTTACATTTGTAACAGAATCATCATCCTCATCGGAAGAAGATGTCGGGGAAGAAGTCGCTGACGAAGTTTCAGCGTCCTTATCAGAAGAAGTCGCTGAGGAGGTTTCATCGTCCTCTGATGATGACTTCCGAATGGAATCAGGCTTTTCCTCATTATCTTCCACCGACGTACTCGTCGCTGGCGTCGATAGGAAACTTTGATGTTTCTTGAGGGACAGCGATCGCACAACCTGCAGAGTAAAATAAGATAACATGTTCGCAACTCATTGAGAGGCATACATGTTCTTGGAAATACTTCATGCATTGAGAAATATTATTGACAAATAACTAAACAATGACACTTACGGGACTTGTAAGGCACTTCTTCTCCGGTGTAGGCAAACGGGGTATCTTTGGGCAAACGAGATGTATACTGTTCACACTTGTAAACAGCTGAAAGAAGTTCATATTCAATTTCATATAAAGAACTAATGAATAACTTTAATACTTACATTTCTCAAGCATTCAGCCGCTTTCTCTTCTTCGAAACTGACAGAAGTCTGTTGAGGCAACTCACTCTGAAATGTTGTGACAATGTTGAAATACTTTTTACATGGTAGAATAATTAACGGAGTAAATGTATTCTCACATTTTTCGTGATAATCTTTTTTGAATGAAGACCTTGGTCTTCTTAGGAGGAGGCATCTCATCATTATCCTGAAATGTTTAAACGATATAGGTTTTTATGCACAATGGACCAGTAATTAATTTATTCGGTTTTAAGAAGCTATCCTTTGAAGGTATTATGTAGGATTGACAGAACTCACCTCAAAATCACTTAAAGTGTCATCGATGAACTGTCGTGACTTGGGGCTTTCTTTGGGACTCGGGACTTGACGGGTTTCTTTATTTCCGTAGGCTCATCCACCTGTGAAAGGACACCTTCCATCGGCCTCTCCTTGTGAAATAATCGCTCCAACCTCCTCTTTTCAGCCTTTGAGGTGAGGTTGATGCCCTTCCTCCCATTTTACTGAGCACATGGTGTGTGCTTTTCAATGAATGCCTTAGAGGCTTCGGTATTTGCCTTTTCATTGCTCCGTTTATAGGACTTACAAGTTAGGCAGTACAGATACGTACAGTCACTTTTGAAGAGGCAGTTCTTGTGACCACTCTTATTAGCATGACGAACGGGCAATTGACATGTTTCACAGAAGTGAAAAATTAGGCGCTGTCGTGCAAGACCCTCCTGTCGGACCATCTCTATAGAGGAAAAAAAATTTGATTATAATTTTATCTCTTATTAAATGAGAACTCATTTATATATCATCAACAAAACTCTATGAAGTACTACCTTGATATTGAATAAATCTTAGAAAGAATTGAAATCTGAAGTTGAAATTGAAACCGAAAGTCGAAAGTTTAATTCTCATTCGAAAACGGTTTGCTCATAGAAAGAGTTGAAATTTGCAAGTAGCTGTCTTGAAATTATTTAATTTCGAAATTAATTTAATGGAATGAAAGTGAAATATCGAAAATTTTAACCAATCCTCAATTTGTTTAATTAAACAAGCTTGAATTTTATACATCTGTTAGCAGATGACAGACTGAATATTAGGAAGAGGAGCTGGAGGTGCGGGCACAGCAGAGTGTAAGGAAGGACCTGCGGCTGGGATCAGAGAGGAAGGAGCTGCGGCTGGGATCGAAGACGAAGGAGCTGCGGCTGGGATCGAAGAGGAAGGAGCTGCGGCTGGGATCGAAGAGGAAGGACCTGCGGACGATAGGGGACGCAGTGGAGATGACGGAGCCAGTGTCATCACCGGTGATAACGGAAGGCGAAGCCCGGATGTGGCTGAATGACACCTCCTCCTGAGATGCACACATCGCGGAGTCCTGTAATCGAAAGAAACAATTGTTTATCATCTATTTAGCATTTTACCATTTATTAGATACAAAAGTGAATTTCTCTTACCTCCGGCTGGATTGTGATCTTCTGACCGGATCCAATGTCTCTCTCACGGGGCAACGAGTCATTCTAAAAGATAAATTAATCTATTACAAACGCAAACAAAAACATTAGTAGTAAAGTGAGTTTCGAAACATATTTTAATAGAAAATTCTGTACTCATGCAGTTGACCAACTTTGATACTTACATTTGTAACAGAATCATCATCCTCATCGGAAGAAGATGTCGGGGAAGAAGTCGCTGACGAAGTTTCAGCGTCCTTATCAGAAGAAGTCGCTGAGGAGGTTTCATCGTCCTCTGATGATGACTTCCGAATGGAATCAGGCTTTTCCTCATTATCTTCCACCGACGTACTCGTCGCTGGCGTCGATAGGAAACTTTGATGTTTCTTGAGGGACAGCGATCGCACAACCTGCAGAGTAAAATAAGATAACATGTTCGCAACTCATTGAGAGGCATACATGTTCTTGGAAATACTTCATGCATTGAGAAATATTATTGACAAATAACTAAACAATGACACTTACGGGACTTGTAAGGCACTTCTTCTCCGGTGTAGGCAAACGGGGTATCTTTGGGCAAACGAGATGTATACTGTTCACACTTGTAAACAGCTGAAAGAAGTTCATATTCAATTTCATATAAAGAACTAATGAATAACTTTAATACTTACATTTCTCAAGCATTCAGCCGCTTTCTCTTCTTCGAAACTGACAGAAGTCTGTTGAGGCAACTCACTCTGAAATGTTGTGACAATGTTGAAATACTTTTTACATGGTAGAATAATTAACGGAGTAAATGTATTCTCACATTTTTCGTGATAATCTTTTTTGAATGAAGACCTTGGTCTTCTTAGGAGGAGGCATCTCATCATTATCCTGAAATGTTTAAACGATATAGGTTTTTATGCACAATGGACCAGTAATTAATTTATTCGGTTTTAAGAAGCTATCCTTTGAAGGTATTATGTAGGATTGACAGAACTCACCTCAAAATCACTTAAAGTGTCATCGATGAACTGTCGTGACTTGGGGCTTTCTTTGGGACTCGGGACTTGACGGGTTTCTTTATTTCCGTAGGCTCATCCACCTGTGAAAGGACACCTTCCATCGGCCTCTCCTTGTGAAATAATCGCTCCAACCTCCTCTTTTCAGCCTTTGAGGTGAGGTTGATGCCCTTCCTCCCATTTTACTGAGCACATGGTGTGTGCTTTTCAATGAATGCCTTAGAGGCTTCGGTATTTGCCTTTTCATTGCTCCGTTTATAGGACTTACAAGTTAGGCAGTACAGATACGTACAGTCACTTTCGAAGAGGCAGTTCTTGTGACCACTCTTATTAGCATGACGAACGGGCAATTGACATGTTTCACAGAAGTGAAAAATTAGGCGCTGTCGTGCAAGACCCTCCTGTCGGACCATCTCTATAGAGGAAAAAAAATTTGATTATAATTTTATCTCTTATTAAATGAGAACTCATTTATATATCATCAACAAAACTCTATGAAGTACTACCTTGATATTGAATAAATCTTAGAAAGAATTGAAATCTGAAGTTGAAATTGAAACCGAAAGTCGAAAGTTTAATTCTCATTCGAAAACGGTTTGCTCATAGAAAGAGTTGAAATTTGCAAGTAGCTGTCTTGAAATTATTTAATTTCGAAATTAATTTAATGGAATGAAAGTGAAATATCGAAAATTTTAACCAATCCTCAATTTGTTTAATTAAACAAGCTTGAATTTTATACATCTGTTAGCAGATGACAGACTGAATATTAGGAAGAGGAGCTGGAGGTGCGGGCACAGCAGAGTGTAAGGAAGGACCTGCGGCTGGGATCAGAGAGGAAGGAGCTGCGGCTGGGATCGAAGACGAAGGAGCTGCGGCTGGGATCGAAGAGGAAGGAGCTGCGGCTGGGATCGAAGAGGAAGGACCTGCGGACGATAGGGGACGCAGTGGAGATGACGGAGCCAGTGTCATCACCGGTGATAACGGAAGGCGAAGCCCGGATGTGGCTGAATGACACCTCCTCCTGAGATGCACACATCGCGGAGTCCTGTAATCGAAAGAAACAATTGTTTATCATCTATTTAGCATTTTACCATTTATTAGATACAAAAGTGAATTTCTCTTACCTCCGGCTGGATTGTGATCTTCTGACCGGATCCAATGTCTCTCTCACGGGGCAACGAGTCATTCTAAAAGATAAATTAATCTATTACAAACGCAAACAAAAACATTAGTAGTAAAGTGAGTTTCGAAACATATTTTAATAGAAAATTCTGTACTCATGCAGTTGACCAACTTTGATACTTACATTTGTAACAGAATCATCATCCTCATCGGAAGAAGATGTCGGGGAAGAAGTCGCTGACGAAGTTTCAGCGTCCTTATCAGAAGAAGTCGCTGAGGAGGTTTCATCGTCCTCTGATGATGACTTCCGAATGGAATCAGGCTTTTCCTCATTATCTTCCACCGACGTACTCGTCGCTGGCGTCGATAGGAAACTTTGATGTTTCTTGAGGGACAGCGATCGCACAACCTGCAGAGTAAAATAAGATAACATGTTCGCAACTCATTGAGAGGCATACATGTTCTTGGAAATACTTCATGCATTGAGAAATATTATTGACAAATAACTAAACAATGACACTTACGGGACTTGTAAGGCACTTCTTCTCCGGTGTAGGCAAACGGGGTATCTTTGGGCAAACGAGATGTATACTGTTCACACTTGTAAACAGCTGAAAGAAGTTCATATTCAATTTCATATAAAGAACTAATGAATAACTTTAATACTTACATTTCTCAAGCATTCAGCCGCTTTCTCTTCTTCGAAACTGACAGAAGTCTGTTGAGGCAACTCACTCTGAAATGTTGTGACAATGTTGAAATACTTTTTACATGGTAGAATAATTAACGGAGTAAATGTATTCTCACATTTTTCGTGATAATCTTTTTTGAATGAAGACCTTGGTCTTCTTAGGAGGAGGCATCTCATCATTATCCTGAAATGTTTAAACGATATAGGTTTTTATGCACAATGGACCAGTAATTAATTTATTCGGTTTTAAGAAGCTATCCTTTGAAGGTATTATGTAGGATTGACAGAACTCACCTCAAAATCACTTAAAGTGTCATCGATGAACTGTCGTGACTTGGGGCTTTCTTTGGGACTCGGGACTTGACGGGTTTCTTTATTTCCGTAGGCTCATCCACCTGTGAAAGGACACCTTCCATCGGCCTCTCCTTGTGAAATAATCGCTCCAACCTCCTCTTTTCAGCCTTTGAGGTGAGGTTGATGCCCTTCCTCCCATTTTACTGAGCACATGGTGTGTGCTTTTCAATGAATGCCTTAGAGGCTTCGGTATTTGCCTTTTCATTGCTCCGTTTATAGGACTTACAAGTTAGGCAGTACAGATACGTACAGTCACTTTTGAAGAGGCAGTTCTTGTGACCACTCTTATTAGCATGACGAACGGGCAATTGACATGTTTCACAGAAGTGAAAAATTAGGCGCTGTCGTGCAAGACCCTCCTGTCGGACCATCTCTATAGAGGAAAAAAAATTTGATTATAATTTTATCTCTTATTAAATGAGAACTCATTTATATATCATCAACAAAACTCTATGAAGTACTACCTTGATATTGAATAAATCTTAGAAAGAATTGAAATCTGAAGTTGAAATTGAAACCGAAAGTCGAAAGTTTAATTCTCATTCGAAAACGGTTTGCTCATAGAAAGAGTTGAAATTTGCAAGTAGCTGTCTTGAAATTATTTAATTTCGAAATTAATTTAATGGAATGAAAGTGAAATATCGAAAATTTTAACCAATCCTCAATTTGTTTAATTAAACAAGCTTGAATTTTATACATCTGTTAGCAGATGACAGACTGAATATTAGGAAGAGGAGCTGGAGGTGCGGGCACAGCAGAGTGTAAGGAAGGACCTGCGGCTGGGATCAGAGAGGAAGGAGCTGCGGCTGGGATCGAAGACGAAGGAGCTGCGGCTGGGATCGAAGAGGAAGGAGCTGCGGCTGGGATCGAAGAGGAAGGACCTGCGGACGATAGGGGACGCAGTGGAGATGACGGAGCCAGTGTCATCACCGGTGATAACGGAAGGCGAAGCCCGGATGTGGCTGAATGACACCTCCTCCTGAGATGCACACATCGCGGAGTCCTGTAATCGAAAGAAACAATTGTTTATCATCTATTTAGCATTTTACCATTTATTAGATACAAAAGTGAATTTCTCTTACCTCCGGCTGGATTGTGATCTTCTGACCGGATCCAATGTCTCTCTCACGGGGCAACGAGTCATTCTAAAAGATAAATTAATCTATTACAAACGCAAACAAAAACATTAGTAGTAAAGTGAGTTTCGAAACATATTTTAATAGAAAATTCTGTACTCATGCAGTTGACCAACTTTGATACTTACATTTGTAACAGAATCATCATCCTCATCGGAAGAAGATGTCGGGGAAGAAGTCGCTGACGAAGTTTCAGCGTCCTTATCAGAAGAAGTCGCTGAGGAGGTTTCATCGTCCTCTGATGATGACTTCCGAATGGAATCAGGCTTTTCCTCATTATCTTCCACCGACGTACTCGTCGCTGGCGTCGATAGGAAACTTTGATGTTTCTTGAGGGACAGCGATCGCACAACCTGCAGAGTAAAATAAGATAACATGTTCGCAACTCATTGAGAGGCATACATGTTCTTGGAAATACTTCATGCATTGAGAAATATTATTGACAAATAACTAAACAATGACACTTACGGGACTTGTAAGGCACTTCTTCTCCGGTGTAGGCAAACGGGGTATCTTTGGGCAAACGAGATGTATACTGTTCACACTTGTAAACAGCTGAAAGAAGTTCATATTCAATTTCATATAAAGAACTAATGAATAACTTTAATACTTACATTTCTCAAGCATTCAGCCGCTTTCTCTTCTTCGAAACTGACAGAAGTCTGTTGAGGCAACTCACTCTGAAATGTTGTGACAATGTTGAAATACTTTTTACATGGTAGAATAATTAACGGAGTAAATGTATTCTCACATTTTTCGTGATAATCTTTTTTGAATGAAGACCTTGGTCTTCTTAGGAGGAGGCATCTCATCATTATCCTGAAATGTTTAAACGATATAGGTTTTTATGCACAATGGACCAGTAATTAATTTATTCGGTTTTAAGAAGCTATCCTTTGAAGGTATTATGTAGGATTGACAGAACTCACCTCAAAATCACTTAAAGTGTCATCGATGAACTGTCGTGACTTGGGGCTTTCTTTGGGACTCGGGACTTGACGGGTTTCTTTATTTCCGTAGGCTCATCCACCTGTGAAAGGACACCTTCCATCGGCCTCTCCTTGTGAAATAATCGCTCCAACCTCCTCTTTTCAGCCTTTGAGGTGAGGTTGATGCCCTTCCTCCCATTTTACTGAGCACATGGTGTGTGCTTTTCAATGAATGCCTTAGAGGCTTCGGTATTTGACTTTTCATTGCTCCGTTTATAGGACTTACAAGTTAGGCAGTACAGATACGTACAGTCACTTTTGAAGAGGCAGTTCTTGTGACCACTCTTATTAGCATGACGAACGGGCAATTGACATGTTTCACAGAAGTGAAAAATTAGGCGCTGTCGTGCAAGACCCTCCTGTCGGACCATCTCTATAGAGGAAAAAAAATTTGATTATAATTTTATCTCTTATTAAATGAGAACTCATTTATATATCATCAACAAAACTCTATGAAGTACTACCTTGATATTGAATAAATCTTAGAAAGAATTGAAATCTGAAGTTGAAATTGAAACCGAAAGTCGAAAGTTTAATTCTCATTCGAAAACGGTTTGCTCATAGAAAGAGTTGAAATTTGCAAGTAGCTGTCTTGAAATTATTTAATTTCGAAATTAATTTAATGGAATGAAAGTGAAATATCGAAAATTTTAACCAATCCTCAATTTGTTTAATTAAACAAGCTTGAATTTTATACATCTGTTAGCAGATGACAGACTGAATATTAGGAAGAGGAGCTGGAGGTGCGGGCACAGCAGAGTGTAAGGAAGGACCTGCGGCTGGGATCAGAGAGGAAGGAGCTGCGGCTGGGATCGAAGACGAAGGAGCTGCGGCTGGGATCGAAGAGGAAGGAGCTGCGGCTGGGATCGAAGAGGAAGGACCTGCGGACGATAGGGGACGCAGTGGAGATGACGGAGCCAGTGTCATCACCGGTGATAACGGAAGGCGAAGCCCGGATGTGGCTGAATGACACCTCCTCCTGAGATGCACACATCGCGGAGTCCTGTAATCGAAAGAAACAATTGTTTATCATCTATTTAGCATTTTACCATTTATTAGATACAAAAGTGAATTTCTCTTACCTCCGGCTGGATTGTGATCTTCTGACCGGATCCAATGTCTCTCTCACGGGGCAACGAGTCATTCTAAAAGATAAATTAATCTATTACAAACGCAAACAAAAACATTAGTAGTAAAGTGAGTTTCGAAACATATTTTAATAGAAAATTCTGTACTCATGCAGTTGACCAACTTTGATACTTACATTTGTAACAGAATCATCATCCTCATCGGAAGAAGATGTCGGGGAAGAAGTCGCTGACGAAGTTTCAGCGTCCTTATCAGAAGAAGTCGCTGAGGAGGTTTCATCGTCCTCTGATGATGACTTCCGAATGGAATCAGGCTTTTCCTCATTATCTTCCACCGACGTACTCGTCGCTGGCGTCGATAGGAAACTTTGATGTTTCTTGAGGGACAGCGATCGCACAACCTGCAGAGTAAAATAAGATAACATGTTCGCAACTCATTGAGAGGCATACATGTTCTTGGAAATACTTCATGCATTGAGAAATATTATTGACAAATAACTAAACAATGACACTTACGGGACTTGTAAGGCACTTCTTCTCCGGTGTAGGCAAACGGGGTATCTTTGGGCAAACGAGATGTATACTGTTCACACTTGTAAACAGCTGAAAGAAGTTCATATTCAATTTCATATAAAGAACTAATGAATAACTTTAATACTTACATTTCTCAAGCATTCAGCCGCTTTCTCTTCTTCGAAACTGACAGAAGTCTGTTGAGGCAACTCACTCTGAAATGTTGTGACAATGTTGAAATACTTTTTACATGGTAGAATAATTAACGGAGTAAATGTATTCTCACATTTTTCGTGATAATCTTTTTTGAATGAAGACCTTGGTCTTCTTAGGAGGAGGCATCTCATCATTATCCTGAAATGTTTAAACGATATAGGTTTTTATGCACAATGGACCAGTAATTAATTTATTCGGTTTTAAGAAGCTATCCTTTGAAGGTATTATGTAGGATTGACAGAACTCACCTCAAAATCACTTAAAGTGTCATCGATGAACTGTCGTGACTTGGGGCTTTCTTTGGGACTCGGGACTTGACGGGTTTCTTTATTTCCGTAGGCTCATCCACCTGTGAAAGGACACCTTCCATCGGCCTCTCCTTGTGAAATAATCGCTCCAACCTCCTCTTTTCAGCCTTTGAGGTGAGGTTGATGCCCTTCCTCCCATTTTACTGAGCACATGGTGTGTGCTTTTCAATGAATGCCTTAGAGGCTTCGGTATTTGCCTTTTCATTGCTCCGTTTATAGGACTTACAAGTTAGGCAGTACAGATACGTACAGTCACTTTTGAAGAGGCAGTTCTTGTGACCACTCTTATTAGCATGACGAACGGGCAATTGACATGTTTCACAGAAGTGAAAAATTAGGCGCTGTCGTGCAAGACCCTCCTGTCGGACCATCTCTATAGAGGAAAAAAAATTTGATTATAATTTTATCTCTTATTAAATGAGAACTCATTTATATATCATCAACAAAACTCTATGAAGTACTACCTTGATATTGAATAAATCTTAGAAAGAATTGAAATCTGAAGTTGAAATTGAAACCGAAAGTCGAAAGTTTAATTCTCATTCGAAAACGGTTTGCTCATAGAAAGAGTTGAAATTTGCAAGTAGCTGTCTTGAAATTATTTAATTTCGAAATTAATTTAATGGAATGAAAGTGAAATATCGAAAATTTTAACCAATCCTCAATTTGTTTAATTAAACAAGCTTGAATTTTATACATCTGTTAGCAGATGACAGACTGAATATTAGGAAGAGGAGCTGGAGGTGTGGGCACAGCAGCGTGAGAGGAAGGACCTGCGGCTGGGATCGGAGAGGAAGGAGCTGCGGCTGGGATCGAAGAGGAAGGACCTGCGGACGATAGGGGACGCAGTGGAGATGACGGAGCCAGTGTCATCACCGGTGATAACGGAAGGCGAAGCCCGGATGTGGCTGAATGACACCTCCTCCTGAGATGCACACATCGCGGAGTCCTGTAATCGAAAGAAACAATTGTTTATCATCTATTTAGCATTTTACCATTTATTAGATACAAAAGTGAATTTCTCTTACCTCCGGCTGGATTGTGATCTTCTGACCGGATCCAATGTCTCTCTCACGGGGCAACGAGTCATTCTAAAAGATAAATTAATCTATTACAAACACAAACAAAAACATTAGTAGTAAAGTGAGTTTCGAAACATATTTTAATAGAAAATTCTGTACTCATGCAGTTGACCAACTTTGATACTTACATTTGTAACAGAATCATCATCCTCATCGGAAGAAGATGTCGGGGAATAAGTCGCTGACGAAGTTTCAGCGTCCTCATCAGAAGAAGTCGCTGACGAGGTTTCATCGTCCTCTGATGATGACTTCCGAATGGAATCAGGCTTTTCCTCATTATCTTCCACCGACGTACTCGTCGCTGGCGTCGATAGGAAACTTTGATGTTTCTTGAGGGACAGCGATCGCACAACCTGCAGCAAAAAATAAGATAACATGTTCGCAACTCATTGAGAAGCATACATGTTCTTGGAAATACTTCATGCATTGAGAAATATTATTGACAAATAACTAAACAATGACACTTACGGGACTTGTAAGGCACTTCTTCTCCGGTGTAGGCAAACGGGATATCTTTGGGCAAACGAGGTGTATACTGTTCACACTTGTAAACAGCTGAAAGAAGTTCATATTCAATTTCACATAAAGAACTAATGAATAACTTTAATACTTACATTTCTCAAGCATTCAGCCGCTTTCTCCTCTTCGAAACTGACAGAAGTCTGTTGAGGCAACTCACTCTGAAATGTTGTGACAATGTTGAAATACTTTTTACATGGTAGAATAATTAACGGAGTAAATGTATTCTCACATTTTTCGTGATAATCTTTCTTGAATTAAGACCTTGGTCTTCTTAGGAGGAGGCATCTCATCATTATCCTGAAATGTTTAAACGATATAGGTTTTTATGCACAATGGACCAGTAATTAATTTATTCGGTTTTAAGAAGCTATCCTTTGAAGGTATTATGTAGGATTGACAGAACTCACCTCAAAATCACTTAAAGTGTCATCGATGAACTGTCGTGACTTGGGGCTTTCTTTGGGACTCGGGACTTGACGGGTTTCTTTATTTCCGTAGGCTCATCCACCTGTGAAAGGACACCTTCCATCGGCCTCTCCTTGTGAAATAATCGCTCCAACCTCCTCTTTTCAGCCTTTGAGGTGAGGTTGATGCCCTTCCTCCCATTTTACTGAGCACATGGTGTGTGCTTTTCAATGAATGCCTTAGAGGCTTCGGTATTTGCCTTTTCATTGCTCCGTTTATAGGACTTACAAGTTAGGCAGTACAGATACGTACAGTCACTTTTGAAGAGGCAGTTCTTGTGACCACTCTTATTAGCATGACGAACGGGCAATTGACATGTTTCACAGAAGTGAAAAATTAGGCGCTGTCGTGCAAGACCCTCCTGTCGGACCATCTCTATAGAGGAAAAAAAATTTGATTATAATTTTATCTCTTATTAAATGAGAACTCATTTATATATCATCAACAAAACTCTATGAAGTACTACCTTGATATTGAATAAATCTTAGAAAGAATTGAAATCTGAAGTTGAAATTGAAACCGAAAGTCGAAAGTTTAATTCTCATTCGAAAACGGTTTGCTCATAGAAAGAGTTGAAATTTGCAAGTAGCTGTCTTGAAATTATTTAATTTCGAAATTAATTTAATGGAATGAAAGTGAAATATCGAAAATTTTAACCAATCCTCAATTTGTTTAATTAAACAAGCTTGAATTTTATACATCTGTTAGCAGATGACAGACTGAATATTAGGAAGAGGAGCTGGAGGTGCGGGCACAGCAGAGTGTAAGGAAGGACCTGCGGCTGGGATCAGAGAGGAAGGAGCTGCGGCTGGGATCGAAGACGAAGGAGCTGCGGCTGGGATCGAAGAGGAAGGAGCTGCGGCTGGGATCGAAGAGGAAGGACCTGCGGACGATAGGGGACGCAGTGGAGATGACGGAGCCAGTGTCATCACCGGTGATAACGGAAGGCGAAGCCCGGATGTGGCTGAATGACACCTCCTCCTGAGATGCACACATCGCGGAGTCCTGTAATCGAAAGAAACAATTGTTTATCATCTATTTAGCATTTTACCATTTATTAGATACAAAAGTGAATTTCTCTTACCTCCGGCTGGATTGTGATCTTCTGACCGGATCCAATGTCTCTCTCACGGGGCAACGAGTCATTCTAAAAGATAAATTAATCTATTACAAACGCAAACAAAAACATTAGTAGTAAAGTGAGTTTCGAAACATATTTTAATAGAAAATTCTGTACTCATGCAGTTGACCAACTTTGATACTTACATTTGTAACAGAATCATCATCCTCATCGGAAGAAGATGTCGGGGAAGAAGTCGCTGACGAAGTTTCAGCGTCCTTATCAGAAGAAGTCGCTGAGGAGGTTTCATCGTCCTCTGATGATGACTTCCGAATGGAATCAGGCTTTTCCTCATTATCTTCCACCGACGTACTCGTCGCTGGCGTCGATAGGAAACTTTGATGTTTCTTGAGGGACAGCGATCGCACAACCTGCAGAGTAAAATAAGATAACATGTTCGCAACTCATTGAGAGGCATACATGTTCTTGGAAATACTTCATGCATTGAGAAATATTATTGACAAATAACTAAACAATGACACTTACGGGACTTGTAAGGCACTTCTTCTCCGGTGTAGGCAAACGGGGTATCTTTGGGCAAACGAGATGTATACTGTTCACACTTGTAAACAGCTGAAAGAAGTTCATATTCAATTTCATATAAAGAACTAATGAATAACTTTAATACTTACATTTCTCAAGCATTCAGCCGCTTTCTCCTCTTCGAAACTGACAGAAGTCTGTTGAGGCAACTCACTCTGAAATGTTGTGACAATGTTGAAATACTTTTTACATGGTAGAATAATTAACGGAGTAAATGTATTCTCACATTTTTCGTGATAATCTTTTTTGAATGAAGACCTTGGTCTTCTTAGGAGGAGGCATCTCATCATTATCCTGAAATGTTTAAACGATATAGGTTTTTATGCACAATGGACCAGTAATTAATTTATTCGGTTTTAAGAAGCTATCCTTTGAAGGTATTATGTAGGATTGACAGAACTCACCTCAAAATCACTTAAAGTGTCATCGATGAACTGTCGTGACTTGGGGCTTTCTTTGGGACTCGGGACTTGACGGGTTTCTTTATTTCCGTAGGCTCATCCACCTGTGAAAGGACACCTTCCATCGGCCTCTCCTTGTGAAATAATCGCTCCAACCTCCTCTTTTCAGCCTTTGAGGTGAGGTTGATGCCCTTCCTCCCATTTTACTGAGCACATGGTGTGTGCTTTTCAATGAATGCCTTAGAGGCTTCGGTATTTGCCTTTTCATTGCTCCGTTTATAGGACTTACAAGTTAGGCAGTACAGATACGTACAGTCACTTTTGAAGAGGCAGTTCTTGTGACCACTCTTATTAGCATGACGAACGGGCAATTGACATGTTTCACAGAAGTGAAAAATTAGGCGCTGTCGTGCAAGACCCTCCTGTCGGACCATCTCTATAGAGGAAAAAAAATTTGATTATAATTTTATCTCTTATTAAATGAGAACTCATTTATATATCATCAACAAAACTCTATGAAGTACTACCTTGATATTGAATAAATCTTAGAAAGAATTGAAATCTGAAGTTGAAATTGAAACCGAAAGTCGAAAGTTTAATTCTCATTCGAAAACGGTTTGCTCATAGAAAGAGTTGAAATTTGCAAGTAGCTGTCTTGAAATTATTTAATTTCGAAATTAATTTAATGGAATGAAAGTGAAATATCGAAAATTTTAACCAATCCTCAATTTGTTTAATTAAACAAGCTTGAATTTTATACATCTGTTAGCAGATGACAGACTGAATATTAGGAAGAGGAGCTGGAGGTGCGGGCACAGCAGAGTGTAAGGAAGGACCTGCGGCTGGGATCAGAGAGGAAGGAGCTGCGGCTGGGATCGAAGACGAAGGAGCTGCGGCTGGGATCGAAGAGGAAGGAGCTGCGGCTGGGATCGAAGAGGAAGGACCTGCGGACGATAGGGGACGCAGTGGAGATGACGGAGCCAGTGTCATCACCGGTGATAACGGAAGGCGAAGCCCGGATGTGGCTGAATGACACCTCCTCCTGAGATGCACACATCGCGGAGTCCTGTAATCGAAAGAAACAATTGTTTATCATCTATTTAGCATTTTACCATTTATTAGATACAAAAGTGAATTTCTCTTACCTCCGGCTGGATTGTGATCTTCTGACCGGATCCAATGTCTCTCTCACGGGGCAACGAGTCATTCTAAAAGATAAATTAATCTATTACAAACGCAAACAAAAACATTAGTAGTAAAGTGAGTTTCGAAACATATTTTAATAGAAAATTCTGTACTCATGCAGTTGACCAACTTTGATACTTACATTTGTAACAGAATCATCATCCTCATCGGAAGAAGATGTCGGGGAAGAAGTCGCTGACGAAGTTTCAGCGTCCTTATCAGAAGAAGTCGCTGAGGAGGTTTCATCGTCCTCTGATGATGACTTCCGAATGGAATCAGGCTTTTCCTCATTATCTTCCACCGACGTACTCGTCGCTGGCGTCGATAGGAAACTTTGATGTTTCTTGAGGGACAGCGATCGCACAACCTGCAGCAAAAAATAAGATAACATGTTCGCAACTCATTGAGAGGCATACATGTTCTTGGAAATACTTCATGCATTGAGAAATATTATTGACAAATAACTAAACAATGACACTTACGGGACTTGTAAGGCACTTCTTCTCCGGTGTAGGCAAACGGGGTATCTTTGGGCAAACGAGATGTATACTGTTCACACTTGTAAACAGCTGAAAGAAGTTCATATTCAATTTCATATAAAGAACTAATGAATAACTTTAATACTTACATTTCTCAAGCATTCAGCCGCTTTCTCTTCTTCGAAACTGACAGAAGTCTGTTGAGGCAACTCACTCTGAAATGTTGTGACAATGTTGAAATACTTTTTACATGGTAGAATAATTAACGGAGTAAATGTATTCTCACATTTTTCGTGATAATCTTTTTTGAATGAAGACCTTGGTCTTCTTAGGAGGAGGCATCTCATCATTATCCTGAAATGTTTAAACGATATAGGTTTTTATGCACAATGGACCAGTAATTAATTTATTCGGTTTTAAGAAGCTATCCTTTGAAGGTATTATGTAGGATTGACAGAACTCACCTCAAAATCACTTAAAGTGTCATCGATGAACTGTCGTGACTTGGGGCTTTCTTTGGGACTCGGGACTTGACGGGTTTCTTTATTTCCGTAGGCTCATCCACCTGTGAAAGGACACCTTCCATCGGCCTCTCCTTGTGAAATAATCGCTCCAACCTCCTCTTTTCAGCCTTTGAGGTGAGGTTGATGCCCTTCCTCCCATTTTACTGAGCACATGGTGTGTGCTTTTCAATGAATGCCTTAGAGGCTTCGGTATTTGCCTTTTCATTGCTCCGTTTATAGGACTTACAAGTTAGGCAGTACAGATACGTACAGTCACTTTTGAAGAGGCAGTTCTTGTGACCACTCTTATTAGCATGACGAACGGGCAATTGACATGTTTCACAGAAGTGAAAAATTAGGCGCTGTCGTGCAAGACCCTCCTGTCGGACCATCTCTATAGAGGAAAAAAAATTTGATTATAATTTTATCTCTTATTAAATGAGAACTCATTTATATATCATCAACAAAACTCTATGAAGTACTACCTTGATATTGAATAAATCTTAGAAAGAATTGAAATCTGAAGTTGAAATTGAAACCGAAAGTCGAAAGTTTAATTCTCATTCGAAAACGGTTTGCTCATAGAAAGAGTTGAAATTTGCAAGTACCTGTCTTGAAATTATTTAATTTCGAAATTAATTTAATGGAATGAAAGTGAAATATCGAAAATTTTAACCAATCCTCAATTTGTTTAATTAAACAAGCTTGAATTTTATACATCTGTTAGCAGATGACAGACTGAATATTAGGAAGAGGAGCTGGAGGTGCGGGCACAGCAGAGTGTAAGGAAGGACCTGCGGCTGGGATCAGAGAGGAAGGAGCTGCGGCTGGGATCGAAGACGAAGGAGCTGCGGCTGGGATCGAAGAGGAAGGAGCTGCGGCTGGGATCGAAGAGGAAGGACCTGCGGACGATAGGGGACGCAGTGGAGATGACGGAGCCAGTGTCATCACCGGTGATAACGGAAGGCGAAGCCCGGATGTGGCTGAATGACACCTCCTCCTGAGATGCACACATCGCGGAGTCCTGTAATCGAAAGAAACAATTGTTTATCATCTATTTAGCATTTTACCATTTATTAGATACAAAAGTGAATTTCTCTTACCTCCGGCTGGATTGTGATCTTCTGACCGGATCCAATGTCTCTCTCACGGGGCAACGAGTCATTCTAAAAGATAAATTAATCTATTACAAACGCAAACAAAAACATTAGTAGTAAAGTGAGTTTCGAAACATATTTTAATAGAAAATTCTGTACTCATGCAGTTGACCAACTTTGATACTTACATTTGTAACAGAATCATCATCCTCATCGGAAGAAGATGTCGGGGAAGAAGTCGCTGACGAAGTTTCAGCGTCCTTATCAGAAGAAGTCGCTGAGGAGGTTTCATCGTCCTCTGATGATGACTTCCGAATGGAATCAGGCTTTTCCTCATTATCTTCCACCGACGTACTCGTCGCTGGCGTCGATAGGAAACTTTGATGTTTCTTGAGGGACAGCGATCGCACAACCTGCAGAGTAAAATAAGATAACATGTTCGCAACTCATTGAGAGGCATACATGTTCTTGGAAATACTTCATGCATTGAGAAATATTATTGACAAATAACTAAACAATGACACTTACGGGACTTGTAAGGCACTTCTTCTCCGGTGTAGGCAAACGGGGTATCTTTGGGCAAACGAGATGTATACTGTTCACACTTGTAAACAGCTGAAAGAAGTTCATATTCAATTTCATATAAAGAACTAATGAATAACTTTAATACTTACATTTCTCAAGCATTCAGCCGCTTTCTCCTCTTCGAAACTGACAGAAGTCTGTTGAGGCAACTCACTCTGAAATGTTGTGACAATGTTGAAATACTTTTTACATGGTAGAATAATTAACGGAGTAAATGTATTCTCACATTTTTCGTGATAATCTTTTTTGAATTAAGACCTTGGTCTTCTTAGGAGGAGGCATCTCATCATTATCCTGAAATGTTTAAACGATATAGGTTTTTATGCACAATGGACCAGTAATTAATTTATTCGGTTTTAAGAAGCTATCCTTTGAAGGTATTATGTAGGATTGACAGAACTCACCTCAAAATCACTTAAAGTGTCATCGATGAACTGTCGTGACTTGGGGCTTTCTTTGGGACTCGGGACTTGACGGGTTTCTTTATTTCCGTAGGCTCATCCACCTGTGAAAGGACACCTTCCATCGGCCTCTCCTTGTGAAATAATCGCTCCAACCTCCTCTTTTCAGCCTTTGAGGTGAGGTTGATGCCCTTCCTCCCATTTTACTGAGCACATGGTGTGTGCTTTTCAATGAATGCCTTAGAGGCTTCGGTATTTGCCTTTTCATTGCTCCGTTTATAGGACTTACAAGTTAGGCAGTACAGATACGTACAGTCACTTTTGAAGAGGCAGTTCTTGTGACCGCTCTTATTAGCATGACGAACGGGCAATTGACATGTTTCACAGAAGTGAAAAATTAGGCGCTGTCGTGCAAAACTCTCCTGTCGGACCATCTCTATAGAGGAAAAAAATTTGATTATAATTTTATCTCTTATTAAATGAGAACTCATTTATATATCATCAACAAAACTCTATGAAGTACTACCTTGATATTGAATAAATCTTAGAAAGAATTGAAATCTGAAGTTGAAATTGAAACCGAAAGTCGAAAGTTTAATTCTCATTCGAAAACGGTTTGCTCATAGAAAGAGTTGAAATTTGCAAGTAGCTGTCTTGAAATTATTTAATTTCGAAATTAATTTAATGGAATGAAAGTGAAATATCGAAAATTTTAACCAATCCTCAATTTGTTTAATTAAACAAGCTTGAATTTTATACATCTGTTAGCAGATGACAGACTGAATATTAGGAAGAGGAGCTGGAGGTGTGGGCACAGCAGCGTGAGAGGAAGGAGCTGCGGCTGGGATCGGAGAGGAAGGAGCTGCGGCTGGGATCGAAGAGGAAGGACCTGCGGACGATAGGGGACGCAGTGGAGATGACGGAGCCAGTGTCATCACCGGTGATAACGGAAGGCGAAGCCCGGATGTGGCTGAATGACACCTCCTCCTGAGATGCACACATCGCGGAGTCCTGTAATCGAAAGAAACAATTGTTTATCATCTATTTAGCATTTTACCATTTATTAGATACAAAAGTGAATTTCTCTTACCTCCGGCTGGATTGTGATCTTCTGACCGGATCCAATGTCTCTCTCACGGGGCAACGAGTCATTCTAAAAGATAAATTAATCTATTACAAACAAAAACATTAGTATTAAAGTGAGTTTCGAAACATATTTTAATAGAAAATTCTGTACTCATGCAGTTGACCAACTTTGATACTTACATTTGTAACAGAATCATCATCCTCATCGGAAGAAGATGTCGGTGAAGAAGTCGCTGACGAAGTTTCAGCGTCCTTATCAGAAGAAGTCGCTGAGGAGGTTTCATCGTCCTCTGATGATGACTTCCGAATGGAATCAGGCTTTTCCTCATTATCTTCCACCGACGTACTCGTCGCTGGCGTCGATAAGAAACTTTGATGTTTCTTGAGGGACAGCGATCGCACAACCTGCAGAGAAAAATAAGATAACATGTTCGCAACTCATTGAGAGGCATACATGTTCTTGGAAATACTTCATGCATTGAGAAATATTATTGACAAATAACTAAACAATGACACTTACGGGACTTGTAAGGCACTTCTTCTCCGGTGTAGGCAAACGGGGTATCTTTGGGCAAACGAGATGTATACTGTTCACACTTGTAAACAGCTGAAAAAAGTTCATATTCAATTTCATATAAAGAACTAATGAATAACTTTAATACTTACATTTCTCAAGCATTCAGCCGCTTTCTCCTCTTCGAAACTGACAGAAGCCTGTTGAGGCAACTCACTCTGAAATGTTGTGACAATGTTGAAATACTTTTTACATGGTAGAATAATTAACGGAGTAAATGTATTCTCACATTTTTCGTGATAATCTTTTTTGAATTAAGACCTTGGTCTTCTTAGGAGGAGGCATCTCATCATTATCCTGAAATGTTTAAACGATATAGGTTTTTATGTACAATGGACCAGTAATTAATTTATTCGGTTTTAAGAAGCTATCCTTTGAAGGTATTATGTAGGATTGACAGAACTCACCTCAAAATCACTTAAAGTGTCATCGATGAACTGTCGTGACTTGGGGCTTTCTTTGGGACTCGGGACTTGACGGGTTTCTTTATTTCCGTAGGCTCATCCACCTGTGAAAGGACACCTTCCATCGGCCTCTCCTTGTGAAATAATCGCTCCAACCTCCTCTTTTCAGCCTTTGAGGTGAGGTTGATGCCCTTCCTCCCATTTTACTGAGCACATGGTGTGTGCTTTTCAATGAATGCCTTAGAGGCTTCGGTATTTGCCTTTTCATTGCTCCGTTTATAGGACTTACAAGTTAGGCAGTACAGATACGTACAGTCACTTTTGAAGAGGCAGTTCTTGTGACCGCTCTTATTAGCATGACGAACGGGCAATTGACATGTTTCACAGAAGTGAAAAATTAGGCGCTGTCGTGCAAGACCCTCCTGTCGGACCATCTCTATAGAGGAAAAAAAATTTGATTATAATTTTATCTCTTATTAAATGAGAACTCATTTATATATCATCAACAAAACTCTATGAAGTACTACCTTGATATTGAATAAATCTTAGAAAGAATTGAAATCTGAAGTTGAAATTGAAACCGAAAGTCGAAAGTTTAATTCTCATTCGAAAACGGTTTGCTCATAGAAAGAGTTGAAATTTGCAAGTAGCTGTCTTGAAATTATTTAATTTCGAAATTAATTTAATGGAATGAAAGTGAAATATCGAAAATTTTAACCAATCCTCAATTTGTTTAATTAAACAAGCTTGAATTTTATACATCTGTTAACAGATGACAGACTGAATATTTAAAATGGATGAAGGCTTTGTTTAGGTATCTTTTATTTATAGACAAACTGTGAAAGTCTTGTTGATTCAAATACAGTTACATTTAAACTGATATATTCATGTCTCTTGCTCAATGACTTAATAAAGGTTGAAAAACTAAAAAAAACATGGTTTATAATGTAACATAAAGTGTTCCTATCCGAAAACCTAAGCTTCTATATTTAAAGCTATTTGGTTATAAGAACTTAATAATGTTTCTACTCCCGAATATCCTATAAAGTAGCACAACATGGTAATGAAACTCACTTCAGAATTGTAGTATGAATCGGAGAACGGAGGAACGAAGAACGACGTCTGCTATGGACACTGAATTATTTGAAAATGAGTGAAAATTCGTTGTGTGCAACTTCTTTATATATGAAATTGACAAAGCAACTATAAACAAAGACCTTGTGACATCACATCCTGGAATTGGTACGGTCAAACAAAATTGATAACTCAAACAAGAAATTAAACAGCTGGTTTATTTTTAAACTTAGAAATGGAAGTGCCATCAAATGTGTTGAAAGATTTCTACATTCAAGCATTGGAGTCAATTCAAAATATTATAAAATGATGGAATGATATATTGCTTGAAATGCTATTATTTAAAGACATATCATTTGAATTTGAAGATATCAGATGACTGAATTGTTTAAGAAATTGTAAATTTTAAATTGAGCGCCGAATTTCGAAAATTCAAATTTCGCGTCAAAATTCAAATAATCAAATTTAATGACGAGGGTTAGGGTTAGGGAAGCAAGAAGAGTATCTATGGCGCCCGGAACCGATGGGTAAATAAATTTTCGAGTGCGCGAAGCGCCCGATAATTTTTGAGGCCCCCCCGCCGTGTATGAAGTGTATGAAGGTCAAGGTCAGGTCTAAGGTCAAGGTCAGGTCTAAGGTCAAGGTCAAGTGTAGAGGTTTGTATATTATTGTCATTTTTAGTTGTGAAACTTTAACTTTGAAAATTTGTAAACTTAGTCATTTTTGTAAAAAAACTTGGAATTTTTCGAGTTGCATACAGATGCATGCAACTAGGATTTTCTCATCAAATGGGTACATACAATATATCATTCGAATGCTCTTTTCATTCTGATTCTAATAGTGTATTGTATGACACATGTATGACACATAACTAGGGAGCTGTATACCTTTAAAGAATGGGCTAAAAACTTAGTGAATTTTAAAATCTAACATTTGTCTGCTTGCATACAGTTGCATACAACTAGGATTTTCCCATCGAATGGGTACATACCTTATATCATTCGAATGCTATCTTCATTCTCATTCTAATGATGTCCTGTATGACACATTTATGATATCATCCTGGACTGCTACAAGCATTTTAAAAGTAACAATATAACTGCTTCTTCAGAAGTTATATGTTCCTATTTATTTTGAGTTGATGTCTTCATATTTGATTTTTGTTTGAAAGTCAATCTGAATTTCTATATTGAGCATGAGCAATTATAGCTATTTATTCCCCATGTCCCATTCATACCTAAATAGAGGACCAATTTGTGAAATAACAAAACAAGTATGTTGATATATGTAAGTACATATTAAAGAAGGAAGAGAATAACACTAAATGTCATCGATATTGGGAAATGGAACTAGTTTCTTTAAGTCAACTTGCACATGGATCCTGGTCTTCTTGGGCGCACAGGGACAGCGACGTAGTGTGTCTAGGTCAACTACGGAGAACTCAAGAGCGGTTATGAGGTTCCGCTCGTTCGGCTCCATTCGCCTTAAGACCCGTTTGCTGTGGTACTTCTTCGGTGCATTCCTCACTTTGACAGTAACCCTTCCATATAGTGGCGTTCTCATTGACTTTTTATTCATGTGCCGCATCGTCTTGATTGATACGTCACTATCATCACTCGAGTAGTCGGGCGATGCAGGGGCTTGGGTGAACACCACCGGCTCGTTTGGTGTTGTAGATCGCTCCATCGGAGATTGGGGAGGTGTATTGGTACGTTCCACAGTACCATTCTCGATCGGAGATTCCTTTTGTGCATTGGTACGATCCATCGTTAAATAAATAAATTATAAAGTTGAAACTTGTCGTAAGCTTGAGGATTAGAACCTTTGATAAGAATTGGTACAAACCTCGGACTTATATACTTTTTAAACAAAGGAAATCCTAACAGCCAATCAGAGAGGTACCGAACTTCCCTAACGTTTATTAACATATAAAGATGTCATTGTATTAAACTTAAAAGTTTATTTCCTCAAGAGGTTATAATTTCCAACTTCTAATCCAAAAGCATGTCGAAACTCTTCTTCTTTGAAAATGGAAGTGAAACAATCATGGGTGGACGATTGGACATGGACATTCATCTCTCATGTGGCTGCAAATTGGCCCTTGGAGGCTATTAATCGTAACAGCACTTCAGAGGCGCAACCAAATATCAGTCAAGTGTCCGCTTCATCAAATAGAACACGAGTTCACAAACAATGTAACTAATTTTTGGAATGGAGCGACGATTTCTTGAACACAATAGAGTCCCCTACGGGACAAGACTTCTACACTTCACTTGTTTTTCAATCTTAAATAATATTTACATCGTAAATCTCTTGTCTTTTCACTTTAAACATAATTCCGGAATTGATTTTCATATTGGGAAGTAATAAAATCATAAATGCACATTAAGGTTTCATATTTTCAATAATTATTACAATGGTCACAATAGTCGCAATTGAGCAAACCCATTCAAAATCAAACAACGGACGTCTATCGGTACGTACCCAAGTACTCAGAACCAAGTCGCACAAGTTCGATCATAGACGTTCCGAAACGCAATGTACTCGACCCAGTCTACCAAACACATGTACCTATCCAATAAGACAGAAGTCATACATGTTCCTATTCATAACACAGCTATTTTTACATGTACCTATCCCATGTTCCTATTCATAACACTAGATCGTGCATGTACCTATCCATGTACCTAACTATAACACTGAATTTTACATGTACCTATCCCTGTACCTATCCCACTCGTAGTAGGGCACAGTTTTCACTACTAATCGGATCACACAACAAAGAGACGCAGTCGATGTCAAGTTCTACAGAGAAGTTTGTGAGCGTTTTTTCGTACGCCTGCCAACATTTTAAATAATGATTGGAGGGCCCAACATTATCGAGAAAACGTTTGCGCAATGATCTGAATTCTTCGAAGCTGAAGGAATCGTGACGATCGGAGCATTTTGAAGGAATTCACAATCCGCAAGCCCCGCACGACTATTTTTCCTATCTCTGCAAGGTATTAAAAATTTCTTTTTGCCCACTTAGTAAGTTCCCGCATGTGCCATTGCTTTGAATCAGTTTGTACTTCTAGCAAAGTGATGCGCTTCAACAATCTAATTATGTGATTATACCATTCACTTTGCTATCACTAACCCCTAGCAGTACTAAAGAATGCCAGAATTTATCAAATTCCACGCTAGTTGCTATCTCTTCAACACGCATTTAAAATATTCTAATTCTGGTCTCTCAGTGGTTGAGACGATCGCTATTGCTCTCTTATCAATGTCTTTATGCACCTTTATGATGATTGTAGCCTGCGCGTGTATTGTCAAATTTTACCAAGTGGCTACAATAGGGACGATATCTGCATATTCTTTCCATTGATGATATCTCTTTCTCTCTCTCTTTCTCATATTATAGTAATATTTATTACTAATTATAGTTATCAAAATACATTTCTTGAAACAATATTGTCTCCAAGTATCTAAATTTACTACGCACAGATTTCATACTCCTTCTAACATTGACAACTACAGGGTGTTCAGTAAAAAAACAGGAAATTTCAAATGTATGATTTGTGTATTACAAAAACAATAATGAAGACTCGGAAATATCAATAATATTCAAAATGAGAGCCACTGACTTTGACACAGCGCTTCAGACGTTGTACCCATACAGAAGTGGCTGAGTGAATGGTTCTGTCGGGTATTCCATTCCACGCTTATGTCAAAACATCTTTAAGTATTTCAATGTCAGTTATCTGTCCACTCTGTCGCTGAAGATGAGACAATAAAATACTCCACATACAGAAGTCCATGACGTTTAAATCTGGGCTTTTTGAAAGCCAATCACTTGGTTCAATAAAATCAGGTGTGTTTTCTCTAAGCCAATTAATTGTTGCGACTGCTGTTTGGAGTATTGCGCCATCTTGTTGTCACGTCCATGGTTCATTTTGCATTATGCGATTGATATCTTCGAAAACCCGAGGGCACATTTCTTCTCGATGAACGTCCTGATTTACTGTCTTCTTCTTTTTTGACTTTGGGATGTGGTCTTGGCCAGCTTCGATAAAGTAAAGATTAGACTTCCCAAACCAGGAAACCGCAGCATAACAAAGTATCGACTTTTGCTGAGTGTCGATTTCTGCCAAAATATTGTTATCATCGATGTCAGTCTTTACGTTCACTGCTCTGTAGATACGCTCATTCTGCGAATTTAGTGGGGCGTTGAGCATGAAACTTGCTTCGTCAAAGAACCAAACCGACTTCCACGAATCTCCTGGTTGAAACTTATCGATCATAAGCATTGATTTTTCAAGTCTTCTTTCTTTATGG
This sequence comes from Prostheceraeus crozeri, assembly GCA_907163375.1. Classification (NCBI taxonomy): domain Eukaryota; kingdom Metazoa; phylum Platyhelminthes; order Polycladida; family Euryleptidae; genus Prostheceraeus; species Prostheceraeus crozeri. Next base: position 622,077 of record CAJQUW010001560.1, read on the forward strand.
GCATCTTTTAGGTTGTTACACTTGATTCCTCGACAGCATTTTAGCGATGACATTTTGAGAATTTTGTCATTCACAGTCCCTAATGACATATTCAGTGGATGTGATATTTCCCTTTGGCGTAACTGGCGTGACATCCAAATCCAAAACAGCAGTCCGTGCATTGTTGTCAAATTTTGTGGCGGTGCCTATGTTCCATGCTTGCGATGGGCTGCATTGCCTTCTTTTATTCGCTTAGCCACAAGGGTGAACTGATATTTTGTAATTGTGCTGAAGAAGTTCGGCTGAATTTCGCCGCATTTACCAAGGCCCCAAGTGGGATGCTCAGTTTAAATAACATGATCACTGTAATGTATACGCCTTGCTTCTACATCTTTACTATTGTTTAAATACTTCATTTAAATTGTCATCATTATTGTGTACTGGTATGAATATACGCAATGGTGGAATATATACACTTTCTGTACGCGATACGCGGTGTTGTTCTCTCTCGTACTTAAATGTGGAAGACAGAATAATTGGCGACGGAGGATGAACGCGAATTGCTGAGGATGAAAGCGAGTTGCGAAGTCTTCTGCAAAAGTCGTGAACTCTTTGATCGTGAATTAAATCAGCTGTGAAAATAAGACTGGGTAGTGACCTAGACTTATTTAACTTTTGTGACATTGTGCGCTTCCACTGTCATGGAAGATCTAGGCAGTTTGCCAAAGTTCTTATGTAAATCGATTGACCCAAATCAATTGTCGGTCTCTTGGACTAGGTGACTGCGTTCTTTTAACTACTACATAGTTGGTAGGGGTATTACTGACGATGTTCAAAAAAAGGCTTTACTGTTGCACTTAGCAGGCCCGGACACCCAAGACATTTTTGATACGTTGGTAGCAGCACCCACAGAAGACCCATCCAAGGATAGCGAATTTGACATAGCGCTGAAAAGACTGAACTACCACTTTTGCCCTATGCGAAATGTGACTTACGAGCGGCATGTGTTTCGGAAAATCAGGCAGGAACAAAACGAAAATTTTGACCAATTTACTACCAGGTTGAGGCAACTGGCTATTTACTGTGAGTTCAAAACCGCCGAAGATGACCAGCTCAGGGACCAAATTATTGACCAATGTCAATCTAACGTGTTACGGAGGAAGTTACTCGAGAAAGGCAACATTTCACTCGTTGATGTTATAAAAATCGCGAAGGCTACTGAAATCGCTGACTATCAGGTGAAAAGGTTTGACACAAGCGAAACCTCTGTGGCAAGAGTACACAGTAGCAGCGGGTCCAGTGGGAAATCGAGACAAGGTCAAATGAGTTGGCAAAATGGACATAGGCCTAATCACGGTGGCAAGGACAAATCAAAAGGTCGACATGGAAAGTGCTTCAGGTGCAACGGGGAAGGACACCTGGCCAGCGACCCATCATGTCCAGCTTTGAAAGCGAAATGCAATAAATGCGGGCTGAAGGGACACTATGCGGTGTGTTGCAAAACGAAAAAGACGAGAGCAAAGGCCAATAACGTCGAAGTTGAGGCAACCGCAGAAGTCGAAAAGGAAAACCATTTTGCGTTTACCGTGGGCCAAGGTACCGGTAATCCTAAGGGCTTGGAGGAGGTTATTTGCTTAGTTGACAAGATACCCTTGAAAATGTTGATTGATACCGGCACAACAGCCAACATAGTGGACCGTGGGACATGGAATAGGCTCAAGAAGCAGAAAATCCGATGTGACTCATGGGTGACGACAGGTAACCTACGCTCTTATGGACATAAGAAGAAACCACTGGAAATTATTGGAAAATTCAAGACAACGGTACGCTTCGAAAACAGGAAATGCGAGGCAGAATTCGTCGTATTCGAAGGGGAAGATGAACCTCTAATGTGCCGTGCTACAACCGAAGACCTGGGATTGATCATTGTAAATGTGACGGCCAGGGCAGTGGACGGGGTAAATAGGGAGAAGCCATTCCCCAAGTACACTGGCAAGCCTATAAAACTGCAGATAGACAAATCGGTTACGCCTGTGAATCAAGCACCGAGGAGAGTGCCATTTAGTATGTTGAAGAAAGTTGAAAACAAGATTCAAGAACTGCTGGATTTGGACGTGATTGAAGAGGTGACAGGTCCAACAACGTGGGTTAGTCCAGTAGTGGTGGTAAACAATTGCCAGATGGTGACATCAGATTATGCGTCGATATGCGACAGGCGAACAAAGCCATTATTCGGGAGGTATTCCAAATCCCTACGATCGATGAAGTCCTTGAAAAGGTGAATGGGAGTAAATGGTTTGGAAAAATAGATCTGAAGTGGGGTTACCATCAACTCGAGTTGGAGGAAGAGTCCCGCGACATCACCACATTCGCTGTGCATTGTGGAACGTACCGATACAAACGGCTTATGTTTGGGATTTCTTCTGCGCCCGAGGTATATCAAGAGACAATTCGGAATATTATCAGACAGTGCGATGGAACAGCCAACATTGCAGACGACATTCTGGTGTACGCAGACAGTGAATCTGACTTAGAGAAACGAATGGAAAAGTTGATTGAGACGTTGAAGGCACACGGCCTTACGATAAATCAAGAAAAGAGCATCGTGAAAGCTCAAGAACTGACGTTCATGGGACACCGGCTGTCCCCAAGGGGTGTGAGGCCTACAGAAGAGAAGACGGCAGCAATACGTGACGCTAGGCAACCGACGAGTGTGTCTGAGGTTCGAAGTTTAATAGGACTCGTTAACTTCTGTGGACGTTATATACCAGGACTAGCGACGTTAGCTGACCCACTGATGGCGCTCACTAGGAAGAATGCGAAATTCGTATGGCAAGATCAACAGCAGAAAGCATTTCAGGCTATAAAGGAGAAACTGTGTAATGCCGAAACCCTAGCCTACTTTGATATCAACGCCGACACATCATTAATCTGTGATGCAGGACCAGTTGGACTGGCGGCTATTCTGTTGCAAGTACAAGAAGGAGAGAAACGCGTGATTGCTTTTGCAAGCCGAGCACTGACTGCGGTGGAACGCCGATACTCTCAGATAGAAAAGGAGGCACTCGGGGTAATATGGGCATGTGAAAAATTCCACAATTATCTACTTGGTGTAGAATTCACTCTGTTGACAGACCACAAACCTCTATTGTACATATACAACAAGATTGGTCGTGGCGGATGTCGAGTAGAACGTTGGATGTTGAGGCTTCAACCCTACAAGTTCAAGCTGCAGCATGTGAAGGGAACGGAAAACATAGCCGATAGCTTATCAAGACTGATAGCAGAGCAGAACGCCGATTGTGACAAATCTGACATGGAGTTTTACGTTCATTTCGTTGCGACTACTGCGACTCCACGTACTGTGACGACAAAGGAGATTGAAGTAGCATCGTCGAATGATCTCGAACTAAAGAAAGTTCGTGATTGTATTACAGCAGACAGGTGGGAAGACTGTCCAAAAGCTTACAAAAGTTGCCGATATGAGCTATCGATGCATGGACAACTGATACTGCGAGGAACTAGACTTGTCATACCAGCGAGCTTAAGAGAGATGATTTATTTAGACTTAGCACACGAAGGACACCAGGGTATAGTGAAGACGAAGCAAAATCTAAGGAGCAAAGTTTGGTGGCCTGGCATGGATGCTGACGCCGAGAAGAAAGTGAGAACTTGCCGATCATGTCTTCTAGTGACCCAAGCTTACTATGAAGTCCCAGTGCAGTCTACAAAGCTTCCTAATGCTCCGTGGGTAGAACTCGCAGCCGATCTTATGGGTCCATTGCCGAATGGTGACTATCTTTTTGTCGTAGTCGATTACTTCAGCAGATACTTCGAAGTCGAATTTCTGGGGGATGCATCGTCACTGAAAATTATCACCTCACTCCAAAGAATATTTTCAAGATTTGGTCTTCCTGAAGGGATAAGGACGGACAACGGTCCCCAATTCGTATTGGAGAACTTCAAGGAATTTCTGATCTCCAACGGAATTGAGCATCGAGTGAACACGCCGTTGTGGCCAAGAGCCAATGGAGAGGTGGAACGCCAAAACAAGACATTATTGAAAGCCTTGAAAATTGCAAATGTTGAAAGCAAGGATATGGAGTCCGAGTTGCAATATTTCTTGTTGGCCTACCGATCGACTCCTCACGCAACAACAGGTGAAACTCCGGCAAAATTACTGTTGGGACATGAAATTAGGACTAAGATTCCACAATTGAGATCAAGTCAATCAGATGTTCACCAACATGTGAGAGACAGAGACGCCGAAATGAAGACAAGACAAGAAGATTACAAGACTGTCAGGCAAGGTTGTGAACCAAGTGTGGAAGTCGGTGACACAGTGTTGTTGAAACAAAGGAAGATGAACAAGCTCACTCCGAGGTACGCAGATGAAGATTTCGTCGTGACGGACAAGAATGGAAGTCAAGTGACCGTGACGTCCAAGGAGACTGGAAACAAGTTCATCAGGAATTCGACACACGTGAAGCCAATAACAGCGACAGAAGAACTCGATTGGGATGAGCGGACAGCTGAAGCTCAAAGCGTGCCGAGGCGAGATGAAGACAAGAGTAGCGACGCCAGCGAAAATGTCAGTGTCCACAGCAGGCCCAGTAGAGCTAAGCAGCTTCCTAAACATTTAAAAGGTTATATCTTTCATTAAGTTTTGTCGAACGCACTTACGCCATTTAGCGGATAATTGATTTGAATCACTCTAATCGATTCTACTGATATGCTCAGTAACGCTACTGATGTTACTCACATTCTACTGCGATGTTTATCTGATTTTAATCAGACCTGTGAGTTAGTTCGACAGACTAACTGAACTTTTGTGCATATGTGAATGAACTTGCGTACACGTTTTCTATATATATGTGAACTGTCTTTCAAAGACGAGAGTGTGTACCTATGCATTTATGTTGACACGTTAATGATTCTGATTCCTGATATGCTTACACGCAATTGCATTTATAGTGATTCAGTGATTTGTCATCAGATTGATATGTCTGGTTATCAGTGATTTGATATCTCAGTTATTCGTGTGGATCGTGCTATGACGCTACAATGAATATGGATGGTGGATTTTCTATTCCCAGTGTGATCGTTTTTCAGACTTTTGATAAATAGACATGTTTATAGTACTCGACTTGAAAGTTGAATGTACAAGTAATGTGGTAAATGCTCTCCTTGATGTAACTCGTCTTTTCTAAAGAAGGGGAGGGATTGTAATGTATACGCCTTGCTTCTACATCTTTACTATTGTTTAAATACTTCATTTAAATTGTCATCATTATTGTGTACTGGTATGAATATACGCAATGGTGGAATATATACACTTTCTGTACGCGATACGCGGTGTTGTTCTCTCTCGTACTTAAATGTGGAAGACAGAATAATCACTTGACGCTGGAAATCAGTTAACTGAGGCATTTGCACAATATAATGAAATTGATGGTACTGGAATGTTCTTCCTATTTCGTACTACGAAACAATACAAATCAACCAATCATATAACAGCTATAACAACCAATTACAATTCTTGGGATTTCCAGTCACAGTTCTTATAAATCGCAATTACAATTCTTGGAATTCCCAGATACTATAAACTATGCAAGCATAAATTTGGAATTTCCTGCTTTTATACTGAACACCCTGTAGTTTGGATTATATTTATATAAAGCTAAGGATCTGTAGTGCATAATTTACGAATGTGTGGCCTTTCCTTAGAACAATGTTTATTTGCCGTCAAAGTTTTGATTACTATGGTCTATTTGGTTGAAATACCAACAAACTTCTTAGAAATGTCAATTTTTCATTTCTCAATTGCAATTGACAAAATGTTGCCAAAGAAACAGCGGAATTTCCTGGTCAGACTGAAAAATATTATATAATATCACATATACACTAAGTATACTTGAATGAAAAACTTTCTTTACGTTTTCATGATAGAAGTAAATCAACAATTTAATTCAAACTGTACCAACAATTCGCGATGCATCATCCATAGGTGGCTGAACTGAATAAAAGAAATTACTAAGCGTAATTATGACAAACACAATTTACAATTGATAAAAGTATATAAGCACAAAACAACAAGCGGCAAAGTTCAATAGTTTGCACATCGGGAGCACATTTGGGCACGATGCTCAGCACAAATGGGCTTTTGACAAATTGAACAGGCAACCTTCGTCTTCCTATCTTGTAGACGTGGACATAAATCGCAACGTGTTTTGCGTTGAAGACTAATGAATGTATTACATTCCCAAACTTTCAAAGAATCGCAGAAGTTTCCATCGTAGCCTGTCAACTTCATGGCAGTAATTACTCAAGGATGGGTACAAGTCAATAGCCGTCGTTTGACATGGTCATCAATCTGTTGATATCCTGCATTGAGAAGGAAATTATTATGACGATAATTTTCTTTCTTCGATTCTTTGTTTACGTGCTCAAGTACGATGAGTCCGTTGTTTACGGTGACATCAACCAAATTAAAAATACACAATAGGGTCATCTTCTAGATTTGCGTCTCAACGAGTATGATCTTACATTTTTGTCCATTATTTCCACACCAGATTTTGTCTGATTATAAAATTGAACACTTTCAGGTTTGACACCAATTGATGGGACATCAACTGTTGTAGCGAAAGAATCAAACAGAAGCACCGGTTTCGATGATTTATCCCAGTAGGAGCACAGTACCGTGCCATCATCACTGTAGAAAATGCGAGAATCTTTGCGTTGACGTTGAGCAGTGCATTTTGCAGCAGGAGGAACATCTCTGCTGTTCGATCGAACTGTTCCAACATATGATGTTCCCGATTCTCTTAGTCGCTTTATAAGTGACATGCTGGAGAACCAATTATCACCGGTTAGATTTCTACCGTTGTTTAGAAATGGTCGCATCAAAGTCATGGAGACCGCTTCTGGAACAGAGGAGGCCGTCTCGACTTCTTCTGTTGGCAACGAATCACGCCCAATGTAGATGGCTCCATTCAGACAATAGAAGGTTTCTGCGTCGCACAACCAAAAGAATTTTATACCAAATTTGCCTGGTTTCGACGCTATATACTGTTTACCTTTTACTCGACCATGATATTCCATGAGCTGTTCGTCGATGGTGAGGTTGCTTCCAGGGATGACGAAGCGACGCAAGGAATCGAGAAAGCGTTCAAGTATAACTCGAATTGGAGCCAGTGGATCTGTCCGATCCCTTCTCAGTGGATCATCGAAGCGTAGACGTAAGTTTTTATTTACTGAAAACGTTCACGACTCATTGTGGCTCGAAATCCCGGATGCCCGTCCCTGTCCAACCATAGATGAATAGTTGATCGATGCTTAGCCTTGAATGCCCCAGAAAGCAAATGTAGCCCGATGAAAGCTTCGATTTCAGTCGAATCAACAGGTTTCCAATTATTCTTGTGTCTGGAATGCTGACGATTCCATAGAAAAATCATCCTCCGTCCTTGCAAGTTCGTATAACGCACGATATCAGGCAATGCGAAGTCAATGTACATCAATACAGAGTCTTTTTCACTATCAGGATGGATTCCTGGTCGTACCCCCGGTGTTTCTCGAACAATGTTTCGAATAGGTGCACGACCAGCGACGTTCGGCGGGCGAAGTGACCACTTTGTTCCAGAAGACGACGAAAGAAATAATTCAGACGAGTTCGATTCATCATCCGTACTCGATGAGGAGTCACTTTCATCAATACGATGAAGTATTCCGTCGCTTAGTTCTTCTATATCAAGGTCAACATTTTCGATGATGTCATCAGATTCCTCGATAGGTCTCGTCGGGATTTCCACCATGATCAAAATTAGCGTTATGTGTTGCATCACCATCAGGAAACAAAGTCGGAATATCTTCATCCGAGCTGGAATGGCCTTCTAGCAATTGTTGAATTGCGTTTACTTTGGCTGCCCTACTTGGCCTGTTAGGTGCAGACATTATGACAGTACGTTCGCAGCGATGGTTGAAGGAAAATAATGTAGACCTCACCAGTGCAAAAGACAAATGTCAATGCTGAGAATGCATTGTCCAAATCATCCAATGAAATTCATGGGAAAGTATCAAAAAGTGTTCTGTATACATAAGTGCCATCAGACCAATTACTACTGCCAATCATAAATGTATAGTCACCATTGATATAGATTTTTTACAAGGAAACACTAATTAATATGTTCATTTAGGACATGAAAAAATTACTAAAGATTCCAGTTATGTACAGTAAATAAAGCTAGCTGTTCTTGGGGTCTCCAAGACCCCACAGCATGTTTCAATACCAAATTGATGATACACCTAGTTTAGACATCATCTGACACTCCATATCTGTGATATTTTGCCGCACCGCAAACATAAAAAGTCCGAGAGTCTCGACTTTCAGATGTAAATTCAAAATTTTTTAGACACAATGAAGAACTTGGATGGGGTCCCCAAACGTACTTTAACCGTTAAGCCAAGTGTGTATTTAGCTAAAATCAAAGCATATTGGTGCGCTCGATTTGAAGTTATACGGACTTGAATATAAATTAGGCCTACCGGTAATTTACCGATGAATTACCAGTAAATTACCGGTAAGGTTACTTAAAATAAATTACCGGTAATTTTCAAACACCCCGGTGAAAAAAAACTGGCGGGATCTGTCGGTCAATTGTCGGAAAGCCGGCTTCCCGACAATTGACCGACAGATCCCGACAGCTTTTTTCACCGGGACTAGTGCGATGAGATTCCAGATTTTGAACACTGACAGAAACTAGAAGTCGAAATATCTTTCGTCGGACATGAGCAAACGACGGTCCGCAGAGCCTGCATAATTATTTCAATTTTTGTTGCAGCAAATAATTCTGCGCGTTTTAAGCACTTAAATTGAGTTTCTCATCAGTGGATTTACTTTAATAAAAACATATTCAACTAAAAAAAACGGAAAATTGACCGGGGTACACCTTTAATTGAGAGACATTTTTATTTGCCTAAGCAAATCGTAGAATCAACGAAAATATGGGTGCGGAGACGGAGCCTTTCCAAAAAGGTTCCGCAGTCCTTCTTGCTATGTCGCAACAATATATTCAATTCATAATAATATACTTCATTTCATTCTATTTAGTTTCCGTCCGTGCACTAGCTGTGTTGCACATCCCACTAGGATTTCTTATTTGCGTACAAATATCCACAAAATTTTCAATAAAAAGTTTACTCTAGCTATTGATTACATAACAAACGAAAAAGAATGATTAAGTTCCGCAAATGACAAATTCCAAAAACGTACGACGCCTATGCGAGCCCCTGTTAGTGAATGACTGACGCCACAAAATCCTGAATTGATTAATTGAACACACTAATTCTCATTAACGATCAACGACTATCAAAGTGACACAGGATTCTAGTGGTCTGGGCTTTACTTTTACGTAACTGATTGAGCCCCGGATCACAAGTTTTTTGAACAAATGTAATCCATAAAAGGTCAGAAATAATTTGCATCGAAATTAGCTGTCAAGTTTGATTAATATGAAATTTTGAATGTTCAAAATATTGGAGACTGGGGTGACAGCAAAATGCTTTTCGTTTTCAACGAATACCGGAATCCAACAGATTTCACCAAAAATTGGATTTTAAGTGCGGTATAACATACATTTCTCTATTCAGGCCTAGCTTAATTTTACTGTCATGATCCCGACAGAATCTCATCAAAATGATAGGACGGCGCAACCTTGGTAGGTTTCCTGCTCAACCACTTTCCCTTTCTTGGCTTAACAGCAGCTGAGTTCTGATAACACGAATGAGGAAAACAACATTTTAGGGGTCGATGTTAAACAACTTTATTAGCTGGAAATTAAACGGGAAAACAAACAAGGCAATATCAAGTACCATGGCAGCGCCAACAATTGACACATACTCAAATATGCGTATTATATGTACATCTAGAAACAGCTTAGCATTTCAAAAGTGGCCGCATTTCGCACATAAAGATGGACAACGAGGGAGTCCGGAGTCATTATCTCGATTGCGCGCAAGAGAAGTGACTGATAATCATTATCTCCTCAAGAAGGATAAAACAACTGAGTGGCACTTTCAACTACTACCACTTGTATGTAATACACTATCACGAAGAAAATCGATGAATTGATGCTTCAAGGATTTGTTCTCAAATCACGGAGATCACTTTGGACAAAATACACAGCATTTTTCACTTATCAATTTGCAAGATTATCGAAAGTTTTGAGAAATTTCACAATTGCACCTCAAAACTTGAGCCATTCTTGCACTTAATACAAAAACAAAGTAGGTAGACCTAACATAAAAGTGATAGAAGAATTGTACCTCAAAGATCAGTCTCCGAGGGACAAACGTCACAAGGAAGTAGCAATTTACAATACAGTAAAAGTAATAGAAAACATGTTAGTTTTTAGTAATGCCAAAGGACATGTTATACAACATTGCTCACGAGGCTAAAAGAATATAAAGCAATACACTGCATTCTTGAAAGCATTGTATTACGTCCACAAGAGTTGAAAGTACCATAATTAAATGGAAAATTTGGTAAGAAATGAATTGAACGCCAAAAACGACGTGGTCTTGTCCATTAAGAATATTACAAGCCGAATACGCAGTGAGAAAAAACAATGGTAGAATAATGAAACAGCGTTTTTGTTTACAGCAATAAGTCGTCCGTTCATTTCATGGACAAGTGCATCCCCACTTGTTAGAACATAAAATTATGGTGAAACCGCGGGATCATTGAGCCTTACACAAAAGCATTTTCACACAACAATGCACCAAAGGTCAATAAATGTCACGAAGAAACTTCATACAGCATGCAATAGCTGACAAATGTCGGCTGGCTGGCTAAAAAGTCTTTCTTTAATGTACAAATGAGTGACGACTAGTTCGAAAAAGACTTGCACAACAATTTATTGAAAAGGATGGACTGAGATTGAGAAATTATCGAGTTTGATGCTATTTTTACACGACGATCCATATTGATGCAGCTGATTCTAATGAGGAACGAATGACGAAGTGTATTTACATGACATTTCAGGAAAAGACATGAGAAGACAATGACTTAACGATTTTTATAAATAGACAGTCCTTAATAAAGACGTGCATTTCAACAAATTATGGGTGAAATGTGGAACTGCTATATTTTTAATGACTTGGGACAGAGAAAATGGTCGGATGTAAGTCAGACAATTTGTTGAATTCCTTTCCTCTCAATCCTTCAATTTTCAACTTTCAATCGATCCAACAAAATTTCATTTGTTTTCCATTTTACAATTCAGCTGTTGGGACCTTATCATCCAAGAGACCCATAGCCTCTTCATAGCGAGGTGGACGTTCCAAAGTGCCAGGGTAAGAAGGAGGCTGGCCGCGATCATCGGGCATTGGAGGAGCCTACAAAAAAAGAAACATTTCAAAACTATGAAAGTTCGAAAATTTCAATTTTAAGCTAAGAAAGTTGCAAATTTTTGCTGTAATACTTGAGTATTCTTCATAGTAATGCAAAATGTGGAAATTCCCCTTTAGCAGCATGTTGAACAAAAGCAGAAGCTTGAACACCTTGTTGTTTTATGGACTATGCTGCGGTGTCAGAAAAGTGACTCTTGAACTTTTACTCATACAAACGCTTCAAAAACAAACACTGGACTAAAAGAATCGACGGACGGATTCTCGAACGTTATTTTCATTTTGCATTTGCAGTTCAATTCTTATTTTTTAACTTAATACAATTATGAAACCTGATGCAGTCATTAGTTTTCTCATCATCTGATAATTATGTGACGAACTGTACATGAACTGCATTCCTTTCTGCATTCCAATCCCGTCTTTTCCTTCCTACATCTTTGCCTCTTTGTAAATTGGTTACTTTCCTCTCAATCATCAGATGTACGAGCTCCATGTAAGATTTCACTCGCAATCTGGCGCATTACCTCCCTACTGTTGAAGCGCGCAATTTAAAGTTCTTTCACAACAGCGGCGGAGCCTTCAGACCAACATTTTCTATGCTTTTCAATGATTCCTTATCTTCTCTCTTCAAACCTTGAATACAAGTCCCTCTACCACATCAGCTTTCATCCCAGCTGTTTTCTTGGTTCATAATGTTCTACATAAGCAGGGTTGCCACTCTTCCGAGGAAAAAATCGGGACGGTCCCCAAAATGTCAGTATGTAAAAAAAACAAGGATATTGGAGAGTGAACGACACAATGTCCATAAATAACCATAAAATTTATCTGTCTTCCATTCCTTACTTATATGCAGTAAAACAGGTCAGTAATGTGCATGTAAGTAAAGGAAAAACAACAATTGAGTTTCGAAATTGTTCTCACTGAAGAAGCAGATCAAAATGAATTACAGATATATTAGTGATGTGTACTATTTGTGAAGGTAAATTATGTGTAGAGTTGCTAAAAATACCTAAGTGAATTTTAGATTAAAGAAATCACTACTTCTTTATAGCATTATTCGGAAACTTTTCCAAGGTCGAAGCACAGCGTCGTCGTTAGGCGCTATTTGCAATTATATTATGATTACATAAAAGTAATTGCAAATAGCGCATGACGACGTAGTTGTGTTTCGACACGTCGCGGATAAATCGGTTTTACAGTGGTAGATGTTTTACTTTGGAAAATGATCGGTTATGCGTCTACCTATACACGCTTTTGTCGCAATGATATTTCTTGGAAGATTAATTCTAAATTTAAATTCATCAAGTTGTAATAATCGTTCAATACAATATATCCTGCATTTCTTTATGCTTTATAAAAATTGAACGAATTCCGAAAGATGTTTTCACGAAGAACACACATTTATAAATTGGAGTATTTTTTGAGTTAAAGCGTCGACCATACGATCGACGCATGTCGCACGCCTACCCTTTCCAATAACGATTCTCGGCAAAAACGATGAAGATAAGACACCAAATATATTTCGGTCTTGTATCGACCTTCGTCAGTGGTGCAAAAAGTTAGACTACAAAAATTAAGAATAAGTCTAAGATCTATGAATAAGATTCAGATCAATTGTCCTACTCAGAATCATAATCTTCCTCTGAAATCTCGAAGGACCTGCTTCGAGCAGAGCGCGCCAAGTCGATTAGTTCTTGCGTTCTAGGTAGCGACGATATGCAACCGATATTTTGGAGGTATGATTTCAACCTCCGGATTGCGTTCAGAAGATCACTTGACATTCTGTTCCTTTCTTTTCAATTTTCAAAATTTTTCAACCGTGATAAACGAAAAATTTTGAAATACCGTTTTTATTTTAGCATAAGCAAAACTGTCAGGAATGTTCGACTTTGCTGAACACTTCCACTGATCACTAAGCAGTTGAACCGATTCTAGTGGAATCACATCAGGAACACAAGAAGATATTCTATATCTTCTATTGATCTATCTATAATATGGAGATGCACCTTTAAACGAATGAAACATGCTGTAATACTGTAGGCCTATCGTAACAGGCTAAAAGCTGCCAGAGAAAGTCTCCTAGATCAACTAAGCAAATGCTTAATTCATCACCCTCATCATCATCTAGCGTTTGACATCCGTTTTTCCGCTGTCGGCTTTCTGGCTCATCTCCATATCGTGCGATTAGTTGCGTCTTTTTCGGCGATTCTGAGTGACATGATAGCCGACTGTAAAGTAACCTCCCACATTCTTCTCGTTAATTAAAATTGCACATTTTAAATGTCGTGAATTTCGAAAAAATAGGAATATGTTAATGATCAAAATTTTTGAAAAACAAAAAATTCAAAAAATCGGGACGAGTGGCAACCCTGCATATGTCAGGGATGAAAATGTGATAACGGGGCCCCAGCAGAAATTCATGCTTCAAGGGGGCCCCAACAAGAAAAAAATAAATAATTTATTAGCAGATTTCCGCGGATCTGCGGAAAATTCTCATCAATGACAATCCTCCCTTCTTCATCTTTCAGACATTTACATTTATGTCTACTGAATCTCTCAGTTATTCTAAGCATTGCAAAAAGATGCTACGACGGCGTCGTTCGAAAGTGTCTAGCTCCTTTTCCGTTTAGCTGTTCATATCTTTCGCAACGGCTTTACTCACATTCTCCTTGACTTTCTTATACTTCACATGAGTCGTCTCCGATTATCTGAAAAACACTCTTTAAAAGTCGCTTTCTTCTCCGCAACCGCCTTTTGAACACATTTATTCCACCACAAAATCTCTCCGTAACATGGTCTACCTTTGCTGAACAAAGCCTGAGACACATATCCTGTGCTTCATCCAAACGGGCAATCATAAATCATGCTGACACAAGCCATTTATCCTATCAAAAATTTAGCGCGCGCTTCTGCTTCGCGTAATTTCAATGTACAAGTATTTGGTTTCTTTTATCGAAAACCTCTATTTTCTTCAAACTTTCTAAAAATCACGCAAACGAATATCCAATGCATTAGTCTGTTCATCTAACAACTGCCGCTGATTTCCAATAGATTTTATCTCCAGATCGAGTTCCAATTTCCGCTTTCTTCCATTGGTTTCAACCCTTTCCTTACCACGCTTGTTTTCCTTCAAGTATAGTTTCCGTCGCATTGAGGACAATCAAACCGAAGAGACGAGTTCTTGAGTAATAAGCACCTTCAGGACACCTCCATGTCTTTCGATGGCATTGTAGACAACACGCTGTGGCACGATGGTCAGCTCCCTCATGTTTTCCATTCCAGTGTCTCTGTTAATATCAAATCCTTTTTCTATCGCAGCTTGGTCGTGAAAAAGAGCGAGCAATTTTTTTGAAACCTGCCATAAGTTTTGCCGCATGGTCTCCTTCATCACGATTTCGGCGAACAAGGTGTCCAGTCGATCATTGTCTGTGTCAAAATTTTGAAGACCCATGAGAGCTTTGGGTGAGCGAATGAATTCAGCGAACTGCTTCTTCACTTCATCGGCTTGTGTTGTTGTGATATCCTTCGCATCGAGCTCCAAGACAATACTAAAACGTTTTTCACAAATTTCCCTAGATTTCTTCAATATCATCGGTGTTGAGGGGCCGAAACCTTGCTTCATGCAGCCACATGGTTCCTCCCTGATGACTCCATACATAGCAAACTTAATTTTGGCTTTTTAGGTTTCCAATTTTCACCTTTTGTTATTTTTAGTTAGCTTCTCGTCAGGTCCATGACGAACTCTTATTTCAGTTCTTATATGATAAAAATAAAATCGTTTATGAGTATTAATTTATTTCCCTTACCGTCTTCAGTTGAGTAGACTTGCCTTTATACGTATTTCAGTACCTGCTCTATGCTAGAGTAGGTTACTCTATGTTGTCAGTATTAATTTATATTCATTCGTTCGTGACTTTAAATTACCTAAATATTTACAGGATTCTCCACTAGGGTAATTGTTTAAGTTTGGCATCTTCCGTTTCCTGGATCCTTCGAATATTTTTGACCGTGTCGTGTCTTGATTCGATTGATAGAAAGGAAGCTCCCCGTACAATTCCTAAATTCAAAAGCATACCGTTCAATCAGATTCATGGCGATGCCAATCAAAAATCATTGGCACTCTGCATAAAATGTCCATTTCGGTCAAGGAAGGTATTCATCCAAATCCAATACTATCAGCTTCTGCCATTGGTTTCAAATTGTCAGAACTTTGAAGATTTGTCTTCTTCAATCTTGAGAATTCCCCATTGATATCATTCATAAAGTTCTCAGAGACGAAACGCAGCAGACAGTTGCTCAATATTTCCCAGAGGCTTGAGAACAGGATAGGAAACATTAGCTTTTCGGTTTGGAAACGAAGCAGAAATGGCTTGAAATCATTTGCGAATTTCTTGAATAACTCCAATTTTCTTCACATTTTCTATCCAGCGAGTCGAGCAGAAGGATGATGGAAACTCATTTGACTCATTAATGTCAATGAAAACCGCTCTTCTGACAGGCGAATCTATTTTTGAATGACGATGAAGGTTGTGACAGCAAAAGTGTGCTGAATAATCTGCTACATATCTAAAAAATCCAGGACATGCACAAAATTCAAGGACAATTCAGGACAGTGGATACCCTGTGTTTTACATATATGCATATATCCTGATCTGACTCGTATAACCTTTCTTCCAGGGATCATTACCAAGAGAAGTCGAGTGGAACAATGTAAACGTATTGCAGGCATATTGACAAAATTGATTGAACTGCAAAACAGTTCAATTTTCATTGTAAAATTAAGGATGTGATACGAATAAAAACGTTTCATGCTCCTTAATCACACATAATCACATAAGTAGCAAGATAACAGCTGACTGACAGAAAGCTTAAAGGAAAAATGAACTGTACTGACGTAAAAATATTCATTTCTAAGATTTTGAAATTTCCAGGATTTCCAGGATAGAATTTCATTTTCCAGGATTTCCAGGATAGAATTTCATTTTCCAGGACTTTACAGGATTTCCAGGACCGTTAGAAACCCTGTAAATGGTATCAGTCAACCGAGACACGAGCGCCTGCGATCCGAAATTCAAGACTTTTTCCAAGCGCCTAAGCATTGCAGTTGGAAAAGTTGGAAATCGTGTTAATCTTATACTACGATTTCTGCTCGCTCTTGACACGGTTGTATCGAGCTAACGACCACGCGCTTATAATGCGCTTTGAATCTTTTGCTGATAACTCGACAGCAAGTTATAGATGAAACGTAGCGAGACAGATGATCGTCACATCAGAAAGGTACTGCCGCTTCGACGAAGTTGTTTGTCAGATTCACTGTCACATGATTAAAGCAAAGGATTTATCTTCCTGCAAAGCACAAAAATCGTGATATATTTGTACGGTCATCAATTTTTGTGAGGAGTAGAAAAGCAAGGGGTAACTATGTCTGCTATCACTCAGATATACTTCTCACTCTGCATGTTACTACAGAAAAGTGCCCCATTGACCAGTTTTACTTACAAAACTTGAACGTCACTACGTCGGCTGTAAAGGAAATCGTTCTTGTGTACAGATTTTACATCCACTTCACTACTTACTGTGGCTGGAGGCGGAGGTGGTGCACGTCGAGCGGCTGCATTGGCAGCAGCAGCAGCGGAGGCGGCAGCACCAGCATTGCTTCGACCTGCGGACACACTGGGGAGACGTCCGTTCTGCACTTCCGTTCCGTTCTCTGTTGGTGGCGCGACCACTACATCCCCACCGCTTACTACAACACAACTGAGACGAGACATTTTCTTTCCGCGGCGTTTGCGACGATGTAGACGAATGATGAGGAGAGAAATAGGGATGATGAGACCGAGGGTGAGGGCTCCGATCAAGATGATGATCATATGTTCCATTCCTTCCAAGATCCGTTTTGAGGCAGCGACTCCTAGAGCTGTAACATACCGGCAATGGTAGCTAATCTATGTAGGCACTGTATACAAGAATAACTTACCATTGCATGGTTCGGCGTAACTGGTGATATTATCCACGCAAATTTTGGCATCGGGATTTCCTTCGGGAATGGTGCCTTCCAAAATCAACTGTGAGAGTAGATGTGAGATATGAATATTTGCAATTCGGGAAAATAGAGAACTTGGTACAACACCATGCAGGCAAGGTAAATTCCGAGCAAATTGTAATTTCAGCTATTTATTTTCTTCTTTAGGAGAGCTTGGGGACAGAAAAATTGCTAAGAGGATGCGGGATAGGGCTTTGGAATGTGTGTTCCCAGCATTGATTTACGGATTAGAAACGATGGCACTAACCGAGCAGGTGTAATAGTGTGTAAAAATACACATTTGGGGTGCAAGGTTGGTGGAGAAGCGAAAAATGGCAGAGTTCGGGGAGGAAGGAGGATCGAGGAAACCGGTGACACAGAAAGTGGTGAAAAGGAGAGTGAGGTGGGCAGGGCATGTGGCACATATGGGAGACAAAGGGAAAGTGAAACAAGCGGAATCGCTGATGGATGACACAATGACAAGAAGAATGGGATGACCAAGGATTTGCTGGAAGGACTGTGTCAAGAGAGACCTGGAAAGCACAGAAGATGACTGGAGAAATTGGATGAAAGCGAAGGACAGATCGAAATGGCGGTAAATTGTCAAGGATGCTGCAAAGAATGAGATGGAAAATGCATGAAGTGACTAAGTTCTTGTACTGTGTGTGAATATCGTATGTAGTTATTGTTATGTGTTTACATTCCCACCTATCCACTTTTCAGTGAAAACGGGGCTGTTAAGATAAATTACATAAATTTTTCTTGCTTTTAATAATTGGCACATACCAAAGATACACCACAAGTCAACCACTTGAGTTATGAACGTTACATTAGTAATCTATTTATATTACATAATTACAAGTGATCTCCGCTACACTAGGTAGGAACGAAAAAGAACGGTTCCCATTATTGTAAGTATATGTTGTCTATAAAATACATAAGGAAACATTACTTCATTGATTTCCATGTCTATATCAAAAGCAGAAAGTAAACGAGAGCACCATTAACATGATAAGATACAGATCAAAATGGTATTTTTACAAAATGGCACTGAAACTGAGCTTTATCAAAAGCAGAAAGTAAACGAGAGCACAATTAACATGATAAGATACAGATCAAAATGGTATTTTTACAAAATGGCACTGAAACTGAGCTTTGATAAAACTGTGCCACAGAAAGCCACAGACTGGAATAAAGTAACAGAAACGTTTAACCAACGTACAAAACGTAGGCTTCGAATAAAATTTTAAAAAAACAAATTTGAAACATATATCTGAATATATTCAATTGTGAAACATCAATCCATTCGATTGATGAATTAGCAATTTCTGAATGTTGATATGGAAAACATCTGTAAAACAATACAAAAATGTCACGCCTTAATCCGAGATAGAAAAAACAACAGAAGAAAATTCGGGCTAAGTTGTTTATGACGATGTGTGTTTCCCTTTGTGAATGTCAATTTCTTTTGCGCTGCGTCACTCTCGTCTTCGAAAATTCATGTTGAGCTGCTTTCAACTTGCTTTCCGCAGTCTCAATCATAACCTGTGCTACGGATATTTGTGTTGTTGTTTGGCTATTTGTGTTCTCACTTCAGTTCCAGTTGTCATCATTTGAGTACTGCTTGTCTCTTCTTTTTACAATCTGGCCTCCCTTTCTTTCAACTTCTCCGTTTTCTTTCCATTTTTTGGGATCGAATGTTTTCTAAAATAGCATTTTTTCGTTGTTCTTCACTTTCTTTTTCTGCTAATTCTCGCTTCTTTCTCTCCTCTTTCAAACGTATCTTCTAGCGCCGATGGGCTTGTCTCCCCAGAAGGATGAACTCTTCCGTGATTGGAATTGCCTCCAGCTTGTTTCCATGCGAGCAACTAATTCCAGACGTGGTTTCCGTGAAGCCATTGATGATTGCCTCACTCAAGTTTGTTCGATGAGACGTGACATCGCTATATGACTGATCGAGAAGGTCCTCTCCACCTTACAACGACAACAACTTCTCCCGAGACTGCCGAACTGTCTGTATTTCGCTTCTCCGAGACTATCTAATTTGAAAATACCAGCCCAGTATTGGTCAACACTCTTCACTGATTCATTGTTGGCGATGTCATTCACTGTGTAAATTCTCCACTTGTCCACAATTTCGATCGCAATCAATATCTCTACCTATCGCTTCTGCCAACCTAAGAACTGCATCAACTGACCAAACCAATCATTCTTTTCTCGTTGGAAAACTGATGCATCGCGTATGATTGGGCTTGTCAGGGGCAGTACTTTTTGTAGATAGACTGCGACGTAGAATTTCCGAAACCCCAGGAGAACTTGGTGCTGCATGTCTTGGTTCAATTTCATCAAACTTCTTCGTGTGCCGTCGTCGATTCCTATTTCTTTCAACTCTAGCTGATCTTCAACCAGGCAGACGCTGATGTTCTTCACACTTTGGCTTGAGCTCGCTGCTTGACTTTTCATAATTCTGTTTATCAGTTTATGAAGAAATTATGTAAAATTTATTTGAGTCATTCGGTCGTGTAAGACATGGATCATTGTTTTCCGTAACTGAAGTGGCATCATGACGTCATCAAATGTGCTCGCAACAAAGGAGAGAAATTTTAGTTTTGTCACCGTCGTCGGTTGTTGCAAACCTGTCTTTATCTTCATACATCGTATTTTCTTCATGTCCTCCAGAAGATTCTTGGGACTGTAGACGAGGCAATACTCTTTGAGTGACTCCCATATTTCGAGAAGACGTTAAAAAGCTGGGCCTAGAGACAGTCACCTGCATTCAACAAATTTCAACGGTTCTCTTTTTTGTACTTGAGTGCAAAATAATATGGAAATGATTTTTGTAAAGAGGCACATATGAAACATGGATTGAGTTAAAATTGAGATTTATTGATTTTCAACAAAATATAGGAAAAATAGCTATATTTCAATTGAAAAAATATGAAATATAGGAGCGCTGGGAGCCTGTATTAAGTGTCTGACCTTCAGAGCCTCATGGTCGAGCTCCGAGTGGAATTGGAAGTCGACAGGAAGGGCATTCGAAGTGAAATGAAAACATCACACCCCTCTAGTGTGACATGTTGGCACTGTCCAAGATCCCAGTGACGAAGCAGTGACGTTGGAGCTTCAATTAAATTTTCTACTATGCGGAATAACTGACGACGTTGCACCAAAACACCGCTTCCTCCTTTCTGCTTCGTGCTAGGTGCACAGTTGCTATCAGTCACTTTGATCGAGGCGATACGCAAGCGAGTAACTGCTGGAGATAAAACCTGTGAAGATGTAGTCTATGATCGAACTTTTTAAAAGGAAAAAATCATTTTGATCGTATGAACGTCTTTAGTAACGAAGCACGCGGCTATTCAGCAGGGAAAAATTCACACAGTTGACCACTCAGCGAGCCAGTCGAAACATTTTGCAGGTGAGAGAAAAAGGCACTTTGGCTCGAAAGTAATTTATTAGTCCGTATGAAAGTGAAGTTACAGGTAGGCAGATCAGAGTGACGGACTTTCGGCGTTAAGCGCCCTCTTAAAGGTCGATGTTTCAATCGCTGAATACTGAAGGGAAAATTGCTTTGTTGAAAGTGCGGGAGCAAAGGCTTCATGAAAAAGTGGTGTTGTG
Organism: Prostheceraeus crozeri; assembly: GCA_907163375.1. Lineage (NCBI taxonomy): Eukaryota > Metazoa > Platyhelminthes > Polycladida > Euryleptidae > Prostheceraeus > Prostheceraeus crozeri. Next base: position 643,099 of record CAJQUW010001560.1, read on the forward strand.
GCGCAACTTTGTCAGTTATTCCTGAAAAAGGATCACAGAACCTAAAAAAGAAACTTCATGGATAATTTGTGACCAGTCTACAATACATTAAAAAAAATCTTTATCTAGAAAATAGAATGGGTACTCTGTTCTTCAAAATGCCGTCTAAGTTATTAGAATTCTCGACTCCCATCCCGAGATAATTAGATCTTAATTCGTGAGTAACTAGTTGGGTCACCCCCGTGCTATTAAAAAGCAATAAACAAATCTGAAAATATGGATGTAATATCAAACAATCAGTGGTAGAAACATAATGCATTTTTTATTGACAAACTGCATAATTGTAGATCAATTGTCGCAATAACAGCAGTGGTGCAGCTTTTCCAATCTACAGAAATGAAGCTTAAACGTCACTACTCCCACAGACTAAGGGGCTTCGACGGTTTGACATTGTAACTTGGACATAGTTAGACTTCTCTGAACGTTGTGGTACTTTTAGTCCGAATGCCCTTCTTGAGGGGGGTGGTTAACTTAGCTGGAAAGGCTACCGATTTTAGCGCACACTGCCTGGTAAGCCATATGTGTGTGAGAAACTTTGTGAGTCTTTTGGAGATTTGTTGGTGGGTTGAAACACACAGACACCCTAAAGGAACCACCTCAGCAAAATTAACTTAGTTGGAAAGGTTGCCGATTCAAATCAAGTGGAAATTGTTCGTCGTACTCCACATTGCACTGAATGAGTAATGTCAGACATTTTAGATGGTGGGAAGTCTCAAACTTACACCACAAGGGACCCACCTCAGGTAGGCTAATTTAGCTGGAAACGTCATCGATTCAAACCGAGTGGAGATTGTCTATCATACTAAAATATAGAAGTAGATAATGGAAGACTAATAATATAATTGACGTCTTTCTTAAGTGATGGCGAGACAAAGAAAAATCAAGGGTTTGTAGATCAATGTCGATCTAATGCAATGCATCATATTTGTCAACTATTTGTAAATATATGTCATGTACCGAGAACAACGTATTGAGAGGCAAGACAAATTTGTATTGAGCGGCTGGCATTTAATATGATGAGGAACGTAAATGAACAGAAATTAGCAATCGAAATTCGAAAGAAATAATCCAAGTCATTGAACACCAAATTGGCTGGCTGAACTTTCGATCATGTTCCAGCAATTGTAAGTCCAGGACAACATTTTCCCCCACAACAGGGACGAGTAGCTCAACCTTTCCTTTTCTTGAAATGCTATTTAATCGCCTTGGTCCTGAATCCGGTGCCGAATCCTGTAACTGGGATCTTCTTGATCATTGAAAGGGTATTGACACATCGATCGCCCGTTCACCGGGATTCTCCACAATTTGTTAGAGAGCTAGGATATACTTCCAAAAAAGAGCGATTGAACCATTTGATCTTCCAGATTGTCCAATTCCTCCGGCAGAGGGACCCGCGACACCGCGTCGCAGTCGTCATGGTCACGACTCTTCCTGTAGTGTAGGCTGTAGGAGAAGCCGGACATGAATATCGCCCAACACTGAATTCGGGCAGCAGCATGCTCTGGAATTGATCGGTCAGACCCGAATAGAGCGAGCGGAGGTTTGTGATCGGTATATATCTTGAAATTATGACAGGAGATATTGGCGCATTCGTTTGAGACCGAAGATGATAGCCAAAGCCTCGCGCTCTAGCTGACTATATTTCCGCTCTGTCTTCGTCATTGTCTTGGATGCGAACGCAATTGGCCTTGTTGTAACATTGAATGCGTGAGAAAGGACGGCTCCAACCCCGTACGAGGATGCATCACAGGATGCGACGATAGGAAGCTCAGGATTGAAGTGTAGAAGGAATCCCGCATTTCTGATCAAATCTTTGGCCTCGGTAACTGCTGCTGCTTCTTCAACCTTGAACCATTTCCATGGAACGCCTCTACGCCGCAAGTTGTGAAGTGGCTCCAGAACTGTGGACATACTAGGTAGGAACTTTGAATGGTAAGTCAAAAGCCCAATGAACGATTCGAGCTGAGTTCCGTCCATTGGCAACGGAGCATTTGGGATTGCATCAATTCGTAATTTGAGAGGATGCAGACCATCTCTGTCGATTCGATGGCCCACGTACTCCACCGATTCCTCCAAGAACCGATACTTGTCCTTCTTGAGACAAAATCCGACCTCTTCAAGAAGCTTGAATACTTGCTCGAGATTGTGAAGATGTTCTGGAGCATCCTTCCGCGTACGATAATGCCGTCCAGGGAAACTTGGACGCCTTGCAGACCATTAAGGGCAGTTTCAATGATGCGTTGGAATATAGCAGGAGCAGATGAAATAACGAACGGCAGTGAAAGGCGCTGGAACAGACCCCAAGTGCGTATTGGTTCGACAGATTCCTGGTCCAACTCCAATTGACTGCACGCCATTCTCATGTCTAGAGCTGAATAGTGGGTACCTTGACCGAGAGCATCGCACAGATCTTCGATTCTTGGAATATGGAATTGTTCGATAGGTGACGAACGGTTCACCGACACCTTGAAGTCGCCGCACTTGCGAATCCTCCATCTTACTTGATAACTGGGTAAATTCGTGTCGCCCAGTCTGAGTGCTTGACAAATCAGGATTCCCAGCTTCACCAGCCGTCCGATTTCTTCCACTTTTGTCTTTTGAGTGCATATGGCAGATGTCTTGCTTTGCAGAACTTCAACACCCCATCCCTTCATCGGCGAGACAGGAGATCAGATAATTGAGAAAGAATTGTAGGAATGCAGTTCTGGATTCCTTGCCAGAAAAGCTATTCAACCAATTTTGGCCAAATAACGGAGATTGCCCGGTCGTAGTTATGTAAAGTGGGGAGTTCCTTGACCATTGATCGCACTTCCAGCGAGACCATTGTCTTCCCACAGAGCGCTATTGGCGCACCCGTGTACGCGAAAAGTTGACCGCCAGGTTGTTGAAGTTGAATTCAAGGAAGTTACGTTTCAACCAGTTCTCCGGTACGACGCTTGTAACGCTTCCAGAGTCAAGCTCCATCTTCACCTCTTTCCCGTTAATGCGTGTTGAAATATAGAAGGGTTCTTCCTTGTATGGACAGTCTTTCCTTGTAGGGACGGTCTTACCACAACCATGACACGTCCGCGGTGCCTCATGTGTCTTTGAACGGCTTTGGAAATTGGCTTTGACTTTGTAGTTTGGCTTGGACTGGAGCTACACCTTGTGAACATTTGAAAGTTGCATCTGCGATTGAATTTCATTGAATTGACAATGTGAGGTCTCCTAATATTCACAAATTTCAGGGCATCAGCGTAATTGATTGTCTCCACCCGAAGGAGCTCAGAGCGCAAATCTGAATCACGTAGCCCGAACGTGAGTTGCCTCGTTTCAATCAGGAAGCAGGTTATCGATAAATTTGAAGAACCGTGCTCCTTTCTCGACACGAGCAACAAAGTCACGGATTGATTCTCCAGAGTATTATCGCAACTGCCTGAACAGGAACCGCAATGCTGAAGGGTGCTTGTCAAAGAACTTCTTTAAGTGCTGATTTGAGTTCAGCAAGTGATTTCTTTGCCGGATCAATTGGTTTGAAGTGACTGAATAGGCGCTCGTACGCTTCTTTACCTATCATCAATGACAGCCATATCAACCTGATGCTTGTCCTTTATTTTGTTTGCTCGGAAGAATGCTTCCAGGCGTGCATAATATGAAATGAGGGCGGCTATTGTTCCGAACTTCGGCATGAAAAAATAACTCGTCGCCAGCATCATGTACAGAGAACAACGTATTGAGAGACAAGACATATTGTATTGAGCGGCTGGCATTTAATATGATGCGGAACTTAGATGAACAGAAGTCAGCAGTCGAATTACGAAAGAAACAATAAAGTCATTGAATGCCAAATTGGCTGGCTGAACTTCCAATCACGTTCCAGCAATTGTAAGTCCAGAACACAACACTGTTTGTCAAGTTAGTTGTGGAAGTTTCTGAGAGCACATGGTGGGGTATTCCTGATCAGGATTTTAAGCGAGGTGGTAGTATTGTCTCATTTGAAATGCAAGGGTTCCATGGGTTGACATGATACGAGTCTTTGTGCAGTAGTCATCGGCAACTATTGCCCATTTTTTAATGCTAGAATGCGGATGGAAAATGAGTTCACCGAGCCAAAATTGAAAAGTGGTTAGTCTTTCTGCTGGTTGTGAGAAGATATCAAGAATTCACTATACAAATTCCAGTTATTGGATAATTTCTCATTCAAACGATAAAGAAAGCGAGTGGTTTTCCGGAATAAACAGACAGACAGTTTTTTCACCCACAATCAACACTCAGAGAAATAAATTGTCACAGGAACTTTTCGATTGATCAATGAATGATACATGTTCTATAGTGTGATGATATCTTGGATGTCAATTTTCGAAAATAATCAAAACTATTTTGAAAATAGACCAAATTGAACAGATTCATTGTAAAGAAATAGCATAATCGAAATTTAGTTTGGTCAGTTTTTATGTTTAGGTCCTTTCTGGTGTCCGTTTAAAACATCGCACCAGCTAAAATGTCTGACATTACTCATTCAGAGTGATGTGCGGTATGATGAACAATTTCCTCTTGATTTGAATCAGCAGCCTTTCCAGCTAAGCTAGTTTAGCGGAGGTGGTTCCTTTAGGTTGTCCGTTTCAGCTTGCCCGCCAACAAATCTCCAAAAGACTTTCGATTCCTTTCTCACACACCCATGGTCTACCAGACAGCATGCGTTAAAATCTGTAACCTTTCCAGCTAAGTTAAACCCCTCTCGACGTCTGGTCTATTCCTGCCGACTTCCAATGACGCTTTTCGACCTCTGCACCAAAAGATCGCTTGGCCAAGCATTTATCCTCTGTGTCAAGGAGACCACCAATATGAAAGCGAAAATTTTGTAAGAGAGAAAGGATCTAAGTTTTTCCATGCAAATACCGATAACTATTTTCAATACACAAAGTAACATATATGTACATGTATAAAATCATTGGTCTTCCATAATATGACAAATTGCGATATTTACTGTAAATTGACACATGTTTAATGAATTTGCTCGGAATGTTGCAAGACGAAGCATGTCTTGATACCTTGAAATCTGAAGAACCGCTGATATCAACAACCGCTTCTTTCCAAGAATTATCAAAACTGTAGGCTGATTTCCAGATGGTCAATTTCTTGCTATAATGAGATTGTGAAAATGTACATCGCTTCATTTGGAAATGAAATACGTTAGTTAATAGCCTACCAGAAAACGCCAAGTTCTTTTGTTGAAGTATGTTTGAATTCTTCACACGACCTGATAGAAAGATAGTAATAATTATGGAATGTTGTTTACCATTAAGGGCAGCGGTTCTTCATCCAAGGTACCAGACTTTGTTAAATGCGAAGCAAGACAAATAATATTCAACCAAAACGAAAATCATGAGTGCAGATCACTAATCTCACACAACACACGAACCTTGAAGTCAGAATGACCACTGATATCAACATTTGCTTCTAGCCAATTGGTACTGTGTTCATTCCCTGATTTCCAGATTGCTCGTTTTTTACTAAAAACACGAATTTTTATGAAATTGTTATCATTTTAATCTAATTTCATTAACCGTACCAAAATGTTCCCAAGTCATCAGATTCTGAATCCCTTGCCTCCTTACATGATCTGTAAGGAAGAAATGGGAAACGTTTAGAAATGACCTTTTTAGCAGCGATCGGTTTGACTTCAAGGCATTTATCGACAACTTCATCTGGCCCACCTTGAAATCAGAACGACCACTTATGTCAACCGATGCTTGAAGCCAGTGTGAAGAAGTGATGACTGGAGATTTCCAGATCACTAACTTTTCGCTACAAGAGAATTGCTTGATCGTATCCAATGAAATTAGTTGATATCAGAAGTTCCTACCAGAAAGTCCCCAATTTTTTTGTTCTCGAATGTTTCTCTTCTTCACAAGATCTGTCATTAAAAAAATTAATTTTAATTTAGCTTTTGTAAGCAGTGGGCAGCAGGGAAATTCGTTTGAAGGCACTTGTCATAAATTCAGCGTCATTGCTGACTTGAAAGTTGTGAAATTCTTTATAGAAAACCTTTCAGAAAATCAGACCTTGAAATCGGACGACCCACTGATGTCAACAGATGCTTTCTGCCAGTGTGAGCTCGTCAGAATTTTGGATTTCCAGATTGGCATTTTTTCACTAAAATTATAGGGAGTGCAATTTGCAAAATTGATTAGACAAATGATAACAGATCATACCAGAAGGTACCGAATTTCTTCGTCTGAGTATCGTGCTTATCCGCGCAGGACCTGTGAATCAACCAGACCGTTACAGAAACGGGTAAAAAAATTAAGCTTCATGGATTTATGTTATGCTACTTGGGTGAAAAAGTTTCAATGATGACTTTGTAGCCATAGCTATGACTGGACGAAGTTGAAAACGCAGATGTTGTTGCATATCTCTTCAGGATACGTGCCGTCGATCTAAGCAACAGCTATTTCCATCGACATTTTAGATGACCCATAATCTCCAAACATCAAAAAGAAAGAAATGAGCTTAAGTTCCCTGAATATATATCGACTTCAGTGATCATTCTGATGTTCAACTATTCGTTGATAAACAATTTTCACAAGCAGAGATACTACACACACCTTGAAGTCACTTCCATGTCCCAATTCTATAAAAGCATGAGTCCACGAGCTGGCTTTTCCAGAAGATTTCCAAATCAGTTTGCTTTTACTGTTAAGTAATAAGAAGGCTGTTTCACACGGTGTTAATAGAAGGCAATATCTCATTATCTTCGATAAGCGATTAATTTCACTACAATACGTACCAGAAGACACCAGCCTCATTAGTTTCGAGATCACGGTTTCTTTTTTCACAAGATCTACAAATTGAATTATCTTTCATCATATATGTTGAATGAATCACCAAGCTCGTGGATCACGGGGCGAAGAGACTTCAAGGTTTAGCTGCTGACGAATCTCAATAAAGTGATCACCTTGAAATCGGTTCCTGCCTCTGTTAAATCTATTACAGCACTATGCCATTGACTAATCTTATCGGAAGATTTCCATAAAGGTTCGTTGGTACTAAAAATGATGAAATTTATCGATTGACTATCTTCAAAGTCTTGAATTTTAAAAAGCCTACCATGTAACTGCTGGTAACCCCGTACGTTTGTCTATATTTGTTTCACAAGATCTGTAATTGAGATTGGTGTAAGATTTCTTGTTGAATAAATGTTTTCGTTCATGGATTGGCTGCGGGAAGACTTCAAGGAGACCGAATCAATACCTTAATACTTCATTTCAGGCCAGGGAATCAATATTCACCTTAAAGTCAATTCCTGCCTGTGTCAAATCTATCTCAGCATTGTGCCACATATTATTGTTGACTTCTGAGCGCCACAATGGCTCATTCGTGCTAGAAATTGCAAAAGAATGTACATGCTAATATTTCTGCTGTCATTGATAATATCAAGCCGAACCTACCATAGGACAGCTGGCAAACCAGAATCCACATCTTCTGCTGACTTACATGATCTGTAAAAGTATCTCCTGACTAAGTTGCAAAAGAATTCGAAACAGATTTCTAGCTATAGCTTCGAACACCTCATTATCAGTTTGATATGCAAGTCTAGCTCGTTATGAGATCTTTTACAGGAGTGAAGGAGGACTTCAAGGTGATCAAATGTATGAATTCTACCAAGGATCTTGCTGACCTTAAAATCTTCCTGCGATCCGAGATCAAGTTTAACATCTCTCCAGAATGCATCCCTCACCCCTAATTCTCCACTTGTCCATAATGTTTTCGATGCACTGTGAGAGAATTGACAAAAATCCTCAATAACTGGGAATTCTTCTCTTAACTATCAATACGTACCACAGCACTGCGGGATCACCCGTCTTATAATGTTTAGTTTTCTCACATGCCCTGAAACCAGTAAGCCGAGATTTATTTGTAATTCTGGTTAATTGATTCTTTTATCATATAAGCATTCAGTTTTGAGATACAAATTAAGGAAAAAGTGGTAATTTCATATGATTCTATCAATTGAGAAGCAGCAATTAAGAATGATGAAAAAACAACCCATCTAGTTTGATTCAGTGTCGGTCAGATCCGCATATTCCAGCTGAAAGTCAGCCACCATCTCAGATGGAAAATGACTATGTATGAAAGACTCTTCATTATCTGATGCCTTGAAAGTGCGAATGTTTCATTTAAAATACGCCATGAATACTTTTATCTTAGAAGTACCAGACAGGCGGTAGGGAATCAGTTGCCATATATCTGTGCATGACTTGATCTCGGATCGACCAAGAAAAACATCAAGAAATAATTGCCTTCAAAATCAGTCTACCTTGAAATCTCCACCCATTTTCAGATTCACTATTGCTGTAGACCACTGATCGGCTTTTGATGTTGACGGATCACTTTGCCATATAGAATGTGTGGCACTGTGAATAAAAACTTATCAAATACTGATATTCAAAGATTATGAGAACCCTGACTCACCATACGTACCAAAACAAGCCTACATTTCCAGATTCTTGGTCCTTGGTTTTTTTACAGCTTCTACAAGTTTAACAAATGACGTCAACCGACACATTTTGGTTTCCAATCATCATCTATTATTTGAAAGAAATATCCATCAAGGTTATTATGGAAAATTATTTATCCGCATTGTACTTAGTGTAGTCAATGGTGTCAATGGTCATTCTGTTAAAACATCAAGGTTCGATCAAATTACAGACATTCTCAACAAATTAATAATAATCAAAACCAAAGTAATAAACAACAAAAAAATACGACACACAAACCTTAAAATCGCTTCCTGTGCCCAGATCAATGGACGCCTGACGCCAATCAATGTTATTATCTTTAACATTTGAGGTCCAAATATAATCGCGAGGACTACAAGCACAATAAATTATCAGACTGACTTCTGTTGGATTTTTATTATGTTATAATCTCACCATGCATACCAGAAGATGCCGGGATTTCTATGTTCTTGAATCTTTGCCATCTTACATGATCTATGAAGAAATGAAGAAACTGTCAGAGCTCTAGTCAGACCGGCTAGACACAGGGAGCGACTTCAAAGTTTTGCTGAGTGTCGTTTACCTTGAAGTCATAATGACTGGTGATATCCAATGAAACACTTTGCCAGCCAGAGTGCATAGTTGATTGAGATGTCCAAAGTTCGTCACTTTCACTAAATTACAAATTCAAACTTATATCATTTTCTCATTTAACTATTTATATATCATTTCCTGTACCAAAGAACTGCGTGTTTTCTTTTCTCTTCACGTGCAATTTTGTCACAAGACCTGAAATTTATGATTTTTGTGAATAATATTTCGGATATCACCAATGACTTGAAGGTACCCGACACTGTCAAACAGAAGCCAGACAAAGAACAACCTTGAAATCGTGGCTTTCACCCAGATCGATTTGAACCTCTTGCCATGAATGATCTTGGGGGCCTTCATGTGAGCCCCAGAGAAATTTGCTATCACTAAAACAAGTCAGATGTTGAATTCAGATTTTTCATTAGACTTATTTGTTTATCTTACCAGATGTGTGACTGAAAAGCTTCACCATCCTTATCTTTCTTGTTAGAAGAACAAGCTCTGTTAAAAAAATGAATATGCTTACACACGCGAAGATCTGACAAATGCTCATTGATCTGGGCATAGGGAAAGCAATATTCATCCCTCTGTACCTTGAAATCTGCGCTTTCACTCAAATCTATTACAGCTGACTGCCATTTGGAGTGTTGAGAATCACCGGCCTTTTGTGAACCCCAAAGGAAGACGCTATCACTAAAGGAAGATATGGTCATGTTTATGTGTTGGCATTCATTCTGATATTAAATGGTCATTTTATTACCAGTTATAGGACTGCACGTAAAGTCCATTTTTATTCTTCTTCCCAGATGAACATGATCTAAGTGGTGAAAAGAAATATTCATAATCAGTGACGAACTGACTAGAAAGATTTCCAGCAATCATTATCTCATTGAGCTGGGCAGAGGATTATTCACATAAAGTCTAACCTTGAAATCTGAGTTCCCCTTCATGTCTATAGCTACATCTTGCCATTCAGGTTGATTTACGTTATCAGGATTTTGCCACAATTCTTTGCTTTCGCTGCATTTGAGAAGCAAATGTAAGTCACTAACTCTCTGAGAATTATTGAAGAGACTCACCAATTATAATCCCGAAATTTATGTCCTTCTTTATTTTTTGAAGAAGTAGAACATGACCTGAGTAAAACGAGAAATGTCAGTGAAGCAGCCGTGACAGATCATTCGAGTATGACATCAAGAAATCGATCTGGGATCATTTCTAAATGACACCATTTTCAAACCTTAAAATCTGAATCCATTTCCAATGTGATTGCAGCATTTTGCCAATCGTCGTTTTCATGTTCATGTGAGCTCCATAGACGTGTGCTTTTGCTAAAGATGTTGAAATATATGAACCCTAACGCTCTATGACGAATTTGACGAGTCTTACCATGTGTGCGACAATACAAAAGATCCTTTCTCATTCTCGCCAACAGAAGCACAAGATCTGAATAGGAAATACACGTAGATTCTATAACAGTCACTTATTGATCTGAGCAGCAGAAAGCAGATTTGAGACATTTCCTACGATAATACCTTGAAATCAGAATTTGCATCCAAATCTATTTCAACAGCTTGCCAGAGAGATTTCTCGGAACTACTTTGACTTTGCCATATTTCCTTACTTTTGCTGAGTAGAGGAGAAACACAATTGAACTTGTGCTAACTTTCAGAAATCAATACGAACTCACCAGTTATAAGCCCTGAACTTATGACCCTCCTCCCTCTCAGATTTCGTAGAGCATGATCTGTGAGCGGCAAACATGTCATTAAATCTGAATTGGATTGACAACAAATGGTGAAAGTATTCTATGAACATGGAAAAGTTGACAATGTTACGATGGGTACGAGATATTGCCCAAAATTCTATCGTGCAAATGGGCGCAATAGCATCTTCAGCTGATAATATATTGACAATAGATTGTGAGAAACATTGAAAATGCGAAGAGAAATTTAGCATTTTCATTGTTTTGTATTCATCTATAACTCATTATCAAGAAGAGCAGAAACTAATTACTTTGATCTGGGCACGAGGAAATACCAATGGTCAAGTATAAATGACGACAAACTCTGAGATGATCATCTAACCTTGAAATCAGAGGTTTCACCTAAATCTATCATTGCAGACCTCCAAATCGACGAATGATCGTCGGACGTTATGGACCATATATTTTGACTTCGGCTGGATGGAAATTGGATTGATGGTAAATTGATGACAATGTGTTACAGAAATTCTTCTACTCACCAATTGTGATCATGAAACAATTTGCTACCTTGTCTTTGAGCATTTGATGAACAGGATCTGATAAAAACAAGCAGAAGTTCAGATTTAGAGTACTATGAACTGATTGCAGACATTCAGTCGCATTGATCTGAGCAAGAAGCGTACTAAGTTTAGTTCTGCCTAACCTTGAAATCGGAATCCTGTCTTAAGTCTATTTGCACGGTATTCCACTCCGATAGGGATTCAGGAGGTGAATTCCAAAGTTTTTGACTTCGACTGTAGAAATCATTGAGGATTCGAGTTCATTTCAAAGCGATTTCATGAGCATTAATTACTCACCAATGATGATCAAGAAAAACTTTATGCCCTTGTTGAGCAGAATTCGATGAGCACGACCTAACCAAAACAGATGAGTCTTATTTTACGCAAGATCATTCATGTGGTGGAGGAGAAGACGATCTGGAATCAGTCAGATTATTTGTTGATATTTTCCAAACCTTAAAGCTATCGTTGCCTTCCAATGGAACAATAGCTGTCAGCCATTTTCCATCCATTTGAGTAACAGAACTCCACACCTGGATACTTTTACTAAAGGGATAATTAACCATGGTCAATAGAAATTTGATATCAGTGAATTTTACTCTAATCTTACCAAAGATGGGCGCGAACAATCAAACCATTGTCTGCAGACCCGCTTGATTCACATGATCTGTAGCAAAAATATTTTTGTATTTGAGTAAATGAGTAAATGAGTGATCTCTATTAAAGTCTGCGATATGGAATCAAGTAAATTGATATATTACTTTGCGAGTCAAGACTCGACCGATAGCATTATCAATAAGCTCTGGCAATTTCCGCTGTTCAAAGACTTCCGATATTGAAAGTAAAATGAAGATGCTGAGACAGAATTTCTAGAAATGCTTACGGTAAATCAACTTCTCAAGCAAGCTGCAAAATACTTGGAGATTAGAGGCACCATTCATGACAATGCACTAAATATTTGAAAAAGCAAATTCCGAAATTATTTTTGGAACTACGGATTCTCTTTCAGTTTGCTTCATCTCTGTGCAAGTCTGTTTTACTAACGCGTCCGTATCACTCTTAACCAGCGTTTCTCAAAGTAAGGTAGACGGCGGTCTGACATGTGGTCGCGAGCATGGTCTGGGGCGGTCTGGGTTCGCTGGAGTTGCCACAAGTTAGGCCTACTTGTGATTTAACTGTGATTTAATGCCAAGGAGGTATCTCGAAGCAATGCGCAGAATTAAATACACGAATGGTGACTTGTTCTTCGAGGAAAGATCAACCGATTCTTCCACACTCACCACGGACTTGCAGAAGAATTCTCAGGTGTCAATTTTCAGGCACAACTTGCCCTGCTCTTTGAAGCTTTCAACCAGATGAACTTTCTAATCACGTAATTACAGGGAAAAGAAAGATGCGTGCTCGAGATCCAAACATCGAGTAGTGGTTTACGAAGAAATTAGATATACTGCATGTCGTAAACAATTGCTGGATGGATAGGTTTGCATTTCCCAAACTATGTAGAATTTTGCGCCACGTCAGCATCAGGATCGTCTGACGAAGAAATCGACATCCCAGAAATTCTTCAAATTGAAAATTACCGAAGAATTTCTTCAAATTCGATTTGCGGAATTTTTGTTATTCCTCTGCGAAGTTGAAAATGTGCAGGACTATCGATGGAACTCACAGAAATTCAATCTAGCAAACCATGACATGTATACAGTTTCATGCAATCGAAGACGTAGCTCTTTTTTGGCTGCAGTCTTTTTCAGACGCTAAGCATGGCATGCTGCGTCTCCGCGTGAAAAACATTTTCAACAGGTTCCGTACGTCACACAATTATGAGGCTGAATTTTCTTCAATGACATGCGTGAAGAAAAAATACCGGGGAAAACAGCAATATACTGTCAATTAAGCATCTGAACGAGCTTCTAATTTGTCATGAACCGTGGTTTGAAAAGTTGACAAAAGTCAAGCAGAAAGACCGTGTTCTTTATTCAATGAATATAAAAACTACTTGAGTAGCATCGACGACAAAGGTTATCATCGACTTGATAGGTCGCATCTGATTGTCAAATGCAAGGCTTGTAGTCACTAAATGAAGAGCCTGAGAAACGCTGTGCTTCTTATAACGATGCAATTATGCAGTGCAAGTACTTTTAAAAATTGTTATTTTACCGTTAACCAATTGCATTGCTGTACACATTTTATGATAAAATAAAGGAGTTCATACCCAGACTCATTTGAATGCACGCTCCGCTATCATTTGAATGGAATCAATCGAAGTTATGAAAAGAAAATGGTTGAAAACGTTTATCTTCTTCATGGAAATACCGTGTGACAAAAATTTAGCAATAAAGATAGTTTTAGCAGCTAGGCTGACGTCTAATATAGATAAATACTACCTCAAGAAAATCATAATTCGAGGCACTTCAGAACATTCTGCGGTATTCTGCAGTTATTCTTAGAAGTTACTAAGAGACCATAAAACGAAGACCTAAGTTGAAGGCGTTTGATCTGAGCACCTGGAAGCAATATGGTGACATATGCGCCTTAATTCAGATGAACCAAACCTTAAAATCCGAATTTGTATTTAAATCGATGTTCACTTTTCGCCAACTGAACGCGTCTGTCATTGTTGAAGTCCAAAGTTTGATACTTTTACTGTTGAAAAGGGCACCTACATGTATATACTGACTGGATATGAAGTGAACATCATTTCCTTACCATAAATGTGCTCGTACTGCTAAACCATTCCCTTCATCATCAGTGGTCTCACACGATCTGAAGTAGATGGCAAATATGCAAGAATTCAGCACAAGTCGGCGTGAATCACCTCAATGATCAACGAATTGCTTTTAACCACGGATGAGAATTGTTTCAAATAAAATTCCTTAAGGAGCTGATTGAAGACGGACGTCCGTGATCTGGGAACAGATATTCTAAGAACAGAAGACAAACCTTGTAATCGGACTCGCCATGAAGATCAATGGCCACCGATTGCCAAGTAGATTCTCGATGACGCAGAGATCTCCATAACTTCTTGCTCTTGCTGACAGGAAATGTTCAAAATCAATTGCCATCAGAGTGCGAACAAGTGCGATCTGACTTACCAGCGGTAATCGTAGAATTCATCATTTTCATCTCGAAGTAATGATGAAGAACACGACCTTCATGTAATGAATTCAGAAGTCATTAATCAGACAATGCAAACTATCTTTGGCTGAAGCATTCATAGCTAATTCATATGCGGAAAATATTGTGTGTCAAAGGTAGAAGAATCGACTTTCGAACTATCAGCTGAGCTACCAGACAGCGATAGTCGACAGCTAAAGAATTCGTAATCCAATCGATGGACTTAAAGTCATGCTGTCATCGAGGAAGGTCGTCGAAAAAATGAACGGTCTATTTCATGAGCGCCTGTAGACTGTAAATTGTACAATCTAGGTCGGTCTCTGTAAATTTGACTCTATGAATGCATGTAACCGGTAGATTGTGATGTGTCTCTGCAAACTGCAACCTTTACCACTTTGTGAACAGGGAATTCCGATACAATTGTAAAATGTTGTAAATGTAGTCAATTTTTGCTTGAGACTGCGCATTTGACCAGTTCTTTACGTCATACTAAATGTTGCATTTGAAGTTAGCTTATGCTTGTGAGAGACTATTATATTAGAATAACAGTCATTGACTTTGTTCGAAAAAAGTTGCCCGCATTTGGTGAAGTACAGTGCCTTGCATGAAGCTAGCGACAGGTTGAAGAGATTTCTTTGTTGTAGTATCTATGATATTGACTCAACATATCATTGTCTCATTCATGGACTCCTAGATAGTTAACAGCACCTGGACGGATAGGTCAATGAATTATGCTGTCTGCGCTATACCAAGCACGGCGGACTGATTCATTGCTTCGTTGTGTCCGCGTAGATCGGACGTCAGATATCTTCACTGCAGGTGGTGATGGTCACCAGTCAACGCATCATTATTAGTCAGTCAATGATCACTGCACTCTTTGCTATAGCAACCACGGCGGACTGTTGAAAGGATTTTGCTAACTGCTCGTTTTTCTATTGCAGGTTTCGTTCAAAGAGTTATATTATTAGAGAATCATGCCAAATAGATGCTCGGCATATGGTTGTCGCAGTGGCCTCGATCCACCAGAAAATGAGCAAGGAATTTCGTATCATGCCTATCCCCTAAATGAACCCGAGAGACTCCGACTGTGGATATCCAGAAATCCCAGGAAAACTTTACCCCCACAAAGCATTCCTACTTGTGTTCTCGACATTTCATACACACAGATTACGCTGAAGAGCGTCAGGATTCCAACAAAAACCGTGTGAAGAAACGATCTTCAAAACGAAAATTGAGGTTACTGAAAAAAACGGCTGTTCCCAGTGTTTTTCCAAATGCACCGTCTTACCTCTCCACCGCTCCTTCTATTGAACGAATGGCATCAGCCACCTCAAGCAAGAGATTGAAGCTTTCGAATGATCGGCTGGAAGTGAGAATAGAAGAATTCATGGAGAGCGATCGCCTTTCTTCCCTAGCTGATCTTAAAGTGGGACTGTCATCTAATGATCTCTGCATACCATCTGGATTTTTGATGAAATTTGATGAAGATTCGGTTTACCTCTTTTATATTGTCACCGAAAACGTGCCCATCATCAAGGCGAGTCTGCGGATTGATGGTGACTTGACTGTAGCAGTTTTCGTCGATGATCATGCCATCCCGGAAGATAACTACAGCGACATTGCTGCGAACTCGACTGTGTCCTCGATATCTCAAGTTTTGAACTTGATGTCGAGAGCAAAGCATTTATCTTACTCGAGCGATATTTGCATCGACGAAGTGATTGGCAAACTGGAGCAGTGGCGAAGTGCTTCTCAATCAGATCAACTCAGTGAAAGCCTCAACTTTCTCATCGAGCAAGTTTTGATTTTGAACAAAAGTAAATTTGCAAGGTCGTACTCGTCTCAGCTGATGGTGATGACTTACCAAATTCATGCAGCTAGTCCCGCGGCCTACGACTTCCTCTATCAGCAAAAAATCCTCTGCCTTCCGTCTGTCTGCACCCTAAAAAAACTGACCAGAAAGCTGTCAACAGATAGTGGACTTCAAATTGAAAACTATCTCCGATTGCGCACTGCAAAGCTTGATGGACGCGATTGCAATGTGCTATTGATGATCGACGAAGTTTACTTATTCAAACGAATAGAATATAGTGGAAACCAGGTTCATGGGATCACTGAACATGGATGAGTCGCCATGGATGAGTCGTTTTTCTCCGAAGTGATATTTGGACATGACATGTGCACCCATGGTCACAAGGTGTTTTCATATATTGTACAGAGATTTTTTAATACCATGATGAAAGGATTGACCACGAATCTGACGATTGATGCTTCAACAGTAAAACAGAAGACCACTTGTTCCGACCGAAAAATTGCAAAAGTGAGCAATAAAAGAAACTGATTGGATGAAAATGACTTGTTCTTCCGTAATTGTTTTCCATAGCACTATATTTTCAGTAATAGAGCATTGGGAATATTTATACAGTCTATTCCCTGTGTTCATCGAGAATAATCAACACAACGCAGCTTCATATCTTTAGTATCCATCTATCTATCTTTCGTATCTAAATTTAATATCATATCTTTTCATGACCCGTGAAGATCTCTGATAATTACAAAATAGCAGATCACTTTTACCATTTTAAGTTTACTTCACTGCACAAAAGACAGTAACTGCGTTGAATCTGATTTAGCTTTGTCCGCCGTGGTTGGTATTGGCGGAATTTGACCTATCCGTCCAGGTGCTGTTAACTATCTAGGAGTCCATGTCTCATTCTAAAAGAAGGTGTTCAAATTTACATAGAACGATTTACAATTTGTAGGTTAGTTAAGGGAATACCTGCCTACTTCATAATACTGAGTTCTGTGATTTGGCTCTTTTGTGAATTAGGCTTTTGGATCACTTTTGGTTCATTTGTAAATAATCACTAACCATTTGCTAGCTGCAAATTGTACATTACTGCATTGTATTTCATAAAATAGGCCTCAGATATGACATATGTAGAAACTTGTCACTGTAAGAATCATAGAAGTATTGAATTTGGCATTGAAACATGAAAACGCGTACATTCATTACAGATCAGTATCATATATAGGTAGAATTGACCCTTTCTATGCACTCAATATGGAGACAGGAGAAGGGTATGGAAGTCTGGTCCCGGATCTGGGCACAGGTGATCAATTTGAACTACAAGCAAACCTTGAAGTCGGACCCTTCATTGAGGTCAATGACAGCGTCTTTCCAAGATTGAGTAGTTGTGGTTGAGCTCCACAATTTCTTGCTAGCACTAATGAAGACAAATACATTTCGATGGCTGATTTCATGGATAAACCTGGTAGTGACTTACCAAAGATGATCGTAGAATTCATCATTCTGATCACGCCGTATTGAAGAGGAACATGCTCTTAAGAGGAAATAAGGATTTAGTTAAAGCAAAGCATTCATTACAGCTTCAAGATCGTCTATGATTTGAGCACAGGATGTCGTCTGGCAACAAAACCAACCTTAAAATCTGCTTCCTTATCGAGATCAACAGCGACCATTTGCCACTCTGAAGAGCTTGGGTTATTGGACCTCCACAACTTCTTGCTCTCACTAGACGATTACACGATTTTTGTTGATTATAATATCATAATTATCTGATATTATATTCCCTACTTACCATATATGAGCGGTAAATTCGTCATTACGATCTCGACGTAAGGAAGAAGAGCACGACCTTTGCAGAAACAAGAGTGAGGTAAGAATAGATCGGTCGTGCATGTGAGTCTGCTTTTAATCTCTAGATATCATAATCAGTTATTCTACTGACAAATGAGCTGCGAAAATCGATCTGAGTGAAAGAGACACTAAAAACTATCAAATGAGTGTAAAATCAAGGCGAGAGCAATGTGCATCGATACAAATGCGACGAGGTGTACATCCGGATTTATTGTATTTTAAAAACTTAAAAGTGCGATTAAAAGCGCACAAATCCTGAGCCATCACGCATTCAACTTAGGATGCCCATGCTTCTGATAATATTTTGGTCCAATGCTTCGAAATACCTTGAAGTCACCTAGTCTGTCGCTCAAGTCAACAGAAGCACTCAGCCATTTGTTGACGAATGAGCGCTGTATATGAGAGCTCCATAGATTTTGACTTTCGCTGAAAAAGACTTTGATTGAAATCTCTCCATACAAATTCCATCAAATAATCTGTCGATAAAAATTGCATTTCGTTTTCAAGAGATGAGCTGGCAACAACGCAATCACAAGTGCGCACTGAAAGCCTCCGGATATGTTCGAGAACCATCTGAAATATTTGTGACTTTACGCGGAATGTAATTGTAATTTTGGGAAAACTTCCTCATTCCCAATGTCATGGTTCTTGAGTTATACTTCTTTCATCACCTCAAAGAGGATAAGGGCCATAGGGCTACATCCCGGGTGCTACCTATCGATTTGTAGACAGAGTGAAATGGTGCATGGAGGAAGAACGATCTGTTAAGTTCACATTTATGTCCAACTGTGTTATTATGGATAACCGCTATACGCAACCCCGATTATGTACAATCCATATAAGTAAGTAAATGAAAAAAACATCTCTCGTGGTTTAACGGATTTGATAATAGTAATCAGGTAAATATTTAGATCTATTGCCACTTTCTTTCTTTTCTATGTCCTGGAGAACTGACACTCAGCGAAGTATATTATTATCAGCCACATGGAAAAGTCAGGATAAATAAGCACAGAGTCCTGTTGTCCAGTCCTTCAGCTTGTTCAGTCACTCCAGATGTTAGAAGCTAGCTTGGGATTTTCCGATGATGTTGAGCTCTTGTAGGACGAACTACAGATGCAATGAATTTAGTGCTTAAATTATAATGTTCGAGAAAAATTCTCTTCAATGCACAGGAGAACTGGCACTCTTCAATCTTTCATGGAATTAGAGTGTATGGACATTGATGTATTCATTATTCGTATGCAAAAATTCATGAATACATTTTAGAATGAAAATATCACAATTATATACAAGGATTACACACAATTAAATCAGTTGAACTCATCAGACTGCGTAACAGCGTCGAAAATGCTTATTTAACAGATAACATTACGATGAAAGTTGCGTAATTGATTTATTACGATCTAAGACTAATTTTTACGTAATTGATTCAGTAAATGATAGACTTTTCATAATCCAGTATATCTTCGCCAAGAGACAAGTAGCATTCTCCGCGCAATTACTGAGCTGAGTCCTCACTGCCAACCAGCAATCCGTGCTTGACTAGGCCACAATTCTACTAAGCGAGAATCTACAGCATGACCGCTCGAGTCTTCAACTGAAGAAGTATGACTCTATCATCATTCTTCAAAAAAGCAATCGTTTCATGTATATTGCTAAGTATTATGAGCAGGGTGGAGTTCGAGATTCAAACTTCGAATTTCAATTGATGTTGTGGAAGATTTTATCATAATTGGTGCCTACGTACTTACACAACTGATGAAAAACTTGCGATCAAGTAATCAACAGCAGACTCAAAAGACTCGCTATATATGAAGAATGGTTTTATGTAGAATGAGACAAAAAAGTTTTTGCTTAATTAAATTAAATCTCAAACACTGGCCGAAGTCGTCAAACACTAGCTAAGTCGTCTATTGAAGTTTATGAATATGTAAATGTTTTTCAAGAAAAGTCGACGTGTTTGACGAAATTGAATTCATGAAGAAATGCAAAGTATAAATTCACTCATACATGTGAATCTTATTGACAGATCTCAGAAGTCTGTGACAAACTTACTCGTAAAATGATTTCTATTTCAGAGTCAATTTCATCTCTTGAAAACAAATGCAACCTCAAAACACAGATTATTTATACGGCTTCTTTTTATGATTTTCTCACCAGTTGTAAGCGTGGAACAACTTTCCTTTCTTATTTCGGGATAATTGTGAACAAGAGCTGAGGATGGAAACAGCTGATTTAATCCAAGGTAGTCAAAGCAAGTGAACACGTTATCATCATTATGAAAAGGACAAGGCAAGATCTAATCATTTACAGGTGAAGGCCACGCTCTGAAGATAATCTACGTATTTACACAAGGTACCTTGAAGTCTTCCCCGCTGCCCAGATCTATACGAGCTAGACGCCAAACAGGGGATGGAGCTTCCAATGAAGACTTCCAAATGATATCGCTTGTGCTGTAATTGAAGATTTCATTTTTAACTACAGATTGGTCCATACAGTTAAGCTTCCATTTCATTATCTCTGTTTGAATACACAAAGCATTTGCAAGCTTCTGGTAAACAGTTTTCATGACCTTCACTGGACATAAGCAATCGACAAGGGATGATATACTGCGTAACACAGCAAAAAATAATGAACTTGTGACGCTGTACTCCAAATCTTCTGTAGAAGCCTGTAGACCAATGCAGAATTCCCTCAATTTCACATGCACACACGGAGATAATTCAATGGCAGCAGTATACTGTTGACGATGAATCGCGATTTATAAGAAAACTCTAATCAGAAAATCTCTTATGTGCAATCGATTTAGATCTACAAATGTTCAAGCATTCCGTACATCAATACAGGCTTAACGCCTTTCAG
The DNA here is from genome assembly GCA_907163375.1 of Prostheceraeus crozeri. Classification (NCBI taxonomy): domain Eukaryota; kingdom Metazoa; phylum Platyhelminthes; order Polycladida; family Euryleptidae; genus Prostheceraeus; species Prostheceraeus crozeri. The sequence goes on from CAJQUW010001560.1 coordinate 664,111, forward strand.
CTAACATATTTTTTGAATGCTCCATGGACGCTGACATATACACGTATATGCAAGAGAAATGTATTGGAATGCTACATTTCAAATTTTCATTTTTGTAAGAAGATTTAGGGTTGGCCTAACCTCCCATTTTACAACATGTCGAAGCTGCATGATGCCGACATTCAGTTGTGAAACCATTATATCAGAGACTATAGCAAGTCCCAAGCATAACACTTGACCCGTTGCTATGACCCTTGACCTCGATATCTGATCAAAAATCTTCGGTCTCATTAATAAATATTTCCTCATTGATGCTAGTAGCAATAAGACCCGAAGATATCACAGTTTGCAACCACAACAGCTACTAAAATTGCCATACTCAATTCTCTCCACTCAGACTGTATGATCAAAATGTTTCATCGTCAACTTATTGGTCCAGGGAAAATGCAGACTATTTCCAATTATGAGGGCAAAAAATGAACATATTTTTCAAAGTATCTCATGATAAAGATGATAAAATTTAACAGAATTTCATTTAAAGGTGTACTCCGGATGTTTTTTAACATGACGTAAAACGCAGCTCCGTTAGAAAAGAAGTCATTCGATGTGACTCTCGGCAGTGAACGTTGTTTCGTCAAGTCACTAAAGCTGAATGAAAGTAAGTGATGACGTCATTGGTGAAACGTGCGTAAGGATAATAAGATGGCAGAAGAATGGAAGCATGCAAGCAAGTGTCAGATTTAAGACGCACCGATGAATGAATTGCATCTTTATTACGTGCAGTGACGAATAGGCTTCAAAATCAACTATATTTACGAACAAGTACATGTAGATTGCAAAAAAATACATAACATAACAGTAAGGCAAGAGTAGGCACAAATGTCAAGGAAAGAGTAAAAAGTAATCAATATCAAATCAATAGTAATTATCAATAGAATTCATACGGAATTCTACCCGCATCATCGAGGCCTAATCCGGTTCTCCACTTTCTCCGAGAACCTCTCATGCAGTGGCTTATTGCCCGCATTAGTGCAAACATGATGCGTGTATGCCCAAAGGAAGTTGTCGGTCGATTGCCCATGAAATGCTGCCACTTGTCATAAAGTTTATGGGACAGAGCCTTGAAAAAAGACTTGTCTTGAGTACCATATAATCCTTCACAGGAGAGGATCAGCGCGGTAAAATTACCTCTGCTGTGAGTACATGCATCTTTATATATCGACTCTCTTCGTTTTTCTGTAGTAGTCAAAATTTGAGTTGGAGTGCGACCATCGTACGATTCGTTCACAACCTGTACAAGGTTGACAACCTGTATATCGAACAACGCCTGAGTCTGGTGTCCACACTCCTCTCACCATGATGTCTGCCCATAATCCTTCCTCTTGAATGCCGAGTTCTACAGTCTCTCTGATGATCGTTTCTTTGATGACATTTCGTTCTCCATATGCCGTTGCAGCTAACTCTCCGATTAGATCTCTCAGGCGTAAAACTGCAAGTGCATCAATTCAAAGAGCAGCATTTTCATCCGGAAATTCATTATAAGTTTGCTGTTAAAATGGCGCAGTGTTGTGTTTTTGGATGCATCAAGAATGCCAATACTAAATGTAAAAATATTAGCTTCTATACAGATTCCCAACAAAAGCTTCATTGTTCTTTAAGTGATGTCGACTGTCGAAGCATAGACCGGAAATACTTTACTCCTGATAGTCGCATATATTCTGACCACTTCACCAAAATCGACAAGACGAATCTGCGATGTGCTATGCTGTCCAACCAATACCGAATGAATCAGCTTCTATTTCGCTTGCAACATAACGCGTTCCCATGTCTCAAAATGATTTCAATGAATCAACCTCAAGACTTTATTTAGAAATGCTGCCAATTTGAGCCGCTATGATGCATCGAAATATTCATTATCTTCATTTCATACTAAATAATACCAAATATGTGCTTACAACCGGCAAATACATGTACATTCATTGCTTATCATTATGTTGAATGAGTAAAAAAAGATTTCACAAATTGTCATCGGAATTTGATAGCATTTCTACCATTGTAGGGAGAGCCTTGCATAAAAAGAAATGTGTTACCAGTAAAAAGCAATCTTCTGAATATAGTTAATTGCTATGTATGCACACCAATTACTTTCTCGAAAAACATGCTCTCACACGAGAAAATGTTCGATCACTTTCCATTTCTTCTTATTAAGGATTGATGGAACTGCCGGTTCATCACATAGCAGCTTTAGTAAGCGACTCGTAGCGGTCGTAGGAAGGTTATTGTTAATTCATTCTCTTTGGGAAGATCACCAATGACGTCATCAGAATCTTTAGTATTACTTTTACGCTCTGACGATGCGGTTTGGACGTCTTTGAATGGACTGATTCAAGTAAATAGAGTCAGACCTTTGATTATAAACAATCAAATGGAAACCGTAAAACCTCCGGAGTACACCTGTTACGGCCATATTAGTCGACCATTATCAAACAGATAATAACAAAACTTCATGTGTTAGAAGATGGAATTCTGATTCAAGCAAAAGCTCTTGGAAAAAATTTACTAACTCTACGTATTTCATAATATTTAAGAAACTAAAGAATCTCTATTTCCTTGCCATTTTGAAAAACGCAATGCCCCTACCCCTCCACTTTATTTTATCAATTTTATGGACGAATTACCAGACCCCATAAAACTTTTGGCTGGTTTACGAAAACTACGAAATTTATGGAAAATTGTAGTCCTGTATTACTTCAAAACATTTTATTCTTGTGATCGAAATTGATGTTTACAAAAGCATTTATTGCCGTTTACTTGCGAATAACTTAGTGATATCATCATCAAAATTATGATTGCAATACCGAATACTGATTTGATTCAAATAAAATCATGAATTTTCTCTAAAAATAAATGAAGCTATGCCTAACGCTAGATTCCGATAAATTCATCTCAACTTCACCATCATGAAGCGACAGAATTAGAAATGATGCGATAGAAAAAAAAATTAGGAGACAGCGATCGAGGGAGAAATCTGAACAATGTCGATCACACTGTAGTCGGAAATGTCGATCGACCAGTGAGACTACAACAGCATATCAGAGAACGGCATGGATTTGACAGGACAGTGCTATGAACATTAAATGAGTACGGAAATAAATCACTGCATGATGCTCCAAAAGAAACTTGATAAGTGAATTGAGATTTAGCACATTGATAAACTGAAATATTATCATAGGAGTATTGAAATAGCTAAAGAAGTAAACTTCGTACTTTAGGCGGATTATTAAGTCATATTTATTATCAGCGAGAGGCCTATCTCATCATACCATGGATTTAAGAATATATATTTCGTATAATTATTCGAATCACGAATTTCTTCATGTTGGAATTATTGGAGAAATTGCGGACTTGTCATGCTTGACCTGGTAATTTTTTATTGGGTAGTATTCAAACAGAGATAATAAAATAGAATCGGATTAAATCTATTTTACCATTCAACAGTAGCTGCGGATTTTCTCTTTACACTTTGAATGCAAGATCTGCAATAACAGCATGAAGTGATATCATTGAAAGGCAACATTAGAGGGTGAGGGGACATGTCATCAATATCAATGCATACAGTCATTTATACAACATAAGACAGTAACATAATACAGAGCATCATTTATTAAGCAGATACTGCACTGAATCATTCAATTAACATATCAAATCAAGCATATTATTTCGATTAAAAAGTAAATTCATGTAAAATCAAACCATAGATGATGTGGAGTATGAACTGCTGGAAGGTGTCAGAGAAATGATTCATACATTAACGCTAATCTGAGGAAGCCAGACTAAATGCAGCAGCTTTCTCATTTTGGGAAGTCTTAAATTATCCGTATACTCAGCGTTATTGCGACATCCTCAAGAGATCAAGTTTAGACATGGTATGTCTTGTCGATATGGTATGGCTTGTCGAAGAACACAGAACCTTTTCGAACTGCACTTGTGGCATTTCAAATTTTGTGAGAATATGACAGAATAAATGTTAGTTTTGAAGAAACATCATTTTTTCTGACAGATTTATTTCGTCAGTTGTCCACTGACATCCTGCAGGTACATCGTAATATATCTAACATCATCAATTTACCTTGATAACGGACGAGATGCATCGATCAGATAAGGGCACTGTTTCCCATCAAACGTTTGTCATTACACAACAATCACCTTTTCCAAATTATTGATAACACAATTATTTCTTAAGCTTAGAAGCAAAGTTTTCATCAATGCAGTAAAAAATAATAAAAACAACTGATTTTAAACCAGCAACTGAATAACAACGGTTATTTCCCTGATGCCGGTGTCACCAGGTAAAATGATAAGCTTCATACGTTATGCGTTTTATCAATTTTTCCAATATCTCATTGAAGTCGTCAACGTAATCGAAGTTAATTTTACACTTATTAGAATACGCTACCAGCAGATCGATAGTGAACATCATCAACTGATTGATTTCACTTTCAAAGTTATGGTCTTCTTATTGGACAGTAATCATTCATTTGTACATGAAAATCATACAATTAAATCACAGACGTCATAAAAAGTCGCATATCACCTACCATCTGTAGGCATCAGATCTTAAATCTATATATTATAAAATGTCCCAAGTATTTTTATGACGTTAGAACGCTGCCAAGTTTTCATATCTTTATACATCTTTGTTCTACTTCCTTCATGAAAATATAATGCTACTGTGTCATTCAAAATCTGTGAGAATAACGTCAAATGAACAACACAACGACATATTTGAGCTGATGAATTACTTAGTAACCATAAAATAAACTTTCTGTATAACAAACAATATTATAAGACACTAAACCAATCTCACATGGGGATAAAGTCAATCACCGTAAAGCTATTCTGAAAATCAAATCGAATCGAGTAGGTCATTGACGCCTGGTTAATGAAATCATTACCCAAATTATAAGTCTTTAATGTTGTGCTAAATGATTTTCATGATTCCTCCCGGAGTAAAAGCAAACCAGAGCCGATAGCCATACACATCGGCAGCGAATGATGTCACTCACCCTATTCCATGTCTGAGGACACTCAAATGCATCCCGGAAACATCACCAGTCTGAGAAAAGATAGTGTAAAAGACTCGAACACACGAAGGCCAAGGTGCACGTAGAAGAGGACTTCACAATTGTGCAGTCACTAAAGATGCATCACTATGTAAGGCTGTTAGTGAATTAACAGTCATGCAAAGCACTGTCTTTCCATGATCAGTGTGAAGAAGACGCCAGGAAGCTTTTGTATCTCTTGGATCACGTGACCAACCACAAGTATATGCGCTTTGGCCAAAATTGCAATCCAATTCACTGGAATCTCCTCCTACGAATAATGAACTTTATTATACTAAATTTCCAATACTAAACTGTAATACTTTTGAGAAAACTCAAGTAAATTACGCTGCTTATCAAGGATTTATGCTGACGGAAAAATACTGTGACATCAGTATTATCAGAAGAGTGATTAAAGTCTTAATTCAAGTCAAAATGACATGATCGTCATGTGGAAGGCCTGTTGTTCGTTCTGTGTTAACGAAACATTCATTTCATGAGAACTAATCCTTAGTAATAACAGAGACTATTGGACCATGTGCTGCGTATCAAGACGGAAAAAGCATTTGAAAAAAGTAAGTGAATGCTTAATTAGCTAAAATTAAAAGTATTGTTTTTATCTTTACTAATCAAACTGAGTTCACAATTGATCTCTGTTAGAGGGGTCCTCGTTCGCCGTGAATCATCGTTTTCTAATTAACACAACAACTGATCATGCGCTTCGTTACTTGGTTCTGTATAATTCTAGTCGACTTCCCTGAGCTGCCCTTTGAGCAGCATCTGTCCTCCCGGTAGAAATGTAGTTTTGGCTAGTTTATTGAGATGTACTTTGATCTACTTCGACCTCTGAATTTCGCGTCAATCTGTGCTGCACGAGCATGTTTCAGTCGCACCAACGTGCACTTCATTATCTCTCGTTATCCCGCTAACTGCCCTCACCACTCGAACTGATCTCAACCAGAATTCCTACCAGACTGCTGTCAGCAGTTTGGCGCTTCAGATGATTTGAAGTACGACCAACGCATCCTTCCAATCACAATTACAGTGAGATCTCCACATTTCGAATCCTCACACATAGATGTCTCAGGCCACCCGGGATTGCGCATTGCTTCTCCATTCTCATTCTCATCCCGATCATCTTTACCATGAACCATCAAACCAAAATAAACTCATCTGCCGGCTTCTTAGACTTGACAGTCTCTGGCTTTCCTAATGTCGCCGCCTTTTTATCCTCTGAATGTCCAAAAGAAGATGCCTTCAGCGTCTCGTATCTCAAAAAATTACCGAGAATTTCAACAATCATTCTCACAACGATTTGAATTGCCAAAAACATTTAAAAAAGCTCCTTAAAATCGGTAATTACTGCATAACTATCATTTAAAAATTAGTGCGAGTAAAAAAGAGCTTCCCCTCCCTCCTCCGGAACAGGCATCTCTGGAGTTCCACATACATTTTCCTTGTAACAGTCGAAAACCAGTAAAAGTAACACAGTTGTTGCCAGTTGTCAAGGAAGGGAAAATGTAGTGTATTTTCTAGACCTATCCGAATATTCATTGATATTTGTCAATAAATAGAGCACTGACTCTAATGGCAAAGGAAACATCAAGAGGAATAACATAATGGCGATCGATTTTCCATACTGATGATTGGACCAGTTTAAAACTTTGTACAGTGCTAACACTAATTTACAAATTCATAAAATTTCACAGTATGAACTTAATTCTTGATGATTTCTGTTATGATAGTTCAAGAATGACAAGCGGACGTCCAAGACCACGTTTACTTACTTTTCTACCAAATTTGAAATTTCAATATCGATCACTTGAATCGTTTGATCTGGTCAAGTTATCGCTTACCGTCTTGAATGCTTCAAAAGACTTAGATGACCATTGCTACCTTGAATCTGATAGCTGAATTTTATGCATTGAGCCTTTTGCTTTTTCACCCATGCACTCCATAGTTTTGCAATCGCAGGTCCTTCTCCAGTTTTGTAGTCTTCATCTTCAGCTTCAAAGTCACGCGTGCGAGACATGCAAGCACTTTCACCGGTCCATCTATCAACATATATCACTCTCCAAATAGCCTCGTAGGACATCGTTCCAGAACTCCATCGACAGAACGAACCCGAAGAGAATTTGCAGTTCAGAGTTGGTCTCCTACCTGATATCAAAAAAATCTTGTTCTATGCTGCATAGATGACTTTACACAGACTTTACAAGGCTCGCTGTTGTTTGCTGAGAAAGTGGATATTGATCTCCAACGCAATACTTAATCAAGCAAGTAATTTTCATGATTTTTTGATTATTCATATCTAATACACTAATGGGTATTGTTTGCATTATGAAGTGCCTTCCTTGATAAATCTACCCTTCATCAATAAAATTGCTGTGTACCGGTAGAATGTATTAGCCATATAGAAATTGAAATTTGGAATCCAGTAACCAAGTTTGCCAAGTTACTTAGAAAAATACTTCGATGCATTTCATGTCGCTAGCATGTGGTTATAGATTGACACTACAGAATAAAAACTAAATAAAACTGAATTACATACAAGGCGACTGGGCCAACTATAACACGTAGTAGCGAACAAATATTTGAGCTCTCAACAAGAAGTGAAAATCTTTGGTCTGCACATTATTTTATTAGCTGCTTCACAACGATTTTGAGGAGGCCTTTTTGAGGATGTGATAAAAATCAGTTAGAGAAAGAGAAAAGAAAAAAAGCAAAAGCTATCACTGAAGAGTGTAATGACTTGATAAGAATCCTAACATTACACTACTGTGGCCGTAAAAAACCTTCAATAATTTTCGGTGATTTCCCACATTCTTGACACTTTCTCATTACGGCAGGAACACGTAATTAAAGCAAAATTCATATGATGCAGCGTGAAGAGTCTCGTCCCAGCCGATGGAAGACTGATGCGTCTTGAAAGAATGAGATCATGTTCTGTCATTGACAAAGGTTCTAGCTCGCAATTTCACGCATTGCATCACTTCAATTAACTCTTCGTTGATCTATTCATTTGGTTCTCCCAGCCTCTGCCACATCCTACACATGTTACAAGAAGGTTGACAGATCCTCGAAATGATAATTTACGAGCCATTGCAAGGTGAAGCTTGAAGATATTACTAAATCGAAATTTGATATCCCGGCATGCATTTAAACTTCTTGCTTCTTGGTGCATGTCTGTACCTCCAAAACCTGAAAATTCTCAGATGAGACACTGTCCAAACGAACGGTCGATTGAGTAAATTTTGTCTTTCTCATTTGAACCATCATCTGAATAACTGCTTCTTAAACTGTTAGTGAGGCTGTGGAAAACAACCACTGTTAGTGAGGCTGTGGAAAACAACCACTTAGATTCAGCATATTCTAACCTAGGTTCCAATTACAATAAATGTCTTACTACTCTGTTTTAAAAGGATTAATTGCTGATGTGTCTCTCAAGATAGCGCCGACCATTTGATTAATCGGTGATTCATTCAGCGCTGTATTACTGATCTGCGATTAGTTGAGGTTAAGAACTTGGAATTCAACTTCTCTAAAGAACACCCTTACCCTTTCGCGTGCTTTAAAACATTGAGGAATGCGCCTCCACTGATTCGATATTGAAATTGAAGACATTGAGAGCCTCCTTCTCTCACCCATGAGCTCCACAACTTTGCAATAGTTGTTTCATCAGAGGATAAATGTGATCGAGACGCGCAAACACTTTCTCCGGTATATTTGTCCAAGAAGAGAACGCGCCAGTCTGCGGCATCGTTCTTTGCATCTCTCATCCATCCACAGAAAGAAGATGAAGAGAATTTGCAATCCAAAACTTTCAGCAAGTAAGCACCTGAGAAAATATTTTCTGAATATTCAAGAGCTTAAATTATGTTGTTGCTCGTTGCTGGCGGGAATGTGATCGATATTGACAAGTGATATTAGCTTTTATCCATCAGTCAATAATCCCTTTATTAAAATGGAAATGTGAAAAACAGGAAAGAGAATTGATCGATTAAGATCTAAATCTCAACGTCCACGTTAAATTGTCAATTGGAATTGAATCATATAAAAAATTCATAACTCCACTTAAGCAGCAGTGCTTAAATGCTAATGCTACTGGTATTAGATATTGGGATTTCGTTACTTAACACCAGCAGCATCGGCTTTTTGATTGCTTTTTCTTATCAAAGTTTCCAGTTAAATACCATAAATGCCACAATGCACTTGAAAAGATATTACTGAGAGCGTCGATACTTCGAGTGGAGGGAGCCCGACCTGAACTTCAGACCCACACCCGACCCGCTCCTACTCAACATTTCAAAGTTCAAGCTACGTGTCACCGGTCCACTACTGCTCCTTTTTTGTTGTCCAACACATCAAAGGGAAATCTTTTCTTGGAAATGATTAAAGCGAATGATGTGATCTTTGTCCGGCAGCTACAACAAGTTTCTGCAGGGAACGAGGCCGAAAATTAGACTTTCACGGGATGATGCACACCCTCTGCCTACTACGAATTCGCGCGTATGCAGAGTTCTAGTTAGTTTCTCTTCTTGTCAGACACAATCAAAGAAAAAAAACATGATAATCCAATGGGACGCAGATTGCATTTTTGGCAAAAATGAAATCTTCTATGTTTTCTCTTATCAACTGAAAAGTGCTAAGTTTAGAGCCATAATTTTTGTCATGGAATGTCTTCAGGTCCTTTCCTATCATGTTCATGTGATATTATCATGCCTCTGATCGGCGATGTATGCGAGAATGTGGTTCAATGTGGATAAAGTGTGCCAACAGATATGTGCTTGCCGACAGTAGTAGACTTGTCAAATCTGAATGCATATAGCTTCATAAATAAATGTTCATGAACATGATAAGAAATGACCTGAAGACATTCCACGTCAAAAATTATGGCTCTAGACTTAGTACTTTTCAGTTGATAAGAGAAAACATAGAACATTTCATTTTAGCCAAAAACTGCAATCTGCGTCCCATTGGATTATCATGTTTTTTCTTTGATCGTGTCTGACAAGAGAAACTAACTAGAACTCGGCAGACGCGCGAATTCGTAGTAGGCATAAGGTGTACATCATTCTGTAAAAGTCTCATTTTCGGCCTCGTTCCATGCAGAAACTAGCTCTTGCTGCCGAACTATTTTGTCTACTGCATACGTGATTGCCGAGATTGCCAAGTGTATAAAATCTTTCCTCTCGTTCATTATTTAAAGAGTATTTCAATACTACTTAGTACTGCCACAGTACGAATGGATTTTACGACTGTAATTCCATTAACGCTTTGGTAACCGATTCGGAAAACTGAAATAGTTGAAATTTCGGTTCAAATGATGCTTCTACTCTAGCTTCCATAAAAATGTCGTGCACATTGTGATGACATTCTAACTTAGCATGTAAGTTTATCAAATTAAACACATGCTTAAAAATGCGAAATTCTTGAAAGAAGAGAGTAAAAAATAAAACAGATGCCCTAACAAAATTTTAATTAACGGCATGTTAATTAGGTTAAGCGTATCAAGAAATCAAAATAAATAGTGATAATAGTGCATAAATGACTGATTTGTGTACATTTGCAGTTGGAAGTAGTTCTCACAACCTGATTGAGATAATTCTCTTTACAATTCTTTTAACGTAGAGCTGAATCTATCACTGATATTCGTATGCCATTTTCCTCCATTTTGGACCTTACCCTTTCACGTGCTTTAAAACATTGAGGAGAGCGCCTCCACTGATTCGATATTGAAATTGAAGACATTGAGAGCCTCCATGCATCACCCATGAGCTCCACAACTATGCAATAGCTGTTTCATCAGAGGATAAATGTTATCGAGACGCGCAAACACTTTCTCCGTCTTCTTTGTCCAAGAAGAGAACGCGCCAGTCTGCGGCATAATTCTTTGCATCCATCCACAGAAAGAAGATGAAGAGAATTTGCAGTCCAAAACTTTCGTCAAGGAAAGACCTAAAGAATGATTTTTTGAATATTCAAAGGCTTTATGACCATTTGACTGCACTTTGCTCTTTGCTGAAGAAGTTATTAATGCACCATGTGCAAAAAGGTAATAATGAGTTAGCCATATCTTATTACACAAATATGGGTTTTTATCTATCAGTTTGTTTAAATCATTGCTTCAAATTGGAAAAAGGTTCTAGATGTTTGTTAACGAATGGTATTTTTAGAAATACATTTGAAGTATTGACTGTTTCTCTTGAATTGTTCTCTTGATATTGAAACTGTGTGGGATTTTTTATTTTGACAATATATGACTGTATTGCAGCCAATGTCACTCTAATTACCGATAAACAATCATGAAAAATCCAGCAAAATATAGAGAAGTTGTTCAAGAATACACATACAGTAGAACAAATAGCCATGTTCAGATAGGAAAAGCAAACTCAGAGTGGAAATAATCGTACATGTTGTGCCGATGCTAAACGCAGAATTCATTTGTGATGAAAATGATTGTAGTATGATACTTGACAACCCCGTATTGCAAATTTATTAAACACTCTCTTCAGGGCATGTGTTGCTATCATCATCTGATCGGTGATATACACGAGAGGGTGGTTACATTTGTATGAAATTTGCCAAAATTTGCCATTGGGAGGTTAGCTTGATGACCGGAGGTACATGAACACTGAGTTCATGACCGGAAGAAATTCCATGCCAAAAATTATGACTTCGCACTTCACACTTTTCACTTAATTAAAATTAATTTCACTTAATTAAAAGAAAACGTAGAAAATCTCAATTTTACCGCTAACTTCAATCTACGTCTCATTGGATTAACATGCGTTCTTTCATCCTGTCTGACAGGAAGAGGAACCAAGTGGAATTCGGCAGATGCACAGATTCGCAGTAGACATAGGATGTACAACATTCTGTGAAGATCTCACTTTCGGTCTCGGTCCCTGCAAAAACTCGTTCCGCCTGCCGGCTACTAGGTCTCCTGATGATTTCTAATATTGGGTGAGATAGTGGCTATTTAAGTTAGTATTAATATTCAACTGAGGATGCAACTCAATATTATATTTTCCAACATTATGTTTTCAAACAGCAGTATCTACTATTACTGAAGCAGCAACTTAGCTAAAATAATCTAACTGAAAATAAAAAAAAATGAATGAATGAGCTTTGCTTATACTCGGAAGCACATTAGGCACGGAACCTTTCTTCCATGTGGCCGAGACCTTAATTTGATAGTCGTAGGTTCGACCCGACCAAGATTTGAACAAAGGTCCCCCAGATACAAAGCGATCACTCTACCACAAGGCCGCAGCGCCGGAATACAGCACTTAATATGCTAATTGCGCATCTCATTGACTCGAACTACATCAGTGAACTATTTTTCGTCTGCATCATCGAGATTGAAACTCTCTGAACGATATTATTGTGAAAGTTCCTATATTCACAACTTTCAAAAAGAGACGTTATTGAGTTGATTGAATTACTTATTGAATTTTATATAAAAAATGATCACATATCCTTCTTAATATTAAGCATGCACATACTGTCTCAATATACATACTGTTACACGTACTTATCAAGGTTAACGCTTGCTTATAAGTTCCTTTGTGACCGATGTTCACGGTTTTCTATTGCATTTGCTCTGAAAAGCCTTGTGGCTCATCGCATAAGTGTGATCCTTCTTATCATAACTTCACCCGTCGCGACTTCTGACAATCAAATGTCAATTATCAAATGAAATTTTACTAATTCGAACAGAAATGTCTATAACATTCGGAATTTTGACACCAGCATATTTTCAAATGTTAATCTTACCCCTTCGTGTGTTTCAGCACATTCAAATGTCCTATGCCACCATCAACTCGATAGCGGAATTGTAAACACTGAGTTCTGCCTTTCTTGATAAAAGGACTCCACAACTTTGCAGAGGCCTCTTCTGTATTCCCAGCATCGGCGGATAATGGAGAGACACAGGCACTTTCACCAGTCCATCTGTTCATGAAGAGAACTCTCCAAATGGCAGTATGATCTCTCACGTCATCTTTCCAACGACAGAACGGACCATTAGAAGAAGTTGAGAAGGAGCAGTCCAGTTCATCAATAACTCCATTCACTATTTTACAAGAGAAGGAAGTCAAATCAGCTAAGAATATCATATGGCTCATTGCTGATCCGACTAGTGTTTCAAACACTGTGACTGTTAGCTATCATTAACACAAGATAAAGGCGCTTTGATGATAATTTATGATATGCGCAATTCAAAGCAGTGGATAATCAATAGCGAATTTAGTCTAATTCCCTAGTGGCCATGAGGAAGTTAAATGAACGATTTTTTTAATATATATTTGGTTTCTTCCGCACAAAACTGAGTACTGAAAATAGGAAAAATCAAAAACTGTTGAACGTTGTTTTTATGCTTTTCGTGCAGAAGAAAAGTCCTTAAGCCAAATATGTAAAACTTCATCATGACGAACTAATTATTCATTTTAATATTTACAAATAACTGAAACCACATAACTGAAAGATAAGGTTTGTGATATTTAAAAAAAATGATACTGCTCTGATTTGTAAATAATATCTCATTTTTGCTGAACAAAAGGGAGATAACATTTTATCTGTGTATATGCACTGTAAGCATGTTTTGTATTAATATCAAGTATGCTGAGTGAGGCAGGTAATGCGATATCATAACATCACAGCACTTAACTTGCTGCTGACGTTGAATGGTCTCAATGTCTACTCACTGCTATAGCATCCGGTAGATACTCGTCAGCATATTTTTCTTAATTATGATCGTGATGCAGTGCACGAACATGTTCTGCGACTGACTGACAAAATGCCACCACTCGAAAACCCAACAAATCAACCTCAAGAGAACTAAAAGCAACAGCAGCTAACACACAGCAGGAACAACCACAGAAACTGGCTCACGCCTGCAGTTAAAGAACCATCAAGAGGATGAACAGACTCCGGCATTAAGTAGGTTCCCGCCACGAGGAGTGTTTGGGAGCTTGTAGAGAGGCTAGCGAACTGTGCCGTGAAGTAAAACAGAAAAGCTGGATGGACTTTGTATCCGAGTTTGAGACAGACGCAGAACCGGTATGAGTATGGAGAGTGATTCGCTCACTAAGTGGAACTCCTGAAGTGAAACAACCAAATGAAGTACTTATACTAAAAAAATATAAATACTTTATGTTTAATGGTCACTGCATCACATCATCAGCCAGGAAGGCGGACATCTTCATGGCCTAGTACGCAGCAACGAGCAGACTCCGTTTCAACAAGGACTAGAGAACCGTCAACCGGTTGGCTAAAATAAGGATTCGTGCCCCAACGGTCGACGACGCCAACTGTCAGTTGTTCTCGGAGCTTGAGTTGGCAGTGGCCACTAAGCAGATAAAATCCAAGGGCTCATCTGGACTGCACGACATCCCGCCATCTTTCATCAAAGCGTTGGACCCTTTTGCGCTGAAAGAGATGCATGCAATCCTCAGTAAGTCATTCCTGGAAGCAGAGTGCCCTCAGATTTGGAGAGACGCTACGATTTTCCCACTCATCAATCCTGGTAAACGGGCTGCAGATAAAGACTACTTCAGACCAGTCAGTTTAACCTCGTGCGAAGTGAAAACTCCGGAAGGATAATTCACAATCTCCTTTGCCATATAGCTGAAACCTGAGGATGGCTCTGTAAGGAACAGGCAGGCTTCAGGAAGTTTCGTGGGAGCGAAGACCAAGTGCTCCGTCTTACACAACACACAAGTGACGCTTTCCAATGCTCCACAGCCCTTCGAACGGCGATGGTCCTTTTGGATTGCTTCAAGGCCTACGATCGCGTATGGAGGGAGAAGTTGCTTGTTGGGCTTTGCGACAAAGGTGCACCGGGAACTTTTATCCGGTGGATCGCCGGTTTCCTATGGAATCGAAAAGCACAAGTTTCTGTCGACGGCACCACTGAACACAAAAAGAAACTTAGACAGGGCTTGCCACAAGGCTCCGTTCTGTCTCCATTATTGGCCATCCTGTACATGAATTCGGTATCTGAAATCCTCCCGGCACGTGTAGATCTGGCCGCATACGCGGATGATGTCTACCTCTCTGCCCAACATCCGCGGAAAGAGAGCGCTTTGCATTTGGTTCAGATTGGCATGAATACCATCTCCGCTTGGAGAATGCGAATCTCCGCTTCGATGAAGCATAGCTTCAATGTGAGGAAATGCGAAGATGTCTTTTTTTCTCCAGCCACAAACGAGGCGAAGTGGAACCCGGGTCTTTCCATCAACGGAACCGGCCTGAACCTAAACCCGAACCCCACATTCCTTGGCGTCACCCTCGACAGAAGTCCATCATTTGGTCTTCAAGTCAAGAAAGTGTCCGTGAAGCTATCTTCGAGATGTCGAATTCTTGCGTCGCTCACCGGAGAGGAATGGGGCTGGCGGAAGGATAGCATGTCAGAAATATGCTACGCTACGCAAAGGTTTGTCATGGATTTTGCACCTGCGGTGCAACAGTGGCTAGCCCAAACAAGAATGGACGAATTTGAAGGTCCTTTGGAGTCCCTTCGTTAGGGTACAGAAGTGATCAGCTATGACACCCACAGTAAGTGCCTTTCAGACATTGCTTACGAGAAGTCAGGACGCCTGCCAAACGACCACCCAAGTTGCCTAGCCTCAGAGGACGTCACCAGGCACAGAACATGAAGAAGTCGCTGGAGAAACGAAGCAAAGAAAACTCTCATTTTGCGGACTGCATCGCACTCCCGCCTGCAACTCGTTGCCCTTGGCTTATCTGCAGTACAAACTGGATGGTCTACTCCAAAGTTGAGGGCCTCAACAGGCAGGAAAACGCCGAGACACTCTGTGCAGCAATTGTCCAACGACTAAGAAATTTTAGAGTCACACTGTGTACAGACAGCTCAGCAACTAACTGATCGGAGAGAGGTGGTTCTGCGGTAGTAGTATCAACTGGAGATCCCGAGAACATCATGACTCGAGAAGTTATTCGTGCTGGCGGTGGCACGTTGTTTTATGAAGAGGAGCACACAGCCTTAGAGACAGCTGCACTGTGGTCGGCAGCCTATCGGTCCAAAGTGTCGTCCGTTATCTGCCCGAACAGCCAATATGTGCTTTCGGCTGTTGAAAGCTGGTCGGCAGATGATTGGCAGATTCAGGACATCCTCTCCAGAACTGGATTCACTCACCTGGCATGCTGCTCCGGTCACTGTGGTGTGATGAGCAATGGGGCAGTGGATGAGAACGCCAAAGAAGCCACCTCCATCAATGACCAAACCAGGGGAAGCAGCTAAGGCAGCTATCAAACGCATCGTGGATTTCTCCCAAGTTACATGTACCAACAGGAAAGACGCCGTATTATTAGCCCGTTTGAGATCCGGACATTGCAGCAAGTTAGCAGCCTACACAAGCCTTGTGAACACATAAGTTGACCCAAATTCTAGGTGTAGAGAAGGCCTCCAAAAGTAGAGCACTGGCTGGTTGATTGCCCAGTCCTCGATTGCCTCCGCCTAGAAGTATTTGGCAGCCATAAGGTGCCCCTCTCAACCCATGGGAAGCACTCCGAAAAACTGGTTCGCTGAACAAGAGCTGTCTTTTAAAGGCTATTCGCGCGTGTTCACTACCTCAACAGCAACAGCAGCTGCACAATATTAGCAGTGGTGAAGGCGAGCGAGCCTAGCCCGAACCAACAGAGACAACGGCAACAGGCCCTGTGCGACCTGGAATCGTCCTTTGAGTGAGGAGGCGGTCAAGGAGAGGGACGATCTGAAGGGTGGCGAGGTAGTGGATGTGAAGTTAGTTGCTGGTGGAGGCGGAGGTGAGGGCCAAGTCTGCCATCCGTGACAGAAGGAAGCGGGGTTGGAGGGACATGCTGGATCGTGGTGCGTCGGTTGTGAGATGTGGAAAGTGGTGGAAGAGTGAAGGTCATGCGGACAGCGAGGAAGAGGGCGAATGCGCTTGGGAAGGTGAATGAGAGGTTCAGCTGGGTGAGAATCGCCAGGAGGGGGGGGGGGCAGGTATGAAAGTGGATAAGGTATTGAGGTGTCCCGGAATGGACCTACACAGTGGCATGCTGCCATCACAGTGGTAGAGGTAGAGCTGGTCGTGAAAAAATGTGTATTTGAAAAAATATTCCCAAAAAATTGAACTTTGTCTATGGACTAAGCTCTCTCGACCCATCGACATCTCTACTTCAAGCTCGAATATAGATTGATCATCAATTCTCATTTTTCCAATCAATTTCACGGATTTCCCAGGTATTTGCGTGATGTTTCTCTGGCAAAGCAAGAATTCGGGTTCTATAGAATAAAATAAATGAGCCAGGAGGAGACTCATCAACCTACCTGAAAGAACGAAGGCAAATTTCAAAAACAAAAAAATGGTAAAAAATTCATAAAACAAAAAGCTGAGCAAGCGCGCAGGACGAGAATTGATAAAAATTCAGGAACAGCTTCGTCTATGTTGAGTAACATCGCATCGTACAGGTAGGCCTATGCCGATGATACCATGAATTCAATGTTGGAATCGATAGATTGAACATTTTATACAAAACTTATAGTGTACTTTACATAAGCTGGTGGCCTTGGAGCTGAGATTCCTTATTCGGTTTATTTCCCACTTATGAGTAATAGCGTCTGAACTCATTTCAGCCTAAGTAATTGGGATGTCCGCTATGCTTCTATTATTTTTTCGATATAACATTTTTTAGAAACTTCCTTTATATGAACACACAATCTATTATAAATTTGCAATCGATCTGTGAATGCATGACTTTACACAGACCTTCATGTGTCGACCTAAAAATCAAGAAACATCGCTGAGTACGTTGCATTTGCTAATTGGTTGGATGGAAAATTAACTTTTATTTGAGGAATTTATGCCTCTTTCACACTCAATACATGACGTGCTAAAATGCGGCATGAGCTACTAAGGCGGTGGAAAGCCAATTTCTTTCTCTAGTATCGAAACTCATCGGAGACATTATGTTATACGAGAACAAGCTTTAATCTTACATTTACGTTTGCAGGTGTCTATGTGACCAGAGTTGGAAAAGTCGGAATTGGAATTGGAATTGACGATATTTAAATCTACTGGAATTGGAATTGACCTTGATAAACCTCAATTCCACTTTTTCGATAGACCTGTGATAAATCTATTTGTACAAAAATTGAAATCACAGTATTCGGCCGTTATGTTAACTGCACGCAGAGATAAGAGAGAGATAGATCGACAGAGCTATTTTTATTCTATTGTTGAATAAAGGGTGCTAATTGTGACTTTGATGGGCCTACAGCCCCCGGACAATGTTAATTCAGCAATTAAGCAAACAATGAAAAGATTATCATCTTTGTTCAATCTGTTATTTAGTTATTTATCATGTAAGATAATTAATCAAAATAAAACAACTGTTGAATTTAGTTATTGATTGGATAAGCACAAAAATTGGAGATTAACTTAATTGTTGTACACACGAAAAACAATCGGTTTGGAAAGAGGAAAATATACCCTGCATTAAAGGGCAGCCTGTCAGTTCAAATCACAATATAGACAGTGTCAACAAATTATTCTAATAATTAATGATTCAATTAAAATGGCAATGACATGAAATATTATTCAACTTCCAATCACAACAGTTGACAATATTAATTTTCAAGACAATAGTTTCGCAAATACGATACTCAACGATAAAAGAAAAACTTTAAACTTGCAGTTCATTTCCTGATGTTGAATTCACTTCAATTCGATCGGACTCACTTATACCAAAATAATATCATAAATATCATGAATATCAGTGTCACTTATACCATCAATCTTCAATCGCGCTCGCAGATGTGTTGCCGCATACGCTACTGTGTTGTTGTTAGCTGGTAGGCAGTTGTAGTTGTTACTTCTGTAGTCAAGTTACACCGCGAGAGCACGGAGTTCTTCTAACAGCTACTGAAGATGTCGTATGTGTTGTTGTTGGTAGTTGTTGTTGTTTCAATTTCTCATCGTCTCTAATTTATTCTAATTCAATTAATTTAATTTAATTTTTTATTTTATTTTTTAATTTTTTTTCTAATTTATTTCTTTTGAAAATTGAAAGAGCTTCCTTTAATCTCTGCTCGTTAGCTTTCGACCCGACCACATTTCGTTCTTATCACGGAATTTTTAATCTCCTTTTTTAACATGGACCATTAATCAGTTTTCATGATATCATTTTTATCGTCGTTTTTTTCTTTCATCAACAATCACGTTATTCGCACATTGAATTTCTTTCTTCTGTCAGTTTATTAATAGATTTATTCGCATCTCATCTCTCTCTCTCTCTCTCTCTCAGCGTTTGATTCCTTGCCGACAGTTAATTTTCTTTTCATTTTTTCACGAGATATTGAATCTCTCTCTCTCTCTCAGAAGTAGATAATAGTACACTAGAATGGAAGCTTGATATCTTGGCTATGTGCAAGAATTCAATAGAAAAAATTCTAATTATAGGATGATTTCTCCTTCATACGGTTAAGAAACCTAGCGCTTTTGTCGAATAAACATATTGAAAGCTTCTTCACCGACAATAATTTCTCAGATAAGTGAATAGTCGCTGGAACTTTTCAATTAATCATTAAATGACACATGTGATATAGTGTGATGACATTTTGGAAGCTGATATTCGAAAGCATGTAAAGATTTTGAAAATTGTTCAAATATAGTGAACAGGGGAGCCCTTTCAAGTAAAATGAATGCTCTGAGGTTTCTTGACCTCTGATTTCAAGCTGGAGCAATGTATGTTCCGTAAATCGACATTGCAAGTTGCATATGTGACTGATAATACTCTTGATAGATTATAGGAGCGATATTTCAAAATGATGAACGTACAGAACGTTTTAAAGGATTTCTTTCTTTGTCATCCTGTCGCCGCAGTATTTTGTACATTCACTATTGCTTTTGTGTATGATCTTTGGGCAAGGGGCAGCAATCCAGATCACAATTTGGCTTGATAAATATAAATACAAATAAGAAAACATGGAAACCAGCTCGCACAATTTGGGTTTTGCCCCAACTTAGTTCCCCCCGGCGTGTGCCATAACTTTCATGCAATTTCCATTCTAGGACTTTCTATGGTACTGTTAATTTCTATGCTCTCTCTCTCTCTCAGCGTTTGATTCTTTGCTGACCGTTAATTTTCTTTTCTCTTTTTCACAAGATGTTGAATATCTCGTTTACGAAACGAAAATGGCGTAAGCTGACCGGCTACATATATACATGTACATGTACACAAGAAATATGAACCATGACCATGAGAACGGCACACAGGAATAACGAGGATAGGATACGGGCACAAGGGTTAGATTGAAGCGAGGAAACTTTAGATACATCAACATACACGTGTCATGCAATTATCGGAATTGAATCTCATTATGGAATTGGAATTGAATTGAACTGTTTCGACTGGAATTGGAATTGGAATTGAATTTCTTCTCTGGAATTGGAATTAAAAAGTTTCAGTGGAATTTTTCCAGCTTTGTATGTGAATAATATACTTGTACGGTATGTTCTAGATGTCTCCTTGCCATTGCACGTTGTGTTGTGGGCTGAAAACAGTTAGTCTATACTGACAATACTATCTTTCATTTGGAGCATAGACGACAGACACCATGAACACAAGTCGAGATCATTGGCTAACTACAAAGTGGACTCGCAAGAATCACATCCAGAATTTTCTCCCTCTTAACCGGAGAGTTTTACATGTAATGGAAATGTTTCCCGACCTTTCTCCTGCTTATCAAGAGTACATTGTGTAAAGATATTCTTCCCTCTATTCCTTGGTCATCTTTGTGATCTTCATCATCTTCATGATCTATTTGTTAAATTGTATTGTTCGAAAAAGAAGTATCTTTAATCTTAATATTTGACTTTTGAAAATGCCTCAAGCTTGCTATCTTGATATACCTTGTGCGATGCGTCTGAGACAAACACAATGAATAATTTGATTCTCCATACACAAAATTACCGCTAACCTTATATTGTACTTGACCATTATAAATCACACATTTTCTTACAAACTGAAAATTGATGATGGTTAAAAATACAGACCATTTTTAGATAATCTGCTTCAACAAACAGTGAAAAGAATTGAGGAACTGGTTCATGTTCACAATGAATCAATGACTGCCCCAGTTCATCTGCAGCTCATTATTCATTATGATTTTCTTACCCTTGTGAATGACGAAGAATATTCAAGCTACTTCCTCCTTTTAATAACAAGGTCATCTTCACACAGCGAACTTCCATTTCTACCCACGGACTCCACAGCTTCGCGACAGTCAGTCCCATACCACCTGACAAGCGGCGTCCACGCCGAGTCAGATCTACTCGACTCATACACGCGCTTTCTCCAGTCCATTTATCCATGAAGATGGCTCGCCAACGCGCTAATCTGTTGCTGGGGTCATTACTCCATTCACAAAGATCAGATGCGAAGAAATCACATCGAATGGTTGAAGGATAGCTGCCTGCAGATAAGTGAAAGTCAAGTAAATCATTGAAGAGCATCTAAACACCAAGGCTCGTTCCTGATCCTTCACAGACTGAAGATGTCATCAGTTTACACTTTATAATGAATTACAGATTTCCAAATTTCTGATTCAAAATGGAATATGTGGAAAATAACCGTAGTGCTCACGACGTTGGAAGATTGGTATAACTAATATCAAGCTTTAAAGTGACAGCTTAAGGGAGAAGATTCCACACTTTATATCAATGACTCTCACTTTCTTCAGCGTGATCCAAAAGAAGGACCCCGTGAAACATTGTGACCCAAGTTCAAAATCATATACAACCTTGGGTCGATCCAATTATCAATCTAAATTGCATAAACAGCATTTGATAGAATGACCTTGATAATTTGTCAACAACATTTGGTACTAATTATGGTAATCAAAATGTTGTCGGGAACAAACTCTCTCAAAACGGGAGATGTGATTCATGAAATGCCCAACATTATTTCGTCATCATCATCATAACCTTTTTCCACTCCATCTGGTGCCCCTCAGGGGAGTATTCTTGGTACCTTGTTATTCTTTATGATGATCGAATCTTTTTCGGTTGATTGCTCAAATTCATCCTTAATTTCCTACGATGATGATCTTAACATCATACATATTGTGAGAGCTCCTCACGAGGCCAGTCTGCAGTCAGAATTTAACAATGTAATATCTTCGTCAAAAAGCGTTGGTCCTCCAGTGAATTTGTCAAAATGTTTGTTATGAATGTCGTCACAGAGAGAAATACATCTGCAATGCCAGTGATGTCAGAAAATGATTCCCTGTTGCTGACTGTTTCATCGGCAAAACTGCTAGTCATATTTCTCATGTGACCTAAAGAGGAATCTCTATGTTGAAGAAATGTTTCGAGGGCCTTATATTCTATGGAATTTGAAAAAGTTCGGCTGTAGTGCCAATGCTATTTACAATGCTTATTTTATCTTCGCTAGAAGTGTTCTGTTATATCGATGTACAGATTTCGTTTACACCTGTTACACAAAATAACTGCAATTGAGAGAAGAGTCTCCAAAGTTGCGAATGTGCTTGAGACTTTTTGGTAGGATTGTTCTGGACACAAATCAACTTTTTGCAGAGAGAGCTTTCATTTCTCGAAACCCATGACTCATCAGGCTTCCACGAACAAAAACCGTTCATCTCAAAAATTCATTTATATCCGCTTCTGTAGATCGTAGTGTATAGCATATATTTTCCCTTTGTTGCGCTATACTTTGAATCTATTTTCTATTGTCAAATGTACTGCGTCTACTTATTCCGTGTACGCAAACCAATAAAGAAATACGTACTTTCTTACTAATTATTGGCTTGATCTGTCCTACATTCATCCCTCTCCAGATGCATCCTCGAGAAAGTGTTACTGTTGGAAATGGCCATTTCATTCCACTTTCCGCTTTCACAGTTCGAGTTTGGACATTAATGTGGATAACTGTTCAGCAAGATCTGCAACATACTTGTGGAGACCTTGCATTGACAAGTTCCGGGTATTTCGCTTCGCCATGAATTCAGCGAGAGATCAGCCTGAAGTCACGGGAGCGTGTCATAGAGAAGTAGCGGGTTCATGAAGTTACAATTCCCGAACAGTGAGTTAAGTGAGCAGTTTTAGCTAATGCGATGATTCAATTGTTACATTTTCTCAGTGATCAGGAATCTACTCTACGCGTGCCCGTGGTTGTCAAGCACTGCCACACTGAAAATCCACCGACGGTTCAACCTAACAATGTCGGATCCTGGACATAGGTGAGGTACTGAGAGTTGGAAAATGAGCGAGAACGACCACTTAACCCTCATCGGCCCACCTCTCTACATGTGTAGAAACTAAGTATTCACAGTGCTGTCATTTTTGTTCTAAGCCCCCAATCAAGCTGAAATCAAGTTTCCATGCGTGACTTCTATCATTTAAACTTCTCCCATAATATTAATCGATTTTAACAAATGGAACATGGGGTAAAATATTATTTTGTCATATTTGTCCCACCTCTCTACAGGTGTAGAATTGCATTTCCTGAGAAGTTGGAGACTTCATTCCTCACTTTTGACAAACAATTTTCAAAATTCCTCTTGAAATTCATCTTGATTTCTCATCATGATATCATGAGTAAGTAACAGAATATAAGCCCTAATGTCTGACAAAGTTTGTTATTACGTAATGGGCAATTTGGTGTTGACGCCAATTTTCAAGTGATGGACAAATTTGACAGTGATGGACAAACGGAACGATATCAACTATCGACAACTTCTGATTGTCTCAAAATTGAGTAATGGTGCCCCAACAACTATCTTGCATCAGATTTAGTATGTCATCTTGATATCAGTAAAAGTTTTATGAAAATTTATCTTAGAATTGCGTCATTTATTTCATTGATTTTCTTGACGTCTGAGATAATTCCAACACTATCGAGACTGCTATCTAAACGTTGTAAGTTATTTTCATGATTCAGTCTTCCACATTGACATGCGTCCGACGCTCGAAAACATTGTGCTGCGACTTCGGCAAGAAAGAGAAGATGAAGCATCCAGCGATGATGGC
Source organism: Prostheceraeus crozeri (assembly GCA_907163375.1). NCBI lineage: Eukaryota > Metazoa > Platyhelminthes > Polycladida > Euryleptidae > Prostheceraeus > Prostheceraeus crozeri. The sequence goes on from CAJQUW010001560.1 coordinate 688,229, forward strand.
GAAGATTCCGATAACACTTCAGGCAGCAGCGACGGTGAACCAGTCGAAGAACCACATTTGTATCTGCAATCGAGTGACGGCGAATTGGTTGAGGAAGCAAGCAGTATTGATACCAGTTCTTCAGACTCCGACGATGACAGCAACGAAAACTCTAACGGCGACGATTTGACATCACCTAGTGGCGTAACATGGAAACCCAACGCTCCTGGGGTACCGCAACGCAAAAAAGGGGTACCGCAACGCTTGACCTTCTCATGATTTCGTCATGCCTCGCTTCCCTTGTGGAAGTTACAGTTGGAGCCCCAATATCTACCTCAGACCACAACTCCGTCTATCTCTCTCCCAAATTCTTTTCATCACCTGCCAATTCGCACTATCGTACGACGTACGATTTTCGACCACACAATCTTGATCGTCTTGTGACTTTCCTTAACATAAATTGGACCCCTTTTTATCTTTCAAACCTAAACCTTGACGAAAAATGTGCTCTTTTTCATGAATATTTGCAGTGGTGCATCGAAACTTCCAAAATCCAATGTACTGATGACCAACTCAGACAAACCTTGGATTACCCCTTTTGCAAAGCTTGCGATACAAAAACGATGGGACGCTTATCGTGCAAAGGATTTTGGGAGATATGAATACTGGAAAGCGAAATCTAAATCAGCTATATGTAAAGCCAAGGTCAATTGGTCTCGGAGAGCAGCCAGGAGTTCTGTTGATCTATGGGGAACGACAAATTCTGTTATCGGCTCAAAACGTGAGAGTTCAATAGAACAGCTTTATTCTAGCTTCCCATCCATTCAAGCTGCTGCAGAGCATATTAATGTGACATTTAAGAGCTTCTATTTTGAAAACGATGATCGTGTGCTTCGAATAGCATCTGAACCAAAAGCTACAGCAGCCACTTGGGATGTGGTAATTACGGTTGATGAGGTTGAAAGAAAACTTCGAGTCTAGATGGCAACAAGGCTGCTGGGAGTGATGGTGTTCCTACGCGTATTTACAAATATGTTGCCTCTGTTCTTGCTGGTCCCCTCGCCCATATTTTCAATTTATCGGTGCTGCATTGTCGTTTCCCAACGCCGTGGAAGTTAAGTCACATCATTCCAATTCCGAAAATATCACAACCGTCTGTCAGCGACCTCAGACCAATATCTTTCCTTCCCGTCCCATCAAAAATTCTTGAACACTTCGTTTTGAATTCTAGCCTGCGATCATTGCTTATCAAGCATTTTGGGAATCCTCAATTCGGCTCGAAACCTGGATCATCAACAACCTGCGCAATTATTCAGCTTCTTGATTTTGTGACGAAGACACTCGATAAAAAGGGAATTGCAGGAGTACAATTGCTTCTACACGATTATTCGAAGGCCTTCGATTCACTTAGACATCATTTTGTCATACAGCGACTTATAGATTTGAAGTCCCCTGCAAATTTCATAGCGTGGACAGCAGATTATCTTACGAATCGCCACCAAGCTACTCGTATCAAGGACGTAGTAAGTGGGTCAATCCCGGTAACGTCGGAAGTGCCTCAGGGCTCTATTCTCGGGCCCGTACTTTTTTGCCTTGTGGCATCAGATCTCCGTAAAGCTCATCAGTCCTCCTTCATTGTGAAATACATTTGCGACACTACTTTTGCGATCCCAGTTGAAATGTCGGGCGATTCGAATGTAATTTCTGAGCATAATAACATGGTTTCGTGGTCTGCCGATAAAGGACTGAGACTTAACATCCGAAAGAGCAAAACTATGTTTGTAACAAAATCATCTCTTGTAGCACCTGTTGCAATTCCAGGTATGATGGTCGTGAGTGAAGCTAGAATCCTTGGATTAACAATCAACGACCGCCTAAAGTGGGATACTCACATTGAAACTTCTGTGAGATCTGCTTCGAGGAAAATGTACGCTATGCGAGTATTGCGACCAATCTTGTCCGACAACGACCTCAAAACTGTCTATTTTGGTCTCATTAGATCTGTGCTGGAGTATGGTTCTCAAGCATTCGTTGTGCTTCCTACTCGTTTGCAGAAACGAGCACACAGATTAATTTGTCGAGTCAAATCTTCGAGTGAATGTACATGTGGCAATTTCAAATGCCTTCGAGATCGGCGTATTGAAGCTGCAGTCCGCCTATTCGAAAAAGCCATGCATGATTGTGACCACTCCCTGCATGACATCATCCCACAACGATCTCATCGAACTGGAAGACTAATTCAGCCAAGTTCTTGCACTAAGCGGAGTTTTTCAACGTTCATTCCCTTTGTTACTGCACACATCAATAACTGCTTTATAGATTAGAATTCTATCCTTTGATATTACCAAGCAATGTTAACTTTAACTTTCTTACTTATGCGAAAGCTGATGAACCTTTGTGATTTTCAATTGTCTGACAAATAAAAATTATTTCTTTCTTTCCTCCGCCCAGACGCCTGAGCAGAAATGTGATCAATTTCCACGATGGACCTACAATTGCTCTTACCTCCGAGGAACAGTCATTTAGCTGTTTCATAACTGAAGAAATGCTGAGGACATCATTCCGCTATACCAACAGAAGATTGAAGGCACTGGGAAAGAAGAAGTTTACTTTCAATGAACTGAAAGCAGGAATAGCTGTGATTATTCGTGCGGGTGTCGATCCTGACAATATGTCATCACTGTCCTCTCTTTACGTTCCATCAGACAGTAGACCTTTTTACCGCTGCAACATCTCTAAAAATCGTTTAAAAATTTTGCTCGCACATTTGACTTTTGATAACAAAATAAACAGGCGAGAGCGTCAAGAAATTGACGAACTAGCTGCCATCCGAGAGTTTTGGGATTTATTTGATCTCAACCTGCGTCGTTACTACATACCATCATCTTCAATAACAGTCGACGAACAATTATACGCATATCGTGGCTATTCCCCAGGCAGAACATACATGCCTCAAAAACCAGCAAAGTATGGCATCAAAGTCTTTTGGCTATGCGATGCCGAAAATGGCTACGCACTGAATGCGTTACCGTACTATGGAGCTGATGGGGCTAGGGCGACCGGTCTAGCGAAAACAATCGTCATGCAATTAACTGAACCGTATCATCAAAGTCATCGGAATGTTCATTTTGATCGCTATTTTACATTGTATGAATTATGCGTCGATCTTTTGAATAGCGGACTCACCATGACGGGGACAATTCAAGCTTCGCGGCGCGATGTTCCGCATGCTATGAAAAATGCAAAAGACATACCCGTGCATGAAACGAGAAACTTTTGGAATCATGGCCACCGTGTCCTCTTGACATCATATGTTCCAAAGAAAAATAAAAATGTTTACCTAATGAGCAACTATCATACAACGAACCGGCCATCAGAAAGAGAAGATCGAAAACCAGAAGTTATTTTGGACTATAACACTGGTAAAGGTGGTGTTGATGTCATGGACTCAAGAGTGGAGGATTTCACATGTCGCCGAAAGACAAGGCGGTATCCTCTGCTTCATTTCTTCGACATGCTCGACGTCGCATTGCTGAATTCCTTCTTGATCATGGAGAAGAATGGGTACGACAAACCTCGCTCCTTTTTCATAAAACAGGTTGCCTTGCAACTTGCTAATGACAACATCATGACTCGCTATAACACTGCAGCGATCTATCGTCAATCCAAGGCTGCATTTTCATCGATGGGATATCCCGCCAGAATACCTTCAACAACCACCAATGACAACAAACCGAAAAAGTGCCAGGTTCCTCGTTGTGGAAAATCAACTCGTAAGCGCTGCGCTAATTGCGCATTGGTTGTATGATCCCCGCATCACATTGAAAAGATTTTATTAGCTGTGCATCCTCACCGTAAATTCATACCTTGGAGTAGTGGACGATTTATATTATGATTTTCGAAATTTTCAGTTGTTGCTGTTATTGTTTTTATAAATAGATAGATAGATGCATGCAGTTTCTTGTTTTTTTTCTAATATCAAAATCGGATTTTAGACATGTATCATTGATTATAGCCTACTAATCGATAAATACAACTAAAACAGTTAATTATGAATGGGATCATAATCGATGCATAGCACATAAATTATATTAGTAATATTGCCCTCTATTTGATTTAAATTAATTAGCTGATTTAAACTAATTAGTACACACAGCTTAGTTCAGGATATCTCGAATAATAACATCCAGTATTTCCAATGGGGTCATCTATAAGGTCATCACGATGTCAATGGGGATACATTATGGTGTTGATAATTATCTTTGAATATTATCTGGCCAATTGTCTTATGGGATCGACACTAAATTCTAAACAGTTGATTAAAAATGCAATATTCTACACATGTAGAGAGGTGGGCTGAATATGATGGTTGAATTTGCCGGTCCGATGAGGGTTAAGGGAAAGACTTGTAAAAAGACAGGAAAGACTTAAGGGGGTGATTGTGAAGAGTCAATTAGAGTCATTCAATGAGGTGATATAATCATATAGCGGCTTGCTTCGTGTCCTCGATGGGTTGAGGTGTGAATGGATAAGTAGAAGTTGAATATACAGAGTGTCCCAAAAGAAACATAACCGCAAGATTAAAGGAAAATTTAAGATCAAAAACGACTATTCCAGTAGCTAGCAATAAAATAACTAATGTTCAAAGTGTCCACTTCAGGTTGAACAGAATAACGATATGTCAAATCATGTCGAAAGGATTGGTTAACTTTATTGATTAGTCAGATATCAAGATTTCATTATTGCTCATGTCGCACTGATTCACTGTGTGTATGTCAGTGACAGCTATTCACTATCATAAAGTTCGTAACAATTAAGATCGTTGCATCAAAATTACAATGCAGCAAAGAACGGTAGACCTACACGAACGTATTTTCATTATCAAGTGGTATTATGCAACCAGCAGCTACAAAAGGATAGAAGAAAAATGGGCAGAGAACTTTGATACTCCAACACCAAGTAAATCGACTATGTTTAATTTAATTCGCAAATTTGAAGAAACGGGAAGTGTAGCAGATGCCCCAAGAGAAGGTCGCCCAAAGACAGCTTCTTCACCTGAAAATAAAGATCTAGTAGCCACAGCTTCCGTCAATTCATCCAAAAAGTCCGTCCGCCAAGCATCCGTAGAATTAGACATATCCCGAAGTTCTCTCCACCGCATCGTGCGTGATATCGGTCTAACACCATATCGACCTCGTCTTCTTCATGCATTAAACGAGGATGATCACGACAAGCGAATGCAATTTTGTGAAAATTTCATTCAATTTTGTGAGGATTCACCAGAATTTCCACACAGCATTCTATGGAGCGACGAAGCATGTTTTAAACTTAACGGACATGTTAACAGACACAACTGTGTTTATTGGGATAGTGAAAATCATCACCGTATAATTGAAAGAGAAGTCAGTCTCCCTGGAGTCACAGTTTGGGGTGCAATCTGCAGTACTGGATTAGTCGGCCCTTTCTTTTTTGAAGGAAATGTTAACAGTGACCGTTACCTTAACATGCTGAAGACTCAAATGTTTCCAATTGTGTCCGAGTTCCCCAATTTCCGTGATCTCCACTTCCAGCAAGATGGCGCACCAGCACATTACGCAAAAGATGTTCGAATTTGGTTGGACAAATCATTTCCAGGACGTTGGATTGGACGGCAGGGGCCATTGAATGGCCTGCCAGATCCCCTGACCTTACGCCTCCAGATTTCTATTTATGGGGAATCTAAAGAATGCTGTTTACATGAGTAAACCAAGAACAATAAATGAGCTGAAACAAGTCATACAGTACGAATGGACTAACATTTCAACAGAAACTTGTCGGAAAGTATGTCGAGTGTTGTACAACGATATCGGGAATGAATTAAAGTTCAAGGTGGACACTTTGAACATTTATGAATATATTGTTTGCTTCTGGAATAGTCGTTTTGATCTTAACTTTTATTTTCATTATGCGGTTCGGTTTCTTTTGGGACACTCTGTATATATATATATTTTTTTTGTGAAAATGGCTCAATCAAGATAAATAAATGTATTTTCACAAATTTTCGTGATTGCAACTGCAATACGTCATCAGGTAATGAGGTAATAGAAGGATTACATGTAATCTATCTTTATCAAAATTCGATGAACTGTTTTTCAAAAAAATAGTTATTCAATTTGAAATGAAATCTGGGAATTGTGATGTACCGTCAGTAGCATAAATAAATAGTGTCACTTTACTAGATACGAAACAATAACTGACATTGAATTTACAATATCGATAATTTATTAAGAAACAACAAAGTGAGTGATGCTGAAGTAGTTTAGAACAAGTTCGTGATGCAATAAATCCATCGTCATCGTTATACATTATTATTTTGCGGTTCATCTATTCAGTTGTTTGCAAAGAAAACGCATTTTCCAGCCTCTACTCCGAGATTCCTCCGTAATATTTCATACGTCAATCACATTGTACTAAATTGACATTCGAGAGCTGCGTTGCTGCATGAGTACAGAGTAATATTTGGCAATACCAAATGGTTCCGTCTCAAAGCCTATTATCACCGACTTCCTCTACCAAGTTCAGGGTGAACGTTGCCTCCGAAAACTCGAAGGAGATGCCGTCGACACGCATCGGGTAAGTGGTACATGGGCAGCAGACTCAGCACCAGTGATAAAATTCCTAGCAAATTTCGTCTGCTCGGCGATCATCATCAATTTTGTCTATGCAGATTCGCAGGAAGTAAGCCTAGCCTATCGGTGACTGAACATTACCATTGTTGCTCGTTTTTGCTGCAGTCATAATCATGTAAATATGTCGCCGATTGAGATATGCTGTCGTCTTCAGGCCGTTCTCAATGCTGCCGCCAGACTCATTTATGGATGCAACCGCTACTCATCGGTTTCGCCTTTGCTCAGAGAACTTATGTGGCTACCGACACATGCAAGAATCCAGCAACGTATAGCGGCCATCGTTCACTCCTGTCTCAGTAGAGCTGCTCCCGACTACCTGCTCAGTGAGCTCCATCTCGTTTCACAAACTAAGGAGCGATCCCGCTTGCGATCTGCACGAGGGCCTTTCCTCCTGACGTCTTCCGTGCGTCGTCCTACACTCGTTGGACGATCCTTCACAGCAACTGCACCTCGAGTCTGGAACTCTTTGCCGGTTGATATCACCAAAGAATCATCACCGAACGCTTTTAAGACTCTTCTGAAGTCGTATTTTTTGTCAAATTCTTAATTAAATGTAGAGTACGCGAGGCTGCCCAAATTCATTTCACAAATGAAAAGTCGATGTGTCACGACCGGTTTCAGTCTATTTCAGACCATCTTCAGGTGTATGTACAGAAATGGAAAAATCGACTTATATACTAAAATGATTAAAACTAAAGGAGAAGTGATCAGTAAAATTTCGTCGGTCACAGAAATTGCGAAGGTCACAGAAAGACCCTCAGCTTGTATGACGAATCGTGTTCATTCAATGTTCTGTCAGTGCTATGGCAAATAGTTCTGTCAATGGCACATTGTTCAGTGCCATAGCACTGACAGAACATTGAATGAACACGATTCGTCATACAAGCTGAGGGTCTTTCTGTGACCTTCGCAATTTCTGTGACCGACGAAATTTTACTGATCACTTCTCCTTTAGTTTTAATCATTTTAGTATATAAGTCGATTTTTCCATGTCTGTACATACACCTGAAGATGGTCTGAAATAGACTGAAACCGGTCGTGACACATCGACTTTTCATTTGTGAAATAAATGTAAAGTGTCCTAGAAGTCTCTGTGATATAACGAAACTCTAATAAAGATCATGAATGAATGAATGAATGAATATGTTTGCAATTGACGGCGGTATCAGATTTGGTAACTAAGAAGAGTAATCGACTGAACATCCGCGTGCGGGTCGATTTGACATTGAAGCTCACTTCTTAATTAGTTACCTGAAAAATCCATTTGAAATTATGTGTTGTTACTATCTTTGACTTCTTTTTTAAGCTCGAATAGAGACCTTCTAGTTTAGAGGGAGGAATTAAACGCATTTTCAACTTCAAGCGGAGAAGATTTCCACTCAGTCCTAACTTACCCCTCTCAAGAATGAAGAAAACGTGTTGGATCCATCTCAAGCAACTTTTCTTCATGATAAGTTGCGATGTTTTAAAGCACTGGCCATTCAAGAATTTATAAGAAATGAAGGAATCGATTTTTACACACCTCACAATAGCCAGGTTGTTCTCGACTTCCATCCAAGCGAGATGTAAATCAAAGACAGAGGGGAAGCATGATTGCATTGAATGATAACAGGGATGCCGGCGGCGCTGACATCTAGAACTGAGTGAAATCGAGAAAGATAAGAAACCTTTTTGAAAAACTACTTTCTAGCTTTCCTGATAGCCTGGCTGCAGTTACAACTACAGGAGGCGGAGACACAAATTTCTGGAGACTATTACGTTTGAGTACTTCATCCTATCATTCCTCTCCGTAGGAATATCTTCCAGCTGCAGGAATTTTTTTTTCGTTTTTAACTTTATTACCTCATTTACAGACAAAGAGACAATTGAAACTACAAATAAGACAAAGTTCTTCAGCAAAATTCAAGCCCTTTTCAATGTCATTGGATGTTGGTACCGAGAGGGCGTGAATTCTGCTGAAATATTTTTGTCTTATTTGTAGTTTCAATTGCTTCTTTGCCTGCAGATGAAGTGATAAAGTATAAAATGAAAAGTATATTTTGGATTAGTGATGCCTCATGGCACGAAATTAAAGAAATTTCGTTTTTTACTGCTGTAGGAAAGACATAAATTATTTTAAAAGAAATATTGAGCTCGGTACATTGATTGCTATTAGCCTTCTGACCTTTCTCGCTGCATACCAAGCGCTTCACTACATGGACCTGGTATGCTTGTTGCCCAATACTGCGCGTGTATGGTATGTATAACAGCTCTACAGTACAAATTGACTAACTTTTTTGGTTACTTGCTCAACTGTTTTGGATCTTCAGACCTTTTATGATTTCTAATCCAGGACAAATGAAGAGTATGAATTCATAGCATATTCATGGTCATAGCTGGAGGCATTTGGATTGGCTACAAGTTACTGGTAAGTACAATGGTACAATCAAGACATAAGACTTTGTACATGTTAGTTTCTCATCACTCGTTCAATTATTTTGAACAATCGCAAGAGTCAATAAAAGGTGCTTCCAGGCACTGAGAGAAACTATATTCAGATATAAATCTCACTACTTCATGTGCCAGTGATGAAGCTGTCAAATGCCACAATCATCAAATTCCTATGCAGCTGTATTAGCTCACTCGCTCTTCTGTTTTCAACTTTCGGATCATCCAAGATCTGTAGCGGAACATGTTCACCTTTCCGAATTCTCCATGCAGCTACTGTGATGATTAATGTAATGAATGTTCCTCAATCCTAACAAGGGTAATCAAAAGTCTTCGATTCGCTAGAGAAATGGGAACATTGGCTTACCCTTGTGAATGACGGAGAACATTCAGACTACTTCCTCCTTCCAAAAGAAATGACATTTTTACACACCGTGCCTCCAAATTCACCCAAGGACTCCAAAGCTTAGCTACTGCAGGACCTTCATTCCCTTTGAAGCGGCGTCCTCTTCGAGTCAGACCTACACGACTCATACAGGCACTCTCTCCAGTCCACTTGTCCATGAAAAGCACTCGCCAACGACCACTGTTGTAACTGGGATCAATATTCCAATCACAAAAGTCGGACGATGAGAAATCGCATCGAATATTGGATAGATAGTTGCCTAGTGGATGAGCAATTGGTTGAGTGACAGTTGTATCGCAAAACTGATATTAAGATGGCTCGTTGCTGCGGCTGGTTAATTAATATACAAACAGGCATATACTCACTATGTAAATCACGAAGTTCAGGGACCTCATTGAAATTTACATCATTTTAGATTTATAAAGTCCATTATCGACTACTAATACCAATTAAATAAACGTATTGTCAAACGAAACAAAAAAGCTTTAAAACTACTATTTATGCCGTATTTTAGAACATGGTTTAAGCCATTATTCATAATAATCTTGAAGCGATAGATTCAATTAATTAAACCAGCCTCGTTAAAAATAAATCCTATGACCCGCTAGTTTAAGTGAATACTACCACCAACAAAGAAAAAAATCAGGCCAACGAGTTATGTATATAGCAGAATAATGCATAAATATTCTCAGATCTAGTTAGTTGTTCAGTCAGAAATGAAATCTCACACTGCCACTGTTGCAGTGGTACTGTGGTAGAATGTTTGCTCTGCGTCCGAGAGACCTCAGTTCAAAGCTGACTTATAAATTGTAATTCTGTTTAACACTCAGAACAAAAGAATGAAAGTGGGATAAATAAGGCGCGACCACATGGAAAAAGGGTGCTCGTCTACTGTGCAAAGCATAAACGAGGCTATCCAGTTTATAATTTGCAATTAAGTTAGCTATTACAGGCAGCTTTCCTTAGAAATTAATACACTATTTATTTGATTAATTTGTATGAGTCTAACACAATCATTCGACGATGAAAAGCTACAAATGTTTCGGCATGTCGAATATTGCAAATCATACGGTATAAGTTGAGACAACAAGCACGGTCTCATAAGGAAAAAAGGCATATTTTAATGATGGTCACTTGGCTTACCCTTCGGAATGACGGAGAATATTCAATTTACTTTCACCTTCCAATAACAACTTCATCTTCACACATCGTGCCTCTATGTTCACCCAAGGACTATAGAGTTTTGCTACAGCAGGACCTTCACTACCTCTCAATCGACGACCACGCTGAGACAGACCTACACGACTCATACAGGCGCTTTCTCCTGTCCATTGATCAATGTAAAGAACTCGCCACTGTGCCAGTCTAGCAGTCGGATCATCTTTCCATGAGCAGAAATTAGAGCCAGCGAAGTCACATTTCAAGTTTGGAGAAAACGAACCTGCGATTGCAATCAATAAATAACCTGATATCAGTAATGATATCATAAATAACCTGATTACAATCAATAACCTGATTGTAATCAATAAATTAACAGCATCGGAAATCGAAACAACAAGGCTCGTAGCTTTGATGATTTCTTCATGATTAGGTGACTGAAGCAGATCAATTTTCTGTTTCAGCTTCTCTATGCAATTTCTGTTTAAGAAAATTTCCGGCTTCTCTAGTCTCCTTTGCAACACTGGAGATGACTACTATTACCGTTAAACGCTCTTATAGGCATGAATAAAACAACTCAAAAGCCGTGCTATTATAGGTCTTTACAAACTCAACGTCGAACTTGCACAAAAATCAGACATTGCTCTACGAAATGCCTTGAAAATGAAAACAAACTATAAAACCAATTGTCAATTAACTGCATGTCTTGCCAACAACAAGAAAATGTTATTTAAGAACTAATGTCTTATTGTTATGCATGTTTTATACATTCCCTAACCGCCTCTTCGAGGGTAGAAATAGTATTCTTGATGACTATTCTTATGACAAGCATTTAAGCCCATTAAAGAATTTTTCTTTTTCCGATGGGAGTTACCAAATACCTACTCTGACTTTACAGTGCTACTATGCAAAAACATCGAAGTGTTTTTAACGAGTTACTTTATCGCAATTTGGTGTCTATCGAGATTCTTCTTCAATGATTGCCACAATAGACACCGAGATTGAATAATTTCCACATTTCTTATTGACAGTAAGGACTTCATTCATGCCCAATACTGATATTTCATCCAAATCTCAATTGTTTCAATTCCATTCTTCAAAGAATTTTTCTCCTTCTTTTATTGGTTCTTCATCTATTAGAACTTTTCACGAAATGCTGTTTTAGTTGGCAGCGTCACGCAGGATTATTAGTGAGAATGGTGAAATGACAATTCAAGATTAGATCAGTGGACTCATAACACAGTGGTCGTACACTCTATCTACAGTTCAGTCCAGATAGCTATTCGTGAAAATTATGCAAAATTTATGTTAAGGATAGAAGGTCTTGAATTAGCCTATGATTCCGGCTTGACTACCGGGTGCAAAATCACCAAATCCAGTTTCATGTCCAGGAAATACTACTTAGAAGTCCATGTCTATGGGATGGATGACTAGCCCTCCAAGTGTACACTATAAACAAGTTCCCCGTCCACAAATTAACAGTGAGATGTATATGGTTAAATTCACTAAAGAAAGCATTTCAAAAACAGCACTTATATAAATGTCATTATCAATATTAGCAGAAATTCTGAGAGATGTTCAGGAGCAGCTTTCATCAACAAAATTCCTTTTCAATATTGATAGCAGTTTTATCGCTTACCCTTCGGAATGACGGAGAATATTCAATTTACTTTCACCTTCCAATAACAACTTCATCTTCACACATCGTGCCTCTATGTTCACCCAAGGACTATAGAGTTTTGCTACAGCAGGACCTTCACTACCTCTCAATCGACGACCACGCTGAGACAGACCTACACGACTCATACAGGCGCTTTCTCCTGTCCATTGATCAATGTAAAGAACTCGCCACTGTGCCAGTCTAGCAGTCGGATCATATATCCAAGAGCAGAATTTTGAACCAGCAAAGTCACATTTCAAATTGGAAGAAAACGTACCTGTGGGTATGATGGTGACATCACATTGACAAGCATTATCTAAGGCTACAAATGAATAATTATGTGTTAATATCAACAGAATGTGTTATAGCAAGACTCGCTGCTCTGACAAACGTCTTCATGATTAGGATTCGGTAAAAAATCAACAATGTTGAACAAGAGAAGTTCACAAAGATAAGTGATTAGGGCCTATGCTATACTTCATCCAATTCGAATTTTTCAATTAAAGGACACATCTAATGAGTATGTTCACATGAGCACGTGTGAACTTTTATATTATGCAAGCAATTGAAGCAAACTGCATGTAGGCTTAAACAAGGAAAGCGGTTATGGTGATGATGTCGACCATGTGGAACATCCAAGAATGGTGTGGGAGTTAACTTATGGTAGAAAGCGGAGACTGTAATATATCATTAAAGTTAAAACTGTGTGTGAAAAGTGCGTGCGTCAAGCATATAGCCAATACATCATCATCAGACATGCATGCATGGGCCTGACCAGCAGATGATGAGTTCTTGTTGCTCAAACAAAGCTGACAAAACAGAAGATTGGAAGAATAACTGAGACGGGCTATACAACTTCGATCTCGCAAGTTATAAGTAGGACACGGATTTTCATGCGCTAAAAAAACATTTGAATCTCCGCAATGGAACGCATTTGAGGATCGCAGCCGATGCCTGGGATCATTCCATCGGGTAGATATCTTCTACAGTTATTCAAAACCCATGTTAAAGTCTTAGTATTTCTCTACATGTCGCTCTATGCGACCCTGTAGCTATCCCAATTGGGTTTTTCAAATGCACAGCTTGATCTTAAATAACGCCCCATCCGCTTGCTCCGCACGTTTCAGTAATTGCATAAAAATGTTACGCTCGTAGCAAAGCTCGTCCACATACTCTTGTCACAATTTATCCTGACTGCGTGGGAAATTTAAAAATAGAGCTGTGAACCCTGCGATGTGAATCAATCCGGCTTAGACTCATAAATGACCACCTCATTCCAACATTCATGCGATTGAGAATAATACCAACAGTTTCTTGTTCGACGGATTCGCAATTGGTTCAATATGGATAACTTGTTGAAGGAGCTATTTATCCCTCGAGAATTATGCAACTAAGTTCTGGGTTTCACGAGAAAAACATTATGATCCATTGAAAGCACATGACGATTCATAGGTGAATTGAAGGAAAGACCGAACGTCGTCGAAAAGTTGGATGTAGAAACCGGTGATGCTGCGAACATGAAAAAGTGAGATTTGAGAAGAGCAGAAGAAAAAAAAACAGGTCTGTTGATCGAGTACTCGCTTCACGACAAGATTAGTTTTCTTAGCAAAATATGATAATTAAAAATGCCTTGCTGTTGATGTGATTATGTCATGTATTGCCCAAATTTTCGCCTACCCAGACCGTTTTAGGGGCAAAAAGGAGGTAATTTTACAAACACTTGAAATTTGAAGAATCTGTAACATATGCTAGATATAAATTTGTGCATAGATATAGATCAAATGTTAATTTACAAAGCATAGATAAAGATGTATGCAGAAGACGATTCATGCACAGGAAGTTAATGTCGTAGAACTATTGAAAAAAATTTATTTCACGATTAGGAATTGCAGATATTGTTCATTGTCTTCACGTGAATTGATAGTTAGTTGGCATTTTTTGATCAAAAGTGCTTCACTGCGGCGAATATTGCTGTTGCCGCTTTCAAGAGTCAGTGCGTCAACTTGTACATTCCTGCTTTGACACTATTGTAAATGTATAACAGATGATGTTGCTTGTGTCGCGTGTTATTTTATTATGATATGCAAAATTCTTATCGTACTGCAGACATAGAATTGTTCACATTGAGACATGTTATTTTGTAAATCATCTTTTTTTTGAAGAAAATTTCTTTGATTTGAATTGGAAATGGCAAGCTGACATCTAGTTTCGAATTTAGTTTGGTCATTAAATGCGTTTCTCAGAGCATGTGACTTTTCAGCTAGACTAATGCAATGTGATGTAATCTGTTGTAATGTGATCACCTTTGATGCTTTCCACAGGTCAAAATGCGTCGGGTTTCTACTACTTGTACCCACCACAAAATAAATTATTTGTCGCAACCAAGAAAGAGATCACTTTCCCTTGGAACTGAAAGTGACTGTCAAGAACCTGCGGCACTGCCACAGTAACTATATCTGTACATGAATTTACATCCAACAAATATCATAGATTTCAAATTTCAAGTACCAATAAAAGTGGTTCCTTTTCACCCCTGAAGTGGCCCGAGAAGGCCAAAATTTGGGTATTGCACGCCATAATTGCAACAATGCTCTTTTTTTAAAAAAATGTCATGTAACAACATACTGTTCAGGAGGAACTATAAAATGAGTAAAATGTGAAAAAACCCACTTGACGGTTTTAACAGATAAACATAAATTCCTGACTGAATAAGCATGCATTTCAGAGATTCTCTTTAGGAATGATTCTAGTCCCCAACAGTGACAGAAGATTTCAGTTTGAACGTGTTCTGACCCAATATTTGCTCTCGCTTTGAACTTCCATTTCATTGAATTTGTGTAATTATCCTACATTTGATGTCTTTTTGCTGATGTTCGTTGTTCATCTGAATAAATATTTACTCTGATGACTAGACGCTATTGCATTATTTGGAGGAAATTCGATAAATGTCTCAATGAATGTCTTAGAAGGAATGATTAAATATCATCTAAACTTTAGAACGAAGCCGGAATGAGCAAGTATGTTCGTAAAATGATACTCTATTATTTCATTTATTCCTATGATTACTGTTATTTGAATTGACATTGATGGTAACAGAATTCCATTGGCTTACCCTTCAGAATGACGGAGAATGCTCAATTTACTTTCTCCTTCCAATAAAAACGCCATTTTCACACATCGAGCTGCTAAATTAACCCAAGGACTCCAAAGCTTCGCCACTGCAGGCCCTTTACTACCTCTCAATCGACGTCCACGACCTACACGACTCATACAAGCGCTTTCTTCTGTCCACTTGTCAATGAAAAGGACTCGCCATTGAGCCAGTCTGACATTTGGATCATCATTCCATGAGCAGAAATTGGAATCAGCAAAGTCACATTTCAAATCAGATAAAAACGAGCCTGCAGCACATATGGTTGCAATTTTCAAATCAATCATTTCGATAAATGAAATCCAAGGCTCGCTGCTCTGATGTTCCTCAAAATGACTTCCGTGTATTTGATATGAATATGTAAGATGGAAATGCGCGATGTGTGGACCAAGCAATTTACCAACTAGTTAATGGACCACGCTTTCATCTAAAGGATACATTGAAGAATGAATATTTTTCTGTCTATTCATTTCTGCCAAGTGATCTGAGGCAGACATTTTCCACAAAATGCTTCATTAAGATAAGTGGCTCTTACAGATATGTGACATAATTTATCTTTTAAACATGAATACTGTAATTCCTCTTATATAACCACCCTTCTAATATAATCAACGCCTTTAACAATATTAGTGTCTCTAATATAAACAATACCTCTATTATAAACAACCCTTCTTTATTTGAGAAACAAAAACAAATAAGGAGTTGTTAGGCAAGTGATTGCCGAAGGGTGCCCCGGTTACGTTCAGGTCTTTCAAGAAACCTCTAAAAGACCGAATTCAGCTGCGTTATCTTTGCTGGGTGGCGTCTGGCAACCACACGTAGCTAAATGAAACTCGAGGGTTCCATCGAAGGAGAAACTATTTTAGTGGTTTGTTGAGGCTTGGGAACATATCCCTCGAGATCTGATTATCAGGTCCATGAAGGCCTGTGGAGTAACCAACGCATGAGATGGCTCAAACGACCATCTGATACATTGCTTTAAGGAAAATGAACCCACAGGATTATTAGGCATGTTTTCACGAACAAGATAATCAGGACTCTTTGGAAAACAGAATCACCGATGACGGCGAAGAGGTCATCATGGAAGCTCATAAATTTGAAATGGATCTGATAAAGCTTATTCCGATCTGAGAGCAATTCTAATACATTACTTGTGAGTTATTAGCAAAATACAAAAGGCTAGCATTAGAACACATACCGTGATAGAAATAGAATAAAGTGGATTGTTCCATCGGTCTCTATTGTAAGCAACAAGATCGAAAAATAGGTCGAACTTTACAAAAATGGAGGTGCTTATATTACAGGAGACATGGTATTTGAAGGTTAAGAAATTATTCCTCAGCTTGTACGTTAATAACAATGAAGTCCTGTCAACTCTGGCACTAATGAAAACTAGAAAAATCAACAAACATTATAAGCAATAAGAAAATGATTGTATTAAATGGATCAGCAATTATTTCGTGACAATTGCTTGCAACGTGCTTGCTGAATCTATGTCACCATTTTTCAGAAAAATGAAAGAACGATGATCTTTATTGTCATTTACAAGATAAGTCATTCCTTACTTTGTGCGATTTTCGGGTTCACAAACTTTGACTACATATCAAAACTATGAACCAGCCACTCAAGATGAACGCTATCCACAATTTCCAATTCGCCTAACATTGATTAGTAATGTTGATTAAATGACAGATCTCAAGACTCACTAGAGCCCATTGATCTTTCAGTTCCTAATTTTTGTGCTTTCTAAAGTGATTCAATTCCTCTCAAGAAGATCCATCTATCGAAAAATGTGGTTTCAGTCAAGCCAATGCGATCCAATAAACTTTACTATTTAGGATCTGCACATAATTCATTTCTACGATATTGTATGTGATTAAAGCGAAGATCTGGTAGCTCCAACAGTAATGAAAAGTGAGGATGGTATGCTTCTTTGTAGTGAAAGAGCTGTCAGTGGTCTTTGGTACACGTACATGAGTCGACTATTGAACACAGGAACTCGGTTGTACAATGATGATGGTGCATCTCCAGTAGCGGGTCCCCCCTGTCAATTGTCTAGGGAAGAGATAGCTGATGCTGTCATGAAAAGTCGCAAAGGAAAAGCATCGGGTCCTTCTGGTATCGTGGCTGAGATGGTAGAGGCTTCAGGTCCGACAGGTATTGACTGGATACTTGACCTATTCAACGCAATATTGACAGACAACGTGGTGCCTACTGATTGGCAGGTGAGCATATTAGTCCCGATCTACAAAGGCAAAGGTGATCCAATGATGTGTGGCTCGTATAGGGCAATAAAGCTCCTGGACAGCGTTATGAAGATCTTCGAGCGTGTGCTGGAGAGGAGGATACGTGATGCCGTTCGAATTAACGAGATGCAATTCGGCTTCAGTCCAGGCAAAGGGACAACAGACGCAATTTTTATTGTTCGACAGCTACAAGAGCAACACCTTCAAAGGAAGAAAGATCTCCACATGGCCTTCATCGACCTGGAAAAGGCTTTTGACAGGTTCCCCGATCGGTAGTGCAATGGGCTCTGAGGCGTGCAGGAGTGGAAGAGTGGTTAGTGAACGCTGTGATGGTGCTCTTCGAGAATTCCCAATCGATTGTCAGGTGGGGATTGTCTTCCAGCGATCGGTTCGAGGTCACTGAGGGGGTCCATCAAGGTTCCGTGCTCAGTCCGCTGCTTTTTGCAATTACCCTGGATGTTGTGACTGAGAATGTAAGGGAAGGCTTACCTTGGGAAGTTCTGTACGCTGACGATCTCCTCCTCATTGCGGAAACGAGTGAGCAACTGTCTGCCAAGATTGCTGTATGGAAAGATGCCCTTGCCGAGAGAGGTTTAGTCGTCAATATTGAGATGTCCAAAGTCATGCGTTGCAGCTCCGAATTCAACGCTTCCGTAATGCCTCCGGCGTATCCCTGCACAACCTGCCAGCATGGTGTCGGTGCCAACTTGTGCACTTCCTGCAATGGTTGGACGCATAAGCGGTGCAGTGGTGTAACTGGCAGTCTGAGAGCCTTGACGAATTACGTGTGTGGCCGTTGTCGTGGCAGCGTGGTGCAGCCCACTAATGACTCGGTCAGCGCTCACTTGGAGGTTGACGGTGACCGGTTGCAAGCAGTTAAGAATTTTTGTTACCTTGGGGACATGCTGGACGAAGGCGGGGGTGCTGTCGCTGCAGTACAGACTCGGATTCGATGTGGTTGGAGCAAGTTCAGAGAACTCTCACGCTTTTTGACAACCAAAGCACCAAATTTAAGAACAAAGGCAAAGATTTACGAAGCATGTGTCAGAAATTGCATGTTGTACGGCAGCGAAACGTGGGCCATGACGAAGGAATCTGTAAGGCGGCTTGAAGTCAACGACATGAGAATGGCGCGTTGGATGTGTGGTGTCTCTCCTCAGGATCGGATCTCAAATGAGGAAGTGAGAAGAAGGCTCGGGATAGAGGAAATTGGCGACGTCTTAAGGAGAAGGCGTCTGCGTTGGTTCGGGCATGTCACCAGAATGAATGACAGCTGTTGGACCAGGCGAGTGCAATCCATTGACGTGGCAGGGCAAAGACCAGCCGGCCGACCCAAGAAGTCATGGAGAAACAGTGTCGACGAAGATCTGCGACTACTCGGACTGGTACCCAACGATGCCCTCGATCGGGAGAAGTGGCGAGGAGCCATAAGGAGAAATCGTCGGATTCAATCAAGTTGGAGCAATCGACGCTAAATGGATTGAGTGAGTGAGTGAGTGTATGTGATTAAATCAAAATACCTTTCTTCGGAATTTGATTTACCTTAAAGTGAAATTCGCAGATTTTCGACACGTATTTTACACTATAGTTACCAAGAGTCCAGCAAGTTGTAATTCTCTATGTGCATGGTCTAGAAAAGCTTCATCACCGTGCTCAGCACCATCACTTGTGGGGAACACTGTCAATGCGAAAAATTCGGGAAATCGAATATTTCAAGTAAAAAATGTCGATGTACGTCAACATCACGCCTTCAAAATCTCTCGCATTATCTGTGTTTAACTACTGTTACTCTGTTTACTGACTACACTGCGTTTCCTTGCGATTAACAATAATACAGGGACTTGAATATTTACAGTAATGTATAACAAAAAGTATTTTTCCTGTCCTTCCCGTGTCAAAGTTTTAAGATTTTTTATCATCATCGTTGGAAATTGACTTATTTACAGGCTTGTTGGTGTCCTATTAGCAAGCCTGCGTATTCAGAATTGAACCAGAGAAGAGTAGTGCATACTCATATGGAGATTTCTGCTAAGATATCGAAGTATCCAGACGATGTGCATGTGATGTTGTCTTGGCAAATCATCCTTATTGGTTTCGTCATTTTCTCCTTTGTAGTGCGGTAGTTCTAATGTTCATACATCTAGTTTTCTGTGTATTCTTGTAAAAGAATAATGATGTTGAAGTAATATTTGTATTTTCCCCAGCAAGTCAGAGGTTAATTAAAATCGATCATAGTGACCTTGGAAGAAAAATGAGATGATGATTTTTACCAGGGATGCAAAATTTAACATCCGACCGGAACTGGATTTCTCAAAAAATCCGACCAGATTCGAAAACTGAGGCTACATGCTGAATATTGCAGCTTAACTTTGTTAAGAATTGGTAGCAACAGATTATCTATCCAACTGATGAGATCGATGACTCTCTGTATGACATGAATGGCAATAAACTTGACCCAATAGATCAACAAACAATTCATGTAACACCTGTTAAGTGCACCTCGTCTTCAAGGCTATCTGCTAGTTCAAAGGACGTCAGAAATTAATGGCATTCGGTCTGAACATCGGACTGTGGTCATAAGATGAAATCTAGCAGTTGAATGTTACTGCTGCTAACGTTAATATGCTCAAGAGAAGGTAAAATAGCGTTACCACACGTACACAGAACAACCCCAAACATGATAAAAATCCGGTGTAGCCACGAATGTTTCCGCACGCATGGGACTGTTGAAGGCTTCTACGCCTATTCCATACATGATTTAACGACAATCAATGTGCAATTTCGTTGTACGAAGTTGGGGTCTTCAATTGACTAAGAAGATTGTCCTTCTCTAGTGGTCACAGATGAATTCTGAGGAGGAAAATGGGTATTTTTGAAGCTTGAGTAAAACAAATTCATCGGGCCCTTACACTGTTACCCGAAGATAATCGGAAGCTGTGTAACACTTGAAATCGCTAAGACTTGGGAACTACATTTGACGCTGAGCCATACACATATGTTGGACTGTCAATCATGGAAATCGTGTTATCTATCTTATCATATTATCGCAATACTTGATCACTGATTAACAATTATTGATTTGAATCTTGACTAATTGATATCAATCTACAAAACCTAATAAACCTAATAACCTACGTAACTGTCACCTTTATTTCCCTATGTTTAATTTCCTTGGGTTTCATGTCTGTATTTGCGTACTTTCAAGTGCCGGAAATCAAATTCCAACACCACTGAAAATGAGTCGCGTATAAGGGTGACAAGCTGATCCATACACATTCCTATTACATTCGGTTGTCTTAACACAGACGCGATTCGAATGATCACCAGACTCAATATTTGATTACAAAGTTTCGAGGTCACCTCATTTATTCCTGAAAATGCACCGTTTAAGAATACACAGTCTTCATTATATTGGTTATCTAACAGGAAAGTTTTCATTAGTCGATTTGATCAACGGCATGAGGAAACCTCTTTCGAGCATAAGAAAGTACACGCACCCATCCAGATGACGCAAAAAACTGATTCTTGCCGTATTGCTGTCTTGTAGCAAGTATTTGAATTGGAGGCATGAAGACTTCATAGACTTCACCCATGGACTCCATAATTTTGCTGCGGCTCCATTTCCACGCAGACAAAGTGCAGTATTTCCAGAAGAGAGTAACCGAGGCAACCATCGGAAAGCCCCACGATCCCGGTTATCTCTAGCCCATTCACAGAGTGGAGAGAGTTCGAATGAGCAGTCCAAAGCAGACAAACTGCGTGACGCTACAGAAGAAGTCATTGTCAGAAGTCGGTACAACTAAAAGGCCACGTCACTGACAGACACCAACTTTTCCCCTAGACTAGTTCCTAGTTTCGACAAAGTCCTGATTTTTTTATCAACCTTAAATTTATTATCTAGCTGTGAAAAAGACGTTTTTGATTCAAGTATTTAAAGTCTGAAAGCAAAACAGAAAATTTCAAGAAGCAGTAGATATTGCCTAGATTACAATGAGATTTATAGCAGAACCGTCATGCCATCACTTCAAGAATCGCTCAGAAAGCACATTTCTAATTCACGTGAGATGCCTATGTCTGCAGTATTTTCAGTAACTAACTTTTAGACATTTTGAATACATTTTATGTTTGCTGATGATCTAAGAACTTTATATAAACATAGCTCCGATAGTTCTGCCCCATCATTTGTAGTTTATCATTGATGTTGCATTTACTTTAAGAGTGTCAAACCGCGGTCGGCTCCTCCACAACTCATTCATCATACTATTAGACGCATCATGGTAAAATAGTGGTGCCGGAATTGTGCTCGTGTTACGGAACAGTGGCCAATGATGCTCTAGATGTCCGTGATTCAGGGCATTCCAGAGATGTCCATGATTCAGGGCATTCTAAATGTGATTCCGGGTGTTCTAGATATCCATGACTCAGGGTATTCTAGATGTTCATGATTCAGAGCATTTCAGAAATGTCTATGATTCAGGGCATTCCAGAGATGTCCATGATTCCGGGTGTTCTAGATGTCCATGATTCAGGGCATTCCAGAGATGTCCATGATTCAGGGCATTCTAAATGTGATTCCGGGTGTTCTAGATATCCATGACTCAGGGTATTCTAGATGTTCATGATTCAGAGCATTTCAGAAATGTCTATGATTCAGGGCATTCCAGAGATGTCCATGATTCCGGGTGTTCTAGATGTCCATGATTCAGGGCATTCCAGAGATGTCCATGATTCAGGGCATTCTAGATGTGATTCCGGGTGTTCTAGATATCCATGACTCAGGGTATTCTAGATGTTCATGATTCAGAGCATTTCAGAAATGTCTATGATTCAGGGCATTCCAGAGATGTCCATGATTCCGGGTGTTCTAGATGTCCATGATTCAGGGCATTCCAGAGATGTCCATGATTCAGGGCATTCCAGAGATGTCCATGATTCAGGGCATTCCAGAGATGTCCATGATTCAGGATATTCTAGATGTCCATGATTCAGGATATTCTAGATGTCCACGATTAAGGGTATTCCTGAGATGTCCATGATTCAGGGCATTCCAGAGATGTCCATGATTCCGGGTGTTCTAGATGTCCATGATTCAGGGCATTCCAGTGATGTCCATGATTCAGGGTATTCTAGATGTCTATGATTCAGGGCATTCTAGATGTCCATGATTAAGGGTATTCCTGAGATGTCCATGATATAGGGCATTCTAGATGTCCATGATTCAGGGCATTCCAGAGACGTCCATGATTCCGGGTGTTCTAGATGTCCATGATTCAGGGTATTCTACATGTCCATGACTCAGGGTAAGTGAAATATATCGATTAATTTTTTTTTTGACAATTGAACCCTCACCCATCAGAATGTCGCAGGATGGAAAGACGACTATCTTGATTTAATTGATAACTGAATGACATACAGCGGAGCTTTCTATCTTTATCAATCCACGGACTCCATAGTTTGGCAATAGGTCGTCCACGGTTATGCCAACGAAAAGGACGGATGCACATTATACCGTCGGAGATGGGACGTCCATCGACTTGCATCCACCGTAATCTTCTATCTTGATGATCTGGGTACCACTGACATGATGAAGCCAAGTCAAAATCACAATCCAAACTTTCTACCATCACTGCAAAGTGACATCGATTTAATGCATGATCTAACTGAAATTATTCATTTGAACTGCAAGAACTAAGACGGCTGACGGCCATTCCATCAAGCTAGGATACGATTTCCCAGACGATAATTTTTCGTTTAACACAAATTAGCACAAAGTGCACGCACGAAGAAGACAATGAAAAACGTCATTCACCACCATGATGTTCAACAGAATAGATCACATTATTGAAAAGTACCTCGATGGTGATTTAGAAATATGTGATGAGTGCTGTTGATGCATGAGTCTCGGCACGTCGCAACTCAGCACGACGGCAACAATTTTGTGTTCTCTGTCGGTGTGTAATGAAATTTCAATTCTGCTTTTCACATTCTGATTTCTAAAAGAAACTTTTCCCGAACCATCACCCTTCCGGTACCGCTACTTCTTGAAGGCCTTGACTTGATTAGATTGCTCACTTTTATTTAAAAAAGCAAATAGATACCAGGTTATCATCGAGCTGTATTTCATTATTTTGAGATTTTGTTATATAAAATGCACTAATTATGTGAAATTAGCTCATGAATGGATGCAAATGCTTTGACTGAACCAAAATGGCCTTTAAGCAGACATTTCAAGTATAAGTTATCACTTACACAATTATCAATTTCAGAAGAAAGAATGGAGGGTGCAAGTAAACCGATGTCAATATGCTGGAGGGGAAGAGATGCACAGATGTCCGAAGACCACCATTTCATGAGACATAAAGACAGTAAGATAAATCTCAATGAGTTCAGGAAAATCCTACCAACTGATTGATTAAACACCCAACTTAATGCTAATAAATCAAATTAAGTCAATGATAATTCTTCGAGGAGCTCACTCGTAGCTGCGGACGTCTCAACCATCAATAAAACTTTAATTTTGCCTCAGATGAAAAATGTAAACTTTTTATTCAGCGGTATTGGGAATGCGTTTTCTGTACGTCTTCAAAGAGCTATCCAATAAATCCTGCTTTCTCCCTGACTTGCGCATTTTTCCAACGACCACGAACGATAAGTTGTATCTGAACAGATAATCTCGTCGACGAAACTCTGCTATGACTTGCTTCGCATTTGGACCAATTTATACAACCCAATGTATAGAAACCGAACCCTCATACCATGAATATTAACGGCTATAAGCATAGCCGATGCTCTAAGGAAGTCTAGTGACTGTAACAGCAGCACCGATCTCACTTTTGGGAGTCCGAGCGCACTTCGGTCATTTTCATATCAGGAACTTGCAATAAAAGTGATGAATTAATTATCAAAATAAAGCCTTGCTGCTGAAATGCAAGTGTATATAAATTTTCGCCGGTATGACGGCCTGTTCACGGAAAAAGGATAATACAAAAATTTTCAAAAGACAAAGATAGATCAAAATATCAATTTTTGGAACTGACAGTTTTCATCTCTACTATTCAGAGTTAAGGCCTTAAGGGTAGTCATTTAGTTGTAGGAATTAAGTGAGGCATTCTTTTCTGCCTTGCTCGTCAGAACATCGTTGTTATTGAATGAGTACTTTTTCGCAGATTTTTGGAAGTATTGGTACTTATCCATTTTGAACTGTGATAATACAATTTAGGAGGGCGAAGTGAGTTTTCATCAGCAGGATGCTCAATTGTAAATTTGATGTTAGTATGGATAGAATTCGCTGCTTGTAAGATACTCAAGGATTCTTATTTACTGGTAGCTAGAATACAGAATCTGTATGGCATCTGATGTCATCTACGCATCATGTATACAAAAGTAAAGGATGTGGTCACAAAACTCGATTTGTTCCTATCCATGAACAATATTGCCAGAACGCCAGGCACGCTGGCACCCACCGGAAGTCGTGGCTTTTGACGGTAAGTTACATCATTGAACGTAAAATACATGATCTCAAAGATAGTACGAGTAATAAGTCAAAATTTAGATGAACTTACATTTCAGCAGGAAGGCTTTCTTTTGATAATTACTTTCATCAATAAAAATGCTGCTTTAAGTTTAGACATGGTGAATCAATTATGCTTCAAGATGAAAACAACTCGCATCAATTATAGAGTGATTTTTCCATAATCATAAAGAATAAAAGGATGTTCTGTTGGACAGGGCCGATGCCATCTTTATAGCTTGGAGAGAGAAAGTACCACGGCATAAACGAAAGGAGTCAAAATTTCATCGATGCTTGTCACGTTTACCTTTGATGCTCACTCAAACATGTATAAAACTGCAATCAGAGTAGTAAATAAACAGTTCAAAACTTCATATTAGCCATATCGCGAATAAGTGAACAAGGGGCGTTTGATATTTTTGAATTTCAGATGATAAATCTCAATCAATGACAGAAGTTGAGAATACATATCTCTCACCCATCTCGATGAGCTAGCAAGCTAACTTGGGCACCAACGTCTACTTTTACTGCGAATTTTAAGCAACACGGTTTTGCCAGAGATTGAAGGATCCATGGGCCCCACAACCGAGCAACAAACTTGTGTCCCATACTTGATGTCCGCGTGCGCATACAAATTATTCCATCACCAACTCGCTTGTTCCCGTGCGTTTCCACAATCCAACGAGCTCTTCGATCTTTAGGATCACGAAGCCATTCACATGTGGAAGCACCATTGAAATCGCAATCTAGAGAATCTCCACTGACTGAAATTATACATTTCTGCCTGGTATCCCATTTACACCATTGTTAAAAACATGCTTCTTTGACGACAAAATTAACTCGTACTATGATCAAAAATGTGCTGAAAATTTTAGATGATTCACTTAGATTCGATTATACAGGAAATCAATGCAATGAGTGATTGATACCTCATTTATCCTATATATTCCTGCTTACACATGACAGACTCAACGTACTCAAACAGCAATCAGCGAAATTCGAAATAATTACAAATCTAAGTGTGAAGGAATTTTGATGTCCGTTAGTTTTGCGTTCGAACTTAAATCATGATTATATAGCATAGAAAAACAAAAGTTTTCTGTTAGATGTTTTCATTACCATGTGACTACAATCACATTCATTTGCAAGTTTGAGATAAAACGTGGTCAGCGGTTTACTATTTGACCAATGCTTTGTGGCACAGACATTTCTAAGAGCAGTTTTTTATGTCATGTAGCTGATGTAATAGATATGCGACGCTATCATTTTCAGTGATACTTAAAGAAAGATGTGTTTGGAACGACTCAGAATTCAATGTGCACTACAAATTCGTTAAAACAGTACACATAAAATATTCCTGGCAAAATATCATATCTAACTAATAATCTAATACCCCGGTTATAGCGAACACGACTATAACGTACAACTGGATATAACGGACAGAAATTTCACTCCCATGAAAAAATAACACACAAATCTGTTTCAGCTGATCTCAGTTCCTGCCAGTTGTAGATATTCCCAGAAATATTTCGATGTGTAAGTGTTGAGAGTATTTGCAATCTATGAAATTCGCGCACTGAAAATTCTGAAATGATCGAAAGAGTCGTCATATTACTGTAATAATTCAGAGCAAACTTTTATCACAGAGTTCAAGCATGTCACGCAAGCGTCAATCCCTCACTTTCGAAATCAAAAAAATCAATCTGCGACCAAATAGAAGGAAAGTCCAAGACTCAGACGGAATGGACCCGAGATTATGGTTTATCACGAACAGCAATATATGCGATATGATCACGTGAAAAATGCAAAACCAACTGCTTTTGTACATGACAAGACGAAGAGAATGCGAAAGGGAACTACGAAGATATTGAGGAGACGTCGATTATATGGCTTGCTCAAGAAAAGATCAATGCAGAGCACCTGTAGCAGGACCGCTGCTCAAAGAGAATGCCAACCAATTCCTCGAGTAACTTGGTGAAACTGAATGTATGGCTGGTTGGACAGATTTAAAGCCTGACATGTGATACCTTTAGCATCGTGGAGAAGCTAGCGATGCTGCACAAGCTGTCATAGATGACTGGCAAAAAAATCGCCTGTGATTCTGGATGACTGTGAGCCATGTGATATATTTTACGCAGATGAGACTGCCCTATTCTATCAATTACATCCAAGTGAAACATTCACTTACAAGGGTGATTTATGTCATGAAGGGAAAAGTGGCAAGCAACTTTTGACTGTCATGGTTGGCACAAACATGGATGGATCTGATAAAAAACTCTCTATTTTCGCAATAGGAAAGTCAGCCGTAGACAATGATGTAGGCCTACATAATCTACCACTTAAAAAGCAAACTCTTATGACTACCTTCGTCAAACCAATCTGAATGCAGTATAGGCTACATGCAAAGCAAGTAGGTAAATTATAACGCCAGCAATTTATATTTGCAATTTTGAATGCAAGTGAGTTGTAATTGACTTTTGCATTCAATCAACATGCATTTTCTAATCATAATTATCTAGTCATAATACCATATAACTTGTTTCATTCAGAAAATATGAAAAGTGATGATGAAAAAGTAGTCCTAGATTGGTTTCAGATGGAAAAATGCCTTACCCTTGATATAACGTACATCGGATATAACAGACATTTTTTTCATTGCCAAGAGTGTACGTTATAACGGGATTATACTGCAGCAGTATTGTAAATGGGTGATAATGTAGCTCGCCGCGGGTTAACACCCTTTGTAATTTTAGAAAATATACATAATAAAATTCAGCGAAAATGAGCATGTAGTAGGCTTGAATTAGAGGTACCTCTATTCTTCCCCCCCCGCACATTCTTGTTGTTGAAATCCTCGAGTGTTGTATCGTCAGTAATCTTCTCTTGCTCCTAAGTGCAGTCTCACTACCGTTGCAAAAGCGCTGTGTGTAAAATTCCTCTGGTTTGTTGCAAATTCACAGCACTTTCTTCACCGTTCACTATAGCTGCAGTGTAGACAACAATCCCACGAAGTTCATGATCACAGCACAGCTGCTGTACCTTGTATTCTAACTGAGTATCCAAGGCACCAGTCCCTCATCCCAGGAGTCAAGTAAGACTTGTCAGTGGTGTTGTGCTGTCACACAGTGACAGATCAAGTCTACCGTATTCTAAATCCAATGTGACTAAGTTTGACGAAATTCGATGAATTTGGAAACATTGGAAAATGTGGGGGGGGGGAAAGATTGGAAGTAGCGAATTAAAAAATAATGTAATTGCTAAGTTCACCCTAAAACATCAGTGAAACGCTTCATATTTGAAAATTCGAAAACATCGAGGAAAAGCAAAGAATGCAGCTAACTCCAAACTCGAGCCGTATGAACCAAAGTAAGCATCAGGGAGACATCGAACTTGACATGACACCATTTAGTAGTAGGCTCATGAATAATTGGGAAGGAAAAAAGAGTGGTTCCTGAGCTTCGTCCGCGGAATTGCATTACTAGGAATGACCGTGAGACTCCTTGGAACGCTTGACGGAGTGAAAACCACTTCCAAGCAATTTTGTGAAGAGTAGTTTGCCATCTTTTCATTGACGTTCCTATTTCGCTACCCTCGTGAATTGTTTTAAGAGGGCAAATGCCTTCTCGGGTGATCTCAATATTGACGACTGGTCAACAGCAACAATGCACTGTGCAACTCAGCTTACTTGATGAAAGCAGAATACCTCATGACTATCACTCATGGATAGATTAATGCAAGACATCGCATATATTCATCAAATTGAAAGCAATTCTCGATCTGCATTTGTTTGCACTATCTTTGACAAAGTGATTTTGCAGCTGATGCAGTCACAAAATACATGGAAACACACCACGGTTCAGTTGAAATTCTATGAAATTCAGCAAAAAGAGCTGGTTCTGTATTGCTATAACACAAATGACGTTATAAAGTTAGACCAATAATAGCTGGTTGCGGCAGTTGTGAAAATCAAGCGCTGAAGATTTGATTAAGTGCACTAATCAATTGTCAAATCTGAGCGAAAGTGAACGGGCCGTGCAAATTGATAAATGATGCAATATGAAGATTTTTTTCGGATTGCGGATCCTATCACATTTTGCACCCGCTTATGTACGCATCAACACAAAAGAATGATAAATAGGACAGACGAATAGGACCTAGTTTCAGTAACAACAGACCCTGAAAACATCATCGAGACGGGCATAGTATCAAAATTTAATCCAAGCTAAATGATCTTGTGATTCTTTGGAAAGGTCTGCAATCGTGGCTATTTTACTTTTATATATATATATTAATAAAGGATACAAGAACTCAATTCAGACGACACTCAAAATCGCTACGTTTAATGCAAGAACTCTGTTAGCCTCTTGGAGACTACACGAACTGATCGAACTATCGGTTGAACAGTCTGTGTCAGTGGTTGCTGTTCAAGAGCACAGACGAACAACTGCGGCTGATATTAACATTGTTAGTGACCGTAGATGGATGTTTAAAGGCGCTCCGGCAGATCATGGTGTCGGAGGAATCGGTTTTCTCCTGTCCCCAGCTGCCGCGGACGCCATGTTGGACGTCCGTTTCATCACGAACAACATCGGACTGCTCTCCATTGCTTTATCGCAACAGAAACGTAGACTCCATATATTTTCGGTGCATGCCCCTACCTCTCCTAACACATTGCTTAATCCTCAAGAGACCGAAGACTTCTATGACTGTCTTAACACCGAAATCTTAAATCTTCCTCGCCGAGATCATCTCCTTCTTTGTGGTGATTTCAATGCTCCGCTCTCAGTGGACCACATACGCGTCAAAAACAACTGCGGCGTCGAGAATGCTAATTCACAATACCTTTCGTCTCTTGTTGCATCTAATGACCTTATTCCCGTAAACGCCTTCCTGTGGCAAAAGGCCAACAAACTTGTCACATTCAGAGGTCCAAATAAACGGAAAACCCGTCTAGACTGGATTTTTACTCCCAACCGCTACAAAAATTCTGTTTTGAAAATGAATAATATTCAACCATCTGTGATAAACTCCGATCATACCTTCCTAATTGCGGAAATGAACTTGCGATGGACTCGTACCATGAAGAAACTACCTGCATTTCCTCTCTGGTCTGCCCTGGAGGAAAATGAACGCCGGCAAAACTTCGTTTGTAAATATCTCGAGACAAGACGAGTATCTAACACTGATCTAAATTTGACTGAATCTGTGAACATCGCTGCGAACCATGCCCTGCCAATCCAACGTCCTAACAAACCAATCTCTTTTGACTGATGACTGTGAAATCTCCAGATCTCGTTCTTTGGTGCAAAGCGCCTGTGATCGTTACGGATTTGAGAGCCTGGAGGCGCGTGCAGCACGGGAACACCTTGAGTATGTGATGAAATCAAAAATGGAATTATATGCTGAACACTGTATAAAAGAAATACAGCAGCATACTGTTAACTGTCGCCACAGCGCCGCATGGAGAGTTATAAATCGTCTCACCGGAAGGAAAATGATAGTAAATTCAATCATCTCCGCAGCATCTATTGAAGAACGGAAACCCTCTATTCGAAACCATTATCAGTCTATCTTGAACGTCGACTCATCGACTAATGCCGAGCTTATTCCTCTTGAACAAGAGCTCGTAATTCGAAGTGATGAATTCAATCTTACTCCCATCTCTGTGTCAGAATTTAAAGCTGCCACTAGAACAATGCGAGCAGATGCGACTCCCGGACCTGATGGCATTCCTAATCGAGTGTTACAGCTAGATGAGCTACACGAGGACTTGACTAGCATTCTCAACGGATCTAGTGTTCTTGGCGGCGCGGAAAACGAGATCCTTCACACAGAATGGCGTCACTCAAGTATTATCTCCATTCCTAAGAAAGGATCCTCATCGTCCTTAGACAATCAAAGAGGGATCGCAATGATGTGTACCATGGCGAAAACTCTTAATAAGATCATTTTGAACCACATCTTTCCCATCGTAAATCCACATCTACTGCATGTTCAGAGCGGATTTCGTCCTGGGCGCTCTACGACTGAGCAAATTGTGTCTCTCAGAAGTATTGTTGACACCTGCAAGACTCATAAATCTTCTGTGTCAATCATATACGTCGACTTTAAAAAGGCTTTTGACTCGATTTGTCGTGATCAAATGTTCGTCATCTTGAAAATGTACAACGTGCCAGATATTCTGTGTAATGCTATTAATCAATTATACACCAACACCACCGCTACCGTCATCACCAGCCACGGGCCAACAATGACTTTCAAAACATCAGGAGTCCTACAGGGTGACACATTATCTCCCTTCCTTTTTGTTGTCGTCATGGACTACATACTCCGTAACTCTCTGTCGGATGAGGACGGATACGAATTATCTCGGAGACAGGGATCTAGACAACCGCGCGAACAGCTCTCAGCCTTGGCATATGCAGACGACGTTGCACTTCTTTGTAACTCGCCGGAGACTGCTCAACGTGTATTGAACCGCATGCATGAAGTTGCGAATCCGCTTGGCATGCACATCAACGCCAGCAAGACGAAAGTGATGTATATCGGGACTGAACAGACACCAGTTCTCCATCTACCGACTGGTGAACGAGTTGAAGTAGTGAATGACTTTAAATACTTAGGCGTGAAGGTTTTAAATCCCAAGCATCTCGTAAAAGAAAGAGTCGACTTAGCTTGGACGGCAGCAAACCAATTACGAACGATTCTCGACTCTAATATTCCCGACAACACGAAAATAAAGCTTTTTCGATCAGTGGTTGAGTCTGTGCTCATGTATGGGCTAGAGGCTATACCACTCACAAAGACTTTACAGAATCGTTTAGATGCAAGCCATCGTCAACTACAGCGTTTTGTCTTAGGGATTCATTACCCCACAAGAATATCAAACATCAATCTTTATGAACGAACACTCTTGCCGCCTCTGAATAGAACTATACGAAAACAACGTCTACGCCTGATCGGTCATGCCATGAGAAACAACTGTTTGACTCCTCTGAAAGCAGTGTTAGTGCATCGAACTTCCGAACGCCTTCGACATGGGCACGGAAGAACGATGACTCTGCTGAAAGACATCGATGATGATATCAGTGAGCTCGGCTTGAGAATTGTTGATATCTCTTCCATTCCTACACATGACTTTAACGAATTACTGAAAACATTGTGATTTGTATCCTCACATTTTATGCTGATAGAATGTTAAAATATATATATGCATATATACTTTAATATAAGAATCAACGAAAAGTTTTATAAAGCCTGGACTATCGTTTCAGTTCCACCCAGAAGAGGAATTTTATTAGCCATTAGTCCCTGTTCTCACAGTGATGATAATTATTTGCACAGATTATATTTTTATCATCAGTCCTGGGAGCAAGCGGAAAATGCTATAGCACAACGTGCATTAATTAATTCTGTGGATTCTCATTGCATATCCAAAATCATGGAGAAAACACTGAATCAACTTCTGAAATGGCAAGTTCTTACCGTAGAGAATGCTTGAGAAGACTTAAGGAAGTGTGAGTACTGCTGATTCTATATTTGAATTTCAAGCACTGTAGCTTTTGGTTTGCAGTAACTGGTGAGCTCCATAACCGACCAGCCTGCTCCGTGTGACCTCGAAGACAGCAGGCAGAATTCTTGCGGCCAAAAGTGTCTGAGTCAAACGTCATTACCATCCATACACTTTTCCAACTGCGTTGATCATTCGACCACTGACATGTTTCATGCTCAAAATCACAATCTAAAGAGCGCCACGCTGCCAAACAAGACAATAGATCTTTACGGAATTTCTCTTACAAGACGGAGTATGCCAAAGCTCGAAGTGACGACAAAAGACATTTTGAAATTTTGAAAATACTTTTAGTGTGAAATCTGTTTGAGAAATCCTATTGAAGATGTCGAATGACTGATGACTATTTGCAATTTCGATAAGTGGGACCACTTTCAAGAAGAGAAGACTGTCGCGTTCACTTACTCCACTAACCATATACGATACTGCTCAACGACTAATTACATACATACCCGTTAACTCCAAAACCTCTATTATCTACTTTATCATGATTAACCTGAAGTTGCATTTATTATCCATTACAAATTTCCTGATTCCTCACTCCTCAGTAACTTAGAATGGATCTGAAGTTTCAGCGATTTAAATTTTCTTCAAGTGCAATGTCAATTTTGTTGAAAACTGTAACTTTAAACATGCTGATTATCGCATGGCGAAAATGATTTTCTGATTCGATGATTAAATTAGAGCCACATCTTTAAACAATTGAATTGTCTTAATGATTGAACAATTGAATGTATCTTAGAGGCGTCAAAGATCGTGATGAATGAGAATAGATTATTCTAGTGTAAGTGCTTTCTATCACGTGAAAAATCAAGGCACTGAACAAGAAAACAGATATTCCCTGTAATCTGATATTACATTCATGTGATCTTCGGTGCGATTTGGGATAATTCAGATCTTTTCAAGCATTGAATAGGAGACTGTTTGCCGCACGGCACAGTTGATGCAACTGGAACCATAAGATTGCAGCACATGTACTCCCCGAGAAATTGACTGACCGGTGGGAAGGCTAGAAACAAAAAACACTGCAGTGCAGGATTACGTCCACAATGCCTTAAGCAAGTCATCAGGACTATGGAGGAGAATATAGGCTAATGCAAATTTATAATCAATTACAAGAGGAAGATGCACTATCAACAGATATTGACTATGAACATTGTTCAACGGCTGAAGCAACAAGGCTGAAAACATCGTACACTATACTCAACGCAAGAAAGAGCGGTGTTTTCGCAACTGAATCAGTTCAACATTCATTAATAAAGATCCGAATCAAAATTTAGACATTGAAATTCGTGAATTCGTGTTTTCTTGATGAAAATAGAAAACCTTCATCTATCATCTGTGCATCATTGAATTAGCCGATCACCTCATTAGCATTTCATTTGATAATTTAAGTGACGTCATCTGAAGAACTCAAAGCACCATAATTAGCCAAGATTGAATTAGTGTCCTTTGATAGTACATCTAAGAGCTTTAGGGCCAATCTAAACCAATACATTTACCAGAATTTTACGACCCTTGTCAACACGTGAGATTCGCGTGCCAGTTCAAAATCCCTTATCTAAGATCACTTACAGTCAACAAAACTAGCACATCAAAAGACAAATCTCGACCTTAACATTATTACAGTCAAAATATCGATCTTACCCATCATTATGCTTCAGAACCGTTAATTTGGCTATCGAATTGCTCATCATAACGCTGTCGATTCGGTAACTAATTCGAAGGCAGCGAATACGACCTTCGGTTAAGGGTGGACTCCAGAGACGACCTGGCTTCTGTCCACCACCGAACAAACACAAAGCATGATTATTCTTAGATGATTTTCCAGGCATTTTCACAGGTGTCCACCGTCGGCGCCACGTAATGGGATCATTTGACCATCCACAAAGATCGGCAGATTCTTCGAAATCACACGCCAAATCAGCCCAAAATGCTGGATAGAGTGACATCAATCTGTCAACTATGTGTTATTTAACGCAATATGCTTCATAACAAGGCCAGCTACTGTGGGCAAAGACAAACATCAAACTCGCTAAAAAATCTTCATCTGCGAATGCTTTTCATTATTTTTCAGTTCAAAAATCTTGTGAATGCAATGGAATGTAATCTTTCAAAACTTCATGGAGAGTATAAAATCTAATGAAGAGACTTTGAAGAAAAGTAAGTGAAGATGCAGAGATAAACCGAAGTAGATTCATTTTAGACTTAGTAACGAATGGAAATTAAATGCTGGATGTAAATCACCTTCAAATACAATGATAATTCGCAGTAGATATTCAAAGACTATTTATCAACATTTCACGGACTTGTGTGAGCAGAATTTTAATCACGTGGCAGCTATTTTTCTACGAAAAACTAGCATTAGTTGTGAATATTCTAAACAAAACTCGAAACATTCTTTCGATCGCAATATGATTGACACAATCTGCAAGGATTTCATGACGAATGTCTTCCAAGGAAATTTAAATAATTACCCTTGCTGTCGTTTCAGGATAGCTAGACGAGAGCCCTGGCCCACCAATCGGTAATTAAATGAAACACACTGCTTCGAAGCCTTGGAAGTGATCATCGGAGACCACAAACGACTAGTAGCGACAGGTGATCCTTTTTGCCCGTGAACACAGACCAGAAAGTTGGAGACGCCTCCTTTTCTACTTTTCTCCTGTTCCCAAATCCAACGAGATCGCCAATTGTTAGGATCGTTAAACCATCCGCACATGTTTGTTGTAAACGTACAAGTATGTGAAACAATGCCTGCAGGATCAAAATTTTAGTATTTGACTATTTCTGACAAATGCAACTGGCCATGTTGCTGACGGATGCATAATTTATTTTGGTGATTAACAATAAATTAAATGAGAAAATCGGAATGTCAAATTACAGATAATATTAGAACAAAATAAAAATAATAAAATAATTTTAATGCTTCGAATAACCGGAATAACCTTTTAAAATCTTACTGAATACATCTCTAGCAGTAGTATGAAAAATTCGAAAGATTTCGCCCAAGAATGTATCAGCTGAAACTTTCTGCGGTTTCTTTCAGAAGTGGATCGTATCCATCAGAAATCAGAGCACAGAAACTCTGCTACTGTCTTTGCACGCATTCTTACACTAGCATCTAAGTATCTGCAGCTAAGAATTGTTAATCTAAGCTAGTTATCAAATTTGATGCTTTTTCAACCAAAGGTCGTCTCACCCATCGTGTCTTCGGAGAAGGGATAAACGAACATCGGGACCTCCTATCTGACGATAAGTAAATACCAAACAAGCTGTAGAGGCACTTTCAATGACTGGACTCCATAGACGAGACGTGTGAAATGATTTCGATGATTTTCCAAAAGTTTTCGAATAGCTCGTACACAGATGGAAATCATTACGTTCCCGACGGGAATGAATCAATCGCCAAGGTGTTCTCCAACTGTTCAGATCATTAATCCAACCGCAATTTCCCTCCGAAAATGTGCAGGTGTGAGAAGCAGTGAGGACATTTCCTAAGAATCAAGAAAGTGTTTATGGATGTCAGTTGAATGATAGCATATGCAAACGTCAAAAGAACAAAGCTCGTCAATAAAATCCATTCTTTGCTGATTTAGGATCAAAGATCAACTGTTGTAATGATCTAATTACGCTTAGAAATGTAATCGACACATAAGCATTTTTAAAAACTAAGCATAGACATTAGAAGATTTCAATATTGAAGAAGAACTGAAAATTAATATCAATTTCCATTTCTCTACGAAAATCAGATTGAGGCTCCTGACATCAGCCATCACACATTCGACCTTACCCATCCTCTCGCCGCATCAAGGACAGTGTCACGCCTTCGTTCGCCAACAACCTGTACACGAATTTCAAGCACCGTAAATTCCTCAGTCTGGGACTCCATAGTCGACCTGTTACAGACTTGTGATTTGAGGATTGTGATACAAAACAAATTGCAGTGTTGGAAGCTGCAAGATACTCGCCATCAACTTCCATTGTTATCCACTGACCTCGCCAATTATTGTAATCATTGTTCCATCCACATTTGTTCGTAGTGAATGTACACAGGGCAGATGAGCTATATGTGCTATCA
The DNA here is from genome assembly GCA_907163375.1 of Prostheceraeus crozeri. Taxonomy (NCBI): domain Eukaryota; kingdom Metazoa; phylum Platyhelminthes; order Polycladida; family Euryleptidae; genus Prostheceraeus; species Prostheceraeus crozeri. Next base: position 725,085 of record CAJQUW010001560.1, read on the forward strand.
GCACTATGTAGTCCTGAGAAACAAAGGCCAGGTATGAAATCTAATGTGAAGAAGCACTACAACAAGACTCGTTGATGGAAAATGATTAAGTTGAAGCATCTTAGCCTATTTCCACTACGTTCCTGAGTTAAGAGACTATGTTCAAAGGCTGCTTGCAGATTATGCTTTGTGACTAATCGGTTTGATGATGAGGATTTGTTCAACCAAAAGGATTTTACATCACTCAGACATATACTGGAAACCTCGAAATTGGCACAGGATGTGTGAAAAGATCAAGTGAGAGCAAAATCATGAGAAGTCTCAAAAAATTTCAATGAATATTAGCCACTAGGATTAATCATGATTGTCATGACATGAAGTCAGATGAGAAGCACTACTAAAAAAATAACGTTATATAATTTATATCTCCTTTACATGGGAGGTCAGCAGAATAATTCTCTTGTCTTGTCAATCATTAATACATACCTCCATTTTTTGCCAAAATCGCTACTGTAATTCTTCTTCTATATTATGCGGCCGCCTAAATGGATATAGGCTGCATATACTGGAAACCTTGAAGTCAGGTCTGGGAGCCAGACCGGTAACACTGCTTATAAAGATCGTGGGTAAGTCAGTAGAATAATTTTCTGAACTATCATCTTAGTCGTTGGAAAAAGTCATTTGCTGGTGTTGGAATCAACAAACTCTACAAGCCTTCCTTTGTGATGATCGAGTTTGAGTAACTCCACCAAGCTCAATGCATGAGAATCTTCATTGTTCTCATTATTCCTTACACGCGCTATTTCATGAATACTAGGGACACTTCGCTATTGATTACAATCAATTTCCCTATTCATTTACTATATATAGTTCACATCAGAGACACAAAGCCATCAATCTGCGAAAGATGTGCAAATCATTACCCTTGCTGTCGTTTCAGGATAGCTAGACGAGAGCCCTGGCCCACCAATCGGTAATTAAATGAAACACACTGCTTCGAAGCCTTGGAAGTGATCATCGGAGACCACAAACGACTGGCAGCAACAGGTGATCCCTTTTGCCCGTGAACACAGACCAGAAAGTTGGAGACGCCCCCTTTTCTGCTGCTCTCCTGCTCCCAGATCCAACGAGATCGCCAATTATTATGATCATTAGACCATCCGCACATGTTTGTCGTAAACGCACAAGTATGTGAAGTAATGCCTGAAGGACCAAAGTGGTTGAGATTCGTTCCAAGCTTGAAAAGGATTTCTTACATAAGCGACTAGACAAGTTGCTGACGGCTGACATTAATTGCACAATGGGTAGCATATCACTCTCTACATGTGCGTGGATAAGAAAAACTAATAATCTTGTTCTTAAAGAGTAAAATTCGAAAAATTTGAAATGACATTTATCGCCACATAAAAGATAAGATCGCTAGGAATTGAAGACACTGTACGGCATAGATTAATAAAATAGCAACAAACTGCAATGAAAATTATCTAAATTGTCACGTTGTCTCGCATTTGACACTTTTGATGAGGAAGTATATTTGATGCCCTTTCAACCTAAAGTCGTTTCACCCATCGTGTCTTCGGGGAAGGGATAAACGAACATTGGAACCTCCTATCTGACGATAAGTAAATACCAAACAAGCTGTAGAGGCACTTTCAATGACTGGACTCCATAGACGAGACGTGTGAGATGATTTCGATGATTTCCCAAAAGTTTTCGAATAGCTCGTACACAGATGGAAATCATTCCATTACCAAATGGAATGAACCAATCGCCAAGGTGTTCTCCAACTGTTCAGATCATTAACCCAACCGCAATTTCCCTCCGAAAATGTGCAGGTGTGAGAAGCACTGATGGCACTACCTACAGATGGATTGATGAAAGGCAGGATGCACAGTATTATTTTGTAGGCTATATAGTTTTGAACAAGGCTCATTGTGTTACTTGCATCATTTGGAAATCGTCAGCAAATGTTAGATATATGTTTGTGCTATTCTTGGTGCAGTTTCACCAGAAAAAGGTAGCTTACATTTGCGCCGCACATAACCGCGTTTATCGTAATGCTCAATGGTTTTGCATTACATATAGTCATCTAAACAAGGACATTTCAACTTCTTGCATGCAGACTTTAAAAGATGAACAGTGTCTACGAGTGAAAAACGGTAAATCGACTCCCCACCACTTGATTCTATTCCACTGACTCGACTGACATATTTTGGTAACACCTTTACCTAACTCAATAGTCTCATCATTAAAAATTAGATTCACTCGTTCTTACCACAGAGACTCCTTAATGGTGATTTAGCACAAAACTTCGTCGTCGGACAACAGAATTTATTGGAATATATGATCTGATTTCAAGATAGAAAGTTAGATAGTGTTCATAGAAATTTTCGTAACATCACATCTACTGCGCCTGATAACGTTAATTAATATTAACCTGTAAATTGCTGATCGCAAAGTGTATCAGAAAGCTACTACAACTAAATATTCCCATCGGAAAAAGAGAAAGAAATTCTTCTAAAATTCACAGCTTGAACCTTTATATCAGCTTAAATTTTAGGGGAGATGCAGGTGCTAACTCAGTGAAGTCTCCAAGAAGTCGCAGGACTCGATTTCGATGTCTCAGTATAGCATCTTCAGTTTGAATCTTAGTGGAGATGCAAGGTGAAATACCCTCAGAAGAAAAAAAAGGGCGGTCATTTAATGTCAACGATAAAAGCGAAGCCCGTTTTTCCGAGGGGCAATTGGAATCAACCACAGACCGGTAGTGTAATACCGGTATTAACAACTTGACACTAAGTCACTAGATGAATATGAAATGCATCAAGAATGCTGGTCGCAGGACATAAAGTCAACGATAAGTCTGGAAATGCAATGTTTCATTAAATTTCATCTAAATTTTTCATTAGGCAGCGTAGAGCAGGTCAATAAGCTTTATAAAATTACCCGGCAGTGCGCCTAAGTAGGCTCAACTTCATTGCTGAGTCACTTCGAGATGATTGGATTTTGTAAGCAAAACGTAGACACTTTGGAGCGCCGGAAGAAGAATCGAGATCTGGAGAACCTAAGCGGGCCACTTCACCTCTACGTCTTTGGACACCAGATCGCACACACATAGCCAGATTGTGTTGTTTCTGTCCTGACTTTGTCAATTCCATTCGCCAATGGATTCGCCAATTATTAAAGTCGTTTCGCCATCCACATGCACTTTCTTCGAAATTGCAAGTCCATCCTTCAGGAACAGCTAAGAACAAAAGCACTAGAATTGAATTGTAGAAGTCATCTCTCACGCAGAGAAACAAGGCTCACTACTTGTAAATCAATCGCTCTGTTGATGCATCAACGCAATTACGTGACCCTACACTGATTATTATCGAGAATCAGTCTTCCCCAGATTGTCGTATATTTAGCATCTAAACATGAAGCTCGGAACCATCCTCTCTCACTTCCAAATCCAACTGCGACAAACGAACAGTTTACTAGTCATCGTCAGAAATTATTCCAATCCAAAGATAGTAAAAAAATAAACGGAAATCCATCATTAATATCTGTACTTATGATCTCATTAATAAATTTCCAATTAGGCTCTGAATATCCATTTTACAAGTTAAAAACTGAATGATGATAATGCTTGAAATTTGTATGATAACCACTTGCGATACTAATATCAGATATTAAGTATTTGCCCACTATCTTCTCTATATCTTACTCTGTTTGAACTCTCCTGAGAAATCGATAACTTGACGAAGAACATGAAAGAAGTAACGATGGGTGATCATCCAGAAATGTTCTTATTCTAGAGCGATACTGGAAGTGGAAGCTTCCCAAGATTGCTTTGAACAATTGAATAAGTCCAATGGATTGACGGGATTCAGGTACGTCATCAGACAATCTCAATAACTGATTAAAATATTCTGATCCCTTCATTTATGAATTTAACCAAGTCGAACTATTTTAATCAAATCAGCCATTGACTATTTCAATGTGTAATTTCCTTGCAATGGAACCAATAATGATTAAGCTGGGCGAAAAAGTTTACTCACCCCTTATTACGGCGAAGCACATTGAATTTGACAGCACTGCCTCCCGATATCATACGATAAACAAAGCTTAAACAACGTACAGACTCAACTGTCTTTGCTACGAGAGCACTACGCAGTCGAATCGTAGCCCCAGCAACCCCACGGGATGTCGTTGCACAAACAGCTATGTTATTCACACGATTATTGGGTCCTGGCTGAACCATTTGCCGCCACTGACCATCCCAATTGTCGTCATTAATCCACTGACATAAGTCATTCCCATAATCAAATGAGCAATCCAGAGCCATGTTCTTTGCCGCCACTAAAGATGAAATAAAATACATTGAAATTACCAATCCAATGCAAGGCAATCCAAGGCTCGAACTGCTGCGGAAGCAAGGTAGTCGTGATCACTTTCTTGTACCTTAATGGACTATTTGGATGCCTACGCATCTTCATCGTCGAACATGAAGGCTATTTCTACAATTCCTTAGTCTCAAACATAAATATTGAACTAACATAATGTCTAATTCCCAACGGTAAGCTTGGTCAATAAAATGAAATGTAACCAACGTTAAACCATCTGCACTTCGAGTATTGCTCGACAAATTTGTCGAAACACCAATACGGATAAATTCTGCTTACCCTTTGTTTCGCCTTAGAATGTTAAATTTGATTCCTTCTTTCCCTGATAGAATTCGATATGCAAATCGTAGACAACGAACACGCTCAGACCGTTTGGAAATTAAACCACTACGAAGGCGAATGGTTGTGCTTCCATCGCTTTCACCTGTAGTTGATGCGCAAGCAGCAAAGCTGTTCACACGCTTATCCAATCCTGACTGAACCATTAATCGCCATTGACCATACCAATTATCGTCGTCATTATTCCATCGACAGAAATCATCATGACCGGTATCATCGAATGTACAATCCAAAACCGAATTTCTTGCTGATAATGTAAACATCAATATTGTAAGTAAACTGTATAAAAGAATGATAGAGAAGAACTAGGCTCGAAAGGACAGCAGATTAATTTGAAAGAGAAGAATGAGACCAACCTAAGACTTAAGAAAATCAAAGCAACAAGAAATTATCTAAATTGAAATAAATATTCGATTTAAAAGTTTATTATCATAAAATTGTATTTAATTAAATCTAACAAAAGTCAACCAATTTCAGGCAAAGGAAATCCATCCAACCTAAACCAAGTCCAGTGCATGCTCTAATTACACGTAGAAAAGAATACTAAAAAATAATTCTAGAAATGCAATTTCACAGTGAAAATCATGAATAAAATGAAATACTCATGGTGATAACTCTTTCTTGTAGCAGTCTGTTTCACTTTTGATCTCATGTTCAAAAGAGCATTGCTCTGTAAACGGTGAATATTTTCCATATAAACGAAGTGAGGTATTGTCTAATAACTGTGGTGCTACCATGGTGCTAGGTAGCAAGCTCAACAGAGTCAGAATCTGTTTCAGAATGATGAAAAATATTTGCATATAGATGAACCACATTTTATCACTGATTGACTTCTCTTGATATGCACAGCAATTTTGATATCTGAACCAAAATTTCCATCTATACACGCGTTTTTTCTACGCATTGAAATTTCAAAGGTCACTAGATTGTTGTCCTGAAACTTCCATACAACTCAGTTCAATTAAAAATGATGTTGATATCACCAGCAGATCCAGGAAATGAGACAATCTTGTCATGAAGCAAGCATAATCATAAATGTAGATCACAATCAGTATGACACACTTGTTGCATGATTCACTCTAACGCTGGGTGAAAATTGTCTGATCGCTGCTATGCAAATATAAGTGTTAAAATCAAGACAATCATGGGTATTTCATCTTGATCTAGGACAACTACAGTGAACCCAAAATTGAAAGAAAAATATCAAAAAATAGATAAATATAACGTATGACTTTCTTGATTGATCCAATAACGTCGTTCGCCAACAGCTGGTTCAAAAATGAAAAGCATCTTCACATTGACGCACTTATGAGCGGGCAGTTTTAGTCTGCATCGTTGTCACAACGATTGTTATGACTACACATAAATCATAAATATTGAAGACATATATTCGTAGACAGAAAAACGAGATAGAGTAAATGAAAAGTTCTTGAATATAACTGCTTCAGAAAAATCACAAAACTTTAGTCTTTGTTAGTTGAATCACTGATCAACGTCATCACACAAGTAGAAAGAAAATTAGTTGAACGCATGAAAGAAGTAAAGAACTTCGGGGGGGGGGAGTGAGATTGCAATTGTCGTACCTGATAAACCAGGGTTAACCGCATTCAAATGTGCCGCAGATAGTTTCTATTCTGAATGCCATCGACTCTGTCCACGATCCTGTCTAGCAATTTAAAAGCGTCTTTCTTAGAAAAGGATTAGGCTAAAAAGAAGACGAATATAGGAAAAAGGACGTCCGTCCAGAAAAGGACGACCGGCATCTCTGGAATAAGAGTTCAGGTTTAACGGATATCTACGAAAAGCCCTGGAGATGACACGGACGTTTGCAGACATTTATGCCATGCCATTATGACAAGTGAGAGATTTTGGTCGTGACTGGAAAATGGAAGAGCTGTTATGGAGCGTGGACGTCCGGAGAGCATTTGATACTGCAAACCGGGACGTGCGCTTGGAATCAACATAAATGTGGCAGTTCTTCAACACTTAGCATCTACGAGCTTCTTATCTACCAGCGTAACGATTTCTCGCATTGTCTTCGGAGTCCAATCAAAAGTATATCATCCACAAACTAAGTCAGCAAAATGCTTCATTGTTTTTGCGAACGGAAACCGAATAACCCCGCTCACACAGAAGTAGAAAGAGCACCCTATTCCTCTAATCGACATTATCAGCAAGAAGACGCACTTTTGCTAAGGGCATATGTTCATGCAAAGTGAGGGACTTAGCACATGACAAGTTTAGTCGACCAATAGTATCCTTGATATTTGAAGTTGGCTCACCCTTTGTTTCGCCTTAGAATGTTGAATTTGATTCCTTCTTTCCCTGATAGAATTCGATATGCAAATCGTAGACAGCGAACACGCTCAGACCGTTTGGAAATTAAACCACTAAGAAGGCGAATGGTTGTGCTTCCATCGCTTTCACCTGTAGTTGATGCGCAAGCAGCAAAGCTGTTCACACGCTTATCCATTCCTGACTGAACCATTAATCGCCATTGACCATACCAATTGGCATCACCATTTTTCCATCGGCAGAAATCATCATGACCGGTATCATCGAATGTACAATCCAAAACCGAATTTCTTGCTGATGATATAGAAATTGATACTATGAATCAACTGCATGAAAGAATGATCTAAGGAAAGGAACCAGGCTCGAAAGGACGGCAAATTGCTGCGATTACGACTTGATTGAAAAACTATAGAGGTTTCTATTTTGCGATGAACGCTTTTCCATTCAAAAGTGTTTTTGTAATATCTTAAACAAGACTCACCCTCGCTGATTCTTCAATAAACTAAGCCTTGATTGTGTAGACATGTAAGAAAATCTGACACAACGATTATCCTTGCCATTCAACGACGGACTCCTCAGACGAATAGTAGCTTTGCGACCAACTGCCGTTCTTGAAGTACACAGAACAAAATTGTTGGTATTCAATCGGCTTTTAGTTTTATGTTGAGCGCTAGATATATCGAACAAATGCCAATTTCCATCCCAATTGTTTTGATCGTTGACCCACAGACAATCATCATGGTCAAAGCGACAGTCAATAGACACCTTTAATGCTGTTGATGAAAATGATTGATGAGTGAAAATCAAATTTAGGCCAGGACTCGTTGCTGATAGGATTTCGCTTGTTATGATCCACACAGGGAAAATTCAAGGTCTCCTTTAAAGGCCGTACTGCAATGCTTTTGTGTCATTTTCATAATCTCTTGTGTGCTGTCCTTGCCTTTGTACATTGCTTATATATGGTTCCTGTTGATTATGTCAACCTGATTAAAGACAACATTTCATCTCGTGTCAATTTTAATTCGTTGCCACGAGAAAGCTCCATTGACTTCTTTTAAGAACTGATTAATGCAATGGTTAGAGTAGCATTGCATCTGTACACTTGCGGATTGGAGAGCGCCATCAGTCCTCATTAGGACTACTTGAATTAAAACTGTGAATTAGTAAGCATTATATTCTATTATAAATGGCTCCTGGGATGATTTTCATCATCGCATGAGAATCCTCATAAATCATGATGCTGTGTAGCATCATTATGGTCCGATTTTTTAGACATGGTATTCAATTGAAAAAAATCGGAAAGAAATGATATCATTCATTACTTTATGGTACTTTTATTCATTATGTACATAATGGTTCATTTATTTTAATCATCCATCGAATAAAAATAGCAGAAACATAGTTTAATGAATTCCATATGAATCACGCACACATTACTGTGCCCTTTGACAATGTAATATTGCAGTTCAGATATATGAACCGCAATATGCTATCGGGCTGAGGGCCGTGAGCCATAGCTTATTGCGGCTCTGAGATCTCAAATGCAGAATCATTTTGTTATGGCTATCTATGATTGAACTGCATTATGCTCAACAGGCATATTGTGGTTCAACATTCTAACATATGAAGATATAAGAGCCTAAACACAATGTACATGTAACTATGGTCCTCTATAAAGAAAGGTCTCAATGATAATGTTTCAGCGCTACGCGCTTTCAGCACTATCACTTTGGCTTTCTTTAAATAGTACCGCAATCATCAATTGCTATGTTAATGAGATTACTGGATAGATATAGCCTTCGATTTCATTGGGTATAGCTCAGTCATGATAATTGGCGAAACGATGAACAATAATTGAAAATAACATACAAGGTAGAATGGCAATGAATTCTGGAAGTTTCCTCGACAATTCATAAACATAGACTAAATGATTTTCTGCAGACCAATGAAGAAGGATGCCATTTAATTTCTTAAACTTATCTAAGACCCTTATTTGTAATTTGAGGATCAGAAAATCGAATATGACAGACGTCACTATCTCACAGAAAGAGGGATGAGTAAATCAAGTACTGTGAGAGATTTCCGGTGAGGATGATGTCACGTATCCGCACTAAAATTAATCACTTTTCCTATGTATCAACCATTAACTTAAAATTCACAGTGGCAGACGTTTGGGATGTTATAAATAGATTCTGCCGTAAGGGGAGCAGTGAATTCCTCCAATTCTGTGAAGGGAGATGCGAAAGCGAATCTTCCACTATTTTTAGTAGCTTCTCCCTGCTGACATCACACACACACACCAAAAAAGGTGATGAATCATTTGAATTATTGCGAATCCGATGACAAACCTGACAATCGATCATGAGTTTTTATCGATTTCCCAGATAAAATAAAATGAAAAGTTCTGCCGCCGATATCATACTTAATATGGTGCCATAATGTTCACGTGTATATTAATGAACTTTCACAATTTACAAGTAACTACATGTACGTATTGAGAGGTGGGCGATTCGATCTCTGAAAAGCATTAAAAACACGCAAAATCCATGGGTAGATACAATTCGGGTATGCTTCTTAATGATGACATTCATCTTGCATTTTGGATAGATCTTGTAACCATAGAAAGCTGCGTAGAAAGTCACTGAAGGAAAAAATCTCTGTTGCTTGATTCAAGAAAGCCGATGACACCTGAAAGACCCTCATTAGGATTAGCAGGGTTATGATTCGCATCAGTTGCATGGCTAAAACATTATAGCGATAGATGACATTATTCTACAGAAATTTGATGATTACTATTCATCGGATTGAATTAATGAATGAATCACTTAATGGAAATCTACTTTATAAGTATTAGCATTTTTGTATTCCCTCTCACAGTTTGATGAAATGGGATTTTTAAGATTTCGAGGTATTGATGAGTAGATTCCTTAATTTCGGAAATATTTGCATGTGTGCTTTGAGATGTGAGTAAAGTATCTGCAAAGCGTTCATGCTCCTTTTATCACTATATAAAAACCGATTGGGTCCAAATCAAATTCTAACAACGCAGAACAGTAGAATGCGCCGTCTAATCTGAATATTATTATTGTAAACACCTCTAAATGATTAGAGAATTCACAAGCACTTACCCCTTCGATCGCTTTAGAATTGACAACTTTCCGAGTTTCATTATCTGGTATGTAAATATGAGACATTTTAAATTCTTGGACTTAATTGTGGGACTATTCAAACGGATTGCCGAATCGCTTTTTGACATCAAACACATACTGAACCCTCGTTCTTTTTTGGTCGTTATTGGATACCATTGTCCATCCCAATTGAATGGGTCATTTGACCAACGACATTCTCCATGGTCAAAATTGCAATCCACTGACGCTAAAGATTGCAAAAAATCAACCAGAAGATTAAAAGCAGCATCAAAAATTAAATAAACCTTCATCTTGCAACAACAAGGCCCACTTAATATGTTTTTGTATATTCTGTCTATTCTACTTAAAGAATCATGGAGAGAATAATGAAAGGCAAAATGCAGGAGGCAATGAGAAACTTTTAGAAAACACAACAAACAGATTTAGAGACCCAAGACATGGAAAACATAACGTCTGATTCGTCATTGTGAAATCCCTGATCAGCACATTCAATCCAGAGCAAGAACAACTAAGATGGATTCTTGACTTTAAACACCACTATTTCTGTAACTAAAACTATGATAAAGATATGTGCGTCGATAACATATTAAATGAAGAGAGAACATCAGCGAAAAATGCATTCAAAAGTCGATTACGCAAAAAATATTTAAGTAAATCGGATGAGTGACTTTTAGATTTATTACGGTGGATTCTGAGAATGCTTTTGAGTATTAACTAATTTATGTTTGTCAACCTATCGTAAAATGTTATCGAAGGACTTACGAGTAAATCATGAAAATATTAAAGACATTTATAAAGAACTGTGATAATTTATTTGCTAAGATTATTTTACTTATTGAGATATAGAGTTGTCCATAAAAAACGGATCTCCTTTCTTTTCAATATTGAAATCGAATCTCATGCCCACCAATCGTGTTGCACATAAACGGGTCATACATCGTATAAACGCCAATGCTCCAAAGTTTATTTTAGGCACAATTTAAGTTAATATTCGCCAAATTGTGGTGACTAGGTTAAAAAGAATGAAAAAATCTGTTTGCACTTTTTTGTCATTTCTATGAAAAGGACTGCGATCTTGATAAAAATGATGTCATCTGTAAAATCCTTCAACAAGCTTTCTGATAGTATGCAAAGGCGCGAAATCTGACAAAGTATCACGGATTTCATTTCGAAAATTTTCATAAAATTCAGTCAATTTTCCTTATGACAAAATTTGTCTAACTTTTTCAATTCGTTTAGTGTTTTGGTATCATTTGAATTTTCCTCCTTGCGAGAAATCTTGATATGTCTGTCTCACCATCATGTGAGCTACTGTGTTGAATTTACTAAATTGACTTGCACCGACGTCATGTGACAAATTGATAACAATTCATCAACCAAGTTGTTTTTGTGTATTTTCTACATGTATCTAATCAATATCAGACGAACAATAGAAGTTCGACCTTGGTTAACATTAAGATATGACCTGTCTGCACAAGTTTCTCAATCAAAGCCTGTCTAACTACCGATATGAATCAAATTGCGTAAAACTAAAGTGCACACTTTGCCATGGGTTATATCAACAGGTTGGACTGCAAAACCACTTTTTGCAAAAAGCATTTATGTCTGACTGACAATATTTCAGTGAAATTATTCATACCCTTTGAGGATGCTTAGCTACAAATTGCATTATTATTATACAGTTGTAAAGTGGACCAGGTTTTATTGAATCAGAAATTGACAAGGTTAAGATTGATCTAAGTGTCAATGCGCTTCGTCATTTTCGGTTTTATGATCATCAAATTTTTCAAACATGGTCATCTTAGCAATAAAAAATATACTTTCAACAATTATTTTAGGACAATTCACGTTTTGGCAATAAATATTACAGAGGATATTTATTGATAGAAGTAACAGGATTTCGTGTTTCCATGAAGTGCTACATCAATCAAGTGATCGGCAACATTCGTTTGAAACAGTTGAAAATTACTTCAATATGTTCACATTGAACTGTTCGAACATATTTACAACATGTCATTCATGCTTGTGTTCGAAAGCACGAAAATCTATTCAGTTTTGACAAAGGTCGAGTGGTCCATTTTTTCGTGAACATTGCTGTGTAAGAGTTTTTTATGCAAGAACTAAGAAAGCCTGAATGCAAAAAATTAAGGACTTTCAGGACCAGCGGGAATTCGAAAATCAATTACCATTACAACACTAGTAAAACTGACTTTGAATAGATGCATTTATTAAAGGTTTGCGTCTTGTATAGCAATCGTGTTGAGATAAATTGATGTATGCACTTCATTTTCAGAAATTGGAATTTTCCTCTTGCTCTTTTTCTTAACTTTTCATGATAATGAATTATTTGGTTGGAGTAAACCATTATCTGTACTAACTACAAGTTGTGCTGAATCAACAAGTAGTTATGTTGAATGAAATAATCAATGAGAAACAACAATGGAAAAAGAGCGTACCCGTCAGTATAACGAAGAAGGTTCAAGCTGGAACTACTTGTCATCCATACGGCGAATCGCAAGCATCTTACATGAGAACCGCGGACTGCTGACACACCGTGACTCCAAAGACGAACACCTTTCCCCGATCTGAGGCAAGCAGCGTAATTTTTCGGGCGTTGAAGAGTATCTTCATCCTGAATTTCATTTAGAAACCAGCGACGAGTAAAACTCCGAAAATCATTTTGCCAGTTGCACAAACTGTCTTGAAAATCACAATCCAGCACACCATTGACAGGTTGGCGATCTGATGCTGCAATTCATTGTATTATACCCAGCCCATGAAGAATCACCCACGAAGGATGGCTTCAAATATTACATGTTATCAATGCAATGACAAGTTCAGGACGCAATGCGGTAAAACATCAAAAATATTTCTCATGTATTCTCGCAAGATGTCAGACCGAATAACTGACATTTTTATTTTTGGGAGCCCAATGCTTGAGAAAGTTTTTGTCTTCTTTTTCCAAGGGCTAATTTCATCTACCAATGAAACCTATTAACTACTTCACACAATGACATACCTCATACTTGAACCATGTACCTTATATGCCTGCACTAACTGCCTACACATTAACTAAAATATTCCTCATGTAAAATATAAGCCGACATCTAGTCCAGTTTTATAACTGCATCTTCAGTCTGACATGAAATTGTGAATTGCTGTCAAAGATGCTGATTTTGATGTTCTATCTGATATTATATCAATATTGGTGGAACCAAGGATATTCGTAAAGCGCATCATACAATGCACTTCACTGACCACGAGGCCGCATGTTCAAGATAAAGAGTGACTCAACTGATTTAGTAGCTCACGGACATTTGCGGTAGGAGCGATAGAATGGGAGCTATTTTACATATACAGTGAACACAATGGCTTAACAGGAATATTGTAACAACAGCAGTCGACTGCCACTTTGAACTTTGATTGTCTAAGTTTCCTCAAAAACATTTTTACTTCTCCTTGTCCCAGCTAGAGCACGGTATACTAGCATGCTAGTGATGAGACAGTCTTCATACCCACACAACTCTCACCAGGCTAGATCAATGACCTCTAGTAAAAGCGGTGATACCTTCACATGCCAATGGACGCGAACCCCCTACCTTCTGCACATTCGCACTGACGTGTGACCCTTTGCCAATAAACCTGCTCTAGAATAATATACATATTGCATACTGCAAAATGTCACATACATAAATATGCAGTCAGGGCTGCCTTGGAAAATTGCATTCAATTGGATCTCATGCTATACCAAAATGAAATTAATTTATCGCTTTGGAAAATTGCAATTCAATTTTATTTATGCCACCATGTCAAGAATGCGGATGGATACTACAAAAGTCATTTAATTGAAAAATCTCTGGAGTTGATCAAAAGTTATCGCAATATTTCCATTTAGTGACCATTTTAATTGATTTCTGCATTTTGATGAGAATATTTGAATTTACTCACCGCTTTCTATGCGGAATTCAATATCATTCATGTCAGTATGGTGCAGTGTCCCGGCCAGGGATTTTCATCAAATTTACGCCCACTATATTCTTAATTATGATTTTTCTCTAAATTAATTATAACTTCTTTGCTGACAGTCGATCATGTCGTGCGATAATGACGAAAAATCCTCTGTTGAAAAAAACGCATCGAATTATAAATTGCAAAATGTCAAGCTGACAATTTCCTTCAGTATTACAAAAACACAGCGGACCCATAAATTCATTCGGACCCACAAATTCCTCTGCGTACGTCCGATGCATCTGTGTCCACGTTCACATTGAAAATGGTAGACAAGACACGAACGACATAGCGGACTAACTGGATCCTTTTAAAGAACGAATATGAAGGGGCTTGACGGCCACAAAAGCGCTCGGGTATGAAACACATGAAGTCAATTGTGTTGCTTTCATTATCAAACCTTAGTGAAAATCGGGTTTACTTTACAACACTGCTTAGCAAGTCCTTGTACAAGGACGCTTTCCTTTCTAAAGCAATTTTAATCCAGTATGTTATACTGGTGGATTGCTTTTTCGGTAGTCGAAACTGAAAATTAGCAATTATATGTGTACATAAAAACATTTTTCTTAGATTTTTGCTGACTACATATCGAAATGAATACCTCCCACTTGACAATCAATATGGATGGATGAGAAGACGGCTGATGTGAGACGATGCGTTTATTACAACGAGTGATGCTGGTTTCCGTCATGTGACTGACGTTCATGAAAGAACTTTTCGATTCGATTCGAACAGCTCTAAAGGCCATGCGTTGATTGACTGTTTTTTAAAAAGATTTTTGAATCACCAGAAGTAAAATTTATAAAGACATTTTGGCAGAAATGTGGAAGTATCTTAGACCACATCCACAGGCAAGATTTGCTATGATTACCAATTTACCTATTGTTTAAACAAAAAAGTAAAGGTATAAGATAAAATTATGCTGTCTGAAATAAAAATATATTTCCAAAGGGAGAAATTGCGATTGGTAAACACGACTTCATCGAATTGTCGACTGCAGATTGAAGTCGAAGAGGAAATTCTTTCATGTAATTTGCAAAGTAGAAAGCATCAGCAGGTCGTGCTGTGTCATATGAGCAATCGTCCATGAACGACTTGCAAGAGCATGTAGGCATCTTATCTGGAACAGAAGCGGCGCACGTTTGTTGAAATTTCTACAGGGATGTGATTGCTCTTCAATGGGCGCCGAAGGAAATTTGAAAGTGGACGTCAAAATAGGTCAAGCATCTACCGTTCATACTATTTCCTTAGAGTGACGTTTATATTCAGGATCTCTCTTCTTTTAACAGTAATGAAACTCATTATTTGTAATGACTTCTTAACATTTTCATAGCAACAGGAATTGCCTTTTGAAGCAATGCCATTGGCACCTTCATTTCTTTCAGTTTCCCACTTTTCCTGAGGAGCATTTTCAAATGGTAAAATAATAGCCTGTGGGGGAGCCATTCCCGTCTCTCAAAGACTCCCTCATAAAAGCAGTAGATTAAGGTACACTCATGGAGCTTCAAGGCGCCCATATGAAAATCTGAGGCGCCTTCATGAAGTTCAAGGCGCTCTCATGAAGATCTTGCATGTTATTGAATGTAGAGATCTATACATATATTGTACATATTTAAAAATAGAGCAGTATATGATTTAACTACAACCTTCATCTGACTGACTTGTTCAATAGAAACCAAATTATAGCTCTCAAAATCTTATAGAGGATTCATGTACAAAATCACATTAACTTCATGATCTACACGCGACGGCGGAACTGGCGCTCTTTAACAGGAATTTGACTTCCTTTGACGCACATACGTCCACTCTCAAATTTTCTTCGGCGCCCATTGGACGACAATCGCATCCCACCAGAAAATCCAACAAATACGTTTGGCATTTCCGTTCTGTATAAGATGTCTGCATACTCTTGCACTTCGTTCACCGAATTCGAGCGACCACTGATATGAAAGAGCATGACCTGCTGATGCCTTCTACAATACGAACAATGTTAAAACACTACATCTTCGACTTCAATCTGAAGTCAGCAACTTAATGATATTGCATCTATAACCGATATGGCGCGATTTCAGCATGGTAAATTCATGGTGGGTTTTTCTATCGAATTTGTTCATAACAGACAGGTGATCTGAACTTGTAGACATTGTAGTCAAGAGGTGAACAATGCTACGTGAAAATTTCACGCGCGAGTGCGCGACCTCGCTCCCAACACAACTTCGTGCTAGCTCTCGGACTACGATATTAATTAATTTGTCGAAATGAAACACGAACTATATAGAATATTAAATTTAGGAAAGTACAAATAATAGCGAATTCCTACAGCATGCTTGTGAAAGAAAATTAAAAAGCAACTTTCTTATCTTGGTGTTGTCCACTCGAGAATTGTCTGAATTGCCGAAAACAATTTGATGGCCGTGTTTCGTCCCTTGTCCGGGGCAATGAAAAATTGAGTTATTTCAATGAGAAATTATGGTTGTTGAAAACCTTCATGTTGCTTACAAGATGCATTCTGAGGAGATTTGTCTCAGCAGCATTGAAAAACAGAAACGCATAGGAATGTTTTGATTTTGCAATTGATGGTGTCCGGGATTGTGGAGGAAGCCATCATTAAATTCGATTAAAATGTTTATTTACGCCATTGATACATTTCCATGTTGATGATTTAGATGCTTGACTTTTATTTTCCATTGAATATATACTTCAGAAATCGTAAATTGTAAATAACTGATTTACGCACTGGCCGGGACACTGGCATGGTGTTCAATATCACTCATTAACCATGTTAGAAGTTGCAAAGGACAGACTGTGCTTGAGCAAGAACAATGTGGCTTTAGTGGCATGAATGAAGTTCAAATGCATTTTAAAGCATGCAGTTACATCAATTACTCTTTTCTTTAAAAACAAAAAATAATCAACAAAAGATGACATAAAATTGTCAGTAGCTATTCTATAGTTGGTTGGATGATTTTTACAAACTCCTAACGTGGTTAATGAGTTATTTTGAACACCACACTGACATGAATAATATTGAATTTCGTTTTGAAAGCGGTGAGTAAATTCAAATTTCAAATACTCTCATGAAAAATGCACAAATCAGTAAAAATGGTCAATGAATGGAAATATTTTAATATCTTTTGACTAGCTCGATAGATTTTTCTATAAAACCACTTTTGTAGTATTCTTCCGTATTCTTGACATGGCGGCATGAATAAACAATTGAATTGCATTTTCCTAATGCGAAAAATTAATTTCATTTCAAAGCAATATCAAAAACAAAAAATCAGTTACGCTTGGTAATTGGTATTTGGTAGTGCCATATTTTTTACTTTCTCTTGCCATGCTTAACACGTCAGCACTAACTGAAAAAATTGCTCTTCCTTCGAACTAAGTTTTTTCGGGACCGATATGCCTCTTACCATTCCCATACATACCCTGAAGATATTGAAAAGCGACCTTTTCAACATGTACGAGTAAAAGCATCTGAATTTTGCATACTCTTGTATCTTGTTTATCAGTTTCTCTTTCTATTCATGAGGAAGGTAAAAAGCTGATGTTCGACTTCCCACCTCACCCACCTCCATCCAGGTAGACCTCTCAGCCTGACGCTCCAAAGTGTGGCAAATTCAATGTCGACGATCCTCGACACTCCACCGCTTCCGCTTTTTTCGATTCATCTTTTCCTATAGCATCCTACAGATATACAGGAAACTGGTTGCCAGTTTCACAATTTCTTGCAGATTCTTGAGTCGTCAGGCTCTCCGGCACATCCCTATCTTTCATCAGTGGATAGAACATTCCAACATTTCTGTTGTAGATATTTATTCTGTCCCTAATGGTTGCATCCGCTTCTTTACTGAGTGTTTCCCTGATACTTAAAGTGATATCTGACTCAGTGGTGTGCTAAAAGGTATTACTTGCATCTATTGAGGCATCCTCGAAGTCATCAACCCTTTTCTTTTGCTTATTAGATTCAGACCAGAATCACACAGCACAGGACACTGAACATCAAGCACACCTTGCACCCTCTCAGGAATACTAGCTATCAATCTGATATCATCAGCATGGGCTAATAAATCACATCTAAAGCCTTCTACATGTTTCCAACAAATTTTCCATCAGTTAGATTTCATCATGACGCCACAACATTGTAGAATACCAAAAGTTATTAGCATGGTCATTTGATCAGTCTTGCAGAGGTTGTTTTCACTTTAATGAGTTTAATAATCTGATGACCTAGCGAAAAATTGAAATACGGAACCTTTAACTGCGATGCACATACAAACGTCACAGTTACATGTGTTTTACCCGTATCGTAGATTAATCGGGAAGGCAATTTCCTTGAGCAATTCGTTTCCTTGAGCAAGAGAAATTCGTTGAGCAATTGGAGTGGTAATTTGCTATGTGTAGGCTTCTTAGACTTATTCATGTCGCATTTAGATGTCAGGGGCGGATTGAAAGTTTGGGGAAATAGTCATGTTTCCGGGGGTGGCTTCACAGAACAATTGAAGACAGTATTTAACTTTTAGGGGTTACAAGATGGAGTTATCGGGAGTTATTCGCTTCTGTGGGCAGCTTCGGTCTTTTGTCTTGGCTAGGACTTTGACGTAGAGGTATGCCTATTATTTGCCACTGTTGTATTTATTTGAGAACAATCTTGATTGCATAATAATTTGTACTTGAATGCTTATGACTCTCCTACACTTTGTCATGACGCAATAACGAAATCCTAAGACATTCTAAAAACTTATTAAAATGACAATTTTCTACGACTGTGTGGTTATTGCATTCCTGTGGGAATATAATAACCACACAGTTGTAGAAAATTGCCTTTTCAATTATCGAAATAAAGAAGTCCGACCGATGGCAGCAAAAGAGCTGATTCATCATAAAAACCATGTAAGTTTAATTTTAGAGACTATTCTTCTTACATTCATCCCAATCCAACAGGATTGAGAAACACATGGCACATAACATGGGAAAACGAAGTACTTATCCGTATAATCGAAGTACATAGTTCGTATACTATGTGTTACCGATGCAGAAGAATCAAGCAGGTGGCAGTAGTACTTAGCTTTACAAAAGAATTGTAACGAACATTCTTTTGTTGATTACTGCGTTTTGAGTTATCTAATTGTTTTCTAATAGTTAGTTTGCTATATTATAGTCGATAAAAGCCATTTGCTGTCATTTTGAAGCATTGAAAGCACATTGATTCATTTGCATAATGTGACTAAATCAGTGTACTAATTAAAATACAAACAAAAATTTCTGATGTAAAGTAATCGGACATCTGGTCGGAGCAAATTTGGTAAACAACTTAAACCTGTGGCATTGTGAAAATGTAATGCTTTGATGACAAATGGAAGAGAGAGAGCGCTTCGCTGTTTCGATCACAAGTTTTAGAAATAAAAATAATCGGGGCTGTTACACCAAGTTACATGGACCATTGAAGGCGCGGGACGCCGAAGTACTGTCTTACTGACTTAGCTGACTTAAAAACTTGAGTTAATAGAACTTTCGTCCATAAAACAGGGGAGTTACTTTTTTCCTTTTCTCGACTATTAGTTGCCTAGTTTTATCATATTCATATTTCTTTAAATATTGATAAGATGACAGTTCGATCCCCTTAACTGGCTCCCCGACTCCAAAAATGTTGGAAGTGTCATGTAGAAAGTGACTATGTTAACTGCATGGTTAGTCTACCAAATTGAGAAATCCTAGGCTATGTCCAGCAAGAAGATCGAATCATACTCTCCTTCCCTGATTAAGAACTAACTTTGGCAAAGACAAATAAAAGTGGAAGGTCTTAAGTTACTATGAACTCCTAATTTATTTGTTTTTTTACAGTACTACACTTTATCAACAGAATCATTAAATTGCAATAACTCCTGTGCAGTTCTGTGATATTATCTATCTTTCAAACAGCCTGGAGATAAAGCTAACATCACGACTTTTAACTGACTATTGAAATAATTAATTTTGCCGTCAGCAACGAGCCTTGTTCTTGCGTTAAACATGAAACATACGTGATGATGAGGCAATCATTTGATAAAGAAAATCATGCATGTCATGTGTCACAATCAGAAACAAGTCGCCAAAATTTGTATTTAAAATGTAATGCAAATGTAGTTTCTGGCATTCAAACCAGAATTATCGTCCGACACTGTTCAAGAAATTACTATACCATCACTTGCATCAAGTAATTCCGAATATCATTCAAAGTAAAAGAAACAAACCAGCCCATGAAGGGTCGTTATTTGCGAGAATCCAATAGTTGAGTTGTTGAGAGCAGATTTGGAACAAATTCTTTAATGTTTTTATCTAAAATACAGTTTTCTGCTAATTGCAAATCTCAAATTTACCCGGGCATGGCTGCAACTTTAAATAGGGAGTTGTGCCGATGTTGAGAGATGTGAACTAGGTCTGCTGATGATTTCTGATATTGAATCAAATGGCAACCATTCAGGTCTGTTCCCATTTTTCAACTGACGATGCAACTCAATATTAAATTATTCTATTTACATTTTTCAAAGACTAAAAGAAGTAATTTGCATATAATCCTATTTGTATTCACAATTCATCAATCCGAAAGGATCTGTTTATGAATTTTCGCTTTAGATGTACCGCATTTGCTCAAGTAGCAGCTCAACAGGCTCTGTTACACTGGCACGCAGATCATTGTAGATCAGCTGCCCCTAAAAATTGTCATCCTCCTCCATGAATGATGCAAAATGTGTGTAACATGGGATTTTGGATTTGTGCATACCAAGAATAGCAAAGTGCCTTAATTTCGCAAGCGTATCAGATACTAGCTTGAAAAATGTTAACTGAATCAGGCAGTCTACAACCTAGGATTCTGATGGTTCATATCGCAAATGCGAGTAGGTATATCATTTTCTCCTTCCGTTCCATGTCATCGATGGAAAAAGAGAAAATATTTTAGCAAGGGAAGGAATTTCAATTCGACTGCAAAAGTTAAGGAATGGCTTGATTCTTGCGTTAATCAGCTTCAATTGTTCGTGAAATGCATCATACATGACTTCGATGGACTAACTTCGTAGAGATGTGAGCTGATTGCATATTTGCATTGTATTTGACTTTGCATAGAAAAACAGCTGAGTTACTGAGTTGCAAGCATTGCTGATTCATCAAAAGTCGCTCTTGATTGATGAAGAAATTGATGAAAATATTCAAGAATATCCTGACTTCTTTCTACCAGATTATAATGCATGCTATCTTTTGATCAGAAATTTCATGAACCTGTCAACGTATTAAACATGATCTCTAAGTATAGAGGATCATCGGTTCGATGCAATCTAATTTCTGTAATATGCTTAATGCCCGATGAAATGTCGACTTGTTTCTGAACGTGAAATTATTCATCAATAATCATAAAAGAACATGTATAATTCAAGGATAAGGATGTCATACTGTAATAACATGTACCCATCAATCAGAAGAGAGCAATGTCAATATTAATTCATAATCAAATTTCAGCAGCCTTTTCTTTGTAGTAATAAAAGGAATTAGTCCGGGGGCTGAGGGGGGTTGAGTGTGCAAAAATATGTCCCCGCATCTTGACTCTTGATTCCCGTAAAGGACCCCTAGGATGATAAAAAAAACTTGGGTAGACATTCCAGATCGAGGACCTTGACCCCTAAATTCAAAATGGCGTCCAAGATGGCCGCCACGTCATTGCCGTCATGATAACAAAGCATAGAAGTCACAAAGCATAGTGATAATAGAATCTAATCCTAGGTTAACAGGGTCAAGAAATGTATTGAGACTATGTACAAGCCAATTCAACCATCTCATGGTCAATTAAATGCAAAATGGCCGCCCCATGAAGCCACCAAAATCCAAGAAATATTCATTTTCTGTGATAATTTTATGTTTTTTGGCTACAGAAGTTCCATAGCATAGTGATAATGGAGTCTATTCCTAGGTTAACAGGGTCGAGCAAACTATTGAGACTATGTACAACCCAATTCAACCATCGCATGGTAAAAAAAAGGCAAAATGGCCGCCCCATGAGGCCACCAAAATCCAAGAAATATTCATTTTCTGTGATAATTCTATGCTTTTGGTTACAGAAGTACCATGGCATCGTGATAACGGAGTATATTCCTAGGTTATCAGGGTCGAGCAATCTATTGAGACTATTTACAAGCCAATTCAACCATCGCATGGTCAATTAAATGCAAAATGGCCGCCCCATGAGGCCACCAAAATCCGAGAAATGTTTATTTTTATGCTAGTTTGATGATTTTATTTGTTGAAAGTCTATCTAGGCTGCATTGGTAAATATCTTCGTGGCAGTGGTGCTGAAAGCATATGGATCGAAAATGAAATATTTGGACCACATACTGCCCAAACTGTTCTCAGGGGTTCTCATTATGCTCGATCTTTGGAAGGAATGGTTCTTCTTTCAGAAGCTATGGAGAGACTACAGTGGCAGGCTTTTTTGAAAGTTGTGGAACACGAAAGTATTTGGAACCACTCAAATTCCTCAGAGAAATGAAAGAGGCAATATCCAAGAAGAACAGATTGAGATCCAAGGAGCTCCTAAGTTCTTACATGGAAAGTGCGAGTGATTTGATTTACGATTTCAACAAATTCAGAAAGGAAGGTCAGGAACAGAGCAAAACATTTTCCTTACTGGGATAGACTGATTCAAATGGTCTTTGAGGCGAAAAATTTGGTAAAATTTGATAGAGAAGGCGATTGGCAGCTCCACCTACATACAGTTGAGGTAATATTACCCTATTTCGCTATCTTCGATTCAACTAATGATCTTCGCTGGTGTTCTCTTTACTTGGAAGACATGAAGAAACTATCTACGATCGCACCAGAGATTCATGACAATTTTATGGACGGCCGATTCGTGGTAAAACGTTTCTCAATTCCATTTTCCGCTGTTGCTTCCGACATGTGTCTTGAACAAACGATCAACAGGTCCTCAAAAACAAGTGGTGGAATTATCGGTAATACAAGAAGAAAAGAATACGTAACGCGATGGAACATCATTCATCATGAATTGATGTCTGTCAATCAAACTTTTCGCGAAGTAACAGGCGTACAACCATATGACACTGAACTCACTGTGAATCATTCATTTACTGTTCGTCATACACATGAAACTGAAATCAAACTAAACAAAATGATCTCGTACATTTCACAATATGAAAACCCATTTCAAATCAACCTAACAACTGAAACTAAACTACACAACTTTCTAACAAGAGCCATTGTACCAAACGAAATACAAGAAAGCTTGATTGCTGTCAATGAAAACAGCACGATTTTGTATGAAAAATTCAAAAGAGAACGCTTGATAGAAAAAACAAAACGCTTGAGTGATACCATCAACAGAAACAACATCAAAACATTTGCAAGTATTGAAGTGAAGAAACCACCACCTTCGAAAAAGCAGAAAGAATATAGGAAAGAACTCTGTCTGGCACACAAGCAACTGGAAACAGCAAGATCACGAGGATATCCTGTAGAAGAAATCCTTGCGTATGATTTAGTAAAAAGTAGCTTTTGTTTGACGACGATGAATTGATGAAAAACCCGTTAAAGCATGAACTTGTAAAACAACTAGAATCAAATATTTCCGAAGATGACTACTCAACCCCTGCGAACTGGGGGGACATGCAAACTGCATATATAGTTGATGTTATGGTGTATGTAAGAAAATTAAAAACGTCCACCATGAAGACCTTTGGGGATGTTTGCGCTCATTTGCACAGCGCTGTCGCAGGAACATGCAAAAATGCTTTCCGCATTGATTATGTCTTTGATTCATACAAAGAGGCCTCGGTAAAATACAGTGAGCGACTACGCCGTACTCGGAACCCTTCTGTTATGTTCAGCAATATAACAAGGGAAAGCAAATTGCCGAAAGACATGGAAAGTTTTTGGTCGTCAACACGAAACAAATTCGATCTGAAAATTCTCGTAAAAGATTGGCTGATTGACTACCATAAAAAAAATCCGAACGACCTTATCATAGTCTTGAGCCGCATAATTGGCGAAGAAATGGAAAGTTCAACATCAGCGCAATCGATAAGGAATGGCACAGTACAACAACACCCTGAATTGGATACGGAATATGAAGAGGCAGACATCCGCATAATTCCCCATGCTCTGCACGCCATCAGAAACGGATGTAGCGAATCGCGATTCTATCCAATAACACGGATGTTTTTGTTATTGCCTTGCATTTCTGCCATATTTTCGCATCGAACGGACTCCAGGAGCTTTGGTCGAGAGGTGGGGCTGGAGACA
Organism: Prostheceraeus crozeri; assembly: GCA_907163375.1. NCBI lineage: Eukaryota > Metazoa > Platyhelminthes > Polycladida > Euryleptidae > Prostheceraeus > Prostheceraeus crozeri. Next base: position 749,533 of record CAJQUW010001560.1, read on the forward strand.
AAACCAGGTACATCCCATTACACATTGTGTCAGCCAAGATTGGCCGTTCCATGTGCGAAGTTCTCCCAGCAATTCATGCATTGTCTGGATGTGATACCACCAGCAAGTTCGGTGCGAAAGCAGCTGCAATCAAGGCTGATCCAATTCGTTACTTGAAGGATTTCGGACAAGCCCAGATTAATGTGGAAGCGTGCGTTCCGAACGCCGAGAGGTACTTGGTACAAGTTCTTCATCGAGGAGATCATGGTATCGAAACTATGGATTGCTTGCGCCACCACATGTTTCTCCATAGACAATCTACATCCCTAATCGATCTTCCGCCGACCAGTTCTGCAACGAGGGGCCATATCTACCGTGCTTTCTACGCTGCATACATTCAAATAAATTGTCTGAGAAATACTTCGCCCAATCCACAGGACTTTGGGTTCATGACGGAGAACGGATATTTGGTGCCAAAGAAACATGAACGGGATCTACCTGAAGAGATGGTGCTGAAGTGTATGTGTCAAAAGCGTGCTACGCGACTATGTCCTTGTAGGGAGGCCAACGTTGACCGTTGTGAATACTGTAAATGTCAAGCATACGCCACTTCTACTGACAATAGCTGTCGAAATCCTAACTAGGCATATATCTTCTTTCTGATAACTCTTGCAGAACTTATTCATACTCAATCAATTATTTGTTTCGAATTCCAACTACTTTTCTGTATTTCAAATGTATAAAATGTAAAAAATGTATAAAATGCCCAAATGTATAAAATGTAAAAAATGTATAAAATGCCCAAATGTATAAAATGTAAAAAATGTATAAAATGCCCAAATGTATAAAATTGTAAATATTAGAAGATCTTCAAATGGTGCGAAGCCCGTGTATGATAAACTTCAATGGAAAAAACCATAGTAAAATATTTGAAATTTTCTATTGTTTTTTATCGCTTAAGCAAACATTTTGGGAAGTAGAAACAAACGGTGCCGTAAGTCGATCTAAGAAAAAGTCTCAATAGATTGCTCGACCCTGATAACCTAGGAATAGACTACATTATCACGATGCCATGGTACTTCTGTAACCAAAAGCATAAAATTTTCACAGAAAATGAATATTTCTCGGATTTTGGTGGCCTCATGGGGCGGCCATTTTGCCTTTTTTTACCATGCGATGGTTGAATTGGGTTGTACATAGTCTCAATAGATTTCTCGACCCTGTTAACCTAGGAATATACTCCGTTATCACGATGCCATGGTACTTCTGTAACCAAAAGCATAGAATTATCACAGAAAATGAATATTTCTTGGATTTTGGTGGCCTCATGGGGCGGCCATTTTGCATTTAATTGACCATGAGATGGTTGAATTGGCTTGTACATAGTCTCAATACATTTCTTGACCCTGTTAACCTAGGATTAGATTCTATTATCACTATGCTTTGTGACTTCTATGCTCTGTTATCATGACGGCAATGACGTGGCGGCCATCTTGGACGCCATTTTGAATTTAGGGGTCAAGGTCCTCGATCTGGAATGTCTACCCAAGTTTTTTTTATCATCCTAGGGGTCCTTTACGGGAATCAAGAGTCAAAATGCGGGGACATATTTTTGCACACTCAACCCCCCTCAGCCCCCGGACTAAATAGTGAAAATAAATTTTTGCTACTGAAATTTGTGTAAATTTATCCAAATTTTCGCCTATATGACAACATTTTTCAAAATTCAAAGATAGATCAAAATACGAATGTTTGGAGCTCACAACTTTCATCTCTGTTATTCAAAACAAGTCTTAATGACTTTATATAAATATCCTCTCTGAAACGCAGATTGATGGCATTGGAGTCAGAAGCTATGATGGAAATCTGTAGAAGGAACACGTTATTTGAACAACAATTTTAATTCTGCTATTCCAATCGAAAAAAAAACAATGTGTTCAAAAACGAGAAACAGAGAAGGTTAAAGCAATGTTCTGACGAACAAGGCAGAAAAGAATGCATTACCGAATACAACAGCCTCCTACAACTAAATGACTACCCACCCAATATCTTAAATGTCAAGCTTGATTACAACCCACGTTGGAAAAGAAAAATCAAACACGTTCATTACATTACTATTCCCTTTATTCCTGACTCCGTCAACAACAAAATCAAGAAAATCTTTCATAGTTTCGCCTTACCTGTTCACATATCCCGCCATTCTTACACTTCAAGAAATGCTCTACAGGAGTCACATTTGAGCATGAGGGATTGCGAACTTTCAGGTTGTAAAATAAAAAGGAAATTTGTCAACGTAGCTCAATTTGGCCTTTTATAAAATAATATGTACATGTACCAAATGTCGGTAGTACTGTGCGTCATCTACGAGTACACATGCGAATAAAGGAGCACCTCACACGCAAGGAATCTAGCATCCACAAACATCTTCAAAAAACTTGCTGATTCTGCAGATCTCCATCATAGCTTCTGACTCCAACACCATCAATCTGTGCTTCGGAGTCATTAAGACCTGAAAGCTGATTAGAGATGAAAGCCGTGAGCTCCAAACATTCATATTTTGATCTATCTTTGAATTTTGAAAAATGTTGTCATATAGGCGAAAATTTGGATAAATTTACACAAATTTCAGCAGCAAAATTCTATTTTCACTATTCCTTTCAATGTCAACAGTAATTACATAGATCACTTGATTCGACTACGTTTTTAACTGAAAGGTTCAACCACGTCTAGATCTTACTAACTGTTTCGTTGCTAGACAAATCCCAACAGATTCGTCGCTCCATCTCTACGTAAACAATATCGGATGAGTATCACCTCATTTCCGTGCCGCAATTCTCGAACTTCCTCAATCTGCTATTTAGAAAATACAGGACGTTCATAACTCGCCTGTGCACTGTCTATTTTTGAATTCACCTTTTATTCTACTACCCTACGATGGTTATTGATGTATCTATTCATATAGGTATTTGATTGCCTCTATGACGAAGTGGCATCCTCCTCTATTGCACTAGCTATCACACGTCTCCAATTTCAGAGACAGTCTGTGTACTGCCGTGACGGCTGCCCTATCACACCAAGCTAATAACCCCGAGCTCACCTGTTAACAGTGCCGTTCGGTCACAATATTTCAAACTGTGAATGACACTGAAATGCACTGGCATTCTACAATCTTTTTATGAAAATCAACCGCACGGAAAGGTCAGGATAAATAAACGCCGAGTAACCTGTTGAGCAGACCTTCAACTTGCTCAACCATTCCAGACATTTTAGGCTAGTTCGAGCCATTCGGGGCGGTACTGACGAGCCTTCGTAGGTTGATATGCAGCGTCTGCGGCTGTCAAGGTCTAAGGACATTTTCATATCTCATAACCATTGCCCACTGCAACTGACTTTCTCAACCTTTTAAGGCAATAGAGGGCCTATATCATCTGACATGAAGTGAAAATTCATGCTAGCATTATTCTACTTTGGTCGAACGCCAGTTGGATGCAGAAAGTGATCTCCACAGTTCAAGATTGACCATGATTGCTCGGATTTCTATCTGTTCTCTTTAGCTTGGTTTCGTTTAGTATGTCATGGACTAAGGACGTTCACATGCCGTCCAAGTTTCAATTTTCCCAATCATTCCCCCCACTTTACGCTAGTTTTGGAACGATCTCTTCGTAGTGTCTTATCAGTTTCCGGCTAATTGCATTCATTTTTTCTTACTTTTCTGAGACCAGATCAATCTCATTGAAGCTGTTATTCAATTGTCTAGGCCGGTGGTTCCCAACCAAGGGATAAATTGCCGCACAGCGGAAATCTCCATTTTCGCGGGGTAATGGGAACACCTCTCAGTCAATCCTTAGACTACGTTTCTATAGGATGTTCACTTGTGGCGGTGTGGTCATGTGTACTTCTTACCTAATCCATTTTGTTCCGCGTTTAGATGCGAAGATACACGATTCCATAGCGCAAAGGATTTTCTATACACGATTTCATTAGCTGGATGAGCAAACAACACGAACAGAATAACTCAGTACTTGTGACTTTTTCTGAAATGATTAAGAACGAGAACCCTGGTTTTCATTAATCCCTCCACAAAAAGGATTCGATTGGAGATAACTAACGATGCAAGGCTAGCTCTCAGTGTGACGCAGCCTAGTATTGAAAGACTAACATAGGAGAACATTCATAACATTGTTGATTACATATATTGTACTCGTTTTTATTTTTCGTTCATATTAATGAGCCTAGCTAGCTACTTGAAGCAAATAAATTATTCCGATTAATCATCACATCTTCCGTTTTAAGTTAAATATTTTTGGGGTATTTCAAGTGGCTTATCTGTCATTGTCTCTATCAACAAGATTGAAACTATTGAAATGATGAAAAAATTGAAATAATATTAGATAACCAATAATTTGATCGTGATGGTAGTTCTACGTGGGACTTTTTCAAAGAATAACATGGGTAACAAATCATACAAGGTTGGGAACCACTGGTCTAGGCTCCTACTGCTAGGAGATATTTAGTACCATTCTTGGTATCCTCCTGTAGAAATCCATTATCCATTTCCGTTGGATTGCTTATCGGTCACGTCTCGCCATAAGAGTGAAACATGCGATAAGGGGATTCATTTTAAATTGTGGGAACTTCACTTTCCCGAATACTCAGTCCAATCCTACAAACCAACGATGTCACACGGCCTTGGTGTCGTGTAACGTCACTTGTGATTTGCCTTTGAATGAACAAGCATTCTGACTGGTGGAAACGTTCAGCTGGAAATTGAAAAATTTGTCTGAAAACAAATCTATGAACAAATGGAATACTTAAATAGCGTGTTGTATCACTAATAATAGAGATAAGCTACTGAAACGGCAGAGTAAGTCATGTATGCATGAATCAGAAATATTGCATTTCATTAAAGCATGTAATCATAGTATAAAGACACACAAAATGATTGCCTCATCTTAAAATGAAATGGAATGAACAGACTCCTCATAAACGCCGCAGTATTTAGCCAAGATTCAATCTACACACCAGTTCAGGGTGAATATTCAATTCTTGGTCGACATTATTGGGCTTGGATATATTTTGTGACATATTTTACCTTCTACTGGAAAAAAGAACAATTTCCAACTAAAGTTCTCCCTAAGATTTGTATGATAGAGCACGTATCAGAAGGGATGCGGAGTCCCATTAATTTTATAGGACTCCGACTCCGGTATTTGTAAGGATTCCGACTTCGGGAGTAGGCCTACTATGTAGAAGAAAAACGTGAAAATTGCGTGCCCACCTGTCAACATTCATTGCGTTACATATATGTGACGCAAGGATGGGCTAAGTAAGTCCTTGAGTAAGTCAATTTATATTACAATCAAATGAATGTAATTGCTCTGTGTGTTAAGCGGTTAAAAAAACAAAAATGAATTCGTAAATTATGATACATTAAATACGAGGTATTGCAACAGTAATTCTCTGACTTTCCCTAGGATCATAAACAACAATAAGGCCAAGAGCAAAATATCAATCGTTGATAATTCCTCAATATTCATCAATTGTCTGTACTTTTAACCCAGAACCTTAAAATTATGAATGTGTCATTGTTCTGTTGCAAATATGTTTTTGATATGGTAGGTGATTACCCTTCAAAAGCAAGGGTAACATTGTATCATGATTGAAGTTGCAACAAGTGTGATGAGTGTGTGATTTGTTCAAATCGCATAAATCACTTCTCCATTGATCTAGCTTGTAGCACATTACATGATACAATGCACATGCAAATGGAATTCACCTGTACTGCAGTGCTATCAACGATCATGCATGGCGATGTCGAAGTTCATAGGTAGTACAGATTAGACATTTCAACCGTTTGTGGAATATCGTAATGATCCGAGCACAAGTGCAAAACCATCACGGTAGATGAATCATTCGTCTAAATGTTCCAGTAATAAACCAAATTCAAACCAAACGTAACAATGATATTACTGAAATCCTTCGTTGAGGATCTGTCAAATTAGCTTCTGAGCTGTTTTATTCGAAGAAGTTTGAGAAATGTAAAATTACAGACTAGCTATATTGTGTCATATATCGTAGATCATCCATGAAAGCCACCGTCTAGTACAGATTTTCTTGAGCATTCTCTGTTATTAGAATTATTACTATCTGTGAATCAACGCACGAGAAAAGCGTTGGACTCAATGGCAGAAAGCTTAATGAAAATGGCTGAAACGAATGGATTTCATTTCATGTTCTTCGCCATCATCATAACCAGTGACTTTTTTGCTTTGACCTAAATTTTCAATGTAATTCAATAAAATCTCGATGCTTCAGCCATTGACAGCTGATAAAATGGAAGACTATACAGGAAAATTTGAAAATGTTTGTCGAATAGACATTCAAAATTGAAGTATTTTACGGCGGTATTGGTGAACAATACCCGAATCTGTCAGTCGGATGGCGACCTGGTGGAAGGCAAGACCAGGTAGAATGAGGAATCGGGCAACTCTCAACTAGATATGGTAGAAATCGCTCGTGGGACCGCATAACGTTGAACGTGATGGTAGTGTCGCTCTTACATGTCAGTTGTGCATAAGAGATTCTTGTGGATTTTCCCCTATTTCTCGTGGATTATATCGGTCAGCTCAATATCCAAGTGATAGCCCTCGTCGTGTTCTTGCTTTTTGTGCTCGCTGAAAGATCGTCGTTGCGTCTGGTCGGAGAAATCCCAGGATTATCATCTCCACCAATCAGCGTTCGTTTTATCTATTGATTTGGATAAATCTATCGGATTATTCTCGTGCAAGGTGCTGCTATTGATCTATTGTTTTCAAGAATTCGCAAATTCATCAAAATTGTCGCTCGCTTCACATCAGTGCTTCGTGAAATCCATTCTTGGTTGATTGGCTTCTGTTGTAGACAGTTGGAATTGTCAACTGCTTTACGATCAGCTGTTATCAACACACAGCGTAAGGGTGTCCTTGTCGGCGGAACATCAGATTATCGATCGCTTAGTCACGTGATTTTGACGCGGTCGTTAATTGTACATGCCAGGAATGTCACAACGTGGTCTGAAGTTCGGTGAGGTCAGAAGGATGTCCTCTACACAGTTGAATAAACTGAATAAAGAACAGTTGATTTCTGCATTAAAGGATGCCGTTGACTTCCATTCTAAAGAATCTGATCCTATTCCATCTACAAGTACAGATGATTTATCTTCCTTGATATCTACCCAGATAAACATATATATGCAGCCTTTGATTCAGCAAATTCAAGATCTAAAGAATACTTGCATTGTCTTACAAGAGAGTTTGATGCAAATACAGGGTGAAAGCAAGTCTCCAAAGCAGGATTTGGAGGAGGATATAATGGAAGAAATGTACCAAAGATACACAAGAAGAAAGAACATCATCCTGTCTGGAGTTCCGGAGACTGATCAGGGAACGCCTTTGGAAAGAAAGTGCTGATCAAAACAAAATCAGGAGATTATCGAGGAAATTGATTGTGAAGGTTACATCTCAAACGCACATGTGGAAAGAATTGGGAAAAAGATTCTTGGACGACCACGACTTCTGAGATTTAAATGTGAAGATATGAAAATGAAGAAAGCTATATTAAGAAATGCCAGGAAGCTATGATCTACGGAAACTAGTGAATTCAAGCATGTATATATAAATCCCGATAGAACATTCAAAGAAAGGGAAACAGAGAAATCACTACGACATGAAGCAAAAAGAAGACGTGAGATGGGAGAAAATGTGACTATTCGGTATGGAAAGATTGTACCATTCATGAGTACCCGCAATGAGATAAAAGAAAATTTTCCATAAATCTTTTACGTGCCGACCCCGTCGCATCTAGCGTTTATCCTACTATTAGTGTTATAAATGCACGTTCGCTTTTTCATAAGATAGATGATCTCCTCTTGTTTGTGAATGTGAGAAAACCTGATATAGTCTGCATTTCTGAAACTTGGTTAGATGCAACAATTGACTCTAATCTTGTTAGTTTACCTGGTTTTTCATGCTTCCGATCCGACCACATCAACCGTAGAGGTGGCAGCACGGCTGTTTATGTGCGAAACTGTCTTTCGTGTTACGATATTACTCCACATCATTCGAAAGAACTCTTTAATATAAATGTTATCAATATCGTTACTCACAAAATTCTCCTTGTCTGCGCGTATGTGCCTCCTCAATTATCTGTAACTCAGTTGATGGATATCGAAAACAAGTTAACTGATATTGTCGACTCATTTTTGACTACCAACTCAAATTATGATGTTGTTATTGCAGGAGACATGAAGTCCTTGAATGTTGCATCCGCTTCTGAAGAACTATCTTTGACTGATATTGTGAAATTTCCCACCCGCAAAGACAATATTCTTGACCACATTTTAGTTTCAAATGATATTGTATGTTTTTTCGCGCCAGAAAATGTATTTTACGATGCTCCTCTAGGTGGTAGTGATCATGTCGTACTAACAGCTTTGCCAATAGCTGAAGCGAAAGCAGGTGATGCTCGTCAAATTGTAAGTCACCATAGACTATATGATTATCGACGCTCTAACCTTCAAAGACTCCATTCTGCCCTACAAGCTGTTGACTGGTGCCTTGAGCTATCCATGATGGACAATGTTGATGATCAGCGGTGTCTCATCCAAGATACAATAATGAGTGCCATAAATCAAACTGCTCCTGTAAATGTAGTTACATTCACAACATCAGATAAAGGATGGATGACTCCTCTTACGAAAAGTCTCATCAATCAGCGTTGGAAAGCCTATAGAGAAAAGAATTGGGTATTGTATAGTCATTTGAAAGAGAAAACTAAAGTAGAAATCGCAAGGGCTAAGGAATTGTGGGCAAACAAGTTGAAAACAGGCAAAAAATGTATTTGGGAAGTCGTTAAACAAGAGACAATGTGCAAAGATCAAAAAATGTCGAAGCTGATTGATCAACACGGTTCAAAAAGAGAAGTTCTTTTAAAAATTGCTGACGATCTTGAGTCATTTTTTGCTGTCGATCAGTCAAACAATGATTACATCGAACTGGATTGTAACGACTGGTCTCTACAAAAAGTGGAGGAGAATGAAGTCATTCAACATCTGTCTAATGTGAATTGCAAAGAAATCTAGTTCCGACATCATACCGCCCAGAATATACAAAGAAATGTGTGATGTATTGGGCTATCCATTAACGATATTATATAACAATATTATAAAAACTGGATTGCATCCTCAACAGTGGAAAACAGCCGTGGTCGTTCCAATCCCCGAGACAAACCCTCCGGACATAAATAAATTGCGCTTTATCTCGCTACTTCCTATTCCAGCAAAAATTATGGAACGAATTGTTTTGGAGAGTGTCAAGTAACAGATGCTCTCTTTGTATAGCTATTCGCAGCATGGATTTCGACCTGCTCATTCAACCACGACTGCTCTAATCGATATTATGGACAATATTGCTAAAATGACAGATAACAAACCAAATTTTGGCGCTGCTCTTGTAAGTTTTGACCTTTCTCGAGCTTTTGATACTATCGATCATGGTCAACTCATTGGCAAACTGAAACTGAAGAGAATACCACAAGGTTTCCTAGTTTGGCTACTCAATTATCTCCAAGGCAGATATGCAAGTAAAGATTGGTGCCGAATATTCAAAGGAGATTGCCTTCTCACGAGGCCTTCCTCAGGAATCAGTTACTTCTCCCATATTGTTCTGTGCTTTCTTTGGTGACATCGTTTCAAGCGACCCTTTAATTCCTTCCATCAAATATGCAGATGATCTAAATCTAGTTATCCCACTTCAAACGGCAAATCCTACTGAAATAAATACTAAAGTTCAAGAAGTGACCGACAAAATGACTGATGAATGCTCGCGTAACAGTCTGATGCTAAATCGTGAAAAATCGAAGATGATGTTGTTCACTCGCAGTAAAGTTACTTTCACATTTCAAACTGTTCTTCCCGTTGTAGACGAAATGAAACTTTTGGGGACAATTATTGACAACAAACAAAATTGGAATGCTCATGTAAAGATGATATATACGAAATCAGTGCAACGACTAAATATCATCCGCAGACTGAAGAAGACGCTAAATTTGAATGAAATTCATCAAGTGTATACTTCAGTGGTAAGGTCGCTATTAGCATATGGTTGTCCAGTATCTGTCGGCTTAAATGTGACTCAAACACGAAAATTACAACGTCTTGATAACAGAGCTCATCGTCTGATATACAACATCTTCTACGGCAATAATAACTCAAGAAAGTGTGCGTGTACAAATAATGAGATACAAGCCCGTCGAGAAAAACTCAGCAAGCATTTGTTCAGCGAAATTGCAAAAAACTCTGCACACGTATTACATAATCGTATCCCATCAAAACACCGAAGACTGTATCAAATCCCTGTGTTCAAATCACTACGACGCAAAAAAAGTTTCTTTCCTTTCTTGACTGCCCTTACGAATTCTGAAATTTTGAGCAAACGTGACACTACTTAACTGTCATTCTATTTTATTTTGGTTTAGACTATAATCTATGATTTTCTATGAAAGCTTCTTGTATATGTAACGATTATCATTTCATGAATATAAACGCTTTATTATTATTTTTTAGACGGCGTGCCACAAAGATAGAAAAGCCGACAACTTGCACTTCATAAATAAATTTCGCACAAAGATTATTTTGCATATCTGTCACCTGGCCTTATACCATCTTCTGCTGTATGTTATAAGCAAGGGCATATTTCATGAGCTCTAAGATTAATAATAGGAAAAATAGGACACAAAGATGGCTGCTCAGAAAGACAGGAAGAAGATCATAGCAAAGAAATTACACATTATACATGTACATTGTCGTATGCACTGAAGCACGGCAAAAAAACAGTAAATTGTCACATTTAGTTTGCTTGAAGGCAAGTCGAACCGTCTCATCGCACATCGGAGATATGCTCCATTGCATACATGCATGTCTCATCCATGTAACGTCTCGCGACAAGGACCCCAGCAGTAGCGTGGACTCTTTAGCTACACCCATTGGCCGCGAGGGAGCTTTGCACCAGACAGAGCACAAGTCGGATCAGCTATGAGGGCCTTGCTTGGAGTGTCCACTGCGGTCCATCGTTGACGCCAGGCTCTGGAAAGGTTCGCCACACTGGGCAACAAGGCGGAAGGCGTAGAATTGGCGGATGCGCGTTGTCATGAAGGAGTAAGTTAGGAACTTCTCCAGAATAATTCAATACGCGTACAGTTGCTGCTTCGCTTCTGAGGTTAGGTAGCGCAATATTGGCGAGTGCGGGAAGCCAGTCAGTTTTCATTGCTTTAATGGCACCGGATATAGTCTGCATGGTTTCGTTTAGGTGGACTTCAACTAGCTTTTCGAAATATTTCAAAAAAAACAGCAGTATTAAGCTGCAGAGTAACATTGTGTCAGTCCTGTTTTACGTAGCACTTCAGCATCAACGCCCGCAGGTTGAGTCAACAATTATTTCTTGTCCATGTTTTTAGATCAGCCGCATCAGATGATCATTGAAGGATAGCGTGGGATCCAAAAATAACTCCTAACCATACAGGCCTAGGTTCAAGGGATATATGCTTTGACAGTTGTCCAAGTAAAATGCGATAGAAGCAGTCACAGCGAGGCTTGGCTGCGGTATCCATATAGTACAAAAGCCAACTGCAATAGAGATGTCATCGCTCAGTGTGGCATTAAGTTCTGTGAAAGTTCCAGCTAAAGATGCATCGGTATAGATGAATTTTCTACACGCTGTCGAAGGGATGTCGTTCATGTAAATGATGAAGAGAGTAGGTGTTAAGAATACTTTTGTCTTCTCCCAGATGAATCCGAAAACGGTGGTTTTTAAAAGGCCTTCAATGATGTTGAAAGTCCATGGAAGACAGCGGTAATCTTTAGCTTCTTTGGGCATCCATTCTCAATAAGCAGTTGGTCATTCTCAATAGACAAAACCTGGTCGCAAATGGACCGAGCACTTAGGAAACATTTAAGCACTTGCAGCTTGATCCGGTTCAATTCGATCCTTTCGAACAGCTTGTAACACAGATAGAGGAGAAATTGATTGATAGCTTGACGGAGGCTGCAGGTTTTTCCAGGTTTGTGAATGGCGGCTATTTTGACGGTTTTCCATGTCTTCGGGATGCAATTTTTATCTAGAATTCTTGTAAAAAGCTTCCATAGACAAGTCTTTGATTTAGTCCCCATAGTTAAGAGAAACTCTGGGAATATCTGGTCGCAGCCGGCGGCGCTTCCGGACTATACACAGTTGAGTACTGTTTCAAATTATTCTACCCTAATCGAGGCTTCAATGACAGGTGGCTGATTTTGATCATTAAGTACACCGGAATTCTTGGAGTCCTTTAACTCATGCAAGATTCACTGAGATGCATGCATCTCTTAATGTCTGGGACTTTTCCATACTTTAACAAGGTGACTGACCACGCCATTTGAGCGTATTTCTGGCCTTGAGATTGAGGTGGATATTGGCATCTGACCAGCACAGAGATGACGCGACAGTTTCCAACCTTGGCGGCTCAAATGTCTGATGCCAATGTTGTATGTTTTTTTCGATCCAACGTGCTTTGCGTGTTCTTGACATTCTTCGTTGTTGAGGTAAGGGATATAGATAGTCCTAAACCCTCGCGGGATGTGTTTCGATGTGGCCCTAATCACAGCTCTGGTAAAGCGATTGCACCCTTCTTCGATCGATATGTTGATCACTAGTATACGAGGGAAGCGTTTATTGATGTTGATTTTAAAACTTGTCCAAAAGACTTTGCAGATATTCCATCTTGGTTTCCGCACAGAATGAGCGATTGAAACATGGAGGCCTGTACCTTGTCATTGCACCACTAATTGGGTTATGATATAAAGAGGATCTGCTCATCCTATCAAGATGCAACTTTTCATGGAAGGCTACAAAGACGAGAGAGCTCGAACAGACGGACAGGTCTTCAGTTGCTGCGCTTTCCTTCGGTGACACTTCATCGCTTTCTTGAAACGTTACAAAAGTACAATTTTCTGAAATTTAACGGGTAGTGACGGGAAGATCGATCTTGCACCATCAATAGAAATTACCTTCTTGAAAAGATAGGGGTGCAACGATATGAAAAGGAAGAGAGAGTAGTACCATCAAACGGATGATTTTTGTCAAATATGTGGAACTTCTATCACAAATTTTGTGAGTAACACAATGAAAGTCAATGCAAATGAACATAATATTCCATGATTTGAATTTTTCAGTTATCTACATGTTTCAGTCGATAAAACCATCAACAAGGACAAATTTACATTTCAAATAGCAAATTCATTTGTCTACCTACGACAAAAAGTACAAAGTTGATAACTTTATCACAACTATTTAGATAAGATCAATGATTCTTATAAATTGTTACATAACTACGTTATTCAACAAATTTACTATGCAGTGTATATTGCTGGAGAAATGAATATTAAGAGATAAAGATTGAGTTTAAAATTTGAGACCACGTTCATTGTTAGTCTACCAGTGATGGTGGTCACATTGACTGAATGTTAACTGTATGAGGAATATCAATGTAAATTCTTGTGAACATTGCTGGTCAAATTCACAGATATGAACATTGAGGTTGTGCGGTCACGAAATATTTCTTGCTTGCACTAATTCGTTGAAAGAATTAAGTCACCTTGCTAACCTACTTAGAATCGAAAACCGATGCTGATGAAATGCTTGATGGATTCCCGCATTTTCGCCTGCACAGGCCGTGTAAAGAGTTAGAAGTTCAAGCGAGATCTTCATATTTTGAATTAATCAACTTTATCAAATCTCAACAAATGTAGCCACCACGAGACATGTTTCGGCCTATATGGGCCTCATCAGTCGTGAGTAGGTTTGAACCAGCACGCTGGAGCTTGAGGACGAGCAAGCATGCCCTCTAACCACAAGGAGACCGGACTATCTGTTGAGAGCGTGAATTAGCCACGAAGGCACTGCTTTAGCACAGGCATGTGGAGGGCGGATTGCATTCTGGAATCACTTAATGCCACGTCCGTGATTGAGGCGCTTCACCATCTCAACAGATGATCCTGTGGCCTTGTGGTATGAGAGTATGCTTGCACGTCCTCTAGTTCCAGCATCGCAGGTTCACACCTACCCACGACTGATGAGGTCCAATGGGCCAAAACATGCCTCGTGGTGTTACATCAGTTGAAGTTTGATAAATTTATCAATTGTCAGGTTACTTGTCTTGATCAACTTCATTATCAATGTCAGACGTTGAACATGCGACTTCATCAATACTAGACGCTATGAGGAGTCTCTTCATTAATGAATATATTATGCACCAAAGAAATAAACACAGAATGTCATGTTCATGCTGCAATGAAGTACTGAAACCGGAGATGAAGATATACACTGTACAAATTATAAGACAGTTAAATATAAGACATTACATCCACATCATGTGTTTACTTATAGACTAAGTAGCATTTAACGAATGACATTCTGTATTCTTTTTATGAAATATAGCTAAGTAACTTACCTTCAGATGGCAGAGTCATAGCGCACAGTGCGACCAACAAAAAGATCAACTTCATGTTATCTGTAACAGAAGATCATATTTACAATTCATAGTTCCAATTTGCAATGAATAGCTAGAATACAATGCAGAAGTCTTGCGACAAGGTCTTATTTACGCAAGAAAACTCGTCAGAAAACTGTACATAAATCGTACCTAATGTCGTGAATCTCAACCATTGTTAAATACTAAAAAAATTTGCTCAAGACCTATATATGAAGTTTACTCATATACATAAAGGTTGCTCAGTTGCAGCTTTACGTAAGTGGGACTGCACTGGAATTTCAAAAAATGCTGTTATTCTATGCAATAACGAAATTTGTTGCTTTTCTAGTGAGCAAAGTTATGTTTCTGATTTAAGACAAAATTCATTTTAGTAGTAGTAGTAGTAGTAAGATGTCTATATTTGAACTGGAAAGCATCACATTACAAAATAAGCACGCTACAAAAAGAAGTTATAACTGTTACAAAATCAATGCAAACTAGAATAACAAACACTCAAAGTAAATTCAAATCATAGCATGTATCAAGAATTCTTAATGCTTGCACAAATTATTACAAATCGCCACACAGGTAGGCAGGAAGGAAGACTGACGGGAAGCAGTTCGAGAAAGCGGAACTCTCAACTTTCGGGAGCGGACCAGCATATCTGGGAGGAGTGAATGTAGAGGATTTTTTGTATAGGCGATGCCATGGAACAGCTTCATTGCAGCATTTTGTCTCCTGATGTGAAGGGGAGTGAATTTTCCACACTGGCAATCGGGTCCACATATGATCCGATGAGATCTCTTCCGGACACTCTCAAGTTTTTGCGAATTTTTCTGATCTATGCCTATAAGGAGCGGTCCATTATATTCAAGCGCTGCCAGAACAGTTGCGTTGTAGAGTCGAATGAGGTCAGGAACCTGTAAAAACTTCTTTCACCGTTTGATTACATATAGTCGCTGACATGCGAGTTTGCAGATGTTCTTCACCTGAGAGTCCCAAGAGAAAGTTTCATTGAATATCACGCCAAGAATACGAAGCTCACTTGTAAATTCAATATTCGAAGGCACGTGGACAGACAAATTAGGCTTCTTGATATTCATGATTTTCGCTTTCTTGCAGTTGAGTTCCAGTCCGTGAGTCTGACACCAATTATCTGCGTGTAGGATTTCATCTCTTACGGAGACATCAATGTCTGTATTTTCTTGAATGGGTATACAAATTACGACGTCATCAGCGTATTTGGATATAAAGTTACTGTTGCTCTTAGGTTGTAAGGTTCGCATATGTATGCAGAATAAGAATGGGGAAAGTTTCCCCCCTTGCGGGACTCCTGAGGTAACGTGAACTATTGAGCTCACACAGTCCTTTCGTAACTTTACTCTTTGATGACGATTTTGCAAGTAGTCACTGCACCATAGTAGGAAATCTCTTGGCAAAGTTATGCTGATCAGTGTCTTGAACAAACTTCCATGCTCCAAGCTGTCGAATGCCTTCTTTAAATCGAGAGCTATGAGCAGAACACCAGTTGATGAGCAGTCATCTAATATCTAAGAAACAAAGTTATGAACACTTATGTTGGCATGGGTTGTGGATGATTGTGGTCGAAAGCCAAACTGTTGAGAGTCATAATTATTGATAAGTTTGTCTTTAAGATTGTTCAGAACATAAGCCTCCAGGATTTTTGAAAACACGGGAAGCACTGAGATAGGTCGAAAATCATCAAGTGTCGGATTTCGACACTTTTGAACAGGAGTCACATTCGCTAACTTCCACGAGAATGGGACTGATTTTGAATTGATCGATAGAGCAATCAAATGACTGAGGGGGGCAGCAAGTTCAGAGCAAGCTACTTTGATCAGGAAAGGGGCAATATCGTCACTTCCAGCGGACTTGTTTCCTTTGAGATCAGCTAAAAGTTTCAAGACTTCATCTACCTCAACAGAAATGTCCCACCTTTCTCCGATATCAGCAGTAGGCCTACACAATTCGGTCAGCATATCCCAATCCGGAGGTTTGTGGAACACAGATGCAAATTTTTGGTTTAGAAGTTCAGCTGAATCCGTAGTTGCTGGTAGATCAGATCTTTGGTCTTGGTTGTTCATCACACTCCAAATTTTCCATAAACCGTTTGACTTAGCTTGAGTATTACCAATCCAGTATTTCTTTGCTTTTTCAATTTCTAGCTTAACTTTTTGGCGGTAATACCCGTATAAATTGAAATTCCTTGCACGATAAGCGGCAAACGAAGATTTATCAAATGCTTCAATTTGGGAGTGAACCATGGCTTCTCATTTCCTTTCATAATGACTGTATGTCTTGGGATTACTTTCATTGCATCATGAATAACCTGGGTAAACCATTGACACTTGTTGTCCAGTGAATCTTGTGATCTATACAGCTGATGCCAAGGATATGCTCTAAGATAGGCCTTAAACGCAGATAGATTGCTTTCTCGATAGTCATACACATGAACCGTATACGATTTGTCTTTTTCTGGTGTTGGGTCACATATCGTCGGTTCCAAAAAGATAACATTGTGATCTGCATTTCCAATAGGCGCTTTGATGCTCACTGGACTCTTGTTAGGATCACCAAAATACAGAGGATATAGGCTTCGACTTACTAGAATTTTGTCTAATATAGTATCTTTCCGCGTTGGTGACTGTACAAGTGCTTTTCTAACTAAGGAAATGACACATGGAATTTTTTCAAAATATGACTGTTTCTAAAAATAGACATTTTCATAACAGTGCGAAAAAGTTCTCATATCGTTTGCACGTACACCGGTTAAGCATGTTTCGACGGTTTGATATTGGCTTTAAGAATATATTAGGAAACGTGACTTTTTCTATACCCACAAGTTGGAAATTTTTGAATTTCAAAAATGGTTGAAATTAGTCCAAAATTATCTAACTACTTACAAATTTAGTAGTAGTAGCAAGGCAGTAAAAAATGTAATACATGTAATTACAAATAACATTATTGAACTATTGTACGACGAATAAAAAACAGTAGCGAAAGAATTTTATGCATTTTTATGCCAAAACTTTATCAATATTGTTTTGATTTACGCTGACTTCCGGGTTCAGCACGAACACCGGCTGTCTCATACATTTTGCTCCTTTGTTCAGTTTTAGCAGCAATTTTTTTCTTGGAATGATCAACGGACAGTCTTTTTATTGGTGAAATCTCAGTTCGTTTTAGAAGATCAGCATAGGGATTTAAAGCGAAGGTCGTAATTTAGTCAAGCAGATATCAAACGTTTATTCGACCGGTTTCAGATATGAGTGAAACAGCCGTTCAGGTCATTCATCAGTAACAGAAAAATTCTATTAAGGAAGTCATTTGATTTACAATGAATTCTGTATTGAGTTCAGCGTTGCTACTGCTGCGCGGTTCCGCGCAGCTGCGCGGATGAGGGGGTTGAGCTGCTCGTGCGCGGAGATCTTGTAAAATATCATGATTCTGCGCGGATGAGAGATCTGAGAAAAATTAACTTGGTTTTTGTAGTTGTAAACAGCTCGAAATCAGGTTTTCACTACAACTCGGTTCACTTTTTTCAAATTACAGACTTACAATGTGTGTAACCTAAATGCTCACATACATTTATTTTCAATAAAGGTGTAGTCTCAGTCTCACTGCATAAATCTAGGGCGTGCTGTACTACATAATCACTTTCATTTTAGGAGCGAAGCTATCCATTGCTTGTTGATAGCTGACGTCAAGAATGTTCGTTAAGGAGTAGAGATACCCAGGCCAGCATAAACCTTTTGAAATCTGTACTGGACGGGGGATGAGGGATAACAGACATCCCACACGTGGATAGGTCGCTAGCCTGGCAGTTTTTTGTTGTTTCAAATTTTCTCTAATCATCCTACGGTGTGAGTTTCCGTATCTTTTTTAAATTTAAAGAGTGTGCTTTAATATCAATGCGCTTGGCTGTCTTCACAGCACCTATTCCTGAATGTCTTTTCTCGTATTCCTAATGTATTTTCTTACAAATACGGGCCGGCATGTTGTCCTGTTTAATTGATGAGTAGAAATGAGAGATGTAGGCCTATGTCATGCATAATGCCTTTAAACTACTTGTTCAAGATTTCAATATATTGATTTTTACAACAATTATCATTTTTTCATCCTTTCATGTAGCATGGCCAATATGCATTGATTATGTAGCTACGTTGTGTTTACTATGTCTTCTGAAAAAGGACCTAGTCTGATAGAGGCCTAACTCTAACGATGGGCCTGTTTGTATATGAGACTCAAAAGCAAATATGTAAATGACTGTGATTTAGTGAAGGCATAGGCCCTATATCACAATTTTATTTTATTGATGCGATTCATTTCTAGCAGCTCATCAATGAGCGTTAATTACCAGATATTCATGCGTCTATTATGTACATGTTTCACAAAACTGATTTCATATTCTAATTGCATATGTTCTATTAAAATTAGCATGTTCCTATATACCGTATACTCAAACTATGTCCAACAGGTATGTATGGCTCCACCGAAAGTAAGTCGCTGCACAGTGTTTGTTGCCAATTGGCTATCATAAAAGGATTACGCTGGAGAACTAATGAGTACATGGGCAGAAAAGTCTAAGACAAGTGACGAAAAAGTGTATTGCAAAATCTGTCGTGAAACAATAAATGTCAAAAGTGGAGTTGTTACAAGAATGAAAGAACATGGAAACACCGAAAAACATAAGCGAAATGCTGCAGACATCCGGCAATCTCGACCGCTGAAGGATTTCTTCGTTCAAAAAACTCCTGCAGTTGATATATCGGATGACATTTGTGGACAGTGAATTCGTTGGTGTCTACTTACGGCCGAACATGACTTGTCATACCGATTCAGTGATTCTGCTTGTGACACTTTGAAAAAGATGTTTCCTGATAGCAAAATTGCCGAGAAAATGCAATGCAAAAGGATGAAGACCATGTACGTTACTGCATTCGGCATTGGGACATGGATCAAAGGTGATGTAATAAGTCCTCCGTTGAGAAGTGCTCCTTTCTGCCTGATGATAGATGAAGGATCTATCAGATATACAAGAAAATGGCTGGTCATTCTTGTAAGGTACATATCGGATGGGCAACCGCGCACTGATTTCCTGGGTATGGAAGAGCTGTCCACAGCAGCAGCGCAAGACCTCGCGAACGTAATAAAATCACAATTGAGGTCCAGGAATATTCCCTTGGAAAATTGTCTTGGTGTTATGTCGGACAGTGCAAATGTAATGCGTGGGGAGAAAGGCGGTGTTATCGCAAAGCTAAAGGGAGAGGTCCCTAATATTCTGGATATCGGAGGATGCTGTTTACACCATGTGCACAATTCTGCGTGCAAGGCTGTGGAAAAACTTGATATATCCCACATAGAAGAATTCCTCGAAGACTTGTTCCTTTATTTGAGGAAGTCGAAATCCGCGAAGACTTTCCAAGAGTTCCAAAAGCTGCTGGATATGGAACCTCTGAAATTTTTGCGGCATATTTCATCCAGATGGCTACAGATCTATGATGTTGTTTCTCGACTCGTGCAATTGTATGATGCTCTGAAATCATTCTTTGATCAATTGCCCGCAACCGAAAAGAGGAGAAAGAGAGTTCAGGACATCGTGATCACATTGAATTCCCATGACACAATCATTTATCTTCATTTCCTCCTGTTCGCATTCCAGCCGTTGAAGGAATTTGAAATTCTGTTCCAGAAATCGGACTCAGTCATCCATCTTATGTATAGAAGGATCATTGATTTGATATCCTATGCTTTGTCATGCTTCGTAAAGCAACAACACGTCGATGATCTGAAAGATCTGAAACAGATCGATGATATTCCACGAAAGAAACAGCTGCCTGATCACGAGCTTTTGATTGGTCGAAACACAAGACAGAAATTGAGAAACGATCACTTGACAGCCACACAAGTTGCGTTGTTCTATGAACGTGTTCGAATTTTTTTCGGTGAATCGGTTAAGGCATTCGTTCATTATCTGCCATTTACTCGACGCCTGATCCGAGCCCTTCAATTCATTGACCCTTCTAGAAGGAATGTCGTGAGTGAGGAGGACATCGTATACGCAGCAAAGAAACTTGGCGTCTTCTGTGATTCTGACAGACTTCGGCTCGAATGGAGGCTCTACTTGTCAGAGCAAACG
This sequence comes from Prostheceraeus crozeri, assembly GCA_907163375.1. Taxonomy (NCBI): domain Eukaryota; kingdom Metazoa; phylum Platyhelminthes; order Polycladida; family Euryleptidae; genus Prostheceraeus; species Prostheceraeus crozeri. The sequence continues at coordinate 770,210 of CAJQUW010001560.1, forward strand.
AAGGAAGAAGTGAACATTCCGGAATTTTGGATCTCATCAAGCCACATAATATTACGTGAAGTTGCACAGCGGGCTTTGATACTTCCACATGGCAATGCCGATACAGAGAGACTCATGAGTTGGTTGAAGCGCATTGTGACAGAAGACAGGAATCGTCTTCAAGACACATCGTTAAATGGACTGATATCAGTGAAGTCTTACTTGATTTCTCGTGGAATCACCAATGGCACTTTTGAGATCTGCTAAGATTTGCGTGTGAAGTGCAGAAATGCGAAAGTGGCATATGAAGCCGATTTACGACAGCGGAAAGAAAATGAGAAGGCAAAGCAAGTGCTGGAAATTTCGCAAGAAAGAGCAAGGAAGGAAGCCTTGAAACGAGAAGAAGAACAGAAGGGAGCTGAAGAGCCAGCATCAAAGAAAAGGAAACTAGCCGAGGACTACCTTGCAGAAGCTCAGAAGCTCATGGCTGAAGCATCAGCAATCTCTAAAAAGCCCAAATAGTTCCAGTGTAATGCTGTATCTGAGCAGGAAATATGAGTTGATTTTCGTGATGAGATTATTGCTGTAGCCTACATGTATACGTGCAAGCTAATGTACACGTAAATAAGCTAATTTTCTTTTTTAAGTAATCCATCTAATGCAAGCTGAGCTTTATTCATCCAACATTCATCAATACCGACCAATTGTAACGAAAATCAACTCGATATTTCCAGGTAGCCTTGTTTTTGTGTTATTGTTTTCACGTTCTGATGTCAAATTACGAGTATATATGGTAGCAAGACAGCAAGTAGGCTACATTTATATTGCATAAGTTTTTGTGTGGTTGCTTGTACCAACATGAGACTTCCAAAGTGATTTCCAAAGTTAGCATATAGTTTGTTTTTTGCAATAAGTCTTTGTTTTTATTACAGTCAAATGTAACACATGTGTATAGTGTGGGTAAGCGGACAAGGTCATTAATACATTGGTGGCCCATTAGTAACTGCAGTTATATAGGCCTATACCACTTATTATTGGGAAGATAAGTTTGATTTTAAGATTTCTTGCCATCATTACACGTTGCCTAAGCTCGATCGGTATTGATATCAGAGAGAAATTCTCTCAGAAAGAAAGTCAGATTCAACCCCCAGGATCACAACCATATTCGTTTTTATCAATAGTGCGTGTAGGGGTTCCTGGTCAACGGTTAAGTGAGCCTGCGCGGATTGAGGCTCGAGGCTCAGTAGCAACGCTGTGAGTTTCTCTAATCGAGTATTGTTCAATGAAAGGCAATACTCAGTTAATCAGTTTTTCGCTTAAAGGTCCCCAAAACAGCTGTATCATGTTTAATCCGGTCATTCCTTCATCGGATAGCAGCATTTCATTGTTTGGTGACACCATTATTGCTCAGATTGATCACTCCAAATTCACCAAGTTGTCCGACAACCTTCCCAACGTCTTGGGTATTGCTTCGGGAACGAGCCTGTTTCAGTCTGGTGCAGATGTTTATCCATATGAGACACAATTTCGCTAAGTACCTCCTGTTTAATCGCTTGGTCATCTGACCCTCAGTGCAACTTGTATACAAGGTGCTTCAGAATTACCGCCCGATTCAATTTCTGACCAGTATGTAACGGCTCATTTGCTAAGAGCGGATACAGAAGACAATTAGTCCATCAATTGATGAACGATTTATTCTAGCTTGACGCTTGAAGTAGACGACGTTGACGGACACGATCAAACTTGTGATGCAAAATCAATAATTCTGATTTTATAACAATGCAATAACGAGTGATAGCAATAATATATCACACGATTTGATTAATTCAGCTATACAGGGGGTTCCAGATAAATCTGGACTATTTTCAATCTAAGCTGCTGACAGACAAATCGGTTATAAGGGAACATCTGTGTGTTTCTACATTACTATGTCTATGCCGTCACGTGATATCGCGTTCACCGCTGACACTACGTTAACCTGTCACGCGTGCGCATTACAAGTAAGCGTATCTGAAACAGTGTGCGCGCAAATTGACTTAAATTTGAATTTTTCAATCATGTCTCGCGAGTTGGAGCAACGTGCAGCGGTTTTGGAAGGTCTGCGTGCTGATAAAACAGCTACCGAAATCATTGCTTTCTTTGGTTACTCGAAGTTCTTCGTCTACAACATCCGGAGGGACTATGAGGCTGCACCAGACAAGGACCAAGTGACAGCAGTGAGGAAGCCCCACAAGCGGCGATCCGACAGCAAGCGGTCCGAAGACTTCCTGGAGGAGTTGAAGACCAACATTGCCGAGGATCCAGGACAGTCGATGCGGCATCTGGCTCAGAAGATGGACGTGGCCCGTTCGACCATCCACAGGTCCGTGCACCAAGACCTCGGCTTCCAGTCGTTCGTCCTACGAAGGCGCCAGCTGCTGACCGAGGCTACGCGGGAGAACCGGATGGTGAAAGCCCAGGCCCTGCTCAACGACCTGAGGCGGAACAGCGCTGGACTGCTGAGGTTCTTCTCCGATGAGAAGAACTTCATCCAAGACCGTAAGGTGAGCCGCCAGAACGACAGGTGGCTGTGCGAGGACCCTGCTGACGTCCCAACAGTGATGCACAGCAAGCATCCGGCATCCGTCATGGTGATTGGTGTCGTCAGCAGCGATGGTGACGTCATGCCGCCTCACTTCTTTGAGAAGGGACTGCGCCTCAACGCGGATGCCTACATCGACGTCCTGGACTCGGTGGTGAAGCCCTGGATGGATCAAGTCGCCAACGGGAGAGACTACGTGTTTCAGCAGGACTCCGCGCCAGCCCACAAGGCAAGGAAGACCCAGGCCTGGTGCTACGAGAACTTCCCGCACCACTGGTCCCCCGACCTCTGGCCTCCTAGCTCTCCAGACTGCAATCCTCTCGACTACTACGTGTGGAGCGTGGTTGAAGCAGGTGTCAACAATAAGTCTCACAGCACTTTGGGAGCTCTGAGGAGCAGTATTGTCCAGGAAATTGGACAAATTGACAGAGGAACCCTGGCCAAGGCCTGCTCCGGCTTTAGGCACCGCCTTGAGATGGTAGTGGAGGCCCAGGGCGGCCATTTTGAGTGAAGTTGACTTAAATGACTTTTCTTGGTCTTGTTTTTACAAAATAAATGTGTTTTGGCACTAAATGGAGCTGTTTTGATTTGTCTTACAGTTAAAATCAATCATAGTTGAAAAGATGATTAAAAGTCCAGATTTATCTGGGACACCCTGTACAAGGCAACGACATTATTCTAGATGGTTCAAAAAAATTTGAGCAGACTGACGATACAACATTGTTAGATGATGATAATTGATAATCATCACATACATGTTTGCCAAACTTGCAACTTAGTGAACAGACGAAAGCGCGATTCTCAATGTATTCAATGCAATTCATGATGGCACTAAACATGTGTCGGCATTTCTAGAAATCAAGCTGGACATATAGGTTATCAGTGGAAATGCAGCAAATGCACCAGACAGTTTCAAGTTCCTAAAAGCTCAGGTGTCGGTATGACCACAAACCAACAAATGTGCATTTCAGAACTAAAAGAAACTCAAATAGACTTCCGAAATGAAGAACTATTTACCACTGAGCCACTAATGATATCCGATAGGGAGATTATATAGGAAGAACAGAAATCAGAAACGTGTTGTTTGATGCAAATAGCAAAATTACAACTTGGAAAAAGAACATTTAGGAAAGGCAGTAAAGTTTTCTTAAATTTTTAGGGTAGGATGGGGTGGAATATGTGGTGAAACGTGTATAAGTCACCTACAGTTATGTGGAAACCAAGCGGATTTGTATTTCCGCATATCGCTTGAATTATATATTGTGATAATAGCATGAAGTTCCGATAGATGGTTGCATATACAATTTTCATTGCTTCAATTGAAGCCAAGTTTCGATCTCTTTTGTTATTGAAAAAATGAACGATCACGAACTTTCGTATTGCAGCAAGGGAATGACCGCCATGACTTGACTTAAGCACCCCTGTAAAAGTTAGAATATTCCCTATCATGCGTTGGTTAATTCTGAACAATTTGCCGATCAACATTAATAAATGCAAAAGTATTTCTTTCGGTCATCGTGAAGCTTCTCAGTTGTCCTACATGATAAATGATACTATCCTGCAACAACTGTCAGAGATTAGAGATCTTGGTATCACAATCAACTCCCCTTTCAGCTTCAAAAACACATATCATCTGTTGCTCTGCGTGCAAACCGAATGCTTGGCCTCATTAAGAGGGTTTTTGTGACTCGAGACATGACATTTTTGGTGAAATTGTTCAAAGTCCACATATATCCCATTCTTGAGTTTTCATGCATTTTGTGGTGTCCATATCAGCAAGGGTTAATAGATGAAATTGAAGACATTCAACGACGATTTTGCCGATTATTCAGCGATCTGCGACAGTTGGACTATAAAAATGGCGAGTCAAACACTTAATTTTCCTAGGCTCTTTGAATGCCCGATTCCAACATCTTCGATAATAATGAAAGGATTTCTGCTTCGTCAGTCAATCGGGAAACCTGAAAGTCTTAGCAATGTTGACATATCTGAGGGAAATTGAGGGCGGAATTGCAAGATGCACTTCATAAACTTGTAATCTGATCAGAGGAGGCATGAGATGTTCGACTGAAAGTGCTGTATAAGTTATGAGTGAGCCCACTCTGTAGGACTATGTCGGTAGCCTAACATAAAAATCGAGCTACACAAAGTACCGAGGAGCATTGAGATAACCAAAAGCGGCAAAAGTCCTAAGAAAATATTTTCTTTCAAGTGATCACCTCAAGAAGTTGTGTAAGACTGGCATGAAAGCTGAAGAATATATCTTATTCACATTGGTGCACAAATGCAAGGCGTGGGAGGTTCCTAAATCACTACTGATCTGATGAAATAGAGAAGAGTATACCAATCGGTGTCAAGCTTAAATTGTGAACTGAAGTAGCATATCGAAGCATTCATCCGCGAATAATTACCAACCACTCTCCATATTATACAGACTTAACCGAAATTCGACATCACAATTTTTGCCCAACATTCTATTGATTATGACAATTGACCCAAGCAATGCGCATTCTCTTTCAGAGATGCCTAGTGAAGCCCAATGCAGATACAATGGATGCAAATGAGCTTTTCATTAAGTATGAAGCAAAAGGGATTTCGTGCAAAACGATATGAAAAATATCGTGAACGCTCCTAGGAGCACCTTAACCTCTGCAGCTTCCTGAAATTGTGACTGGATAGCCTAATCAGTTGCCTTTGGCAGTCACAAAATATTTATAAGATGCCCTGACTGGTCATGGTGTAATAATAGGAATTGGAAAGAGTCAAATATATCTAACATCTTAAATATTATTTCTTATATACATGTGCAAAATTTTTCGATTGCCATCCAGCAATCATCTTCAGGTACAAAAGACTAAGTTAAGGAGAATTTAATATAGAAGGAATTTGAAACCGATATTTACAATGAGATGATATGAGATGATGCAAAATAGACTTACTTAAGCCTACCTCCACATACTTCCACTGTACCGCAAGTGACAATTGATTTTCCAGCGATAATTTTCAGGCACATGGATTTTGTATGTTGCTAAGATGGCTCCTACGACATCAAATAAATTTCGCTTCATGATTTTCCCTATGACAGTTTCATTAAAAACTGAGTTTCAGGACCATCTTGTGAGAAGACTATTTTGGAAAGGAACGTTGTCTTGCCGAGTGGGATACTGATGAAAAGCGTCGGAGGAATGTAGACACAGAACAGGTAACTGCATCAGTTATCACACCGACAGATCATTAACAGCAGAGCACATCGAACGGTGTGACCCGTTCGATGACAGGAGATGAGACATCTTCAGCACACTACATTTCAGACTGTGAACAATGTTCAGATGATACCATGCATTCCTATTGGAGTATCTTACCTTAGTAACCTGGTTTTGCCGTTACGCATGATAAAAAAATGAGTTAGTGACTGATGCTTTGTGTGCATTTTTAATTGAGCTGTGACTCTCCATAAGTCTGATGTTAATAATAAGCACTTTCATATTGGGCATTATACAGCTATTTTTAGTAACTTAACCGTGATTTTTAAAATGGGTCGCACCTACTCATTTTTGGGCCAATTTTGATCAAATTAGTGCTCAGAAAATTCAGCCTTACAAAATGAGCTGGTGTTGAAAGCGATTTGAAATACTTCGATTTTATAGCACACCTCTATTATTATGATGTGATAGTAGGCTAATCTATATTCGTTATTATTATCTGCTAATTTTGAAAACTTGAAAATGGGGTGAAATGGGTATACTATCCAAAAAGTATGAGGTGAAACGGGTATACTTGCTAACATAGAAAGTGTCGATTTTTTGCTCTAGGCTGAAGTCCGGGTGAGATAATGCCATCCTTATAAATAAAGGTGCATTTCAGTTGTGATATGTGCATGTGCGGTTCATTGAATTTGAAAAATATTTCGAATACACTGCCTTTTGTAGAGTAACACTGAGGCATGCTAGCGAAGCGAAATTATTCTACTCTGTTTGCCGTCTGACACCCCACATAGTAGGGGAGAGTGGGGCAGGTTCGTGCAAAAAAAATTAAAATTTGAATTTCTCAACACTAATTCAGTTGACGGGCAATTTGATTGTTGCCTCAAAGACGGTAGGTCTTGTAGTTATTTTCCATTTAATAACTTTAGTCTAGAGTCTTTACTCATCCCGTGATATTGACTTAAGTAAAGTGTCTCAACCTGCACGAACCTGCCCCATGGGTGGGGTAGGTTCGTGCAGATAGTGGGGCACATTCGTGCAAATTACTAATATCCCAATTTTTTTTCTACATAAGTCCGCAATAAAGAACTGGTATCTTACAAAACACTGAATGAATTAAATTCAAGAATGTGGATATATTCATCTGTAAACTCAGATAAAAATAGCAGATGTAGCTACTCCTCTGCAAACTCAGACAAAAATAACAAATAATAGGCAAACTTTAGCACTCTTTTACGTAAATGCTTCCACTGAAGCGCACGTGAGCTTTGCGTCCGTTACTCAAAATCTCATCAACAGGATTTCTCAACTGACAAATTATGTCGGTCAGTGGAACGGCGAATATATCATTCTCAGATATTTTGAATAGTGTTTCTGACTCGTCGACGCTTCTGTAACCGTTCATTTGAGTGTCTCCGTCCTCATCAACGTCGGCGGTTGCGCGACCAACATAGCGGAAGTCAATATACTTCTTTCTAGTTCTACCGCGAATCGAAACCAAGTACCACGATCCTGCTCTTGGTGAAAGGGTTCCAGCTCTGGTCACTTCGTCTGCTGTCATCAAGTTGTCGTCATCCGATTCGAAAGAAGGTAATGTCAGCTCCTTGGCACTGGTACTTCTCTGGACTTTGCGGGATTTTCTTTTCTCTGATTCGATTATCTTCAACTTCTCCGCGTCGAAGTAAGAATCCTCGAGTATCCCTTTCTTCTGCCTGCTTTTCGCTCGGGCACTTGACATCTTTCAGAAATTGATGCTGCACGAACGTGCCCCACCTGTGTGTGAACGAATGTGCCCCATGCCCTTTGTTGCAACGAAAATCGATATTTATGCAATTCAAGAGATGATCATAAATAATGTACACCACTAACCAATATGGCACATCAAGCTCAACTCGTAGCGCAAAAATGATATGGATTGAACAAAGCAATGCTTCAGGAGCACGAAAAAACAAAAAAATGAAAAATTTCGTAAAAATGTAAAAAAATGATTTTTTTGACCTTGCTAAGCGTTGATTGCACGGTATCAGCTGATATTACTGTCATAATAGCGGATGAAGATAAGGAATAACATATCGCAATGCAAAGTTAATGCGATGAGTAGTTTTCACACAAACCCCAATGAACGAATGTGCCCCACGCACGAACCTGCCCCACTCTCCCCTACTCTTCAACCTTAGGAAGTTTTTAGCTCTGAAACACGCATGGAAGGAAGCAATTAAGTGATGGTCCCGATAAGCTCGAGCAAATTCGATAACGAAGCCTGGTTTCCCGACACATCTTCATACATGCGGACTGTTTTTGAGCAATTGAAGCCGGAGTCAGCAATCAGCAGACTCCATGGTGGTATTGTGGTGCATCTAGTTTCTCGAACATCTGTGGTGAAAAGTGCAAGCCTCCGATAGAAAAGTTGAGAGCAAAGAGAATTGTCAATATTCAAAGGGCCTTGAAATCAGTTCTTATAGTTCAGTTCCAAGGCATTTCTCTCAGCATTTATCAATAGGCCTACTTGTCTACAGGAAGCCAAAACGCGTGATCCTCTCCGAACATCGAAAAGCATGCGCTCAACAAAAGTGTTGAAGTGTTGACATCGTCATCAGCTTTGAAATGTATTGAAGATGAAGAAAGAAGTAATACACATATTCGTATGGAGAAAATAAAATCCAACGATACAAGAAAATGAAATCCATTGCTTTTGAAGAGCAACAATTCAACTATTAGTGATTATTACCGCAACTATTACCGCTGTCAAAGCGATTGAAAAACAAAGATGCAATGGTGAGCGATAATGAGGACCTTCTTCAAGATGAATTCACAAATGAAAAGGAAGATGTAGGCTTCTCATCAATCTCTAAGATTTGAAACACGACGATTGGACTGTTGTCAAATTTGAATATAAACTGACGGTGCATCTGTCAAGTAGATATAGACTATGATGTGCGTAGCAATTTTCTACTACATTTAAGGAAGCGAAGGAGGTCCAGGGCAGTGTGAGAACTCTTGTCGCTTATATCGACCTGCACTCTATTTAAAAGATATCATGGGGCAATTTGAAACCGCCAGTGCGAATGAGAAAATTCCGAGATCAAAATTTCAAGGCCAATGCTGACTCGAGATACTGACACCCCTCATTTGCTTTCCAAATTTTTCTGACATTGGATTTTTCTTTAGAACCATTCTTTATGTTGTCATGAAGTCATAAATATTTCACGAAGTTGTCATTTTGTGATGAATGGCTCTAAATATACAACGTTTTTCAATCGACAATCCAGATAAGTCGAAATTTCGACCGAATTGCGACAATTCAGATAAGTCATTTCTGTGAGAGATCAGCATCATTATCATTTAACCTATTAATGAAAACAAATGTAGCAGCTGACCTTTATAGCATGCCATCCATGACAGTGATGCCTAACAAGCTTCAGATAACATTTTTTAATAATTTTTTCCGGAGGTGCAACCTCGACCTCGATCTCGCAGACCTCGATGGTCTGAACTCGACCTTGACCTCGATTAAGCAGATTTTGATCGAGGTCAAGGTCGGACTGAACAGTAAGTAGTCAGATAATAGCAGAAAGTTTTCACCATTGATAGCATTTTATTTGTTCTATTGTCTTTCATACTGATTTGTTCCTTTATGCCTACTTATCGGACGCTTTGGACACAGGAATCTTGAATAAGCACATACATTTTGAATGATTGTAGCAAATACTATGGAAAACAGCGAAACCGAAGATGAGACTTTCACAGCATGTTCTACACCTTAGGACTACTACGAAAATATTTGCCTTCCGAATTCCTTAAATCTACAGACAAGATCAAAGAAAAAGACTTATTAAATGAAGGACAATTGAAGTTTTCGACCATATTCATTAATAAATAAAACATATTATTACACACATAGTGTCTAATATGCTTTATAATTTACTTCTATCAGACGATAATTTGGGTTTGTATTGCATCGATAATGTCATTGGTCATAAATAGTTGCTACTGGAATGAAAAATTCCAAGAATTTTAATCGGCCTCCACTCCATTCGATGTTGTGGGACGAATGCAAGGCCATGAAATATTAACAATATTGATCTAAAAAAATTCAGAACCTTCTCATCGCTGATGTTGACAATATGCATGAATTTTACTTGGACAGGTTTATTACGACGCAAAAGTGACGTGTGAATAGCCAGTTACCTATAGTGATGTCATTCACACGCAACATTGCGTCGGAATAACGACTCTATTTCAAAATGGCCATTCGCAAGTCTCGGTACGTGGGAATAACCGGGCCAAATGGTGCGAAGAGCCATTACTAAATAGAGCGACTATCTAGACGTAAATACTTGTTTGAATATCTTTGTTAAATCTTTCTGATAATCCGCTATTCGCACACATTATTGTGTATGTGAATAACGAAATCTTTCTTTCCAGGTCACTCAGAGTCGATGCCAAAAATTTAAGGTACAATAGAATACAATCAAGTCCTTAAAAAACACTCAAACTACATCGATGCTGATGAAATAGAAAGGTAGGTTTTGAAGCCACATGCAGTGCAATAATGAAAGCACAAAAATAAAGAGTGATTAATCAATTGTGATATTTTATCAATGTTATGACATCTCAAGTGATAAATAGGTCCTGTTTCAGAGAAGAAACAAAAGTGCACAAATCTATGTCACATTCGATATGTTTCTATGCTAACTTCAATTTGACAGCACTTCGACCTAAGAAACTTGACCTAAGGGAATTCGACCTAAGAAAAGCTAATTTGTTTATGTCGAACAACTGTGCTATCATCATTGATAAACGATAATTCACTTATCTTTTTCAAGGCTTGAGGATCTCAGATGTGAAGTTGCTTCGATCATAGAAAAATACGTTTCTGCGATATTGGCCGTCATTATTGACTTTCAAAGCCGCTTTCACTCCATAATTGGGGCAATTCCGACATGGCCTGAGGGTAATTGCGACTAAGTACGTATTCATATAGTTGACGCGAATTGCATCCCGATAAGAGGTTGGGAATGTAAAATGAAATGACTGTGATGAGCTGAACTCCTATCTATTGATAGAGCAACCGATGTTGACAAGGAAATCTTAATGACCCAATCAGTTTTTTTTTTTTACGGATTTTACGTCCCTTTTTACCCCTACTGGGGCCTTGGACGGTGCTGACTTAAGTATCAAGTATAAATCTGACAATCAGTATCAAGAATAAATACTTTTCACACATTAAAATGCATCCAAGCCTATATGTGAATGCCGATTATTTCGGTTGCATTATTTCGGTAAATTTGCGTCAATATGACATAACAAATGCGATGAACTATTTTACAATAAGTCTATGACAAGCGCATTTTGATGTCAAATAGACCTCTTTTTAAGTAGGCTACTTTGGTTGTGCTACAACCAATCCATGTTCAAAAAACAAAAATGGGCTATTCTATGAAATATATTAGAGAAAAGAACATCAAATTTAGGCCGCAAATATCGTTAATGCTTATCGCTCTTTATGCTACTTATCTATCTAAATCCCTGAACTCGAATCTATGTTGCGTCTTCAGCACTATACTAGTCCACTATCATAGCTTGATATCTATGATCTCAAAATAAGTTGGTGACGATTGTGTTGCCAGATTATATCAGAAATTCTAACTGTAAAAAAGCATGAGAAGCTTAGGCGGCAAAAATCAAACTTTTGAACTTTTGCAGTTGCCCCGAGAGGCCATGTTGCAGTTAAACCGAATCGGTCTTACAATATGTATAAATCGATCAAGCTTTGTAAATGATCAAGATTTTTTCAATCGAAGGCGCTATTTCGTGTAGATAAACTTGACATCTCACTACACTAAAAAATCGCCCATAGTTAATTCTAGTTTGCCTCACTTGACAGCAAATAAAATTTGTTGCACAATCAACAAATTAGACCCAATTTTCAAAAGCTGCCAAATTTTTCATGAAGCGCCACGGTTTCAGTTTGCAATTATTTCGCGAAACAAAATATCTTGGATATCAGTTATCGATGGAAGCAGCCTACATATGAATGCAAATTGAGAGGTTAACGGTTTTTCGAATATAATAAGTTATCGAACTTTCTCGCATTTCCCACAAACCACCCTAACAAGGAACTCTTTAGAACTTACTCAGAATGAGAAAATTTCTAAAATGGGTCATATCGTTATGCCGTGGTAAAACGACAGATGGATCAAAGTGGATAAACCTACTCCTTCCAATACTTCCTCGTTCGATCGCAAGTGATGGAATGGGTGTTCGATAGGGGCTTCTGATCATACAGGTCCTGATAACAATCGCACGATATTCATGGCAGCTACATTTTTTACCATTAATTCCTTGTTTACCGGTTTGTCTCTTTATCTGTTTAACATCATTGAATGAACAAATAAGTACTGTCAAGATCAAGTTGATCATTGAGTAGGCCTAGGAGATTTGTGCACACCGTTATTTTTCTCTCAAATGCATGCCAACAAAATACCATGATATTGATAAAATTTATTTATTTATTTATTTATATATATTTATTAATACATTAATTTTGTGCTTTCATTATTGAACTACATGACTACATGTGGCTACAAAACTTGCCTTTTAAATTCATCTGGCACCGGTATAATTTGAGTGGTTTGTTTAAACACATTAATATATTCGATTGTAATTTAAATTTTTTGGGGTCAGAATAACGTGGAGGCAATGATTTCATTACTCGCAAGCAGAAAAACGTGTGAATGATGATGGTCAATAAGATAGTTAATTTTTTAAACGAGCATTTACGTGTAATTAACCTCTATTTAGACTTGGCTGTTTTTCTCGCTTCTTACAAATTTTTGCGTTGGAATAACCGCTTCTCAGTGTTCCGATTATTCAAAAAACACCGATACTTGCGAATAGCCATTTTGCAATAGAGACGTTATTCCGACGCAATGTTGCGTGCGGAAAACCTTACTATAGGTAGGCCTAACTGGCTATTCACACGTCATTTTTGCGTTGTAATAATCACTCCGATTTTTCTTTACACAACGTTCTCAACGTCTATATCACTCATTGATTAGAGAAACACACTGCCTGATGCCGCGTAGTATGAATAATAGAAGAATTCAGTTAATTGCTACTCAGACTGAGCGACATTTACTCAACATTTACAGAATAAAAATAAAAAATTGTTTTGAGCATTTTTGATTTTTTGTGAGTTATTTAAGAAACGAATGAGATAGCAAATTGTTCGATGACCGTCAATGGATCGTTGACTGAATGCATCGTTGACTCTACTCCATTCGAAACTACAGAATCCTGACAAAAAACAACGCAAATTTGAAACAGCATTAACCACTCGATACAATCGGCAATGATCCTGAACGTTCCCCTCAGCGTTCATGTCGCTGTAGACAGGGCCAATGCAGCACACGTAGGGTGGCATGACTCACAAGACCAGACATAGATATACAAATTAGTTTCACTAGAATGATTGTAAAAATATATTTGGTCCTGATAATTATATATCGTAAAGATAACTTCGCAGTGACTTATATCCAACGGTGTGACATAATGCGCACCATACAGTAACTAAGAATTTGATGAATTTACTGTAGCTGTCTGGGTGATGTAGTGAGCCACCTCATGGATAAGGCTGTTGCTAAATACTTCACTTACACACAATTTTAATTGCTGGCTGCTGGTAAGATAACCTATTCTTTAAAATGAGTGATTCAAAAATTGATTTCATTATTTGTCAAGAGAATTCCACTATCGCAAGAACGCCATGATTCACATTAGACTCACCGATGTAGTAATGCACTTAAGTTAAAAGCAAAAACGATGTCTGAAATATCAGTTTTCCTATTCTCGGATTTTCTTCAATTTGAGATTTTTGTTCGCAAATTGATGAGAAGTTGATCGTAATATGAATGATAAATTCAAACAAATTGCAGTTAATCAAACAAATTTTGAAAATGTGGTCTTTCCCATGATAAAGGCATTTAATTGCTCTTAATATACATGAAACTGATAATTTATTGAACGAATGCGTTTGTTTAGTTCAGTTGCATGTCTTTAAATGTACTAAAGAGAGGTAATTGTAAAAGAGCAATTACGTCTTCATACCATTCTATTGTAAATTTCATTTTAGCTGTTCTCAACTGTGTTTACTGTTAAGATAACTGACTGATAACAATGCTGATAACTGTGTTATCATTTTAATTTGTATATGAACCTCATTTTGCTGTTTGAATTGATGCCCTGATGATGCATCAATGAACGATAAGAAATCGATCGACGATGAATCAAGTGCTGTGAGTAATGGTCAAAAGACTGTTTCAGGACACCATAAAATCAAAAAATTGGTATCTTTAAAAACGACATAAATTCATGAATTTAGTCCCTTTTCAGGTTTTTAAGACCTGAATTCATGAATTTAGTCCATTCAAAAAGTACCATTTTTTCAAAAAATGGTATTTTTAAAAACAACATAAATCGGAGCGAAGCTCCGCTGGCTTAAGCCGATTCATGAATTTGAACCCTTTTTCAGGTTATGAAGACCTAAATTCATAAATCGGCTAAAGCCAGAGGAGCTTCGCTCCGATTTAAGCGTTTTTAAAAATACACAATTTTCAAATTTTTCAAAATCTCAAATTTGTGATTATGACATTTTTCATTGCTTAAATCATGACCGTTCCAGGACACCGAAAAAATCAGAAAAGTTAAGAATCTCAAATTTGTGAATTACAATTTTTACCTTGAAAATCATGACCGTTCTAGGACACTAAAAATTATAAAAGTTGAGTATCTCAAATTTGAGAATTACAATCGGGCGAAGCGCGAAGCCCTAGAACCTTCGGTTCGATTTTCATCCCCGCTTAAATCATGACCGTTCAAGGACACCGAAAATTAGTATTTTTAAAAACGTCTTTTAAATCCATTTTTCAGGTTTTTAAAATATATCATGTGACTAATAATATTTCTTTAAAAATGGAAGAAACAAAAATGGAAGGAACTTCAGAAATGGAAGGAACAAAAGTGGAAGGAACCTCAAGAATATATCCTTCGTTATCTCAATTAAAAATAAGTGAATTAAATATTGAAAAACACAAAGATAGAGTACGTTATATGAAAGATAAGGAATCCCAATTATTATTAAGATTAGAGCATTATAAAAAATTAAGAAAGAGATGGACTAAAGTTAAGAATGTAACACAAGGAATTGGCATATTCTTAACAATAAGTTTAGGTGCTTTAACAATTGTTATATCTTCAGGTGTTTTAGTAATTCCAGTAGTTGCTACAGCTTTAACAGGTACGGGTGTTTTTGCAACTTCACTTGCTACAATGTTAGATAAATCTTTAATAACTAAGAAACGAAAATCATTAAAAACTAAGCATTTACATATTAAAGAAGTCTATGATAAACTACATTACTACTTTCAAAGAGTATGTGATGATAATGTTATTACGTTAGATGAGATTGAAAAATTTGATCAAATAGCTAATGAAGTAAATCAAATATCATTTCAATCACAGACAGAAAAAGTTAATGATAAAAATAAAAAGGATGGTAAAATTTCTAGTGATGGTAAAACTTTTAGTGATGATAAAATTTTTTTAGAAGAGCTAAAAACTTTATTAGACAAAACTTTATTAAACAAAACTTAATACGAGAAAACTTTAAACGAGAAAACTTTAAACGAGAAAACTTTAAACGAAAAGATTACAAACAACAAAGCAATAAAAAAATAATTTGTTCAGTAAAATGTTTTTGCTGTATTCCAATGTTACCACAAAATTCAAATATTATATTTTAAAAAATAGATAAAATTAAAGCTAATAATAACAAAAAAATATTATACCACTATGTTGTATATTTTTTATTACTCAGTAAACAAATCTTCGATCGACTTTCAGTCAGAGAACAATTGTTCGATAACTCTATCATGAATTTTTTTATCAATATTAATTGTAATGAATCCATAATCTTTTGCCCAAGCATTATTACACGATTGTTTAAATTCATCTTTATCTCTTATACATAAATCTCTTAGCAAATCACTTAAGTTTCTTGCATTTATTTCAAATAGTATAAATATATTTGCATTCTTTCTAATAACACTTCCGTCTAATGAATACATACTTTGTGTTAAATAAAATACACTACAGTTATTATGTCTACCTCTTGTGAAATAATTTCTCTGAACTGACTGATTTCTATCATTAACACAATCATCAAAAATTACACAATGTTTCATTGTTTTATCTAGTTTACTAGGATCTTGCATATTACCACTATCATCTATTAGTTGTATCTTTATATGGTTATTTTTATTGGTTTCGACTAACTGACTATTTTCTGCTGCTTCTTCACACCACGAACTTATTTCTTCTTCATATTCAGAATTTTCATATTCTTTGAATAATGACGCAATTGCTGTTTTTTTAAGATTATTTTCAAATCCATATTTTAAAAATTGATAGATGGGTTGTTCTGCTGTTGTTGTATAAATTATAAGATTGTTATAATCCAAAAAATTTGGAGTCGTTAAAATTTTAAATAATAGATATGTTTTTCCACAACCTGATCTTCCGCAAATAACTGACAAAACTTTATTAGATAAATTTGGATGATGATTAAATTTAAGTTTTTTTTTATTTAAAGACATTTCATTCATTTTTAAAGTAATAAATTCATCCATTATTGAATTAGTGTTTTTTAAAACAAAAAAATAAAAAAATAAAAATTTTAATTTAAGTTTTTTTTTATTTTTTGTTCCTAATAATAAGGTTAAAAAGATTAATAAGATTAATAAGATTAATAATGAAAATGATAAAAAAAAATTAAACTTCTCTATTGTAGCGTAAAAGTTTATACCTCCCGAACGGGAGTTTATACCTCCCGTACCAAAAGATCTATCATAATCTCTTCACCTCCAAAATTTATTTCTTGTCCTTTCTCATCAGTGATTCTAATGTTAATGTTGTTAATAGTTTTTCTTGTAATAGGGAAATATATTAATGTTTGTGGAAATACATTTAATCTATAACCAATGGGTACAGTAAAAGCTGGAAAACTGAATATTAAATTTGATAATTTACCATTTATATATCCTCCTTCAATAATGTCACAATGTACAACAATTGAATTTATTTCAGTTATTTTTGGAATCTTCTCACCTAAATGATAACCTTGACTATAGGTTTGTTTATTAAATCCTAATAGCTTTGACAATGATCTATCATGATTAAAATCAACTTGATGATTTTCGTCTAAAGTAAGAGAAAATTTATTAACTGCCGGTTCAACTGCAAAATGTAATTGTTTCTTATCTTTAAATGGTATACCTAAATGTCTCTTAATTTCATTTGATATTGATTCAACTTCGTAAGAACCAGGAAGAAAAGTTAATATTTTCCATGTTTTGCCTTTATCAGTAGAATATCTAAATTGATCATTCACATCTTTGATAACGTTTTGAATAGTGTTAAATGTAGAGAAACTAGTCAATGCAATTTGATAATTTTTATTTTGTTCCAAATGTAGAATGGGTTCTAAATTACAAGTGTGTGATGAAGTAGTTGTTATAATTTTTAACGTCGTACTAAATTTTGATGAACCCAAAATCTCTGTTAGATTTTCTAAATGATTATTAATTTTGTCTAAATCTGCTGAACACATTTTTTAGTTAAATTTTTGAATAAATATTATAGATAAAAATCGTAGATAAAAATCATAGATAAAAATCATAGATAAAAAGCATAGATAAAAATCATAGATAAAAATTAGAAACAACATATTTCAGCTACGGGCGAAGCCCTGGAGGACATCAGAGATGTCCGGTTACACTTTTATAATCCTCTTCATTTAGAATCTTCTTTTCTAACAGTCTTTTCAATATAGCATGAATTTCATTGAAACTAGAATTATGTCCTTCTTTTATTGCCGATATTAAAATATTTAATCTATTTAGTAATTCTTGTGGATCATCTGGTAAAAATACAGTTGTTTCAGTTTTCTGTTTTTTTGTTTTCTGTTTTTCAGATAAACCTTTTCCTACTTTAACTCCCGTTGATAATAAATTTTCTAATTGTTTATAACGTCTAAGAGTTTTTACTGTGCCAACTCTATCTAATATAGTTTTATATTTTATTAGATCTTCTACAGCATAATTTTTTAAATCTGCTCCTTTTAAAAGATCAACAAAATTTCTATCTAAACTAATAGGTTTTTTATCTGGAGTAAAAATTAATCCTCGTAAAGGTTGTGGAAATATTTCTTTACCACCAAGATAAAATCTTGCAAATAATTTTTTATCTAAAAAGAAAGTAGAATGTTCGAATAACATAGATTTTGGTAATTTTTTATCTATGTTTGCCTCTAATAAACCATAGTCATCTAATAGTGTTTTAAGTACAGGATCCGCTATATCAACACGTTTTTCATTAAGTTCCTTTTCAAGAGTTTTAAATGGTTCGACAGTTTTTTCATAATCAGTTTTTACTTCTTCAGTTATTTTTAATTTATCAAACATATCAGATTGAATACCAGCTTTTGTCATTCTATGTTGAAGATGATTTTCTTTCATAATATTTCTTTGTTTTATTAACTCTTCTAATTGTTTTATTCTTTTAAAATTATCAGCTCTAACTTTATCCATTTTTATATGATAATTTTATATTATTATTTTATTTTATTTTATAATATCTTATATTTTTATATTGTTATATTGTTATATTGTTATATTTAGAAAATAGAAATTTGAAAATAGAAATTAGAAAATTAAAAAGGTAAAGTAGTTATTCCATCAGGCAAAATTTTTCTTTTATCATCAAATGGATCTAATGCTAATTTATGTTCTTCTTTTAAATACATTTTATGTTTTTTTGAATTAAGTCTATAATTACATGCTGTTTTTATTTCATTATTAAATAATGCATTTTTATAATCTTGAAATGTTATTTGATTAGCCACTGATGCCTTTGAAATTCCTTTTAATGTTTTATGTGTTTTAACGGGCGAAGCCCTGGAAGACATCTCCGATGTCCTAATATTATTAGTTGTATCATAACAGTAACATTTAGATTTTAAAAATATAGCTTCTGTTATGAAATCTTCATTTCCTTCTAATTCATCTTTTACTTTACATAAATCAGAAGGATGAATGATATCTTTTATTTTATTAATTTCTTTATCTAGTGAAGAACCATATGGTACTGTTAATTCTAAGAAAATAGAATCGGTATCTGTAAAGTGTAATTTATAGTTTTTACCATAAGCAGGTGCTAAATAATCATATATAAAACTATACATAAATAGTTTAGCTAATTCTAATATAGTGAAACCAATGAAATTAAACTTATCATGTTTTACAATGCTTCTTCTTAGATGAACAGCACAAAGTTCATCACTGAATCTAGTAGTTCTTTTATATGTAGGTTTCCTTGTTAAATTTTGAAATCTATCTCTATCATAAACTATTTCAATATTTTGTCTATTACGTACATTTTCTAAAGTCTTACCATAAAATGCATTATTCATTAATTTGAAGAAAACGTTTCCAAAATCATCTTTATTTCTTTTAGATATTTTGCGTTTTTCAATATTGAACTCTATATAATTTTTTAACCATTTAGATTTTCTATACTCTAGTTTTCGATGTATTTTGGTGAGAATCATTCCATGATCTAAATACCAATCTAGCATTCTTCCTTCAACAACATACTTTCCTTTATTGCTTTGTGTTAACATAAGTTTTTTTGTTGGTCTGTATTTTTTCGGAATTATAGATTTTTGATAATCTGAAAAATCTTCTATATTGGGAATTTTGTTTTCTGGACAGAAAGGATAATATTTTGTTGCGTCTTTTATATAATCAGGATATACTAAATCAACTTCATATACATAACCAAAATTATTTTCACCATCATATGTTCTTTGATAAACAAGATTATTACACCATGTCATTTCACCTGTTGGTAATTCTTGTATCATGCAAGAAGAATATAAGCTATTAAAATCATAATATAACAAATAGTTTTCTCTCATGAATTCATCAATTGCTTTTTCACGTTCTACTCCTTCTCGTTTCGTTCGAAAAATTTCTAATATATTTTCTTTTTCTTCTGGAGATAAAGGTTTCATTATTCCATATGTATGTGGATTTACTTTCTTATTATAACATTTAACATATCTATTACCTAAAACTGATGAAACTCCACCTCTAATTCCAGATTCAAAAAATAATAATTTATCATATGTATTTTCTTTATAATGTTTAAGTTTAACGGACTTTGTCCTAGAGCCATCGGCTTGAACACCAGTATGTTTTAATCCTGCTAACCATGTTAAACCTGGTGTAGAATAACAATAACATGGATCTATTCCGTAATATTCTAAACACATATCACGAAAGTTTTCAAAAAGATCAGCTAGTATTAATACATCTATCTGTAGATATTTCATTGTATAATCATACATTGTTTTACAATTTAACTCTCTCCAATTCTTTTCAGCTTCTGCATAGTCTTCGTCAGATAATTGTGATTGTTTTAATGTTGATTTAAATTTATTTATTGGAGGAAGTTGTTCTTCTTCCATAATTTTATTCACAGAATTAAAATCAGTCTTCGACTGTGAACCACAGGTTTTATCTCCAGTTATATCAGTCTTCGACTGTGAGCCGCAGGCTATATACTCATACGGAAATATTCCTTTTAAAGGTTTTAAATTATATTTATTTAATATTTTACATTGTTCAGATTTCAAAGTTTTTCCCATAACATCTAATGAATAAGGAGTAAAAAATCTAAATGCATCTAAAATTCTAATACAACCTAATTGCATTGAAAAATATTCTTCTTCTTGTTTACATAGTACATTTATTTTTTGTTGTTGTAATTTTTCAGATGAAAATAAATCTTTCATTACTAGATGGAAATCATATTTAGAACCATTGTAGAAATATAAAGGAACAAAGTTATATTTAAATTTGTTAGCATTAAGATTACAAGAATTATGTGCTGCACCTCTATATAATCCATTTAGATGATCATGATCTTTTACTTTATCAATATATCTACCTCTGCCAGTTTTATATTTATTTGTAAAACCTTTTCCACAGTAATAACAATTTATTTCATCATCAAATTCTTTTCTTTCTTCATCCGTTAATGGAAGCATTGGTTTATTTGTTTCAAGCAATTGTGAAAAATAATTTTGTAATTCTTCTACTTTCTTTGTAAACATTTCTGAACTGTCTTCACCATAGTATTGTAAATATTCTGATTTAAATAATTCAGGATAATTTGAATGAATGTACATTCCCCAACATAATGGTTTTTGTTCAAATAAATATTTTTCTTTACTTTGTTCAGCTGAACTTTTTCCAGGTGCACTTCTTTCAGGCGCACTTTTTTCAGGCGCACTTCTTTCAGGCGCACTTCTTTCAGGCGCACTTTTTTCAGAATTATAATTTTCAGAATCGGGTGAAGCCCTGGAACTTTCCGTTCGATTTTGTGTCATATTAACATTATATGCTTCAAAATCACAATAAATAGTAAAGGGTACTTTATTTTTAAAATACCATTTATTATATTCTAAATAATCATCTTTAGGAAAAGTATTTTGAACTGCTTCGTTTTGTTGACAATTCTCCAAATGTCGATTCATTTCTTCTAAAGTTCTAAAACTTGTCATACATTGAAGACAAGGAAAATTTTTATTATCTGAAGTTTTTGTAAATATAGAAACATCTTTACACAATATAAAATGACCCTGATAATATAATATATTCGCTTGTGCTGGTTGTTTTGACTGTTCTAATTTTTCAAATTTATCTTGATATATTTCATGTGTTTCATTAATTTCTTTTGTAAGATTAAATGTATTTTGATAATAATTTTGATTTAATATTTGTAACTGATAACTATATTCTTTATCATATTGTTCTTTATATTGTTGTAGACATTTTTTTAAACATTCATTTATTTTTTGATTGGTTTCATTTTCTTCATTATTTTCTTCATTTAATTTTTTATTATTTTCTTCATTTAATTTTTGAATTGTTTCTATCTTATTTTGATATTTATGGTGATATTCTTGTAGTAACATTTGTGTTTGTTGTTGATAATCTATTTTACATTTTTGTAAACTTTTATTTAAATTTTCTAATTTTTGTTGATATTCTGAAGATAAAGATGAATATTTGTAATTATAATCATCAGTACGTCCTTTATAATTATTATGATTAATCATTATTGGTGATAGTGTTTTAACAAGTTCAAATTTTTCAGTACATATTATATTTCCTTGGTAAAAAATATTATGATGCATGTAATTTCCTCTATCATTATATACTATTTCTGATTGGCATAAATTTTTATTATTCAAATAAAATTTTTTTGAATCTGAGTATAGTGGAGTAATTTTACCAATAGAAACATAATTCACATTTAATTCAAAAACATTTACTTCAATTAAATTTTTATTCTTTTTATGAAACTTTAGTAACCTATTATAATCATATGGAAATTCATCTAAGCCATCAGAAAGATCAAATTCACTTATGTATTCTTCTTTATTGTAATGACTTAGTCTTTCTTTATGATATTTTGCAGGATGTAAATGTGCTATAATACTCCACAGAAAACAATAATCATCTTCATTTTTTATGTTGATTAATTGAGGTGAACTGAAAGGTAAAGGAACATAACTACCACCAGTATTATTTTTATATTTATCAATTACTATTTTCTTAGATATTATTTTAACAAATCTCCAACCAGATTCACGTAACTGGGCTTCAATTATACAATTTTCTAATTTAAGTATCATCGATTCAAATATGGGTTGTATATCATTTACATTATGAATTTCTTGTGACTTTGTAAAATGTCCTTGTATTATTTCTTCAGGAATTCCGTCAGGTCCATTTTTTGTATAAAGTACTTCTACATTCATATAACATTTGAAAGATTTCTTAAATATATTATAAAAGTTGGTTAGAATATCAGAAAAAGTTTTATCGGTTTCATTATGTTCAAAAGACTGATTAAATAAATATTTTATATTTGCTAAGGCTTCATCGGTTCGTTCAGCTTCATCAAATTCATCTATTTCGTTAAATTCATCTATTTCGTTAAATTCATCAGTATCGCTAAATAAATATTTTATATCTGTTACGGCTTCATCTTCACTATTAAAAACTTTTTTATATTCCGAATGTGAATAATCATAAAATATTTTTTTAACTTTTATATCAGTAGGCAATGTTTCTATATAGTTTTTATAACTATTTAATTTTAATATATTTCCTTCATCAACTCGTTCTACATTTTGTAAATGCATTTTACTTTGTAGATGAGATTGATAACTTCTTTTTGTTTGTAACTTTTTTTTACATAAGTTGCAATAAAATTTTTCCATTTTTTATTTTTTAAAGAAAAAATTTGTGTTTTAGTTTTTTAGAGAAAAAAAAATTTATGTTTTAATTTTTAGAGAAAAAATACTAATATATCTGCAAAATCGTGCGAAGCGCGAAGCCCTAGTACCTTCGGTTTGATTATGATAAATTTGTTTAATTATTAAGTATTTCACTTACACCATTTATTAATGGTTTTATATCATTATATGTTTTTTTGGCTTCATCAAATGTAGATTTAGCATCAGAAAATGTAGATTTAACATCAGATATTATTGGGGTTGCTTTTCTTAATCCGTTTCTAACATCATTTATTGCAATTTTTAAATAGTTTAATGTTTCATTATCTTGTAATCTGTTAGGTATTGGTATACCAAATTTTGCATTTAAATAATGATCAAAATAAAAATAAAATGTATCAGGAATAATTTTTAGTGGTACTTTTGCTTCAGACTCTAAAAAGATAATTATTTGTTCTATAACTTGATTTGATAAATGTTTTGCATTTGCATACATTCTAATATCAAAATCTTGAGAGTTATTATAGATTTCATGTTCGGTATCTACTAATATATTTAAATCTTTATCATATACTTGCATATGTCCTCTTATGGTGTCAACACGTATTATTCCATATTTATGTTGTGTATAATATGATAAAGGCATATTCATTTTATAATTTTTATTAATATCATTAAAGAATGCTGCATTATTTTGTGTAGTTGTAAAAAATGTTTGAATGTTTTCTCTAATCTTATTATCTACATCACAAGCTTTATGAGCTAATACAACTATTTGAATATTTTGATGTCTTCCTTTTGTAAATATTTCTGACATATTTTTTTGTTTTGATAAACTTGCAACATCATCTAAAATTAATAAAGATTTATTTTCAGGTGTACCAGCAAAACTTTCCATATCTTGTAACTCATCTAATTGTTTATCATTATAGACGTTTGTAAAAGTTGGCCATTCAGAACTATGCATACAAAAAATATGTACTTTTGTTTCGTCCTTATAATATTGGTTTATATATTTTTTAATAAACGTAGTCTTACCACTTCCAGTTTTACCGTAAACAATGAAATGTAAATTTTCTTGATACATTTTACCTTGTTTAATATTTTTATTATTAGTTTTATCCTTAATCTTATCTTCCTCAGTCTTCCATCCTTTAAAAGTTTTTTTTTCTTGGTTATAAAAAATTATTCTCTTTTGTTCCTCTGTTAGAAAGTAACCCCATTGATTTCCAATACATATAACAAGATGATAAATAAAAAATATTAAAATACATGCTAACAATATTTTTATACAATGAAATTTTAAAAAATTCCAAAGACGTGTAAGATCTGATTGTGGTATTTTTTTATTAAGAGATGAATTAGGGGGTAGTGTCTCTAAATATCTTTTATTATATGTATTTTTATCTATATTATTATATATATTTTTATCTATATTATTATTATATATATTTTTATCTATATTATTATTATATTTAGTATTATATATAGGATTTTCTACAATATTATTAATATCTTTGAGATTCGGATCTTGAGGGGTTAGTGTATCTTGAAACTCAGTGTTATTCATATAATTATTTATTATTTCGTTTATTGCATTAAGAGATTTATGACGACTTAGATTACTTTTATTACTTTTATTACTTTTATCACTTTTAATTATAACCGGTGAATATAAATCTTCCAAATTTTCGCTTTTATTCATTTATTATTTTTTAAATAAAAAATTTAGGAGTTATTATTTGTTGATTCCGGACTAGTATTCTTACACTCTTATGAGTGTTTTTAACCTCTGTAGAACCTCCGGAATGTGTCGGACTTTTTGTTCCTATACTCAAAAGAAGTATGTTCCGAACCTCTCCTCTCTTCCGGAATGCTTAAGAATATTTTGATAAAATAATATTTTAGTCTTTATAAAAAATAATATTTTAGTTGAAATACAACTATTTTAGTTGAAATACAACTATTTTAGTTGAAATACAACTATTTTAGTTAAAATACAACTATTTTAGTTGAAATACAACTATTTTAGTTGAAATACAACTATTTTAGTTGAAATACTAATATAAATTATTATTTTAACATAAATTATTATTTTGACATAAATTATTATTATGTTGATTATTATGTTGATTAAGTTTTGGACATAGTGTTACATGTCGCTGAAAATTTTTCTTTAATATAATTTTTTGACAACCTCTACATTTAACTTTTTCTTTTAAACAATCCTTACACTGATATTTACTATCATAAAACTCTGTCTTAGGTTTAGTAATTTGACAACTTGTACATTGTCTTGTAGAACTTATACAAGAATTATAATGATTAGTAATTCCTTGAATTGTAAAATATTTATTACAATTACGACATAACTGATCTTTTAATTTATCTTTTTTATTTTTTTTAACCTCTTCTGGTTGTTCGCATAATTTTAAATGACGTGCAAAATTTTTTGATGTTATATTTTTATTACATCCGGAACATATTTTTTTGTTATTACTTTCAACAAATTGATTTTTATCAATATAATTATTTTGTGCTACATTATTATTTTGTGCTACATTATTATTTTGAACAAAAGGATTATTTTGTGCTACATTATTATTTTGTGCTAAATAATTATTATTATTTTGCTTAGGTGTATTTATTCTAGCAGTATTTTGCCTAGGTGTATTTATTCTAGCAGTATTTTGCCTAGGTGTATTTATTCTAGCAGTATAAAGATTTTGTTCTTTATCTGAAATAAATAAATGCTTTAATCTTTGTAATGGTTGCTCTGATTGAATATTATTATACTGAATACTATTATTAGGTTGAATATTATTCTGAATATTATTAGGTTGTATATTATTAGGTTGTATATTATTAGGTTGTATATTATTAGGTTGTAATTGATTCATATGCATACCACATGGTGTGTTTTTCATATGAGAATATAATAGTGTTTGATTTAAAAAACGCATATTGCAAACTTGACAAATTTGAGTCATTTCCATTTTTTTTTATTTTTATTAGGAAAAATTTTATTTTTATTAGGAAAAATTTTATTTTTTATAATTTATGTATTTTTATAATTTATGTATTTTTATAATTTATGTATTTTTTATAATCAGAAAAAATTTTATTTTTATTGTTTAAAAATGATGTTACCAAATGTTGGTGGAGGTGCATATATCCCGAATAATCGTGAATTAGAAATAGAGATAGAAAATTATATCATGAAAACTGGAGACGTTTTATCTGGTCCATTGCATCTTTCTATTCTTCCGCAACAAAATACAGAGTTAACAAATAAACAATATGTTGATACACAAATCAATGATTTAAAGGAAAAATATATAAACGATGTTATGGTTCCACTGATGAACGAATTAAAGTTGCTTAAACTTAATGACAAATCATTAAACGAAAAATTATCAAAACTTGATAAAAAGGATAGAGAGCTAGAAGCAGATATAGCAAAACTTTTTAAAAAGATTTCAGAACAATCAAAAATTTTAATATTACTTTCTTTAAATTTAAAGTCTGCAGTCATTAAAAATAAACATCAGATACAACTATTGAAAGAACAATTAGAAGATGAAATAGAAAAACTACCTGAAAGAATTAAAAAAAATTTAAAGCAGTTGCAAACTACATTCCAAAAAAGTGTTGATGAATTGAGTTCTAAAATTACTCAACAAATGAAAAAGATGAATAGAATAATAAATGAAGTAAACTCACTTAATGAAAAAGTTGATAAAATGAAAACTCTTAAAATCAATTTAGAAAATGAATTAAAGAAAAATTTACAAGAAAACTCTAAAGAAAATAAAGAACAGTTAGATGCTGTTAAAAGACAATTAGATGTTCTTAAAATTAAGTTAAATGCTCTTAAAACGGCGTTGAAGATTAATCAGCAGAAAATGCAAGTTAATAGAAAAGAAATTAAAGTACATCACACGCTGCTTGACGCAATAGATAAAGTGCAACAGTCAATTAATAAAGTTATCTCGAAGTTGTTGTCCATTCACAAACGTAAATCTTAAACGAGTATTGTAAATATTAACTTAAATATTTTTTACCTACAAAAAATAAGAATCATAAAAAATATAAATATAATTTTAAAAATATAAAAGTATAAATATAATTTTAAAAAAAATTTAAAAATATAATTTTTAAAAAAAATTTAAATATATAAAAGTATATAATTTTAAAAATGGATAAAATTAGAGCTAATAATTTTAAAAGAATTAAACAATTAGAAGAGTTAATAAAAGAAAGAAATATTATGAAAGAAAATCATAGAATAAAAAGAATGATTGATGCAGGTTTGGTTCCTGATAAAGTTAAACCAAAAACGCAATCTGTAAAAGTTAAGAACAAAAAATAAACTTTTTTTTATAATGGACATCGGTTCATGGGTTAACGGAGATGTCTTCCAGGGCTTCGCGCTTCGCGCTTCGCCCGTATTTATATTTTTCCCAAAAAGTCAAATTTATTACTAAAAAATGCCTATAATTTATAAACACAATCTTAAACATTTTGCTTCAAATCAAAAAATTGCTCATGAACCACGTATGAATCCTGTTTATCATTATGATAATAGAGAAACAGTCGGAACAGAAAAGTTCCTAGGCACCGCAGGTGCCGTTCAAAAAGAAGGGGATGGCATCTTTTCTGGTATTGGTAGTATCGTTAACTTAATTAAAAATAATAAAGATTTGATTACATCTGCTGCAAAAGGAGCAGCTGCTATAGGTAGTACAGCTAGTGCAATATCAAATGCTGTTAAATCACAAAACGAATTAAAACAACTAGAAGCTATTCGTAAACTCAAGAATGATTCTGAAGAACTAAAAAAATTAAAAAAACTTTCAGATGAAACAAAAAACAAAATTGCTAACATAGCTGTTGGGGAAACCTTGAGGAGCGGAGCTCCGTCTGATAGTAAACATAATGAAAATAAAAATAATGAAAAAACAATTGAAGAAATAAGAGGTAATGGCGTGAGCAACGGAGCTGGTCTAGCAAAATTCTAAAATTATATTTAGTAAAATTCTAAAATTATATTTAATAAAAATTTTTTTCTATCTGTGAGAAAAACAAAAAGTCAAATTATTTCTTATAAAAATGTCTTCGCTTATCGAAAATAAATTTAAATTAGATGATCCCCCGTTCACCAGTTACAATCAAAAAAAGAATGACTATATAAGAATTGCTATGAATCCCGGATCTTCCAGTAGAGTAAACACTGGAGGAGATTTAATCTTTGAAGTTGATAATCAGCAGAGTTATTTATATTTACCTGATTCATTTTTACACTGTGAATATTCTTTATATAGTGATGCTAATTTTACAACACCATTACCAGATACCGATAATATTACACTAGAGAATAATTTTTTCCCAAGTTTATTTACACAAATGCGTTTAGATGTTGCAACTCAAAATATAGAAACAATAAGTGATTCTCCAGGTGTAATTGATACAATGCTTAGATTTATAACAATTGGTGAAAATAATAAAAAGTATGAAATCGAAGGTTGGTTTCCTGATACTAATGATGGTATAATTATTGAGGATTTAACTCACGCTGGAACAGATGCCGCAGGAATTGCGAAAGATGTAGAAAATATTGCAAAACATTTAAATAAAACAAATAATGATGCATATAAAGAAAGACGTGAATTTAACAAAAAAAGTAAACAGACAGTTAATTGGTCATTGTCTCCATTATTCGGTTATTTAGATTATGATAAAATATCATATCAATTAAAATTTAAATTAATAATTCATCGTACAGCAAATAATGAATTAATCTTTTTTGGTAAGACTGGAAAAAAAGCATATTTAAAAATTGATAGACTTGAATGGTGGATTAAGCATATCACTCCTAGTTTAGAGGTTGAAACAGCTATTGCAAAAAGATTAAATACTAACAAACCAATTCCAGTTAATTTTCTAAAGAGAACTGCTAGTTCAGTAACTTTTTCCGAACAAAGATTTAACTGGCATTTTACTAGAACTGCGAATACTCCAAGATATTTATTACTAACATTTCAAAGAAATAATTCTCCAAGTTTTGATAAGAACAATAATATTTTTCATATTAATACAATTCGAAGTTTACAAGTTTCATTAAATCAAACCCGATATCCAATTGATCCATTAAGATTCGATGATACCAATAATCAATTTATGGAAGGATATGATTGTTATCGAAATCTTTGTACAGAATTTGGAGTTGAACCACAATTAACTCCTGGAGATTGGAGACATTTATATCCTGTTTTCTGTTTCGATTTAAGTGCACAATCTGAAGATATTATTAAAAATGGTTGTGATGTAACAATTAATATTGAAAAGAAAGATTCCACAACTTCATTGATGGCTTATGGTTTATTGCTAGAAGATGCAAAATATTCTATTGAAATTCTTAATGGAAAGATGGTTAGGATTAGTTAATAACCTGAGGACCCTTGGTCCGATCGGCTAAAGCCAGAGGAGCTTCTCTCCGATAAGTTAATTAAAATTTTTTTCATAACTAGAATAGATTAAAAATTTTGGTAACTTAAAATTTTTGGTAACTAGAATAGATTAAAATTTTTGATAACTTTAAATTCTTAACTTAAAATTTTTTATTAAAAATGTCGCAAGCGAAAAGTAATATTAATAATAAAACTGTTGAATTAAAATTACGTAATATTGTTGACAAAAATACCCCTAAAACTATTACTATTAATAAAAAAAAGTATTACATAAGTAAACCAATGATAGAGAATATTCAATTACAAGAAGAAAAGAATGGCGGGATTCTCCCATTAATTCCACTAATAATAGGAGGCATAGCAGCTGCAGGAAGTGTTGCAGGTGGGACAGCTGGTATTGTCCAAGCAGTAAATAAAAATAAATCAGAGAAGGCAGCATTAGAAGAACAAAAACGACATAATAGAGAGTTAGAGAAAGTTGCTAGGGGTGAAGGGACATCGGTTCATGGGTCAACGGTTCATGGGACAACGGAGATGTCTTCCAGGGCTTCGCCCGAAGGAAAAGGAGTAGTAGATAATTTTATTAGTAAATTAAAATTAGTTGATGAAGGAAAACGAGTTCTTAAAAATATTCTCCACAATGTTGATGATTTAATTGAAATTAAAGAAACTAAAGATGGTTCTGGAATATATCTAAGTCCTAGTATGATAAGGTAATAACCTGAGGAGCTTCGCTCCGATTCGGTAAAACAATTATTTTATTTTATCTTTTAAATTTTTTTTATCTTTTAAAATGAATTCTACAAATTCCGAAAATTTAATTAAATTAAAAATTGCTAATTTAGATTTATTAAATTATCTATTAAACAAAAATAAAAACTCAAATTGTCAGCATATTGGAGGTGACAAGAACAAAGTTCCACACCACTTCGGTGGAGACATACAAAAAACATTAGAAAACTTTCCTGGATTTATTTGGAGTAAGTATTCGAAAGAAAAACATCTTCCTGGTCATTCATATACTGGTCCAGGAACTCGATTAGATATAAGACTAGATGAGAATAATAATCCGAAACCAGGTGAAGAACCAATAAATAGAGTAGATGCCGCCGCTTACAGGCATGATTTAGCTTATCGAAATCATGATCTAAGTTCTCGTCATGCAGCTGATAAGAAGATGATTCAAGAATTAGATAGTATTCAGAATCCTACATTTAGAGAAAGAATTGAAAGAATGTTTGTTAAGAAAGCTTTACAAGCTAAAATATTATTCGGACAGGGTTTAAATGAAACGACAGCTAAG
Source organism: Prostheceraeus crozeri (assembly GCA_907163375.1). NCBI lineage: Eukaryota > Metazoa > Platyhelminthes > Polycladida > Euryleptidae > Prostheceraeus > Prostheceraeus crozeri. The sequence continues at coordinate 801,174 of CAJQUW010001560.1, forward strand.
CTGTCTGAGAGCAACGCTCGAACTAATAACTCTGAGAGCAACGCTCGAACTAATAACTCTGAGAGCAACGCTCGAACCTACGCGTCCGAAATCCACAAGGAATATAGAAGGCCGAAATATCTATTGAAAGTAAAAGTATTTAATAAAGATGATATTTGGAGTGCTGATCTTATTCATATGCCGAATGAAAAAGATTATAAATACGCATTGACCGTTATAGATTTATATACACGATACGCTTGGGTAAAGCCTTTAAAAAACAAAAGTGGTCTATCAGTTAAATATGCGTTTGAAGAAATCTTTAAAGAAAGTAATAGAAAGCCAAAAAAATTGTTTGTTGATAAAGGATCGGAATTTTATAACCGAAACGTTCAACCATTATTTGAAACTGTTTATTCAACTGAAAATGCAGGGAAGGCCGTAGTGATAGAAAGATTCAATCGGACGTTTAAAAATAAATTATTCAAGAAATTTACTGAGCAAAGAAATCAGAAATGGTTGAAGATATTACCAGGAGTTGTAGAAGAGTACAATAATAAAGTTCATTCTGGTATTGAAGAAACTCCAAAGAATGCTTCTGACGACCCTGATTTGATACGAAAGAAAATATTCGAGAATAATAATTTGAATGAGAGTAATCCGAATTTGCAGAAACTTAAGCCGAAATTTAAAATTGGAGATAGAGTTAGAATATTTAAATATAAGAACAAATTTGAAAAAGGCTTTGTTGGCTATTGGACTAAAGAAATATTCGAAGTTTCTAAAATAAATCAAAGTTATCCGATTACTTATGAAATTAAAGATTTAGATGATGAAGATATCAGAGGCCGATTTTATCAAAATGAATTACAGAAAACAGAGCTTTAACCTTTAGGTAGCGCTTTAGCTAGCTTCGCTTGAGTTATAGATTGTTCAATTCTAACATAATATCTAGAAATGGTACTCCTTTTTGTAATTTGTACAAAACGTATAAACATAATTGGCCACAATAGGTAGTGCCTGGTGTTTGAATTTGAAATGTATTGTATGTTCCCGTTCCAAGTAATTCTTTTACTTCATTTGTAGGTGGAAGCCCGTATGAGTCAAAATAATAATTATCTCCGTTTTTACTAAAGATACCTGCTGACCAATGTACGCCGTTTTGGTCTGAAGTGTGAAGATTCGTTATGAAATTTACAGTTATTGATGGAACTTTGTTCCGGGAACTGAAGGTTCCTGTTGGCCTATTTTTTAGGAATTGTAATTCGTTTCTCATTAGAACATGAAAATTCTTTATTCCTAATTCATTTGCGATTTTCTTTAGGTCGAAATTCGTTGTTGTCTGTGTTCCATATAATTTCAAAAACTCATTTATGTTGCTCATTTTATAATAAAAAAATTTCTTAAGGGACCCCTAGAAGACAGAAGGGATATTGATTTAAAACTGGTCTCTAATGATGTCTTTCTTTACTACTTATTCAATTTTGAAATGATTTAAAACATTTTTATAATGATGACTTTCCTTACTGTTTAGTCAGAAGGGGGGGGTATTGATTTAAAACTGTTCTCTAATGATGTCTTTCCTTACTACTTATTCGATTTTGAAATGATTATATTATAATTATCGGAGCGAAGCTCCTCTGGCTTTAGCCGATTCTAATCTATATTGTTTTACATATTTTCATTTTCTTCATGAACTTCATTTGTTAATATGTTTCATCGTTAAAATGATTGTTTGAAATTGCCATAACAACTATCCCGCATGTCGCCGTCCATGCGTTCTGTGTTCACAAGAAGAATTTTATTGTCATTTGCTTTTATTGTCAATGCACTCTTATGTGCTTAATCTATTCATGTCTTCACAATGGGAAGTACTTTACTACCCGTATGTGTTTGGCAAACGCTAAATGAATTTTGCAAATCGATTTCTAAAACTGAATTTGAAAATAGACTTTGCAAATGGATTTTGAAAATAGATTTTGAAAACAGATTCTGAAAATAATTTACGTAGGGGTAAATTGAAATGTCAAAACTTTACGCACGCGTAAGTTGAAATGTCAAAAGTTTACCGATGAGTAAATTGAAATGACAAGATATAGCATGATAATTTTAGGGGAAAGCTGCTAGATGTTTCTCTCTCTTCAATCTCTCTCTCTCTCTTCAATCTCTGTCTCTCTTGAATTATCAGGCAGTGTACGGGTTCATTGAATAATTTTGAGTTTATGAGTTACAATGATCTTCTAGTTCACACAATTAGTACTTTAAATAATGTTGAGCATACAATAACGAAGAATGACTAAGTAATAATTGCGTCTTCTTAATTTATCATAGTGCTCTAATCTTAATAATAATTGAGAACCATTTCACTTATTTTTAATTGAGATAACGAAGGATATATTCTTGAGGTTCCTTCCACTTTTGTTCCTTCCATTTCTGAAGTTCCTTCCATTTTTGTTTCTTCCATTTTTAAAGAAATATTATTAGTCACATGATATATTTTAAAAACCTGAAAAATGGATTTAAAAGACGTTTTTAAAAATACTAATTTTCGGTGTCCTTGAACGGTCATGATTTAAGCGGGGATGAAAATCGAACCGAAGGTTCTAGGGCTTCGCGCTTCGCCCGATTGTAATTCTCAAATTTGAGATACTCAACTTTTATAATTTTTAGTGTCCTAGAACGGTCATGATTTTCAAGGTAAAAATTGTAATTCACAAATTTGAGATTCTTAACTTTTCTGATTTTTTCGGTGTCCTGGAACGGTCATGATTTAAGCAATGAAAAATGTCATAATCACAAATTTGAGATTTTGAAAAATTTGAAAATTGTGTATTTTTAAAAACGCTTAAATCGGAGCGAAGCTCCTCTGGCTTTAGCCGATTTATGAATTTAGGTCTTCATAACCTGAAAAAGGGTTCAAATTCATGAATCGGCTTAAGCCAGCGGAGCTTCGCTCCGATTTATGTTGTTTTTAAAAATACCATTTTTTGAAAAAATGGTACTTTTTGAATGGACTAAATTCATGAATTCAGGTCTTAAAAACCTGAAAAGGGACTAAATTCATGAATTTATGTCGTTTTTAAAGATACCAATTTTTTGATTTTATGGTGTCCTGAAACAGTCTTTTGACCATTACTGCTGTGCAATCTGTTAATTTTTGGTCGTACAACGTACAACGCTTTTAATTGCTCTATAAGTTGGTTACTATATGGTTGACTAGAATGTAGCTTTGCAAGTGTTGAAAGCATCGAAATTGTTTAGCATTATATTTTTCTATATTTTGTTTTGAACGTGCTTTACGACGAAAGTGTAAAGGAACACAGCTAAAAACAGTCAAGTTAGTGTTCCGAGGTCACAAAAATATGTTTTGCATCCATCTTTTGGAAGCAAAACTATTTGATTGAAACTCTGACAAACACATGTGTGTATATCCGTGTGTATCTACATGCTTGTTTAGGCCGAACCAAACATCAAAAACTCAGTCAGATCGATACAATCTGCCATAGAGTAGCAATCTGAATTTGTTCCATGCCACAGAAATCTGACACTATAAGAGGGACTAGAACGTCCATCGGATATCATATGACTAACTAACAATCAGTAGTTAGTTCCCCTGTAGCAGGATGACGTAAATAAGTCGATTAATAGGAGAGTTTTTTAACTAGTCTAAATTCGGTAAGATTTTGTCCGTTAGGGTGTCGACTTTTTTTTTTGACGTCTCACAGGGCGAAAAAAAGTCGACTTTACCAGACCAATTTAAGTCAACATATATACATGCCTAGGCATCAATTGAAATCTTCATGAACCTTTATTTCAGGCTTAATACACCATACTCACATAATGAATAGGACAACGCAATCTAAGCTCTATAAGAGAAAACAATATTTAGAAAAAATCAATTATATATATCAAAATAAAAGAGTTTAGAAACAATAGATGGCGATAATTTCGCATAGGTATAAAATAGTTGATACAAATGTTTGAAATCTAACCAGAATATGACTGAACTATAGCATAATATTCTGCAGCTAACATCCGCCAGTTTTTCGCAAGATTCGTTCCCACAGGGACATACTTCACGAAAATCACAGTGAAAGTGACATTGCAATAAAAAATTTAAAAGAAAATGTTCCATTGTGTATATTATCATATCAATTTCTTAGGCCCATTTATCAACATTGTACAATGCACCTCACTCATTCGCATAAACTGAACCGTCCACTTGTTTCACTAATCCAACATAAATCTACCAAGAAAACTCGATAGTAGGCCTCCCGCATGTCTCTGGCAAAGAGGTTTAATAGGGAAACTAGAGCGGACAGAAAGGCCTTTTACAATAGAGACTGATGGCACCACGCAATTTAATGATAAAATTTCAGTTTAACGAAAGACTTTTTCTATCGGTTTGCTTTACCGACGATAAGTGGCTACTAACTAATTTATCAGTAGATCTAAATATTGAACTTTATGAGATGTTGTGAAGATCATCGAAACGAGAATTTATTATCATTGCACAGCAATTAAAGTAATAATAATCAAGTCATCAAGCATTAAGGAGTAAAATTTGATTGTATGTAGTACTTTGAAGTATTTATTCAATTGCGATAGCGTGCAACAATTTGAAAGTGGACGCAATAATTGAAATTATTAGTCCGCGCTCGACCACACGACAAATCTTGATTAGTGAATTTTACACCTTTTTTTCTTATTAGCTTTGAGGACATCATTAATTTTTTACATGTTATCCAGGCCAGTTACGTGAAGACAGTACACACTTATACCCTCGCCATGAATTGATCCATTTCGTGTTCAAATGGTTTGCAACAATGATGTAGTGTAGATCATATTGCATACTCAAATGGCTGCATTTGAAAATCGTTCTATCAGTTGAGACACCGAAACACTTGTCGAACACTCAAAAAGATTCCTCATTGATGCCAGATTGGTTTTGATCAAGAATAAAAAAAACAGCAAAGTACCGTTGTTGTAAAAGGCATGCAATTCCATAAATAACAAAGTCCCTCATTTGCTGTAAGCGCACCTCATATCACCTCGCTCTGTTGGAAATTTCCGCAATAATCGTACGATGAGATAAGTGGCTGATCCACATCTATTAAAGGAGTCCTATTGTCTCGGTTTACTGCAATGAGAAGCCATTCGATGAATAAGACTGCCAAACCTGCGCATGAACGCACGCGCGCGTGTGTTGGAACTGATGCATACCGGTTCCCTTAATGCTTGCAACGAGTTACTAACATATTGTTACACTTATCAGTGTGTGTTACCGGCGCGCGTCTGTAACCAGATGCGTGATGTGTGCGTGCCAGCGGTGTCGAAATTCATGCAGAGACTTGGGCGTCTGTATCTGACAAGCCATGAATTTCGCCAACCATTTTGAGCTGTGTGCACCCGTAACAAAATTAAATGCAGTTTAGCTACTTAGCAGCACTGTACACATGACCGTGCTTTTCCGCTTTAAATCGTCATTTGAACATCATTATTCCGCGTTTGCATCAAAAGTGGTTAGCGCAGTCGAGTATTGAAACCATGATTGAAACATCGGAATAAAAAAAACCGACAGAAATTTTTCCAGTAAATAGAAAAGCAACAAAGAAAAGTAACAGCCCATACATTTAGTATGATAATATCAATTATCAAACGAATTTGATGAATTCGCCGGTACTTATGGGTTATTCACCCCACGTTTTCAAATGTCTAAAATCCGTAAAAATGAATCAACTGTCGCAAAACTTCAGATACACGTATTTGAATATGTTCTACCCACATACAAAAAATATGCAGATTCGACAAGTACTTTTTGAATTAGAGACGATGACGTGAAGTGTAGCGATGTCAGCAGCTTGATCTGACTTTGTCTGTTCGACGCATTACTGTTACTCGTGTGTGCATTGTTCTCTTTCCGTGTCCGTCTCATCCATTACTATTTGAAATCTTCCCACGACCACAACCCCACCACACATTTCTTAAATTAAGCACACCAATGGAAAGGATGTGGTCCGGATCATCATCACTTATACTGCAACGTTGTCGCGACATGACTTTGTTGACCTAGTGCTATCTACTCAGACGATGAGGTCAGGCGAAGTTAGATCAAGCTGCTGACATCGCTACACTCCACGTACGTCATCGTCTCTAATTCAAAAAGTACTTTTCAGATTTGCATAAAATTCTGCATGTAGGTAGAAAATATACTCAAATACGTGTCTCTAAAGTTTTGTGATGATTGATTCATTTCTACGGATTGTAGACAAATTTGAAAACGTGGGGGGGGGGAGGTAACCCACAAGTACCAATTCGCCTTACAGATAAATATCGATATTCATCGGAAAACAATAAAGTCGCATTTTCCCTTAGACGCTAGCATGAGCTCATACCAGGAGATTCCGTTTTGTAATCAGTTTATGGTCCGAAGTAGATTCATCTGTTGTTATTGTAATTTTGATATCGGTAAAAAGACACGAACGTATGAAGGAATATATATTCATTACAAAAGATTAGGTACTTATGGGTTACCCCCCCACGTTTTCAAATTTGTGTAAAATCCGTAGAAATGAATCAATCGTTACAAAACTTTACGTGCACGTGAGTGAGACAAGTTCTGAATTGGGGGCGATAACTTGAAGTGAAGCGTTGCTGCAGCTTGATCTGATTTCTTCTGACCTCATCGTCTGAGCAGAAAGCACTTGAAGTTAACAAAGTCATTTCCCGACAACTCCAGAAGTGATGATGACCAAGCCATATCCCTTACACTAACATTTTCAACTTAATAGAGGTGTGGCAAGGTAGTGGTCGTGGGAAGATTTCAAATAACAGTGGATGAAACAAAGAGGTGGAGAGAACAATGCACGCATGAGTAGCAATAATGCATCGAACAGACGAAATCAAATCAAGCAGCAGACATCGCTACACTTCACGTCATCGTCTCTAATGCAAAAAGTACTTGTCTGATCTGCGTGAAATTTTATATGTAGGTAGAAAATATGCTTAATTACGTGTACCTGAAGTTTGGTGGCGATTAATATATTTTTGCAGATGCTAGACAAATTTGAAAACCTGGGAGGGAGATAACCCATTAATACCAAAGATTATACACTTATGCGCGCATATGTCAAATTTAACTGTAGTCAGAAAATTTATTCTCTCGATCACTGTCCGTCATGTCATCATCTACAACGAAAATAAGATGACAACTCATGTTATACTAAAGTTGAGCATGCGAGAAATCTAGGTGAAGCATGGGTGGCAGGGTGATGCAACAAAATATCAAGTTCTTTGGAAGTCTTCAGCCTTTTGGCCACTTTGTGTGACACGGTTTCTTTATTCACTCATAACTCGAATGTTTCTGTGTGCCGAACTTCACTTTACTTTGAGTATTGTCCAACAATTCACTTGCTTGTCTAACTCCGATCAAATCGCCTTTTTTAATGGCTTCCTGTCATACTCAATTTTTATCCCTTTCATGCAATAAGATTCTTCACTCGTCTAATGCCTCATGTTTCCTCTTTACAGATTTGACAGCTTCAAATATTGACGCCTCTTTCATGATAATCTGTCTTTATCAGCAGCGGTTGCTGATAAATGCACGGGTATACCATCAGACTCCACGTAGTATCCCATCTCCCCCCCCCATTTGCTAGGATTAAGCTAAATGTACCTTTTATAACTGATAAGATAACGGGCATAAGATAATGCATACGATCAAGCATCTGCCGTTTACAATCCAGTCATAAACAGTAATCACGTAAGTAGTGAAAACTGTGCCCTACTTGCCAGGGATAGGTACATGGATAGGTACATGTAAAAGTTTAGTGTTATCAATCGGTACATGGATAGGTACATGTAAAGTTTAGTGTTATCAATCGGTACATGGATAGGTACATGTAAAGTTTAGTGTTATCAATCGGTACATGGATAGGTACATGTAAAGTTTAGTGTTATCAATAGGAACATGGATAGGTACATGGATAGGTACATGGATAGGTACATGTATACTTTAGTTATCGATAGGCACATGGATAGGTACATGTATAATTCAGTGTTATCAATAGGAACTTGTATGACATCTGTTTTACTGGATAGGTACATGTGTTTGGTACACTGTGTTTGGGAACGTCTATGATCGAACTTGTGTGGTTTGGTTCTGAGCACTTGGGTACGTACCGATAGACGTCCGTTGTTTGATTTTGAATGGGTTTGCTCAATTGCGACTATTGTGACAATTATTTTAAATGTAGCACTATTTAGATGTGAAACTTTAATGTGCAGTTATGATTTAGTTGCTCCCCAATAAGAAAACCAATTCCAGAACTATGTTTAAAATGAAAAGACAAGAGATTTACAATGTAAGTTTAATTTAAGCGTGAAAAATAAATGACGGATGCAAATCACGTCCCTCAGGCGACTCCATGATCTTTAGGAAGTCATCACACCATTGATGAAATGTCTGATTGTTGGTGAAGTCATGCTCACACTCGTGTACCGGACACTTCACCGGTAGTCCATTCCGCCTTTGAAGTGCTGATACGGTCAAGGCTTTCCAAAGGGCCACTTTGCAGCCGCAAGAGAGATGCATGGTCATGTCCAAATGACCTCCAATAATGACTTGGCTGTCATTTTGAAAATAAAATAATGGCTTTGAGGACATGCTTCTTCTTATGGAACGTTGAGGATAAGTACTTAACAGTTTGGAACAATGTCATCCTTTATATAGTTATATATATTCTTTAGGGAAGTTCGGTACCTCTCTGATTGGCTGTTAGGATTTCCTTTGTTTAAAAAGTATATAAGTCCGAGGTTTGTACCAATTCTTATCAAAGGTTCTAATCCTCACGTTTACAAGTTACAATTATTTTAAATCTACAAGTCTAAATGGATCGCAAACAGAAAGCCGCAGTTGAGAACGGTACTGCTGATCGTACCACTTCGCCAGTGGAACGTACCACTACACCTCCCCAATCTCCGATGGAGCGATCGACAACACCAAACGAGCCGGTGGTGTTCACCCAAGCCCCTGCATCGCCCGACTACTCGAGTGATGATGGTGAGGATAGTGACGTATCAATCGAGACGATGCGTCACATGAATAAGAAGTCCATGCGAACGCCACTTTATGGACGGGTCACGGTCAAAGTCAAGAACGCCCCGAAAAAGTATCACACCAAACGGGTGTTCATGAGGATGGAGCCGAACGAGCGGAACCTCACAACCGCTCTCGAATTTTCGGTCATCGACCTTGACACACCACGTCGCTGTCCCTGTGCGCCCAAGAAGACCAGGATCCATGTTCAAGTGGACTTGAAAAAACTTGTACCCTTTCCTTACCTTGATGACATTTAGTGTGTTTTTTTCTTAATCTCTTTATTTAATATTCATTTGTATATATGAACAGACTTGTTTTATCATTTCACAAATCGGTCTTCAATTAAGGTCTGAATGGGAAAGGGGAATAACTATCTACAATTAATGATGTTCAATAACTGAATTGAAACAAAAATCAAGTATGAAGACTTCAACTTGAAATAAGTAGGAACATATAACTTTTAAAGAAACAGTTATGTTGTTAATTTTAAAATGCTTGTAGCAGTCCAGGATGATATCATACATGTGTCATACACGACACCATAAGAATGAGAATGAAAAGACCTTTAGAATGATATAAGGTATGTACCTATTCGATGGGAAAATCCTAGTTGTATGCAACTGTATGCAAGCAGACAAATGTTAGATTTTTAAATTCACTAAGTTTTTAGCCCATTCTTTAAAGACATGTAGCTCTCTAGTTTTATGTCATACATGTGTCATACAATACAATATTAGAATCAGCATGAAAAGAGCATTCGAATGATATATTGTATGTACCCATTTGATGAAAAAATCCTAGTTGTATGCATCGGTATGCAACTTGAAAAATTCCAAGTTTTTTTACAAAAATGACTAAGTTTACAAATTTTCAAAGTTAAAGTTTTACAACCAAAAATGATCATAATATACAAACCTCTACACTTGACCTTGACCTTAGACCTGACCTTGACCTTTGACCTTCATACACTTCATACACTTCATACACGGCGGGGGGGGGGGCCTCAAAATTTCTCGGGCGCTTCGCGCCCTCGAAATTTTTCGGATTATAGGGTAAATAAATTTTCTCGTGCGCTTCGCGCACTCGAAAATTTATTTACCCATGGGTTCCGGGTGCCATAGATACTCTTCTTGCTTCCCTAACCCTAACCCGAACCTTAACCCTAACCCTAACCCTAACCCTAACCCTAACCCTAACCCTAACCTTAACCTTAACCTTAACCCTAACCTTAACCTTAACCCTAACCCTAACCCTAACCCTAACCTTAACCCTAACCCTAACCCTAACCCTAGTATTTTAATTTTGGCGCGAAATTCAAATTTTCGAAAAAAAGTCTTTAAATTTGATTATTCACATTTTGGCGCGAAATTTGAATTTTCGAAATTTAGCGCTTAATTCAAATTTAATGTTCTATTCAAATCACACGTTTATATCTTCAATTCAAATATGAATCATTATATGACTATTAATAATAACATGTATATCAAATAATACATCAGTCCATCAGTTCATATTACTTTGAATTCACTCTACTGTTTACATGTAGAAATCTTTCAACACATATGATGGCACTTCCATTTCTAAGGTTAAAAATAAACCAGCTGTTCCAATTCTTGTTTGAGTTATCAATTTTGTTTAACCGTACCAATTCCAGGATGTGATGTCATAAGGTCTTTGTTCATAGTTGCTTTGTCAATTTCATATATAAAGAAGTTGCACACAACGAATTTTCACTCATTTTCAAATTATTTAGTGTCCATAACAGACGTCGCTCTTCGTTCCTCCGTTCTCCGGTTCTTATTACAATTCTGAAGTGAGTTTCATTGTCATGTTGTGCTACTTTATAGGATATTCGGGAGTAGGAACATTATTAAGTTTTTATAACCAAATAGCTTTAAATATAGAAGCTTGGGTTTTTAGGATAGGAACACTTTATGTTATATTATTAACCATGTTTTTTTAATTTTTCATCCTATATTAAGTCACTGAGCGAGAGACATGAATATATCAGTTTAAATGTAAGTGTATTTGAATCAACAAGATTTTCACAGTTTGTTTCTAAATAAAAGATACCTAAATAAAGCCTTCATCCATTTTAAATATTCAGTCTGTCATCTGCTAACAGATGTATAAAATTCAAGCTTGTTTAATTAAACAAATTGAGGATTGGTTGAAATTTTCGAAATTTCACTTTCATTTCATTAAATTAATTTCGAAATTAAATAATTTCAAGACAGCTACTTGTAAATTTCAACTCTTTCTATGAGCAAACCGTTTTCGAATGAAAATTAAACTTTCGACTTTCGGTTTCAATTTCAACTTCAGATTTCAATTCTTTCTAAGATTTATTCAATATCAAGGTAGTACTTCATAAAGTTTTGTTGATGTTATATAAATGAGTTCTCATTTAATAAGAGATAAAATTATAATAAAATTTTTTTTCTTCTATAGAGATGGTCCGACAAGAGAGTCTTGCACGACAGCGCCTAATTTTTCACTTCTGTGAAACATGCCAAATACCCGTTCGACATGCCAATAAGAGCGGTCACAAGAACTGTATCTTCAAAAGTGAATGCACATATCTTTATTGCCTAACTTGCAAATCATACAAACGAAGCAATGAAAAGGTAAATACCGAAGCCTCTAAGGCATTCATTGAAAAGCACACGCCATGTGCTCAGCAAAATGGGAGGAAGGGCATCAACCTCACCTCAAAGGTTGAAAAGAGGAGGTTGGAGCGATTATTCAACAAGGAGAGGCCGATGGAAGGTGTCCTTTCACAGGTGGAGGAGCCTACCGCAATAAAGAAACCCGTCAAGTCCCGAGTCCCAAAGAAAGCCCCCAAGTCACGACAATTCATCGATGACACCTTAAGTGATTTTGAGGTGAGTTCTGCCAATCATACATAAAACCTTCAAAGGATAGCTTCTTAAAACCGAATAAATTAATTATTGGTCCATTATACATAAAAACATATATCGTTTAATCATTTCAGGATAATGATGAGATGCCTCCTCCTAAGAAGACCAAGGTCTTAATTCAGAAAAAGATCGTCACTAAAAATGTGAGAATACATTTACTCCATTAATTATTCTATCATGTAAAAAGTATTTCAACATTGTCACAACATTTCAGAGTGAGTTGCCTCAACAGAATTGTATCAGTTTTGAAGAGGAGAAAGCGGCTGAATGCTTGAGAAATGTAAGTATTAAAGTTATTCATTAGCTCTTTATGTGAAATTGAATATGTTCTTTTCTGCAGCTGTTTACAGGTGTGAACAGTATACCCCGTTTGCCTTCACCGGAGAAGATGTGTCTTCCTAGTCCCGTAAGTGTCATTGTTTAGTTATTTGTCAATAATATTTCTCAATGCATGAAGTATTTCCAAGAACATGTATGCTTCTCAATGAGTTGCGAACATGTTATATTATTTTTCTCTGCAGGTTGCGCGATCGCTGTCCCTCAGGAAGCATCGAAGTTTCCTTTCGACGCCAGCGACCAGTACATCGGTGGAAGAGAATGAGGAAAAGCCGTATCCTATTCGGGAGTCCTCATCAGAGGACGATGAAACCTCATCAGCGACTTCATCTGATGAGGAAACGTCGTCAGCGACTTCTTCCCCGACATCTTCTTCCGATGAGGATGATGATCCTGTTACAAATGTAAGTATCAAAGTTGGTCAACTGCATGAGTACAGAATTTTCTATTAAAATATGTTTTTGTTTGTAATAGATTGATTTATCTTTTAGAATGACTCGTTGCCCCGTGAGACGGAGGTTGGAACCGATCAGAAGGTCACAATCCAGCCGGAGGTAAGAGAAATTCACTTTTGTATCTCATCAATGGTAAAATGCTAAATAGATGATAAACAATTGTTTCTTTCGATTACAGGACTCCGCGATGTGTGCATCTCAGGAGGAAGTCTCATTCAGCCACATCCGGGCTTCTCCGAGCTGGAGTGTGCGCCTTCCATTATCGCCGATGATGACACTGGCTCCTTCCTCTTCGATCCCAGCCGCAGCTCCTTCCTCTCCGATCCCAGCCGCAGCTCCTTCCTCTCCGATCCCAGCCGCAGATCCTTCCTCTCCGATCCCAGCCGCAGATCCTTCCCCTCACGCTGCTGCGCCCGCACCTCCAGCTGCTCTCCCTGTCCGGCAGTATAATGTGGATCTGGACGCGACAGCAGAAGAGGTACAAGACGTTGAGGTGCAACTCCGTCGTTGCCAAGAACGCCTAAAGGAGGCTGAGGCCCGCGAGGCTAAGTTGGAGGAGGACAATAGAGGTTTGATTGAGTCTCTAAGAAATATTACTCAATCAAACCTCCTGTTGGCCTCCCAAGTTACCACCAGCCAACAGCATAACAAGGAAACGCTTGTGCACCTGGAATGCTCCCAAAATGGCATCAGAAGAGTGCGCCTTACGAGGATGGACGATTTGGGTGGCTGTAGTGACAGCTGCAGTCACCTAAAACTCTACCATAGTGGCATTGTTAAATGTGTCAGACTGTAACTTTATTACTTTAACTTTTATTTTCTTCTTTTTTGAAAAAAAATAATTGTTGAAATTGTATGTGTTTTGTCTTTACAACAGATCGGAACATACGGTATTGGCTGGTGATGACGCTGACGTCATTAGATGGTAGATGTATATAAGGGCTTGCTAATTTCAATCCTCATCAATAATCATGGTTGTCTGTACCAAGTGTGGAAAAGTGTTCACTCTCATAGGCAATTTGCAACGACATGAAAAATTTTGTAAGTTAGGAAAAACGTATCAATGTAGCAAGTGTCCATATAAGACGAATAGGATGGATAATCTTAAGAGACATAAACTTGTATGCAATAATAAACCGAATGATAGCATAACAGAGTCAAATTCAAATAATCAAAATAGATCTACTTCTAAGCCAACAACCAGCGCTTCAACTAACATACAAAACTTTATGCAATACTGCTCTCGGTGTGGCAAAACGTATAACTCTATAAGTAGATTTCGACAGCATATGAATGTACATAACACAAATAGTGAGATGAATATGCATAATAACTATGGAACTGTTAGTCTCAGTGAAAGCGCACTCAATGGCCATGCACGTGTGTATGATATCACGCCAACAACACCTACTGTGGACATAACATCATTCTTAGAAAGCATGCGTTCCATGTTAGGGAATTTAGTGACTGACTTACTAAGGAGCTATCAATTGCGCGGTCGTCTGATTGCACAAATTCGTTATGTCCGTTCTAATCCTCAAGAAGAAGAAACTTTTCTCGCACACTTTACCTCATCATCCTCAAACTATATTTATGACTATGATTCTTGGTTTCAGGATCATCTAAATAGTCTAATAAATCATATTGAAGCCTTCACAAAAAAGGGTAGCAATTGGATTATAGATGATGTACAAAATATAGAGTTCAATGTAATAACAAGTCCAATACTGTCAGGTGGACAATCATTTCCTCTACCAAAGAAGTTAAAAAACTCTAAAGCTGTCATTAATGTTGATTCAAATGCAAATGATTGCTTCCTATATGCAGTTTTATCAATATTGCATTATAATGAAGTACCTTATTCAAGGAATGAAGTAAAATCATATAGTGAGTGGACATCTGAGCTAAATATGGAAGGCATTTCCACACCAGTATCAATTAAAGATATTCCAAAATTTGAGAAAAATAATGATATTAAAATTAACATTCACTTTTATGAAAATGGACTCAAAGGTGTTCGTTACAATAGTAACTTTACTGGTAGGCAAACGGTTAATATTTTGCTAATTCTAAACAATGGAGCAGCACACTATTGTGGAATTCCAAAGCTGTCAAGATTGTATAGGAGAACTTTAAAAAGACATAAATACTTCTGCGAAAGATGCACTCAGTCATTCACATATAAAACAACACTAGAACGACACTTCCAGTTTTGTATTCGAGGAAAAGCACAAATAGAAAAAATGCCATCGGATCTAAAAGTACTAACAAGTAGCATGGAATATCAACTAAGTCCTCCTTTAGTAATTTATGCAGATATAGAGTGCTACATTGATAATAAAATACATAAACCTGCGGCCATTGGAGCTTATCATGTCTGGCATAATGCCCTTCAATCAAAATTTGAAAACAAGTATTACCTCTTTGAAGGTGAAAATTGCATTATTGGTTTCTTGCACCACTTAGAAACTGTAGCCCAAGACTTATATGACAACCAATGTGCAACAACTAGGCAGCCAATGTCACTGTCAGCGGATGAAAAAGCACGCCATGAGAATGCAGAATGTTGCAACAAATGTAAATCAAAATTCAGCGATGAAGTCATAAAAGTTCGTGATCATGATCATATCACCGGACGATATAGGCAAACATTATGTAGGAAATGCAATCTCCGGTTAAGACTTAACAGACGGGAGCTCCCCATATTTTTCCACAATTTTAAAAATTATGATAGCCACATCGTTTGCTATAAAGCGATTGGAAGAATGAAGTCTTGGAAATTAGATGTTGTAGCAGCAACTGCTGAAAAATATATAACTTTATCCGCCAGTGTCCCTGTAAATGAATACAAAGGGAAGACAGTATACTTTAAACTAAAATTCTTAGACTCATATCAATTTCTAAGTGCATCCTTGAGTGAATTAGCCAAGGGTTTGCAAACGTATGAGCATGTAGAGACATTAAGGGTAGAATTTCCACAATTAAGTGATAATGTTTTATATCAGAAGGGAGTGTTTCCATATTCATACTTCAAAAACTTAAACACGTTGACGGAAGACTGTCTACCACCACAATTTGAATTCTATAATGATCTTACTCGTGAGCACTGTTCCGATAGTGAATATGAACACGCTAACAAGGCGTGGATTGAATTTAATTGTAGCACATTTGGTGATTACATGCTGGAATATCTGAAGTTAGATGTTTTATTGTTGGCAGACATATTTGAAGTGTTTAGAGCATTGAGTCAACGTGAGGATGAAGTCGACCCTGTACATTTTGTCAGTCTCCCACATCTTAGCTTTACCTCAGCACTAAATTTCTCTTCCAATGATCCCCCACACTACATACAAGATGAAAATATGTACAATCTATTTGAACGAGGAATTAGAGGGGGTATGACTTTCACCAACATTCACCGAGCGCGTGCACGCATTGAAGAATTAGGAAATAATATACATGAAAGTCGACATTTGACCTACTTAGATGTTAATAACCTTTACGGTTCTTCACTCAGTAGGAATCTACCCCACTCAAATTTCAAATGGTTGAATGAAAGTGAATTAGATAATTTTTTAATTGAAGAAAATGTTCAAAATATAGATGATGATGGTGAAATCGGCTACATTTTTGATTTAGATTTAGAGTATCCTGCAGCCATTCATGATGACACTGCCGATTTCCCATTAGCTCCAGAAATGCAGATGATTGAAAAGAGAATGTTTTCACACTATATGAAAAATCTATATGAAAAAGTAAGACCAAATACACATTTTTCTTCTATCAAGAAACTTCTGCTCCATCAATTTGATAGGGAAAATTATGTAGTCCACTACTCAATTTTAAAATTTTACTTGACCATGGGCATGAGAATCAAGAAGATTCATAGTGGCATAAAATTCACACAAAAGCCTTGGTTAAAAACATACATTGATATGAACTCTCAAAAGAGGGCTCAATCAAACACTGACTTCGAAAAGTCATTCTACAAATTGAAAAATAATTCTTTATATGGTAAAACAATGGAAAATGTAAGGAGAAGGAAAAAATTTAAACTAGTCAACAATGAGAAACAACTACTGAAATTGTCAAATCATCCTCTCTATGTTCAACACAAAATATTTGATGAAGATCTGGTTGGTATGGAAATGTACAAACCTTCAATAGTTTTAAATAAATTAATATATGTTGGTCAAGCAGTACTTGACTATAGTAAGTTGGAAATGTATCAATTATATTACAATGATCTAAAAGGGTGTCCACTGATAAATAGAACGCGGCTTTGTGGAGGTGATACCGACAGTTTCTTCCTATGTTTATACACATCACCATCTGTCCGTCTGGAAGATATACTTCTATACTTCGGTGAAAAGTTTGACTCTTCAAACTATGACAGTCATCACCGACTATACTCAACTACAAACAAAGCTAGATTAGGTTGTTTTAAGGATGAGTGTGCTGGAAAGTTGCTTGAGGAAATGATCCTACTAAAACCAAAAATGTATTCCATGAAATATCTAGACTCTACAAATCATAGCATCAAACGTGCAAAAGGAATTCAGAGAGCAGCAGTTAAAAAATTGAAACATGATGACTATAGGAGTGTCTATTATAGTGAGAATGATACAACTGAAGATATGACAATTATAAATTCAAAAAATCACATAGTTAGCACAAAATCATTTAGGAAGCGAGGTCTTTCACTTTGGGAGGATAAGCGCTGTTGGCTGGATAAAAATTTATCATTACCATATGGACACTACAGCCTAGGTCTTCCCCCACCGTCGAAGAGAAGGAGATGCCTTCCTGTAACAGGTGATGTAGAATAAGTCTAAATAAAAACAATATAATATTCCACTTGTAATAGATCTTGCGATTGCTGCATCTTCCGACATGTAGCAACACTTACTAATATATAAGTAGTCTTATTAAAATTGAAATTTCTACATCTTTCCGATATGTAGAAATGATTACTAATAAATAGGTAGTCCTAATGTGAATGAATATGTGAAGAATTTGTACTCGACATCATTCCGATATGTTGAGCTAATAAAATAACAAACTTTAGGCAAACATTAAACCTAAATTTGAAACATAGCTTTCGGAACATGCCTCATTACATTAGAACATGGAAACTTAGTGACGTTCAAAACGTTCACATAACAAATTCTAAAAGAATAGCATTTCGTCATTCAATAGCAAATAGTGATCGAAAACATCGTGGCGTTTGCATTAGTATTGACTCATTGCCTTCACTGAAAGACTTTGCGGATCTCATTGACAACCATAAGACTCGGATCAAGATTCCTCTCGATGACAAGGTATGGATAAAGTGTGATTCATCAGTCAAACTATACGTCTGTTCACCAAAACGTGAAGATGTTGAATATCGATTTTTTCGTTTCAGTGACGTCACATGGGAAACCTTTACAAGGGAGATACTACCACAGATAACGTCATTCATTAAAGATGGAGGACATCAAACGGTTGGAAGTTGTAAATCGGATGTTAACTACAAAAGCAAAGTCAAAACTCAATCTACAAGAGATCGAGAGGAATATACCCAACCGAAAACAATGGTTACTGATAAAACGCAAATTGAAGCCGACAACGAGCTTACATCTTGGAAGACCCTCAATGTTAACATGGAGGATTCAGAGGAAGGATAGATCTCTCACTATCCTATTCTTTCCAAATGGAACAATCCAATGTATTGGAAGGGTCATGGAGGGTGATCTCTCATATCTACACTTAACTTTGGAACATTTACTTGGTGATTCATTATCTGATTGGAAAGTGAAGACAATGACCGTGTTATGTGAATTACACTATCACTATGATTTCCGTAAAGTTACATCATCACATAATCTAACTTATGAAGTGGAGTTATTTCCAGCAGCTCAATTGACTAACTGGCATCCATATCATGTACATGTGTTCCATAATGGAAAGATTGTGATAACCGGCATTAAAGACATAAGTGATGTGCCTCCCATCATATGTGATTTGAAAAAATGTTTCATGAAAACCAAATTGTAGATTTTGTATATATGTGGATAGATAATGAAATATGAACATGTTTTTGTATATATGTGAATAGATAATGAAATATGAGCATGTTTTTGTTTTCCTTATAAACCCTTGTTTTGGAAAAAAAAAGAGAGCAAGTTAATGATACAACATAAAACTTTATTTCAAAACTGTTTCAACATATTTAGTAAGAATTACATCATTTTTATCACAGTTTTTTGAAAATAGTTCTAAAGCACTTTTACAGTTATTTTTCAATGGTCTCTCATTGACAAAATAGAGTACATAGCCACCGCACATTAGAGATGTATTACTTTGAAGTGGGAACGATGTCACTTTCCTAACAGTCCAGGAAAACCTGTTCATCCATAATGCGATATCATGTAAACGAGAGTCAAAATTTCGGCAACTTTATAACGATTGATGTATACAGCAATCCAATGTTTTCCGGGAAGATTGTTGGTATCCGTATTGATGATAAGTGAACAAGGATAGAAAGGAATTGAATCAGGTAAATTATCTCTAGAAAAGACATTGAGAAATATTGTCTTGGAGTAGGGATGAGCTTTCCTCATTTTCCTCAAGATTTCTATGTTGCTTAAGTTACTCATCTCTGATAGCTGACAGTCACGTCTCTCATTCTTGTTATCTCAACTTTGCTATCATAGATAGCATAAATGAGACAAGTAATTGTTTTCTTCAAAGGTGACTCAAATGATACCTCCAGTCGTAGATTTCCAGGCTTTGTAACTCCTACGCTTTCACCACCTAGATCTGCATCTGCTGTGAGGTTGTACATAATGAAGAAGTAGCCATTCTTGTACATATCCATTGTAATTCCATTTGAATCGTCTGTATTAAACATGTTGAGGGCGGTGAAAATAGAACCATATTCACGTGCGAATTTGCCATCTTTGAAATTAGGCTCATATGCTTTGCAAGATACAAATTTCCCATCCTGATAGAGTGCTAGTTTGCTAACATTAAAGTGTTGGAAATTGAATGGATTCTTTTCAAAAGCACCAATGAATGCCTCATTTTCCACAAATGTGATATACACCGCCTTTGGCATTGCAGTGGGAAAAAGATTTGGGTAGGCATGTGAGGATGATCCCGCACCAATTGCGAAGTTTGTCAACACACTGTGATTAACTGGATATATTGCATTGTTTTTCCTCAATCCTGTCGCATGCTCGTTGATGACTGACGGGTTCATTGTTACTCGCCTTACATTGAGCACGGCATTACTTATGTTGACTTGATAGTTTGTAGCTCCAAAAGCCATTAACGCGAACTCAGGATTTGCACGAATAAATTTTATTTGCATTTTAACCTGTGATAGCAGATATCTAGATTGACGAAGGAAATCAAGATAGACGGGTCCTTTCAAGTATAATTCCTTTGAATCCTCTGTTAAATCCATTCGTCTTTTCAATCCTGTATTTGAGACATCATCAAATTTCCCTTGCTGATCATCATACCACCCAGAAACTTGCAAGTGTGACTGTTTAGCTTGCTTTTGAAATTGAGTCATTGTATGTATATATGCTCCATATGGATATGCTCGATCCCCTCCTTCAATCTGTTTGTCATTCAATATTAGATACACATCTGAGAACAGACTGGCAATAGGAAGATTTGCTAATCCCACTTTATCCTTGGATGAATCGATATTTGTACCATCAGTCTTCTTAATTTGTATACACAACTCTAAATCAATGGATTGACAGTCAATATAATCTTGAGGATTGGCAGGTATATCAAACTGAATAGGCTGCTGGTTACCATCGATATTTGTTGTGGGGACTATGTCTACAATTGTTGAGGAGATGATGTCTGTCTGATGAGGGGGAGAATCGAAGAAACACAAAGCCGAATTGATACTCTGCATCGTATTAGCTCTACAAATATGTTGTCTTCCTTCGTTTTGACTTGTTTCTAGTAGCTGTGGAATTTCGTTTGCGCTTTCTTGTTTTCACTCGACGTCTAGATTTAGAACGTGCTGCTCTAGTCGGCTTTTTACTTTTCCTGCGTCTTTGCTTAGTAACTCGGCCTGATCCAACTTGTCTTGACTTCCTACGCTTCTTCCGAACTGTACGTCTCGTCTTTGTTAAATCATCTAATGCGTCTATGGCAGATTGCTGCGCGCGCATTTTCATAGATTCATCGATATCCTCACCTTGAAGCGCATCAGCTGCAACATTTGCACCAAAATCTAAAGCCCTGCTTCCAACACGCTTCATGATTGGTACGCCATACTTTTTGAGTGTTGGAAGAACCATACGTCTTAGTGCACCAAATATGCCTCCTCCAACTTGTCGTCTACCTCCAACAAACACGGGATAACCGCTCTGATATGATGGTCTACTGTAAATGCCTGTCATTATGACTATTGAATAACTATGGAAGTCACAATAGCGTAAAGCCTTATTCTCGTGACCTAATATGTAGGGTCAAAACAGTAACACCACCACAGAACGGTACTACTTCTCCTGCATCATCATGAATTGATATGTCAATTCTATTGATGAAATTTCGGCTGATTGGTAGATACATTGTGTTAAAAAATTCTCGATTGATTAGTTGCTTCCTTACGGATGAGAGAGGAAATGTGCGCAGAAGTGGGGCCTCAATGTCGCCAACCCTTGTATATTCAATAATGTTACAATAGACGTATAAGTTACTTATATCACGCTCTAGTGATGGGGCTGTATCGCCTATTGATGTACCTTCATAAATAGTTGATTTTGAGAATCCCAATGTGGTCGTTAACACGCTATCCAGCTTGACAAGAGAGTTCTTCCCTACCTTTAGAATCATGCGTTTCTTATGTGGGTCATAAGAAAAGTGATATTCATCTGCATCAAGGTAATCTACACCAAACTCATTTAACTTTGTACACAATTCAGATGGCGTTTTCAAGCTTTCAATGTTCAAATTAACTCTTTTTACAAGTTCACTGGAAGTAGACAATTCATCACCCGATATGTCTTCGCTGTATACGTGGATATCCCATGAAGCATTTGTTGATGCTTTGAGTTTAGAAGAGGACAATTGAACCTTGAATGTATCATTTAATTCTGTCAACCAAGGTGCGCTTTCAAGGCCCTTAAACATCCCAATCATTTCAGATCCAAATTCAATAACAGCGGACTCAGACTTTTCCAATGGTGTCTTTTTAGTAAAAACAATAAATTCTGCCTCCGTTTCAACAGTAAATAAAGTTACTTTCTCTTTCTTATATTCACAAGTCATTAACGTTTCTGGCACTGATCCTTGAAACTTTCTTGCAAAGTCTTCAACACTTCTAATGACCTCAAATTTATTTTTTACTCGGATGCTCCTTTTTTGTAATGCATACAATGGCACAATTCTGCATTTAAAATCAGTGACTTTCCTCTCCGAATTCCACCCACGTCCATTGTACCAATACCTTGATGAGAAAGTTGTTCTGGAATACCCAAAAGTATGACTCAAATCCTTACCTAATACAAGAAGAACATGCTTCCCTTCCTTCATCAATTTTGTTGACCCCTTTATGACTGGTTTGTAGAATTTATTCAAAGTCAGCTTGAAGAGATCATTTATTCGTTCAAACATTCTACCGATTTCCTTTTCTGTATCTTGCAAGCTCATTGTGGGAACCTTAGAATTAAAAGTTGACGTTGCAAATGCCTTTTGAATTTTAATCATGTTTTGGACAGATGGTAAAGATGTTGAAAAAGGATGTAAAGTTAGATGATGAAAAGCCCATGTACCATGTAGACTATTTTGAAATATGCGAAAGCAATCATCCTTCTCTCGCACTTCTTTATGTAATTCAAAATAGTTGTTCTTTAGCAAACTGATATCGTTGTAATAAGTAATTTCAGTTAGAGCAACTTCATGGGGTCCATGCAGAGTAATTGGATTAGCGAATTCAACAGAGTATAGAGATGGTTTGTTACTTGGGAATATCTTGGGGTTGCTATTGCTTGGAAGAATGATATTGAAGTTAGTAGACATGTTAAACTCATATATGGAAGAAGTCACATGCTATATTAGCTTAAAAGTTACGAGTGTCTCCCATCTCCACATTTTGTAGATCCTGGTGCGTTATCCAGCTATTGAATGAATCAGGATATCCTTTCCATTTAACTAGATATTTCCTTTGATTGCCATGACCTTTCCTCCTAATTATTTTATCAATCATATACACCTCTTCACTTCTGTCTACTACTTGCAATTCATAAGAGTAAAATTTTCCTTCAATTGGATTGCCATGGTAATCTATTAATTTATACATGGTGGGTCTAAATTTTGTATTTACTTCATCCACAAAAAACTCTTCTTCAGTCCAATTAGGTAGATACCCCTTCTCAAATGTAGACTTAACCTTTGAAATCCGAACTCTATCACCAACATTAATTTTCTTTTCATTGGAAATGTTTTTCGCTTTCTTATCATACAATCGAAGCCATACATCCATCGCATTATCTGGGGTAACATCAACTGGTTTCATCTTAATGATTCGATGGTAGCTTTCATTGTAATTCTTAACAAATTTCTGCAGCTCACCTACCCAAACATGTGTATTTTTTGCAGTGAAATAGCGCCATATTTTTGTCTTCAGTGTGCGATTGAACCTCTCAACCATGGCAGCTTTATAAGCACTTTTGACACTAAACAATTCCACATTATGACTTTTAAGGAGACTTCGAACATGAGAGTTTTCGAATTCCTTCGCTTGATCGGTCTGTATTCTTTGCGGAACACGCCCCTCATCGAAAATGCTCTGAAAAGCCGCTTCAACTTCTGGTCCTCGTTTAGATTTCAGCGCACGTGCCCAAGCATAGCGAGATAAAATATCTATTACGGTTAAGATGTATTTATAGCCATCATTGTACTGTGATATCTGTTGCATGTCAGCCAAGTCCGCTTGCCATTGACTATCTATATTGTTAACAACATATTTTCTTGTTGGAAACTGCTTTCTCGCATTTTTGTGAAGAGTGTAAGTCGGTTGACTCCTCAACCACTTCTTGACTTTCTCTATTCCCACACCTGCTGCACGAGCTAGAACCTCCGGACGACTGAAACTTGCGGGATGATTTAAGTCGTAATAAATCTTTCTCAGTTTCACTGCTGTACTCATCGTCTTTGTTCTGATTTGCACGCGTATTACTCGCACAGCAACTGCTAACACAATTGATATCAACCTCTATGCCCTCTTCTCCTTTACCTTCGAGCGCAGATTTCAAACAACAGCAAAATTTTTGTAACGACATGATATGAGAGAGGCAAGGCTTAATTCATATTTGCTTAATATTTACTATACTCCTTCGCAACACGCGTTGAGCGCCTAGTAGCTCTTTTTGGTTGCAGATCATCGGGATCTGCAAGCTCTCGCTTGACCGCCATCGTGGGTGTTTTACTCTTTGATCCATCTTGTAAGTGACCCTTATCCAATTCATTCACAGTCGGTCCTCCAATAATATTGTGAGGTACATTTTGATCAGATAAAATTTTCTGAAAATATGACCACCCTTGTGGTGCACCTAGTTTTCGCCTTACATCTCTGACAGCATATTGTAGAAGGTCATCTATGTGACTATTTCTAATAACATCACCAGTTGTTTCATCTATTATCTCCCCTCTCTCATTGAACTTCACATGTGGATCAATGAAGTCAAATAATCGCTCAGCGCGCACACGATATGGTCGAGGTGTTGACAAGGTTATAAATCGTCGCAACTTGTCACGAATCTGTCGCCTCTCGTCAATGTTTTCAGCTGCTAACTGCATTCGTCGGTAGGGATCCTTAATCTTCTGAATTTCCATATCCTTTTGTGTTAGTTCCTTAAGTTGATTCGTAATAGGTTGATCTATATTTTTGACTTCCTGTGCACTTTGTAATGTAGTCAATTGTACATACTCCTCTTGAGGAATGACTACCATCTTTGAATACGACATGTTTGAAAATAATAAGGCAACAAAGTACATTGCTTAAAACTAACTGTGAACCGAGAAAACTGTCATTGGTTCAGCGGAATTAGGTATGATATTTGTTCGAAATCGAAGTCGTTCCGGACATTCCTGGGTTAGATCAATAAATAGATAACCATGTGGTTTCTTTGTTACATCCTCATATATTTTTGAAAGTACTTTAGGTTGTTGAGGTAATATCTGTCTACTGAGATGATGTATCTGACTGCTATCTCTTGGATTTTTAAATATTGCCAAATAATGTGTATTCAAACTTCTAGTTCTTTGCTCTTTCCCTCCATCGAAGATGTTTTGGGTGATGTAGATAATAAAAGCTTCCCTATGATGTGCAGTTTGAATGAACATTTCAGTTACATCCTTTGAAGATTTGCTTTCTCGTAATAGATCATCTAATACTAGTAAGTCACCTGCTTTGATATCCTCAGTTGATGGCAACCCTTGCTTCACCTCATAACCTTTCTGACGAAGTGCAGAATGTAGTTGTGGTTGAAATATTCCATAATACCATTTGACTCTCTTAATTTCCTTGTTAAACATTTCATTTCTATATTGTAGCAATTCAGTTACAAATGTAGTTTTACCGGACTGACTTGGTCCAGCGACACACATTGTGCGATCAGTGAATAGACGAAAATCTGTCATCTTATGATTCCATTAACATTAAACTCATCATCCCGCTAATTTTGCTTAGAACAACAAAACAGACACATGTTCCAGATCAAGTTTATTTACATTCAGAATAGAAACTTTCAAGTTACATTTACAAATTAAAACATTTACAAATTAAAACATTTACAAATTAAAACATTTGTGTTTCCTCATCACAATTAGGATTATAGAAAGTTTTCAAGTCAGCATCTTGGCGCTTCAACTTCAATTTAGGATTCCCATCTTTAGATTTCCGACCTCGCTTTTTGCTCTCTTCCTTCCCATCACTCGAAGCAGTCTTATCAATGTTAATTAAACATTTATCAATTGGTAGTGGTTCATAGACTAGTTGAAGAACCTTCATTTGTAAAGATGCGACTTTACCAGTCGAACCATGTGAGCCAATATAAAGTCCGGTAACGTGCACTAAGCCCATATAGCGGCCCCGTTTGAGATCCTCACATTCCATCGCGTTTGTAAAGAGATCGAATGCTTGAAAATGATCCGATAGTTTTAAAAACAGTGTATCGAATTCCGGCAATTCCTTATAACCAACTCCTTCCTCTAATGCCTTTCTCCAATGAGTGGGAGCACTTTCAGGCAGCTCAACACATTCTTTCGCGAAAGAGTCAATAGTTCTAAGAATCACCTGTTGCCATTTTGGAAAAGTCACTCGCATTTGTCTCATATTGCTATACCCTGATGTAGACATACCATTACTGTGGAAGAATGGAACTTGAAGATAAAAGCCATCATCACCATAATTCAAGGTTTGAAAGTAGAACGTATTTCCAATCCCTTGCACCTTTCGTGTCGGACGAAGCTTCAAGAGATCTTGCTCGAAAGCGTCACCTTCCTCTCTGATTGTATACATTTTCTGAGTCATGTTTCAACAAGTACTAATTCGGAGCTTTCAACCAGCGCAAATGAATTGTCACTTGAAAGTGGTAAAATATCATTAAAGCGTCTTCCTTATATACACCTATATATGACTCATCAATCAAAGTGATGACGTGTCACTTTATGATTCGCTAACCTTATATTAACATTGCAGCAGTTGCTGCAATCCTTCCAAGCGGACTATTGATTACACCATTAATACTGTTTCCAATATCATTTAACATACTTAGAAACCCACCACCACCGCGCTGAATTAAGTTTCGCCTTTTCTTATCACTACTCCTTGGATTTGAAAACTTTTTTATGCTATTCAAAGAGCCAGCATTCAATAGAGGCTTGTAAATAGGTAGACATTTGTGTATTGCAAAAGCTAAATCACGAATGAAATCATCACTTGAATTTTGAATCAATTTACACTTCTTCTTGTTATCATGTATCCTGTTTAACTTTCGCAACGCCTTTTTAAACTGACTTGAAGGTTTGAAGGACCGTTTCGATTGACGAGAAGATGCCTTCCGTTTTACAGACATTTTTATTCTAATATGGAAATAGATAATACAATTAAAATTTTGCTTAGTACTTACATTATACACAAAAGTTTACAAGCATTCACATATCACGCAGAGTTTGTTGCTGGTACTAATAAAATTACATAAAACACTTAGCAAGTTGTAGAGGGAAACTGATATACACTCACATCGGCTAGAGTCTCATTTGTAGCAGTTATGAGCTGCTCAATGTCTTTCATTAGATGTTTTGAAATAGGACAGCACATACAGCAAGGCTTTAAATGGAAAGTCTTTAAAATATTGGCATAGTATGCCCGCAAACTGATCACCTCAGAATGTCCTTGAGCAGCCACATTGATGCTTACTGATGGCGGTCCACTGAACAAGTCCAGTTTGCACTTCTCACCCTTCTCATCATAGTAGCTGGAGGTGATAATGTCATGGAGACATGTGTTGAGTTTCCGTTGGATACTGCTGCACCAACAGCGAGAGTATTCCGGTACAATCTCCGTTTGAGATAGTGGGCGAAATACTTCGTTGAGCCAGAATCTTGCAACTCGTGTAAGAGCGTTGTTCACGACTCTCATCAACATTCTCTGCACCACAACGTCCTCTCCGCAGCGGAAATACTTCACTATTTCCTCCATCAGATCCACCAAATCCGCTTTATAGCCAGTTATATTCACGGCAGAATAAAATATATTGCCCGTGAAGAGTTGACTTCGGTAAATTATTGAAATGGGAATGTCGGTAGTGAACGACATGCTGATTGACATTGTATTAGCCTCAAATTATGCTTGAAATAGAACGGTACAATGTCCTCCTTATATAGAAAAAGTCACACAAAGACACAATAGTGACCAATCACAGACCTGCATGATGACTCATCATGCACGATATACAGTGACTGTTGAAGATATTTCTTCATCGCAAAGGGGACAAGATGAAGTTTCAAAGGGTACATAACATGTAGAACACATAACGCTATGAGAACATGGCAAAAAGAGAAGGGATCGTTCCTGTTTAAAACATTTAACGCAGTTCCGTTCACATAATAATTTAAATGTCTCTTGTTCTAATTTCCTTCTGAAGTCACTTTTATTGGGAGAACTTTTTATTAAAACACTGTCAGATGTCTCCTTCTTTCCATATCGTTCCAATTTGATCCTCCTAATTTCACTATCATTGCAGTGTAGCATGGAGAAATCCTCTATCCACCTACGATCCAAATTGTGATTCATAGCATGCTCATCTAGATCCATTAGTCGATCAACTAAATCACCAGCGTTGATATTTTCACTGAGATTTGTTACAGTTTCTATGGCTTTGAACGAATATCCAAGGTCTCTTGCGACAACCCACGACGTTGGGATACTAGTCATCATTATGTATGTCATCAAAAACTATCTCATATTTATAGCATAGTTTGTCTACGTAAAAGGAAAATCAATGTGTCATCTTGATTACAATGGTTGCAATAGTCACAATAGTCGCAATTGAGCAAACCCATTCAAAATCAAACAACGGACGTCTATCGGTACGTACCCAAGTGCTCAGAACCAAACCACACAAGTTCGATCATAGACGTTCCCAAACACAGTGTACCAAACACATGTACCTATCCAGTAAAACAGATGTCATACAAGTTCCTATTGATAACACTGAATTATACATGTACCTATCCATGTGCCTATCGATAACTAAAGTATACATGTACCTATCCATGTACCTATCCATGTACCTATCCATGTTCCTATTGATAACACTAAACTTTACATGTACCTATCCATGTACCGATTGATAACACTAAACTTTACATGTACCTATCCATGTACCGATTGATAACACTAAACTTTACATGTACCTATCCATGTACCGATTGATAACACTAAACTTTTACATGTACCTATCCATGTACCTATCCCTGGCAAGTAGGGCACAGTTTTCACTACTCACGTATCTAGTTTAGCAAGCCTACAAACTCACGAAAACTAAACAGCATTTCCTTTTTGGAAACGAAGACACTGCAAGACGCATCAGCTCAATAGAAAACTTTGGCATGTCAAAGGCCGTAGAAAGATGCGTTCAAATAAGGAAAGACTTTTAACGAACCAATGACAAACATTTTAACAAATGTTTTAACAAACCATTTTAAGGAATCTTTCCAATAAAACCAATGACAGTTCCCACCGAGTAAGCGGACATCAGACAGAACTCCGCCTTTTGTCCCTATACAAAAATCCTCGCGATCCAGCAACGGATAGAAGAACATCGCAGCAGACTAAACAAATGTGAAGGATTTCATCAGGATTAACAGTTTGACTTAACGGGTTTTTGTGTAAATCACACGGATAAGATTTCGACAAATTTTTACATAACTTCTGTACTCAGGATGATACTAAACCGGAATCAAACCGAATAATACTACAAATGACCACAAATTTCACTCACTTGAATTTTTTTCCTGCTATACATGCCGTACACTCCAATAATCAACTAACTCCCAGATCATACTGTTAATATTGTAATCAGCATGACACAGGAATCCACTGACCATCGGTACAAAACGACTGAAATAAATACATCAATTAACAAATATATTTGAAAGATATGCCGACCCAGCCTCAAACAACGTAATTTTAAATCCAGTGGCTAGTTGCGCAACAGGACTCAAAACTTACGAATTTGAGGCAATGAACAATCTGAAAATGAAAAAATTACCAGAACTCACGTTAGGTTTTCCATGTCTCATCTTCCTTCAGAGATCAAAGTCGCAGAACTCATGAGAACTGAAAGAAATAAGACATCCACTATATAGGTACTTGCATTGAGATTATCATGGATAAACATCAGATGGGACCAGGGATCGCAATTCACCCAAGAAAATGGAAAATCGGGAAAAATCGGGGCTTATATTTGCGTTAGTCAACAAGAATGAAGTTTGAGCAGGTTACGTAACGCATTATCACCTCATTCTTCCACGTTAGGACCTCAAACAATTTTGCTGATAAAAATGAGGCTATTGGAAGACAAATCAGGGAGTTATTTCAGGGATATTTTATTCTTTTATACTTCCTGATTCTAAGTGTCTTCTATTCCTAACCACAAATTGATTCAGTCTTTGGTAATGTAAAAGCTGATAAAATATATAATGACAAAACGATTACGGTATGTAAACGAACGTGTATTTTTAATTCATACATCGAAAGGTTAACAAAGAGTTTTTCTTCGATAACCCCACTAATATTGAAATACAATTTGTGCTAGATTTACTGCAAAAAATGTGATATTCAAAAAATATGAGTGGTTATCAGTTCCGTAGTTACCGCATAATATTTTTTTCCAACTATTTGCTTAGACTTTCCACGTTCTCTTTCTTGACTAAGTATTTACGATTACAAGTATTAACTAATAGTCAACGGCAAATTTTCCGTTTGTTGGCACCTGCACGAGTTTCCAAATAAATGGCTTGGAATTTGTTTTTGCTATTAACATAAAGAAATTTGTTACTCACGTCTGAATCTCAAGTACCAAAATGAAGATGGAATATTATCCTCAACAGCGATACATACACCATTCATTCGTAGTTTCCATTCATGAAGAAAGTAAAAGCGGCTAACTGATGAAATCGGGAACTCAACTGCTAACCAGGAGGGCGTCAAACTACGAGGGCGTCGTTAGATTCGCATTCATGAATCAAGGGGCAATCTCCCTCTTACGTCAGCAATAAAGTTCAAATGATTAGAGGTCAAAATAAATTAGAATTAAGTCAAATTCTAAGAGAATATCATGAATGAATGATAACTATAACTCATTATATTTAATTGTTGAGGAAGAGCCAAGGTTTTAGTGATGTTTTACTTAAATTATGATGTAATAAAATTTCGGTTGCTATTCGGCAACCATCATCAGATAGAAGGAATTTAACACAAACGCAAAAGTCATGAATTCAAATTTCACATTAACATAGGAAATAAGGGAGTAGACAAGAAATCTAGTAAAAAGTAAAAACTATATGTTAACAAATTTCAGTAGGGAAAAGGAGGAATAGAAATATGCGACAGATAGTATTGGACTACATTTTACCAATAGCAATAGTAATTGATCTGACTAGATTAATTACACCTTTTTGCATTCTATTTTTGAATAAGTGAATTCAATTTCTGCTGACTTTTTCCTATCCAAATGCCTATGCCTATGTTATGGCAAATTTCATAGATTTTAGTGCATTCATTTTCGTCATACTCATTTCCTATTTTTGATTAACATAAGATGACTATGTTTGCGCAAAGACATTTTATTCGAGAATGACAAAATTCATCCCTAAAATTGGGATGAAAATCTGAAAGTCAAGAAAAGTTCAATGGAAGATGATTTTCCGGATTTTACCTGTGTCTTTGCTATTTCATGGCCACTTAGCTGTCCTTGGATACTAGGACTTGCACGATCCCTCTCGACATAGCGTCGTAGTGTAAATCCGCTTCAGATTGCGATAATGCCTTGTCAATTACAGTCGTAAATTCTTCTTCAAAGTGAAATTCACTGATTTCAGATAAAAAGTCAGAAATTATTGGTCTTCATTCCGCCTCCAATCATGCTGAATGAACAATTCCATGTATTGGTGATGTTGCTAAAGAAACACTTAGGCTTCTACCGTGCTCTCCTTCTACTATGCTTACAGCTGAATGTCCACGTGTTCGCCCAGTCATCTTGGAAGGCTAAAGTCTGCATGTCACTGCATAGGCTACAAGCCATAGTATAAAAGCTTTGCCTTCTTGTTTGATGTTCGGCTCTTTCCATTGGATAGGTGCGGATTGCGATAGAAGAGGTTGGATAACTGCTTGTTGATAACAAGCTTCCTCTCCAAGTCTGGACTTATGGCTAGGACGCAGACAGATGGACTTGGTGAAAACTCCTTCTGCACTTTCTCTTTGATCTCCAACAAGGTGATGATAAACTTCTCTTCCACTCATCTCACCAATGCGGCTACCATCGATTCACTCACCTTTGTATAAGTACGTGCTTATCAGATGGTCGCTTTCAGTATTTCAAAAATTGGCTTTCATGCTTCTTGCATTTTGCCTATGAATGCCTAACTGATCTGCATGCTGCAAGAAGTCTGACACGGATTGTCAAGCTGCTATCAGATGATCTCGAGAAGTTTGCGCTATGCTCATGCACTTTCCAAGTCTGGTGTCATAACATGTATCGCCGCTCTGCTTGTTGATACAAGACATACGAGTGAGTATAATGCCAGACACACTCCCGGTTAGACGAAAGAGTGAGATGAAGGTGACAATATCCAGAAGCTCCACACGCAATCTTCCAGAATTTGAATCTCAGAATAACGATATTGAATGTACTATGAGTGCATCTTTGTTCTATGAATAACAGATTGAGAAGGAGTATCTAGAAATCGGACATGATAAATGAATGGATATCTTGCTCAGCAGAAATTGAATTCACTTATCTAGAAATAGAATGCAAAAAGGTATAGTATTTGACATCATTCTAGTCAGATCAATTACTATTGGTATTGGTAAAATGTAGTCCAATACCATCTGTATCAAGACATCTTCAATCATCAACTATAACTCAGTGTGACTTGCGACGCATCAGAAAATGTAGCAACTAGCAAGATTACTCGATGCGCCCTTTAGGTCTTCTAAATTTATAACACGCGACAAGGGAACTCCATTCAGAATTCCTCAAGAACATTTAGAGCAATTTTACTGAAAATGCCATAATGCGCAAGTCGGCACAATAAAATATGTCGTTGTGGTCGATATGGAGCATTCATTACCGATTGCGGTCGTTGCTTGAAAGCAACTTGAACCTCTATCAGGATTGTCCAAACTTTAGGCCTATACTGGCGCGGGCAGCATTTGGCAGGGAAATAAGGCCGCGGACTGCAGTTCACATTATTCAACTTTTTCACTATCTACGCCTATTAGATGCAAGTAAAACAAGTAAATTCCTAGTTACTAGTAGCAGTTACTGCACTTTGTAGGTCAGTTTCTTCGCGTCAACTGAGGCTAGATTTGATAGACTTTATTGTGGAAAATGTTTGACTCACAAGGACAAATACTTCCAAACAGTGAGTGAAAGCGTAATCCAAAGCGGATCACTAATTGGGGTGGTGATCTTCAAAAAGAAGAGGCTAAAATCGAATGATTGGCAGAGTAGCCTTGCATAGGCAAAACTGATTAATTTATAAGCCACACAATTCATGTTGCAAAGCTTCATCTGCTTCTGATATAGCTATCGCTAGCGGAGCATTGAAGACATTGAAAATTTTCTCAATGTGCTGGAAGTCTTGGAATCGCTTGACGGAGTCTTAAATCAAGGTATAAAGGGTTCAACAACTGCTGATACTATCGTCATGGAAAACGAAATCATCATTGTGACATTTAGGAGTTATGGCATCTATCCATTCCTTATCCGGATTTCATTTGCTCGAGGTTTTTTCTGTAATGCGCTGATCGACTACAACTGAAGTTCAAAATCGAATCCGTGAGTTGATTCGACATACGACTTAGCGATTTTTCGACGAAACATTGGAGGGCAGTGAGAAGACTTATACGTGAGACTTATATAGTGAGAAGGCTTAACGGATAAACTGTACATACAGAGGTACCGGTACTTACAATATACAAACTCACCTGTCATAAGATTGTAATCAAGGTTCCGTTCACAACCAGGCAACACCAACATCAAGCTTCGACAATTTTCATCCATACAATTAGATAACTTTGACGTATACAGACCACCCAGCCGATTCGAATCTAAAAAAGTGAAAAAAAGAATCCTAAACTTAGAAAAGCGAAAAAAAGCGAACCGAAATTTTTTACATCAAAACAATGTAGAAGTGTTATAAAGACATCATATGTCATCAACCCATGCACTACCACGAACACTACGAACCTGTGTAGATTACAAATATTACTTGTACAAAAATGATAACTTGTCGGAGTACCACTTAGGAAGCATGTTACTTGCTTCTTGCTAAACGATTCGCAAATACACCGGACCATATTTATACATAAAGCTAGCTTTTGTATTCTATTAATGATCAGATATATAAACAGCAATCAATTCAGATTGCTTCGATTTTAGACAAATAATGTAGATACCAAGATTGTTTCATAGGATTGCTGAAAATCAAAAAAATACTGCTAGAAACTTCAGCAATGAAGACGATTTTATAATTTCTGTGGTTAAGAAAATTTCTTTAGCTGTCATGCTTCCAACTGCTAAATTAGCCTGAAACTTTGAACATCTCTTCCAAGGCATATTGATATTTTCAAGTATTTATTCGATAGGTGTCTGTTAGCTTAAGTCATACGAAATGGATCATATGACGAATTAAGGATCATTATTAAGGTTCTACATCAATATGGCAATTATTTTATACAGTGATAGAATGTACACTAAAGGTTTCATCTGAAAATTATTGTAGTTTTTTCAGAACTCGCAAGTCTAATATCATGCTAATAATATTGCTCAATGGGATGCATTTTTGTAAAGGAAGATAATGCTCATAACTAAGCTATATTATTGGAGCAAAATTGATATTTTATAAGATGGGCAAACGTTAATTTAGATGTAAAAGTGTCAACTTGTATATTTACAATCAATGAATTTGATAATACTCAACTATGCAGCCCCGTAGTGATTAGATTATAAATATTTCAAAAATGGAATTTTTCCAACAATAGACGGCTGCCAAAGAGAGAAAATTATGCTGTCAGTGACTTACATTCAAGTGGGTTCTTTACAGACCCTTTCCGTCAAGCTTTTGACTGTAAGTGGGCCTATTCCAGAAATCAAAACTGCTTGTTATGAAACATATATTAGTACTTTTTCAATCAAAACTTTACAGTGTAAATATACATCAATATTATAAATCTAAATTGATGAAAGCCGACGATAAATTATTATGTTGGCCAAATCTTTGAAAATATTCCATAAAGAACTATCAATATGCAGCCTACTTCAACGGCCAATTATCAAGATCATGCTCCATGCACGTCTACTAAAATCTGCAACCAAGTCTAAGCTTGGAATTGAATTGGAGACAGCCAATATTGAAGAACATTGACTTTATTTTTGTCTTCATTATTTTGTAATAAAGAACGAAAACGGAAATAAAATCAATGTCTCTCAATATTGGCTCTTTCCAATTCGATTCAAAACATGACAAATAGCCCAGACAATTTGTCTAAAACCAAGCCCAAGCTCTGCGATGCAAGGTTCTCATTGTCTTGGATCGTTGACACCACTTTCTCTCGTTGAATTTTATGTGGGCATTCATATTTACTGGCGCATTTGCCAGAAGTCACGAGTTGTTGAAGCACACGAGATAAGTGGATACCTCATAGCTCATCACACAGCTCATACATTTATATAGCGGGTGAAGCATGACGTAATCAGTATGACTGCAGTAATGCAAACGGTTGTCAAATTAGTTACAAAATAGTGCATTAAGCCTACTGGTACATCTATTCTTCAATCTAAAACTCAGAAAGTTTCAGGTGGTTATACGACAATAGGCTACACATATCCGATCATATCAGCTTCATATTAATGTCTTTATCAGTAGATGCAAAATGATTATTATACACATCAACTTTTTGACTAGTTACACGTACTTCAAGAAAATTACAGTGAAAGTGGCAGTGCAATAAAAAATTCAACAGAAAATATTCCATAGTGTATATCATCTCAATTTCTTATGACTATTTATCAACATTATGCAATGCACCTCACTCATTAGCACGAACTGAACCGCTTGTTTCACTAATCCAAAATCAGTCTTCTCAGAAAATTCGATAGTAGGCCTCGTGTGTCTATGGCAAGCCAGCATGGATTGATGTCTCGAATTCCTTGACTGATAAATTCAATGACATTCATTTGTATCATGTAAACCGCATGTACTTTCAGCATGCATCAATTCAGAATCGTGTAAAAGCTATAGCACCATGGCCTCAAAGTTACTGTAAAAATTGTGCATTTACCGGAACGCACTACGACAAGGCTTTGCCTTCAAGAATTGCTACATGACTTTTTTGGCTAATAAGGGCACATTTCCCAATGCCTATATAATATAGTTATTACATAAGATTATGCGATCGTCAAGATATGCATTCAATTGTAAACAAATGGATGATAGCATGACTAAAGTAAAGGGCAACATGACAAAAAGTCATGTTGCGTTGTCAACATGTAAAAAATGCCTGTACTACGAAACACTTTTTTCCTGCTCTACCAAAAAAGCGAAAAAAACGAATGCCACTCGATAAAAGCGAAAATTCAGGCATATTTTCGAAAAAGGGAATGTCTGGGTGGTCTGCGCATAGTTCGTGCGTATGAAATGTAAACATGAAAATGATAATTAATGAATAGCCTACTAAGTGTGTAAGATCATAGCTTTCTAATGAAGAATTGTTATTTAGAAGAGTTCAGCATTTCAAATTCATAGAGGGGA
Source organism: Prostheceraeus crozeri (assembly GCA_907163375.1). Classification (NCBI taxonomy): domain Eukaryota; kingdom Metazoa; phylum Platyhelminthes; order Polycladida; family Euryleptidae; genus Prostheceraeus; species Prostheceraeus crozeri. Next base: position 837,524 of record CAJQUW010001560.1, read on the forward strand.
AAACATTCATAGTCGGCAATTCATTTTGATCACAACTAGTTAAGTATGAGGACATCATGAATGTGCATGCGTAAGACATCGTTGGTTTAATAGCAATTTGTAGTGGCAAGACTTTTACACGTGGTACCATTGGCAGGCCTCACAGCAACTAAGCATGCAAAAAATAAGGGGATAAACTAGGTTTTGTAAAATGGGCAGAAAGAGGACAGTGAAGCTATTCTTCGAATAATTTGTTTGTTTCTGACTTCTTTCTTGAAGTTTTGCTGTTTTCTCGTAATGAACTGAAGTTTAAAAGAAATACTAAGATTTCATTGAATTTTAATCAAGCGGCGTCGCCATGCGCTTCTATAAGATTTCTGTATTCGATTAATGGCAAATAAATTTCGAATTCTTCAACCGAAGAAACAGCACTCAACTAGTATTTAAGGCAGGGAGAAGACAATTCATTAGCAAATATGTTAATATAATACTTTCTAAGTTGAAATAATTACTGATAAATATTTACTAAAATATGCCTGACAGTCTAATCAAAAATATGTTTGACGAAAATAGGAAAATATAAAAACAATCTTAAAAAACTTTGCTTCTCAAAACGTACTGAAAAATTCAACAACCACAGAAAAAACCCTACCCCCACCCTTCTGTTTCATAACGTTCTTGGACGAATCCCGAGACCTATTAACGTTCATGCCAAATTTCCGGAAGAATCTCACCCATGAATGTGGTACACAGGGTGGCGGCCAGATTTCAAGCTTTAAATTTCCGGGCGATTCACGGGTTCTTTTACCGAATTTACACATCTTGACCAGATTTGCACTCCAATTACATCGCTCAAGAATTATCCGGACATTTCTTTAAGCTATTTTTATCACAACATTTGAAACATTTCCTATTTGAATTTTGCCACTAAATTTTGACGCGCTAGATAATGAACGATATTTGACTTCACCGCACTCAGTTATCAAAATTTTTGAATTCTGTGACCGCTGGTCCGTAAGTTTATAAAATGCGCTTTTCCTCATTAGCCTACACTCAATGAAGTCCTTGGGATCTGAATAATTTCATGTCGACAGAAAAGGTAATTTCCTGAACTTTCCAAAGATAAAAAATTCTTCATTTTCATCATCTGATTCATAAAATTCTAGAAAGTTGTATTTAGACGATTTATCAGACTGAAATGTTCAAACATGTTGAGTTGAAGTAACAAATGACAAGCAACAACCATGATAGAAAACCATGGTATCAAAATGTGCATGTTAATGCAATGGCACGATCCTATAAAGAAGTATCGACATGGGAAGCCAGGAAACTGCCGCACTGGACGAAACCGTAGACGCCACCTGTGCGGTTCTCGGGACGGAATTGAATAGGACCGACGTTCTCCCGCGTGTCGTAAAAGGCACTGTAAATGGCGAATCCAGGGCTGCCACTCTTATCAAAAATAAAAACCGGAAAGTCAAATTGGAATGGGCCCCATAAAATGGGTAGCCGTGGGCCCCCTTAAGGTAAAAAAATTACGATCAATCGATATCCCACAATCCGATTAGTTTTGAAAGCGTTCAGGTAGAAGTTGGGTCTGCTGCAATAAAGATGCTAGTGAATCCTCAGTCAACAAGTAAATAAATGGCATAATATTGCTACTGATACATTTTTAAACATCAGTTTTTACCAGGTTCACTAACATGCATTACTGGAAAAACTGCTATTTTCGAAAGAACTGCTTTTGAAGTCTAAACAGAATGTATTACTGAGACTCATCCCTCTCCCGTAACTCAAAACCGGCATGAATAATCAGCTTAACTGTTTCAAAAATAAACTTCATTTCGTTCAGAAATTTTACATTCAAAATTAGAAGGCATTATTCTCGTGCAGCTGTCATTTTCTATTAATCATGCCAAGACGTCACACGATACAAGATCCTGTCTTTCTTGAAACCACTGGGAATGGCTTGCCAACTGTTCGATGTTTGGAAGACTGACTGTGCAGAGCGGTCTGGTCACAACAAATACCCTAACAGAAAATCCATGGATCAACGCAGTCTAAAAGCTTGGACTGTCATTTCCTTATGAAGCGCAGCTGAGCCATTTTTCTTTCGAGAAACTGAAAATGAATGGTAAAAACTTCCTTTTCATGCTGTGTAAAGTGATAACGAATGTCACAGGATAGGAGCATCTTCATGCAGGATGGAGTGCCAGCGCACTACTGCCGACCGATCGTAAATTATTTAAACAATCATTTTCCTAAATCATGGATTGACCGTAATGACAGCCTATGGAATGGCTTCCGATATTACAGTTAATGCCTCGTGACTTTTTATTCGCTTGAACATGTTAAGGAAATGGTGCACTGGAGTCATCCTATTCTTTTGGATGAACTGGAAAACAAAATTTGCACCTTTTTTCACCAGATTGACGAGCGATTGTGTGGAGACATGCTCTTACGCGGCTGACTGAAGAATTAGATTATGTTCGGGCAAATGCTGAGCAAGAAGAAACTAAATTGTCAGAGTGTTACTAGTGTTAACAACTGCTTTCTTTTGAATCATAAAGAACTTGCAGTAAGTCATCATTGAGTCGCTAATTGCCATTTCAAAAAGCTTTGAAATGATCAGTGAGAGAATAGGGAATTTATAAGAAAGTGACGATAGGGTTCATTGTGAGATATCCTCTTATATTAACAGGAAAAAAATTATATCATAAACAAATATCTAAATAAAGCATCATCAGCCACGTTACACAAAAAAATTAATCCATGTCACACAGCATGAATTGACAACTAAAACCTATCGCACATTACAGACACCATGCTAGTTAATATGACACTTAATCTGAAATTATGCCCAGACCATGAAAGGAAAGAAGGAAGAGATGACAGAGAGATATTTGATTGAAGCCATTACGAGAAGTAGTGGACTAACTTTTCTGGAATTTTAGCCGTGCAGTCAGCATGCTTGTAGATAGTCAGTAACTCACATGCAGATAAATCTTCATCCGAACTACATACATCTACAATTGATGAAATGCATGTAGTTGAAATCTCATTGTCTAGAGCTCGCTCTCAAAAATTCATGCTTGTAAACAGGAATGCAAATAGCACAAAGGTGAGCTGCCGAATTTCCAAGCACATCCAGGTACTGATGGTTTGCCCGGTGAGTTACTGATTCCTTACAATAGGGTACATTGCAACGATGACGGCTAAGAAGCCAAAAACGTTTGCAGTTCCGACTGAAAAGTGCTTTAGGTCCGGCAATGATTTAAATCAAGCCTTCCTCTCATCTCTTGTATTTCAAACATAAGAAATGAAAAAACAATGACATATCTAAAAAATAAACAAACTTGTGACAGCTACTTTATCAAACAAAGCTCAGAGGCCATGGCACAAGTAAACATAACATCAATACGAAAGGAAATGTTGATCACTTAAGCAGTTGCTTGCAAGATTTCAATTTTCATTGGTGTCTTATCCGAAATTTAACCGCTTTTGCAACAGGTAATCGCATATTCATTCGTCAACCCCTTGTATTCCCGAAACATTTGGTAGATCTCTCTTTCATACTTTTATTTTTCTAGCACGCCTCTTGAAAGGCGCATTTTGTAGAGAATCAAAGCAATCAAAACTCCATACGAACGTAGTACAAATTTTTCGTCAAGCATTCCCACCTAAAATTATTTTTTATTTCGGAATCTTGATTACTTGCGTTGAGTCCTGTTTCTTCATGATTGACGAAGGAATCAGTGACTTGCAATTGTAGAAGGATCTTCTGATCAAGTGTCACGCGGATTTTTCGAAAGTACCTGCTTTGAAATTCATGATTGTTTAAAATTGAAGGGCCCCTTCACGAGCTGAATAGGCTCATTCACAATCTAAAAGGGTCCCCACACAATATCAAGAGGCCCATCACGTTGTCAAAAGGTCACCTTCACAATCTAAAAGAAACCCTGACGATCTCAAGAGGGCCCCTCTCGCTCTCAAAAGGGGCCTTCACAATCTGAAAGGGCCCCTTCACAATCTAAAAGGACTTCATAGCGATCTCAAGAAGGCCCCTACAATACTGCTCTAAGCAAATTTCTGTTCCTTGGTAGAACATTTTCCCACTACTTAGTTAAGTTTAAGAAGCCGGAATTCCGGTTAAAACCGGAAGAGTGGCAGCCCTGGGCGAATCAAAGGGACCTTCTACCACTGCAGCTCTGGTGTTGGCAGTCATAACTTTTTTCTCATTGCCCTTCATCGGTGGCTATATAAGCTGATATTGCGGGGGATCCTGACAACCGAATCTCATGTTGGGATATGCATCAAAGCTTTCAGAGCTTCATCCCCTGTGGCATATTATGACTTCTCCCTTTCCAAAGTCCCCTCAGCGATGGCTGCCGCCCCTCTTCGAAGGTGAGGGTTGGGGCGGACCATCGGGGATGCTAACTACCCCGGTCAATGCTGTTCACCCTTGGCATGGCAGCACTCCGGTGGTATCGGAGTGCCCATATCCTCACCAGCAGTGGGCATATATTTGCTTACTAGGTCTGTCGCTTTGTATTGTCTTGATACGAAACCTCCTATCCACTGGACGGAGCCGGGTAAAACAACAACAATCGTAAACGTCAGAAGTACTCCAACTTATCATCTTTTTTGTATCAGTTTGCGCAGAAACAAAGGACACATGGTAACCGTCTGTCATAAAATTTGTGTCTGTTGTTTCCAGCAAAGTCAGATATAATGCTGGAGAATCAAGGTCTTGATCTTTCTTGATTCAAATGATAGCGATGGCGGTTCAAATAGACAATAGGTAAAAATTGCATGGAAAAAAAATATAAAAGTAAAATTCATCAGTTGATGAAAATGAATTGCTTTTTGATCATTAGCGAGTACAAAAAATTAATCATTCTATCACTGTAATACAGATCTCATAAGTAGTTCATGGCTACAAGCCACTGAATAAGGACCTGATTAACTGTGCTTGTTTCAAAAAATATCTAAGCAGCTAAATGCGCGATTAAATGTGTAGGCCTACTTCAGTTTAATCAAAGAACTTTTATGGCTCTGATTACTTTCAAAACAATAGGCATAGTACCGGTAATGTCATCAAATTTTTAATAGGCCTTCAGCTAATTCAGTATTCTTGAAAGATTTTATTTGACCGTCGATTAGAATTTCGGTGTACTTTGTTAAGAAACACATGTGTGTATATCGCCGTTAAACACATGTATCCAGGTATTTAATGGTTGGGCCTTTTTGGCGCATATGGTATGAGCTAGCAAAATGTGCTTGATTAGTTACTTAGAACGGTATCTACTGATATATTTCCCGCGTTTCTGGTATTGTCGGGACCGCATCAGAGAGCAAAATCTTTACCGCTGGAAGAAGCTCCGGATGGTTCCATAAACTAGCGACCCCGACATTTGGAAGCGGTGGTCTATACATAAGCCCCATTGATTAGGTGGCCTTCTTGTCATGATTAACTATATGGCTTCGAACTCATGACTTAGCTTAGTCACTGACTTTCATTCGAAATTCCAACGAAAACTCTGATGCACTTTAATTTTATAGAAATAGTGGGCTTAAAAACAGCCATATTAATAACTGTTGAAATCCAAGAAATTCTGCTCATTGAACTTAGTGGTAAGTAGTCACAAAATGGCATTGCCGGGCTATTTAAGAGCCACCTAATTGACTAAAATTTTCACTAAAATTTTGGGGCGATTCCCGGGACGCAACAAAATTTCCGCATTCGGCCGCCACCCTCGGTACAGTTATCTTACCAGAGTAAGAACTGCTACTTAGGCCTACTCATATGGCAGGCATCTGAGATGTCTTAATGCAGTGATATAGCAATTGATAAGATAATCAGTTCTAAATAATCTGGGAGTACATCATGCAAATATATTACCAACTGGGCAATTTTAGTAGGCCATCTCATCCCGCTCAAACATGGACGAATGACAGGGTGGCTTCACTTATTTTCCGTCCAAGATTGCATCAAATTTGTAAAAATTTACCTTCTAATTGTTTATGAACAAGCAGCTTCATGCACTTATCACCACAACTACCGTAGAGGTGGTGTCTAGAATTACAGTTAAGTGATTTTCGACTGATTTTCATCGGTTATCGTAACTTTCGAGAATTTGCCACCGAAAAATATATAGGCGAGTGAAATTTTTCCATGAATCCTAGAATTCGGCTAAACTAATGTAGTTTTGGCATGAGTGCCCAACTCCTTGATTATCTGCGGGTACAAGAAGTTTTGGCATCGAGGCCTGAATGGCAGATCCAAAAACATGAAATTGAATTTCTCGGTTGACTAGTGAAATGCATTCGAGAGGAGCGAAGGTGATACGTCGGAGTGTGTACACAGTCAACACGAAATTGTACAAGAAACGAACAGTAGGAGAGATGAGAAGAATACCGGAATCCTGACTTGTAGAAAATCGTGCTCAGTAGATCTATGTTCTCTACGTTTGACAAATTTCTGAAGAATTTGGAATGAAATTGAAATGATAAAAAAAAATCAATTGCAGTATTTTACAAATGAGTAAATGCTCGATAGGATTTCAAGAACCAACTGTGTGCTTAGAAAACATGTGAACTGAGGATGTAAAATCATGTCTGTTAGGCGGTTGCCTGGGCTATATAGACGTCTAAATTCACTTTTCGGAAGACAAGTGGGCTACATCATGAAGAACTATCACCATCTACAGGATCCGTAATATGCTCAACTTGCATGTAGCCTGTCGATGTACATGTCGATACTGCCTCTCAAGTATTTACTTGAATGATTTGTTGAAATAGAACATAATCTGCTAAAACACTAAACACAAAAATTAAGGCCCACATATAATTTGAATCACGTCAAGAAATGAAAGGCAGTGATGGCTGCTACAACGGCTGAGTCGGTCCAATTTCGTTCTCGTGAATATCACAGCGACTGAGGTGGTATTGATCGCATTACCAGTGAAAAGTAGAAAACATCTACACCAAATTGTCCACAAAAATATCAACCACAGAACAAGATTCTAGAAAAAAATAAGAATTGATCACAAACAGGGTCTCTTTTAGTGTTTTGGAGTAGTTCAAATCTATAGGAAATATGCTTCCCACGAATGGGGTCACAATATTTCTCTAAGGCTGAAGCGAGACAAGATAGAATCAGGACAAATGACTGTACATATTTCTTGCTACATTGAGTCACTTGGAGTCTAACAGCTGGGAAACACGAAGTGGGACAACAGACATGGTGTAGTGTTGTAAAAGCTCAGCTGGTGCAATAGCCAAAACCAAAGTATCGGCCCAGCCGGTGTAATAGCCGCTGCCTCAAACTGACTACATCATCTAATCACCAACCTTTACTTAAATTTTCAGCAATAACCCTATGACATTACCCATTGTAGCAAAGCACGTGGCTTTATTAAACAACTAACTCATAACTCCTAGAAAACCTGGTGTCAAAAATAACTCTCGCAAGAAACTAACACAAGCAAAAACCGCCACAAACGTTCCAAATGATAACTAGGTTGATAATTCAAATGCCTGAACCAAAAAGAAATCGTGCCCTCGCAAAACAATGGAGATAACTGCAAAAATGCAATTAGACCCCTGTTTTCACTCAAAACTTGTTAACGATTTTTATAGTTCTGACTTGAACGGCAACTAATCATTTAAGCACCACATTATTTCTCGCGTTATTTGTGAAAAGAAAAACTGCGAGATCGTGATTCGCGTGAAACCCATTCAGAGCAGTTTGCAAAAAAACAGTATTGTTCCTATACTCGTAATGCTTTTTTGCCAGTCTAATTAGGCAACGAGAGAGGTGCCACGATAATTGAATTATGTCCAATCTAGCTCCATATAAACAAGTAGTGTTAAATATCTTTGGTCTCTGGCAAGCCATCATGGATTGATGTCTCCAATTCCTTCACTGATAAATTCGATGACATTCATTTGTAGTATGTGACCCGCATGTACTTTCAATATGCATCAATTCAGAATCGTGTAAAACCTATAGCACCATTGCCTCAAGTTACTGTAAAAAATTGTTCACTTACCGGACCGCACTACGACAATTAGGCCTTGCTTTCAAGATTGCTACAACATGACTTTTTTCTAATAAGGGCACATTTTCCAATTACCCTGTAATATAGTTATTACATAAGATTATGCAATCGTCAAGATATGCAGTCAATTGTCAACTGATGGATGATAGCATGACTAAAGTATAAAGGCCAACATGACAAAAAGCTACGTTGCGTTTTCAACATGTAAGAACGGCCTGTATCACGAAGCACTTTTTTCTGCTATACCAAAAAAGCGAAAAAAAGCGAATGCCACTCGATAAAAGCGAAAATTTTGGCATATTTTCGAAAAAGCGAATATCCGGGTGGTCTGCTGCAAGAAATTCATCCTACAACTCAGGATTGTCAAATTTCTCTGAGTTTTCATTGTTTTCCAGGTCTTTATACACCCTGAGTGGATGAATAATTTTCAGGGTATGAGATTATCACGGCAGCAAACAAATTTTTGAAAAGAATTTCTTGCGCATGTCATACTTTAGTGATCTTTTAAATGTTAGGCTTTTGCATGAAAACATTTGAAATATTGTACAACACAAATTTTAATTTCGAGCGATGTTTGCTAGGCAGTATGTATCTTTTGCATGCATGAAAATTATCTCAACAGATTTCGACTTTTACGACAATAGCAAACTGTGGCTAAACCGCAGTAGTTACTTTTCGAATTCTTTAACGTACGTATCACTGCACGATCCTGATGATCATTTGAGTTCAAGGACAAGTTATGGAGTAGTTGGATAAGAGACTGACTAAATTCACTCAAACCCATGTTGACGATTGAAGATCAACTCTATAATTGCCATCGCATCAAAGCCATGGAAAAAATAATTTGGATATGTGAATGATGTCGCTTGCATTTTACAGGAGTTGTATGATCTTGAGACTGCAATCATGAATAAAATTAATTATATTTCTGCCGAAAGCTATTAATCAACACGTAGAGTTCAAATAGATCGGAAATGTAAGTTTATTAAACAGAGAGAATTGTTAGCAATCTTTGTTAACATTCACACTATGTAATTATGGAGCGTTGATCATAGTGATACAAATTCTTCATGTGTTGATGAACAAGTGAAGTATAGGCACACAGTCCACGCAGCATTCAAGAGCGACCACACTAAACTCGTGAGATATTTGGACGAAAGATATTTATGATAGCTTCTAACTTTTGCCGTATTGTCCGATATCTGTTCTGAGGATACACCATCCTCCATTCTAGTTCAGATGGCTCAGATAGTAATCCGATTTCAGATCTGCCCAAATGAATTTCAGATATATGATCCACATGAATTGGAGATCTCCAGTTGAATTTAAGATCTTTTCAAAGTTGAGCTCCTGACAGATATCTGAAGTCCAATTAATGTCTGAAATTCATTCTGCATGGACAAGGTGCAGTTGTTTACAAAAGTTAATAATAATTTGACCACGAAAATGCTTAATTTTAAGCACTTTTCTGACCATTTTGAAAAGAAGCTGTACCACTTTATTTAGTTAGAGACACCCTGTTAATAATGATATTTTGTTGACAATGATGAAAATAGCCGATTTGTGTAATGCAACCGTTTTTATGAAACTGATATCATGAATTTTGAACACGTTGATTTTAGAAGTCAGTTTTTCAAGGAGCCAAAATTTCGTAATTTTTATCTAGTTCTGCAACTAAAGCCGTCAAGGTGGATTAACTTTTAGGATTTTTTATTTGGGTAATGTTTGGTGATATCCCAAAGCGGCTAGCGCTCACAAGCAGTTGGAAGATGGAAATCTGCCTTTAAAGATAGGTACAAAAGTGCTTAATTTTAAGCACTTTTCTAAATTAAAGTACTCCACTTTGAAAGCATATTTCTTCAAAACTACAACCACAAATAACTCTAGACCACTTTCTGCAAAAGAGGATCGATATGAATTGTTTTAAAAGATAACAGGCAACGGCTTGAGAAACCTATCAATATTTTTATTTGATAATTAACAGAAAATGTAGGTATTTTTCACACGTCTGAAAACGACGAAAGCAAGAAATTTACACTGAAGCAAACCCGCCAAGCCATTGATATTGTGCTAATTCTTAGGCCTATATCTTACGAATGATATGTATAGCAGTCAAGTATGCACACGCAATAGTTTTTCCTAAAATTGCTATCATAGATTAAAGAGAAAAGTGCTTAATATTAAGCACTTTCCTATTTCAAGTTCCCTTTGAAATTGTATGTGTAGGCTATAGATACCTGAATATGAGTAAAACTGCATTAATATGGGGCGATAATCAACCATAATGATCAACTATATTCATCCATGTTAAAATATGATTATATTAGGATATCATCATGACTTTCATATGAGTAAGCGTTGATTGAGTAATCATCATGCTGCAGTATCTGAAGTTTTCGAAGGCAGAAGATCCCGATGAAGAAATCATTGACTTCATCAACAGCGTCAACGAAAACTTCCAATGCGCTCTTAGTTCTGGGGACCGGCTTTGTCTGGACGAAAGCATGGTTAAATCTTACCATAAAGGACTGACTGGAAAAGTCAAAATTATTCGCAAACCACGTCCGATCGGCAATGAAGTCAAGGATATGTCGGACGCGCGGTCAAACATCGTTCTTAAGATAGAATTAAACGAAGGAAAAGAGAGCATGCGAGGAGAAGACCACGTTTCAGAATACGGAGCCACCACAGCCGCAGTGTTGAGACTGACAAAGGACTATCATGGATCAGGGAGAACTGTGATTGCAGACTCTTGGTTCGGTTCCGTCAAGAGTTCAACTGCTGATGAAATTAGGTCTATATTCAATCATGCAAGTAAAAACAGCACACAAGAACTATCCGAAAGAGCTACTGAATGAGAGAGAACTCGAGCGAGGGGAATGGATAGCTTATGCCGCGAAACTTGATGACACAGACCTCCAGGCTGTTAGCTTCACGGATTTAAAGAAGAAGCAGTTCATTTCAACGTGCTCTACTGCGATCGCTGGAAATCCCAGGAAAACAAGGCATCACGGTGAGATACCCAGACCGCAGGTAGCCGAGAAATGTTTGAAGTATTGTTCTTCGATCGATGTATTCAATCACTTCAGAACCTGTGCTTTAGGATTCGAAGATGTTGTCAAAACACACTCACCGTATATACGCCAGGCATGTGGTGTTCTGGGATTCATTTTTACTAATTCCTTCTTGGCGTATAGATATTTTAAGCCTGGACAATCTGAATTGACTCATGCCGACTTCAAAATGAATTTAGCAAACAGTCTTCTCCATTTCACTATGATCAAAGTTGGAAATGAGACAAGAAGAGACTCTCTGAACGTTCCTCAAGATCTGATGCAGATCTCTCATAGGCCAGCTCATTTGTCTCATCCAAACCCATGCTACATTTACCGACATGGATATGCTGAAAGTGAGCGAAACACAACATCATTTCAATGTGTCTTCTGCGAAAAACCTATCTGCAAACCAAGCTGAACTCGCCCCTGTTGGTCGAAGCACATTCAAGATTGGACTTCCCCCAAAACGAAGTCAAAAACGAGTTTAAATAGACTTTCCCTGACTCTTCTATTATACAAATTACGTGATTTATTTGGCTGATAATAAGCCTACTCGGAAACCTGTCGGTACATTGATTGAGATTTCACAGATATGTAAACAGAGATATATTTAGAAGAAACGGTGTTTTTCTTTTCGGATACATTGGGATACTTGGCCATTTTACCAAAAACGAAGTATGAGTACATTTGTCAAAATGCTTAAAATTAAGAACTTTTACCATCTGATTACTATGTGAACTAGAATAATACTTGTGATGTGAGTTATCAATCATAACTTTTCCTAATCACTGAGGATTTATTCAAGTTGTGTACCACAACTAACATGCAGTATATTTAGGTAAATATAAAAGCCCTTGTGGTAACTAGGCCGGGTACTACGCTATAGAAAGTTTATAGAAAATTATAGGTTTATAGCCACCAGCTATTACCGATATAATGCAACAATTGTGAAAGCATATCATACACATTAAAAATAGCAAGTTTAGCTATCATTTTGGTGTCGTGCCTACGCTTTGGTATATATTATCTAAAAAGAGAAAAGTGCTTAAAATTAAGCACTTTTACTTCTCATATTTAACCAGCGACAGCGGCTACGAAATGTATTCAATTTTAATTGCGCTTACATATGTTTCTATGAACACACATTCCATCAGTCTGTACTAATCCCAACGGCTTGGCGTCTTTAAAACACAATAATGTCGATAAAAACAATTTTTTATTGAACAAAACATGTTAAAAATTAGCATAAAAATGGAAAATTTTCACATTTTGAAGTCCCCCAAGCTTCTATAACCTCTATCTTCTGATTTTTCATCTCATTTCACGTACAGTGCTATTCAATATTCATAGACTGTCAAATAGAAAAAACAGTATAGCTTTTAAAAAATGACAATTTTCTGATATTTTCAAAAATATATTTTTGTTCAAAGTGATGTCAAACAAAAAGCATGACCGATAAGAGGACTCCAAATTAGGACGCATTATACTTGAACGTAATGATTACAGTTGTGGAGTTGTCGGATAGTTTTCTGTGTGATGAATACTAAATAATATCCATTTTCTAAAAGTGTGAAAAGTGCTTAAAATTTAGCATTAATGCTTAAAATTAAGCACTTGGTCAATTTATCATTAACACACAGGTATGATAGAGAAGTTTTCGGTCTTTGAATATAGTCTCTTCAAACGACATAATATGTCTACAAAACAAAGGAAAAACGTCAATCAAAACGAAAAATAAATTTCAAAATTTTCCAGTAGAAAATTTTCCGTCAAAACTTTGGCAGTCAAAATATGACTGCCGAGCATGCTAGCAGCTGGCCTATATGCCAGCAACAAGGAGTGCTCAACAGCATCAAACAATCATAAGCTATACATCATAACAAAAATCATCATGCAAATACTCATAAAAAAATAATGCGAATAGAGAAAATAGATTTGCAAGCTAATTTACACTAATTGCGCTTGTACAAGCAAGTTATGCGCAACAGTTCCTGAAGAAAATTCCCTAGAGAATGTGGACAACAGATCCTTCAAGAGTTTAAAATTCAAACAATACTTAAGGAAAATCCTTTAAGAAATTTTGTACTTGCAGGACCAATATTTTTTGTAAATCCTGAAATGTCGGGAACAGCTGTTTGTTGAAGGAAATTTCAATTGCTCGGCTCGGCGCTATAATTGCAAGATCATTCACCGAAACATGTAGTTGTAGATTCTTGCGCAGGCAATTTAAGTCATTTTGTCAAAATGCTTTTTTGCGCAAAGAGAAATTATATCCATGAACATCTTTGAGTACACAGATAATATCCGTGCTTTTGATCCGATGCGGTCCGGTGTCTTCCAATTGGGAAGCCTATCCATCGCAGGTCCAAAGTGTACGATTGTGCAGGTCATCATAAGTCGACGGCGTTCTTTTGTTTTCATTGTCCATGGCCGTTCTCATAGACATCGAATATCAACAACCCCCTGTAGCATTTCAGACGTCTCATATTAGGCAGAAAAACGTCTATCTCGTCTAAGTTGAATAAAAAATAGTTGAATTCTTCTAATTGCGATTTTTTAGTTATTTGACCTCTTTGATGTCATAAAACCTAATATATGAGTTAAAAAATAATAATTCGTGAATTAGAGCTTTGGTCTAAATTAAGTAAAAAAATCGGAATTTTCTGAACGAGTTAGTAATAAAGTTAGTCAGAATAATAACGTCTGTTTTACGTCTTATTCTTTCCACTTTGGTTCATCCTGTCATATTATCGACTAAAATTGGATTGCAAGAAAACAGTCAACGGTCGACCAAATTGTGTTAAAGTTGCAATTTATATACTGCAACATACGATAATTTGTAAGTATGTTTGTGTCTTATATAAAATCCATAATCATTTATTAGAAAATCTTATCATAAATTAAAAGTAATTTAAATAAAGATCACAGCCGTGGTTTAAGTTAAGGACCCCTATATCACTGACTTAAATACAGCCATTTTTTAAGTTTACATTAATGTTAATGATCTACGTTTCGATGTAAGGCCTGACAAATAATCGGAAATAAAAATTTCAGATATACAGTAAGTCAGAACCTTTATTCAAGTTAACTCCTAATAAGCATATAAAAAGTTACATCGGCACATGTACCCGTCATAATTGTCTCAACTAGGTTAACTCAGAGAAAATCCATTTAACTAGTTAAACTGTATATATCATCTCCAATCGATTAAAATAGACAAAAATCGTTTACAATTTATCATAGTCAATAGCTCAGTATGACTTTTCTTGATGAGTCAACTTGTCGTAAGATTTTATTTTCATGTGTAGATTCAATAGCAACGTCATCAATTCAATTATACATAACTTTCATTGCGAAATCTGAATTGCACATGTGGGTCTAGTTCTCATCATCTGTTTTTATTGAAAACAAATTTATTTATATTTAAACAAAAACATATTAGCAAATACTTGGTAATTAATGTTTATTATAAGCGGTATTTCTTACTTTATGTTCAGACTTCAAGTTGCAACCTTACCATAACTTTTTTCGTTGGAACAATGATATTTGTAATTCATTTGCAGTTTGGCATTAATGTAAACGTGTATTTCGTTGCCATTCTATGAATAAATTTCGAATTTGTGATTTTATTTTAATGTAAGTATTAGGCCCAACCTAGCTATATAGTCTTATGTAATGTCTGTCTTAGCTGTCAGCCAGTGTGAATAATTGTGAAGAAAGCTACAGCGTCGTTTTCACTATTCCACATTAAATTATTACATGTGGTCTCTATCAAAGGTAATTGGTAATCATATTTCTTGGTGAACGGATATATAATTGTGAGTGTATGTTCAGAAGCAGAATCTTCCGCATCGTTTTGAAATCACTCATCATATTTTTTTAAAGGAATGTAAGGCAAACATGATAATGCAAACATGGTAAAGCAAAATCTAATTCATAAAGAAATATAAGCAAGGCAAAACTGAATCCAGCTAATAAGTTTAATAGTTGTATTTATAGTTTTCGTAGACTATATTAGGCTCTGCTTAAATAAATCAAAATCTCATTGAATTGAACTTTTTATCATGGCAATTCATTCATATATTTAATAATCAAATTTGTACTCTATGAATTTAATACTATATTATATATTTTTAATTGAATTTAAAGTTCTTGTTTTAATACAAGAGTTACAAGAGTTTCAGTAACGTAAATTTCATTGATTCACGTGGTTTATTATTTATAGTGTGATTCAGTGATTCATAATGAGGACTTACCGTTGACACTGGTAAGTAATAGCATTTACTAAGGATTCAAACAAGTCTATTATTAAGCTTGCAAAAAACGCGTTAGAATAGAGTAACCGGTATGTCAGATTATAAAAAATGGTACTCGGTCACAAGAAATGTTACGACTCCATCAATAATCTTCGTCTTCATCAATTATGGCCATGTCAGAAGAATCACTTTCTATGCCAGAAGAATCGAGATCTACATTTGATGACGAAGTCTGGCAAGACGTCGAGCCAATTGAGGGATGGCTTCAGGATGAGTCTTCAGGTACTCAATCATGTGATCTTCCCTGCCATCGTATGCATTCGTTATCGCACATTGCTTCAAAGAATCCATGATTTGTTGGCGCGGAATGGAGTCCCATGCAGATTTCACCCACTTGACAATAAGATTAAATGTGGGTGGACGCATTCTTCCACTTGCAGTAAAGGTATGATCACAATTCACCATCATCTTCGCATTGTTCAGCGATCTTGCATTTCAGACTAAGATTCCATGAGACGTCAGGAGCCTGTATCTTGCCAGTGCAACCTGCAGGTATGACAACTGGCGCGATCTTTATCTTTCGAAGTTTAGTCTTTGTCTGGGAAGAAATATGGCAACGGAATGCATCCCACACGATCATTCGCTTCGTAAAAGAAAATTCACCGATGACACGCTTCAGATAGTCACATGTTAATTCATCGTCCATCCAACTTCTGCTCGAATAAGCACATTTTCGATGTTTTTGACTTGATCCACTTCTTTTATCGGTCGCTTTCTTGGAATCACGATGTAGGGATTCATCTTCGCACCATCTCCTCGTGCAGTTAGAATGACAGTTATCCTCACATTTTCAGCACCTGTCGATTTGATTGGAATTTCTTTGGCTCCTGATAAATTGATTGTGGTGTTAGCCACGGGTTCAATCCACACCGGAGTTTCGTCCATGACGAAAATCGCGTCGTTGTCATACTGTCCACTTGTACGACGATGACGTAGATAACAAATGAAGTTAATGATCTTCTCCGTGCAATCACTTGGTGTCTTCTGTGCGATCGTCGTTCTGCGTCTTAACACAAATCCATTCCGCAACATGAATTTCTGGAACCAACCATTACTGGCTTGGAATTCACTGTCCGTACTCCATTCGAGAGCTTGACGCTGGATCATCTTTCTTGATACCCTCAAACGATTTTCTCGTGATTGTACTCGTATAATCCAGTCGTTTAACTTGGACTCAAATTCTTCAGACCGGATCTTTCTTCCACCACCTTTCAACCTTTTGATTGTCGTTTTCCCAGACTTATACTGTTTCTCCAACTCTTCGGCTGCCGCCCTCCATTCGCGTATTCTCTTGGTTTCCACTTGAAATACCTTAGCAGTATTCTCAATGCTATGTGTTTTCGAATAGTCAACCGCCTCCAGTTTGGTTTTAATGGTAAAAGATCGCAACTTCTTCGATTTCTCCATCACTAGTGAGTGTCAACATCGACCGAAGAATAAACGAAGAATGATGAATCAAATATCAGGTGACTTAGTTCAACAAATCAGTTTGACTCATCATTCGAATCTAGTGCTGATTGGAGCTGCGTTGCTATCGGATCTCTCACGGCGTCCTTCCTCAAACTTCCCTAGCGTGCACACGTTGCAAATGACAATAGAGATACCGGCAGACTGCTAGCGCTCATAGATAATGAATAGGGCAATTATTTTATAACCTAAAAATCGAATGACCTAAAAAGATCTAAAAATCTGACCTACATCCACTTTGAGGTGGGATTTAGTCAGCTGCGGCTGCCACTGACTACTTTCTCTATGCCTGCCAGTTGTAGTGATGAATTCTCACTTGTCTTTCTTTATTCATATGTAGTGATTGTTCAAAATTTGATTTATTGTTGACACAAGTAGGCTGCACTCTCATTGTATATCAAAACATCGATCATTTTGTATGATCCCGTAACCATAACAGTATAAAACTACTGAAAAATGACCTTAATATGACCAGATATGACCAAATACAGAAGATAAGACAAAATATTACCTTACCATAAGAATATGACATGTCATAAAAAATTGCCCTAATAATGAATAAGGTAGATTGACTACCTGACATTCGTCGCATGTTAGGGAAGTTTAATTTGTCTCCTCAGCGAATGACAGATTTTTTGACATGAAAACTCTGGTTTCCATCTGTGAACACAGATGGTCAGTACAATATACAACACCCGGCGCTTATTACATTCAAGATACTCCAGACCCGGCGCTTATTAGAGGCGGGCGGGTATTAGAGGTCCGGCGCTTAATAGAGTAAATACGGTATTTGCATTAAATATTTCAGCATTATCTCCATTGGTAATCGCGAGATCAAATGATGTAGCTCCTTCTCGAATGAAGTCTTAACTCACATTGCTTCAATGCCATCTGCACACCACAGCAGATACTGCTGATAAGACAATACGTCAATTTGGAGAGTTGATTTTAAGTGAATCTTTTTAATTAAAATGTAAAGCATTCACGCTCTTTGAAAGGATTGATGATTTGTATCATTGAAGTAGGTTGTAGGACAGATTTCAGTGAGCTATGAACGATAGTGAAATCAGTTCTGATTATGTTTCACGGCATTGCCGTTGTTGAGTCGGGTCTCTGTAAATAAAAATCTGTTGTGCCTGAACCTAAGAGGCTGCACAGTTGAAGCGCAGTGAGCAATTTATGATGCTGCTAAGAATGCAGGGGGGAAGCTTTGAAAATTGAAATTATTCAAGAATTGCTGGAGCATGTCAGACAATCTCGACAACGGTAAATATCATATCTTCTAATCGGCTTAAAGAGATTGTCATTCTTGTTAATGTTAGAATTTTAGGTACCGATTCGCTCTTGAGAACAAACGGAGAAGTAAAGACAAACTATATAAGTAAATGAGCCGAAGTAATTTAGGTTGGGTCGGGTAACGGGTTCGGGTTATTTGGGTCTATTTTACATAAGTTGCTCTGGAACTGCGAGTATTTCACCGATATAGCTCTGAAATTTTGAAGAAAAAAAACTACCTGACAAGTCAACTGAATTGATTATAAAACATAATAGTAAATCCTATTTTGCTGCATTGAAACATATTTCATCACGAAAAATTGTATAGGCCTGCCTCTTTTGACTAGACGAAACTTAGAAACCTATATTTTTATGGTATGGAAAAATGTTGAAGTTCATGACATGATACTCTGTGCGGTGCGAAACTTAGGGAAGCATTGAATGTAGGGGAACATCGCATTTTGTACACAGCTTCATTACATTCTTGTGGCAGTGTGCACATTTTCTTTGATGTGTGATTTTGACAGAAAATGGCCATCACCATCACATCGTATGATTGTGTCAAGACCAAGACGCTTTTGTCCTGACCTTGTAGCAGAAATAATCGAATAGGTCAAACTTATTCTCGAAGCTTTGGCTAATTAGAGATATGCCCGTACAATCTTTTGTATGAAATTTGATTGATTTCTCAATAGCTGCTGCCATCCATTATTAATTAAAACACTAAGTAGCCATGGTATTGTTGGCCACCACCATCGTCTTCTCCTGATGAAAATTCGATAAGTTGAAATGTTTGGATCCAACTGATCCTCCCCACTCATGTATTTATATGTATATAATATACATGCTCGCTACGGCGCGTTGGGGAATTTCTATCGTTTTTCTTTCTGTTCTTAACCAACGCTTGGTCTTTCCAATTGGATGACGTTATTTCAGATATTATGCGTAGTCTATCTTTTTTATACATTTTACAAATCTTATGTCGGTAAGAAATCAATAAATTTGATACTGACTGTCGTGATTGTCGTGATTTTCTATTTAAAAATGTTTAAGCGTTTGCTTTCTTAGTCAACCTTGCTGTTAACTTAAGTGTGCAGTGTCGTCCGCTTCTTCCCATCGATATCGTCATCTCTACAAGCGCTGGGAGGGGAGAGATTATTTCCAAATGCTCAGGAACTCACGAAAAAACGGTTTTTTGTACTTCCATGCACGAAAAAGCATTTAAACAACTATAATTAAAATTATCAGTTTTACACATTTTTCAAAATGATGACTTTTTCATTCAAAGCTTATTCGCACATGCAGGCTACATGAAAATATGATCGGAAGAGACACTCAAATATTCCTTGCTACAAATTGAGACAAATTTTGTATATATTCTGTTACCGTTAGTTAATTTCTTGAACTTAACCATTCAGTACTTTAATATAAATCATTTCTTCATTTACTGTTTATCGTTTGCTTCAGATGAGTACTGCAAGGAGGAAGCACCGAAGATTAGATAAACTTGTAAACAAATGTTTTGAAGTATATTCAGACGACGACATGGATCTACTTCCTATCGAAAAGAAGGTTCTGCAAGTATCAGATGATTCCAGTAATTCCACAGCAGTTGATGCGAATAGTTATGAGGATTTTTTGTCAGCTTCAGGCGATTTGAGTGGTGGGATTTCTGGGCAGGGATTACCTACTACAAGTAGATAGTAGTAAGCAAGTGACAAACACTCGACCGGCGCCCCCCCCTCTGGAACGGCAGAGTGTCGTGGTCGGCCGCCTTGGTGCTTCGGGTCTGCATCCCCCCCCCCTCTGGAACGACAGAGTCTGTCGTGGTGTGCCGGCCAGGTTGGTTCACAACATGTCCGCTGACTCCCCCCCCCTCGAAAACGACAGAGTGTGAGACTCGGATGTGTTGGTCTCGTATGGGTTGACGTGACCGACCGCCTAGGTTGACGTGGCCGACCGCCTAGGTTGACGTGGGCGACCGTCTAGGTTGACGTGGGCGACCGTCTAGGTTGTCGTGGATGGTGAAATGGCTGCCAGATTCGGATTCAGCGTAAAATTCTGCATCGGTAGGGTGAGTTTCAAGGCAATTGGCGAGAAAAAATTTTTCTTCAAAATTTTAACAGAGTTAGAATTTGGGACGTTTTGGTGTGTAGCGCCCAAACGAAGCATCGGATGAGAAAACGGAGGCCAGATTCGGAATCTACGTGAAATTTTGGGTTAGGAAGGATGTTTCCAGCGAAATCGGAGAGAAAAAATTTTCGGCTGACGTCCCCCCCCCTCTGGACAGCTTGCTTCGATTTTGGCTTCCAGTGGACGGATTTTGTCGTGCGATAGCTCGTTTGAAAGCTAAGAGTGAGACAAATTCAGTGAAAGAATCGGCTTGTTCCTATCTGTCTTCGTTTAGATGTGAGACGCCATTTAAGATTTTGGGACATTGGTGAAAAACGACAGAGTTAGAATTTGGGACGTTTTGGGCTCTAGCTTCAAAACGAAGCATCGGATTGGAAAACGGATTTCAGATTTGGAATCAGCGTGAAATTCTCTATCTGTATGGTGAGTTTCAAGGCAATCGGCGATAAAAAATTTTCAACATTTTTCGAAAAAACGACAGAGTTAGAATTTGGGACGTTTTGGTGTGTAGCGCCCAAACGAAGCATCGGATGAGAAAACGGAGGCCAGATTCGGAATCTACGTGAAATTTTGGGTTAGGAAGGATGTTTCCAGCGAAATCGGAGAGAAAAAATTTTCGGCTGACGTCCCCCCCCCCTCTGGACAGCTTGCTTCGATTTTGGCTTCCAGTGGACGGATTTTGTCGTGCGATAGCTCGTTTGAAAGCTAAGAGTGAGACAAATTCAGTGAAACAATCGGCTTGTTCCTATCTGTCTTCGTTTAGATGTGAGACGCCATTTAAGATTTTGGGACATTGGCGAAAAACGACAGAGTTAGATTTCGAATCAGCTTGATGTTATTGTCCAATGAGGATCATCATCCAATGAGAATCAAGCATTTCTTTATAAATAGCGAGCCTTCCACAGTGAGAATCATTCCATC
Organism: Prostheceraeus crozeri; assembly: GCA_907163375.1. Classification (NCBI taxonomy): domain Eukaryota; kingdom Metazoa; phylum Platyhelminthes; order Polycladida; family Euryleptidae; genus Prostheceraeus; species Prostheceraeus crozeri. The sequence continues at coordinate 858,734 of CAJQUW010001560.1, forward strand.
GTTGAATCACACGAGTGACGGACGCACATTTTCTCTCTCTCTAGTTCCCTGTTCTATTATCCAACTAAAATGGTAAGTCGCTACTTCCCTCCCTCTCCTCCCTTGAACGTAAACTTAATACAATCTTTTTTCATTTTCAGGCATCTACTCCATCTGCTGCGCTAGTAGGACAAAATGGCGATCAAACGTTACAAGGTTCGCTACGGTCAGATCATCTACAACTGAGGCCAGTGGAAGAAACATCCAAGGTACATAATCCTACACCGCTACAGCGTAAATTTAAACAAGCCTTGCGTTATGATGATCATAGCGTAGTACTCCAAACGGGAATGCTCCCTTCCACGGATGTCAAGATAATGCACAATCAGTATGGGGACTACATACTGATCCCCGTGAGTCCGTACATTCGCCACCAACTTGATATTATTGAGGAGTACGTGACATTAAATATGGACATTCCTACTCCTCTTGCTCAAGAGTGGAAGGCGAGAGATGAAAAGGATACTCCCTATAGAAAGATTTGGGATGGTAATCACATTTGCCTACCGGTATCACATTGGTGTACTTACTATAAGAAGGAGGGAGATCATTCAATACCCATCAGATGTGATGAGCTCGGAGAAGGTACTTGGGATATCCTTTTCAAAGTGAATGGGCTATATTATGGTCGACACAAGGATAATAAAATAGCCTCTCTCTCCATGCATATGGAATCCATCCTATATATTCCGAAACCACCCAACGTGGACGACATAATTGATCAAATCCTTAACAGCAGTGGTACGAAGCGCAAGTCGGAGAAGAATGCTACATCAAAACGCAAATCAAAGAAGGAGAATTGCTAGTCCTTTCCTAACTCTACCCTATGACAATTCGCTTATGTGCTTTGAGTGTCGTAGACGTGGTCTTATTAGATACATTTTACTTCTTCGTTGCCATCATATCATTTGTGTATTTTGTCGTGAAAAGCATCGATGTAATTCTTCATTTTGTAATATGTTATAGAACGTTTCCTTAGATGTGTAAATTTCCGTTTTAGGCTTCTATCATCATTTTTATGGATTGTGAGGGTGAACCTGTACAGGAGCTCAGTGCTATTGCTATGAACAATTGGACATATCAGATTGTTAGTGTCTATCATCAACATGCCAACTGCGATCCCAATGTTGATCAATGGGCGAGAAAACACATTCATGGACTTAATCTGAAATATTTGCAAGACTATGGCTTTTCTTGTGAAAGTGCTCTTCTTATTGACTTTAAACGATGGTTAGCTGCTTTCAATGTTATACGCATCTTTTGTAATAATCCTGGTAAGGAGAGGAAAGTATTTCCCAATCTAATCATTGATGATATTTTGCTCCCGCCTTGGGATAGTAGAGTGAATCAACATTATCATGAAGTCACGAAACGTTTTAAGGATTTGTGTGTTCCTATTTTGTCTGTTCGTTGTAGTAGCTACGTTCATAACCAATGCTTCTTTCCTCCTTACCTCAACACTGCCAAAGTCCTGTATGGTTATCATTGCTCGCTGTATGATAGTTATCAGCTGTATCTATTTTATCTCTTTCAAACCATTGATTTATAATGCATGCTTGTTACCGTTATTCAATAAATGTTACTATGAGAAGAGTTGTTGTTTTCATGCAATGGATGGGTTAGTTAAAGGGCGATCATGTCTTTCTCAAACGACTGCGGAACATTACGTTTTCATAGGCAAAGTTTAAAAGGAGCTGTTCAAGATTATGTGATAAATTTTCATAAAGATGAGACCGACATCGAAGCAGTGGTCGATGATGCTAGCACTCTATTTCTAGAGTTAATGAATACATTCTCTGATAGCATTGTCATGGCGCGATTAGTTGCGAAAATTAAGTTTAGTCATTTTGGAAAGGAAGAGGTGGAAAGTCGCTCTTTCCATTTTGCTTCTTATTCAATGGAAGTGGTAGATCACCCCGAAGAATTTTTTAAAAGACATATGATAAAAATTGCTGAACGTCTTAACGCATTTAACCATCATGGTAGCAGTCTAGTGATTGAAGCGATTTCAGATATTCACATTCAACTTTCCATAAAGAAAAATTGAAAATGCAGTGGTACTTGATTGTAGCACAACTGGTTTTCGAGCTATGTCTGCTCACTCTCGAAGTATATTCCTTCTGTACATGCGTCTATTATTTAGAAAAGGCTAGCAAATTCATATCTTCAAAAAGACTTGCTATAGACATCAGTAACGGTGAAACTATGTGTTGCGATGTATGTAAGCGAAAGGATGGAAATGAAAAGCGCATCTTCAAGAGATGTAAGCATGCTTTTTGTCAACGTTGTTTCATGCGTAATTGCATTCAACTTTGCAAATGTAACCACTGTGATATTGCTCATTTCGAGTGTCACTTATACCGCAATAGTTAGTACCTATGCAAATGTGGTAAAGATAGGTTTTAGCAAAGACTAACACGGAAAATGGCGAAACGTAAAATGACGAAACGTAAAAGTCAAAAGTTTTCTTCAGCCATTCAAGCTCTCCGACGAATGAAAGCAAATCAGCGATACAATGCTATACGACATGCTAACGATAAATTCATTTGTGAAATTATTTCTCATGTGAGGAAGTTGAGGACGAAGAAATTAGCGCCAAAACAACGAAAGTTACTTAAGCGATATGCTACGAAATTGCGTTTCATCTCCAATCCTAAAGTCGCCCTTCAAAGAAAGAGGAAAATTCTAACACAAAAGGGCGGTTTCCTTTCAGCAATACTTCCAATGATAGCTCCTGCCGTGGGCAACCTATTGGGAAATATCTTTGGCTCTAAGCGTTAATTATGCAAATGTTGAGTCTCAAAGCAATAAAATGGATTTCAGACTTCAATGTGATAAAGTTCTGACTGTATCAGGTCCATCTCATGCAGGTAAAACTGTTTTCACGCTGAATTTATTGGATAAAAGAAGGGAGTTGTTTAAGGAACCTATCAATCGAGTGATTTGGTGTTATGGTATTTATCAACCGTCGCTGTTTCAGGAATTGCAAAGTCGCAACTTTATTCGACATGAAGGAATTATTCCAGTGGATAAACTTCAGTCTAATGATGTTGTTGTATTGGATGATTTATTTAAAGAAAGTAAGAATTCAAAAGATGTTACAGATATGTTCACTCGCGCAGCACACCATAAAAGGTGTTTTATCATCTATATTACACAAAATTTGTTTCCTGATGGAAAAGAAGCTCGTACACGAAACCTGAATACACACTATTATGCTATTTTCAAGAATCCGCGAGATAAAAGTCAATTTGAAATTTTAGCGCGACAAGTTGCACCCAGAGGATCAAAAGCCTTAATTGAAATTTTTCAAGCAGCTACTGAAAAACCATACGGTTACGTATTCATTGACTTTACGCAAGAGTGTCCGGAAGAATTTAGATTTCGAAGTGATATTTTGAAAACTCCCATGATTATCTACAAACTATGAGTTCTTATTCTCGCATGATTGTTATTCCTCAGGATGAATATGTACAATTGACTGCCATGCAGCAAGTAAAGCAACCTCTTGCAAATCAAATGTATAGGAAAGAAATAGATTATCAGCAAAATGTTCACATCAAAGATCCACATCGTGCTGTATTATTACAATCGGAAACTGTTGAGCAATTGAAAAATTTGAAGAATAAGATGCGTGACTCTGTATCGACTGCTACACCTTTAGCATCTCGCGCACATGCCATATCTCTTTTCAACAGTATTGAACCCCATCTCAATGTAAATGATAGAGGAGAAATCATTACAGATGAAAATAAAGTGATTGATGCTTCACGTTATGAAGACTTGATTCAGTATGCGACACGTAGAAAGCGCCGTCAGGGCTATGTTCCACCTGGTTGGTCATACTTTCTTAAACTATTGAAAAAGCATAATGTGCCAAAATTTGCTTTAAATAATGAGACATTGAAAGAACTTGATTCAACAGTGGCTACTACTCCAATGCTTCAGACGATGAAAATGCCAACAAATTGGTTTAAGACGTCACCTGCTACATCCCCTCCCACACTCACTAAGCAAACAAGAGGAAGAACTCGACGTAGATCTACATCGCCACTAAAACTGGTAAAAGGAAAACGTAAAACAGCTCCTCCTAGGAAATACATGTTCTCAGACTATTAATATGAAGCAGATGTGTTGCTTGCCATGTAATGAGCCGCCAGAGGTGAATGTCGTTGTCACTTGCACTTGCTGCGCCAGCTCTCATAATGAAACCCCTAAGCAATGTGAACACGATCGCAAAACCGCTAAAGCTAAATGCTGCAGTTGTTGTAAATGTAGAAAGGCAAGAAAACAAAAAGATGAGAAGGAGGAAAAAGAGTCAGTCGTCATCGACTGAACGTTTGAAGTCAATCTATTATGATGTAAAACATCCGGCAGGATTTGCATCTATCAAGAAATTATCAAAAGCGAGTGGTCTTCCACAATCACAAGTGAAACGATGGTTAAAGGGTCAGGCTACCTATACACTCCACAAACAAGCGAAAAAGAAGTACCGCACCCGCCATTATATTGTTCATGACATCGATGAACAGTGGCAAGCAGATTTGTGTGATGTTGCCTCCATTTCAAAACATAACTCGGGCAATAATTTTATTTTAACCGTCATTGATATTTTCTCGCGTTATGCGTGGGCTCAACCTTTAAAAACTAAAGAAGGGAAAGGAGTAGCAAAAGCATTCCAAACAATTTTTCGAGAAGGTCGCATTCCAAAAAGAATTCAGAGTGATCAAGGAAAAGAGTTTGAAAATCAGCATGTGACAAGATTATTTGAGAGGCATGACATTGAGTTGTTTAGTGTAAAGAGCGCTTATAAAGCTGCACTCGTTGAACGTTTTAATCGCACATTAAAAAATCGCTTGTGGCGACATTTTACTGCCAACTTGACACAAAATTGGACAAAGGTTCTACAAGATACACTCCATGCTTACAATCACTCTATCCATCGTTCTATTGGAGTCAGACCAGTAGATGTAAATGCTGACAATGTAGATAAAGTGCGCGAATCATTCCAACGTAAACGCACTCATGTGAAAAGTGATGTGAAAATTGGCGATAAAGTTCGTATCTCAAAAGTGAAAAGTGTTTTTGCTAAAGGGTACCTCCCGAATTGGACAGAGGAGGTATTTACAGTATCAAGGATTAATCAAAAAGACTCTCCGACCACCTACAAGTTGAAAGATTACGATAATGAAGAAATTGAGGGTAGCTTTTACCGCGATGAGATTGAGGTAGTCACTGAAAGTGAAACATATTTGGTAGAGAAAATCATTCGATGTAAAAAACGGCAAGGTGAAGAATGGTGTCTTGTTAAATGGGCTGGTTATCCTTCAAGTATGAACTCTTGGATGCGTCGTGCCGACATCTTTCATCTAAGTGATCGACAGTGATTCATGCAAAGTTGTAACTAACAATGTTTAGGGTTTGAGCTATGAATCCAACTGCCTCATTTTATTCACGACCCTCCTATGTAAGTGGCGGAGGACAAATTTACATCGGCGCTCGCCGCCAACGTGGAGGTAGCATACTTGGTGCACTGAAATCTGTTGTAGCACCTCTCATATCCAATGTCGGTAGATCTTTGAAACGAAATGTTTTAAGTAATGCCGTTGGCTTTGCTGGTGATGTTGCTAGTGATCTTTCCAGAGGTAGAAGTTTTAAGAGCAGTTTGTTGAATCGTGGGAAGGAACGCGGTTTAAAAACATTGAAGCAGACCATTGCTGGTGTTACTCAAGGAAAGAAATCACCTAAACGAATGAATAAAGGAAGGAGGAAACATCGCGGAGCTGGTAAGGTGCGATCTTCAGTCAAAAGGCATTCACGCAAACGTCGCAGAGGCTCTAATCATTCATCAGGCGCTAAACGACGACGCTGCTATAACTTCTAATCATGGAGTGTAAAACTTCCGGTTTTTGTTTGTTTGATCAACAAGCCATACAGACAGATATTCTTAGTTCAAGTATTGTAGATTATCATCCTCGAACAGCTGAGAATGCTGGCCCCATTGAATTTGTTATTCCTGGTGGTAGTGATGACTACATAGATTTGAGTTATGCGATGCTTGATTTGAGGTTTAGAATTCAGCAAGCAGATGGAACTGCTATTGATGATGCACATAAAGTTGGACTGAACAATTTACCATTGACTACATTACTTCGTGATGTTTCTCTAACGATTGGAGAGCAGCAGGTGGAAGGTGGTCAAAGCGATTATCCCTATAAATCATATTTCAATCATGTATCACAGTTTCATCCAGCAGCACAAAAAAGTCATATGGAAGCCATGGGATGGTACAGAGATGAAGCAGGAAAATTTGATGTTGAAACAAACAGTGGCTTTGTAAAGCGATCTGCTATGATTAAAGATAGTAGAGTATGTCAGCTATATGGTCCGCTGAATTTAGACTTCTTTAGACAGTCAAAGTTTTTACTCTGTAATACCAGCATGCGACTCAAGCTGATATTGAATAAGCCTGAATTTGCGCTGAATGCATTTGCTAAAGTTGACAATTTTAGAATTCATGTGGAAGATATTGCACTTTACATTCGTCGAGTAGTACCGAATCCAAGTGTCATTAGAGGGCATGCTGAAGGCCTTAACCGCCAAAATGCCATTTACCCCGTTCAGCATACAAAGCTTCTCACCTTTACAATTCCGAAAGATCAAAAGAGTTTCATGAAAGATGGCCTCTTTCCATCGGAAGCACCGAAGCTCCTCATGGTGGCAATGGTTGAAAATGATGCATTTAATGGTAATATAAAGAAGAATCCTTTCAATTTTAAACACAATCAGTTAAGTGAAATTGCTTTACGTGTAAATGGTGTGAGTCATCCTGGCCCACCCTACAAACCAGATTTTGCTTCGGATCAATTTATGCGCAGTTATGTTGATTTTATGGATGTTTTTGGCTTTTACAATACGGATGACACCAACGGACTGACTATGAAAGAGTTTAAGAGTGGATATACTATTTATGCATTTGATTTGACTGCTGACAGCGATATTAGTGCACCCTATCGTCAAGCGAACGTGCCTCATAATATTCGTTTGGATTTGACGTTCAAAAGAACACTACCTGAGACGATCAATGTATTAATTTATGCAGTCTTCGATTCAAATATTGAAATTACAAAGTATCGTGACGTGATTCTTCAGTATAATCGTTAATGAGTTGGTTGACTGCTGACGATATTAAGACTAAAGTGCAGCGTAATGCAGACGAAGCGACGTTGAAAGCTTTCGATAATGTCTATTCACTCGATACCTTACCACCTGCAGTAAATCACTATCCCATCTTTATTGTGCTAAACACTCATTCACAGAATTTAGGCGGTGAGCATTGGAAAGCGATCTTTATTGGAGAAGACCGACGTGGTGAACTATTTGACTCTCTTGCTCAACCTCCAAATATACCAACACAGCAGTGGTTGAGAAAACATACGCGTCAATATCAGCGAAATGAACGCATACTACAACATCCACTTTCATCAACGTGTGGTGCTTTTGTACTGTACTTCATCTTAAGACGTTTACATGTATCTCGATTTGCATCTGTTATTCAAAACTTTTCATGTAATCCATCCTCTAATGAAAAAATGATTTGTAAGTTCTATCATGATTTGAAATAAAAACATCATGTTGGAAAAATTGTTTTTTATTTTACAATCCGCTGGGTGCGTACATACTCAATGAGATAGTCTAGGATCATATTTGCTTGTACATGAGATTTTAGTCCAGTAATGATCACTTTACTATTATGAAAGATTGCCACATGCACAGGTAACCAACAACTAATGAGAGCTGCAGGAAAAAGTTCGGGTTCATAACACAAACTGTAACTGCTGGTACGAATCTTCAAAAATGATAGACTGTCACTCAATTGAGTAGAGATCACCATATTGTCCACAGTCAGATTCGACATCACACACCTCTCCCTCTTCCATATCCGACGTAGTAGTCTTTGTAGCTCTAAGCGCATTGACTGCGCCGATGAATGAGAAAGGGCGCCGAGAATCTGTACAGTCCCATTTGGGAAGAGTTGAAGATTCCGTGAATTGTTCATCTTCACCACTAACATTTGAGGACGGCCCGGGTAATACTTGCTGTTTGGAAGGTGTTGGTGTAATGTTGTGAGATCGATTTTGGTGTAGAGTCTGAAGCGACGGAGAATGTTGACGATGGTGTAGCGATGGCGCTTCATGATGAAAGAATGAGTAAATTGAGCGATGTACCTTCCTTTTATACTTTTCCCAACTACCTTGATGAAATGTGAAGTTAGTATGAAGTTGGGAATGATAGAGTTGAATTCGCCGATTGTTGACGCGCAGCCAGATGCGATTTCCAATACGTGAATGTCTTTTCATATAGAAGTATTTCAAGTCCTTCATGATATGATGTAGAGATTGAAAATGACGATAAGATAAAGCAAACTCTCTTCTCACATTTCCAGTTGAATCTTTGAAATAGACGTTTCGATCATGATCCGTTTCAATACGTTGTAGGGAATCTAATTTCCAACTCATGGTGCGTGATAGTCATGTCTGATTAAGATTTGCATAGTAGGGCGATGAACTCACGACGAATAAATGTCATGATGGAGCGATGTATGTATCTTCTATACTTCTCCCAATTGTATTTGCGAAATGAGAAACAGTTTGCGGAATGAGAATGGTAGATTTGAATTTCATTTCTGTAATGTTGAAGCCAAACTTGATCACCCAGGGAGATGAATCTTAATGTTTCAAAATATTCCAAATCCCTCATGATATCATTGAGGTTGACAAATTGTCGCCATGTTAATGTAATTCCTCTTGATGTATGACCATGAGAATTTTTGAAATGTACGTTTCCATCACGATCAACTCTGATATATTGTAGAGAGTCCAAAATCCAAGTCTTCATGATGTTATGCAAAGTTGCAGATCAGCAATATGAAAATGTCGTTTTATCATATTTTGCCTAGCAATGCGGCTACAAAGAGATTTACTAGTAATCGAGCCGCACTCTTTTCTACTCCCATTGATCATGCACAACAGCTAAATGGAAATTGGGAAGTGGGTGTCACTCAACTTGTTTATAGCAACTGTGTCTATACTTTTGATCATGAGGTGATGACTATTAATATGAGGCGTACAGCTGCTTACCAATGTGAAAAGGGCTGCCGAGTATACATTCCACAGTGGTCAAAGAAAGATCTCTTATCATGTAAAAAGTTTATATATGATTTCTTGAATAAAGCGTGTAAACATATTGTCCAATTTACTCCGCACAATGATGATTATAATTATGTACATCATGTAGTTGAGAAAGATTGGATTGTTGGTTTAAGTCCAAGTTTAAGAAATGATTTAGGCTACCTCGCTAGCGCCTTAACAAGCTATGATAATTTTAACGTTAATTACCACATAAGTGGTCATAAACAGTTAATATATCGAGAGGAAGCTTATTATGTAGATCTTATTCCAAGAAATGAGAAGACGTTGGTGAAGAAGATTGTGATTAAGCCAAGAAAGACAAACATGACTCCTGAAACATTATTGAAGAAATTTAATTATCTCCTTCGAGTTGATGGTAAACAAGTGGCAACATTGACTTATATCAAATCATCTAATCATATTGCAATAAGCAAATTAAATGATGATGATCTAGTATTAGTTTGTTCAAAAGATTTTCATCAGTTCTTACGACATCGTTCTGCAGCTGTTCATGGAAAATCTGATATGCAACATTTACCATGTGAAAGACCAAATCAATTTGATACAGAATGGACCGTATCTTTATACAGAAAGTGTGTAGAGCCTTTTGGTGGTTTCTTACATGAAACAAGAGTGTTGATGCCTCGCATTATTACTTCGGTTAAATTGGTTGTAGATTATTTAAATGAAGTGATTAATGAGCAACATATTTCATTTTCTGAAAAAGAAGGTACTTTGTCTCTCACTATAAGTGGAAAAGGTATTGAACTAATTATGGATAAAACTCTAATGGACATTTTGGGTTTTGATCAAAATATCTTTAAAAGTGGTACTGTAACCAAAGCTAGCGCAGACATGTCGCTATCGCGTCGTATTAACTATTTTCAGATGTATTCCAATATTGGTGAAGATGTACGTGTGGGAGATGTTGAAGCTCCATTGCTAGCAATGATACCATACCAGCCAAAAAGCTGCAGTATTTTATCTGAGCATACTTTCAAGAAAGTGCATTATACAAAGCTGAAATCAAACTACATCCCACAAATTGATATTGCCATTTATGACGATGCTGGTGCGTTGATTCCTTTTCATAAAGATGCTGTGACAAGTATCACACTCCATTTCCGAATGAAGAGTTAATGCAAAAGTATGCTATTATATTTTTCCAATGTGAATAATATGGAAAGTGAAAATAAGGACTCGTTTCTAATCTACTTGCCCAGTAATGCTTCTATGAATAAATTTCCCAAAAATAAACCATCAGACTATCGAGTAGAATTAAATCGCCCACTGCATTTAGAAGGTGAATGGGAGGTTGGCGTTTCTAGTATTTGCTATGATAGCAATATTCAGAATGTGAATGATTTGGAAGAAATGATATTGACTCCTCGCACCCATGATGGAATAACGATGAATAATGCATTCCACTTCCCATACAATTTAACATCAGATGGAAAATGGAACTATGAATGGATTCAGATAAAATCAGATTCTTATGAGCCATTTGGGAATGAGAAAATTATTAAGGCATTCAACAGTGGTAATACTTCCATCATGAAGAATAAAAATCAGAAAGCTTATGAGTTTACTATCTATCATTGGAGTGGGAGACAGTTCCTCCGCTTTCATTCTTTTACTAAAGGTCTTACGCTGAGGTTGGATAGTGAATTCTATCCGCATCTTGGTTTTGGTCATGGACTACATCTAACGTCAATTGCTACTGCAAATGTTAGAAAAGTTTATTCAAATCGAATCAACAAATTTCATTATAGATTTAAAATATTTGATGAAGATGTTGTAGAATGCGAAGAACGCATCATTTTGAAAAAGCGTGGTGTTCAACCTTTATCACTTATTGAGTTAGTAAAACGATGGAATGAGACTGTGGGTAAGAAGTATGGAGAAAAAATTATGGCGGACAAAAATAAGTTGGTTATTCAGAAATATAATGACAAACTTACAGTTTATTTCTCTCCAACCTTGCGTCATTTTGTAAGACATTATACACCTATTATTGGAAGCGGTGTGGTGTATGCTTCTCATGAATATCACACTAAAGCTGATTCAGTTAATGATGAATGGTGGGTGGACATCTATGGCGATCGCATCAAGAAAATTTACCAGTCTTATGAAGAATCTAAAGTTGCTATCAATATAATGCCGCGTCTATATCATACAGTTGAAAGCTTCATTCATGTAGTAAATCCTTATATACAACAGAAGTTGAAGCATGTGATGAAAAGTAAATATGATGTAAAGACACACCACATTTCGTCTTCAATTGAAAATCAACGCGTTGTTCTGAAACTGGGTGATGACATTCAATGTCAATTGAGTAAAAATTTGAAAAAACTCTTTGGTTTTTCAATGCTACAAACAGTGTTTGCTGCTGCGCATGCGATTGGTATAGAAACACCAATGACACTTGATAAACATGAACAGCACCTTTACATTCAAAGTGATTTGATTCTACCTATTTCTGTTGGTGAGAAAAAAGAATACATTTTACGTGATTTCATTCATGATAAAGACGCTTCATATGGAATAGTCGAGAAGATGTTTGAATCTATTTTCTATCATCCCGTCGTCAAACAAACTATACCCTCTATTGCTATCAAAATTACCAATGGTTTACAAGAGTGCATCCATGTGAAAGATACTAAATCCCTCATAACGTTAGTGTTTCGGAAAACAAAGTGAAGTCATTGTGATATGTTTATTGAAATATGTACATGAATGTGAAGCAATAGACTTTATACAACATCCACTGAAAATATATACATGAGCGCACTTCAATAAACATTGTTGTATACAAAAAGTCTTTTTACTTCGTGAAGGGTGGAAATATACAGGATAGGAAAAATGTCTTTCAGTGGAAAAGTCATCACATGGGGAATGTACAGATGTGGACACATATTCACAAGGAAAAAACAATCTCATGCGATACATAAAACAACAATGTTTATCTACAGAAATCAACATCAAAATACTAAGTTAAGGATGATTATGCTAAGACGTCTCCTGAATGTGGTAGTGTGAGTTTAATTCTTTTGGGTGGTGGTATGTTTGTGTCAGGATGTCCATGTGGAAGAGATATGTTGTGTTCTAACCAGCACCTCTTATCCTCCCATGCTGAAAGCGCCCGTTTCCTAAAAGTATGAGTTTTGATCTCATGCGACTTAGATTTTAAGATTGTCATATTGACAAACGTTATATTTTTATTTCTATAGGCTTTCCTGAAATTCTTATGTTTCATATTTTGCACAATGGATTTTGATATGCCTTTAGCGCGCTTAATGCTATCATCACTATCCTTTAATTTCATAGAATACATTTTTGGACGGAGGAGAATCATTTCATCTATTTCCTTCCCTGCTGTCTCATCCTTAAAGCAGCCAAGTTTTGCCTTATTTTTGATGGAGTAGAGTGGATGATCAGCAGGATAATTTGATGTATCAAAATATCTTTCCAAAGATTTTCCTACTTCATTGAAATTTAAATCTTTTTGAGTGGTAATACCTAAGAAGAAACTATCTGTATCACCACCCAACAAACGAACCTCTTTTACGAGAGGACATGGTTTTAGTATTTTATAAAAGAGTTGGTACATTTCAAGCTTAGAATAATCTAGTACAGCTTGACCAATATAGATGGGTTTGCACAACTCAACTTCAGATTTTATCATTTTAACACCTATAAGGTCCTCATCGATAATGTCTCTATCGATGAATAGAGGTGATGAGATCAATTTGTGATACTTTTGATCATCATTAACTAGTTTGTAGTTTACGCGCTTTCTAACATCCTCCATCGTCTTACCAAATAGACTGTTGTTCTTATATTTATAAAAATCTTTTTCAAAGTTATTTTGGGCTAGTGCACGTTTCTGGCTGTTGCTATCAATATATGGCTTGAGGAAGGCTTTCTGTCTAAATTTAATAATGCGGTGAACTCTTTTTAAAATCATACCCATTTCTAAATAAAATTTTAAGATGCTAAAGTGGACTAGATAGTTTTCTTTATCATACTGGGTGAGTAAAAGTTTGCGACAAGGCTTATAGTCGGGTTGTCCACATGATTCTAAATCTTTATGAAATTGTTTCATAAAGTCGGAAAACATATCTTTACTCACTTCACCTGATTCGGGTGCGAGTGGAAAATCTACGGTTTTATGTTTAATATTATTTGGATAGATTAGATCTATCTCAAAATAATATCCCCAATCACCTTCATCTGGAATTGCTAGTATGTTAGAAGGGTTGGAGAAATGTTGAATATCACTATCATCTAACCAGCTAAACTCAGAGTGAGGTAGCGGTTTGGATAATGAACTACCATACAAATTATTTTGGTCATAATACTTCAGATGAGTCTGGTCATTGCCTACTGTTTCAGATTTTAACCTATGTTTATTTACAAATGTGAGACCACCGCGAATTCCTCGCTCAAATAAATTATACATCTCTGGATCTTGTAAGAGATGAATGGTCTCACCAGTCATTTTAAAAGCAGACTTAAATGACATGGCTGGCAGACTGACAAAGTGGACGGGATCTAACTTATCTTCTTCTAATGCCACTCGTCGAAACTCCTGAAATACATCAGCCAGCAAAAATACATCTAACTTAAGGTAGGCAATCATATATTCGCCAAATGTATGGCAGTCAAATTTTATCCATGCATCTTGTGCATGATCATAATCTTCGGTCTTACATTCTGCGCCGGTCAAATCATTTTTAAATTTATCTATGGGCGGAAGAGAAGTCTCGCCGAGTTTACTAATCGCATCAAAATATGCATATGGAAAGACTCCTTTCCGTGTGATGACTTCATCGGTTAGATTTGGGTATTGTTTCTTAAGATTTTGTGTTAGTGGAAGAGACTTTAGATTTTGCACGAGAGAGGCCAGTGATGCAGTCATAAATTGGTAGGAATCTAAAAATTTTATATCAAAATAGACCGTCTTATTTTCTTTAGTTTTATCGACAGGCACTTTTGCTGTCATGGCCATAAACTTCTCTCTCGTTTGCGCTATTACATCAAGCTTCCACTCTTTCATTTGACCTAAACCTCCTTTTATTATCATATGGCTGTCGTAGCCCTTGAAATTATGGAAAATGACGGGTAATGTACGCCGTTTCATCCTAAGTGAAAAATTGCATTTTGAACAGAGTGCGTTTCTAAATTTAGCAGTGATGTGATCATGGTCGCGCACTTTCTTAATCTTATCATCGTCAAATGTTTTCCTACATTTGGGGCAAATGTTGCAACTATCAAATTTTGCTTGATCATCTGCTGTCATATGCAATGATCTGCGATAGAGTTCACCATCATGTTTTTGTTGAAATTTTACAGCCTGTTCGAGGAATTGTAGGAATTGGTAAATACAATCCTCACCTTGCCAGACGCGCATTTTATTTTGCCTACTCCTAAAGTGATCATGCCATACTTCATAGCAGGAAATGGCTGCTGGTCGATGGATGTTATCATCGATATAACATTCGATGTCAGCATAGATGACACGAAGAGGACTTAATTCATCACCATTCTCTCTATATGAAAACTCCTTATCTTTGGGCATGCGCTCCATTTGCAGTTTACCTCGCTTACACCATTCGTAATGAGTTTCAAATTTAGTTTTCCTCCTAAAGTGGCGAATACATCTGTCGCAGTAATATAACTCTCTCCTAGAGTTTTCTAAGTGGTGGTATAAGCGAGAGATTTTGGGAATACCGCAGTAGTGCCATTCCTCACTATCATCCTGTTTTACTAATAACAGGTTTACTGTACGTTCATAACAACTCGAACGCGAGTTGTAGCGCACACCCTTCAATCCTTTTTCCCAAACATGGAGAACTATTTTGATGTTGTTCAATTTTTCAAATTTTTCTATATCTTTAATTTTCATATCGTCACTATTACAGTCATCAAAGTTTAATTCATTCTCCCACTGTTGATACTTACTCTTGCGGTATCGACTATTCTGCACATCATTATAGTGGAGAATGGAGAGGACGGCATACTTAAAACATTGCGATTCGCAATCTACAGAAATGACTGCTGCTTTATTTCTTAAATTTTTCGGAAGTTTAAAGGAGCCTCGACCACTATGATTTCCTAATAAACTGATTTTAATCATGGCGGTCTCAATACCATCAAAAACGAGTCCACTATCACGCTCGTTAAATTTATCTATATTTAATTTTAACCCTTGGATATGAAAATTTATCCAAGACTCACAGTCTACAACTTCGGTTGCAGGAGAGGAGGGTATGTGAAACTCCAACCTCTCTATTATTTGTCCAGTATGGTGGTCGATTTTTACATATTTTATTTTAAGATAGATGAGCGCCTTCATCCTAAAATTGTCTAAATTGTTGAAGAGCGCTTCTATCAATGATGAATTTTGATGAAACCATTCCTCAAAGTTAGCAATGGTTTCTGAGGAGTCCATCTGGTAGTTCCTCACTAAATTATTTATGGACACTTCAGTGAGTCGGATAGAGGAGGTACCGTTGGTGTAGGTATCGTTCGCGTGTGTATGTTGAAGTCTGTGCGAAGATAGTTCAAAACGTGTCTCGAAAGACTGAGCGCACAAGTCGCAAGAAAAGGAGACATCGTTAACAGAATCATCCCTACCTTCGGAGATTGATGCCGGCTTAGGTCGACAAACACCTCGCTTGATGTGTCGGGTGAGATCACGCTTCCTCGTGAAGATGTGTCCACAGTCAGCACATTGCCGATCGTCGCATTCCCGCGACAATGTTGATATGGACTCGCACGAGATGGAACTGGTATCACCTGAAAGAGAAATCATTCTTTCATCTCTGTTCAAGTGTCAGTATATTGTTACAACCTACCTTGACTCAACAACTCTAAACTTTCCTCAAGAAGGGAGGGTGTTGGTGATGAAGTTGATGCCTGAAATTGAGGAAGATGCTATTAGCCACACGTTTGAGGGAGATGAGAGAGGAAATTTTCAACTTACCATTTGAACGAAATTATGTTTAAGCTTGATACTTGAACAAGATAGAGACTTCACTCAAATTTGGTATTCACTAAAGAGCAGTTCACTTGTACGCCTCAAATACAGAATTCGCTAGACAACAGTTCACTTATGCGTCTCAAAGACAGAGTGAAATGATACGGATGTCACTTTGCTTATATACTTTCATTCTCTTCATTCATTGGATGTTCATTCTGATTGGTTGCTTGTTGATACTTAAGAATTAGAAAACATTTCAAAGTCATTATTCACAGTCAACATGACAAGCCCTCCGACAACACCAAACACAAAATTCTCTTCTCCATGCTCAACACCAAAGGCGCTCGTTACACCAAACGCTCCAAGAAAGGCGAAGGTGGAGAAGGTGTACCAACTGGACAATATCAGGAAGTTATCATTACCAGCGGATGAGGAAGAGGAGAGTGTATGTGAGAAGGAGTGTCCCGACTTAACAGGCGTGAGGTGGAAGTATCTCCAGTACGATACTGACGATGTGATGGAGATCACCAGCACGAAATTCCTCCACCAATTATGGGAGTGGTACACCCCTAACTCCCAGCCACGAACTATGGCAGAGTGGGAGTATATTGATAAAGTGAGGCTCGCAGTGGAAGAACGATTAAAGCAACTGAACTGTTTTTGTTATCTATGTGAAGCCAGACTCTGGGACGATATTGACGATGAAGACCTTTTGAAATACATGCCATAATAAATTTTTATTTCGTATTATCTTTGCTTTCATACTGACGTACTTGAATGGGGCTTCAGTGGATGATTTAACCGTGTATACATTTTCATTTGGAAATAGTAGCACGCTTAGTCTAGCTTGTAAATCTTAAAACATTTCATATGGACGATGATGATAGATGAAATAGTGTCAAATAAAATTAAGATAGCTTACACTTCTGATACAGGGATAGCAATCGACTGCGATCCATGTGTAAAGAGCTTGTTAGACTACGGATGGGGTTAAGTGGATGATTTAACCATGTATACATTTTCATTTGGAAATAGTAGTACGCTTAGTCTAACTTGTAAATCTTAAAACATTTCATATGGACGATGATGATAGATGAAATAGTGTCAAATAAAATTAAGATAGCTTACACTTCTGATACAGGGATAGCAATCGACTGCGATCCATGTGTAAAGAGCTTGTTAGACTACGGATGGGGTTAAGTGGATGATTTAACCATGTATACAATTTCATTTGGAAATAGTAGCACGCTTAGTCTAACTTGTAAATCTTAAAACATTTCATATGGACGATGATGATAGATGAAATAGTGTCAAATAAAATTAAGATAGCTTACACTTCTGATACAGGGATAGCAATCGACTGCGATCCATGTGTAAAGAGCTTGTTAGACTACGGAAGAGAGAAGTGTGTTATGTTGCGTGTGGCGCGTGAGTGTCCTCCCATTTCATTCCATTCATTATTTTTCTTCCCCTCTGCATTCCATATCCGAGGATATGTGGCGGGCTTGGGACCGCTTTAGCTGCATTAGAAGGTTGGCCCTTAAAAGAGCCCATGGGTCGTTCTCCGTCCACCGACACTCCTCTCACTTCTGCAAAAACTCTGAAAGAAAAAGAATAGGAGATTAGATGAGCTACAAAAATGATCATGTTGAGGAAGCTTACTGGGAACTTTCTTCCGAACTTTTCGGACGACGAAGTCTTCAAGCTGGCCGGTAACGTCCATACTCATGTGGAGACATCGGACTCCGTCGCCCTCATAACACTGCTGTGTCACGTTGGGATCATCCGTGATGGTTGGGGCGTCGCATACATTGTTCTCAAAGAGGGGAAGATGGACTTCATACACTCTCCTTTTTCGACACTTCAAACGCTCATGCAGTCGCTCCACTTCACCCGTCAACCTCTTATTAATAACCTTCACCTCCTCCGTCTCCTTCACCACGCTTCGCATCCGCTCTATCTCCTCATCCTTCCTCGACACACTCGCCTGCAAACTCTCCACCAAACCTGCCTTCCTCATCAACTCGCTCCTTTCCGCCATCCATTCCTTCTCCTTCTTTCTCAAGCTCTCCAACTCTTCCCTTGTTGCCCTATACCCCTCAACCTTCACCTTCAGCTCTTCATTCTCCTTCAAAACTTTTCTATTATTACTTTCCAAAGCCATCACACGATCCTTCATTCTCACAAATACCTCCGTGTCGTACGCCTCTTGCTGCCGTGGCGATGACGCTGCCATCGGCTTAGCCACTTCCTCCCCCTCCCACTCTTCCTTCAAATCCTCTATGTCCCCAAACAAATCTTCCATCACCGCATCCAAATCAACATCATCCTTCTTCTTCATATTCGCTCTCAACTCAACTTCCTCATTCGAACTCCCATCACTCGAACTCCCCTCACTCGCATTCCTCACCACTTTCTCCCCAATCACGTCCTGTATCGTTGCCACCGCCTTTGTCACCTCTTCCCTCTCCAACAACTCTCCCTCAAACCATGCCTTGAACCCCTTCTCTCCGATGTTCCCACTCTCACACTGCAAATGCGCCTTCATAAATTCCTTCTCATCCCCCATCACACATTTCCGACAAGACACACACAACCTCAACATCACTTTCCTCTCATGGCCCATCGTCCCCTCTTTTTCTTTTAAATGTTTCTTGAGTTCGCTACCTCTAGCAATCTTGCCACATCTGCACTTGCCCACTAGCATCTTGGCGTTACTCGCTTTCGTCATGATAATTCTGTAAAGATAGAGTAAAATTTGATAGCAAGTGTTTATAGGATACTACTTGCTGATATGCATTGAAAGACTAAGTCACCAAACATTTGATAGCAAGTCAGCAACCGTTTGGGTGTTAAGCTCTTGAATCCGTTACAGGCATTACTCAGAGGGGATCTTATCCCAGCTCCAAGGCCTCGACCCACAAATCCAACCTCGATCGGACAGAGCGTGCGTCATATCACTGTGTTGGTATCCGGGCCCCAGTTTTGACATGAAAACCGGTGGAGTTATTTACAAGAGGAAACGACCCAAGTCACAGAGACTCATAAACGACTGGTTTTTATTCAAAAACTTTAATTATTATCATTAAATATGAATTTAAATTTTTCAGTATTTTAGTACTACTCATAAAACGTTTATAAGTAGTCTGTCACCTTCAGCATAGCAAACGCTGTCGAATGTTTTTTGAATCAAGTCTAAAGGACTTGTAGAAGCAAAGTTATAGCCGTTTGAAGATTTCGGCCTACTATCATCAAATGGTCAGTCATGCTATACTGACTAACCTATAAGTCTGACACCTTAGCTGATATCAGCAATGTAAAGTCAGAAGTCCGATATCGGACCTCAAGAGAAACGACTTACCTGTAGTCAGTTTCTCAACTTAGTGAAATTCCTCTCCCGATCCCGTTCTTATATACCCTGTGAATATGCAATCGATAAGAGGGGGGGGGGACGTCAGTGAAATTTCAAAATTTGATGAAAAATGTTTTGGTGACGGTCCCAGGTCGAAATTCCACACTTTGGAAAATTTTCAAATTTTTACCCATACAAAGCCACTCTGACACTTAGGATTTTTTCAGGTGAGCGAGCTCCGACCTAAAATCTTGTAACCGCTCTAACTTTTGAACGAAGACAGATAGGAACAAGCCGATTGTTTCACTGAATTTGTCTCACTCTTAGCTTTCAAACGAGCTATCGCACGACAAAATCCGTCCACTGGAAGCCAAAATCGAAGCAAGCTGTCCAGAGGGGGGGGGACGTCAGTGAAATTTCAAAATTTGATGAAAAATGTTTTGGTGACGGTCCCAGGTCGAAATTCCACACTTCGGAAAATTTTCAAATTTTTACCCATACAAAGCCACTCTGACACTTAGGATTTTTTCAGGTGAGCGAGCTCCGACCTAAAATCTTGTAACCGCTCTAACTTTTGAACGAAGACAGATAGGAACAAGCCGATTGTTTCACTGAATTTGTCTCACTCTTAGCTTTCAAACGAGCTATCGCACGACAAAATCCGTCCACTGGAAGCCAAAATCGAAGCAAGCTGTCCAGAGGGGGGGGGACGTCAGTGAAATTTCAAAATTTGATGAAAAATGTTTTGGTGACGGTCCCAGGTCGAAATTCCACACTTTGGAAAATTTTCAAATTTTTACCCATACAAAGCCACTCTGACACTTAGGATTTTTTCAGGTGAGCGAGCTCCGACCTAAAATCTTGTAACCGCTCTAACTTTTGAACGAAGACAGATAGGAACAAGCCGATTCTTTCACTGAATTTGTCTCACTCTTAGCTTTCAAACGAGCTATCGCACGACAAAATCCGTCCACTGGAAGCCAAAATCGAAGCAAGCTGTCCAGAGGGGGGGGGCGTCAGTGAAAATTTTTTGTCTCCGATTTCGCTGGAAACATCCTTCCTAACCCAAAATTTCACGTAGATTCCGAATCTGGCCTCCGTTTTCTCATCCGATGCTTCGTTTGGGCGCTACACACCAAAACGTCCCAAATTCTAACTCTGTCGTTTTTTCGAAAAATGTTGAAAATTTTTTATCGCCGATTGCCTTGAAACTCACCATACAGATAGAGAATTTCACGCTGATTCCAAATCTGAAATCCGTTTTCCAATCCGATGCTTCGTTTTGAAGCTAGAGCCCAAAACGTCCCAAATTCTAACTCTGTCGTTTTTCACCAATGTCCCAAAATCTTAAATGGCGTCTCACATCTAAACGAAGACAGATAGGAACAAGCCGATTCTTTCACTGAATTTGTCTCACTCTTAGCTTTCAAACGAGCTATCGCACGACAAAATCCGTCCACTGGAAGCCAAAATCGAAGCAAGCTGTCCAGAGGGGGGGGGGCGTCAGTGAAAATTTTTTGTCTCCGATTTCGCTGGAAACATCCTTCCTAACCCAAAATTTCACGTAGATTCCGAATCTGGCCTCCGTTTTCTCATCCGATGCTTCGTTTGGGCGCTACACACCAAAACGTCCCAAATTCTAACTCTGTCGTTTTTTCGAAAAATGTTGAAAATTTTTTATCGCCGATTGCCTTGAAACTCACCATACAGATAGAGAATTTCACGCTGATTCCAAATCTGAAATCCGTTTTCCAATCCGATGCTTCGTTTTGAAGCTAGAGCCCAAAACGTCCCAAATTCTAACTCTGTCGTTTTTCACCAATGTCCCAAAATCTTAAATGGCGTCTCACATCTAAACGAAGACAGATAGGAACAAGCCGATTCTTTCACTGAATTTGTCTCACTCTTAGCTTTCAAACGAGCTATCGCACGACAAAATCCGTCCACTGGAAGCCAAAATCGAAGCAAGCTGTCCAGAGGGGGGGGGGCGTCAGTGAAAATTTTTTGTCTCCGATTTCGCTGGAAACATCCTTCCTAACCCAAAATTTCACGTAGATTCCGAATCTGGCCTCCGTTTTCTCATCCGATGCTTCGTTTGGGCGCTACACACCAAAACGTCCCAAATTCTAACTCTGTTAAAATTTTGAAGAAAAATTTTTTCTCGCCAATTGCCTTGAAACTCACCCTACCGATGCAGAATTTTACGCTGAATCCGAATCTGGCAGCCATTTCACCATCCACGACAACCTAGACGGTCGCCCACGTCAACCTAGACGGTCGCCCACGTCAACCTAGGCGGTCGGCCACGTCAACCTAGGCGGTCGGTCACGTCAACCCATACGAGACCAACACATCCGAGTCTCACACTCTGTCGTTTTCGAGGGGGGGGGGAGTCAGCGGACATGTTGTGAACCAACCTGGCCGGCACACCACGACAGACTCTGTCGTTCCAGAGGGGGGGGGATGCAGACCCGAAGCACCAAGGCGGCCGACCACGACACTCTGCCGTTCCAGAGGGGGGGGGCGCCGGTCGAGTGTTTGTCACTTGCTTACTACTGTAGATTACTTGATGCAGATTCCAGCGATTTGTCCGAGGAGTCTTCGTTTGAATTTGATGATAAAGACGTGACCGGTGACATAGTGACTGACATGAAGGACGTGTCAGTCAATCAATATCAGTAATGAGCATTTGTCAAAACTATTGAAGGTATTGAACAAGTACCACCCTCAACTACCGATCGATGCACGAACTCTCCTTTCAACGATGCCTACCAAAGTTCAAGTTAAAGATGTGAATCCCGGGTACTATTATCATTTTGGTCTTGAGAAAGGATTGATGTTTGTCGTTGAGGAAGAGAAAATCAACGAGTCATGTGTTTTCCTACAATTCAATGTGGATGGTTTGCCTGTACACAAAGATACATTTAATAGCTTCTGGCCAACCTTATGCTCCATTATTGGTTATCCCACCAGCACATTCATAGTTGGTGTATATTATGGTGCAAGTAAGCCACAAAACGCGGAGAACTACTTGGATGATTTCACTACGGAATTGCAGTTTCTACGAAAAGAAGGTCCATCTAATGCAAAATTGAAGGTGAAGATACAGAGCTTCTGTTGCGATACACCTGCCCGGCACTTTTTACTTAATGTGAAACCCCATGGGGCGTTCTATGGCTGTGAGAGATGTTAACAACGTGGTAGTACATGTGAAAACCGTATAGTTTTTACAGAATTGAACGCTCCCAAACGTGATAACGCCTCATTTCGTTCTAAAGCACAACAACAGCATCACAAGGGAGATTCAGCTTTGGAAGTCATTGATGACCTAGATATGGTGCGGGACTTTCCTTTAGATTATATGCACAGCGTGTGTAAAGGAGTCGTGTATAAATTATTAGAAGAACTTTGTAGCGGTGAGAGCGAGCGGTTGTCATCCAAGCTTCTTCATGAAATGTCAGACATTTTGCGTTCTTTGAGAAAGGACATACCATCGGAATTTAGTCGTAAACCACGAAGCATGTTCCACATTGGTAAATGGAAAGCCACAGAATTTCGGCTATTCCTTCTTAACTTAGCGCCAATTGTTCTTCCAAAAAATTGTAGCGCGGAGTACACTAGATGTTTTACATATCTCACCGTCATCATGAGAATTTATTGTCATCCTTCTGGTGAAGGATACCTTACATATGCACAGTAATGGGAAAAAGACCGTTCCAGGACACCATAAAATCAAAAAAATAGTACTTTTAAAAACGACATAAATTCATGAATTTAGTCCCTTTTTCAGCTTTTTAAGACCTAAATACATGAATTTAGTCCATTCAAAAAGTACCATTTTTCAAAAAAATTGGTATCTTTAAAAACGACATAAATTCATGAATTTGAACCCTTTTTCAGGTTATGAAGACCTAAATTCATGAATTGATGTCGTTTTTAAAAGTACCCAATTTTTCAAATTTTTCAAAATCTCAAAATTTGAGAATTACAATCGGGCGAAGCCCTAGAACCTTCGGTTCGATTTTCACCCTCGCTTAAATCATGACCGTTCCAGGACACCGAAAAAATCATAAAAGTTAAGAATCTCAAAATTTGAGAATTACAATTTTCACCCCCGCCAAAATCATGACCGTTCCAGGACACCGAAAATTAGTATTTTTAAAAACGTCTTTTAAATCCATTTTTCAGGTTTTTAAAAATATATCATGTGACTAATAATATTTGAAGTAATTGACATATTCTTAACAATAAGTTTATGTACTTTTACAATTGTCATTCAATTGTAGAGAACATCTGCTTCTCGCATTTATGAATAAAATGCATTTCAGTGTAAGGAGCTGTGTCCTCCAACTCAAACATTTGAAAGGAAACAATGTATGAAAGAACAAACAGCTGCTACACCCACTTAGACATTTGTAAGACGTGAAATATATAACCAGCAAATCCTACTCCGGCTGCAATGCCGTGTAACAATACACAACAACAATAATCGATATGGCTATTTCAAACAATTGTGCTGAAGACTTATTTAATTAAATAGTGTTTCTTGTCAGTGAAGGTTGTGTCAAAACGCTCTCGTCATATATTTCTCAAAATGAGACAAGATCAATTTGAAGATAGAAGAAAACAATCGTTGACAGGGAGGATGAAAAAATTACGGGAGGAATTGGAGAGGCATGAATTTACAGATTCTTTGAGTGATTTCATAGAGCCAAATGGTGGAGTCAATAATACAATTGTAAACTTACACAAATTCTTGTTGCATGAAAAAAGAAACAATTCACTCAGTGTTATGTGTAAAATTTTTATCGGTAAGCACATCAACTATCTTCTATCTCTTTGTGATAATGACAAGACATATTTTTATAGTGATCAATTACCGAAGTTACATTTCAATTAGGTAAAATTAGCAGACAATTTTCCTATGCTTTGTAGGGTGTCCGTTTATATTGTATTTTTAAAATCACGACCTAACGTTATCGGAAGATTGACTACAAAAGGATTATAATTTTCATTGTGTAAAGCAATTATGTGACATTCCAAATGATTCCATTCTTCTGTCAAACAATGGTGCGTCTTTTAGCGACAATACTGCGCTGACATATTCAATGGAATTTGGATGTTAAACTCCGCTATTGTTATTGCGATACGGCCGCAAGACACTTTATTTTCAATGTTAGACCATTATATTCTCTTGAATAATGGTGCGCCATTCAGCTAAAATACTGCGCCATTCAACTAATCAAATGACGCGCTGTGAAGAAAATTTATCATTCTTTAAACCCCTCTGTTTTAAATGCAATGTTATTTCCTCTTGCACATGTAAATACAATAGAGTGTTTCATCCAATGAAACCTTGTCCTCGCGTGGACAGAAATCCTATTGTTTAGAAAATTTGTATCTGTCGGTTTTAAATGCAATGTTATTTCCTGTTTTAAATGCAATGTTATTTCCTCTTGCACATGTAAATACAATAGAGTGTTTCATCCAATGAAACCTTGTCCTCGCGTGGACAGAAATCCTATTGTTTAGAAAAATTGTATCTTATATGCAATGTTATTTCCTGTTTTAAATGCAATGTTATTTCCTGTTTTCAATCATTTTCATTATGTTGTTATATGCAATGTTATTTCCTGTTTTAAATGCAATGTTATTTCCTGTTTTAAATGCAATGTTATTTCCTGTTTTAAATGCAATGTTATTTCCTGTTTTAAATGCAATGTTATTTCCTGTTTTCAATCATTTTCATTATGTTGTTATATGACGTCATTTTTCTCTCATCCAATGAAACCTTGTCCTCGCGTGGACAAATTTACATGTATTTCAATGTATCCAAATTGAATGTATGCAAAGTGGTTGTAACCAAATTGAAATATCCATGTGTTGTTTTTAATTTCTCATTTACGGGAATATAATAGAAATATTGTATCTTCTATAAAAATGAGAAACATCAGAGACTTCCAAAAAATATACAGCAAACAAAACCACATTAAATTTCGATTTAAATGAGATTGCTAAGCAATTGGGAATAAAGAATTTTCACATATTGATGAGTAATGAATTACTATTGTTAAAAGATGAGCGAAACACCAACTCTATGTAGTTAAACACTAACACAATGCAACAATGTAACGTTTAAATTTAGATTAAATTAAATAATTTCAAAATCGAATAAGTAGTAAAGAAAGACATCATTAGAGACCAGTTTTAAATCAATACCCCCCCAAGTAGTAAGGAAAGTCATCATTATAAAAATGTTTTAAATCAATACCCCCTTCTGACTAAGTAGTAAGGAAAGACATCATTAGAGAACAGTTTTAAATCAATACCCCCCCTGTCTTCTAGGGGTCTCTTAAGAAATTTTTTTATTATAAAATGAGCAACATAAATGAGTTTTTGAAATTATATGGAACACAGACAACAACGAATTTCGATTTAAATAAGATTGCTAATCGATTAGGAATAAAGAATTTTCACATATTGATGAGGGATGAATTACAATTCCTAAAAAATAGGCCAACAGGAACCTTCAGTTCCCGGAATAAAGTTCCATCAATAACTGTAAATTTCATAACGAATCTTCACACTTCAGACCAAAACGGCGTACATTGGTCAGCAGGCGTTAAAAATCATCAGCAAAACTATTATTTTGATCGCCCGGAGGCTGAGAACTATTATTTTGATTCATACGGTTTGCCCCCTACAAATGAAGTAAAAGAATTACTTGGAACGGGAACATACAATACGTTTCAAATTCAAACACAAGGCACTACTTATTGTGGACAATTATGTTTATACGTTTTGTACAAATTACAAAAAGGAGTACCATTTCTAGATATTATGTTAGAGTTAAACAATCTATAACTCAAGCGAAGCTAGCTAAAGCGCCACCTAAAGGTTAAAGCTCTGTTTTCTGTAATTCATTTTGATAAAAACGACCTCTGATATCCTCATTATCTAAATCTTTAATTTCATAAGTAATCGGATAAGTTTTATTTATTTTGCAAACTTCAAATATTTCTTTAGTCCAATAACCAACAAAGCCTTTTTCAAATTTATTCTTATATTTAAATATTCTAACTCTATCTCCAATTTTAAATTTCGGTTTAAGTTTCTGCAAATTCGGATTACTCTCATTCGAATTATTATTCTCGAATATTTTCTTTCGTATCAAATCAGGGTCGTCAGAAGCATTCTTTGGGGTTTCTTCAATACCTGAATGAACTTTATTATTGTACTGCTCTACAATTCCTGGTAATATTTTTAACCATTTCTGATTTCCTTGCTGAGTAAATGTCTTGAAAATTTTATTTTTTAACGTCCGATTGAATCTTTCTATCACTACGGCCTTCCCAGCGTTTTCAGTTGAATAAACAATTTCAAATAGTGGCTGAACGTTTCGGTTATAAAATTCCGACCCTTTATCAACAAACAATTTTTTTGGCTTTCTATTACTTTCTTTAAAGATTTCTTCAAACGCATATTTAACTGAAAGACCACTTTTATTTTTTAAAGGCTTTACCCAAGCATATCGTGTATATAAATCTATAACGGTCAATGCGTACTTGTAGTCCCTTTCATTCGGCATATGAATAAGATCAGCACTCCAAATATCATTTTTATTAAATACTTTTACTTTTAATAAATATTTAGGCTTTCTATATTCTTTATGAATTTCAGATGCATAAACGTCTGAATTATGATTTTCATTTAAACCCTGACCGAATAATATTTTAGCTTGTAAAGCTTTCTTAACAAACATTCTTTCAATTTTTTCTCTAAATGTAGGATTCTGAATACTATCTAATTCTTGAATCATCTTCTTATCAGCTGCATGACGAGAACTTAGATCATGATTTCGATAAGCTAAATCATGCCTGTAAGCGGCGGCATCTACTCTATTTATTGGTTCTTCACCTGGTTTCGGATTATTATTCTCATCTAGTCTTATATCTAATCGAGTTCCTGGCCCAGTATATGAATGACCAGGAAGATGTTTTTCTTTCGAATATTTACTCCAAATAAATCCAGGAAAGTTTTCTAATGTTTTTTGTATATCACCACCGAAGTGGTGTGGAACTTTGTTCTTGTCACCTCCAATATGCTGACAGTTTGAGTTTTTATTTTTGTTTAATAGATAATTTAATAAATCTAAATTAGCACTTTTTAATTTAATTAAATTTTCTGAATTTGTGGAATTTGCGGTATCCATTTTTAAAGATAAAAAACTTTTAAAAGATAAAATAAAAGTTTTACCGAATCGGACCAAAGGTCCTGAGGTTATTACCTTATCATACTAGGACTTAGATATATTCCAGAACCATCTTTAGTTTCTTTAATTTCAATTAAATCATCAACATTGTGGAGAATATTTTTAAGAACTCGTTTTCCTTCATCAACTAATTTTAATTTACTAATAAAATTATCTACTACTCCTTCACCCCTAGCAACTTTCTCTAACTCTCTGTTATGACGTTTTTGTTCTTCTAATGCTGCCTTCTCTGATTTATTTTTATTTACTGCTTGGACAATACCAGCTGTCCCACCTGCAACACTTCCTGCAGCTGCTATGCCACCTATTATTAGTGGAATTAATGGGAGAATCCCGCCATTCTTTTCTTCTTGTAATTGAATATTCTCTATCATTGGTTTACTTATGTAATACTTTTTTTTGTTAATCGTAATAGTTTTAGGGGTATTTTTGTCAACAATATTACGTAATTTTAATTCAACAGTTTTATTATTAATATTACTTTTCGCTTGCGACATTTTTAATAAAAAATTTAAAGTTATCAAAAAATTTAAATCTATTCTAGTTATGAAAAATTTTTAGTTAAGAATTTTTAAGTTAACAAAAATTTTAATCTATTCTAGTTATGAAAAAGATTTTAATTAACCTATCCTAACCATCTTTCCATTAAGAATTTCAATAGAATATTTTACATCTTCTAGCAATAAACCATAAGCCATCAATGAAGTTGTGGAATCTTTCTTTTCAATATTAATTGTTACATCACAACCATTTTTAATAATATCTTCAGATTGTGCACTTAAATCGAAACAGAAAATTGGATATAAATGTCTCCAGTCTCCAGGAGTTAATTGTGGTTCAACTCCAAATTCTATACAAAGATTTCGATAAGAATCATATCCTTCCATAAATTGATTATTGGTATCATCGAATCTTAATGGATCAATTGGATATCGAGTTTGATTTAATGAAACTTGTAAACTTCGAATTGTATTAATATGAAAAATATTATTGTTCTTATCAAAACTTGGAGAATTATTTCTTTGAAATGTTAGTAATAAATATCTTGGAGTATTCGCAGTTCTAGTAAAATGCCAGTTAAATCTTTGTTCGGAAAAAGTTACTGAACTAGCAGTTCTCTTTAGAAAATTAACTGGAATTGGTTTGTTAGTATTTAATCTTTTTGCAATAGCTGATTCAATTTCTAAACTAGGAGTAATATGCTTAATCCACCATTCAAGTCTATCAATTTTTAAATATGCTTTTTTTCCAGTCTTACCAAAAAAGATTAATTCATTATTTGCTGTACGATGAATTATTAATTTAAATTTTAATTGATATGATATTTTATCATAATCTAAATAACCGAATAATGGAGACAATGACCAATTTACTGTTTGCTTACTTTTCTTGTTAAATTCACGTCTTTCTTTATATGCATAATTATTTGTTTTATTTAAATGTTTTGCAATATTTTCTACATCTTTCGCAATTCCTGCGGCATCTGTTCCGGCGTGAGTTAAATCATCAATAATTATACCATCATTAGTATCAGGAAACCAACCTTCGATTTCATGCTTTTTATTATTTTCACCAATTGCTACAAATCTAAGCATTGTATCAATTACACCTGGAGAATCACTTATTGTTTCTATATTTTGAGTTGCAACATCTAAACGCATTTGTGTAAATAATCTTGGAAAGAAATTATTCTCTAGTGTAATATTATCGGTATCTGGTAATGGTGTTGTAAAATTAGCATCACTATATAAAGAATATTCACAGTGTAAAAATGAATCAGGTAGATATAAATAACTCTGCTGATTATCAACTTCAAAGATTAAATCTCCCCCAGTATTTACTCTACTGGAAGATCCGGGATTCATAGCAATTCTTATATAGTCATTCTTTTTTTGATTATAACTGACGAACGGAGGATCGTCTAATCTAAATTTATTTTCGATAAGCGAAGACATTTTTATAAAAAATAATTTGACTTTTTGTTTTTCTCACACACAGAAAAAAATTTTACTAAAAAAATTACTAAAAAATTTTACTAAAATATAATTTTTAGAATTTTGCTAGACCAGCTCCGCTACAGCTTTGCTGGTTAGACCGAAGGTTGCTGCTGACGCCATTACCTCTTATTTCTTCAATTGTTTTTTCATTATGTTTACTATTAGACGGAGCTCCGCTCCTCAAGGTTTCACCCTCTACAGCTATGTTAGCAATTTTGTTTTTTGTTTCATCTGAAAGTTTTTTTAATTTTTTTAGTACTTCAGAATCATTCCTAAGTTAACGAATAGCTTCTAGTTGTTTTAATTCGTTTTGTGATTTAACAGCATTTGATATTGCACTAGCTGTACTACCTATAGCACCTATAGATGTAATCAAATCTTTATTATTTTTAATTAAGTTAACGATACTTCCAATACCAGAAAAGATGCCATCCCCTTCTTTTTGGACGGCACCTGCGGTGCCTAGGAACTTTTCTGTTCCGACTGTTTCTCTATTATCATAATGATAAACAGGATTCATACGTGGTTCATGAGCAATTTTTTGATTTGAAGCAAATTGTTTAAGATTGTGTTTATAAATTATAGGCATTTTTTAGGATTAAATTTGACTTTTGGGAAAAAATATTTACGTTAATATTTACGTTAATATTTACGTTAATATTTACGTTAATATTTACGCTAAGATTTACGTTTGTGAATGGACAACAACTTCGAGATAACTTTATTAATTGCCTGTTGCACTTTATCTATTGCGTCAAGCAGCGTGTGATGTACTTTAATTTCTTTTCTATTAACTTGCATTTTCTGCTGATTAATCTTCAATGCCGTTTTAAGAGCATTTAACTTAATTTTAAGAACATCTAATTGTCTTTTAACAGAATCTAACTGTTCTTTATTTTCTTTAGAGTTTTCTTGTAAATTTTTCTTTAATTCATTTTCTAAATTGATTTTCAGATTTTTCATTTTATCAACTTTTTCATTAAGTGAGTTTACTTCATTTATTATTCTATTCATCTTTTTCATTTGTTGAGTAATTTTAGAACTTAATTCATCAACACTTTTTGGAATGTAGTTTGTAACTGCTTTAAATTTTTTTTAATTTTTTCAGGAAGTTTTTCTATTTCATCTTCTAATTGTTCTTTTAACATTTTTATCTGATGTTTATTTTTAATGACTGCAGATTTTAACTTTATAGAAAGTAATATTAAAATTTTTGATTGTTCAGAAATCTTTTTAAAAATTTTTGCTATATCTGCTTCTAGCTCTCTATCCTTTTTATCAAGTTTTAATAATTTTTCGTTTAATGATTTGTCATTAAGTTTTAGCAACTTTAATTCATTCATCAGTGGAACCAAAACATCGTTTATATATTTTTCCTTTAAATCATTGATTTGTGTATCAACATATTGTTTATTTGTTAACTCTGTATTTTGTTGTGGAAGAATAGAAAGATGCAATGGACCAGATAAAACGTCTCCAGTTTTCATAATATAATTTTCTATCTCTATTTCTAATTCACGATTATTCGGGATATATGCACCTCCACCAACATTTGGTAACATCATTTTTTTAACAATAAAAAAATAAAATTTTTTCTAATAAAAATAAAAAAATAAAATTTTTTCTAATAAAAATAAAAAAATAAAATTTTTTATAATAAAAATAAAAAAATGGAAAATCCAAATTTAAAAAAATTATATTCGCCCGCATCATCCTGTTCTTCTTATTCGACGAGATCAACGGGATTTGAAAATAAATGTTTTGATAATAATAATAATAATAATAATACTATTACAAATCCATGTATAGATGCTAATATTTTATTTCAATTACAAGCCGAAATATTTAGAGAACAGACTAAAGGTTTACCTTCTATAGAAACTAATTATTGTTTATTTCCGGGGGATCCATTTATTAAATTTATGGATATTGTTAGTAAATATAATGATGTAGCTTATGTGGAATTAAATAAAGAAAATATGGTTATAATAGGTCATAATAATGTTTATGGATTTATTAGAGCAGTGTTACCAATTAGTAATACTGATTGGATAGAAACTAAAATTATTAATTATATCAATATTAAAGAATTAGTTAAAAAATTAAAATCTTTTTCGAAAGAAAAAATTAGATTATTTGTTGACGATCAAAATCAATATAACATTCACATAGAGAGTAAAAAACATAATGAAGAATTATTATGTCAAGTTTATTATAGAGACACAATTTATAAACAAGAAACATTAGAAATGCCGCAAAGATATGATGATGATACGTACATAGGATTATATTCCAACTTAAATATTAATTTATTAAAATCTTATATAAATGGTTTAGCTCAACAAGAGAAAATTTATATGTGGTCAACACCTTATACTATTAACAATGACCATAATCATAATAAACGAACCGAAGGTTCTAGGGCTTTGCCCGATCTTAAAGAATCTTATGATAGTAATGATGATTCTGTAACATCTGAAAAAGGTGTAAATGGTAAAAAAGATTATAAAAATATTAGTAATTATAAAAATTTATCTAAATTTCATTTTCTTACAATTGAAAATAATAATGATGGTATAGTTGAAGATACTGTTAGACAACTATGTGTCGGGTCTACAAAATTTAAATTAGGATTTACATCTAATCAATTTAAAATTTTATCATCTTTAATAAAAACTAAAAGTGATTCAGATTATGGTGGTGTTATTAAATTTTCCAAAAGAGATCAAAGACCAATATTTTTCTCTATTATATTATTATCAGATAAAAGATGTAGTTTAGAATTAGATATTCCAATAAGAGAATGGTATCCTATCATGGAAGGGCATCCTATACCAAAAAGTGTAATTTATGATGATGAAGAAACAATTTATGATGATGATGAAGAAACAATTTATGATGATGATGATGAATCAATAGTTAGTGAAAAAAAATTTAAATTATCTTTTGATAAAACATTATATGATGAAACTTAATATGATAAAACTTAATATGATTAAACTTAATATGATAAAACTTAATGTGATAAAGAAAAAAATAACTAAAGAACGTGAAATATATAATAATATAAAATAACACTCAAGTCCTTGATATTAGAATGTTTATATCTAAAATTAAAACACAAATTTTTTTCTTAAATTTTCTCTAAAAAAATAAAAAAAATGGAAAATACCAAGTTTTATTGTGTCTTATGTAAAAAAAAGTTGCAAACAAAAAGAAGTTATCAATCTCATTTAAATAGTAAATTGCATTTACAAAATGTAGAACGAGTTGATGAAGGAAATATATTAAAATTAAATAGTTATAAAAACTATCTAGAAACATTGCCTACTGATATAAAAGTTAAAAAAATGTTTGATGATTATTCACATTCGGAATATAAAAAAGTTTTTAATAGTGAAGATGAGACCATACAAACCGAAGGTTCTAGGGCTTCGTCCGTACCAGATGGAAGATATTTATTTAGCGATACTGATGAATTTGATGAAGCTGAACGAACCGATGAAGCCGTACACGGGACATCAAAGATGTCTTCCAGGGCTTCGCCAGTAACAGATATAAAATATTTATTTAATCAGTCTGTTCGCACCGAAGGTTCCAGGGCTTCGCCCGTTGAACATAATGAAACCGATAAAACTTTTTCTGATATTCTAACCAACTTTTATAATATATTTAAGAAATCTTTCAAATGTTATATGAATGTAGAAGTACTTTATACAAAAAATGGACCTGATGGAATTCCTGAAGAAATAATACAAGGACATTTTACAAATTCACAAGAAATACATAATGTAAATGATATACAACCCATATTTGAATCGATGATACTTAAATTAGAAAATTGTATAATTGAAGCCCAGTTACGTGAATCTGGTTGGAGATTTGTTAATTTATTGATAAATATAAAAATAATACTGGTGGTAGTTATGTTCCTTTACCTTTCAGTTCACCACAATTAATCAACATAAAAAATGAAGATGATTATTGTTTTCTGTGGAGTATTATAGCACATTTACATCCTGCAAAATATCATAAAGAAAGACTAAGTCATTATAATAAAGAAGAATACATAAATGAATTTGATCTCTCTGATGGCTTAGATGAATTTCCATATGATTATAATAGATTAATAAAGTTTCATAAAAAGAATAAAAATTTAATAGAAGTAAATGTTTTTGAATTAAATGTGAATTATGTTTCTATTGGTAAAATTACTCCACTTTACTCAGATTCAAAAAAATTTTATTTGAATAATAAAAATTTATGTCAATCAGAAATAGTATATAATGATAGAGGAAATTACATGCATCATAATATTTTTTACCAAGGAAATATAATATGTACTGAAAAATTTGAACTTGTTAAAACACTATCACCAATAATGATTAATCACAATAATTATAAAGGACGTACTGATGATTATAATTACAAATATTCATCTTTATCTTCAGAATATCAACAAAAATTAGAAAATTTAAATAAAAGTTTACAAAAATGTAAAATAGATTATCAACAACAAACAAAAATGTTACTACAAGAATATCACCATAAATATCAAAATAAGATAGAAACAATTCAAAAATTAAATGAAGAAAATAATAAAGAATTAAATAATGAAGAAAATAAAGAATCGGCTAAAGCCAGAGGAGCTTCGCTCCGATTAAATGAATGTTTAAAAAAATGTCTACAACAATATAAAGAACAATATGATAAAGAATATATTTATCAGCTACAAATATTAAATCAAAATTATCATCAAAATACATTTAATATTACAAAAGAAATTAATGAAACACATGAAATATATAAAGATGAATTTGTAAAATTAGAACAGTCAAAACAACCAGCACAAGCGAATATATTATATTATCAGGGTCATTTTATATTGTGTAAAGATGTTTCTATATTTACAAAAACTTCAGATAATACAAATTTTCCTTGTCTTCAATGTATGACAAGTTTTAGAACTTTAGAAGAAATGAATAGACATTTGGAGAATTGTCAACAAAATGAAGCAGTCAGAAACACATTTCCAAAAGATGATTATTTGGAATACAATAAATGGTATTTTAAAAATAAAGTACCCTTTACTATTTATTGTGATTTTGAAGCATATAATGTTAATATGACACAAAATCGAACGGAAAGTTCCAGGGCTTCACCCGATTCTGAAAATTATAATTCTGAAAATTATAATTCTGAAAAAGTGCACCTGGAAAAAGTTCAGCTGAACAAAGTAAAGAAAAATATTTATTTGAACAAAAACCATTATGTTCGGGAATGTACATTCATTCAAATTATCCTGAATTATTTAAATCAGAATATTTTCAATACTATGGTGAAGATAGTTCAGAAATGTTTACAAAGAAAGTAGAAGAATTACAAGGACGTTTTTCACAATTGCTTGAAACAAATATACCGATGATGCCATTAACAGAAAAAGAAAAATTAAATTTTATTAATGAAACAAAATGTTATTACTGTGGAAGAGAATTTACAAAAAATTATAAAAATGGCAAAGGTAGATATCTTGATAGGCGAAGCGACGGCTCTGCCGTCAAGGTAAAAGATCATGATCATCTAAATGGATTATATAGAGGTGCAGCACATAATTCTTGTAATCTTAATGCTAATAAATTTAAATATAACTTTGTTCCTTTATATTTCTACAATGGTTCTAAATATGATTTCCATCTAGTAATGAAAGATTTATTTTCATCTGAAAAATTACAACAACAACAAATAAATGTACTATGTAAAACAGAAGAAGAATATTTTTCAATGCAATTAGGTTGTATTAGAATTTTAGATGCATTTAGATTTTTTACTCCTTATTCATTAGATGTTATGGGAAAAACTTTGTAAAATATTAAATAAATATAATTTAAAACCTTTAAAAGGCATATTTCCGTATGAGTACATAACTGGAGATAAAACCTGTGGTTCACAGTCGAAGACTGATTTTAATTCTGTGAATAAAATTATGGAAGAAAAACAACTTCCTCCAATAAATAAATTTAAATCAACATTAAAACAATCAAAATTATCTGACGAAGACTATGCAGAAGCTGAAAAGAATTGGAGAGAGTTAAATTGTAAAACAATGTATGATTATACAATGAAATATCTTCAGATAGATGTATTAATACTAGCTGATCTTTTCGAAAACTTTCGTGATATGTGTTTAGAATATTACGGAATAGATCCATGTTATTGTTATTCTACACCAGGTTTAACATGGTT
The DNA here is from genome assembly GCA_907163375.1 of Prostheceraeus crozeri. NCBI lineage: Eukaryota > Metazoa > Platyhelminthes > Polycladida > Euryleptidae > Prostheceraeus > Prostheceraeus crozeri. The sequence goes on from CAJQUW010001560.1 coordinate 894,813, forward strand.
AGCAGGATTAAAACATACTGGTGTTCAAGCCGATGGCTCTAGGACAAAGTCCGTTAAACTTAAACATTATAAAGAAAATACATATGATAAATTATTATTTTTTGAATCTGGAATTAGAGGTGGAGTTTCATCAGTTTTAGGTAATAGATATGTTAAATGTTATAATAAGAAAGTAAATCCACATACATATGGAATAATGAAACCTTTATCTCCAGAAGAAAAAGAAAAGATATTAGAAATTTTTCGAACGAAACAAGAAGGAGTAGAACGTGAAAAAGCAATTGATGAATTCATGAGAGAAAACTATTTGTTATATTATGATTTTAATAGCTTATATTCTTCTTGCATGATACAAGAATTACCAACAGGTGAAATGACATGGTGTAATAATCTAGATTATCAAAGAACATATGATGGTGAAAATAATTTTGGTTATGTATATGAAGTTGATTTCGCATATCCTGATTATATAAAAGACGCAACAAAATATTATCCTTTCTGTCCCGAAAACAAAATTCCTAATATAGAAGATTTTTCAGATTATCAAAAATCTTTAATTCCTAAGAAATATAGGCCAACAAAAAAAACTTATGTTAACACAAAGCAATAAAGGAAAGTATGTTGTTGAAGGAAGAATGCTAGATTGGTATTTAGATCATGGCATGATTCTCACCAAAATACATCGAAAACTAGAGTATAGAAAATCTAAATGGTTAAAAAATTATATAGAGTTCAATATTGAAAAACGTAAAATAGCTAAAAGAAATAAAGATGATTTTGGAAACGTTTTCTTCAAATTAATGAATAATGCATTTTATGGTAAGACTTTAGAAAATGTGCGTAATAGACAAAATATTGAAATAGTTTATGATAAAGATAGGTTTCAAAATTTAACAAGGAAACCTACATATAAAAGAACTACTAGATTTAGTGATGAACTATGTGCTGTACATTTACGTCGAATTAGCGTAAAACATGATAAGTTTGATTTCATTGGTTTCACTATATTAGAATTAGCTAAACTATTTATGTATAGTTTTATATATGATTATTTAGCACCTGCTTATGGCAAAAACTATAAATTACACTTTACAGATACCGATTCTGTTTTCTTAGAATTAACAATACCGTATAATTCTACACTTGATGAAGAAATTAATAAAATAAAAGATATCATTCATCCTTCTGATTTATGTAAAGTAAAAGATGAATTAGAAGGAAATGAAGATTTCATAACAGAAGCTATATTTTTAAAATCTAAATGTTACTGTTATGATACAACTAATAATATTAAAACACATAAAACATTAAAAGGAATTTCAAAGGCATCAGTGGCTAATCAAATAACATTTCAAGATTATAAAAATGTATTATTTAATAATGAAATAAAAACAGCATGTAATTATAGACTTAATTCAAAAAAACATAACATGTATTTAAAAGAAGAACATAAATTAGCATTAGATCCATTTGATGATAAAAGAAAAATTTTACCTGATAGAATAACTACTGAACCTTTTTAATTTTCTAATTTCTAAGATAGACAAATTTGATATATATATAAAATAAAAAAAAATATTGTAACACTATATTTGTATATTTTTATCACTCCGCGAAAATATTTTCGATAACTCTTTCATGAATTTTTTTATCAATATGATGTAATGAAGCCATAATCTTTTGACCAAGCATTATTACACGATTGTTTAAATTCATCTTTATTTCTTACGCATAAATCTCTTAACAAATCACTTAAGTTTCTTGCATTTATTTCAAATAGTATAAATATATTTGCATTCTTTCTAATAACACTTCCGTCTAATGAATACATACTTTGTGTTAAATAAAATACACTACAGTTATTATGTCTACCTCTTGTGAAATAATTTCTCTGAACTGACTGATTTCTATCATTAACACAATCATCAAAAATTACACAATGTTTCATTGTTTTATCTAGTTTACTAGGATCTTGCATATTACCACTATCATCTATTAATTGTATCTTTATATGGTTATTTTTATTAGATTCTACTAACTGATTATTTTTTGCTGCTTCTTCACACCACGAACTTATTTCTTCTTCATCTTCAGATTTTTCATATTCTTTGAATAATGAAGCAATTGCTGTTTTTTTAAGATTATTTTCAAATCCATATTTTAAAAATTGATAGACGGGTTGTTCTGCCGTTGTTGTATAAATTATAAGATTGTTATAATCCAAAAAATTTGGAGTCGTTAAAATTTTAAATAATAGATATGTTTTTCCACATCCTGATCTTCCACAAATAACTGACAAAACTTTATTAGATAAATTTGGATGATGATTAAATTTAAGTTTTTTTTTATTTAATGGAGGTAGTTCACTCATTTTTTAATAAAAAAATTTATTTTAATTTTATTTTTGTTTTTAAAGAAGAAGAAGAAAATTAAACTTCTCTAGCTTCGCGTGGGAGTTTATACCTCCCGAACCAAAAGATCTATCATAATCTCTTCACCTCCAAAATTTATTTCTTGTCCTTTCTCATCAGTGATTCTAATGCCAATGTTGTTAATAGTTTTTCTTGTAATAGGGAAATATATTAGTGTTTGTGGAATTACATTTAATCTATAACCAATGGGTACAGTAAAAGCTGGAAAACTGAATATTAAATTTGATAATTTACCATTTATATATCCTCCTTCAATAATGTCACAATGTACAACAATTGAATTTATTTCAGTTATTTTTGGAATCTTCTCACCTAAATGATAACCTTGACTATAGGTTTGTTTATTAAATCCTAATAGCTTTGACAATGATCTATCATGATTAAAATCAACTTGATGATTTTCGTCTAAAGTAAGAGAAAATTTATTAACTGCCGGTTCAACTGCAAAATGTAATTGTTTCTTATCTTTAAATGATATACCTTAATGTCTCTTAATTTCATTTGATATTGTTTTAACTTCGTAAGAACCAGGAAGAAAAGTTAGTATTTTCCATGTTTTGCCTTTATCAGTAGAATATCTAAATTGATCATTCACATCTTTGATAACGTTTTGAATAGTGTTAAATGTAGAGAAACTAGTCAATGCAATTTGATAATTTTTATTTTGTTCCAAATGTAGAATGGGTTCTAAATTACAAGTGTGTGATGAAGTAGTTGTTATAATTTTTAACGTCGTACTAAATTTTGATGAACCCAAAATCTCTATCAAATTTTCTAAATGATTATTAATTTTGTCTAAATCTGCTGAACACATTTTTAAACTAAAAAAATTAAATAAATATTTTTTTATGAAATTTTTTTTTATAAAAAATTAAAAACAACAACATATTTCAGCTACGGGCGAAGCCCTGGAGGACATCAGAGATGTCCGGTTCGGGCGAAGCCCTGGAGGACATCAGAGATGTCCGGTTATACTTTTATAATCCTCTTCATTTAGAATCTTCTTTTCTAACAGTCTTTTCAATATAGCATGAATTTCATTGAAACTAGAATTATGTCCTTCTTTTATTGCAGATATTAAAATATTTAATCTAATTAGTAATTCTTGTGGATCATCTGGTAAAAATACAGTTGTTTCAGTTTTCTGTTTTTCAGATAAACCTTTCCCTACTTTAACTCCCGTTGATAATAAATTTTCTAATTGTTTATAACGTCTAAGAGATTTTACTGCACCAACTCTGTCTAACATAGCTTTATATTTTATGAGATCTTCTACAGCATAATTATTTAAATCTGCTCCTCTTAAAAGATTAACAAAATTTCTATCTAAATTAAAAGGAGATTTATCTGGTGAAAAAATTATACCTCGAAAAGGTTGTGGAAATATTTCTTTTTGTCCGAGATAAAATCTAGGTATTGTTTTTCCATCTATAAATGAAATAGAATGTTCAAATTGCATAGATTTTGGTAATTTCTTATTAATGTTTGATTCTAGTAATCCATAGTCATCTAATACAGTTTTGTGGTCTGGATCTGTTATATCAATTTGTTTATCATTATTTGTACTTTCTTTTTCAAGAGTTTTAAATGGTTTCATAGTTTTCTCAAAATCAGTTTTTACTTGCTCGGTTTGCTGCATTTGTTCAAACATATCAGATTGAATACCAGCTTTTATCATTCTATGTTGAAGATGATTTTCTTTCATAATATTTCTTTGTTTTATTAACTCTTCTAATTGTTTTATTCTTTTATAATTATCAGCTCTAATTTTATTCATTTTTAAAATATAATATTTGAATTTTGTGGTAACATTGGAATACAGCAAAAACATTTTACTGAACAAATTATTTTTTTATTGCCTTGTTGTTTGACATCTTTTCGTTTAAAGTTTTCTCGGTTAAAGTTTTCTCGTTTTAAGTTTCGTTTAATAAAGTTTTGTTTAATAAAGTTTTGCTTAAATTTTCGCTTAAAGTTTTTAGCTCTTCTAAAAAGATTTTGTCATTTTCTTCATTAGAAATTTTACCATCACTCGAAATTTTGCCATCCTGTTTATTCTTATCATCAACTTTTTCTGTCTGTGATTGAAATGATATTTGATTTACTTCATTAGCTATTTGATCAAATTTTTCAATTTTCATCTAACGAATAAAACATTAATTCACATACTCTCTGAAAGTAAAGTAAGTTTTTATTTATCACTTTCTTAATTTTAAAATGCTTAGTTTTTAAAATTTTTTTTTTTTTTATTTTTATTATATTAGATTCATTTATACAACAAGTGAAGTTGAAGTTGCAAAAACACCCGTACCTGTTAAAGCTGTAGCAACTACTGGAATTACTAAAACACCTGAAGATATAACAATTGTTAAAGCACCCAAACTTATTGTAAAGAATATGCCAATTCCTTGTGTTACATTCTTAACTTTAGTCCATCTCTTTCTTAATTTTTTATAATGCTCTAATCTTAATAATAATTGTGATTCCTTATCTTTCATATACCTAACTCTATCTTTGTGTTTTTCTTTATTCATTTTTTCAATGTTAATCTTTTCAATGTCCATTAAAGTAGAACTACGTTCATATGATAACGAAGGATATATTCTTGAGGTTCCTTCCATTTCTGAAGTTCCTTCCACTTTTGTTTCTTCCATTTTTAAAGAAATATTTTTAGTCACATGATATATTTTTAAAAACCTGAAAAATGGATTTAAAAGACGTTTTTAAAAATACTAATTTTCGGTGTCCTAGAACGGTCATGATTTTGGCGGGGGTGAAAATTGTAATTCTCAAATTTGAGATTTTGAAAAATTTGAAAATTGGGTACTTTTAAAAACGACATAAATTCATGAATTTAGTCCCTTTTTCAGGTTTTTAAGACCTAAATTCATGAATTTATGTCGTTTTTAAAAGTACCATTTTTGAAAAAAATGGTACTTTTTGAATGAACCAAATTCATGAATTTAGGTCTTAAAAACCTGAAAAAGGGACTAAATTCATGAATTTATGTCGTTTTTAAAAGTACTATTTTTTTTTGATTTTATGGTGTCCTGGTCCGGTCTTTTTCCCATTACTATGCACAGCAACTTACCGAAAGTGTGGTAGAACAAATGAAAAGTTTATTCGGGGAAAGATTTCTGGTTTATAATACCCATTCTCTTCTTCATCTATGTGATGATGTAAGGCAATTTGGTGCAGTGGATTCTTTTAGTTGCTTTATGTATGAGAATTTCTTAAGATTCATCAAGAAGGCTGTCAGGGGTACACATCTGCCTTTACAACAGCTTGTTAAAAGAATATCGGAATCAGATCAGATATTCGTTGCGGCAGAAATACTAAGCTTCAGTTATCGAAATCTTTTACTCCAAATTCTTTTGAGAGTTCTATATGCGGTGAAGGGCTTTTCTACGGAAAAATATTGCTCGATTCGCATGTAATAGAGGCAAATACGGCAAACCAGTGTATGATGTTGAAAGGAAGTCCACCTGTTCCATTAAAAGTAGCCTTTTTGTACGTTTTGAAAACGGCGATATTCAGATGATTGGCGAAAAATTGAAAGTGGTGGGTAACGTTTTCACCGACCCATTGCCTTCGGAAAGGATGGGATTCCTGAAGGTGGATAATCAGAGATCGGAAAGAATGACAGTGATTCCTTTGAACAAATTTCTGCGTAAAGCTATGTTACTATACGAGAAATATTTCATCTCTTTGTTGCATTGCTAACTTTGGACGAAACTAAAATTTGTCTTCAGACTTAAGAGGCGTTCACACTGGACCGATAACTATAACTATAAAATCGGTATGATATTTCATTTCAGTCGACTTTCATCCTCTCAGTTCAAACGATTTTCCACTGTTCACATCAAAACGATTTATCTAACCGATTTTATCGTTTTGTTATTGAATATCATGAGTTACGTACCATGAGTTACGTTATCATGAGTATCGTACGTTATAGCGGGATTATACTGTATTAACTTACTTACACCACAAGGTATGGCTAAACCGTTCCCACGACAACACTGTCTATCAATGACACATACATTTCGGTACTTCTATTCTTTCCCCCCACATTTTCAATCTCTCTGAATTCATGATATTTGGTCAAACTAAGTCGCATTTGACATAGGATAGGCTTCACCTGGTCCATCCCACGCTGACTCAGAATGTCATACACTCTGTAAACACACGCACCGTGCTTGGTCCAATTGTTATTGTTCCAATACAAACGTCGCTTCTGCCCATAGCTCTTTCATCATTAGCTCCGTAGAATTGTTGTCTTCTGTGTCACCGGCACAGGTTACGAAACAGTTAAGGAAAATGGAAATCGCAGAAGTAGGGCATCCACCCTGTTCACATGACCTTGTGCTCTGCGATTCTTCTTGCTTCCGATAGTGAAGAAGATGTTCTCGGAGTGCCGAAGCCGCTGTGGAAGAATTCATTGAGGTCATCTATAAATCCCGTTACAGATTTGTGAGAATGCTTCTAAGATTGGTTCATGCGTATACAACTTTGCGTAGAATCTTCCGAAGAATATTTTGAGAAATTCTATGTTTATAAATAATTTAGTATTACCATTACATCTCAAAACTTCTTTGATTTCAGATTCCTACGACAAAATCACTAAACAATGTGTGAAATATCTTGATGTGGGATCCCTGTCGGTGTCGGAAGCGGACGAAGGCCGTAAAAGACGAATCCGTCCTACAAAGCGATTTGGTTTAGACAGCGTTGACACAGAATCGGAAGTCGAGAGTGATTCACAGCCGAAGAGAAAACGGAAGCATCTACTGAAAAGGCAAAATGCGATTAAGCTGGTTGAGATCGTTCCGCCTCATGATCACGATTTTCCATCATCAAAACCTCCCAGTTCATCTACACCCATTCAGTTCCTATCGGATATCTGGTTACCAGGCAATGAGATCCATAATAATCCTTTTGAAGAACAGCAGAATGTGAAGAGGCTTGGTCATCCCATTCATCTACCATTACCTCCTGCACCTACACAGTCGAAATCGGATACCGAGTCGTATGAGAGTGAAGTCCAAGCGAAACTTACAAATGAAGACACTGATGATCCTAAACTGTCATTTGCCCCTGAGACAGGAGATCAGTCTGTCGATGCGGATGCAAACATAACTCGTTGTCATTGTCCGCACGTTGCACATTGGTCTAAAGAAATTTTCCGTCTTCTAATAAGAATCGAACAGAGACTGAGTGCCAAGAAAGCAGAATCGGAGATGAAAAGTGACGACGAAATGCCTGAAGTCCGTACATATCATGCTTCGTCAGCAGAAACCTTAATATCCGTCCTGAAAGATAAAGAGCACTACAAAAACGCGCTGAAGCAAGTGAAACACGAGGTTACCAAAAACAAGAAAAATAGTATTGTGAGCGTACTACTTAGATTGGCGCCACCCTCCGTGTGGAAAACTTTCTCAAAAAACGGTCAGAGGGGGAAGTTGTCCGCCATTGAAGCTGGAGTGGATGTCTTTGTTATAGATGCCCTCAATCTGAGCGAGTAAGCGTTTTTTTTTACTTTGTTGCTGCATACTTTGTATCATGCTAGGAATTAAATTAAGTCAACCATATTTAGAGTAAATATTTCCCTAGAATATTACACCCCTTCTGAAATACATAGGCTTAGTTGACCCAGTAAAATGAATAGTTGACAGTTACTCTTTAGATCAGGGGTTCCCAACCTTTATCGCTCCGAGATCCCCCCCCATGGCAAATCCGGAAGGCTCCGCGTAAAAATTGAGAGAAGTTAGAAAACACCTTTATATTGAACTGTTATCATATTCAATATTTCACTGCCATCGTTATTGAACATATTCGAAAACACATAATGAATGGTGACTACACCACGGCCTTTAAGCGCGCAACTTGTTTAATCTCTTTTTCTGCGGTCTTGCAGTTAAATAATTTGAATAGCCGGACGGATACAGATATTTTCCAGGAGGCTCTCACGACCCCAATAAAGTGGCCTCGTGATCCCCCGGTTGGAAACCTTTACTCTAGATACCTATTATGAATATTCTTTTGACGTGGCATTTAGAGGTTTATAAATTGAATGATACAGATTTTCATGATTACGAAAATACTTGCTGTGTTCGATAAGTTTTGATAATATATTTTTCAGTAAAAGCAAAATAAGATTTCCCGAAAAGTAATACCGTTTATTGATAGGTAATTTCTTGAGGCCTGTAAGGGAAATGGTCAAACAGTCTTTGTTTTTGTTTCAAGATTTGAATTTCTCCAGTCAGTTTAATCTTTGAAAAGGAAATCTTCCAGGTCCTCAGAGTCATTAAAGCTGCGCTTGCTTCGCAACCCCTTCCACTTCAAAAGTAGCTAAAAGTCTTCAAGATTGAAATCCGATGATTATGGCGCCTGGCAAACAACCTTCTGACCATTTCAGTTAAAGAATTCTGTACCAAGATATTAAGACTCCTTTGGCCCCTAGAAATGTCTGTGGCACGAAGCGCCGACCTTTTTATACAATTTTATTGCTTATTTTGTATTAAATGACAAGGAATGCTACAATTCTGTGCTCTTCACAACATGACCTTAGGTTCTTATCTTGCCACCAAGCCGTATAAACTTCGAGCACTATAAGATGTCTCTGTGGATGATAGGGAATTTATAGGGTGCATTTTCTCACATTATTGACTCTATGTTGATGTATTATATACAAGGGTCAGACGATTAAGACGTATTCGTACCCATGGCTTTCATGAATTTGACTTATGCACCCTGTTCTTGACACAGTCAGGAAAAATTGACTTGCCAGCTTGCAGATGAACCCCTAGGTCTCAAGCGCAGATGATAAGCCAGTTTTTCGAGGCTGTGTCAATGACAGGGCTCATAAGAATCAATTCCACTTCTTAGAAGTCAGAGGCATAAATTCGTCTGACAATAATTCGAAGTTATCTGCAGAAGTGGTTGATCTTTGTCCACCAGGGTTATACTTTGTGCGGAACATCTGCTGGTCTGCAAATTCATCACATTGCTGGATAGAGGGAGGGTGACAGTCAAAGTTTGCTATTGTCTGTCCACTTTCCAGTACAAATTATTTATGAAATCCCTCTTGGTGCCAATTACTGTGGTATCACGTTTTCGGACTTCACATTTTCTCTATTTTTGAAATCTCAACTAGCGTATTCATATACAGGTCTGTTCATAAGTAACCGTACACTTAACTTTCTCTCTGATCTTCTGACATTAGGGACCAGATAAAGTTACAACGGATATATGAGTGTGCCGTCAATTGAACAACAGTGTGAGGGATTGGATTTCCAACATTGTCGTCACCTGTCTCCCAATAAAATTGTCATCATGCGCTACCGTTTAGCAGATAGAGACGATGCCCAGATGTTTGAGCGAACGCACGCGGTATGAGGTACTGTTACTGCATGAAAACAACTATTCTACCTCAAAAATTAGTACGAAACTGAAGATACGACGAGGAAGTATTTACGATATCATAAAGAAATTTCGGTTCACTGGAGAAGTCCTTGATTTGAAGAGTAGTGGAAGACCAAGAAAGACGACACGTCAACAAGATCATCATCTCGTGCTCAAGGCCATATCTAACCGACAGTCGTCAACCAAACAGCTCCAAAGAATTAGCACCATTAGCAGTATGAACATCTCAAGAGAGACTGTTCATCGCCGCCTCAAGGAAGCTGGAATTTCGTTTCCTCGTCATGAAGAAAAAAGCGATCTTGATACAGCGACATAAAGAAGGAAGGCTCGAATGGGCGCGGAAACATCAAAAGTGGTTGATAGAAGACCGGCGAAAGGTCAATTTTATTGATGAGGCTCCTTTCTTTGCGAATCGTACGATTGTTCTACAATTCATTCGACTAAGAAAGGGAGTGGTGTAGTGGTTAGAACACCCGCTTACGACCCTCAGGGTCCTGGGTTCCAGGCTGACCAAGAACATATCAGGCAGTCGTCAAGAAGGGCATCCGGACTGTAAGCGACGAAGCACCAACAAAGTCTGACTGATGTCAGCACCGTCCAACCCCGTGAATGGGGAAAATGGACGTAAAACGGTAAAAAAAGGGAGAACGCAGCATCGAGGTTGCAACATCATCACCAGCGCAAAGACGTGTAGCACGACTGATGGTGTGGGCCTCGGTCAGTGGAGATGGAGTCGGACCTCTTGTGCGTCTCTATGAGACTCTGAACGGTGAGCGCTATGAAACCCTGCTTCGAGAGATGTACGAATCTCATCAATTGAATGTTCAATACCATCTTGCTCAAGACAACGCGTCGCTGACCGGAGTCGTCGGGTTATGACTTTCTAAGACGCCTCCGTCAACACTTTTGACCGGCCACCACTGTCACCGGATCTTCATGTTATTTAAAATGTGTGGTCGCTCGTAGGAGCCCAATTATCCTACAATCCCATCCCAGGCAATACCCAAGACCAGGAAGATCTGCTTTGGCAAAGAATCAACAACATCTGGAGCAACATATTTATTGACTTCATTTATCAGAACTTCCGTTGATTCGATGCCAAAACGCATCCATTAAATATTGATCGGACAAAAATTGTTTTCTTTTCAATTATAAGATACTGTAACTGAACTTTCTTTTCAGTGTTAAGTTAAGAATTTAGAGACGGTGAATAATTATTGCTCTTGTGATCTAACGTTAACGTCTTTTAAATGGACTCGTATAAGAATTTATATTAGATGTAATAATAAAAGTGATAGTTATGTATGAAATATAAGTGTACGGTTACTTATGAACAGACCTGTACTACTGTACACGTACTACAAATTACCATTTTTATCATTTATATCTATCTAAAAATCTTAAATTTTTTTCAGCACCACAACATCAACACATTGGAAAAGAAGAACTTGGTGCGTAGACAGTTGGGGGATGTCTTGAAGAGGATGCCACAAATTGAAAAAAGAAAAATTTTTCAAGTAGAAAGAATTATGGAAGGTGGCACCACTCGCACTGCATAGATTACCGATTTATTTAGTGAGTAAATTTACTGAACTAATTTTGACCAGAAACTTGAATATGCCTTTGTTTTTTATGTTTATTTTTGTGTAAGAACGATTTTATACCTCTGCGAAAATATCGCCAACTATTGATTTTTTTATAGATCTCAGATTGTCTTATCCTATACATATTCAGAGGTGCTCGAATTAATAGAGTATTCGTTGACGAACACGGAATATCTCGTTTCACTAGAGCAAATGAGTGCTGTGTTCTTTTCTACTCTATTCTAATATGACTGCTTCAAGTCAAGGATCATTGAAATCAATGCATTATGACAGATATCTTTGCCACGCGTTGATTCAGTATAGTCATTCACGGCCAAGATTGTGACGAGACTTCTTCAAACAGAGCTGAGAATGAAAGTTCTGAAGTGGCCAGGAAACTCTCCTGATCCAATTATATTTGATTTAATCTGTGATCGTTGCAAAAGGAAGCAAAGCAAGGTACTAAAACATTGTAAGCTCAATTGTTGCATGTTGTATTTATAAATAGTGAAATATACGACGTACTATAGTTTTTGAAAAAAGTCTGTTTATTCTATTAATTCGAGCCCCTCTGTAGATCTTTTAACGGTATTGTGCATTGTTAGATTCAAAGTGCAGCATATTCGCTGGCGAAATTCGTCGGCGACAATTCGCGCTCTGTATGCCACCTTTTACTTTTGACTTTCTCTCTTATATTCTTCAGTAATCCGCCTCTACAGCCGAGGCTCTTTTTTCTCCCTCACCTCCTCACCATCCCCCACATATGGCTAATCTATCTAAGAAATAAGTGCAAACTATCATTCTTTGATAATGAAAAGATTATAGAGAATCCGCATATATCAATTTTTATAACATCTCTTGACATTCAATAATTTACAACAATGACAAATATTTGAATAATATCATAGTATTTACTGCCACATTTATGGAAGATAAATACTTTTTTAGTTTAAGCCTTCGTGAATTAAAAAAGATCCCTTTTTATCAGATCAGACTGAGTATACAATATATTTTCATGTGAAGGTAATATGCGAACATTACTACTTACCACTAATTAGTTGCTACAATATCCACGAATTTTACAAATCAGCTCACATTAGTAAACAAATATCTACCAACTAATTATAGCAACTTTTTATAGCACCTGTCGTTTTTTAATTTTACACATGTTTTTGGATAAATGATGACCATTTTCACATGCGGAGATAGTTTTTACACGAAAATGAACCTTTAAAAAATTATCCACAAAATCGCTACCTCACCAGATAATCTGTTGATATTAGCAAGATGCGTTCCCACAGGGGTGTAACTAGACAAAAAGTTGATGTGTATAATAATCATTTTGCATCTACTGATAAAGACATTAATATGATGCTGATATGATCGGATATGTGTAGCCTATTTTCTTATAACCACCTGCAACTTTGTGAGTTGTAGATTGAAGAACAGATGTACCAGTAGGCCTAATGTATTATTTTGTAAATAATTTGACTACCGTTTACATTACTGCAGTCATGCTGATTACGTCATACTTCACCCGCTATATACATGTATTTTCATAGCTTTTGTGTGCTGAGATCGACTTATCTCGTGTGCTTCAACAACTCGTGACTTCTGGCAAATGCGCCAGTAAATATGAATGCCCACATAAAATTCAACGAGAGAAAGTGGTGTCAACGATCCAAGACAATGAGAACCTTGCATCGCAGAGCTTGGGCTTGGTTTTAGACAAATTGTCTGGGCTATTTGTCATGTTTTGAATCGAATTGGAAAGAGCCAATATTGAGAGACATTGATTTTATTTCCGTTTTCGTTCTTTATTACAAAATAATGAAGACAAAAATAAAGTCAATGTTTTTCAATATTGGCTGTCTCCAATTCAATTCCAAGCTTAGACTTGGTTGCAGATTTTAGTAGACGTGCATGGAGCATGATCTTGATAATTGGCCGTTGAAGTAGGCTGCATATTGATAGTTCTTTATGGAATATTTTCAAAGATTTAGCCAATATTATAATCTATCGTCGGTTTTTATCAATTTTGATTTAAAATATTGATGTATATTTACACTAAAGCTTTGATTGAATAAGTACCAATATGCGTCTCATAACAGGCAGTTTTGATCTCTAGAATAGGCCCACTAATTAACAGTCAAAAGCTTGACGGAAAGGCTCTATAAAGAAACCACTCGAATGAAGTCACTGACTACTAATTTTCTCTTTGGCAGCCGTCTATTGTCGAAAGAATTCCATTTTTGAAATATTTATCATCATTCATATGTAATAAAATTATATATATCATCATTTATTTTATAGTGATTATACCAATCACTATAGAGCTGCATAATTGAGCAATATCAATTTCAATAAAGATGCTAGTTGACACTTTTTACATCTAAATTAACGTTTGAAACAATGCCCATCTCTGGAAACAAAGTTGGAAATCTGACAGGAGGGGGGGGGGGTCAGAACTCTTTCTCTCCGATTGAGCTGGAAAGAAGTTCCCCTGTGGGAACGAATCTTGCGAAAAACTGGCGAATGTCAGCTGCAGAATATCATGCTACAGTTCAGTCATATTTGCAGCATATTCGCTGGCGAAGTTCGCCGGCGACAATTCGCGCTCTGTATATGTCACCTTTTACTTTTGACTTTCTCTCTTATTTTCTTTAGTAATCCGCCTCTACAGCCGTTGACTTTCTCTCTTATTTTCTTTAGTAATCCGCCTCTACAGCCGAGGCTCTATTCTCTCCCTCACCTCCTCACTATCCCCCACATATGACTACTCTATCTAAGAAATAAGTGCAGACTATCATTCTTTGATAATGATAAGAATATAGAGAATCCGCATATATCAATTTTCATAACATCTCTTGACATTCAATAATTTACAACAATGACAAATATTTGAATAATATCATAGTATTTACTGCCACATTTATGGAAGATAAATACTTTTTTAGTTTAAGCCTTCGTGAATTAAAAAAGATCCCTTTTTATCAGATCAGACTGAGTATACAATATATTTTCATGTGAAGGTAATATACGAACATTACTACTTACCACTAATTAGTTGCTACAATATCCACGAATTTTACAAATCAGCTCACATTAGTAAACAAATATCTACCAACTAATTATAGCAACTTTTTATAGCACCTGTCGTTTTTTAATTTTACACATGTTTTTGGATAAATTATGACCATTTTCACATGCGGAGATAGCTTTTACACGAAAATGAACCTTTAAAAAAATTATCCACAAAATCGCTACCTCGCCAGATAATCTGTTGATATTAGCAAGATGCGTTCCCACAGGGTCCTAGACCCAAAATTGGCCAAAACGTCCGAATTTGCACTCCGTTTTCCCATCCGAGCACTCTTCATGCCGAAAAACGACTTTTCTCATCCCAAAACCTGACTTTTCCAACTTTGACGTTTTCCTGCCATTCTTCTCCCTAAACCCAGAGGACCCAACTGAGCTCTCCACTGCATTCTTCTTATTCTTAGCTTTCAAATGAGCTATCACACGACTTTCTACGATCTCTAACACCAAAGTTGGAAGTTTGACAGGAGGGGGGGGGGGACGTCCTCGAAATTTCTCTCCGATTTCGCTGGAAACATCCTTCCTAACCCAAAATTTCACGTAGACTCCGAATCTGACCTCCGTTTCCCCATCCGAGGTCTCCTTCATGCCGAAAAACGACTTTTCTCATCCCAAAACCATCAACACCCACCCTTTTCCAACTCCTGACGTTTCCACCCCTTGCCTCTCAGGAAAACTTACTCCTAGATCAGTAGAATGATTTCCACTTTACGTATTTCATCAGCATGCAGTTATGTGAAGCCTTAATATTTGGACATCTGTATCTAAATATTTACTAGGGAGAATGCGTGTGGGATGGAAAATCCACCCGTATCATCAGTTATCAATGTTTGTATCCTTAATAAAAGGATATAAGAGATCTCATCAATGTGCGCTTTTCTGCGTTTCGAAGCATAGTTTGCCATTCGTGTTCTGTCAGCTTTCACTATTGCTGAATTTCGTTGCTCTACACACGTAGCAGTTTCAACGTTATCAGACTCCGTCCAAAAGGCAGCCGAATTGTCGCATACCTGAGAGACGATCGAAGTCGTAACTCAGAATTTGTTTGCGCCTAAGTGAATTCAGGATGCTTCTGTGATGGAGACAAAGACGTTTTCTATCCAAACGAACATTCCTTGCTCCACCACGCGGACAATCGACAGTTCCATGCTCTCGGTGTGGGACTCTAATTATGCAGCAACAATTCTTTGCGTGTCAACCAATGACGTGATTTTTTGAAATATTTGCAGAAAAATCGATCTACAAACGGAACTTCAATCCTTTTCATAGAGACATCTATCAATGAATTGCGAAAATTATTCATGAGTTGAGATATGTGACAGAAATTTTCTCTTTCGTCAATCAATTATTAATAGAGTAACTGCATACTTCAAATGATATTCATGACATCAGAAATTAGCCATTGAATGTCTGAATTGAATAACTATTCTTGATTTGAGCACTTTCAACATTGAATTTAGCGATTCGATGCATGAACTGGAAAAGATGCATTTTTAATTATGCCTATAAGTGATCTTGTGAATGTCGAATTTGGCTTTTAAAGAACATCAATCACAATATAATGCACTTTACATTTGCTGAAAAAAGCATGCTTCACCAAAAATTAGATTTCCTGTTGTTTACAATGGTGGGTACCATGTTGGAGAAAACAAATGTAAATACTATCAAAAACCTTTACTGATTAGAAAATCAGACACGGCATCAAGATGCAGTCCTTCAACCCGAACTTTTCGAGTAACTTCATCAACCTGAATAAGGAGAGGACCATGTCGATGTTTAGTTTTCAGAAGCTGGATCAAATCCTTTTCGAGGTCCCACATGTTGCCGTCGACATTTTTTATTACGGTAAATTGACGCACACCATGGGTTTGTTCCCGCAATTTTCTGTGCTTTTGCTCATGGTAAATCGGCAACATAAAATTGCGTGTTCTGGGAACGAAATACGACATGTTGAAAATGTTATCTGCAATGGAAAATAAGATATGAAAAAGAAGAGAAATAATCTGATCAAATAAGAAGAGAATTAATCTGATCAAGACTAAAATTACCATGAAGCATAAAACTTGATTTCAAAAAAGAAAGTAAATATTTGGAACC
This sequence comes from Prostheceraeus crozeri, assembly GCA_907163375.1. NCBI lineage: Eukaryota > Metazoa > Platyhelminthes > Polycladida > Euryleptidae > Prostheceraeus > Prostheceraeus crozeri. The sequence goes on from CAJQUW010001560.1 coordinate 911,446, forward strand.
GGAAATCAATTGAGCTTAAATGCACTTGCTGCTTCCGGCTCTATATCAGAGCTTTTTTATGTGTATATAATTTTCTGAGAACAAAGCTGCAGTTTTTCCTGTTTAGTTTATATTAACTTCCAATTTTCCCCACAAACACTGTAAGCCACATTAAGTGACTTTCAAGTCAAAATGTTCATGCATTTTCGAACTTGATAAATAATTTTCTTGAAATCATTTTTGATAGAAATTTGAGGACAAACTTGAAATTTCGACCACCTGAAGTGGCCATCGTCAGAAATCTATTTGCTCTTTAATTCCAGCATGAGATTCAAATTGCAAAAGCATGTGAGTGACGGCTTTTGAGCTTTATTTGCTAAATTTCGTGCAGCAGGGGAGATCATAGTTGCTGTAGCATCGCTTCAAGATATTAAATTGAGACTGATTGATGTTATTATTCCCATGGTACAGCAAACATGATATGCTGCACGAAATGCAGCAAATAAAGCTCAAAAAGCCCTCACATATTGGAAAGAGTGACTCAGTGAGACCGAGACTTCTTTCTTCTCATTCTCTTTAGTCCAGACGTCACGATTTCTATTTGCCTTGTCTATTGAGTCTTAAAATATCTACTAATTTTCCCTACCTTAGCATGTTTATTCATGATCGCATACGTTCTATAGCCTACTACAATTTCAAATATTTTTGTAATTTGAATCTCATGCAGAATTAATGAATAAATAGATTTCTGACGATGACCACTTCAGATGGTCGAAATGTAAAATTTGTCTTCTTTGTCTATAAAAACTATCGAATTTACAGGTTATATTCAGATTACATTACATGCGCAATTCAGGTTGATGCAATCATACGCAAAGTAGCATGATTGGACCTAATCACGCACAGGGAAGCCCGTCCAATCTTGCAGTAAAAAGATATTTCGTTGCTCCGCCCAGGAATGGAAACGTGGCCTGGAGTACGAGTAAGACACAGTTTTCGACAGTGAAAAATCAAGATTTTGCGATTTATATCCAATTTGTAATAAGACATCATATATTCATTGTAATGAATGTAGCACATAATATGAATATCCTACTAAACCATATTATTTTGTTTTAACTCAATAGTATGATGCCAGGCTTGTTAAGCTAGCTTTCAGACATTTCATTATAGAATAATATATTTGTAGGTAAATTAAAGTGAAATTTAAATAATTAATTTATAGTGAAATTTGACTGACAGCATGATCTACCCATTAGTTATCTCATGATGAATGGAGACATCAACCAGAGCTCCAGGAACTGGGAATCAAACGACGTTTAACATGGAGTAAGTAAGAGAAAGAATAGAGTTCAAGCTAGTGTGAAACAGTGGTCCTACGCGGCAAATTTCCATTTTTTACGCAGGCCGAGTAAATTTACACAGGTAGACTTAGTCTACACTTACAGTCTACATGCAATTTCAATGCGATTGTTGACACGATGAATTTATGCACAGACTTAATATGTCAGAAAATTATATCCATACAAAGAATGTGAAAGTAGCATATTGATTATATGAATAAAAGAAAAGTCGTGCTATTAATAGGTCACAATTAGCTGCTCAGACCACATCAGAAGATAGAATTCTATAATAAATTCCATATTTTTTTGCCAAAAAATTGATGTTTTGAGTATCTATCGGACATTGTGACAACATGTCAGACATGGGGCTTCCGAACACTTAACCCTCAGCTTGAAACCAATGTTATTGGGGATGACCGACCAGTTAGAAATTATGTATTCGAAGACAGAGATGCATTTTATATCGTCATCTATTCAATATCTACACCTCACAGAATATCACGAGAAGGGCATCACATGGTTTTGAAAAGTTGTCTCCGTTGGTGGACACCATATAACAAACCTCCGATATGCTGACGACATATTGCTCATATCGGGCAGTAAATTGATGGACAGAGTAAGAATTGAAAGCGAAAGAACCGGCTTGCTACTTAGAAGACGAAAACAATGGAAATTCAAAGAAGGGATGCGAATGGAAATAAAAATAAAAAAATGTTAGTGATAGGGTCATCAAAGACAAAATCAACAGTCAACATGCTGAAAATGTTGCACATGTCACTCATGGTGTTATTTTCAGTCAATTATGGCAAGAGAAAGAAAACTGACGTTCATTAGACATGTCCTATGTGGCACCAGCTATGATAAAACTCTGATTAGTAGAGTGATGCATGGACCAATGGGAGGGTAGGGACTGAAAACCCGCTACTGTGAAGAACTGAATTACTGAGTGAACTGAGTGGCATGTTTATATTGGCAACTACGCAGGTAGCTCAAGATAGGCGCCGATGGAGAACTATAGTGCGGAGGGCCACAGCTTGTCACAACCGACCAATCCATCAATGAATATGTTGGATACACGATTTGCTTCGATCAGTTATCGCATGATAGTTGATAGCGTCAAGAAAATGTTCTGAGCATGTCTTATTGGATTAGGAAAGTTTAGCCATGCTGAATACAGCTCAAATAGAGACTTTTGAAGATATATAAAAATTACAAATAGTCTGCAAAAATTTCAGCTATATATTGATCAGGAAAAAACAACAGCTCCTCATCCAAATAAATGAATGCACCAAAAATACTGTGAGGCATAACAATCTAGCCATATTTTGACTTGGGATTCACTAATTGTAGCACAAGACTGACAGTATTACATTGTAAATCTGTTGTAAGCAGTGTTTACAGGCTATTGCTATTAATCATACATGTAGATAAATTCGTGGATGAATGAGCATGATGACCATAACTTCATTTTGCACTTTGTCAATGGTCAAGTCAATTGAATTTATTAAGATGCCTAGATTTGTAAGAAGTTAACAAAAAACTTGATTTTTAAAAGCACCGTGCTTTGAATTAAAAATCAAATTTTTTAAGTTCCCATCGGTCAAATTTGATAAAATTTAGAGTTTATCAGTAATAGTCACTCAAAACTAGAATCGCAGCCATTATAGTTTTGGAGCAATATCAGGAAATGTCTACGGAAGATCCTCGATTCCCTGGGTAAAAGAGGGTTAAGCCTTATTATGTTATGATTATAGAGGCGATAAATCAAATCACGTTCAATTTCTATAAAGCTTCTATCTTTTTTCAAATGAACAGATAGTACAATCAATACCATTGTTTCAAGATGGCAAGACGTTGCGGTTGAAAAGTAGACAAGACTCATCAAAAATTCCATTTACGCAGCGCTTCATTTTTCATCCCACTTATGCAGTAAAATTGCGATTTGCGAAGCTACGTAAATTTACGCAGGTGTAGGAACAACGGTGCGAAATTAATGCACAAGACGATACAGAGCGAATAAGATTTACCGGGATAGTGTTACTAGAAAACATCTGACGCTTTTAATTGTTTGTTAGGATGCCCAACAAACAGCTTCTAATAAACTTAACACTATTTAAAGGTTATATTTGGTTCTATCAGTGTGTCCAATCTATCTTCTTCTTCTTCTTCAGGCGTTTTCGATCCATTGCTGCATGAAGGCCTCCACATGAACTCTCCAGGTTGCCCTCTCATGGGCCACGCTTATCCAGTTGGCTGCCACTATCCTGATGTCGTTCATCCAGCAAGTCTTGACTTCAAAAATTTTCAGAATTTTCTCAATTTCATCATGAAATATATTCCAATTGCTGGCTACCGTATATGCTCTACTCAGCATTCCAATAACCAGACCCCGGTGCCACGCTCTTGGACAGTTTGCTTCAAAATTTAATAGCACATTTGTGAACGTTTCTTTTCTAAAGATGCTAGTTTCCAATATCTACAGCAAATTTTAAATTTTTGTGTTGTCTATTTAAAAATTGGTGAAACCGTTCTACTTTCTTTATATCATCAAAAACGCAAATGCAATCATCTACATATCTTGCGCAATAAAGTGGACTGCATTCTTCATTCATCCAATTTTGTTCCATATGTGACAAAAATAGATTTGCGAGTGTAGCAGCAAGGGGGGAACCCATACTTACACCATCTATCTGCTTAAACATTTGGTCATTAAATAAAAATTGACCACTCGTGGCAAACAGGCACAGTTTTTTAAATACATCCCTGCCAAACAAAGGCTTATTAGTTGAATTCTTGTCATAGACTAAATTAGCCGCCAGCTCAATTGTTTCATTTACAGGTATGTTCGTGAACAGTGATTCAACATCATAACTAATTAAAATATGTTTGTCATGAAAAAGTTCTTGATTTTTATTAATTTCTCCTATCAAGTGAGAGGTAGAATTCAACGTATGTTTCGAATTTATATGTGTTTTTATTAGATTATCTAAAGATTTTGCCAAATTGTAACTTGCAGAGCCAATAGTACATTATTGGTCTCATAGGTTTGTTATCTTTGTGCACTTTCACAGTACCATAGAGCCTACCGGGCTCACTGCCAGAAGGACTAATAAACTTGTACGTTTTCTCATCAATATATCTACGCAAATACTTATAAATGTAACGATACAATCTGCCTTTCTCGGTTACTGTCGGATGTTTGCGAATGTCATCCTCATCATATTCTATTTTTTGGAATTTAGTTACGTCTTTTGAAATGTCACTCATTTTTTGTTGTACTTGAATGAGTTGACTATCACCAATCCATTCCCCTTATCAAAGGAACACACTTTTATATCCTTGCGTTTCGCCAACTTTTCCAGTACTTTGTGGGTTTCACGATTGTCTTTATCATTACATATCTTTTTTCCAGCTTTAAAGAAGTGAGTTGCAGCTTCCTGAATTTCACGTTTTACCACTGGTGTTAAATCAAATTCATTTTCATTTTTAATGTTAACAGCAATAGCTTTTTCTAATTGGTATTTAATCTTATCATTACAAATATTTTTAGGAATCACACTATGTTTAAGGCCAAACCTTAGTACTTCACGCTCTTTTAGGGTTAATTCATAGTTACTTAGATTAACAAAGCAATCCGGAGATTTGATCCGATTATTTGACCATAACCATAACCGTTTTAGTTTATCATTATGATTATTTTCAACCTCCTTCAACTTAGGTTGAATACTACGCATCACTATCAGTTTCAAGACCACAAGTCTAAACCAGGACAATTGATCCTTAATTTTGCAAGTAATGTCATCAATTTGTTTGGTGTTATGTTTAATCATTTTTTGTACATATTTAATCTGAGCTTCAACCACTAGTCTATCACAATTATCAGCAATCTGCGACAGTGATTTAAGCTTCGGAACTTAGATCGTTAAGAACTTTGGTACAACTTTTAGGAAAATACATTTCTCAAAATACGCAAGGTCAAGTTGCAATTTTAGCTTTTTCTCAGTCAACTTTTCAAATTTTCGAAAATAACTCACAGGAATACCATACAAGCTCTCCAAACAATGAAAGTACGTGGCTGTTTTTACACTCTTATATAGCCATAGTAGCATACAGATCAGTATGTTAGAAATGCAGTAAAACTAATCTCGCTAAAAGACCTCAACGCGTTTCGACATTAACAAAATGTCCTTCTCAAGAGTTCATTACTCATTAAAATTCACAAAATACACTGGACTATGCACAAGAGACTTACATGACAAATAAAAACTTCTGCACTTTAGGCTCCGGCTTGAAAGTGTAGTCCACACAAATACTGAACAGGAAATGACAGCGCGGAACGCCAAATACTTAGAAAATGAATCGTCTTCACACGGAGTGATCACAGTCTGCAATGATAGAAACGTGATTGGATCGAAAGTTGCTATTCATCAACAATCAATACATCAGGCCATCCAACGCAATTACCCACTGTCAAACACCCGTAGCATAAAAGAAAATTCATTACGTTTGTCCCTTTGTTTAATTTAGGTTGCTCACGTTTAATTCTTAGACTCTCAACAATCATTAATTCAAAATCAGTGCGACCATTGTAAATAATCTTAAAGTTATCATCAACGTTACTATTACAGCTAGAGCAATAGCTCAAATGTTCATTAACAGCGCTATCCGTATTTTTATGTTCTTCAATTCTTTGATGTAGTCTACGTTTCGATTTCCTAATATACTGGGTGCTAGGATCAACCTTGCATGTGTATTTATAGATTACACGAGACTTCATCACTTTCCTAACTTTACTTTTTAATGAGAAATATGATTTTATTTTAAAAGTATTAAATACTATTTTAGAGTTAATATTGTATCTGCGGTAAATCTCATTGAGTTTACATTTAAATTCATTGGAAGCTTTACCAACATAAGGCAGTATCGTATAATTAAGCGCCCCCCCTTCCTCTTGTTTTCCATTTCCCACGGTACCATTGACTTTTCTGCTACCAAAATCCAAAACAATTTTACAATATAAACAATCCGAAACATGATACAATATTAACTCTAAAATAGTATTTGATACTTTTAAAATAAAAACTTTTTAAATAAAATTTTAAACAAAGGGACAAACGTAATGAATTTTCTTTTATGCTACGGGTGTTTGACAGTGGGTAATTACGTTGGATGGCCTGATGTATTGATTGTTGATGAATAGCAACTTTCGATCCAATCATGTTTCTATCATTGCAGACTGTGATCACTTCGTGTGAAGACGATTCATTTTCTAAGTATTTGGCGTTCCGCGCTGTCATTTCCTGTTCAGTATTTGTGTGGACTACACTTTCAAGCCGGAGCCTAAAGTGCAGAAGTTTTTATTTGTCATGTAAGTCTCTTATGCATAGTCCAGTGTATTTTGTGAATTTTAATGAGTAATGAACTCTTGAGAAGGACATTTTGTTAATGTCGAAACGCGTTGAGGTCTTTTAGCGAGATTAGTTTTACTGCATTTCTAACATACTGATCTGTATGCTACTATGGCTATATAAGAGTGTAAAAACAGCCACGTACTTTCATTGTTTGGAGAGCTTGTATGGTATTCCTGTGAGTTATTTTCGAAAATTTGAAAAGTTGACTGAGAAAAAGCTAAAATTGCAACTTGACCTTGCGTATTTTGAGAAATGTATTTTCCTAAAAGTTGTACCAAAGTTCTTAACGATCTAAGTTCCGAAGCTTAAATCACTGTCGCAGATTGCTGATAATTGTGATAGACTAGTGGTTGAAGCTCAGATTAAATATGTACAAAAAATGATTAAACATAACACCAAACAAATTGATGACATTACTTGCAAAATTAAGGATCAATTGTCCTGGTTTAGACTTGTGGTCTTGAAACTGATAGTGATGCGTAGTATTCAACCTAAGTTGAAGGAGGTTGAAAATAATCATAATGATAAACTAAAACGGTTATGGTTATGGTCAAATAATCGGATCAAATCTCCGGATTGCTTTGTTAATCTAAGTAACTATGAATTAACCCTAAAAGAGCGTGAAGTACTAAGGTTTGGCCTTAAACATAGTGTGATTCCTAAAAATATTTGTAATGATAAGATTAAATACCAATTAGAAAAAGCTATTGCTGTTAACATTAAAAATGAAAATGAATTTGATTTAACACCAGTGGTAAAACGTGAAATTCAGGAAGCTGCAACTCACTTCTTTAAAGCTGGAAAAAAGATATGTAATGATAAAGACAATCGTGAAACCCACAAAGTACTGGAAAAGTTGGCGAAACGCAAGGATATAAAAGTGTGTTCCTTTGATAAGGGGAATGGATTGGTGATAGTCAACTCATTCAAGTACAACAAAAAATGAGTGACATTTCAAAAGACGTAACTAAATTCCAAAAAATAGAATATGATGAGGATGACATTCGCAAACATCCGACAGTAACCGAGAAAGGCAGATTGTATCGTTACATTTATAAGTATTTGCGTAGATATATTGATGAGAAAACGTACAAGTTTATTAGTCCTTCTGGCAGTGAGCCCGGTAGGCTCTATGGTACTGTGAAAGTGCACAAAGATAACAAACCTATGAGACCAATAATGTACTATTGGCTCTGCAAGTTACAATTTGGCAAAATCTTTAGATAATCTAATAAAAACACATATAAATTCGAAACATACGTTGAATTCTACCTCTCACTTGATAGGAGAAATTAATAAAAATCAAGAACTTTTTCATGACAAACATATTTTAATTAGTTATGATGTTGAATCACTGTTCACGAACATACCTGTAAATGAAACAATTGAGCTGGCGGCTAATTTAGTCTATGACAAGAATTCAACTAATAAGCCTTTGTTTGGCAGGGATGTATTTAAAAAACTGTGCCTGTTTGCCACGAGTGGTCAATTTTTATTTAATGACCAAATGTTTAAGCAGATAGATGGTGTAAGTATGGGTTCCCCCCTTGCTGCTACACTCGCAAATCTATTTTTGTCACATATGGAACAAAATTGGATGAATGAAGAATGCAGTCCACTTTATTGCGCAAGATATGTAGATGATTGCATTTGCGTTTTTGATGATATAAAGAAAGTAGAACGGTTTCACCAATTTTTAAATAGACAACACAAAAATTTAAAATTTGCTGTAGATATTGGAAACTAGCATCTTTAGAAAAGAAACGTTCACAAATGTGCTATTAAATTTTGAAGCAAACTGTCCAAGAGCGTGGCACCGGGGTCTGGTTATTGGAATGCTGAGTAGAGCATATACGGTAGCCAGCAATTGGAATATATTTCATGATGAAATTGAGAAAATTCTGAAAATTTTTGAATGCAATGGTTATACTAAGAACTCTGTTCTTAAAATTGTTTCGGAGTCTTGACTTTCCCTCCGTCTCTGGGGCACCATTCCGTCACCACTCTCGTCCAACGTCCACCCGTTGCTGCGCCACATGTCCTGCCCATCTCCATTTTTATCTGGCTGCATCTCTCAGTACGTCTTTGACTCTGGTTTTTTCTCTTACCCAGGTGTTCCTCATCTTGTTTCTTCTTGAAATTTTATAACATTGCTCTATCCATAGCTTGCTGTGTTGTGCTCAGTTTCGCTCGTCGTTTCCAAGTCTCGCTACCATAGATCAATGTCGGGAGAATGTATTGGTCGAAGGCTTTTCGTTTTAGGCAGTGGGAGGTCGCTTTTCAATATTACACCGCCTCTTCCGAATGCTTGCCATGCCAGAGTACATCTTCCGCGTCCATTCCTTCCGTCACTTGACCTAAGTACACGTGTCGTTTTACCTCCTCCCATTCTGCCCATTTATTTTGATACATTCTGCATTTGCAAACTCGTTTCTCATAACCTTGGCATTTTCGGCATTTAACTTCAGCCTGATTAAGCTGCTTGCGTCTGCAAGTTCACTTATCATTTTCTCCAGATCTTCCATTTTGTTGGAGAATACTACGATATCGGCTGCAAACTTAAGGTGGATCAGACACCTGCCGTTGATTGGACTGCCTTTTTTTGTCCCTATCTAGCTTCATGAATGTCTCCTCCAAAAGGGCTGCAAATAATTTAGGTGATATTGGGTCACCTTGCCTCACTCCTATTTTAATCTCAAAATGCTAGCTTTCGTCCTCCGATTCTCACAACTGCTCTGGCTTCCTTGTACAATTTTGCTAATATGTGAATACATTGCGTGTCAACTCCTTGCTTCTCTATAGCCTTAAACTGACATTCATGCTTTACAGAATCAAAAGCTTTTTCGAAGTCAATGAATCCAATGCAAAGCGGTTGTCGATACTCTTTCGTTTTTTCGATCAACTGGCTTACAGTATGTGGTCAGTCGTTGAAAAGTTTTTGCGAAATCGTGCTTGTTTGATTCCTTGATTTTTAACTAGTGCTCACGTAATACGGTTGCAAGTTATCCTCGTAAAAAGCTTATACAAATGCGAAAGTAAAGTAATAGGTCTGCAATTTCTTGTATATCTTCTGTCGCCTTTCTTGTGAAGCAGAATTATAGAACCAGTCTTCCAATCTTCTGATATTTCGTGGTTTGGAGTATACCGGTAGCAATTCTTTTCACTACCACGTCATCAGCTGCTTTGAGTAAGTCTATCACTATTCCATCATTACCACTTGCTTTTTCTTCCTTCGTTGTGTTCATGGCAAACCTCACTTCGCTTGCTAGTATTGGGCTCACTTGACTTTGGCCTGTTTCTGCGACGTCCTCGTCAGCGACTTCTGTCGAGTTGTACAGCGATTCATAGAATGAACGACATTCCCCCAGAATCTTTTATCTCTCTGTTATCACATTTCCTTTTGTGTCTATGACTGCCGTAATTAATTTTTTCCCAATCTCATTGCTTTTTGTGCTTGTCATCAATCTTAGTTTTGTTCAATGTAACACCAGACCAATTCGCTGTTGAATCTACGCAAGTCATTTCTTATCTGCTTCCTAACCAACTTACACAACTCTGCAAATTCAACTATAGTTCCTGCCGATAATCTATTGAGCTTGAAGTTCCTTCTTTCCTCCATTAGAGTTTTGGTCTGTTTCGACAATTTGCCATTTCTTCTCATTCGATTGACGATCGCTGATACGGTTTCCAGCGCAACATCTTCGAATACATTGTAGTCGCTTTCGGTTCGTCCTCATTAGCTCCATTATCTAAGTTCGCTAAGGTGCTAAATCTGCCTGACAATGCTATTTTGAACTCTTCTTAGTTTACTTTGATGATGATCGTGTCGATTGTCCGCCTTTTTTCGAGATCAGTTTGATGCGTTCCAGCTTTCATATAAATTTATGGTTGCGCGTACTAAACGATGGTCTGACATTTTTATGCAATTCAAGACGTCAAGGTTCTTGATCAATCAGTTAATCTGTTATTGCTGATGAAATCAGTTTCATTCCTTATCTCCTGATTGGGGCTTATCCACGTCCATCAGCGGCTTTTCTTCTTTTCAAACATGGTATTGGCAATGAACAACTTATTCGCATCCATTGATTCCAACAGTCTATGTTATAATCAGAGTCAACTGTTTTCCACGCCAATTTCATTTTTAAATTCCGCGTTAAAAATATGAAATAGTCCCTGATTTCTATTTTCTTGGCTACCAAGGAGAAATTTATGAAAATCACTGTCGAAACAATTTAATTTAACAAATTGCATATTCATTAAAATGATGATGATGTAATGCATGGAGAAAATCAAATCTTTGGGAAGAACAATTTTTCGAAACAATAACTAAAACGTAAAACGTTCACTGCAGTTTTCAGGAAGCCTTCCAAATTTTCACATGCAAGTGAATGTCGTTTTGACGTTAACACCAACTTAACCAAGTTGAAGCTTCGTTCTACATCCGCTGAAATGAATGGTCCTCGCAAATGAGAATATCTTTCTTCTAGAGACATGGAAGACGTTTTGAATTTTTCTTCCAGATGAATGAAGAGAAATGAAGATTAAAATTAAGAGGAATAGCCTCATACGATTCACTAGCAATTGAACGAAATAGATCCCATTCAACTTTGGTACAACCAACAATTTTCAGTTCATATTTCACTTTCGAGAAGCCGCCGTCAAAAAAGTGAAATTTGAGAGCGATCGAGTAATCGCATTGATTTCAATAAATCGTATTGACCGAGTTCTCACATTCGTCATATATGCATGTCTATGTGCACTGTAAAATACCAGAGATTGAAGTTTCATATAGGATCATCAGTTTTGACAAAAATCCCCAAGATTATGGTGCAACTTCTCGCTCTAAAAATCGTGGATTATCAAAAATCGTCAATTGTGGATATTTCCCAAGTTTGCCATCACTTGAATTATGAATGATCCCATATTTTGCATCTTTCCACTCTGACACAATTAGTTGCCAAGAGAGAATTCTCTGATTTTCTTAAATATTTCATCTCTTACTACTTTTAAAGAGTTTGCTTATTGATCATGCATGGATGACGATAACACTAGGAAACGTACCGGTAGGAGGGACCCATCCACTGGGTGTCGGATATGATTCATGCTTCGGCACTGAAGGAACAGTGGTCTGTGGGAAGAGCTTCTTAACAAATTGGAAATCTTCTGGTGACGATGTAAACGAAACTGGATTCTTTCGCCTTTCAAACTCCACCTTCTGTTGTGCCTGCTCTTCGATAATCCATGGATTTTCCACAGATGGCCAATGTCTTGACCGCAAAACCTAAAATATCAATGAATATCATTAATTGTTTCCTATAGCATGCATTCTCTATGTTAATGTTAATTGGTTATTCATCGAACCCAGACGAATCATGAATATGGGTAGGTGGTGAGAATGTTAAGCAATTGGTGGTAACTCTCAGCATCGTTTTCTTTATCAGGTGGCTTTAGTCAAGTGGGTAATCTCAAAAATTCTTATGTAGTATTGAATGTGCTACTTAATAATACAGTATACTTTTAATGTACTAGTAAGTTATCCAAGTGTATTACACACTTGATGTCTCCATCAATTTTGATCGTGGACCTAGATTTTCATTCATTAATTGTTTCAGTTAATGTTGAATGATATACATTATATACAGAGTGGCCCAGAAATCTTCGGTCCAGCAAGAATTGTGAAAATATTGAGCCAGGCCGAAGACTTCTGGGCCACTCTGTATATATATAAATGCGGCATCTGCTTCTCAACATTAATTAACGTTTCGTTGGGGAACGGGGTGCAACGGGCTGCAAAAAGCACCCCATGGTACTTTAAAATATTGCCACAATCACCTGTCTTTTCCTAATTTTTAACATACTTAAATCATGTACATATGGTACTAATATATCAGCTTTCATCCATGCCAAGAAATGGCATTTCCAGATTGCTATTAAAACGTGCTCGCATTGCTAATAATGTGATTGTGTCAGGTTTACATCAAGGAGATCCTTCCCGTTTGGATGCGGTTTTAAAAGCAGCAAGTTGCACTAAATCCATGGTTAAAGCATGCTTACCAATTGGAAATTGAGCGGACACTACAAATGGTGCTCAAAGATCATCAAAAATGAAGATCATCTTTCACAGTACTGCTGACAAGGCACTAGTGATGAATAATTTGAGGAATCTGCGCGGTAGTGACAGGCTGAGGAATGTCTACGTCAACCATGATCGCATATTTGAAGATAGAAAGGAAGACGATCGACTTCGGTCGAGAATTCGAGAAATTTTACGGGATTCACCTGTTACTTCGTCATCTGATATGGTTTTGAAGAAGGGTGTATTGATGCTAAATGGCTCAGAGATTGATAGAGCAAATCCTGAAAAACACATTTTTCGTGAAAAGAAAGCAACTTGACAGCTAAGTAAAATTCAGTTAAATTCTATGTTTTCTCTAAAATGAAAATTTGCGTTTTCAATGCTCGTTCGGTGCGCGCTAGCTTGAAGCGTGCACAGATACAGACATTTAACCTGTGTTAGACAGTGGTCGCATTTCTCGAGATAACTTCTTAAAGTTGTGCCCTACACATTACCAGTTGCCACATGTATATAGTCTGCCGAAAGTTCACAAACTTAATACGCCTTTGAGACCTATAATCAGCATGAGAGACAGTATTCTTGCACCGATTTCGAGACGGTTGGCAGAGATCGTCCAGCCTTACATGAGCCAATGCAATTCATACGTTCGCAATTCTGAACATCTTGTAAGAACTTTTCAAGAGAGTGACATTGGTGAAGGACATTTCTTTACTATGGATGTTTCCTCGATTTTTACAAACATTCCAATAAATGAAACTCTTGACGTGCTCGAGGAATTGATTCGCAGTGACCCAGACTTGACAAGCAGAACTGCATTTTCCGTTGAAGAATTAATGGAACTTTCCAAATTAGTCCTCACTTCATGTAATTTTACATCACATGATGGTATTTATATTCAGACCGATGGAGCAACAATGGGAAGCAGCCTTGGTCGATTGCTGCCAATATTTTTATATCTCACTTTGAGAATCTCGTCATGAGTGAGTATCGCAGCTTTGGCTTGGGAGTGCCCTCAGTATGGCTTCGATATGTCGATGATGTCCTGCTCTTTTGGCCAACAAACAATGGTGACTTTTGCGAGTTCTTCGACTTTGTGAATTCGCTCCGACCTTCGATCAGATTTTCGCTGCAGGAGAAATCAGGTGATCAGGTTTCCTTTCTTGACATTGACGTGGTAGCGTGTACAGTGTCCCTAATTATTTAACCCATTTAGTATCCGCCCGTTTGACAATAGATTCTTCACACAATACATAACCATGCGTGTGAATGTTTTAAGTTAAGATACTCTATTTTTCATGTATTCACTGCAAAACATCGTCTCCTTCACAACATAGACATTTGGCTGTCGAATTGTCATCGTCAAATACTTGAAAAAATTACCAAACCTCACTTTTTGATGTGTTCATTGTATGCGCGCAAGCAGACGTCTCGAGATTCAACTGAATACTTCGGCGACCTTGCGGTATCAAAAAACAAACCTGCGTTTTCAGGACTAGATCCACCAATAACTGATGAGCATTGTACGAATGTCTATAAATAGCTAATGACATCAGTCACCTTCTGACTTTCTCTGCTCGGTGCGTTCTCTAAGGCCAATCCTTCTTGTGGATAGAAACAAGTTGAAGCAGCGGTCAGTGCTGAATTCAATGGGAGAGGCTGCACCTTCATCATTGTTGTCCGCGCAACCTGCATGCATTTGCCTCTGTGCTCGACAGAGTTGAATATACAATGTCTCGTACATGGACTAAACAGTCATAATAGACTGCATCGATAAAGCAAATTCCAGACAATATCATAACGCTAATGATGGCACAGCAATTATGACATACATTTAAAAAAAAGAAAAGATTGACGAGCACCAGTAAATTTTGCAAAAAGTAATATTTTTGATACATATTTGCACCATTGGTGGAAAGAGACATTAAAAGTATGACATACAGGTATTGACGTAATGCATTCATATAACTCCATTCAAATAAGTAAGTATATCAGTACTGAATCTGTATTGCAAAAAGACAGGAGATCAAATTGAATGGTTTTGCAAGTTCACTTGAATTCTTGTAGCTTCTGGAGTCTACATTTAGTTTCACTATCCAGCTAGCAGGAACAGCGGAGCATACTTAGAAAACATTCAGTCAAAATGCAAGTCCAATCTATTTTTGATTGTATAGCTTATCTGAATGTGTATTGTGTATATTCATTATAGAAACTATTTGATTTTTCCTTCATTTGATATTTTTGATAATCGCTACAAGTGATAAAAAATACCCATTTAAAAATGCAATTTTCAGTGACAGAAGTATTGGTAAACTATCGGCATTTTTTTTAGATATCGGCCGATAACCGATATGTTACAAAAGCTGCCGATGATCGGCAATGCCGATAATCGGCCGATATATCGGCACATCCCTACTACACACCCCATAGTCTTAAGGCTTAATAATTGCACACATCAACATCCTCATTCGTCGGCCAGTCAGTGGGCTGTCTTTCACAGTGTATCGCAGGGATACGCATACCGACCTCTATTCAAACAGAGCATCCTGTCATCCACGTTCGGCATTTACTTCGGTGGTAAGGTCGTTAACACTGAAAGAAAAACGTGTCTGCTCATCCGACGAGCTGCCTTTGGAAAGGGAGCACATACGTAAATCCCTTAATCTCAATGGCTACACGGATGCTGAAATACATGTAAATCGCGGTTAGAGTGAACCAGGCGCTTCTTCAGCTACTGATGACTTAGAACGGCGAAGAGTTTCTTTACCATATTTCGGTGAAGTGTCTGACCAAGTGGCATCAGTACTTCGCAGATCAGGTCTAAAAGTGTCGATGGCTCCTCGCCACACATTAAAAGCCAGTTTGGTAAGAAAGCGATCAGTTCCAACTAAATCTTTTGGTGTGGTGTACAGGATTCCATGTAAGGATTGTGGTTGGAGTTACGTGGGTGAAACATCGCGTTCTCTGGAGGAGAGGTAGAAAGAACATCAAAGAGCAGTACAACATCTTGACGTGGACCATTCTGAAGTGGCAAACACGCAATCGAAATGGACCATCGGGTTGACATGGCGAGTATGTATCCCATTGACGAAGAGCCGTTTTGGCGAAGGAGGGTAATCAAAGAAGCCATGTGGTCCAAGCACTTCAGGTCGGGGAACAAGACAAAGCATGACCTTGGAGGACTGTGGAACGAATTTCTATACCTTTACTTTTTCTTTCTAGGTTGTTTCTTGACTTCGTAGATAATTTCCTGATTTTAACTTCTACTTACCAGCATTTTGTAGTAGTGACGTTCATAGGAATAATTGGATTTGATCATCTGATGGCTGTCTAATGTACATGCACTTGATCTCTACTCGTTGATGTAATTTGGTCTGCAGGTCAGACCACTCTCTCTGAAGATGATGCGCTGTGCGCACTGAAAGCGCTTAGAGAATTTGGTGTTTTCTCTTTTGACTGAAACAGCAATCGCTGATGGGGTCATCCTCTAACCTAACTAATTATGCTTCTGACCCTTTGTTTCATCCGTAGTCATTAGTTAGATATGATGTTTATTACTGAGACCGGGCTTGCATCGTATGGTGATAAGTCGACTTGTCGTGACCTTTGTCCTCCTGCGCATGATATATTTTCTCTTTCTCGCTGTTCAAGAGGGGTGGTATTGCTGTAATTTTCCGTTCTTCGTGTGAACCATTTCTAAATATTGTTCAGGGTGTTGATCTATCATATGGAAGTTTTGAAGTTCTACAATGCCGATTAGTTTTTACGAATGAGATTTTAAATTTTCTTTGCATTTATCGTCCTCCACCTAGCCCTCAGAATAATTTGACCGTTCGCAAATTTCTCGATGATTTTGAGGATTTTCTTTCGTTGGTTAATGAGCTGAAGGGTTCCATTGTTGTATTAGATTACTTCAATTTTCACTTTGACGAGCCTGATGTTGGGCCCATGCGACCTATGTCTGATGTTCTTAACATGTATAATTTCTCTCAAGCAGTTTCTGAAGCTACCCTTATTCGAGGTCATACTATAGATTGGGTGTTGTATCGCGAAAATGACAATATTTTGAAGTCTGCTATGGTCAATCACAACATGTTTTGTTCTGATCATCTTCCTGTTCTTTGTGATTTTCAGCTGCCTGTTCCAAGTAATTCTCTTAAGTTAGTACCTGTCAGACGTGTAGAAGACATTGATGCCGATAGAATGAGAAACGATATTGTGCGGTTTTTATCTGATGTACCTTCGCTGTCGGTATCTACTTATGCTGCTTTTTTGAGAGAATGCTTTGGTGAACATGCTCCGCTTCTTATTAGAAGAGTTTATCCGAAGAAAATCTCTCCTTGGTATAAATCGATATCGAGCGAATTTCAATTGTGCAAGAGAGAGAAACGACGTACCGAGAGAAAGTGGTTAAAATCCAAGTCTGAAGCTGACAAACTTGCCTTTGGTGTTGCAAAACGAAATTTATCCAAGCTTGTAGATGATACAAAGATCAATTATTATAATGTAAAGTTTAATCTATGTTATGATGATAAAAGCGTGTGTAGAGTTCTAAATGTTCTTACTGGTAAAACATGGCCAGATGAGCTTCTATCGAAATATTTTAGGGAAGTTTTACCGAAGGTATTTGGCGATTTCTTTTTAAATAATATCAATGTCATTCAAAATAAAAACCACAATGATTAGGAAAGAAAAAGTTTATCCCGAGCTTTCACTCGTCATACAGCGAGCATAATCATCAATGTCATTCGTAATGATCTTTTACAACAAGGCTCGCTTAATGAATATTCTGGATCGAAACAGGTCTGCGCGGATAGGCCCCTTGCTCAGTGAGTTTTCTGAATTAACCATGAATGACTTTCATGCTGTTATCAAAGAAAATGGTGTTAAAAAGTAAGTTATTCAGTGATAAATAAAAATCTGACAAAACTATGTTTTTATACAATTTACATTGGAGCCCTTTTAACAGAAAAGTTTGATGTGCGGTTTGAGAAAATTCACAAAAAAGCAAAAAAATCAGTAAGTGTCATTTATAATCCCAGAGGTGAATGGTACGAAGGATGTACGAGATCGTTCAGTTCTGACGAACGGTATGGATATGCTCCTTGAATATGAATGTCTTTTGGGGATGATGGCATTGAGAATGTGGTCTTCATCGTTTTCTATCGACAGGAATACTTTCTTGCTTTGTGCGTATCTTCGCATGATGAGTTCGTTTTCAGAGCATTGACATTTTCTCTCCTTGTTGCGGTAAATGATCTTATGTGCCCGTTTATCAACAATATTTAAGCAATTGGATAGTGTCATATTCAGACCAACAAAAACAGGACATTCGTATTCGAGTACGGAACGTATATAAGACGTATACAATAAATGCAGTTCATCGCTTGAAACAAATGGCCAAATTTTTCTCAAAGCATAAAAGCGCTTATTAGCAATCTTTCCAATTTTCTGTACATGCTTTGCCCAACTCAAATCATGACAAATACGTAAACCCAAAATATCGATGTAGTTGACCACTTTGATGGGAAAATGACATGATGGAGATGTAAAACTTTTCTTGAAACATGGTAGCACATTAGATTTTGACATCTTTAACTTCAAATCATTAGATTTACATCAGTTAGTCACAAATTCTATTTCACAATTCACATTTTCTTCTATTTCCGACATAGGCTTTGTGGAAACAGGCAATATTAATGTCAAATCATCTGCATACTTGACAAAGTCAGTAGTTTGTAGCAAACAGTTAAAATCCCCCAAAAATGCGGCAAACAAGTACGGGGCTAAAATCGTTCCTTGTGGAACTCCAGATACAATCAGGAAATACTCTGATATGTTTCTATTCAGCTGGACACAGGCGTGTCTGTCGGTCAGATAGCTTTTCAACAACATCAGAAAAGCTGTTGGTGTGCCAATACGTAATAATTTTTGTATCATCATGTTATGGTTCAAATTATCAAAAGCTTTATGCATATCGAAGGTCAAAAGGATAGATCCAAAACAATTCACATTATGAAAATTTTTACGAAGACTATTCATGATCGATATCAATGCTGCTGTAGTTGAGCAACCTTTCCGGAACCCTTGTTGTTCTTTACCAAATGATTTTTCAAGATCTAGGCCTATTTTTTCAAGAATAATACGTTCATATATCTTGGATGGCAACATTGTTTGAGATGTAGGTCGTAGTTTAGACAACGAGATATTCCATTCTTTAGGGACAGGAGTTATAGTCATTTTTTTCCAGTCGCTTGGGAATATGCGCGTATCTATTATAGATTGATAAATATGAGTCAAAGGAAATGTTATCGAATCAGCAAGTCGTTTGTATAAGGACGATGGGATATTTGGATCACCAGAGAACTTGTTTTCCTTCACCTTTAGGAGTAATCGCATTACATCAGCTTCTTTTATTATCAAATGCCAACCATCGTCATGCAGGTCACACTCTGGCAAAGAAGGGTTGAAGTTCTGTGTCGAATGAAAATGTTTCGTAATCATTGTGTTTTTTATGCCTCCGTTCTTGGTAATGAATGAGTTGAAATAAGCATTAGTTTGTTTCGTTGTATCTTTAGTGGTTGATAACAACTTCAATAACCCGTTGGAATTACTTTTTATTTTTTCTGCGTATTTTCTTGCATTTAAGTACCTCTATTTTAACTTTTTCCTTCAAGTGATCAGGATAGACAGTAAGGAACACGTGGTCAGCATTACCAACTGGGGAGTCTAAATTATCATTTTCTTTAGGGTAATTTCTTTAGGTCTGTAATATCTTCAGAAATCAGAATGTGGTCAAGTATATTATTACCTCGAGTAGGCTTTGTAATAAGGTCAATCACATCAATAGTGTCACATAACTTTCTCGTATCAAAGTGATTAAAATTACCAACAATTATAAAATTGTACTGAGGCTTATTACACAGTAAGGTGTCAAACACATGAACAATGAATTCGTGTACCTGATAAAGTTCATTGCTGTTACAAGATGGCGGTATATAAATGCACAAAACATACAAAGACAAACGAGGCAGCTCAATGACATTGCATGAAACTTTATGAACAGTTGCAAGATTAACAGATATTTCGTTGGAGACGATAGTACTTTTAACATAAATAATGGTACCACCACCGCGTCTCCCACTTCTATCGTTTCTGTACATATAGTATCCGTCTAAAGATACAATAGAATCACTGATGTTATCATGTAGCCAGCTTTCAGTAATGCATAGAATATCAGGCTTTTTCATTTTCATTAAGATTGCGAGCTCGTCAATTTTCGGGAGCAAAGACTGGATATTTGTCAATGATAAAACTGGGTATTTTTGAGAGTCAGAGGTGAGATAAAAATTCTTTAGTGAAAATTTGAATTGGAGGTGGTCATACTACTTCTGTTTATCACTTTACCTCTCAAAATGATAAAGTCTTGTCCATTATCTCTTTTGACCTTCAGCTCCTCTCTGAGCTTACGATACTCAATTTGTTGCATCGGCGTTCTGTCGGGATGAATGTATACTTTTTTATGCTCGACAAATTTATTCAAAAATCGTGCATTCTGCAGCATTTTAGTCTTTGCTGTATCATCATTCAGTCTAACTCTCATAGGTCGGTCTACACCGCGAATCTTACCAATGCGAGTAGTACTGTTGACGTTTATGTTTTGCAATTTCAACTTTGACATAATTTCTTTGACTTGTTCCTCATCATGCTCCTTTCTTTCATCAATAGTGCCCGAATTCAATTCCGGAATACCTCGAACTACAACGTTAGTCCTTCGGTGATTTCGCTGCTCAATTTCGTCCATGATTTCTTGAGTACCATGTAATTGAAAAATTACATTACATCATTTGATAATTTTGTTATCTTTTCTTCGTGCTTTTCTTGAACTTTTCTTAAGTCTTGAATTTCTCCTTCGAACCTATCTATTTTTGCCTCCACAACCATAACTTTATTCAAGAGGTTATCGATATCTGATCTTAGTCTTACGATTATTTCATCTTTTGCTGCTTTAATCAGCTGTTTGATGTCATTGACATTCAGTGTATGATCGCAAGAGTTCGATCGCAGACTAAGCTTTGTTGTGTTTGTCATAATTGCGTCAGTTAACAGCTTGCGGGAACTTCAGGGTCACTTAATTGTTTAATGAATATGACGTCACAAAAAATCGATATCTTCAGAAATTTTGGCCAGGGTAGTCTCTACACCTTTGTGAGGAATCAGCTGATAACCTTGAAACACAGATTATTTCAGTGTGAACAATCGATATGCTTAGTAAACGTCATACAAGGGTGTGTACAATTTCTTTGAAAGAGTGTCGAAGAAGCACTGAATAATCAAAGATACACCACTAGATCCAATTATAGAATAATGGCACGAACTGACGGGAATCCGATGAATGAATGAAATATAGCTTTGACACATAGCAGCGAATGAAATGTAAGCACTGATCAGCTAACTCAGACGATAATAATAATTAACGCTGATCCCATGAGAATACCAACGAATTACAAGAAAAGGATAGCACTAAGACACAAATCACTATTTCAGCTATCCGTAGGTACAAAATTCAAAACAAATGACCATAAACACGACAGAAAAATGGAAAATAGCGATGAACTAAGAGACACAAGAGCGCACGACCGCACACCAGCACTATATCAGATCTATTATCTATCCTATATATCTATTAAAAGTTGTGATCTTGATCCTCTCCCAACACGAACATTTCTTCTTTCCTCGGATATTTTCTCCCCTATTTTGGTCAGCATCATTAATGACTCATTAAAGACAGGTTTGGTATCTGATGTGTTGAAGGTTGCGCATGTGAAACCTCGCCTGAAGTATTGTAATCTCAGCCATGATGAGTTGTGCAATTATCGGCCCATATCAAATATATCTAAATCATATAATATATATATATATATATATATATATATATAAATCACGATCATTTAAAGCGGAATAACTTGTATAACGCATATCAGTCGGCTAATCACAGCACGGAAACTGCTCTGAATTGTATGTTGAAAGACCTGTTCACCGCTGCTGATTCTAGAAGAGTGACCGCTTTTGTCTACTTAGACCTCACATCTGCATTTGATACCATTGACCATGATATATTATTACATCGACTACAATTTGATGCCGGTCTCAATGGTATATTGTACTTTCGTGGTTTAAATCGCATCTGAATAATAGACGGCAGATCATCGAAGTGAATCATTTTAATTCAGAACCTTATATCATGACCTGTGGAGTACCTCAGGGATCAGTATTGGGTCCGATTCTCTTCAGTGATTATATGTCGACCCTGTCGCGAATTCTTGATAGCATGGTGTAATATATCATTTTTTGCTGATGATATATTCATCTATATGTCCACCATTCCGAGTGAAATTTGTACTGCAACCAGTTTGATAGAAGACTGCATTGACGATGTTAAACTTTGCCTCACTTGCAATAGACTTCATCTGAATGAGCTTAAATCTAAAGTAATTGTATTTTATGTTCCCAAGCACACACATTGCTCCATTTCTCACTTGCAAATTAGTGGTAGTAAAGTCGAAATCAGCAAAACTGTGAAATGTCTTGGAGTAGTTCTGAACTATGCACTGAAATTCAATGAGCATATCAACATGACATGTAGAGCGTGTTTTATTGGGATTCGGAGACTTTACTCTATTAGAAATTATTTGTCAACAGAGGCGTTAAAAAAGATCGTGACCTCATTGGTGTTTACAAGACTCGACTATTGTAATAGCATTCTCTGTGGTATGCCACACAAACTTCTCAGGAAATTACAAAAAGTGCTAATTGCGTGCGTGCGCTTGGTATTGAAGGTCAATCGCCGTGAGCATATCACTCCATACCTCAAGAGACTGAAGTGGCTTCCAATTCTTCAACGCATTGAACTGAAAGTTGATAACTTGTGCTTCAAGGCATTTCATTTACGATCACCCCAGTATATGCATATGTATATGTTGCTACATGTCCGTCGTCCTTCACGCTACCTGCGTTCATCCAAGGATAAGTGCATATTTGAAGTGCCCTCCATTTAACTCAATATCTCGAGGTGGTCGAGCGTTCAGCTTCAATGGCCCTACAGTATGGAATCGCATCCCTAGAGATATTCGAAATGCTAACAGCTTCTTGACTTTCAAGCGTTATTGGAGGAAGACTCTCATAAACAAAGTTTTGTCTTAATTTTAAAATCTATTTTTCTTGTGACTTTCATTTTGTATACGCTTGCGCTGTGAGCCACTTTTAGGTACAGCGCTGTATAAATACAGCCAAATAAATAAATAAATATCTGCTTTCATCCATGCCAAAAAATGGCATTTCCAGATTGTTATAAGCTATTGGGTGCATTTTGCAACCCAATATGTGGAAGCAGCTAATTGACTAATTTTGCCAAATAGTGACTCGATAATGCTTTATATCCCTTAAGCTGAAGTGCTGGTCGAAGTATTGTATTTCAAATCACATCATTGTGGATGAAGACAATGAAGAGCAAATGAAGAAATGTTGGATTCCATGAAGTATTATAGGCGCATTCAGAAACTGGCGATTACAAATTCAAGTGAAGAAATAGTATTTTCCATGTGTAGTCTTAGGTATAGAGTGAAGTTTTCGGTGTGGCTGTCATTGTAGTTCTATGGTTTACCCCCACTTTTCCATTTTTTATCCATCGGTTTACTGTAGCCTTATAATATCCATTTTTAATTTCCTTAACAGATGGTGATAATTGTCATTTACTATTTCCACTACCACCATTTGTAGTCGGTACAGTATACAAGACGTCTGTGTTGACTGTGTATGCGGCTATGTTTTGGAATCTATGTTAGTACTATATCAATAGTAAGAGTGAGTACTGTTTTAAGTCTCAAGATTTTCAGTTTAGCCAGTTAATGGGCCAAAGCTGATCAATATTAATTCGTTGCCACGAGAAAGCTCCATTGAGTTCTTTTAAGAACTGATTAATCCAATGGTTACAACAGTATTCACTTGCGGATTGGAGAGCACCATCAGTCCTCAGGACTACTTAAAATAGATAGCATTATATTATATTATAAATGACTGCTGGGATGATTTCATCATCGTATGAGAATGACCAATAAAATTAATCCACATCAGGAAGTGTTTCATGCATACATGAAGTTTCTGCTTCTGAAAGTATAAGGAATGTATTATCAAATGTATAACAATACATGTATCTACATTTACTTTTATTTCTGCAGGCTTGAGAGATAACGCAAGAGCCCGCTAATGTGTAATATCACAATGCAGACGATGTCTAAAGTGGTCAAAATGGTTTATCTGCAATAAAATTGAATACAATTGCTGCAAAAAAAAGTTGCATTGAATCTGAGAAAAGCATGGTTGAAATAATAGTCCCACATGGACTAAACGAAGCCGATGTGCACGTTCAGCTTTGAGTATGTTGATTGTCAGCTTCATAGTGTGGTTGAAAAGAACTTTGATGTAAATCGGAGTAGGAAATGATTGTCAAAAATGGTCACTTTTGCTATTTTTCAAAAAATTCAAATTTTGTCGACTTTCAGCAGAAACTTTCTATTGATTTTTCTTCTTACCATTTATTCTGTGTAATGTATAGTGAAAAAATCATTGAGTTTGAATCAAATTTTAAGGTAGAAAATTTGCCCATGAAATTGAGCTAGTTTTGTAATTCAAAAAAATGGGACTACAATTTTAGTCAATTTAATAAACTGTATCTCACGATTGAGTGATCATGTCGGGCTAGAAATTGATATGTATACTTACCCACACTAGCACAATACACATGTAAAACATTGCGTCGATAGCTCACATAGGTTTTGAGATATACGTCATCAAACATAAGGAAATTTTAAAAAAATGAAAATAAAATACTTTTTTTCGAACACAATCTTCTTCAAAAGGCTGTTGCTCGAAAAGTATGACGAGTTAAACGGAAGAATTTTATTTCTGTCGGTTTCTTACCAAGAATAGTCAGTTGTTCAAGTCTGAAGAAAATCTGAGAACCTTCGCTACACACTTTTCCCGAAATTTGTCGTTATTTTTGTGGAATTACCCAGAGGCAATTTTAATTATATCACGGTCTCCTCTAATGAACTCAAGGGAGGAAAGGGAGGTGTTGCATGACTTTTTATTTCTATGACCATAATATTATCATGGTACATGTACGGCATATCTTGATTCCTCTGTGAATCCCACTCTTGAATTTCCTCTTCACTTAATTTTGTCTTCTTTGTAATGCTATCTGCATGATACTGCTGGTCGTTGAGAAACCGAAATATAGGTCAATTAAAGTTCAAGTTTCAGCTTACAGCTTGTTCATATTTTTCTCATAATGCTTGTATCTAATCTACAATGAGTAACATTCTAACGTGATTAACAAAAAATGCTTGTTAATGCTTTGCATACCTGAAGCAGAATGCGATGATTTCTAGTTGGATAACGAATTAACAGCATCAGTCTGAAATACAATTAAAGCAAATATAAGCCAAAATTGAATAGATGAAATACAGATATTGTTATCAACGTTCATGATAGTAGTAGATGTCGAGGATGTACAATGCAGGCTGCTACCCCAATGAATGAATTTTGTTGCTTCAAATACCGCGGAAACGCGCAGAAAAAACTTTCGACTATTTTGACAGAATAATGATTATATTTTCGATTAAACTTCGATTTACATTTAACTCAATATCGCCCTTACTCCAAAAAGGCACGAAAACTTGTAATGCTGCATTTTTAATTTTCATAATTCATGTCCAATTTCTCTACAGCACAAATGCAGACTAGCAGTGATATCTTCCTAAACCGGAAACCATGAATTCAATTGAATATCAAAAGCTCATTGATACTTCCTTTAATTCAGGCCAAAGTACATTTCCGATTTAATAAAGAAACTTATTTCAAATTGATTTTTTAAAATAAATGAACCTTACTCGGAAGCACATTAGGCACACAGTCTTTCTTCCGTGTGGCCGATTTGCTATCTATCCCGCTACTGTCACTCTCTCTTTGTGCTGAGTGCTTAGAAGAATGTAGCGTTTGTACATATTTTCAAAGTCTAAGGTTTGACCCGACCAAGGTTTGAATCAAGGTCTACTACAAGGCAACGGAGTCGCTTTATTTTGACTAACATATTGCGCCGCAGAATTATTACAATGATACATTGATTATGAATGAATTTTAGGTCATAATAGAATCTATTAACCGAAGACTGAAGCCTGAGGTTCATGAGTTTCATGTGACCGAAATAAATCATTCATTCTACTGTTATACCATAGACCGTAGACTAACGGGATATTTCAACATTTTGACACCGAAGCAAATTCATGACCAATGTAGCCTGAAGGGATATGGGTTTTGCTGATGAGGTGTCAGGGTATTCATATACCTCGCTAGACTATGGCATAACAGTATTCTAGCATGTTCCAGCCACCACTCTATTACAAAATTGTAGATAATCACTCCTTCAACAAAATTGATGAAAAAATAAGATTCAGAGACAGTATAAATGAAAATTAGAATGTGTATGCTAATAAAAGGCAGATATACGAGTCTAAAATGTTATATTTGTATTCATATTCTCTGCATGATGCATTTTATATTGTGTTTTGTACTGTGTTCTTACACGTTTTCTATTGTGTTTCAGATATTGCCGAGTGGAGCTTAGAATACATCTGAGTCTATGCCAAACAAGAGTTTTGAATTACTCTCGTGTAAAAAGGTTTAACATTTGGTAGCAGAGCGTGGTTGGTGCTGCAACATGGCGGGAATCAACGTGAAAGCCCCACCGGTGATGAGAGAGGAAACGTCATCTGAAGATTGGAAGAAAGAGATTGAGGTATGGAGAATATTCACGGATTTGCCTTTGGAGAAGCAGGGACCTGCAGTTCTTCTGTCGCTGAAAGGTCGAGCAAGGGAGGCAGCTTTGGAATTGGAGATAAGGGATCTTTCGGAGGAAACTGGTTTGGATCTCATTATCATGAAGCTCGACACGCTGTTTGCAAAGGACAAGGACGAACTGGCATATGAGGCGTATGAGAGATTCGAAACAATGAAGCGATCTCCACAAACGCCCATAGACGTGTATTTGCAGGCCTTCGATCACTTGTACAACGTTGTGAAGAAACACGGTATGGTGCTGCCGGAGGGTGTATTGGCGTACAGGCTGCTTGCGTTTTCGAATCTCCCAGCAAACGAACATAAGCTGGCTCGTGCAACAACGGACAGTCTGACCTACAAGGGAATGGCTACTTGTCTAAAGAAGATAGCCGGAAATTTCAAGGTTCCAGGAGATACACCCGTGGGTGTGACGGTGAAGCAAGAAGCTCAGGAATGCAGCTCAAGTAAAACGGATACTGAGGAAACCGTCTTGCATGCCAATAATGGATTCGCTGGTCGTGGTCGTCCATATCGTCGTTATTCAAACTATGGCCGTGGTCGAGGGTACAATAATGGCGCTCGGAACTCATCGACTCAAGGACGCCAAACTAACAGACCAGGACCTGATGGTCAGCCAAGTAGATGCAAGGTGTGTGGATCAATCTTCCACTGGGCAGCTAAATGCCCGGATACGTTGCCAAAGGAAAATGAGAAAGAAAACGATACTGATGTTCACATCGTCTTCATGACTCAGAATGATGGGATCGTGACTGACACATTCGGCATGGCAATCTTGGACACAGGCTGCACGAAGACCGTCTGCGGAGAGAAATGGCTGGAATGCTTCTTCGATGGATTAGAAGAAAAGGAAAAGCTGGGATTGGATGAGACGTCGTCAAACAGCGTGTTTCGTTATGGTGATGGAAAACGAACGAAGTCTTCGAAAACGCTTAAGTTGCCCTGTCGGATGTCCTCACAAGATGTTTTCATCACGACTGACGTTGTTAAGGCCGACATCCCACTTCTGTTCAGCAAGATGGCAATGAAGCGTGCAGGCACTGTAATTGACTTCGCCGAAGATAAGGTCACCATGCTTGGATCAAGCGTGGAAACCTTCCAGAATAGTGCTGGGCACTACTGCATCTATCTTGGTCCTGACACTGGCATTCAAGGTAGCCTGGTTGCGTTTGAGGACCGCGGGAAGACTCGTAAAGATGAAGCATCAAAATTCCACAAGCAGTTCGGCCATGCCAGTGCGTCGAAGTTGATAGATCTTTTAAAACGGGCCAATCGAGATGATTCAGAACTCTTCGAAGCCATTCAGCGTGTTGAAGAGGAATGCTCCACCTGCCTAAAGTTCAAGAGACCTAGACCAAGACCAACGGTTGGTCTTCCAATAGCCACTACGTTCAATGATGCAGTTGCAATGGATCTCAAGCAAGTGGAAGGATTTGCGTTCTTACATCTGATTGACATGGCTACGAGGTACAGTGCTGCAGCCATCGTTCAGAATAAGAAAGCAGAGACCATCATTGAAGCCATATTTCGCATCTGGATAAGTGTGTTCGGAGCACCTCGTCGGTTTTTGTCCGACAATGGCGGAGAGTTCAATAACGAGAATTTCCGCAGCATGGCAGAAAACTACAATGTGACCGTTTTGACTACCGCAGCAGAAAGTCCGTTGAGTAATGGCTTGGTCGAAAGGTACAATGGCGTGCTGGGTGAAAGTGTTCGGAAAATCATGTCAGAGAGTAACTGCAGTCATCAAATTGCATTATCTTGGGCGGTAGCGGCAAAGAACGCTTTGACGAATATGCATGGATTCTCACCTAATCAAATGGTATTTGGACGCAACCCAGTCCTTCCAAATGTGCTCGAAGATGAACCACCTGCGCTTGAAGGAGTGACGGTTAGCGAGATGGTGGCTCAAAATATCAATGCAATGCATGCGGCAAGGAAGTTGTTCATTCAAGATGAGTCATGCGACAAGTTGCGCCGAGCCATGAAGCATAACATACGAGGGAGTGACAATGTGGAATCGGGAGAGTCCGTGTACTATAAGCGCATTGATTCAAATGAATGGCGTGGACCAGGCAAAGTGATCGGCAAAGACGGACAGCAGGTCATCATCAAGCATGGTGGACTATTTGTGCGCGTGCACCCAACTCGCCTGCGAGCAGTTCGAGAAAGGAGTGAAAATCCATCCGCTTACAAGGAATTGGAAGATGACATCGAAGAAGGATCGGTGGATGAGAAGATGGACTGTGACTCCAATGTTAGCGATGATGAAGACGAAGTCTCTCGAACTGTGGTGACGGAGAAATGTAGTCCCACAATAGAGGAAGGCGATGAAGTGCAAGACGATTTGACGCAACGGTTGCATGGGTCTGCAATGCCAAAGGATTCAGGTCAAGGAAATCCAAGAAGGCCACGAGTAGGACAGCGTGTTGAATTCAAATTCGATGGTGGAGAAGACGTCCAAACAGCTACGGTGATCAATCGCGCGAGAAAAGCGACTGGGCGCAACAAAGATTACTACAATCTCTCGTTTAGTGATGGTTCAAAGAAATGTGTCAATTTGATGGATCTGGCAGAATATAGCGAAATTTCGGATGATCAAGAAGTTCTTATAGTTCACGCTTTAGAAGAGGATGTGCAGAAAGCAAAAGAACAGGAATTGAGAGCCTGGAGAGACAACGATGTCTTTGAAGAATGCCAGGATATTTCCCAGGAACCGCTTACTCTTCGATGGGTGTTGACTGAGAAAAAGGTCGAGGGCCAAAGTACAGTAAAGGCTCGCCTGGTGGCAAGGGGATTCGAGGAGAGACTGAATGAACACTGTGATTCTCCTACTTGCTAGAAGGTGAACATGCGCCTTGCACTTGCCACGATTTCTGCAAACGATTGGACCTTGAGATCACTGGACATCAAAGAGGCTTTTCTTCAAGGCAGTGATACTGATCGTCATGTGTTTGTGATTCCCCCAGCAGAAGCGAATGCCGACTCATATTGGCGTCTAAAGAAGACTGTCTATGGATTGAACGATGCTGCCAGATCATGGTACTTTACGGTGCGAGAATTCCTGGAAGGCAAAGGGGCTCGTGTGTCAGCTACTGATCCAGGACTTTTCTTTCATCATGACCAGGAAGGTCAATTGCTGGGAGTGCTGTGTATCCACGTTGATGATATTTGCTGGGGAGGAACAACGACATTTAAGGAACGAATTGTTGAACCGTTGAAACAGAAATTCAGAATAAGCAAAGAAGAAGACAGAGCATTCAAATATCTTGGCATCGCGCTGCATCAGACAGGAAGGCGGATCACTATGCATCAAACTCGTTATGCGGACTCAATGAATGAAGTTGGCATCATCGACAAGCATGCTGGTCGTCCGTTGTCGGATAAGGAGAGCAAGTCATTTCGTGCAGCAGTGGGATCTGTGAATTGGCTTGCGAATCAAACTCGTCCAGATCTATCATTCGATGCGTGTGAGTTGAGCAGTCACTTGAAACATCCTCAAGTAGAAGATGCTATCCGAGCCAACAAGGTCATTCGTAAATTGAAATCGTCGATCGTTGGTTTGACCATAGAGTGCAACCGCATGTTGGACGGACAGTCAACATTGTATGTCTACGCGGATGCTTCTTTTGGAAATCTCAGTGATGGTGGTTCACAGGCAGGTTTCGTGATCTTTCTCGGTGATGCTGAGCTGACAACTCTCGTTTCTTGGCAATCCAGGAAAGTTCGTCGAGTAGTGCGATCAACTCTCGCAGCAGAGACATTGGCTCTCATTGAGGCAGCGGAAGCCGCGATCCTCCTATCTCATACGATGAAGGAAATCAATGGATTCGCTCCAGCAATAATGTGCTTCACAGACAATGCATCGCTCGTTGAATTTTTAGCATCGACAAAGGCTGTGCTAGATAAGAGACTTCGTATTGACATCGCTATGCTTCGAGAGATGATCGATCGAGGCGAAATCAAGTTGCGTTGGATCCCGACGGATCATCAACTTCCTAATTGTCTGACGAAACGGGACGCAAACAGAGAGAAACTTTTGAACGCTCTTTCAGCGAACTTGAAGCAAACTGAGTTTGTCAATTCTCCATATTCTTCTGGTGCTTTTTCTCTACGCTAGTCACAGTGCATTTTGTTCTTTTAGTTTTTTATAGCTCTTTTTAGTAGTGAGTTTTCAAGAGACTTATTTTTAGGTATTTTCCTTCAAATAGAGAAGAGAGGGAATTTGTTATATTTGTATTCATATTCTCGGCATCATGCATTTTATATTGTGCTTTGTACTGTGTTCTTACACGTTTTCTATTGTGTTTCAGATATTGCCGAGTGGGGATTAGAATACATCTGAGTCTATGCCAAACAAGAGTTTTGAATTACTCGCATGTAAAAAGGTTTAACATAAAATACTCGTAAGATTGTCTTTCATGATGCGAAACGCCTGATTAACATATAAATCTACTATACAATGCATAAAATTTCTTTTTCCTCCTTATTTTCTGTCTAGCGGGAGTCATTGATAGCATAATATTTTGTGAACCTCTTTTAATAGATAATGAATGGAATTCGAGGTTTTTAAGTTCATATCAACATGGACATCTATGATATAATGTAATTATCTAAAAGACGTTGAACTCTGGGAGCATGCAGTCGACTGTGGGCGAGAAAAATCGCAACATAGATACTGACCATTGATTCATGAATACGCACGAGCATATAATGTACCCCAAATAAAAGTCAGACACGTTCAATTCGACCACTTTCTTTCAACGCCAATTTTAGTGTGTGTCACAAACAATCCTACAAGCCCCACAAATACACGGAGGCAAAGCAGCAAGCTCATAAACATTACATTGGCAAGACTCGCAATGACAGACTGTCAGACACATGATACTATACAAACGTTTGCCGCTCACTAACAAAAACTTGCAACACAACACCCGGGCGAATCTGAGAAACTTAATAGACAATAAATAACAGTACACGAAGCCACATCCCCCGCAGATCTTAAGATCTCAAAAGTAACTAAATGTCTAAAGAGTCATACCGCCAAGGAAGAGCGGAAACACGTGCAGAACGGCGAGGCTGATTGTCCGAGCTGCTGATAACATTATCTGAGTCAGAATCACTGTCAGAGTTCACTGCAGGTATAGGGCGAATATCTCCAATGTGTCGATGAACTCCATCAACTTCAACGGCCCCTCGTGAAGTTACTGCTGTAACCCGGCCAGTGTCCATGTAGTTGTGCAATCCGGGCGACTATGTTTGACAAACACCATATCTCCGACGCGGTAATCAACCAAGGGGATGCTTTCTCCATTCAAGATTCTTGATTCACGTAATGGGCAGCGGGGGGATCGACCAAAGAAAATGTGATAAGGAATGCCGCCAGAATCCATGGGAAGAAAATTGTAATAAAACACCATTTTCCTTACGTCCTCATGCGATCGAGCGGCCATACGCTTTACAGTCCGATGATGTCATTCAACGATCGCGTTTCCGGACGGCCTATGCGCTGAGCGATATAGCATGTCCACTTTCCACTGTTCACACACAGCTGTCAGCTCTCTCGACCTGAAACTCAGGGCGTTGTCAAGGAGAATTTCATGAGGTACTCCAAACTCACGAAACACTTCTGTTACTTTAGCAGATATCGTAGACGCCTCTTCATTGGACATTAATTTCCATATGGCGTAGCGACTAGGTCCACAGTCGATGAATGTCAGATAGCGTTTTCCACCGTAGTGTGTGACATCAATCGAGATCCGACCCCAGACTCCTTCAACAGACAAAGTTCCACGCTCCCATCGTACCGGTGAAGGGTCAATTGAAGAACATGGGATACATTCAGATATTACAGTTCTCACCTCGTCTCGGGTTGGGGTTAGGTCAGGATCCGCACAGTTTATAAGATGTATCGTCTTTTCAACGCCGCAGTGAGTAATGTCATGAGTCTGTCGTATCTTCTCTTTTCTTGTCATGCCAGTATCCCCATCAACAAAAGCACTGGCGACGAAAACAGGTTCTTTCTTCAACCATCGCTTAGGAACTCGCGTCAGTCGGTCTGCCGGATTTTTGTTTGTTGGGACAAGAATTGGATCAAGCTTGACGTTACACTCTTCAATAATGTCGGATAAGATTGACAGTCTTCTGCGGACCAACACCTCACTTAGTCCTCGTGTCTTCACACGGTGATCATCGAAGATTATAGATCTCAGCCAGTTGAAAACAGTATTTGAGTCAGTCATCACTTCAAATTGCTTAATATTCCACGACATAGCTAAGTTAACTCCTTTCAAAACGGCGTCAAGCTCCACAAGATTTATATGAGCCACATCATCGGGCTTCCGCAGCCAGCAATTGTCTTCCACAACACAGTCATTTATCTGCAGACTGACACCGACGTCCAAGCTCCTGGCATCGCAGTACACTCGGCCAGTGCCACAGTCAGGAATGTACCATACACCTTTCACAGGATCGGAATTGGAAACTTACTGCCAGATATCACAAACTTTATGACGGACATCGTCAGTTATTACCGAATCCCAATCAGCATCACTAGACAACCGTTTCACATAGCTGCATGCAGGTCGAAGCCATGAAGCGACCGGAAAATGACCGATAAGTTTTCCGCAAAAACTAAAAACATCGCGCTTAGTCATTACATCGGTCGGTACCTGTAATACGTTGTCACGCTTCCAAAAGAATGTTCCGTTGGACTCGTAGATGGAGAGTCCTAAAACTCTCGACCCACTCAACGTCTCAGGGGGCTTACACTCCAACCCGTATTGCCTTAGCAGTTCAACAACCCGATCGACGCTAACGACGTCTTCATTCACGATGATATCATCGACGTAAGAGTCAGATCCACTTTGAACCTCAGGATCAGAGGAAAGTACTTTATTCGCAATGGCCGACATGATCTTTGGCGTCACGTTCAATCCGAAGCCCAGTCGTGTCAGTGCATAACGCCGAC
This sequence comes from Prostheceraeus crozeri, assembly GCA_907163375.1. NCBI lineage: Eukaryota > Metazoa > Platyhelminthes > Polycladida > Euryleptidae > Prostheceraeus > Prostheceraeus crozeri. Next base: position 945,136 of record CAJQUW010001560.1, read on the forward strand.
CCTTTTACTCTACAATCTGATACTTCCACAAGTCTTTGTGAACGTGAACTTGTAAATACGCATTGCGCAGATCAACAATGCTAAGAGATGTACCAAGCCGACGCCACTTACGAATTTTTTCGCCACACACCTGACTTTGGCCCGTATAACTTGATACGGAGGAATTCAACTCACGAAAGTCGAGAATCGGGCGCACTTTGTCCTTGTTCGTCTGAACAACGGACATCAACGGTATCAAACCATCACTGTAAGTGCCACTATATTCCTGCAGCCAACCTTCTTCGATCCATCGCTCCACTTCTTGCGAGAAAGCAGTTTCCACATCACCGGCCATGGCGTATTGGGACACTTTGTTCTTAAGGACAGGGTATCGATCAGCGTCATTCCATCTCCATGATACAGTCCAAGCCCCTTCTCTGAACACCGCTTCAAAGTCCTTATCAACAACTCTGACCTCGGGCGCACTTGTGACGGCAGCAACATTTGGGAACTCTACCACTCTTCCATCCGCAGATACCGAAACACCACCAAGGATACTAATAGCGTCCATTCCGAGTAGCATATCGAATCCAGCCACCACGTCAGATACGAGACACGACAGGCGAATCGAACGACCATTCACATAAACCGCACAGTCAAGTGATCGCTCACATAGGACCACATCGCCGTTCATCATCATCATCACACTGTTTTTCTCCGACATCACTCCACTTCCAACGATAGTCTTTGACACAATTGATCTTGAACATCGTGTATCGATTAGAGCGGTCGCAGGACGATTGTTCACAGTAACAGTCACGACAGGAAGTTGCGCATCACAACTGAGGAGACCACCCGCGCAACGATAGGTGCCTCCTCTTACTCGTTTTTTGTCAATAGAGGACAGGCAGCACGTAAATGTCCTTTCTGTTGACAGTTGAAGCATGTCATTGTCTTCAGTTTCTCAGAGCAATGCTTCACGAAGTGACTGGTACCATTACAAAAGGAACACAATCTCGCCATAGGCTGTCCATGTTCTTTCGTACCTGAAGCGACGCAGATGATTTCACTATGACACACTGTTATGATAGTCCTCGTTCTTTCCAGTGTCTTAGTCAAGGTCAGATCATCAATGGCAGATGATGATTTCCATTGTACTTATATTTCTCGCGGTAATCCTGATACAAAGGCGCATTTTAACCAGTCTTCATTTTCAATCGGAGATATCAGCTTCCCCAAACGCCGTAGATCTGATAAATATACATCTGGTGCTTCACCAACGACATAGCGGCGCGACATAAACGATTCATATGCAGAGAAAGGACTCATCGAAAATGCTCTCAGCAACGCAGATCGTAGAAGTCCGTAGTCTCCCTTCGTCGCTCTCTCCAAACCATCGTACACCGAATACGCAGGCCCTGACAGGAAGAGAGGTACAAAAGTCTCCAATTTCTTTACATTCTGCAATTCAGCAACCAATTCTACTTTGTTGACCCATTCGTTGAAGTCACTACTACCGTCAAACGCCGAAATGATGTCACTAAGTCGTAGTTGAGACCTTGCCATTGCCGTGATAGCTTGTACCCAAAATAAAAGTCAGACACGTTCAATTCGACCACTTTCTTTCAACGCCAATTTTAGTGTGTGTCACAAACAATCCTACAAGCCCCACAAATACACGGAGGCAAAGCAGCAAGCTCATAAACATTACATTGGCAAGACTCGCAATGACAGACTGTCAGACACATGATACTCTACAAACGTTTGCCGCTCACTAACAAAAACTTGCAACACAACACCCGGGCGAATCTGAGAAACTTAATAGACAATGTACACGAAGCCACATATAATTTCAGAATTTCAAATATGGACTTTATCTCTAGTCAACGACAGTTGGTCAAGGAGAATGGGTGCAAAATGCAGTGTAAAAGGTTGTAAAACAAACTATCCTACTGAATGCAAAAGTACAGTTTATGGATTTCTGATCAAAGATGAAGAAGCAATGGAGTCATGGTTTTCGAAAATACCGAATACGATAAAGAAAGAAGATATAATTCGCAAATAATCGCAGAGTCAGTTCCGGATGGTCCTGAGGAGCCTGATAACTTTCGCGTACTTTTCCATATATGTGAACCAGTTATGTCAACTGATGGTAGAGAGGAAGCTTCCAAGATTGAATCAATTGTAGGAGTTGTGCTGGACGGACCTTTTCCTCATAGAATATCCATACCAGTCTCTTTCTTATCCTTAAATCTGATTTCATGTTGAGGATCTAAAACACTTCCTTGATCTCATTTGGTTATCCATCAGACAGTGTTTCTTATCTTGCCCTCCATCATCAATCTCGCACCCGTATTGTGTGTTTGTTGTCGTCTACAGCATTAATTTTTCTTGGACCTTTTCTTGCTAATGAATCACACCGTTCAGCTTCTTGAAGAAGGGATTTAAGCTCATTATTCTGCCACATCTGCAGCCTTCTTTAGATTGAATGTCGAATAGCATTGCCTTTCTAGATATTGGGATCTTTCCAAAACAACAGATTCAAAGGTGAAAGGGCATAAGTTATAGCCACACGTCTTTGTCAATAAGTCCTGTGAACAAGTACATGTACTAGAATTGGAACTGGCCCGGATTTCACGGTCGGCGTGGTCCACTTTTGCATAATATTGCCTTAAATCTGTCAAAAAGGATTATATATAATTTTTAGTTCAAATAAATCAAACAACTGCGGAGATACGTCTCTCATCAATTTGTGTGTGATTGGATCTGTCTAATAGCGTCTACACTAGGTAATTGATGCAATGAGTAAGTTACTTAAGCCTGATTCGATAATTGTTGATGCATCACTTGGCCCTCCGAATCAGAGTTAAAAAGACATTTCAGCAGCCGGCATAACTAACATGTCGGACCTCTTCCAGGTCTGTGCGGCACTACGATGAAGCATGATTGAAAGTATCTGTGAAAAGAGCACTACAGCCTAATTCACGAATAGTTCACATTCATGTATAATAAAGGCTGCATTTCCATTTCCATTCTAGGCGCAATATTGAATTGCATGTGTAGTACAAGGTCTGCAACATGTTGTGATATATACTTGTAACATAAAGTCTTCTGCTCGATGGAAGATGAATTTATCAATTAGCATGAAACAACCCCTGATGAACGATACAATCGACGTGTGTAAATGCAGAGATGCAACAGGTCCGAATTATTCCAAATAGACTAATCGTACAAGCAAGTGCCTAAAATCATATAAGAGGTTAATAATCTTATGTGCTCAGCAAGAATGACATGTCGTACATGTCGTATAGCCTGTGGAAATTAAATTTTTAATTGCATATCTGGGTTGTATGTAATTTATTAATGTAATTCTAGAATATGTTATGCACGTCGTTTTGTAAACTTGTCGTCGTTCTGATTGAAGCTTCGATCAAATAAGCGGTTGATTAAAAAATGTTATATTTATGTAATCTTTGACTTAAAGAACTATTGAGTTAACTAGAACCACTATAAACTCAAATTTAGATCGATGCAGCTATAAATTTATGTAGGATGGTTATTAACATAGAGATTGAAACGTAGGCCGAGTAGGTAATCATCCATTGGTTTACCTGCGTGCGATTGTACGTACACATGTTGTACCTTACGTTTATAACCTTCATAAGGCTGATCGATACACCTACACTACATGAATACATTGCATCGGCTTGGCATGTAAACCACTTGTTTTGACGTAATAACAATAGTGAGTCTATACGCTCAGCATCTTTTTCACACTTACAATCTATAGTCACCTCCGAATCATGCTAGTTTTAGGAATATGTCAATAACAGTAAATTACATCACATAAATTACAATATAAGTATAAACACAAAATTTGCACAATTAACGGTTTAATTTGTTTCAAAAAAATATGTCCTCTTGGTTTCTTGAAAAATACAAATGCCACAAATAATTTCTTCATTATAATTTCCACAAGATCTTTCGTCCAGTTCTCATCATGGTGGATGCAATGGAAGTGAACAGGAGCCTCTGGTACACACTGCTATTGACTGTCAACACGACATGTAATTTGTATAGCAGCGGTGTTTTAACGAACAACTAAAACTTATAAGACAATTCATTTGACACTTCCTCGCTTTTCCACCAATCCGTTTTGTCCCACTACAAAGGCTTGGGATGTTGCCCTAGCCTGCAAACATTCAGATGACAAAGCCAGGAGATAGCCTTCACAGCCAGTTTGAGTTGAATAAGCATGCTCGTATTTTGCACACATGCGGTGCCATCCGGATCAGTAATCAATCAGTTTGTGCTGAATGGCAGCGAGTTCATAGCTCGATGTGGACAACTGTCATTGTGTAGTCAGTACTATTATTCTTCAATACAAATTTAAAGCATTTCATTTTGATTTTCAGAAGCTTCTCCATATACACCCATCCAGTGGAATGTGACTTTGTATCGAAGCACAAAATGTTTTAGAGGATGAAGGAAATAAGAGACGCTCAGTTTTCCACTGAACCAGTAGGCACACCGGTCTGGCCAGTGCTACCCAATGCGACTAATACCGGTCTATCGGCGATTATTCAAATATCTCGCAGGCGTCATCGAGATACATGAAATGTGACACTCAAGATAATCGTAAAATAGAATAGCAAATAGCCGAGTTACTATATCATGAATTCACAATATTTCCAACACCAAGACTATCTCAATTTCGTAAAGCCGCAGCCAACGGCCAACATCTTTTCCTAACTGGCCGATGATCACCAACAACAGAGTGGTAATAAATTATTTTGAGACATCAACCGAAGGACTTGGCTGAGATTGTAAATAGAATTGCTGAAATTTTCGAATCTCCTTAAGCTGAACCACATATTTATTCCCGAGCGAAACGGAAATTTAACATTTAGCTGGATTTTTCTAAACGAAAATGATGCTGTATAATGATATTTCGTGAAAGTGGAAACTGGGAAGTGCCTATCGATGCATTCATCAAAAATATTAGCTTCATTTTTCGCATGATAGTCTAGACAAATTGCCCGTTGCGCTCGGGACAATTATGTTGACCTACATCTCGCTTCCAATTTGACCATAATACTTGTTCTCATGCATTATAGCTATCATGCGATGATGATTTATCTTGACATGTGCAGGATGTTTAAGTTGAATAGGATATGCTGTCAAATAGGCTATTCATCTTGGAATTGGATAACATAGCGATTCTAATACCTTGGATTTTGTTCAGATGCAGAAGCCTGAGGATAGTAGCCTGCCTACTCCATTCGATACACAGATCGGTAATACCGATCTATCGGAGATACCGAATTATGAAAAAAAAGTTTGTCATCTTTTGATTAACATCTACAAATATTTTGATATAAGACTAATTCGTCGCAGTCTAAAACAATAGCGCAGAAACCCCGGAAAAGGCAAAATATCAGCGCAATTAGCGCAGCTAAGCAAAAATAGCGCAGCGGTGGTCACTATGGTGATAGATCACACCAGACCACACGAAATTATACCCATGATGGGTGCTCTACCGGAATTTTTTCACTCAAACGCAGCAATTCCTCACAAAATCACCACTAAACCACGCTGAGCGCACTCAAAACACAGCATCTTCTGCAGACCGATTTACCGGAAAGACCACTGGAACAAATACATATTATTTTTTTAGAATTCGTTGAGTACGGTTCATTTTCCTTCATGCTGGTTATTTGTAGACATTTTATTGCCTCGCCTTCTCTATTCCTCTCGCGGGTGGTCCGCTTGGCGGCTCATTTGATGTAAAAAAATTTCGCTGACCACTTGTGCTTGGTCATCATTGGCGTGTTGGCAGCTATCCATTTGTTTATCGATTGTCTCGTTGTGCGTCGATACGGGAGGTTCATTTCAAGATAAGTAATTTCCAAATAATTGAAAATATAGAAGTCACTCCCTTCTATTTACGACTCTTTATTCCAATAAGTTGCAGAAGTTAAAAAGAAGCACCCGACGCGTTTCGTCCGAAGACAGTCTCAAGGGTGGCGTACAAATGTGGAAGGATCCATAAATACTGATTAGGCATAGTTGTGGCAACTCATTAAACTTGTTCATGACGTCTATTAAGTTTTGGCATTTTCATCGCTATGAAGCGTGCTTCAGCCATTCTAGTTGTGATCGCATTAAATTGTTGAATAAGGATCTCACAACTAGTCAGTTATTCAGGCCTGTGATTAGCCTATGAAAAAAATTGAGGATTTTTTGTGAAAAATTTGAGGAATGGAAACGGAGCCTAATATAATAATTGCAAGAAAAACTACAAATTTTGGCACGGATTTTGGGCCAAACTTCAAATCATGAAAGTCACAATGAAGAAGGGAACCCAAGGGTTGACCACACCCCACTTTTTGAAGTTGTGTATATTGCAAAGGAACACTGACTTGGTCATAATCACTTCCAGCGTTGTTACGAAATCAATTTGTTGCCTCAAGTATTATCTGCTTAGAATGTGTCGAACAGAGGATGTCAGATCAAGCTGCTGATATCTCTCTGCTTCACGCTATCGTCTCCAATTCAATGATGCTTGTCAGATTTGTATACTGTAATTTTTTGAATGTAGGATATATCCTCAACTACATGCATCTGGGACTTTGCAACGATTAATTTTTACGAACTTTAGACAAATTTGGGAGGAGAGTAACCCATAAGTATAGAAAGCTTAAAATCGTTGACGGAATGCTTGTGACTTAAAAAAGTCAGTAATTTATCAAGAAGGATGCGCCACATTACACATTAATTTATTAATTTTACTTTATGCTGCATAAGTTTTGGTGGGTTTTGTTTACTTGTTAGCGTTTGATCATATCGCTCCGATCTACATTCAAATGAACATGATTTCTCTCCTACAACACAAAACAAGTGTCGGGAACAGGCTTGCCAGTTGAGTTGTTGGTCTCATACAGGCACGGAGTGAAAGATTATCACCTCTATTCGCATGAAGTTGCGCCGAGATATTGACGTCCACATCTTGCAGTAGACCCAGGTTGAAAATCTACCAACCCAGTACTATGTGGTTCAATGTCTTAATTAATCTAAGTTCACATACAACGATAAGCAATGTGTGTACTAATTTCACACAAACCTGTGTTCAGCAAATTATGAAAACGATCTATACGTGAATAATTCATCCAGGATAAATGTCGGTCGGCAGACCCTGGAAAATGTAGCTGCAAAAAGACTCATGAGATAGCAGAGCTTCATACGCTTCCAACCCCCGCACGCTAGTGACCAGGAGGCATGTAGACACTAAATTTAGGGACCATCCGCTTTACCCCGTCGGATGTGTTCATTTTCAGCGGAAATAAAATGGAAGAGAGTGAGTGAAACAAACGCTTCAGTTGATAAGAGCACTGAAATCCAAGTGGGCTGGGCTACCTATATGTTATCATATAATGGATATGGAAGATCGATATCCTTAACTTCTTTAAGAAGTACATGCATGCATTTAGCAGCCATATAGTCGCAGAAACATATGAAGAAGGTTGTGACAAAGGTCAAGATAATTAATGAAAATAATTGAATGTGCATTTTATTGTTGGAATTCTAAGCAACATTATGAAGTTAGAAGTAAAAAACTGGGGTGTTCAAAAATACAATTTCTGCAGGTTGATCGCAGTGTTTCACTTATTACATACGTGAAAGCATTTAATGAGTGAGTTCGACAGAACTTCGGACAACTTCTCTGCTTAGCAAAATAAGTCCAGACGAACCGGAACATCTGCATCCCTGTAGCTTGCAGAAATGAAAACGACATTCAACGTATTCAACGTAACAAAGTGCGTCAAGGTAACAAAATTAAAAAACAAGCTAACGACTGGTTAATTTTTGATGTGCTAAATATGACATGGCTAAAAGTAAATCATTATATCCTAAAATGTCTGGAAATTTAAAAATACTTACTAGAAGCACAAGCAACGGTTCTCCTCTCCTCATGTGGAATGAATTGGTGAGTAAGTCACTCTTTTCAAAATTATGTTTATCACTTATATATTGAAAAGATTCTATTTAACAGTCTGCCTATTCAGATGATAAAAGGACAGGTCTGTTTCCTATCAAAATATCAGATCTAGCTAGCACAGCGGGATTACGCTATCTAAAATCTACCAGGTGTGTGAGAGAAAAATCATTAAGTTATAAATCATGAGAGAAGAAAAAGAAAAGAAATAAATCATGAGTGATTCATGATTAGTAGCATGGATGTAGGGTACATGTTACAGGATTCTATCTTAGCTTCTTGTTTGGAAGTTTACATATCATCGCCATTCGCCAAAAAACAATACATTATCTGACATTTAGTCTGTAGTGTGTCGTATTTGAGGAACTTCTCATAGTTAAGCTATATTTGAAGAATTTTTGAGGATTTGAGGAGTAATAAACAAATTTGAGGAGTAATCGCAGGCCTGGTTATTTCCATCTCTCTACCAGCATGAAATTTTAGATGATGCTCGCTCAAAGCACTTTTGGAATCTCTGTTGCAAATACTACTTTCGTGTTCTTGATAGCGCAACTTAAAAGGTCGACAACTTTGTCCAACATAGAGGTCATTGCACCAAAAGCAATTAAAACAATAAACTAGATATCTGCTTTTGCAGTTGTATTTATGTTGTTTAGTTGTATTTATTTTTTTAAAGAGCACTAAAAATTCTTAACCAAAAATTCAATATTAACCCTGTATGCTACAAGCGGTACATTGATGATATCATCATGCGTCCGTTTTACAAGGATGTGAAAATATTTTCTAACATAATTGAAGTGTCTAACTCGATTGACAGGAACATTCAGTTCACTATAGAAGTCCCTAGGATAATTATATTCTTTCTAGACCTAAGCATAACAGTGAATGGCAGCCTTAGTAAGACATGTCATTCAGGCATAACTCTACATAGATAGTTGGCTTCCAAATAAAGTAAAAAATAATTTTCTCAAAAATAGTATAAAATACATTAATGATCGCAGTTCTGATGCAGACATAGCTTATGACTCTATGAGCACTATGAGTGATCGAATAAACAGCAACGGATCTAGGTTTAATCATAAATATGTTGAAACGAGTAAAAATAAATACAATAAAATGCCATCTACCAAAGCAGAGAACGTCCACTTATCACTCGCTTTCGTCAGTGATTGTCATTTAAGAAAATTAAATAAGTTGTAAGTTAAATGTGACATTCCGGTAACGTTTTCAACTAAACCAGGGAGAAAAATCAATTCAATTAATAAAAGCAAACCCAAAGAAGAATGCAATTGTAATGTGTGTAGCGCTATTGGTCCTAAATACAACTGCAAAAGCAGATATCTAGTTTATTGTTTTAATTGCTTTTGGTGCAATGACCTCTATGTTGGACAAAGTTGTCGAACTTTTAGGTTGCGCTATCAATAATAATAATAATAATAATAATAATAATAATAATAATAATCGTATATTTTAAACAAGCCTCAACACTGAAAATCGTGAGGCCGACATAAAAAGATTTCAGTTACATAAGTCAAAAAGTCAATACCGGTAACAAGTACGAAAAGTCACACTAAATTCAGCACAATCCTTGGTTAAATGCGCGTATCATGGCCACAATGAATGAATTTTGTCTCATTTTTGAAGAGCATTCAGGCATTCGAAAAGATCTGGAGTTCGGGTTGATGTCAGGAGAAAGATGGTGAAGCGGATGAGAGTGGTCACTGATAAACGATTTGAACAGCTTGGTAGACAACATGAGTCGACGATATTCTAGAGGAAGAAAATGTCCACATTGACAGTCAGAAGATCCACAAACTATTCTATGGGCCCTGTTCTGGACAATGTTCATCCGATGCGAGGAAACTGCACTGATGTTGAACAGGACTGGTGTTGCATATTCTAGCACGCTTCTTATACTGCAGTTGTACACAATTACGAGCTCGTTCTTTGACAGGAAGGGTTTAAGACGTGTTAAAACTGATAACCGCGACGATGCTTTTTTTGTGATACTGTCAACATGGAAGTTCCAATTTAATTTCTCATCAAAAGTTACACCGAGAAACTTGAGTGTTTTCTTTAAAGAAATTCCGTGCATGATGAACTTGGAAAAATCATGATGTTGTGACTTTGCGACAAAGAATTGTTGGCATTTCTCTTCCTTGACTTTCATCATATTCGCCTCAGTCCACTTCAAGATCTCTTGATAGCCGCTGGCAATCCTGCTGCATGAATCTGTCTTCTTAACTTTGGCCATCAATAAGACATCATCGGCGTACTTCGTCAATAGCATGTCTTCATTATTGCATAACTGAAGGCTGGCAATGAAAAATCCAAAAACGAGTGGGCCAAACGAGGAGCCCTGAGGAATGCCACTAATCACAGGAATAATGCTGCTCCGATCTTCTTTCCAGCGTACACATTGGGTTCGAGAGCAAAGGTAATTCCGCATGAAGGCAATCAAAAATGTGTCAAATTCGGCATCGATCATTTTGTGCAAAAGGATATTGTGCGAAAGTCGATCAAATCCTTTGGCCAAATCAATGGGTAGGAGATGGCATCCTATAGTGTCTTTCTCTTGAATTGACTTGGTGACATAATCTTCAACATTTACTAATGCACAGGTTGTTGAGCCTCCTCTGCGAAAGCCAAACTGCCATTTATCATAGCGATCAGTGAAGTGATGTCGAAATCTTTTCAGGAGAATTTTTTCGAAGATCCTTTCTGGCATCGGAAGTATGGATATTGGACTCAGATTGCTGATTCTAGGTGGACTTGACTTTGGGAGTGGTATAATATCTGCCCTTTTCCACAAAATAGGCAAATCCGCATTTTCCAAGCACTTGTTGAAAAGAATGGTCAACGGAGTCGATATGACGGAGGACAACTTAGACCAAGCGACGGATGGAATTAAATCAGATCCTGGAGAAGATTTAGGATTGACTTTAGCCAAATAGTCCTCAACTTCAGGCACAGAAATTTTGAAAGGCTGAGTAAATGAAACTGGCAGGACATCAATAGGATCATTCACAAATTCATCAGAAAATTGATGATTGATGTCATTGATAATCTCAAAAATGCTTCTTTGACTATCACACTGCGGCAGCCAATTTTTGTCATTTTTGTTCTCGTTCAAAACAATTTTGTGCACATCCCAGATAGAATGCGAAGTCAAGAAATTGTCACTCCATGTCTTTCTGGATTTATATATCATCGCTTTCACTTTTTCTCGATAGTGGTGATACAATGACCAATTTTTATCGCGATATGCCTTATATCTTTTGTTTATGGCCACGTTGATGACATTGGTAATCCAAGGCTTGTTGGAATGCTTTTTGGTTATGACATTTGTGGGTAGTAGCGCTATTGCCGAACGCATGATGTCGTAAAAAATGTCACATGCCAGATTAATGTTGGAGCTTTGAAGGACAATGTTCCAATCAAATTTGGAGAGATGGGATTTCACATGATCAAGAAAGGATCCTCGAAAATCAATGACTCGAATATGAGAAGAATGAAATTCAAAATTTGTCAACGGTTTCAATAAAATCACTCTGTGATCACTGTGGCCAATTGGAGGGAGAACAGAAGGTTTCGAGTACAAGTTGACATACTCAGTTGGGAGCAAAATAAGGTCTAGTATGCTACTTCCTCTTGTAGGCTCGAATATCACATTGTCAATGTTGAAGCTTGACTCAAATATTGAAGGATCAACGCCGTTGAAGTCCCCAGCTACAAAGACAGGAATCTCCGGAAATTTTATAAGAAAATTGTCAACTGAAGACACCACGTGGTCACTCAAATTTACTCTAGAATGAAAGTTCAAGGATCCACCATGAGGAAAGTAGATAAGGACCAGGATGCATTGAAAATTCTTGAAATTTGCTAATAGCACCATGAACTCGACATCAATTAGCTTTGAATTACAACACAACAGAGAACAGGCAAACGAAGATTTAGTCCAGCAACAAAGACGACCACCCTGTTTACCAGAAGTACGATCAGCTCTGTATAGAGAGTAGCCTGGTAATGAAACTGAAGAATCACATATTGAGTCAGTACACCAAGATTCAGTCACCAGAATGAAATCAGGTGAGTACTTGATAGCTAGCGTAGAGATTTCGTCCATTTTGTTGAAAATTGACCTTGAGTTGAAATAGCACATAGAAGGTAAAGGAATGTCTTTTAGTCAAGCCATGGGCTTTTTCAAAATTTTGCCATTCTTTATATAGATGCTTTCACCATTAGCCTTCCTCGATTTGAACTCCTCCACCAGCGCTCTATCCATGTCTTGCTGCATTTTGGTCATATCATGACGGAAGTAAAATCTGCTGCCATTTCTTTGGTTGATCGACTTGAGCTTCCAAGCATTGCTCATGAAATTCCGCTTCTGATCAAGCGTTGAAAATTGCAACTTAATCGGTCTAGGACGTCCACGACGCTTGGCAATTCGAGAAAAGGATTGAACATTAGACTTCCGAACAGATAACTTGGTGAGTAGTTCATCCAAGCCTTCATCGGATTGCTCTTCGCCATTATTGTCGTCGTCTGTGTCGCTGTCATCAACTCCAAAGATAATTAAATTGTTCTTCTTTTCCTGCCTTTCATATTGTTCCGTGATAGTCCCGTGTACAATGTTCACTATATCATCCTTGAATGAAGACAGCAGCTGCTCACGAATCTCCTTTAGTTCTTGCTCCATCTTTGCAAAACGAGAAAACATGTTGTAGACATTTATTGATTTGCAGAGATTGCATGAATAGCTGACGTTTTCCGAATTCATTATTGCTCTTCAAATGCTGGTAGTAATCGAAGAGCATTCCTTCCGAAGATGGTAAGCATTCCTGCACATGTTGCAGACAATAGATTCACCATTAATAGATAGCTGACAAGCACCACACTGTACATTGTGCACAACAGTGATGTCGCTATTCTTCCTGGACATTTCTGATGATGAGTACCAATCAATATCGTAAGACTGAATTTTGAGAATATCTCGAAAAATATCAGGATTTTGGACAGGTGAATGGTTCCAAAGTGACCACAAGACAACAGGGATTCCGACAGTATAAGTAAGATCCAAAAATCCACCAGAGAAACCTGCAGGCCAGTTAGCAGACTATGCCCGGCGTACGACAGCCAGAGAGATACGACCGCACACCGCAAGCAAGTCCGCGAGATAGCGCGAACTTGTGCAGGGAACGAGGTAGTTCATAAAACTTTTACATAGCATAGTACAACTCTAACCTACTGCAAAACTTCGCGTCTGCCGGATCAGATCATTTGCTTTTCAGAAATAGAGAGGATAACACAATCCTATGTATTTCCAATGGTAAAATTGTGACACTTAAGGTGTTGACTCCATTTTTTCGAATTTTTGCTCATAAAAGTTACACAAATTGGTATTTTGTTGAACTGGTTATTACAGAAATTATCTACAGATCATGATCTTTCAAATGAGTTATCATTCATTGACAGAGAATGAATTAAAGTGTACAAACAGACACTTTTCGTTGGTGTAACTGCAAATTTTAACATAGAAATTTCAGGAAAATTGTTGATATACTTAAACGAAAAGTGTCTGTTTGTACACTTTACTTCATCCTCTGTCAATGAATGATAACTCATTTGAAAGATCATGATGATTTCTATAATAACCAGTTCAACAAAATACCAACTTGTGTAACTTTTATGAGCAAAAATTCGAAAAAATGGAGTCAACACCTTAAATGTCACAATTTTACCACTGGAAATACATAGGATTGTGTTATCCTCTCTATTTCTGAAAAGCAAATGATCTGATCCGGCAGACGCGAAGTTTTGCAGTAGGTTAGCGTTGTACTATGCTATGTGAAAGTTTTATGTACTACCTCGTTCCCTGCACAAGTTCGCGCTAGCTCCCGGACTACAAGAACACGACCGTAGTATTCGCAACAGAGATTCCAAAAGTGCTTTGAGCGAGCACCATCTAAAATTTCATGCTGGTAGAGAGACGGAAATAACTGACTTTAGTTGTGAGATCCTTATTCAACAATTTAATGCGATCACAACTAGAATGGCTGAAGCACGCTTCATAGCGATGAAAATGCCAAAACTTAATAGACGTCATGAACAAGTTTAATGAGTTGCCACAACTATGCCTAATCAGTATTTAAGGATCCTTCCACATTTGTACGCCACCCTTGAAATTGTCTTAGGACGAAGCGCGTCGGGTGCTTCTTTTTAACTTCTGCAACTTATTGGAATAAAGAGTCGTAAATAGAAGGGAGTGACTCCTATATTTTCAATTATTTGGAAATTACTTATCTTTATCGATTGTGTTTTTCCGTTTGTTGGGAGCCCTGCTTTGATGATGACAGTTTGCTGGTGTTGAATGTTTCGTATTGCTGAGATATGAAGTGAAAAAGTCGTTGAAGATTAAATGCTTGTCGATCTGTTTGAATTATCTGGCGCTGCCGTGATTTACTGACTGCATGAGCGTGCATGGAATTAGCGGTCAATAATATTGCCTACTCCTCAATATCGCGTCTAATAGATCGACCTCCTTGCAATGAACATTATCCCAATCTGTCTTGCCAAGTTCAGACTACGTAATTTTTCATGTCCGAGCAATTGACCGAGAGTCTCAATTAAACGTGCACGATCAGCTTTGTTTTTTTAGTTAAGTCAGCGCATCCAAGAAACGAACAACAGAGAACGCTCTGCAAAAAGAAGAGACTTATAAAGAGTGGTCTACCAGGTCAAGTGCATTTTATTGCAGAATAACAAAAACTGGTTTGCAATTGTTCAGCTTGAGTAAAGAAATCGAAATAGACGGCGCTATAAAAGTCTCATTTCGTGTGGACTGGTTTTACCACTGCACTTTCAAGTACGCATGTGACTTTACATATGCATATGCCATATGCATTTTAACATATGAACATTCATTGGCTCAGACATCGACGAATCAAGATATTTTATATCAATATTTTTCAATTTTGTGCAATCTACATGCATGTGATGATGCACAATGATAATATAATGATTTAATTATGCATAGCTTCACACTTTCGCACTGAATCTGGGCGAGAACTCCACCCTATATAAATATTTTGACCAATGAGTCTTCATATGCTCGCATGCATATGGCATATGCATATGCAAAGTCGCATTCGTTGTTGACGGAAAAATTCCACACGAAAACTTAAATAAAAATAAAAGTTCATTGGTAATTGATTCACTTTCATTTAAGCATGGGACTCAATGGACATATGGGCATGCGTACCATAGAGAATGATGGGTAAAGAAGGACATCAAAGATGAGCGTCGGGTCGTCCACCATAAATTTTTAGACCAACTTATCTATTTTCTGTTTTCCCAGACCACCAAATTGTGTCCAATGATCACCAGGACTCAACTATTAGTTGAGATTATGTCCGGTGTAAGTGTTAGCGTTTACTCCGTTTACCCGAACCCAGAGTTAACCCCGGGGTAAACTCCAGTGTTAGCTCCGGAGTTTACTCTGGGGTTAACTCCGGTGTTAACTCCAGCGTCGGTGTAAACTCCGCCGTTAAACCGGTTATGCTTGAACGAACGACTTTTGGCAGCGTTTTCATAAAATCGAAATGTCACATATGTTGCACGGAATGAAAAATTCATCATTCTTTATTCAATCACCTGAGAGTGGACTGAAATCGGACAAATTCCATCAGTAAACAAGAGACAAATGATTTGGGTGCATTTTTCATCATTCTCATTATTATTCCGCAGAGAAAACTGAACAAATGAAGGATGTTATACAGTAAGCAAGAGCATCGTTCCTATGCAGCTTAATAAAGGAAATATTGGTAATTTCTTAGACGGACGAGCTTGAAGAGCTGCGTATCTTTTTTTCTAAATTTTTACTGACAATTTCTTAAATTTATCCGACTGTTCCCTTGCATGCCAATACTGAGATGTCATTTCGAGGAAGGCCCTCTTACGTCGGACATCTGCAACGATATGGCTTCGGCTAGCCGTGTTAAAGATTGTGCGATTGATCTCAGAGTTGTCGCTGAAAAGGCTCAAAGAAGAGGAAGTGTATTGAATCGGTGATTCCAATTTGTGCCCTGTCCTTTGAGAGCACTGGAACTATGACGGAGACATAGCTTCGACGTAAACGGACGAAATTCGCTATACCATGTGGCTCTTTCTAAGACCCCGTTGCCAGCGTACACTTGAATGCCACCGTCTTCATGGGCGCTGTTTTCTGTAAATCTTGTTACTTCTTATACGATTAATGATTGATTTTTAATGTCATTGTAATTTTGATTCGCATATCTGTACCGCATCGAGCGATATTTGTTCACAATAAATACAATTGACGGAAACGCTGTTTTATTAATCTCTTCACTATTTGCTTTAAAATTCCCATGTATCAACGGAAAATTCTACAGAAGTTCAGAATGTGCATAAGGTACATGCGGAATTATACAGCTCTCTTGTTGGAAGTATAAATACTTACTTTAAAGCCTAAAGGTCTACTTGCATCCAATAATACAATATGGTCACGATATGTCGAAGTTGATGAATATTATGGCTGAGGAAAGTTGTCAATTTGTCATATAGTGGATTTTGTGAGGAATGACCAGCAAATGACCAGTATCTGAGGACAAAGATGAATTAAGTAGGCCTAATCCGCTTTCCAAATGGCTTAATGTAAGCACCGGTATGAATACTGGTATGTCATTCAGATTATTCGTCTTGGCAAACATGTAATTTTATAATTGTAAATGGGATAAATATGTCAACTAAGTTAGAATCATAGACATCGGATATCAGCACTGAGGTCTACAAAATATCCAATGTAAAATTAAGGGATAATCAACCAATTGTTGCTGATGACGTGTGCGCGGTGACACTGTCCATCAGGTCCTACGTTGCAATTAACCATCTTCATGCGAGCATATGGCGGTCAATCTTCAAGCTAGGGTAAGTTCGGGTAATACGGGACACCTAAGGGAATTTTGAATTTTTCACTAACTTCTGCTTACTCATTAACTTTTTTACGATACACATACCTTCAGTACATCTTCAACTCACTTTATCGAAAATTTCTAACGAAACAAACATTTTTTCATAAGTAAATATTAGAAAAAGTGAGACCTATCAAATGTCCCGTATTACCCGACATGTCGGGTAACATGGGACAGTTCATATTTATTCAATTCATCATGTCAGGTATCAATAAAGATGCTTTTTGTTATTCCAACCACTAGAAATAATAAGATAGACATAGGACTATTTAGTTCCCTTAAAGTCAGCTAAATAGAATAAATGCTTAATGTAGAAATATGCTATTTTCAAAATTCTAAAATTACTTTGAAAATTTCCCATTTTCAATAAGACAATTAAAATCATGTCATGTAACTGAACTATTACTTTATTTGAACAGTGAATGAAACGAATTGAAATATCAGAAATTCTAGAAAAGAGTAAGATGAATTTATGCAGTCCTCCTCACAGTCATAACAAATATAATGTACTTTTCCGATTGCACCTGCATAATCTTCATGCGCCCATGACCCACACTGAGTACACTTTATCTAGTCAACTTGGTATACCACATCTTTCATCGTCAATGTATTCTCCATCACAGAACTGGCAGATGTTGTCACTAATTGTTGATGGTTGAGGTTGTGCATCCATTGAAGTATAAATAGTCGGTTGATCTGGGTTGGAAACATTTCGAGATTTTGTTTTGTTCATGTTTGTTTTCTCACGCCCATTTTCTTTACCTTTGTTTCGAGGAATACATTCTTTTTTCGGCACTTTTCGGGTTTCCCCCCCACATTTTCTTGTAGAATAAAAACAAGACTCCATCTGTCTTCTCGGTCGCTCAATTTCAAAACCATTGGATGACCATTTGAACATTTTAATCATAACATCAATCATAGGGCACTTTTCGGGTTCCCCCCCCACATTTTTTCTTGAATGAAAACAAGCCGGTAATCAAAACAGTTAAGCTTCTGACAAGATGGGTTTCAGTGCTATTGTGCTGACTCATTCCTGATCTCAACCGTGCTATTCCCTATTCGCTATTCGCTGTCGCTTAGTACTATTGTGCTCGCTCATTGCCATCATTGCTGACTGCATGCATAGTAACTCGGGTCAGTCGGGATGAATCTCTTCCGCTTAGAGCACGAACTTCACGACAAGCCGTCTGCAATTGCATTCCTACAAAGTCGTGGTTTGCTTCACAGTAGCTGATCCTGTGATAATGGTCATCCAATGGTTTTGAAATTGAGCGACCGAGAAGACAGATGGAGTCTTGTTTCTATTCTACAAGAAAATGTGGGGGGGGGAAACTCGAAAAGTGCCCTTTTTTCTTCTCTGTTTGCTTAACTTGGGGCACATAGTTTGAAGTAGTCAAGATTCCGGATATCTTTGGTCTCTCAGCTGCATTTTTTCTGGTCTTTTCCACTCGTCTGATCTTCGGGAAAGGACTGATTTCTTCAAATGATGCGTGCAGTTAGGCCTACCGGTATTGTCGGTTGATCATCATACGTGTATGATGTATTTGGGATATCCGCTTCGTTGCTGCTCGTAGAAGGTTGGAGATTCTCAGCAGGCTTGTATACTGAAACTGTGCTCACTTTTAAAGACGTCTGGTCGCATTCCGAAGTTTCAACAGGGCAGAATGCTTCATCTGGTATCGCATTTGGATTATATGGGTAAATACCAGTTGCCTTGAAACAGCAATTGCATTTGCAGGTTTTGCTGCGTTCATCCATGCTTCCGAGACAGGACTGCCGAATCTATACTTGTTGATCACAGCTGATGGATTCTGCCTTTTGAACGAATTAGTTGCATGATCCCAGAATGTCTTGAGACTTTTGTAGACGGACCGGTCCAATGGCTGCAAATACTTGGTTGTGTGCGACGGCAGGCAAAACAGGATGACATCATTCGAAAGGCAGAAATCGATCACCTCAACGCTCTTTGTGTGGGAGGTATGACTATAGTAGTAATAAAACGGCGAACACTCGACCGGCGCGCCCTCCCTCCCCCTCCCCCTCCCCCCTCTGAAACGACAGAGTGTCGTGGTGGACTTGGGCGACCGCCAGGTTTTGACTTGAGGCTATAGTGTGTGTTGTTTTTCGTGAAATCTGATGACTGTTGGGTTGTAAAATGGGCTGTTTCGAGTGGAAGCAGTGCTCGGATGTGAAAACGGAGGCCAGATTCGGATTCAGCGTGAAATTCTGCATCGGTATGGTGAATTTGAACGCAATCGGAGAGAAAAAATTTTCGCTGACGTCCCCCCCCTCGGCACCGACCTTCCAACTTTGCTTCTAGTGGACGGATTTTGACGTGCCATAGCTCGTTTGAAAGCTAAGAGTGAGACAAATTCACTGAAAGAATCGGCTTGTTCCTATCTGTCTTCGTTTAGATGTGAGACGCCATTTAAGATTTTGGGACATTGGCGAAAAACGACAGAGTTAGAATTTTAGTCGGTTTGGGCTGTAGCGCCAAACGAACCGTCGGATGGGAAAACGGATTTCAGATTCGGATTCAGCTTGAAATTCTGCATCGGTATGGTGAGTTTCAAGTCAATCGGAGAGAAAAAATTTTCGCTGACGTCCCCCCCCCTCGGCACCGACCTTCCAACTTTGCTTCTAGTGGACGGATTTTGTCGTGCCATAGCTCGTTTGAAAGCTAAGAGTGAGACAAATTCACTGAAAGAATTGGCTTGTTCATATCTGTCTTCGTTTAGATGTGAGACGCCATTTAAGATTTTAGGAGATTGTCGAAAAATGACAGAGTTAAAATTTTGGACGTTTTGGGTTGTAGCGCCAAAACGAAGCATCGGATGGGAAAACGGAGGCCAGATTTGGAATCAGCTTGATGTTATTGTCCAATGAGGATCGTCATCCAATAAGAATCAGGCATTTCTATATAAATAGCGAGCCTTCCACAGTGAGAATCATTCCATCATTGAATCACACGACGCACATTTTCTCTCTCTCTCTATTCTATTATCCAACTAAAATGCTAAGTTGCTACTTCCCTCCCTCTCCTCCCTTGAACGTAAACTTAATACAATCTTTTTCATTTTCAGGCATCTACTCCATCTGCTACACTAGTAGGACAAAATGGCGGTCAAACGTTACAAGGTTCGCTACGATCAGATCATCTACAACTGAGACCAGTGGAAGAAACAACCAAGGTACATAATCCTACACCGCTACAGCGTAAATTTAAACAAGTCTTGCGTTATGACGATCATAGCGTAGTACTCCAAACGGGAATGCTCCCTTCAACGGATGTCAAGATAATGCGCAATCAGTATGGGGACTACATACTGATCCCCGTGAGTCCGTACATTCGCCGCCAACTTGATATTATTGAGGAGTACGTGACGTTAAATATGGACATTCCTACTCCTCTTGCTCAAGAGTGGAAGGCGAGAGATGACAAGGATACTCCCTATAGAAAGATTTGGGATGGTAATCACATTTGCCTACCGGTATCACATTGGTGTACTTACTATAAGAAGGAGGGAGATCAATCAATACCCATCAGATGTGATGAGCTCGGAGAAGGTACTTGGGATATCCTTTTCAAAGTGAATGGGCTATATTATGGTCGACACAAGGATAATAAAATAGCCTCTCTCTCCATGCATATGGAATCCATCCTATATATTCCAAAACCACCCAACGTGGACGACATAATTGATCAAATCCTTAACAGCAGTGGTACGAAGCTCAAGTCGGAGAAGAATGCTGCCTCAAAACGCAAATCAAAGAAGGAGAATTACTAGTCCTTTCCTAACTCTACCCTATGACAATTCGCTTATGTGCTTTGAGTGTCGTAGACGTGGTCTTATTAGATACATTTTACTTCTTCGTTGCCATCATATCATTTGTGTATTTTGTCGTGAAAAGCATCGATGTAATTCTTCATTTTGTAATATGTTATAGAACGTATCCTTAGATGTGTAAATTTCCGTTTTAGGCTTCTATCATCATTTTTATGGATTGTGAGGATGAACCTGTACAGGAGCTCAGTGCTATTGCTATGAACAATTGGACATATCAGATTGTTAGTGTCTATCATCAACATGCCAACTGCGATCCCAATGTTGATCAATGGGCGAGAAAACACATTCATGGACTTAATCTGAAATATTTGCAAGACTATGGCTTTTCTTGTGAGAGTGCTCTTCTTATTGACTTTAAACGATGGTTAGCTGCTTTCAATGTTATACGCATCTTTTGTAATAATCCTGGTAAGGAGAGGAAAGTATTTCCCAAACTAATCATTGATGACATTTTGCTCCCACCTTGGGATAGTAGAGTGAATCAACACTACCATGAAGTCACGAAACGTTTTAAGGATTTGTGTGTTCCTATTTTGTCTGTTCGTTGTAGTAGCTACGTTCATAACCAATGCTTCTTTCCTCCTTACCTCAACACTGCCAAAGTCCTGTATGGTTATCATTGCTCGCTGTATGATAGTTATCAGCTGTATCTATTTTATCTCTTTCAAACCATTGATTTATAATGCATGCTTGTTACCGTTATTCAATAAATGTTACTATGAGAAGAGTTGTTTTCATGCAATGGATGGGTTAGATAAAGGGTGATCATGTCTTTCTCAAACGACTGCGGAACATTAGATTTTCATAGGCAAAGTTTAAAAGGAGCTGTTCAAGATTATGTGATAAATTTTCATAAAGATGAGACCGACATCAAAGCAGTGGTCGATGATGCTAGCACTCTATTTCTAGAGTTAATGAATACATTCTCTGATAGCATTATCATGGCGCGATTAGTTGCGAAAATTAAGTTTAGTCATTTTCGAAAGGATGAGGTGGAAAGTCGCTCTTTTCTTTTGCTTCTTATTCAATGGAAGTGGTAGATCACCCCCAAGAATTTTTTAAAAGACATATGATAAAAATTGCTGAACGTCTTAACGCATTTAACCATCATGGTAGCAGTCTAGTGATTGAAGCGATTTCAGATATTCACATTCAACTTTCCATAAAGAAAAATTGAAAATGCAGTGGTACTTGATTGTAGCACAACTGGTTTTCGAGCTATGTCTGCTCACTCTCGAAGTATATTCCTTCTGTACATGAGTCTATTATTTAGAAAAGGCTAGCAAATTCATATCTTCAAAAAGACTTGCTATAGACATCAGTAACGGTGAAACTATGTGTTGTGATGTATGTAAGCGAAAGGATGGAAATGAAAAGGCATCTTCAAGAGATGTAAGCATGCTTTTTGTCAACGCTGTTTCATACGTAATTGCATTCAACTTTGCAAATGTAACCACTGTGATATTTCTAATCTCGAGTGTCACTTATGCCGCAATAGTTAGTACCTATGCAAATGTGGTAAAGATAGGTTTTAGCAAAGACTAACACGGAAAATGGCGAAGCGTAAAATGACGAAACGTAAAAGTCAAAAGTTTTCTTCAGCCATTCAAGCTCTCCGACGAATGAAAGCAAATCAGCGATACAATGCTATACAACATGCTAACGATAAATTCATTCGTGAAATTATTTCTCATGTGAGGAAGTTGAGGACAACGAAATTAGCACCAAAACAACGAAAGTTACTTAAGCGATATGCTACGAAATTGCGTTTCATCTCCAATCCTAAAGTCACCCTTCAAAGAAAGAGGAAAACTCTAACACAAAAGGGCGGTTTCCTTTCAGCGTTATTACCGATGCTAGCTCCTGTCGTGGGCAACGTATTGGGTAGTATCTTTGGCTCTAAGCGTTAATTATGCAAATGTTAAATATCAAAGTATTAAAATGGATTTCAGACTTCAATGTGATAAAGTTCTGACTGTATCAGGTCCATCTCATGCAGGTAAAACTGTTTTCACTCCGAATTTGCTAGACAAAAGAAAAGAATTGTTTAGGGAACCTATCAATCGAGTGATTTGGTGTTATGGTATTTATCAACCGTCGCTGTTTCAGGAATTGCAAAGTCGCAACTTTATTCGACATGAAGGAATTATTCCAGTGGATAAACTTCAGTCTAATGATGTTGTTGTATTGGATGATCTATTAAAAGAAAGTAAGAATTCCAAAGATGTTACAGATATGTTCACTCGTGCAGCACATCATAAAAGGTGCTTTATCATCTATATCACACAAAATTTGTTTCCTGATGGAAAAGAAGCTCGTACACGAAACCTGAATACACACTATTATGCTATTTTCAAGAATCCGCGAGATAAAAGTCAATTTGAAATTTTAGCGCGACAAGTTGCACCCAGAGGATCAAAAGCCTTAATTGAAATTTTTCAAGCATCTACTGAAAAACCATACGGTTACTTATTCATTGACTTTACGCAAGATTGTCCGGAAGAATTTAGATTTCGAAGTGATATTTTGAAAACTCCCATAATTATCTACAAACTATGAGTTCTTATTCTCGCATGATTGTTATTCCTCAGGATGAATATGTACAATTGACTGCCATGCAGCAAGTAAAGCAACCTCTTGCAAATTAAATTTATAAGAAAGAGCTGGATTATCAGGAAAATGCACATATTAAAGATCCATATCGCGCAGTTTTATTAGAATCAGAAACTGTTGAGCAATTGAAAAACTTGAAGAATAAGATGCGTGACTCTGTATCGACTGCTACACCTTTAGCATCTCGCGCACATGCCATATCTCTTTTCAACAGTATTGAACCCCATCTCAATGTAAATGATAGAGCAGAAATCATTTCAGATGAAAATAAAGTGATTGTCACGTTATGAAGACTTGATTCAGTATGCGACACGTAGAAAGCGCAGTCAGGGCTATGTTCCACCTGGTTGGTCATACTTTCTTAAACTATTGAAAAAGCATAATGTGCCAAAATTTGCTTTGAATAATGAGACATTGAAAGAACTTGATTCAACAGTGGCTACTACTCCAATGCTTCAGACGATGAAAATGCCAACAAATTGGTTTAAGACGTCACCTGCTACATCCCCTCCCACACTCACTAAGCAAACAAGAGGAAGAACTCGACGTAGATCTACATCACCACTAAAACTAGTAAAAGGAAAACGTAAAACAGCTCCTCCCAGGAAATACATGTTCTCAGACTATTAATATGAAGCAGATGTGTTGCTTGCCATGTAATGAACCGCCGGAGGTGAGTGTCGTTGTCACTTGCACTTGCTGCGCCAGCTCTCACAACGAAACTCCTAAGCAATGTGAACATGGTCGCAAAACCGCTAAAGCTAAATGCTGCAGTTGTTGTAAATGTAGAAAGGTAAGAAGGCAAAAAGATGAGAAGGAGGAAAAAGAGTCAGTCGTCATCGACTGAGCGTTTGAAGTCAATCTATTATGATGTAAAACATCCGGCAGGATTTGCATCTATCAAGAAATTGTCAAAAGCGAGTGGTCTTCCACAATCACAAGTGAAACGATGGTTAAAGGGTCAGGCTACCTATACACTCCACAAACAAGCGAAAAAGAAGTACCGCACCCGCCATTATATTGTTCATGACATCGATGAACAGTGGCAAGCAGATTTGTGTGATGTCGCCTCCATTTCAAAAAATAACTCGGGCAATAATTTTATTTTAACCGTCATTGATATTTTCTCGCGTTATGCGTGGGCTCAACCTTTAAAAACTAAAGAAGGGAAAGGAGTAGCAAAAGCATTCCAAACAATTTTTCGAGAAGGTCGCATTCCAAAAAGAATTCAGAGTGATCAAGGAAAAGAGTTTGAAAATCAGCATGTGAGAAGATTATTCGAGAGGCATGACATTGAGTTGTTTAGTGCATCTTATAAAGCTGCACTCGTTGAACGCTTTAATCGCACATTAAAAAATCGCCTGTGGCGACATTTTACTGCCAACTTGACACAAAATTGGACAAAGGTTCTACAAGATACACTCCATGCCTACAATCATTCTATCCATCGTTCTATTGGACTCAGACCAGTAGATGTAAATGCTGACAATGTAGATAAAGTTCGCGAATCATTCCAACGTAAACGCACTCATGTGAAAAGTGATGTGAAAATTGGTGATAAAGTTCGTATCTCAAAAGTGAAGAGTGTTTTTGCTAAAGGTTACCTTCCGAATTGGACAGAGGAGGTATTAGTAATGGGCAAAAGACCGTTCCTGGACACCGTAAAATTCAAAAAAATAGTATCCTTAAAAACGACATAAATTCATGAATTTTGACCCTTTTTCAGGTTATTAAGACCTAAATTCATAAATTTAGAGCGTTCCAGGACACCACAAAATTCAAAAAAATAGTATCTTTAAAGACGACATAAATTCATGAAGTTTGACCCTTTTTCAGGTTTTTAAGACCTAAATTCATGAATTTAGACGTTTTTAAAGATACCGATTCTTCAAAAAATGGTACTTTTTAAATGGTCTAAATTCATGAATTTTGGTCATTTTTCAGGTTATGAAGACCTAAATTCATAAATTTAGGCGTTTTTAAAAATACCCAATTTTCAAATTTTTCAAAATCTCAAATTTGAGAATAACAATTTTCTCGCTTAAATCATGACCGTTCCAGGACACCGAAAATCATAAACGTTGAGAATTTCAAATTCATGAATTTTATCCATCTTTCAGGTTTTAAAAATATATCATGTGACTAATAATATTTCTTTAAAAATGGAAGAAACCGCAAGAATATATCCTTCGTTATCATATGAACGTAGTTCTACTTTAATGGACATTGAAAAAATGAATAAAGAAAAACACAAAGATAGAGTTAGGTATATGAAAGATAAGGAATCTCAATTATTATTAAGATTAGAGCATTATAAAAAATTAAGAAAGAGATGGACTAAAGTTAAGAATGTAACACAAGGAATTGGCATATTCTTAACAATAAGTTTAGGTGCTTTAACAATTGTTATATCTTCAGGTGTTTTAGTAATTCCAGTAGTTGCTACAGCTTTAACAGGTACGGGTGTTTTTGCAACTTCACTTGTTACAATGTTGGATAAATCTTTAATAACTAAGAAACGAAAATCATTAAAAACTAAGCATTTACATATTAAAGAAGTTTATGATAAACTACATTACTACTTTCAAAGAGTATGTGATGATAATGTTATTACGTTAGATGAGATTGAAAAATTTGATCAAATAGCTAATGAAGCTAATAAAACGCCATTTCAATGACAGTTCGAAAAAGTTGATGATAAGAATAGACAGGATGGCAAAATTTCTAGTGATGGTAAAATTTCTAATGAAGAAAATGACAAAATTTTCTTAGAAGAGCTAAAAACTTTAAGCGAAAATTTAAGCAAAACTTTATTAAACAAAACTTTATTAAACAAAACTTAAAACGAGAAAACTTTAAACGAAAAGATGTCAGTTAACAAAGCAATAAAAAAATAATTTGTTCAGTAAAATGTTTTTGCTGTATTCCAATGTTACCACAAAATTCAAATATTATATTTTAAAAATGGATAAAATTAGAGCTGATAATTTCAAAAGAATAAAACAAAGAAATATTATGAAAGAAAATCATCTCCAACATAGAATGATAAAAGCTGGTATTCAATCTGATATGTTTGAAAAAATGCAGCAAACCGAACAAGTAAAGACTGATTTTGAAAAAACTATGAAACCATTTAAAACTCTTGAAAAAGAACTTACAAATAATGATAAACAAATTGATATAACAGATCCAGAGCACAAAACTATATTAGATGACTATGGATTACTAGAATCAAACATTAATAAGAAATTACCAAAATCTATGCAATTTGAACATTCTATTTCATTTATAGATAGAAAAACAATACCTAGATTTTATCTCGGACAAAAAGAAATATTTCCACAACCTTTTCGAGGTTTAATTTTTTCACCAGATAAATCTCCTTTTAATTTAGATAGAAATTTTGTTGATCTTTTAAGAGGAGCAGATTTAAATAATTATGCTGTAGAAGATCTCATAAAATATAAAGCTATGTTAGATAGAGTTGGTGCAGTAAAATCTCTAAGACGTTATAAACAATTAGAAAATTTATAATCATCGGGAGTTAAAGTAGGAAAAGGTTTTAAAACTGAAACAACTGTATTCTTACCAGATGATCCACAAGAATTACTAAATAGATTAAATATTTTAATATCGGCAATAAAAGAAGGACATAATTCTAGTTTCATAGAAATTCATGCTATATTGAAAAGACTGTTAGAAAAGAAGATTCTAAATGAAGAGGATTATAAAAGTATAACGGGACATCGGAGATGTCTTCCAGGGATTCGCCCGTAGCTGAAATATGTTGTTGTTTTTAATTTTTTTATAAAAAATGTTTATTTAAAATTTTAACTAAAAAATGTGTTCAGCAGATTTAGACAAAATTAATAATCATTTAGAAAATTTGACAGAGATTTTGGGTTCATCAAAATTTAGTACGACGTTAAAAATTATAACAACTACTTCATCACACACTTGTAATTTAGAACCCATTCTTCATTTAGAACAAAATAAAAATTATCAAATTGCATTGACTAGTTTCTCCACATTTAACACTTTCAAAATGTTATAAAAGATGTGAATGATCAATTTAGATATTCTACTGATAAAGGCAAAACATGGAAAATACAAACTTTTCTTCCTGGTTCTTACGAAGTTGAATCAATATCAAATGAAATTAAGAGACATTTAGGTATGCCATTTAAAGATAAGAAACAATTACATTTCGCAGTTGAACCGGCAGTTAATAAATTTTCTCTTACTTTAGACGAAAATCATCAAGTTGATTTTAATCATGATAGATCATTGTCAAAGCTATTAGGATTTAATAAACAAACCTATAGTCAAGGTTATCATTTAGGTGAGAAGATTCCAAAAATAACTGAAATAAATTCAATTGTTGTACATTGTGACATTATTGAAGGAGGATATATAAATGGTAAATTATCAAAAATGATATTCAGTTTTCCAGCTTTTACTGTACCCATTGGTTATAGATTAAATGTATTTCCACAAACATTAATATATTTCCCCATTACAAGGAAAACTATTAACAACATTGGCATTAGAATCACTGATGAGAAAGGACAAGAATTAAATTCTGGAGGTGAAGAGATTATGATAGATCTTTTGGTTCGGGAGGTATAAACTCCCACGCGAAGCTAGAGAAGTTTAATTTTCTTCTTCTTCTTTTAAAATAACAAAAAATTTTTTTTATTAAAAAATGAGTGAAGTACTACCATTAAATTAAAAAAACTCAAATTTAATCATCATCCAAATTTATCTAATAAAGTTTTGTCAGTTATTTGCGGAAGATCAGGTTGTGGAAAAACATATCTATTATTAAAAATTTTAACGACTCCAAATTTTTTGGATTATAACAATCTTATAATTTATACAACAATAGCAGAACAACCCGTCTATCAATTTTTAAAGTATGGATTTGAAAATAATCTTAAAAAAACAGCAATTGCTTCATTATTCAAAGAATATGAAAAATCTGAAGATGAAGAAGAAATAAGTTCGTGGTGTGAAGAAGCAGCAAAAAATAATCAGTTAGTTGAATCTAATAAAAATAAGCATATGAAGATACAATTAATAGATGATAGTGGTAGTATGCAAGATCCTAGTAAACTAGATGAAACAATGAAACATTGTGTAATTTTTGATGATTGTGTTAATGATAGAAATCAGTCAGTTCAGAGAAATTATTTCACAAGAGGTAGACATAATAACTGTAGTGTATTTTATTTAACACAAAGTATGTATTCATTAGACGGAAGTGTTATTAGAAAGAATGCAAATATATTTATACTATTTGAAATAAATGCAAGAAACCTAAGTGATTTGTTAAGAGATTTATGCGTAAGAAATAAAGATGAATTTAAACAATCGTGTAACGATGCTTGGTCAAAAGATTATGGCTTCATTACAATTAATATTGATAAAAAATTCATGATAGAGTTATCGAACAATTGTTCTCTGAATGAAAGTCGATAGAACATTTGTTTACCGAGTGATAAAAAAATATACAAATATAGTGTTATAATATTTTTATTTTTTATTTTATGTATATATCAAATTTGTCTATCTTAGAAATTAGAAAATTAAAAAGGTGAAGTAGTTATTCCATCAGGTAAAATTTTTCTTTTATCATCAAATGGATCTAATGCTAATTTATGTTCTTCTTTTAAATACAGTATATGTTTCTTTGAATTAAGTCTATAATTACATGCCGTTTTTATTTCATTATTAAATAATACATTTTTATAATCTTGAAATGTTATTTGATTAGCCACTGATGCCTTTGAAATTCCTTTTAATGTTTTATGTGTTTTAATATTATTGGTTGTGTTATAACAATAACTTTTAGATTTTAAAAATATAGCTTCTGTTATGAAATCTTCATTTCCTTCTAATTCATCTTTTACTTTACATAAATCAAAAGGATGAATGATATCTTTTATTTTATTAATTTCTTCATCAAGTGAAGAATTATACGGTATTGTTAATTCTAAGAAAACAGAATCGGTATCTGTAAAGTGTAATTTATAGTTTTTGCCATAAGCAGGTGCTAAATAATCATATATAAATCTATACATAAATAGTTTAGCTAATTCTAATATAGTGAATCCAATAAAATTAAACTTATCATGTTTTACGCTGATTCGACGTAAATGTATAGCACACAGATTATCACTAAATCTAGTAGTTCTTTTATATGTAGGTTTCCTTGTTAAATTTTGAAACCTATCTTTATCATAAACTATTTCAATATTTTGTCTATTACGCACATTTTCTAAAGTCTTACCATAAAATGCATTATTCATTAATTTGAAGAAAACGTTTCCAAAATCATCTTTATTTCTTTTAGCTATTTTACGTTTTTCAATATTGAACTCTATATAATCTTTTAACCACCTAGATTTTTGATAAAATAGTTTTCGATGTATTTTGGTGAGAATCATTCCATGATCTAAATACCAATCTAGCATTCTCCCTTCAATAACATATTTTTCTTTATCACTTTGTGTTAACATGAGTTTCTTTGTTGGTCTGTATTTTTTAGGCATTATAGACTTTTGATAATCTGCAAAATCTTCTATATCAGGTATTTTATTTTCAGGACAGAATGGATAATATTTTGTTGAGCTTTTTATATAATCAGGGTATGCTAAATCAACTTCATATATATAACCATAATTATTTTCACCATCTAATGTAGGTTCGTATTCAAGAATGGTACTCCATTCCATTTCACCTGTTGGTAATTCTTGTTCATGCAAGAAGAATATAAGCTATTAAAATCATAATATAACAAATAGTTTTCTCTCATGATTTCATCAACTGCTGCTTGACTCTCTTCATTTGATATACGTAAGTCCTTCTATATTTTGATTAAACAATTTTATAAAGTGATCGCTTTCTTCTGGAGATAAAGGTTTCATTATTCCATAATCATCAGGATTTACTTTTTTATTGTAACATTGTACATAACGATTACCTAAAACTGATGAAACTCCACCTCTAATTCCAGATTCAAAAAATAATAATTTATCATATGTATTTTCTTTATAATGTTTAAGTTTAACGGACTTTGTCCTAGAGCCATCGGCTGGAACACCAGTATGTTTTAATCCTGCTAACCATGTTAAACCTGGTGTAGAATAACAATAACATGGATCTATTCCGTAATATTCTAAACACATATCACGAAAGTTTTCAAAAAGATCCGCAAGGATTAATACATCTATCTTAAGATATTTCATTGTATAATCATACATTGCTTTACAATTTAACTCTCTTCAATTTTTTTCAGCTTCTGCATAATCTTCTTCAGATAATTGTGATTGTTTTAATGTTGATTTAAATTTATTTATTGGAGAAAGTTGTTTTTCTTCCATAATTTTATTCACAGAATTAAAATCTCCAGTTAAACCAGTCTTCGACTGTGAACCACAGGTTAAATATTCATGCGGAAATATGCCTTTTAAAGGTTTTAAATTATATTTATTTAATATTTTACATTGTTCAGGTTTCAAAGTTTTTCCCATAACATCTAATGAATAAGGAGTAAAAATCTGAATGCATCTAAAATTCTAATACAACCTAATTGCATTGAAAAATATTCTTCTTCTGTTTTACATAGTACATTTATTTGTTGCTGTTGTAATTTTTCAGATGAAAATAAATCTTCCATTACTAGATGGAAATCATATTTAGAACCATTGTAGAAATATAAAGGAACAAAGTTATATTTAAATTTATTAGCATCAAGATTACAAGAATTATGTGCTGCACCTCTATATAATCCATTTAGATGATCATGATCTTTTACCTTATCAAGATATCTACCTCTGCCATTTTTATAATTTTTTGTAAATTCTTTTCCACAGTAATGACAATTTGTTTCACTAACAAAATTAATTTTTTCTTCATCCGTTAATGGCATCATTGGTATATTTGTTTCAAGCAATTGTGAAAAATAATTTTGTAATTCTTCTACTTTCTTTGTAAACATTTCTGAACTATCTTCACCATAGTATTGATAATATTCTGATTTAAATAATTCAGGATAATTTGAATGAATGTACATTCCCCAACATAATGGTTATTGTTCAAATAAATATTTTTCTTTACTTTGTTCAGATACACTTTTTTCAGAATTATAATTTTCAGAATCGGGTGAAGCCCTGGAAGACATCTCCGATGTCCCGTGATTTTGTGTCATATTAACATTATATGCTTCGAAATCACAATAAATAGTAAAGGGTACTTTATTTTTAAAATACCATTTATTATATTCTAAATAATCATCTTTTGGAAACGTGTTTCTGACTGCTTCATTTTGTTGACAATTCTCCAAATGTCTATTCATTTCTTCTTTAGTTCTAAAGCTCGTCATACATTGAAGACAAGGAAAATTTGTATTATCTGAAGTTTTTGTAAATATAGAAACATCTTTACACAATATAAAATGACCCTGATAATATAATATATTCGCTTGTGCTTATTGTTTTGTTTGTTCTAGTTTTTCAAAATTTGTCTTTATATATTTCATGTGTTTCATCAATTTGTCTTTGTAAATCTTTTTCAGACTGTTGATAATTTTGATTTAATATTTGTAGCTGTTATTCATATTCATTATTATATTGTTCTTTATATTGTTGTTGACATTTTTTTAAACATTCATTTAATTCTTTATTTTCTTCATTATTTAATTCTTTATTGTGTTCATTATTTTCTTCATTTAATTCTTGAATCGTTTCTATCTTATTTTGATATTTATGGCCATATTCTTGTACTAATATTTTTGTTTGTTGTTGATAATCTGTTTTACATTTTTGTAAAATTTCATTTAAATTTTATAATTTTTGTTGATATTCTAAAGATAAAGATAAATAATCGGAATCATAATCATAATTATAGTTACGTCCTTTATAATTATTATGATTAATCATTATTGGTGATAGTGTTTTAACAATTTGAAATTTTTCAGTACATATTATATTTCCGTGGTAAAAAATATTATGATGCATGTAATTTCCTCTATCATTATATACTATTTCTGATTGACATAAATTTTTATAATTCAAATAAAATTTTTTTGAATCTGAGTAAAGTGGAGTAATTTTACCAATAGAAACATAATTCACATTTAATTCAAAAATATTTACTTCTATTAAATTTTTATTCTTTTTATGAAACTTTTTTAACCTATCATAATCATATGGAAATTCATGTAAGCCATCAGAGAGATCAAATTCCTTTATATATTCTTCTTTATTATAATGACTTAGTCTTTCTTTATGATATTCTGCAGGATGTAAATGTGCTATAATACTCCACAAAAAACAATAATCATCTTCATTTTTTATGTTGATTATTTGTGGTGAACTGAAAGGTAAAGGAACATAACTACCACCAGTACTATTTTTATATTTATCAATTACTATTTTCTTAGATAGTATTTTACCAAATCTCCAACCAGATTCACGTAACTGGGCTTCAATTATACAATTTTCTAATTTATTTATCATCGATTCAAACATGGGTTGTATATCATTTACATTATGAATTTCTTGTGAATTTGTAAAATGTCCTTGTATTATTTCTTCAGGAATTCCATCAGGTCCATTTTTTGTATAAAGTACTTCCACATTCATATAACATTTGACAGATTTCTTAAATATATTATAAAAGTTTTAGAATATCAGAAAAAGTTTCATCGGTTTCATTATGTTCAACGGGCGAAGCCCTGGAACCTTCGGTTCGCACCGATTCATTAAATAAATATTTTATATCTGTTATGGGCGAAGCCCTAGAACCTTCGGTTCGTTTGGCTTCATCGGTTCGTTCAGCTTCATCTGTTTTTTTAATTTCGTTTAATTCATCTATTTCGTTAAATTCATCAGTATCGCTAAATAAATATCTTCCATCTGGTACATGTTCATCTTCACTATTAAAAACTTTTTTATATTCCGAATGTGAATAATCATCAAACATTTTTTTAGCTTTTATGTCAGTAGGCAATGTTTATAGATAGTTTATATAATTATTTAATTTTAATATATTTCCTTCATCAACTCGATCTACATTTTGTAAATGCAATTTACTATTTAAATGAGATTGATAACTTCTTTTTGTTTGCAACTTTTTTTTACATAAGACACAATAAAACTTGGTATTTTCCATTTTTTTTATTTTTTAAAGAAAAAATTGTGTTTTAATTTTAGATATAAACATTCTAATATCAAGGACTTGAGAGTTATTATATATTATTATATATTTCACGTTCTTAAGTTATTTTATTTTCTTTATCACATTAAGTTTAATCACATTAAGTTTTATCATATTAAGTTTTATCATATTAATTTTTATCATATAACGTTTTATCAAAAGATAATTTAAATTTTTTTTCACTAACTATTGATTCATCATCATCATCATAAATTGTTTCTTCATCATCATCATAAATTGTTTCTTCATCATCATAAATTACACTTTTTGGTATAGGATGCCCTTCCATGATAGGATACCATTCTCTTATTGGAAAATCTAACTCTAAATTACATTTTTTATCTGATAATAATATAATAGAGAAAAATATTGGTCTTTGATCTCTTTTGGAAAATTTAATAACACCACCATAATCTGAATTACTTTTAGTTTTTATTAAAGATGATAAAATTTTAAATTGATTAGATGTAAATCCTAATTTAAATTTTGTAGACCCGACACATAGTTGTCTAACAATATCTTCAACTATACCATCATTATTATTTTCAATTGTAAGAAAATGAAATTTAGATAAATTTTGATTATATGTAGTATTAATATCATGTACATCAGTATGAGATATAAATTTTTCTTCACTTAAATTTTTATAATTACTAATATTTTTATAATCTTTTTTACCATTTACACCATTTTCAGATGTTTCAGATTCATCGTCTATGTCATCATCATCTATATTATCATCATCATTATTATTATAAGATTCTTTAAAATCGGGCAAAGCCCTAGAACCTTCGGTTCGTTTATTATTATTGGATTCTTTAAGATCGGGCAAAGCCCTAGAACCTTCGGCTCGTTTATTATGATTATGGTCATTGTTAATAGTGTAAGGTGTTGTCCACATATAAATTTTCTCTTGTTGAGCTAAACCATTTATATAAGATTTTAACAAATTAATATTTAAGTTTGAATATAAACCTATATATGTATCATCATCATATCTTTGCGGCATTTCTAATGTTTCTTGTTTATAGATTGTATCTCTATAATATACTTGACATAATAATTCTTCATTGTGTTTTTTACTCTCTATATGAATGTTATATTGGTTTTGTTCATCAACAAATAATCCTATTTTTTCTTTGGAAAAAGATTTTAATTTTTTAACTAATTCTCTAATATTGATATAATTGATAATTTTAGTTTCTATCCAATCAGTATTACTAATTGGTAACACTGCTCTAATAAATCCATAAACATTATTATGACCAATAATAACCATATTTTCTTTATTCAATTCCACATAAGCCACATCATTATATTTACTAACAATATCCATAAATTTTATAAATGGATCTCCCGGGAAAATAGAATAGTTTGTTTCTATAGAAGGTAAACCTTTAGTCTGCTCTCTAAATATTTCTGCTTGTAATTCAAACAAAAGATTAACATCTATACAGGGATTATTATTATTATCAAAACATATATTTTCAAATCCCGTTGATCTCGTCGAATAAGAAGAACAGGATGATGCGGACGAATATAATTTTTTTAAATGTAATTTTTCCATTTTTTTATTTTTATTAGAAAAAAATTTTTTATTGTTAAAAAATGATGTTACCAAATGTTGGTGGAGATGCATATATCCCGAATAATCGTGAATTAGAAATAGAAATAGAAAATTATATTATGAAAACTGGAGACGTTTTATCTGGTCCATTGCATCTTTCTATTCTTCCGCAGCAAAATACAGAGTTAACAAATAAACAATATGTTGATACACAAATCAATGACTTAAAAGGAAAATATATAGAAATATATAAACGATGTTTTGGTTCCACTGATGAATGAATTAAAGTTGCTAAAACTTAATGACAAATCATTAAACAAAAAATTATTAAAACTTGATAAAAAGGATAGAGAGCTAGAAGTAGATATAGCAAAACTTTTTAAAAAGATTTCCGAACAATTAAAAATTTTAATATTACTTTCTATAAATTTAAAATCTGCAGTCATTAAAAATAAACATCAGATACAACTATTGAAAGAACAATTAGAAGATGAAATAGAAAAACTACCTGAAAGAATTAAAAAAAATTTGAAGCAGTTACAAGCTACATTCCAAAAAAGTGTTGATGAATTAAGTTCTAAAATTACTCAACAAATGAAAAAGATGAATAGAATAATAAATGAAGTAAACTCGCTTAATCAAAAAGTTGATAAAATGAAAACTCTTAAAAATAATTTAGAAAATGAATTAAAGAAAAATTTACAAGAAAACTCTAAAGAAAATGAAGAACAGTTAGATTCTGTTAAAAGACAACTAGATGTTCTTAAAATTAAGTTAAATGCTCTTAAAACGGCGTTGAAGCTGAATCAGGAGAAAATGCAAGTTAATAGAAAAGAAATTAAAGTACATCACACGCTACTTGACGCAATAGATAAAGTGCAAAAGAAAATTAATAAAGTTATCACGAAGCTGTTGGACATTCACAAACGTAAATCTTAATCGGAGCGAAGGTCCTCAGGTTACTAACCAATCGTAAATATTTTTCCCAAAAGTCAAATTTATTCCTAAAAAATACCTATAATTTATAAACACAATCTTAAACATTTTGCGTCAAATAAAAAAATTGCTCATGAACCACGTATGAATCCTGTTTATCATTATGATAATAGAGAAACAGTCGGAACACAAAAGTTCCTAGGCACCGCAGGTGCCGTTCACACGGAAGGAGCTGAAGGAACTGGCATCTTTTCTGGTATTGGAAGTATCGTTAACTTAATTAAAAATAATAAAGATTTGATTACATCTGCTGCAAAAGGAGCAGCTGCTATAGGTAGTACAGCTAGTGCGATATCAAATGCTGTCAAATCTCAAAACGAATTAAAACAACTAGAAGCTATTCGTAAACTTAGAAATGATTCTGAAGAACTAAAAAATTTAAAAAAACTTTCAGAGGAAACAAAAAATAAAATTGCTAACATAGCTGTTGGGGAAACCTTGAGGAGCGGAGCTCCGTCTTATAGTAAACATAAGAAGAAATCAGGCGTAGCCATAAAACGTTCAATTGAAGAAATACGAGGTAATGGCGTGAGCAGCAACCTTCGGTCTAACCAGCAAAGCTGTAGCGGAGCTGGTCTAGCAAAATTCTAAAATTATATTTTAGTAAAACATTTTTAGTAAAATTTTTTAGCAAAATTTTTTTAGTAAAATTATTTTAGTAAAAGTTTTTTAGCAAAATTTTTTTAGTAAAATTATTTTTGTAAAATTTTTTCTGTGTGCGAGAAAAAACAAAAAGTCAAATTATTTTTTATAAAAATGTCTTCGCTAATTGAAAATAAATTTGAATTAGATAAACCACCAGGTGTTAATTATAATCAAAAAAAGAATGACTATATAAGAATTGCTATGAATCCCGGATCTTCCAGTAGAGTAAATACTGGAGGAGATTTAATTTTTGAAGTTGATAATCAGCAGAGTTATTTATATTTATCTGATTCATTTTTACACTGTGAATATTCTTTATATAGTGATGCCAATTTCACAACACCATTACCAGATACCGATAATATTGCACTAGAGAATAATTTCTTTCCAATATTATTTACACAAATGCGTTTAGATGTTGCAACTCAAAATATAGAAACAATAAGTGATTCTCTTGGTGTAATTGATACAATGCTTAGATTTGTAACAATTGGTGAAAATAATAAAAAGTATGAAATCGAAGGTTGGTTTCCTGATACTAATGATGGTATAATTGTTGATGATTTAACTCACGCTGGAACAGATGCAGCAGGAATTGCGAAAGATGTAGAAAATATTGCAAAACATTTAAATAAAACAAACAATAGTGCATATAAAGAAAGACGTGAATTTAACAAGAAAAGTAAACAGACAGTAAATTGGTCATTGTCTCCATTATTCGGATATTTATATTATGATAAAATATCATATCAATTAAAATTTAAATTAATAATTCATCGCACAGCAAATAATGAATTAATATTTTTTGGTAAGACTGGAAAAAAAGCATATTTAAAAATTGATAGACTTGAATGGTGGATTAAGCATATTACTCCTAGTTTAGAGATTGAAACAGCTATTGCAAAAAGATTAAATACTAACAAACCAATTCCAGTAAATTTTCTAAAGCGTACTGCTAGTTCAGTAACTTTTTCCGAACAAAGATTTAACTGGCATTTTACTAGAGCTTCGAATACTCCAAGATATTTATTACTAACATTTCAAAGAAATAATTCTCCAAGTTTTGATAAGAACAACAATCTCTTCCATATTAATACAATTCGAAGTTTACAAGTTTCATTAAGTCAAAACCGATATCTAATTGATCCATTAAGATTCGATGATACCAATAATCGATTTATGGAAGGATATGATTCTTATCGAAATCTTTGTATAGAATTTGGAGTTGAACCACAATTAACTCCTGGAGATTTGAGACATTCATATCCTGTTTTCTGTTTCGATTTAAGTGCACAATCTGAAGATATCATCAAGACTGGTTGTGATGTAACAATTAATATTGAAAAAAAAGATTCCACAACTTCATTGATGGCTTATGGTTTATTGCTAGAAGATGTAAAATATTCTATTGAAATTCTTAATGGAAAGATGGCTAGGATAAGTTAATTAAAATTTTTGTTAACTTAAATTTTTTTAGTAATTAGTAATAAAATTTTTTTTGTAACTAGAATAGATTAAAAATTCTTAACTTAAAATTTATTCATGACTAGAATAGATCAAAATTCCTAGTTTAAAATTTATTCAGAACTAGAATAGTTTAAAATTTTTGATAACTTAAAATTTTTTTATTAAAAATGTCGCAAGCGAAAAGTAATAATAATAAAACTGTTGAATTAAAATTACGTAATATTGTTGACAAAAATACCCCTAAAACTATTACGATTAACAAAAAAAGTATTACATAAGTAAACCAATGATAGAGAATATTCAATTACAAGAAGAGAAGATTGGCGGGATTCTCCCATTAATTCCACTAATAATAGGTGGCATAGCTGCAGCAGGAAGTGTTGCAGGTGGGACAGCTGGTATTGTCCAAGCAGTAAATAAATCAGAGAAAGCAGCATTAGAAGAACAAAAACGTCATAATAGAGAATTAGAGAAAGTTGCTAGGGGAGAAGGAATAGTAGATAATTTTATTAGTAAATTAAAATTAGTTGATGAAGGAAAACGAGTTCTTAAAAATATTCTCCACAATGTTGATGATTTAATTGAAATTAAAGAAACTAAAGATGGTTCTGGAATATATCTAAGTCCTAGTATGATAAGGTAAAACATTTATTTTATCTTTTAAAATGAATTCTACAAATTCCGAAAATTTAATTAAACTAAAAATTGCTAATTTAGATTTATTAAATTATCTATTAAACAAAAATAAAAACTCAAATTGCAAAATTTATGAAGGTAACGACATACAAAAAACATTAGAAAACTTTCCTGGATTTATTTGGAGTAAATATTCGAAAGAAAAACATCTTCCCGGTCATTCATATACTGGTCCAGGAACTCGATTAGATAGAAGACTAGATGAGAATAATAATCTGAAACCAGGTGAAGAACCAATAAATAGAGTAGATGCCGCAGCTTACAGGAATGATTTAGCTTATCGAAATCATGATCTAAGTTCTCGACATGCAGCTGATAAGAAGATGATTCAAGAGTTAGATAGTATTCAAAATCCTACATTTAGAGAAAAAATTGAAAGAATGTTTGTTAAGAAAGCTTTACAAGCTAAAATATTATTCGGTCAGGGTTTAAATGAAACGACAGCAAATCTGTCTGAGAGCAACGCTCGAACCTACGCGTCCGAAATTCATAGGGAATACAGAAAGCCGAAATATCTATTGAAAGTAAAAGTATTTAATAAAGATGATATTTGGAGTGCTGATCTTATTCATATGCCGAATGATTCTGATTATAAATACGGATTAACCGTTATAGATTTATATACACGATACGCTTGGGTAAAGCCTTTAAAAAATATAAGTGGACTATCAGCTAAATATGCGTTTGAAGAAAACTTTAAAGAAAGTAATAGAAAGCCAAGGAAATTGTTTGTTGATAAAGGGTCGGAATTTTATAACCGAAACGTTCAGCCACTATTTGAAACTTTTTAATCAACTGAAAATGCTGGAAAGGCTGTAGTAATTGAGCGATTCAATCGGTCGTTGAAAAATAAATTATTCAAGAAATTTACTGAGCGAGGAAATCAGAAATGGTTGAAGATATCACCAGGAATTGTAGAAGAGTACAATAATAAAGTTCATTCTGGTATTGAAGAAACCCCAAAAAATGCTTCTGACGACCCTGATTTAATACGAAAAAAATATTCGAGAATAATTATTCGAATGAGAGTAATCCGAATTTGCAGAAACTTAAGCCAAAATTTAAAATTGGTGATAGAGTTAGAATGTTTAAGTATAAGAATAAATTTGAGAAAGGTTTTGTTGGCTATTGGACGAAAGAGATATTTCAAATTTGTAAAATAAATCAAACTTATCCAATTACTTACGAAATCAAAGATTTAGATGATGAAGATATCAGAGGCCGATTTTATCAAAATGAATTACAACGAAGCGATTTTTAATTATTATTATTATTATTGGAACTAACGTTTCGGGAATGAAATTCCCTTGTTAGGCGTAGCCATAGAACCGACGGTTCGTTCAATTCTAACATAATATCAAGAAATGGCACTCCTTTTTATAATTAAAATATAACATAAAGACATAATTGACCGCAATAAGTAGTTCCTGGTTTTTTAATTTGAAATGTATTATAAATTCCATTTCTAGGTAATTTTGTAACTTCGTTTGTTGGAGGCAATCCTTAAGAGTCGAAATAGTAATTATCTCCACTTTTATTAGACGTACCTGCTGACCAATGTATTCCTTTTTGGTCTGTCGTGTGAAGATTTGTTATGAAATTTATAGTTATTGTTGGCTTATTTTTGATCAATTGTAATTCGTCTCTCATCAGAACATGAAAATTCTTTATTCCCAATTGATTTGCGATTTTCTTTAAATCGAAATTTGTAGTTGTTTGCGTTCCATATAATTTCAAAAACTCATTTATGTTGCTCATTTTATAATAAAAAAATTTCTTATCGGGACCCCTAGAAGTCAGAAGGGATGGGGTATGGATTTAAAACTGTTTCATAATGATGACTTTCCTTACTACTTAGTCAGAAGGGGTATTTATTTAAAACTGTTTCATAATGATGACTTTCCTTACTACTTATTCGATTTTGAAATGATTATATTATAATTATTCTAATCTATATTGTTTTACATATTTCCATTTTCTTCATGAACTTCATTTGTTAATATGTTTCATCGTTAAAATGATTGTTTAAAATTGCTATAACAACTAACCCACATATCGGCGTTTATGCGTTCTGAGTTCACAAGAAGAATTTTATTGTCATTTGCTTTTATTGTCAATGCACTCTTATGTGCTTAATCTATTCATGTCTTCACAATGGGAAGTACTTTACTACCCGTATGTGTTTGGCAAACGCTAAATGAATTTTGCAAATCGATTTTTAAAACTGAATTTGAAAACAAACTTTGAAAACAGACTTTGAAAATAGATTTTGAAAACAGATTCTGAAAATAATTTACGTAGGGGTAAATTGAAATGTCAAACCTTTTACGCACGCGTAAGTTGAAATGTCAAAAGTTTACCGATGGGTAAATTGAAATGACAAGAGTTTCCACGATAATTTTAGGGGAAAGCTGCTAGATGTTTCCGTTGCTAAAACAATAAATCTCTCTCTCTCTCTCTTCAATTATCAGCCAGTGTACGAGTTCATTGAATAATTTTGAGTTTATGAGTTACAATGATCTTCTAGTTCACACAATTAGTACTTTAAATAATGTTGAGAATACAATTACGAAGAATGTCTAAGTAATAATTGCGTCTTCTTAATTTATCATAATGCTCTAATCTTAATAATAATTGAGAACCATTTCACTTGTTTTTATTTGAGATAACGAAGGATATAGTCTTGTGGGTTCTTCCCCTTTTGTTTCTTCCATTTTTAAAGAAATATTTTTAGTCACATGATATATTTTAAAAACCTGAAAGATGGATAAAATTCATGAATTTGAAATTCTCAACTTTTATGATTTTCGGTGTCCTGGAACGGTCATGATTTAAGCGAGAAAATTGTTATTCTCAAATTTTGAGTTTCTTAACTTTTATGATTTTTTCGGTGTCCTGGAACGGTCATGATTTTGGTAGCAAAATGTCATAATCACAAATTTCAGATTTTGAAAAATTTGAAAATTCGGTATTTTTAAAAACGCCTAAATTTATGAATTTAGGTCTTAAAAACCTGAAAAATGACCAAAATTCATGAATTTAGTCCATTTAAAAAGTACCACATTTTGAAAAATCGGTATCTTTAAAAACGACTAAATTCATGAATTTAGGTCTTAAAAACATGAAAAAGGGTCTAAATTCATGAATTTATGTCGTCTTTAAAGATACTTTTTTTATGAATTTTATGGTGTCCTGGAACGGTCTTTTGCCCATTACTGGTATTTACAGTATCAAGGATTAATCAAAAAGACTCTCCGACCACCTACAAGTTGAAAGATTACGATAATGAAGAAATTGAGGGTAGCTTTTACCGCGATAAGATTGAGGTAGCCACTGAAAGTGAAACATATTTGGTAGAGAAAATCATTCGATGTAAAAAACGGCAATGTGAAGAATGGCGTCTTGTTAAATGGACTGGTTATCCTTCAAGTATGAACTCTTGGATGCGTCGTGCCGACATCTTTCATCTAAGTGATCGACAGTGATTCATGCAAAGTTGTAACTA
The DNA here is from genome assembly GCA_907163375.1 of Prostheceraeus crozeri. NCBI lineage: Eukaryota > Metazoa > Platyhelminthes > Polycladida > Euryleptidae > Prostheceraeus > Prostheceraeus crozeri. The sequence goes on from CAJQUW010001560.1 coordinate 987,659, forward strand.
ACAATGTTTAGGGTTTGAGCTATGAATCCAACTGCCTCATTTTATTCACGACCCTCCTATGTAAGTGGTGGAGGACAAATTTACATCGGCGCTCGCCGCCAACGTGGAGGTAGCATACTTGGTGCACTTAAATCTGTTGTAGCACCTCTCATATCCAATGTCGGAAGATCTTTAAAACGAAATGTTTTAAGTAATGCCGTTGGCTTTGCTGGTGATGTTGCTAGTGATCTTTCCAGAGGTAGAAGTTTTAAGAGCAGTTTGTTGAATCGTGGGAAGGAACGCGGTTTAAAAACATTGAAGCAGACCTTTGCTGGTGTTAATCAAGGAAAGAAATCACCTAAACGAATGAATAAAGGAAGGAGGAAACATCGCGGAGATGGTAAGGTGCGATCTTCAGTCAAAAGGCATTCACGCAAACGTCGCAGAGGCTCTAATCATTCATCAGGCGCTAAACGACGACGCTACCATAACTTCTAATCATGGAGTGTAAAACTTCCGGTTTTTGTTTGTTTGATCAACAAGCCATACAGACAGATATTCTTAGTTCAAGTATTGTAGATTATCATCCTCGAACAGCTGAGAATGCTGGCCCCATTGAATTTGTTATTCCTGGTGGTAGTGATGACTACATAGATTTGAGTTATGCGATGCTTGATTTGAGGTTTAGAATTCAGCAAGCAGATGGAACTGCTATTGACGATACACATAAAGTTGGACTGAACAATTTACCATTGACTACATTACTTCGCGATGTTTCTCTAACGATTGGAGAGCAGCAGGTGGAAGGTGGTCAAAGCGATTATCCCTATAAATCATATTTCAATCATGTATCACAGTTTCATCCAGCAGCACAAAAAAGTCATATGGAAGCCATGGGATGGTACAGAGATGAAGCAGGAAAATTTGATGTTGAAACAAACAGTGGCTTTGTAAAGCGATCTGCTATGATTAAAGATAGTAAAGTATGTCAGCTATATGGTCCGCTGAATTTAGACTTCTTTAGACAGTCAAAGTTTTTACTCTGTAATACCAGCATGCGACTCAAGCTGACATTGAATAAGCCTGAATTTGCGCTGAATGCATTTGCTAAAGTTGACAATTTTAGAATTCATGTGGAAGATATTGCACTTTACATTCGTGGAGTAGTACCGAATCCAAGTGTCATTAGAGGACATGCTGAAGGTCTTAACCGCCAAAATGCCATTTACCCCGTTCAGCATACAAAGCTTCTCACCTTTAAATTCCGAAAGATCAAAAAAGTTTCATGAAAGATGGCCTCTTTCCATCGGAAGCACCGAAGCTCCTCATGGTGGCAATGGTTGAAAATGATGCATTTAATGGTAATATAAAGAAGAATCCTTTCAATTTTAAACACAATCAGTTAAGTGAAATTGCTTTACGTGTAAACGGTGTGAGTCATCCTGGTCCACCCTACAAACCAGATTTTGCTGCGGATCAATTTATGCGCAGTTATGTTGATTTTATGGATGTCTTTGGCTTTTACAATACCGATGACACCAATGGACTTACTATGAAAGAAGTTAAGAGTGGATATACTATTTATGGATTTGATTTGACTGCTGACAGCGATATTAGTGCACCCTATCGTCAAGCGAACGTGCCTCATAATATTCGTTTGGATTTGACGTTCAAAAGAACACTAGTAGCTTTGTAGTGAAAAAGTCTCTCCCACTGTTTTTATCCACTTGTAATTTTTTTTTTGTAATAAAATTTGAAGGTAAAACTATTTACAAAGGCAGACGTTTCGTGACTCTGTCACAGCCTCAGTGCCAGTAAAATCAGAATGTGACAGGAGTACAAATGTGAAGTGGATCTTAAATACTAATCGATTCGATCGCTTAGTCGCGAGCATCCGTCAACCAACCAGCTCTTGTTTCCTGTTCAGACCTGGATTCTTAGTCCTAATGTACCTAGCTTCAGTAATGCGGCTTTCAATAGGTGAATTGTGCTTGCTAAGAATCAAGAGGTTGAAATCTTTAATAGTCATGTTACGCCGATGAAAATATTTCGCATGTTCGGAAAGGGCACTGTTATTATTACCAGCTTTTAAACCACTTGTATGTTCTTTTAGACGGACAAGAAAAGGACGACTAGTTTGACCTATGTACGCTTGTTGACAGAATTGGCAAGTAAATTGATACACTACATGACGATCATCACACGCATAGTTATCATTAAGGCCATTGCATAAGTCACAATTTTTATGCTTACGAGACCTATTATCATTCAAGTATTGACTCGAAGTTTTGTTAGGTTTGCTAACTAAGGTTACCGGTAAATCATACTTATTAATAAGGGAATTAATTTTTCTATTACAGCTATCGCTTATGTAATCAACAGTCATTTTTACTTTGATTTCGCCATTTTTCGTTTTCTTTCTAGTTGGGTTAGTTCTTTTTTTATTAAAATCACGCTGATCAAATCCGTTATCGCACAGTCGGTTCTGCATCCTTTTTAAAGATTTCTTCTTTAATTCGGGATTGGAGCACCGATTCTCTATACGTTGTTCCGTACTTCTAACGAAATTGTCTTTGACATGCCGTGGAACCCAGCTGTCTTTTTTCAACGTAATATCCGAATGATTAGGTTTCGAATACCACTGGTAACTAATATCATTATTTTCTATAAAGATTGACAAATCTAGAAAGTTCAGGGCCGAGCCCGAGTCAGGAATTTCTATTGTGAATTGAATGTCCAAATTGATGCTATTGAAAATACGAATTATTTTGTCGAACAGCTCCAGATCCCTGTGGAATGGACCAAGAATGATGTCATCCACGTACCTAGAAAACAGGATCGGTTTAATGCCACTAGACTCGAGGATTTCTAAAGCACAAGTTTCTATAAAGTGCACAGTGATGATTGCAAATGGTGGCGCGAAGTGAGAACCCATAGGGCAGCCGTGAATTTGTAAATAAGTCTCATCTTCAAAACTGATTTCATAATTATATGCTATGAAAGTAAGACACTTTTTTAAGTGTTCTATATTGATGCCAAAGTTATTTATTTTTCTCCAATTTTGATCAGCAAGTTTGAGCACACTTTCTATTCCATATTGAATCTGAATGCTTGGGTAAAGGCTAACTATATCTAATGACACAAATGTTTGATCATCCGTGATTACGTCTTTGTTTATTTCTTGCATTTTATTCATAAGCGCCTCACTATTTCGCAGATATGATGGAACTAATTCAGCTAACTGATTGAGGACTTGAGTTATGAGCCAATCTGAACATGCGAAATATTTTCATCGGCGTAACATGACTATTAAAGATTTCAACCTCTTGATTCTTAGCAAGCACAATTCACCTATTGAAAGCCGCATTACTGAAGCTAGGTACAATAGGACTAAGAATCCAGGTCTGAACAGGAAACAAGAGCTGGTTGGTTGACGGATGCTCGCGACTAAGCGATCGAATCGATTAGTATTTAAGATCCACTTCACATTTGTACTTCTGTCACATTCTGATTTTACTGGCACTGAGGCTGTGACAGAGTCACGAAACGTCTGCCTTTGTAAATAGTTTTACCTTCAAATTTTATTAAAATTACAAGTGGATAGAAACAGTGGGAGATACTTTTTCACTACAAAGCTACTATGACCAATTACCTCCCGTATGCCACAATCAATTACAAAAGAACACTACCTGAGACGATCAATGTATTAATTTATGCAGTCTTCGATTCAAATATTGAAATTACAAAGTATCGTGACGTGATTCTTCAGTATAATCGTTAATGAGTTGGTTGACTGCTGACGATATTAAGACTAAAGTGGAGCGTAATGCAGACGAGGCGACGTTGAAAGCTTTCGATAATGTCTATTCACTCGATACCTTACCACCTGCAGTAAATCACTATCCCATCTTTATTGTGCTAAACACTCATTCGCAGAATTTAGGCGGTGAGCATTGGAAAGCGATCTTTATTGGAGAAGACCGATGTGGTGAACTATTTGACTCTCTTGCTCAACCTCCGAATATACCCACGCAGCAGTGGTTGAGAAAACATACGCGTCAATATCAGCGAAATGAACGCATACTACAACATCCACTTTCATCAACGTGTGGTGCTTTTGTACTGTACTTCATCTTAAAACGTTTACATGTATCTCGATTTGTATCTGTTGTTCAAAACTTTTCATGTAATCTATCCTCTAATGAAAACATGATTTGTAAGTTCTATCATGATTTGAAATAAAAACATCATGTTGGAAAATTGTTTTTTATTTTACAATCCGCTGGGTACGTACATACTCGATGAGATAGTCTAGGATCACATTTGCTTGTACATGAGATTTTAGTCCAGTAATGATCACTTTACTATTATGAAAGATTGCCACATGCACAGGTAACCAAAAACTAATGAGAGCTGCAGGAAAAAGTTCGGGTTCATAACACAAATTGTAACTGCTGGTACGAATCTTCAAAAATGATACACTTTCACTCAATTGAGTAGAGATCACCATATTGTCCACAGTCAGATTCGACATCACACACTTCTCCCTCTTCCATATCCGACGTAGTAGTCTCTGTAGCTCTAAGCGCATTGACTGCGCCGATGAATGAGAAAGGGCGCCGAGAATCTGTACAGTCCCATTTGGGAAGAGTTGAAGATTCCGTGAATTGTTCATCTTCACCACTAACATTTGAGGTCGGCCCGGGTAATACTTGCTGTTTGGAAGGTGTTGGTGTAATGTTGTGAGATCGATTTTGGTGTAGAATCTGAAGCGACGGAGAATGTTGACGATGGTGTAGCGATGGCGCTTCATGATGAAAGAATGAGTAAATTGAGCGATGTACCTTCCTTTTATACTTTTCCCAACTACCTTGATGAAATGTGAAGTTAGTATGAAGTTGGGAATGATAGAGTTGAATTCGCCGATGGTTGACGCGCAGCCAGATGCGATTTCCAATACGTGAATGTCTTTTCATATAGAAGTATTTCAAATCCTTCATGATATGATGTAGAGATTGAAAATGACGATAAGATAAAGCAAACTCTCTTCTCACATTTCCAGTTGAATCTTTGAAATAGACGTTTCGATCATGATCCGTTTCAATACGTTGTAGGGAATCTAATTTCCAACTCATGGTGCGTGGTAGTCATGTCTGATTAAGATTTGCATAGTAGGGCGATGAACTCACGACGAATAAATGTCATGATGGAGCGATGTATGTATCTTCTATACTTCTCCCAATTGTATTTGCGAAATGAGAAACAGTTTGCGGAATGAGAATGGCAGATTTGAATTTCATTTCTGTAATGTTGAAGCCAAACTTGATCACCCAAGGAGATGAATCTTAATGTTTCAAAATATTCCAAATCCCTCATGATATCATTGAGGTTGACAAATTGTCGCCATGTTAATGTAATACCTCTTGATGTATGACCATGAGAATTTTTGAAATGTACGTTTCCATTACGATCAACTCTGATATATTGTAGAGAGTCCAAAATCCAAGTCTTCATGATGTTATGGAAAGTCGCAGATCAGCAATATAAAAATGTCGATTTATCATATTTTGCTTAGCAATGCGGCCGCAAATAGATTTGCTAGTAATCGAGCCGCACTCTTTTCTACTCCCATTGATAATACACAACAGCTAAATGGAAATTGGGAAGTGGGTGTCACTCAACTTGTTTATAGCAACTGTGTCTATACTTTTGATCATGAGGTGATGACTATTTATATGAGACGTACAGCTGCTTACCAATGTGAAAAGGGCTGCCGAGTATACATTCCACAGTGGCCAAAGAAAGATCTCTTATCATGTAAAAAGTTTATATATGATTTCTTGAATAAAGCGTGTAAACATATTGTCCAATTTACTCCGCACAATGATCATAATTATGTACATCATGTAGTTGAGAAAGATTGGATTGTTGGTTTAAGTCCAAGTTTAAGAAATGATTTAGGTTACCTCGCTAGCGCCTTAGCAAGCTATGATAATTTTAACGTTAATTACCACATAAGTGGTTATAAACAGTTAATATATCGAGAGGAAGCTTATTATGTAGATCTTATTCCAAGAAATGAGAAGACGTTGGTGAAGAAGATTGTGATTAAGCCAAGAAAGACAGACATGACTCCTGAAACATTATTGAAGAAATTTAATTATCTCCTTCGAGTTGATGGTAAACAAGTGGCAACATTGACTTATATCAAATCATCTAATCATATTGCAATAAGTAAATTAAATGATGATAATCTAGTATTAGTTTGTTCAAAAGATTTTCATCAGTTCTTACGACATCATTCTGCAGCTGTTCATGGAAAATTTGATATGCAACATTTACCATGTGAAAGGTCAAATCAATTTGATACAGAATGGACCGTATCTTTATACAGAAAGCGTATAGAGCCTTTAGGTGGTATCTTGCATGAAACAAGAGTGTTGATGCCTCGCATTATTACTTCAGTTAAATTGGTTGTAGATTATTTAAATGAAGTGATTAATGAGCAACATATTTCATTTTCTGAAAAAGAAGGTACTTTGTCTCTCACTATAAGTGGAAAAGGTATTGAACTAATTATGGATAAAACTCTAATGGACATTTTGGGTTTTGATCAAAATATCTTTAAAAGTGGTACTGTAACCAAAGCTAGCGCAGACATGTCGCTATCGCGTCGTATTAACTATTTTCAGATATATTCCAATATTGGTGAAGATGTACGTGTGGGAGATGTTGAAGCTCCATTGCTAGCAATGATACCATACCATCCGAAAAGCTGCAGTATTTTATCTGAGCATACTTTCAAGAAAGTGCATTATACAAAGCTGAAATCAAACTACATCCCACAAATTGATATTGCAATTTATGACGATGCTGGTGCGTTGATTCCTTTTCATAAAGATACTGTAGCAGGTATCACACTCCATTTCCGAATGAAGAGTTAATGCAAAAGTATGCTAATATATTTTTCCAATGTGATTAGTATGGAAAGTGAAAAGAGAGATTCGTTTCTAATTTACTTACCCAGTAATACTTCTATAAATAAATTTCCTAATAATAAACCATCAGACTATCGAGTAGAATTAAATCGCCCCCTGCATTTAGAAGGTGAATGGGAGGTTGGCGTCTCTAGTATTTGCTATGATAGCAATATTCAGAATGTGAATGATTTGGAAGAAATGATATTGACTCCTCGCACCCATGATGGAATAACGATGAATAATGCATTCCAGTTCCCATACAATTTAACATCAGATGGAAAGTGGAACTATGAATGGATTCAGATAAAATCAGATTATTATGAACCATTTGGGAATGAGAAAATTATTAAGGCGTTCAATAGTGGTAATACCTCCATCATGAAGAATAAAAATCAGAAAGCTTATGAGTTTATTATCTATCATTGGAGTGGGAGACAGTTCCTTCGCTTTCATTCTTTTACTAGAGGTCATACACTGAGGTTGGATAATGAATTCTATCCACATCTCGGTTTTGGCCATGGACTACATCTAACGTCAATTGCTACTGCAAATGTTAAAAAAGTTTATTCAAATCGAATCAACAAATTTCATTGTAAATTTAAAATATTTGATGAAGATGTTGTAGAATGTGAAGAACGCATCATTTTGAAAAAGCGTGGTGTTCAACCTTTATCACTTATTGAGTTAGTAAAACGATGGAATGAGACTGTGGGTAAGAAGTATGGAGAGAAAATTATGGCGGACAAAAATAAGTTGGTTATTCAGAAATATAATGACAAACTTGCAGCTTACTTCTCTCCAACCTTGCGTCATTTTGTAAGACATTATACACCTATTATTGGAAGCGGTGTGGTGTATGGTTCTCATGAATATCACACTAAAGCTGATTCAGTTAATGATGAATGGTGGGTGGACATCTGTGGTGATCGCATCAAGAAAATTTACCAGTCTTATGAAGAATCTAAAGTTGCTATCAATATAATGCCGCGTCTATATCATACAGTTGAAAGCTTCATTCATGTAGTAAGTCCTTATATACAACAGAAGTTGAAGCATGTGATGAAAAGTAAATATGATGTTAAGACACACCACATTTCGTTTTCAATTGAAAATCAACGCGTTGTTCTGAAACTGGGTGATGACATTCAATGTCAATTGAGTAAAAATTTGAAAAAACTCTTTGGTTTTTCAATGCTACAAACTGTGTTTACTGCTCCGCATACGATTGGTATAGAAACGCCAATGACACTTGATAAACATGAACAGCACCTTTACATTCAAAGTGATTTGATTCTACCTATTTCTGTTGGTGAGAAAAAAGAATACATTTTACGTGATTTCATGCATGATAAAGACGCTTCATATGGAATAGTCGAGAAGATGTTTGAATCTATTTTCTATCATCCCGTCGTCAAACAAACTATACCCTCTATTACTATCAAAATTACCAATGGTTTACAAGAGTGCATCCATGTGAAAGATACTAAATCCCTCGTAACTTTAGTGTTTCGGAAAACAAAGTGAAGTCATTGTGATATGTTTATTGAAATAAAAATATGTGTATGAAAAAGTCTTTTCACAGATGAAATGGGCTGACTGTAGGCATATATTCACAAGGAAGAAACGATCTCATGCGATACATAAAACAGCAATGTTTATCTACAGAATTCAACATAAAAATACTAAGTTAAGGATGATTATGCTAAGACGTCTCCTGAATGTGGTAGTGTGAGTTTAATTCTTTTGGGTGGTGGTATGTTTGTGTCAGGATGCCCATGTGGAAGAGATGAGTTATGTCCTATCCAACACCTCTTATCCTCCCATGCTGAAAGCGCCCGTTTCCTAAAAGTATGAGTTTTGATCTCATGCGACTTAGATTTTAAAATTGTCATATTGACAAACGTTATATTTTTATTTCTATAGGCTTTCCTGAAATTTTTATGTTTCGTGTTAGAGACCAATGATCTTGATATGCCTTTAGCACGCTTAGTACTATCGTCGCTATCCCTTAATTTCATACTGTACATTTTTGGTCGGAGGAGAATCATTTCATCTATTTCCTTCCCTGGTGTCTCATCCTTAAAGCAGCCAAGTTTTGCCTTATTTTTGATGGAGTAGAGTAGGTGATCAGTAGGATAATTTGATGTATCAAAATATCTTTCTAAAGATTTTCCTACTTCATTGAAATTTAAATCTTTTTGAGTGGTAATACCTAAGAAGAAACTATCTGTATCACCACCCAACAAACGAACCTCTTTTACGAGAGGACATGGTTTTAGTATTTTATAAAATAGTTGGTACATTTCAAGCTTAGAGTAATCTAGTACAGCTTGGCCAATATAGATGGGCTTGCACAACTCAACTTCAGATTTTATCATTTTAACACCTATAAGGTCCTCATCGATAATGTCTCTATCGATGAATAGAGGTGATGAGACCAATTTCTTAAATTTTGTAACATCATTGACTAGTTTATAGTTTACACGTTTTCTAACATCCTCCATCGTCTTACCAAATAGACTATTATTCTTATACTTATAAAAATCCTTTTCAAAATTATTTTGGGCTAGTGCACGTTTCTGGCTGTTGCTATCAATATATGGTTTGAGGAAGGCTTTCTGTCTAAATTTAATAATGCGGTGAACTCTTTTTAAAATCATGCCACTTTCTAAATAAAATTTTAAGATGCTAAAGTGAACTAGATAGTTTTCCTTATCATACTGGGTGAGTAAAAGTTTGCGGCAAGTCTTATAGTCGGGTTGACCGCATGATTCTAAATCTTTCTGAAATTGTTTCATAAAGTCGGAAAACATATCTTTGGTCACTTCACCTGATTCGGGTGCGAGTGGGAAATCAGCAGTTTTATGTTTAATATTATTTGGATAGATTAGATCTATCTCAAAATAATATCCCCAATCACCTTCATCTGGAATTGCTAGTATGTTAGAAGGGTTGGAGAGATGCTGAATTTCACTATCATCTAACCAGCTAAACTGAGAGTGAGGGAGTGGTTTGGATAGTGAACTACCATATAAACTATTTTGGTCATAATACTTAAGATGAGTCTGATCATCGCCTACTAATTTTGATTTTAACCAATGTTTATTTACAAATGTGAGACCACCGCGAATTCCTCGCTCAAATAAATTATACATCTCTGGATCTTGTAAGAGATGAATGGTCTCACCAGTCATTTTAAAAGCAGACGTAAATGACATGGCTGGCAGACTGACAAGTGGACGGGATCTAACTTATCTTCTTCTAATGCCACTCGTCGAAACTCCTGAAATACATCAGACAGCAAAAATACATCCAACTTAAGATAGGCAATCATATATTCGCCAAATGTATGGCAGTCAAATTTTATCCATGCATCTTGTGCATGATCATAATCTTCGGTCTTACATTCTGCGCCGGTCAAATCATTTTAAATTTATGTATGGGCGGAAGAGAAGTCTCGCCGAGTTTACTAATCGCATCAAAATATGCATATGGAAAGACTCATTTCCGTGTGATGACTTCATCGGTTAGATTTGGATATTGTTTCTTAAGATTTTGTGTTAGTGGAAGAGACTTTAGATTTTGTACGAGAGAGGCCAGTGATGCAGTCATAAATTGGTAGGAATCTAAAAATTTTATATCAAAATAGACCGTCTTATTTTCTTTAGTTTTATCGACAGGCACTTTTGCTGTCATGGCCATAAACTTCTCTCTCGTTTGTGCTATTACATCAAGCTTCCACTCTTTCATTTGACCTAAGCCTCCTTTTATTATCATATGGCTGTCATAGCCCTTGAAATTATGGAAAATGACGGGTAATGTACACCGCTTCATCCTAAGTGAAAAATTGCATTTTGAACATAGTGCGCTTCTAAATTTACCAGTAATGTGATCATGGTCGCGCACTTTCTTAATCTCATCATCATCAAATGTTTTCCTACATTTGAGGCAAACGTTGCAACTATCAAATTTTGCTTGATCATCTGCTGTCATATGCAATGATCTGCGATAGAGTTCACCATCATACTTTTGTTGAAATTTTACAGCCTGTTCGAGGAATTGTAGGAGTTGGTAAATACAATCCTCACCTTGCCAGACGTGCATTTTATTTTTTCTATTTTGGAAATGGTCATGCCATACTTCATAGCAGGAAATGGCTGCTGCTCGATGGGTGTTATCATCGATATAGCATTCGATGTCAGCATAGATGACACGAAGAGGACTTAGTTCATCGCCATTCTCTCTATATGAAAACTCCTGATCTTTGGGCATGCGCTCCATTTGTAGTTTACCTCGCTTACACCATTCGTAATGAGTTTCAAATTTGTTTTTACTCCTAAAGTTCCGAATGCATCTGTCACAGTAATAAATCTCTGATGAGCTAGAATTTCTTAGGTGGTGGTATAAGCGAGAAATTTTGGGAATAGCGCAGTAGTTCCATTCCTCACTATGATCCTGTCTTACTAATAAAAGGTTGACAACGTGGTCATAACAACTCGAACGCGAGTTGTAGCGGACACCCTTCAATCCCTTCTCCCAAACATGGAGAACTATTTTGATGTTGTTCAATTTTTCAAATTTTTCTATATCTTTAATTTTCATATCTTCACTATTGCAGTCATCAAACTTTAATTCATTCTCCCACTGTTGATACTTACTCTTATGGTATCGGCTATTCTGTACATCATTATAGTGGAGAATGGAGAGGACGGCATACTTAAAACATTGCGATTCGCAATCTACAGAAATGACTGCTGCTTTATTTCTTAAATTTTTCGGAAGTTTAAAGGAGCCTCGTCCATGTTGTTCTCTAATAAAGTGATTTTAATCATGCCATAATTTCATGGACTCAATACCATAAAAAACGAGTCCACTATCACGCTCGTTAAATTTATCTATGTTTAATTTTAACCCTTGGATATGAAAATTTATCCAAGACTCGCAGTCTACAACTTCGGTTGCAGGAGAGGAGGGTATGTGAAACTCCAACCTCTCTACTATTTGACCAGTATGGTGGTCGATTTGTACATATTTTATTTTGAGATAGATGAGCGCCTTCATTCTAAAATTGACTAAATTGTTGAAGAGCGCACCAATCAAAGATGAATTTTGATGAAACTATTCTTCAAAGTCAGCAATGGTTTCTGAGGCTTCCATCTGGTAATTCCTCACTGAATTATTTATCGACACTTCAGAGAGTCGGATAGAGGAGGTGCTGTTAGTATAACTATCGTCACTGTGTGTATGTCGAAGTCTATGTGAAGATAGTTCAAAATGTGACTCAAAAGACTGAATGCATAAATCGCAAGAAAAGGAGACATCGTTGACAGAATCATCCCCACCTTCGGAGATTGATGCTGACTTAGGTCTACAAACACTTCGCTTGATGTGTCGGACGACATCACGCTTCCTCGTGAAGATGTGACCACAGTCAGCACATTCCCGATCGTTGCATTCCCGCGACAATGTTGACATGGAGTCGCTGTTGTTATCCGACTCGCTCGAGATGGGACTGGTATCACCTGAAAGAGAAATCATTCTATCATCTCTGTTCAAGTCTCAGTGTATTGGTACAACCTACCTTGACTCGACAACTCTAAACTTTCCTCGAGAAGAGAGGGCGTTGGTGATGAAGTTGATGCCTGAAATTGAGGAAGATGCTATTAGCCACACGTTTGAGGGAGATGACTGATGAATTCCTTAACTTACCATTTCAACGAAATTATGTTTAAGGTTGATTCTTCAACAAGATAGAGACTTCACTCAAATTTGGAATTCACGAGAGAGCAGTTCACTTGTACGCCTCAAATATAGAATTCGCTAGAGAACACTTTACTTACACGTCTCAAAGACAGAGTGAAATGACACGGATGTCACTTTACATATATACTTTCATATTCATCATTCATTGGCTGTTGATTTTGATTGGTTGCTTGTTTATACTTAAGAATTAGAAAACATTTCAAAGTTATTATTCACAGTCAACATGACAAGCCCTCCAAAAACACCGAATACAAAATTCTCTTCTCCATGCTCATCACCAAGGGCGCTCGTTGCACCAAACGCTCCAACGAAGGGGAAGGTAGAGAAGGTGTACCGACTGGACAATATCAGAAAGTTGTCATTAGCAGCGGATGACGAAGAGGAGAGTGTATGTGAGAAGGAGTATCCCGACTTAACAGGTGTGAGGTGGAAGTATCTACAGTACGACACTGATGATGTGATGGAGATCACCAGCACCAAATTCCTCCACCAATTATGGGAATGTTACACCCCTAACTCCCAGCCACGAACTATGGCGGAGTGGGAGTACATCGACAAAGTGAGGCTCGCGGTAGAAGAACGATTGAAGCAAGTGAACTGTTTTTGTGATCTATGTGAAGCCAGACTCTGGGACGATATTGACGATGAAAACCTTTTGAAATACATGCCATAATAAATTTTTATTTCGTATTATCTTTACTTTCATACCGACTTACTTGAATGGGGCTTCAGTGGATGATTTAACCATGTATACTTTTTCATTTGGAAATAGTAGCACACTTAGTTTAACTTGCAATTCTTATAACATTTCATATGGATGATAATGGTAGATGAAATAGTGTTAAATAAAATGAAGATAGCTTACATGATTCTGGGATAGCAATCGACTGCGATCCATGTGTAAAGAGCTTGTTAGACTACGGAAGAGAGAAGTGTGTTATGTTGCGTGTGGCGCGTGAGTGTCCTCCCATTTCATTCCATTCATCAATTCATCTCATTGATAGAGGCAGGTAGAACTCATGGTTCTCATAACGTATGCAGTGGATAGTTTATAAGGCAACCTTCGACAGTTGGCTAAATGTCGCCCTGGCGCGAATGCATACTACGTTGAGACAGAGGCAATCACTTGCAAACATGACGCAGAGAGGTTTAACAAGATTGACCATTGCCGAATGTCCCTTGCGGTATACATAGCTACGGGTTTCATCGCCGCCCTTTACAGGAACGCCCGTCGAAAGGAAGTATTACACCGAACTTCATTTGCAACGTTCAAGTTGACTGATAGCAGATTCAACTTAATGATAGTATTCGCCAGTCCGAAGACTGCCCAGGGCAAACCGCGTGGAGGTTCTATCATGTCTTGCCCCATGGTGGCCCTTAAGAGAGCCGGTGGTTCGTTCTCGGGGTGTGTGATAGGGACTCAGGCTTGCTGTTTCGACTGCGGCTCCGGCAACGGGGCGGATGGTCGCTTCTCTCTGATGTCTGTAAAGAAAGAAGTAGTGAGTTATCATCTTACATTTTAATTTAGTCATTTTTACTTACAGATCTTCTCGGACGCTTCCTCATAAAGGAAATTCGAGATCGGATCACGATGATCGAAGGTGAAGTGTAGACACTCCACCCCTTTCTTCACCCGAGAGTAGCATTTCTCCCCTCTTCCACGCTCGTACAAGAGAGGAGTTTCTGCTACTCTCCCCTTTCTAATAGGGATGTGCAGACGTCTGGAACGCACCCTTCGATCGCGATCCACCAGCTGCGCCGAACGGTGCAGCTCGTGGTTCGTCTCGACCACCTTAGCCATCTGCACACGGAGTCTCTCCACTTCCTCCTTCAACCTTCGTATCACCTTCTCCCTACTTTCCCTCTCTGCTAGCAAAGCCTCTTCTCTGGCTTTCCCCTCGAGAGTCTTGAGCCTCTCCTGCTTCAACTCGCCATTCCGCTCGCTTAATCTCTCCTTCACCTTCTTCATCTCTCCGGCCACGTTCTTTAGGTCCTCATACTTTGCCTTGTATGAGAAGGCCTCCTCCTTCAACTTCTCCACCTCTTTCTTTAGTTTCTCCCGTTCGGCGATCACCAGCGGGGGCTTGACAAAATTGCGACATTGTGTTGCATTTCCGCTCGCAGTCACGGCTGTAGGGATCTCGCGATCGAGGTCGACATCCTCGGTAGGTTGCGACTGTAGCTCTCCCTCCTCCTCCTCCTCCTCCTCACTATCGCTGCTGGACAGCGAGCTCTCGCTACTAAGCGAGGATACAGCGGCAATCGCTTCAATGGCAGATTGTAGCTCAGTGGCCTCAGTGGTGAAGAGTGAACTCCGTTCTTGTTCGTTGGCAGATTGTAGCTCCAAAGAACGGAGCTCAGTGGCGAAGAGTGAACTCCGTTCTTCTTCGCCTACTTCGCCTGTTTGACACTCGCTGTGTTGTGAGTGCCAATCCTCCAGCCGCTCACTTAAGCGACTGACTTTGTGGGCTCCGCAATAGTAGCGACCGACCCCTATCTGTTTCTTGCTAGTGCAAGCGTGTTTCTTGAAGGCGTCAGCTCGGAATACCTTCCGGCATTGACACAGTTTGAAACTGGTCTTCATATTATTGTATTTCGGCATTTCTGAAGCGAAAAACGGAAAACAATGATTTTACACTTAGAGAGGAATGATAGATTTGAGTATAGCGAGTGGCACTCGATCCCGTCGACAGCCCGAAGGCCTTGTACTGATCACTAGGGAAGTGAGAGATCTTCCCCGATACCCGCTATTTACAGCTGAAGACATCATTGTCACTGCCCCGAAGTGGTAACAGCAACGCCGAGTCAAAGGTAGTGAACAGTAGCTGGGATATAACCCCTCAAAGCTGCCTTAGACTTAGTTAAATTTGAAATCTGATAGCAGATTTGAACTTAGCATACTTGAAAACGTTGAGGAAACATCCCAAGTTATTGCTTTGATCAGCTTGATAGCAAGCCGTAGAGAGCTTGATTCACCAGCGTTTTGCAATGGAGATGTTTAGAGGCCACCCATGACAAGATAGCGAAGACTCAACCGATTGGCGTTCAAAGTGCTACGTTGAGAACTGTGTCAAATGCCCAACATGAGACATGAGTTGTCCCAGCGGTTACGGTCTAAACTATGACACACTTCCTTGCCACACTTATCACTACGGCATCGTCCGCCGTCCCGAAGGAACACTCTGTCAGTGGAATATTACAGCAAAACTCTCCGTGTCTTTCTCGCTTTCAGTGAAAAGCCGCTTATGCCATGAGAAGACTGGCTCAGACATGAAAACCTGTAGAGTTGGTAAGAGGTGGACAGACTTTGAACAGCTTGATAGCAAGCCGTAGAGAGCTTGATTCACCAGCGTTTTGCAATGGAGATGTTTAGAGGCCACCCATGACAAGATAGCTGAGACTCAACCGATTGGCGTTCAAAGTGCTACGTTGAGAACTGTGTCAAATGCCCAACATGAGACATGAGTTGTCCCAGCGGTTACGGTCTAAACTATGACACACTTCCTTGCCACACTTATCACTACGGCATCGTCCGCCGTCCCGAAGGAGCACCCTGTCAGTGGAATATTACAGCAAAACTCTCCGTGTCTTGCTCGCTTTCAGTGAAAAGCCGCTTATACCATGAGACGACTGGCTCAGACATAATTAAAAATGCTTTCATTGACTTCAGCAGGATCGAAAACCCCAGAAAACCTCCAAAACTAGTGAATTTAAAGTTTTCAACTTTTTAGCACTACTTATGAAATTTTATAAGTAGTCTCTTACTTAGAGTAGGTCAATAGCGACCGAACCTTTTTTGAATCAAGTCAAACGGACTTGTAGAAGCAAAATTACAAGCCTTTAAAGTTTTGGAGTCTTTTATGGCCTGGAGACGAAGGCCATCTCCTGGCTAACCTCTAAGTCTGACGCCTTAGCTGAGTTCAGCAATGAAATTTTCTAAGTCGGTTTTTTACAGAAACCCGGAATTTGGAATGTCCGAAGCTATCATCGGAGCTCAGAGAGACGACTTACCGTTGGCAATCTCTCGTCTGAATGACAAGTCTCTGTCGGTTCCCAGCTTATATGGTGTGTGGCGATCAGCTGATGACGTAATACCTATCATCCAAATCTTTAAATCCGTCTATCTCCGGTTCTAGTGCTCCGATTGAGCTGGAAATACACAATTTTCTTGTAGAATTTGACGCTGAATCCGAATCTGGCCTCCGTTTTTCCATCCGATGCTTTGTTTTGGCTCTACAGCCCACAGCCATCGCAAAAATTCTAACTGTCGTTTTTTCGAAAAATGTTCAAAATTTTTCTCTCCGATTGACTTGAAACTTACGATGTTGATAGAGAATTTGATGCTGATTCCAAATCTGAAATCCGTTTTGCTCTCCGATGCTTCGTTTTGGCGCTACAGCCCAAAACGCCCAAAATTCTAACTCTGTCGTTTTTCGACAATCTCCCAAAATCTTAAATGGCGTCTCACATCTAAACGAAGACAGATATGAACAAGCCGATTCTTTCAGTGAATTTGTCTCACTCTTAATGGCACGACAAAATCCGTCCACTAGAAGCAAAGTTGGAAGGTCGGTGCCGAGGGGGGGGGGACGTCAGCGAAACTTTTTCTCTCCGATTGACTTGAAACTCACCATACAGATGCAGAATTTCACGCTGAATCCGAATCTGGCCTCCGTTTTCCCATCCGATGGTTCGTTTTGGCGCTACAGCCCAAAACGTCCAAAATTCTAACTTTGTCGTTTTTTCGAAAAATGTTGAAAATTTTTTCTCTCCGATTGCTTTCAAATTCACCATACCGATGCAGAATTTCACGCTGAATCCGAATCTGTCCTCCGTTTTCACATCCGAGCACTGCTTCCACTCGAAACAGCCCATTTTACAACCCAACAGTCATCAGATTTCACGAAAAACAACACACACTATAGCCTCAAGTCAAAACCTGGCGGTCGCCCAAGTCCACCACGACACTCTGTCGTTTCAGAGGGGGGGAGGGGAGGGGGGTGCACCGGTCGAGTGTTCGCCGTTTTATTACTACTGACTATCAATTATCAACAGAATCTCTGCAGATACACAATGTTGCCTAAAGAATTTCAACCAGACAAGAAATAACTCCTTGTTGATGTACGATGATTCCGACATTTCCAAAAGAGAACCACGTGGGAGATGATCGCTCCATTCATCCTTTTGTCGAATACCTTTCATGATTACCATCGGTGGTATGAAGTGTCCAACAGCACTGCAACATCCCACAACAGTAACATTTTCACCATGCTCTGCACTTGTGATATGGATGACAGATTTGCGTCCTTTCTGAGCAAGTACTGTCCCAGGTCGATTGCTCATTGCCAAACCGCTTTTATCAACGTAGTATATTCTATGGGGTTGCTGATGAAAATCCTCTTCTGCCATAACGACAGACAACTTCTCGAAATGGTCTTGTACAGTGACTCTATTCATTCCTGTAGCTCTGAATTGGGATAATCCTTCAGCCTTTCTAGGTACAATGGATGGGTGACGTTTGAGAAATGCCGCGAGCCAGTCTTTACGGTACTACTGCAGTTTAGTGCACCCTCTATGAAAGAGACGGAAACGCGCCTACTGCAGTTTAGTGCACCCTAAAACAACGGCGCATTCTCCCGCAAACGATGACTACGCACATTACACCGAAGCGCGCGCTCGGTGTAATGTGCGAAGACGAAGACACACGAAGACACAAAGACACTCATTTATAACTATAGGGAAGAACGAACGGCATTCATTCTGTTGATTAAATCATGTTGTTCTCACATGCATTTTAGGGTGCACTAAACTGCAGTATGGGTAAAAGAGGGTGCACTAAACTGCAGTAGTACCGTCTTTACCAGCTTTTTGACGAGTGTTATTGAATCTGACGTTGATACCATTTCGCTTGCAGTATTCAAAGACAAGAAATCGAACGTCTTTCCTCGATAAGCCATATCCTCTACTTTCCATCAGCTTGATATATTTCACAAGATCATCCTCTTGGGAACTTTCCATGCAGGGTTTTCTTCCAAGTCGACATGCTGCACTACCACCTGAAAATTGTGAATTTTAGATTATAAGTTACAATCAGTTTCATTAGGTGGGGGGAAATCCAACCAGTTTTAAGCTTCTTGGCTAGTGTTGATTTAGGTACTTTGTACATCCTTGCAGCTTCACGAACACTTATACGGTTGCTGTTATCACTTTGACAATGTGTAATAGCGGCAGTCATATTGTCGGTAGACCACGACAACTTCTTCGACATGATTGCGAGAAAGTGAATTAAAATTCCTATGTCATACAAGTTTAGCTTCCTTCTCAAACATTGATTGGATGGTTAAACAATAAACTCGAATGCTTGTGTCCTCAACTCCTTGCTAATAGGTGAGGAATGTGCATCAGGGAATATGCACGTGATTGTCTGAGAAGCTCAGATCAGCTCCCCACTCAGCCTTGTCACTTGAACAATACGGTTTATTAAGTTTAAGAGACTTGACGCCTAGGGTGTCCCATTACCCGCCACGCATATCTTATTTTAAAGGCTACAAAAATATTTGATAGAATTCTTGAAATGAAAAAGTGAAACATTGTGAATGTAGCACAAGACCCCAGCTTTTATATCAGATGCATTAAAATTGACTAGAAAACTTGATTATTGATGTAATATTAGCTATACTGAAATCAGAATTTTAGATCAGCCCTATTCTTGACCTAAAAAATTCGTATATCAATTATGCTTCAGTCACAGAAGCTTAAGGAGGCAGCCGATTTTCCTGACAATTTTTGAATTTGTAACTAACGATCATATCATTGAATAACTACTTTCAGTATTCAAAAATATTTTTAGGAAGCATCATTTTTGAAAGGAAATAGTCAAGTGTCCCGTATTACCCGAACTTACCCTATAGTTTTAAGATGACACGTGCCACATGGATGCATTTAAAATGACTGTGTATACTGCCTTCCCAACGCGCGGTTCGTGCATTTCTAGAAGACTGAATTAGGTTTGTAATAATTGTCATCGCATAACTTCACTCACTGTTTTATGCCATCTTTGGCTAAATAAAACAAATATGCCATAGCTTCCGTTGAATTCGCTTAAAAATTTCGTATGTAGCTGATAGCTAACTCAGGAGCAACCGGATCCGGGCACAAGTGCCGGCAGGACCCCCACGCAGGTAGGTAGGATCGAGTAGGCCAACACGAAATTCACTTTCGGATGCAGGAAGATATGTACATGTAGATAGCATCATGAATGAGTTGATGCAACGAGTATAAGACAGGTGGGCGGACCTATTTCTAAATTTTTGCAAGTCGAGCTCCTTGATTGCCCGCAGCATTTCTCATTGAGCATCCGATTTCATCATTTCAGATAAGAAAATTAGCAAGGTTTCAAGAAATTAATTAGAACTTATATCACTCACAAGTACGATTCCAAAATGTACAAAGTTTCTTTAATATTGAGAGCTCTTTCCATAGAACAGGAGCGAAAATTGCAGAATTCATTTATTCACCATGCAGAATTTTCATGAAAAAAAGCAATATTCAATGATATTTTGGTGGTTGTGAAATATGATCTGATAGCGCTTTACAATTTCATTATGTTGACATACATCTTTGTTGTGCAACCAATGGACACTTACCCCGGAGTAAACATTAACACTTACACTTACACCGAATGTGAACTCACATAATGGATAATTTTAAGACTGTAAACTCTGCGAAAATTTGGAAACTACTCCTCAAAATGTCTACTACTTGTTGAGGACAAAATAGCAGTAGTCTGCAATACACATAATTTGTCACAATATAAAAGTCGAACATGCCGTAACCGCACTCGAAGTTATGTTGAAACAGCAAACAACTCTGTGCAGGAACATTCATTCCAATTTATCTCTTAAGTCGACATATTAAAACGTTGGTCACAACATATACAAAATAAGATAAAGGATTCATTTTGTAGATTTTTCATAATTATTTTATCAACTCTTATAATTCATCAGGAATATTTGTAAAAACAAAACAATTGACTTGTTAAAACGACGTCGAGTGAAGGAAATTCAGATGTTGCGCACGGAATTGAAGCGCACTGTTTGTAGAATACTCGAATCTAGAGTAATGGTTCTATTCAAATATTATGTGCCCTATCCATAGAAATCTTATATGCTATCTTGGTAATCCTGGTGGGCTTGAGTAGTAATCCCATCCCAAATTCAAGCGCAAAATGCGCAACGATGAGTCATCATTCTGACTCAGCCCCCCCCCTCTGGAAGGAAGGGAGTGCGCCAAGGATGTGATGGAAGGATGGGTCCGAGAGGAGAAAACTGTTCCCTAGAAAACTGGTGTTTGGGATGAGAAAAGTCGGTAATCGTCATGAAGGAGGGTTCGGATGTGAAAACGGAGGTCAGATTTGGAATCTACGCGAAATTTTGGGATAGGAAGGATGTTTCCAGCAACATCGGAGAGTAAAAAGTTTTGAGGACGCCCCCCCCCCTCCTGTCAAACTTCCAACTTTGGTGTTAGAGATCGTAGAAAGTCGTGCAATAGCTCATTTGAAAGCTAAAAGTGAGAAAATTGCAGTGGAAAGCTCAGTTTGGTCCTATTTTCCTAGGTTGAGGGAGGAAAATGGCAGGAAAACGTCAGAGTTGGAAAAGTCAGGTTTTGGATGTTTTGCGATGAGAAAAGTTGTTTTTCGACATGAAGGAGACCTCGGATGGGAAAACGGAGTGCAAATTCGGACGTTTTGGCCACTGTTGGGTCTAGGAGCATCTTTCCATTTCAATCGGAGAGAAAAAATTTCGAGAACCCCCCCCCCAGGCAGCGATCTTCCAACTTTGGTTGTAGAGATCGTAGAAAGTCGTGCAATAGCTCATTTGAAAGCTAAGAATGAGACAAATTCAGTGGAAGACACGACTTGTTCCTATCTGCCTTCGTTTGGATGTGAGACGTCATTGCAATTTGGGACATTGGCGAAAAAACGACAGAGTTAGAATTTTTACGAAAATCGCTCTAGCGGGTGAACGACGCCTCGGACGGAAAAACAGAGACCAGATTTGGAATCAGCATGCCATTCTGCATCTAGAGGTTGAGTTTCAAGTCAATCGGAGAGAAAAAGTTGAAAAGTTGGGTCTCCTCATGAGATTTTTTCCTGAAAATGTTAAATTGTGGCCCCGTTTGGTGGTCAATAGCGGAAGATTGGAAGTGAATGAAGAGCTCGGGTTTCTTTTAGGGACAAGACCGCACTTTGTTCTCCAGGATACTGTCTTTTCAGATCTGTGGAAGGTTTCGTTTACGAATGAGAGCCTGTCTAAAATCGAGTTTTTGTGCATTTTCCAAGATTTTGGAACTTTTTGAAAAAATGACCGAGTTTTTTCAGCTTGGCTCCTGGTCATCGTAGAGGATCGAGGGATGTCTTAAATGAAAGGGTAGAGCGAGAAAACATGGCTGTCAAAATTTGAAGTCAATCGGAGCACTAGAACCGGAGACAGACGGGTTTAAAGTTTTTCGATGATGGATCTTACGTCATCAGCTGATCGCCACAAACTATATAAGTGGAAACTCTGCCTGTGGAAATCAGTTCTCATCGAGACTGGGTTGAGGTAGGTGAACACCGGAGCTCTGATGATAGCATTGGAAATCAGAAAAACCGGGTTTCTATAAGAAACCGACTTAGAAGATATTTCGCCAGGAGATGGCCTTCGTCTCCAGGCCGTAAAAGACTCCAAAACTTTAAAGGCTTGTAACTTTGCTTCTACAAGTCCGTTTCACTTGATTCAAAAAAGGTTCGGTCGCTATTGACCTGCCCTAAGTGAGAGACTACTTATAAAATTTCATAAGTAGTCCTAAAAAGTTGAAAACTTTAAATTCACTAGTTTTGGAGGTTTTCTGGGGTTTTCGACCCAAGTGAAGTCAATGAAAGCATTTTTAATGATGTCTGAGCCGGTCGTCTCATGGTATAAGCGGCTTTTCACTGAAAGCGAGAAAGACACGGAGAGTTTTGCTGTAATATTCCACTGACAGAGTGTTCCTTCGGGACGGCGGACGATGCCGTAGTGATAAGTGTGGCAAGGGAGTGTGTCATAGTTTAGACCGTAACCGCTGGGACATCTCATGTCTCATGTTGGGCATTTGACACAGTTCTCAACGTAGCACTTTGAACGCCAATCGGTTGAGTCTTAGCTATCTTGTCATGGGTGGCCTCTAAACATCTCCATTGCAAAACGCTGGTGAATAAAGCTCTCTACGGCTTGCTATCAAGCTGATCAAAGCAACGACTTAACAACTCCACCGGTTTTCATGTCTGGCGATCAAGTCATTGACGGTGCAAGTCACGGAGATTTTCGGTTTCATACTTCCTGTGTGTGGGCGTTCTTTCGAGACAGCGGTGAAGTCCGTAGCGAGGAGTACTGCACGGGACGTGGGCAATGGTAATCCTTGTGAAACCTCTCTGCGTCATGTTTCCAAGTGGTTACCTTTCGTCTCAACGTTATACTCTGACCGCCAGGGCGACATTTAGCAATCTGCCACACGTTACCTCATAAAATCTCCATTGCACTTCTCTCCTGACAGTTGGCCAACCATGCGAGAATGAACCATAAGTTCTTTTACGAACTGTCTCCATCACGGAGACGAAATGATGAAGGGATGAAACGGGAGGCCAACCTTGCACCACATGCAACACATCACAGACTTCTCTCATCGCTAGTGATCAAGGTCTTGTGAACCTAGTCAGAAACTTTATCATGGTTTGCAAAAGCAAAGTTTGGTCAACTAGTTTTACTGTGACACACGGTTGTGAAAGTAAAATTTGATCATGACGTTTATTCGGAAGTCCAGTCAGAAACTTTATCATGTTGTACAAAAGTTTTACTGCAACACAGGTTGATGTATAGTTAGAAAGTTTCATCATGGCGTTTTATGAAAAAACAGATGTCATAAAATGTTAGCGCTAGTGTAGTCAAATATTTTTACCGCGACGCACGTTTGTGAAAATAAAGTTTGATCATTGAAGTTTTATTCGAAAGTCTAGTCAGAAAGTGTATCATGGTTTGCAGAGATAAATCAGTCTAATAATTTTACCGCGACGCACGTTTGTGAAAATGAAGTTCAATCATCGAAGGTTTATTCATAAGTCTAGTCAGAAAGTGTATCATGGTTTGCAAAGATAGTGTAGTCAAATAGTTTTACTGCGACACACGTTTGTAAAAGTAAAGTTTGATCATTGAAGTTGTATGACTGACCGAACTCATCACAGCACTAGAAAGTTTTATCGAAAAGGTTTTACTGCACAGTGTAGATTGTCTTGTAACTTACTTTCACAGAGTTAGAAAGTTTTATCGAAAAGGTTTTACTGCACAGTGTAGATTGTCTTGTAACTTACTTTCACAGTGTTAGAAAGCTTTATAGGAGACAGTTGCCAAATGTTCCCTTATTAGAAAATTCAAACTCCATGACTGTTAGATTAGCTTCATCAGGTTTACTAAAAGCAGTTTTCTACTGCAGCGAGACTGAGAGTTTAGAATGTTATGTAAAAACAGTGTTCACCACAGCGCTAGAAAGAGTTTTACTGCACGGTGTAGATTGTTTCACAGTGTTAGAAGGTCTTATAGTAAGCGTTGAATGTTTTATAAAACCGGGTAAAGTCTTGTCACAAACGTTGAGTGTGTGAGAGCTAGTTCCATGATATTGAATCGCGTGGGTCCCAAAGTCCATAATCCAAGGGTAGGGTCATCTACGGTTGGATTTAGGGTTTTATATCACATGCGTTAACCGTTCGTGTAGAATATGTGAAGCACATGTTCGCTTAAAAGTCTAAACGCAAATGTTGAAATAAGTTTTGTAAGATGTCTTTGATAGGTTGTTGTGAAACTTAGCGAACGTTGAAAAAGTTTTATAAAATGTTTCTACAGTCACACTCGTTGGCATACCAGCCTTACTAAATGTGTTGTTTGTCTTTATCAAATTGAATGCGTGTGTAGACTGTTTTGTAAATAAAGACAGATAGTGTTTTTTCACTCTACATCGACAGCATACAAGTATACACATAACAACCTGTAACGTTGTAAGTCGAATGCATATGAGTTAGGAAACACTCAAAGCATGTGTGAGATAAAAATCAACCTGCTAGATGAAGTGAAACACAAAAGTGTCACAACTAGTTTATGGGAAATAAAGGAGAACTGTGACAACGTTTACACTCATCATAGACAGATGAACATATAGTCTAACTTTCTGACATTCAAATGAAATTCGTAAACATGAACCGTGGTGTAAGAAACTTTATGACAACAACTTTATGTTGGTAAAACTTTCAAAGATTGCAGTCGCATTTAAAGTTTAGAAACCTGTAGAAACGCATGTCTTAGTTCAACGATTCGACCATTGAACTCACAAAATGAACACGTCTGTGTAGAAAACTCATCAGTAGGAAACAGCAAAGCATGTCATTGAATGATCAAGTCTGTGTCAGTGGAATTACTTCATGAGTATGAAAGAGCGAACATTAGGACTGACCATGAGCATTAAAGGCTAGAATCAAAGTTTGCTTTTCATCTGCATAACAAATGAAACCGTGTCTCATTTCTAAACGAATCGTGCATTGATAACAGAATCAACATTGAAACCTGCATCAAGTGATTTTCTGTGCGGATGCAGACGATGTAAAAATGACACACGGATTGACATTTAACATTGCTTGCAATAGTCAACACGCTGCCATTCAAAATGTTTATCATTAAACCTATCAGATGTTCCCCTCCTGCGCACACAAAGAATCACGAGTGCACTCTGTCGCCTGTCTGTCGCGCTAGCCCCTCAGCAGATAGAGTAGAACACAAAGATGTACGCTCTCTCTCTCTCTCTCTCTGGCACCCGTCTGTCACATTAAACAGAGGTCTATCGCATCTGTCCCACGAGCAAGGATGCAGGAACGCATCGTCATCTCAGACCTCCCACCTAGCTGAATCCCACACAGCTCATTGCTATCACGCCGGAGAGATTCACGCGTTAAATGCATCTAAGTTTGTTGAGTGGTTGAGCATGGCAGTCAATGAAAATGTGACTTCCCTTTTCTTCCTCCAGCCATAAGTTTAGAGCGATTTGATTGCGCGAACCAGACATTTGAAAAGCTGTATCATTCTCATATAAAGCTGAGTGTCTTGCATTTTGCTATCATAATCATGTCTGAGAAGCCGACAGCGTGTGCGATGCCATTTCGCATCATACACCGCGGAGAAGAATTCTACAGGGACATCTATGGTGAGGATATCACTGTGGAATTTGTGAAGTATTATTCTTACTTCACCCTGCATGAAGACATGAGCCGTCGAGTACGACAAGAGGCCGAGAAGGTGACAAGTGAGGCCGAGATGGTAACGAGCGAGAGTGAGACAGTCGAAAGAGAGGACTCGGAAAGTGAGGAAGTGGAAGTGAGTGAAGATGTCATTATGATATCGGATGATGAAGTAAGAGTGTTACACATGCATATGAATGGCTGTTATCTCAACTCGTTCATGTTTTCTTTCAGTGATGGAGTGAGTGATGGGCGTTCTTTATTCATAAAATCATCATGCACACATACAGCATACTGTTTCATCACATTCCTTCGTGAATGCATCATGAGTTCTTATAAGAACTTCCTTCTAATGCAGCTAAAGCGGTCCCAAGCCCTCCACATATCTTCGGATATGGAATGCAGAGGGGAAGGTTAAATGAAGAAATGGAATGAAGGGAAGCCAAACTTGCACCACATGCAGCCACAAACACATTTCTATCTTCATTAAGATGACATTCAATCACTTGAATTCTAATGTGACGTAATCCTTAGATCTCAGTACAGTCAACTCTCTAACGTACTTAATAAACCTATTATCTCTAACTTTACAAAATTGAATTTTACAAACTTTACAAACATCAACTTTATTTCTAACTTTATAAACCTCAACTATATTTCTAACGTTACAAACAGTGAAGTGAATCTGACTTCATTTATAATTCACCTATCTTACAAGCACTGAAATGATTCTGATATTATTCCTAACTTTACAAACAGTAAAAATGGTTGTAACTTTATTTCCTGAATCAATCCACTCTGTTGAAACGACAAGAAAACGACACAGCATGTACAAGATATGTTATTGAAACCCACACAGCTTTTTTGTTACACTACCAATTCATTTCATGTGTTCTATCCTATACACTCAAAACCTGCAACGACATTTATTCTACTACACCTGAAATCTATTGACATGTGATACATTACACTAAATCTTCGATATCAAATACTATCATGAAACAACTAGCAGTACCTGGCTCTAAACATGCACTGATTCCCACATTTATGACATGAGTAATTTTTCTATCATGTGTTACTACATGCTCATCAATATGAAAGGCTTGCAGTGAATTAACTCTTAATGTGTCCATGTCACGCTTTTGGAAATAACTTTTCATGTACAGTTGACATACAATCAATTGCAACGGATGCTCCATTGCATGCCATTCTTGCTTTCGCACTCATGATGTCATGCTGCATCAACAAGTTGCTTCTATTTAACTTTTATATGAATAAACCAAACGTCCTGATGCTATATGATCATGTCTCGATATGCTATTGTTGTTTCTTTTAACTATGTCTAACCAGTTTGCTACACTACCTATTCATTAAACTTTGCAATCTCAATCTTTGCTTTCGTCGAATATGAACCTCCAGTTTACATGCATCAACTATGTTATGTGTTCTATCTCATACACTCAACCAGTAGGAACATTCATTCTGTTATATCCATGAACCGCCTCTCCTTCCATTCCCGCCTCTCTTTCATTAATGTTTCCTCTCTCTTCTGCAGCTGTAATACTTCCTCCTGCAAGACTTTCACCGTTCCCACTTTAATTTCTAGTTTGTCTATGTCCTGCACCATCTCTTTATTTTGTCTATTCACGGCCTCATAGCGATCTTTGAGCAGCATTTAATGGGCTTGCTGTGATGCCTTCGCCTTCAACTCATCTCTATCTACAGCTCTTGTTTGTTCGCGTGAACCGCCTTTCTTTGGCGTAGAAGTGTTTAGTGGATCCTCTACATGTTCAGATACATGTTCAGATTCCTGTTTACCACTAATGAAAACGGCTCTCACCTCCTGTACTTCCCCTTTCTCCTCACTGCTGCTTGTATCGCTGAGGAAATGATCGCTCCCATCATCATCCAAGTCGACAATGTGTCTTACAGCCGCCTTTTCCTCCTGCCTTCGTCTATACAAGTAATCAAACCACTTTTTGAAGTGGCAGTTAGAAATAGCCGCACTAGGACACTGGTCATGGCTTTTCCTAAATTCGACAAAGTCAGAGTCTGCTTCCACAGCATGATGGACACACGTCTTTATTTCAAAGATCTTCTTATGCTCCCCAATGTGTTTCACCTGTCTCAAGTGCTTTTTGTATTCGGTCCCTCCGTGTACTTTATCGCATGAACATCTTGTGACACTGTAGCGCGAAGACTTTGATAAAACCATGTTGAAACTGCAAGACAAGAGTCAGTTATTTACTACAGTTCTCACAAGAAAGCACTGTTTATCAGAAACATGTTTGTAATAAATGTCATAGGACAGACAATGAAGATCCCAACCATAAGACCCTTATGTTAGAAAGTGTATCAATGATACCTGTAAGATCTGACTTTAAATCTCTAACTTAGAACGTTTGATAGCAAATGTCAGACGACTCACCGTTGAAAGGAGGAAACAGGAGTGACATTGGGTGGGGAGAAGCGCCTTACATACTTCTTTCTCACAAAGACAGAATGTGCCAATCTCCAAATTTGGTCATGTCTCCTTCAAACGACTTCGTCTCACCATATTTGAATCTCAACCGCTGATTTTCCAGACTGACGCAGGGAGTCAAGATTACCATAAATGGACATTCTCGCTTCGTTGTGGCGGAAGGGGAATGACGCGTGACTCACGCATTGTGATAGCGGTCTCTTTATCCTGAGTGGTAAGTTTGTATGACCCTCAAGTGAACTGAATGTATACGAAGATGAAAAAGATGAAAAGATTGAATAGTTCCTAGCGTGTGATAAAATGCATGGAATGACAAACGTGCAGATGCTCACAATGATACTTAGGGGCTTCACACCATTTGAATGTTTTCTTATATCATCATCATTATCATGCTCACTTTCGAAGAGGCTTGATTCAATGTTTCATTCGAAGGATGCTTGTAAAGTTCAATACTGCATTCCAATGACATTTCAATTTTATGTGACGGGTGCCAGAGAGAGAGAGAGAGAGAGAGAGAGAGAGAGAGAGAGAGCGTACATCTTTGTGTTCTACTCTATCTGCTGAGGGGCTAGCGCGACAGACAGGCGACAGAGTGCACTCGTGATTCTTTGTGTGCGCAGGAGGGGAACATCTGATAGGTTTAATGATAAACATTTTGAATGGCAGCGTGTTGACTATTGCAAGCAATGTTAAATGTCAATCCGTGTGTCATTTTTACATCGTCTGCATCCGCACAGAAAATCACTTGATGCAGGTTTCAATGTTGATTCTGTTATCAATGCACGATTCGTTTAGAAATGAGACACGGTTTCATTTGTTATGCAGATGAAAAGCAAACTTTGATTCTAGCCTTTAATGCTCATGGTCAGTCCTAATGTTCGCTCTTTCATACTCATGAAGTAATTCCACTGACACAGACTTGATCATTCAATGACATGCTTTGCTGTTTCCTACTGATGAGTTTTCTACACAGACGTGTTCATTTTGTGAGTTCAATGGTCGAATCGTTGAACTAAGACATGCGTTTCTACAGGTTTCTAAACTTTAAATGCGACTGCAATCTTTGAAAGTTTTACCAACATAAAGTTGTTGTCATAAAGTTTCTTACACCACGGTTCATGTTTACGAATTTCATTTGAATGTCAGAAAGTTAGACTATATGTTCATCAGTCTATGATGAGTGTAAACGTTGTCACAGTTCTCCTTTATTTCCCATAAACTAGTTGTGACACTTTTGTGTTTCACTTCATCTAGCAGGTTGATTTTTATCTCACACATGCTTTGAGTGTTTCCTAACTCATATGCATTCGACTTACAACGTTACAGGTTGTTATGTGTATACTTGTATGCTGTCGATGTAGAGTGCAAAAACACTATCTGTCTTTAATTACAAAACAGTCTACACACGCATTCAATTTGATAAAGACAAACAACACATTTAGTAAGGCTGGTACGCCAACGAGTGTGACTGTAGAAACATTTTATAAAACTTTTTCAACGTTCGCTAAGTTTCACAACAACCTATCAAAGACATCTTACAAAACTTATTTCAACATTTGCGTTTAGACTTTTAAGCAAACATGTGCTTCACATATTCTACACGAACGGTTAACGCATGTGATATAAAACCCTAAATCCAAACGTAGATGACCCTACCCTTGGATTATGGACTTTGGGACCCACGCGATTCAATATCATGGAACTAGCTCTCACACACTCAACGTTTGTGATAAGACTTTACCCGGTTTTATAAAACATTCAACGCTTACTATAAGACCTTCTAACACTGTGAAACAATCTGCACCGTGCAGTAAAACTCTTTCTAGCGCTGTGGTGAACACTGTTTTTATATAACATTCTAAACTCTCAGTCTCGCTGCAGTAGAAAACTGCTTTTAGTAAACCTGATGAAGCTAATCTAACAGTCATGGAGTTTGAATTTTCTAATAAGGGAACATTTGGCAACTGTCTCCTATAAAGCTTTCTAACACTGTGAAAGTAAGTTACAAGACAATCTACACTGTGCAGTAAAACCTTTTCGATAAAACTTTCTAACTCTGTGAAAGTAAGTTACAAGACAATCTACACTGTGCAGTAAAACCTTTTCGATAAAACTTTCTAGTGCTGTGATGAGTTCGGTCAGTCATACAACTTCAATGATCAAACTTTACTTTTACAAACGTGTGTCGCAGTAAAACTATTTGACTACACTATCTTTGCAAACCATGATACACTTTCTGACTAGACTTATGAATAAACCTTCGATGATTGAACTTCATTTTCACAAACGTGCGTCGCGGTAAAATTATTTGACTACACTAACGCTTACATTTTATGACATCTGTGTTTCATAAAACGCCATGATCAAGCTTTCTAATTATACATCAACCTGTGTTGCAGTAAAACTTTTGTACAACATGATAAAGTTTCTGACTAGGTTCACAAGACCTTGATCACTAGCGATGAGAGAATGCTGTGATGTGTTGCATGTAGTGCAAGGGTGTCCTCCCGTTTCATCCCTTCATCATTTCGTCTCCGTGATGGAGACAGTTCGTAAAAGAACTTATGGTTCATTCTCGCATGGTTGGCCAACTGTCAGGAGAGAAGTGCAATGGAGATTTTATGAGGTAACGTGTGGCAGATTGCTAAATGTCGCCCTGGCGGTCAGAGTATAACGTTGAGACGAAAGGCAACCACTTGGAAACATGACGCAGAGAGGTTTCACAAGGATTACCATTGCCCACGTCCCGTGCAGTACTCCTCGCTACGGACTTCACCGCTGTCTCGAAAGAACGCCCACACACAGGAAGTATGACACCAAAAATCTCCGTGACTTGCACCGTCAATGACTTGATCGCCAGACATGAAAACCGGTGGAGTTGTTAAGTCGTTGCTTTGATCAGCTTGATAGCAAGCCGTAGAGAGGGATAGCAAGCCATGATTCACCAGCGTTTTGCAATGGAGATGTTTAGAGGCCACCCATGACAAGATAGCTAAGACTCAACCGATTGGCGTTCAAAGTGCTACGTTGAGAACTGTGTCAAATGACCAACATGAGACATGAGTTGCCCCAGCGGTTTCGGTCGAAAATATGATACACTCCCTTGCCACACTCATCACTACGGCATCGTCCGCCGTCCCGAAGGAACACCCTGTCGGTGGAATATCACAGCAAAACTCTCCATGTCTTGCTCGCTTTCAGTGAAAAGCTGCTTGTATCATGGTAAGACATGAGAAGACTGGCTCAGACATCATTAAAAATCCTTTCATTGACTTCAGCAGGGTCGAAAACCCCAGAAAACTTCCAAAACTAGTGAATTTAAAGTTTTCAACTTTTTAGCACTACTTATGAAATTTTATAAGTAGTTTATCACTTAGCGCAGGTCAATAGCGACCGAACCTTTTTTGAATCAAGTCAAACGGACTTGTAGAAGCAAAGTTACAAGCCTTTAAAGGTTTGGAGTCTTTTATGGCCTGGAGACGAAGGCCATCTCCTGACGAACCTCTAAGTCTGACGCCTTAGCTGATATCAGCAATGAAATCTTCTAAGTCGGTTTCTCACAGAAACCCGGTTTTTCAGATTTCCAATGCTATCATCAGAGCTCCGGTGTTCACCTACCCCAACCCAGTCGCGAGGAGAACTGATTTCCACAGGCAGAGTTTCCACTTATATAGTTTGTGGCGATCAGCTGATGACGTAAGATCCATCATCGAAAAACTTTAAACCCGTCTGTCTCCGGTTCTAGTGCTCGGATTGACTTCAAATTTTGACAGCCATGTTTTCTCGCTCTACCCTTCATTTAAGACATCCCTCGATCCTCTACGATGACCAGGAGCCGAGCTGAAAAAACTCGGTCGCTTTTTCAAAAAGTTCCAAAATCTTGGAAAATGCACAAAAACTCGATTTTAGACAGGCTCTCATTCGGAAACGAAACCTTCCACAGATCTGAAAAGACAGTATCCTGGAGAACAAAGTGCGGTCTTGTCCCTAAAAGAAACCCGAGCTCTTCATTCACTTCCAATCTTCCGCTATTGACCACCAAACGGGGGCCACAATTTAACATTTTCAGGAAAAAATCTCATGAGGAGACCCAACTTTTCAACGTTTTCTCTCCGATTGACTTGAAACTCAACCTCTAGATGCAGAATGGCATGCTGATTCCAAATCTGGTCTCTGTTTTTCCGTCCGAGGCGTCGTTCACCCGCTAGAGCGATTTTCATAAAAATTCTAACTCTGTCGTTTCCTGCCATTTTCCTCCCTCAACCCTGGAAAAAAGGACCAAACTGAGCTTTCCACTGCATTTTTCTCACTCTTAACTTTCAAACGAGCTATCATGCGACTTTCTACGATCTCTAACACCAAAGCTGGAAGCTTGACAGGATGGGGGGACGTCCTCGACATTCTTCTCTCCGATGTTGCTGGAAACATCCTTCCTAACCCAAAATTGGCCAAAAATTCCGAATCTGGCCTCCGTTTTCCCATCCGAGGTCTCCTTCATGTCGAAAAACGACTTTTCTCATCCGAAAACATCCAAAACCTGACTTTTCCAACTCTGACGTTTTCCTGCCATTTTCCTCCCTAAAACCAGGAAAATAGGACCAAACTGAGCTTTCCACTGCAATTTTCTCACTTTTAGCTTTCAAATGAGCTATTGCACGACTTTCTACGATCTCTAACACCAAAGTTGGAAGTTTGACAGGAGGGGGGGGGGGCGTCCTCAAAACTTTTTACTCTCCGATGTTGCTGGAAACATCCTTCATGACGATTACCGACTTTTCTCATCCCAAACACCACCAACACTCACCCTTTCCTCACTCTATCCCTCCCACATTCCTATCACCTTCCCTCCCTTACCGGAAAACTCCTTCCTTCGAGAGGGGGGATAGGGAGCAGTTTTCTCCTCTCGGACCCATCCTTCCATCACATCCTTGGCGCACTCCCTTCCTTCCAGATGGGGGCTGAGTCAGAATGGTGACTCATCGTTGCGCATTTTGCGCTTGAATTTGGGATGGGATTACTACTGGCTTGATCAGAGATTACATGCAAAACTGTAATTCAGCACTATATGCAACAAAACAAGTATCATTTTCATACAAAAAGGCGACAAGCATTGGTCGATCGATTTCACGTCATTGGACACACCATCAGGACAAAGCTACAATGAAGATAAAACCATAAATACATACAGTAATTAAATATTGTTGTAGCATTTGACATTGAATTGCGCAATGTTAGACGTAATTGTAATTGCAAATCAGTTCCTATTGTATTGTTTTAGCATGTATTTAATTTCTGTGATTTTAGACGCAATTTCCAATTGTCTTTTAGCTTAACAAGTTCTCAATCAATGTATTTAATGGTTTTATCTTTATAGTTACATTGTCCAATGATGACACGAAATCGATCGATCAACACTTGTCGTTTTTGTTTTAAAATGATTTCACTGGGTTCGCTATCTCACAAAGCAAGTACCAATCATAAGAAATATAACTCCTTTTTTCGACAGTATAGAGTATTGGAGTCAAAAGAACAACATTATATTTTGTGTGCAACAAAACATTCATCAGAGCAGTTGAGGCATCCAGTTGATCAATGTCAAGAGCCAATACTGAAAATAGAATTCTGATGATAATATTCTATCAGAATTCCACCCACTCAGTCGAGGCAGTGATGAATGGTTATGCTTCATTCATAATAGGTCAACTTACTTTTAATTTTTGTAGCAAGACCGGAGCAGGTATTATCAAAGATAGTTCATTGTCTTCGGGCATTGTGATCTCTTTGTTGAAATCAGTTGATCAATGTCAAGAGCTTATACTGAAAATGGAAGTCTGATACTATTGTTCTATCAGAATTCACGCAGTCGAGGCATTGACGGATGTGGGCAAGGTCATGCTTCAGAACAACTTGTCAGATGCATCGATCGAACTTCCAATCTGAAAGATGACATTCACGAATGAAAAATATAAAGAAAAATATAACAATAGGAAATCTTGGCATGACTACTGATCATTAAGTGATTAATTACCGCATAATATCAATAGTGCTTTGTGTCTACCAAGATACATCATACTCAGTTTTTTATCCACATGACTTTCACTACAAGTCGATAGCTAGGGACGTGGAAACTTGGAAGTACACGCTGGAAGTTGGCTGTTTCGAATAAACATTGAATTTATTGCGAATCAATAATTTATTGTCAATTTCTGAGTATTCATCTGTCAAACGAGTGGCTATTCAAAGGAGCTTTAGGCTATCTGGAATTAAAATTGTACGCCACTTTTCCGCTAGCAGCTATACTGGTCGTGCAATATTGAGATACATTTCAGTAATAATTTCAATTATAATTATATGAATAATCGTGCATTTTTATTAATTATGCAATGATTTTCAATTGCATTTAGTAAAATTAGTAAACATTTACCTATAAATTTAGCGACTTGATGAACATCAGTATTATGCTGTTGATGTTTTAACTTGCTTCTACTTTGAAGTTGTCAATTATATCAGTAAAAGCACGTCTTCTAATGAGAGCAGTATGTGATATTCTTTTTGACGGAATGGCGGATCTAAAATACATCAAGTACATTTTCAAAGTCTCCTCTTAAGTGTGATTACAAAAGGCCTTTCATTCTAGAAACTTCTATCAACAGATAGAGAAAAATGAAACATTAAAGAGCTTCTCAACCGCTGCAAAAATTTCGTCAATCCTCTGTAGTATGAACGAAAAAATTTATATATTGTTTTATATGTTAAGGCAAATTAAATATTTGACATCTATATGCAATATAGAAATTATAAGAAATCTATATAGAATGCTATATAGAAATCTATATATTATAAGAAATGATAGTAAACACGATCAGTGTCAATTGAAAAATATACAGGCATGTCGTAAAAGAAAACAAAGGTTGAAAAAATAGCAATACTGTTTGGACAGAAACTACAGTAAAATAAGTTCTTCATGATAGCGGATATTCACTCGATACACATTACTCGCTCAGCACATTGAGCATAATTGAAAACATTCAACTTTTATCATCGGAATCATCTGGAAAGCAATAATTAAAAAGTAATATTCTTAAAGTCTGTTGTTACACACAATCTTCATGAGTTTAGTAACCTGGTCATGGTGACGCTGAATGCCAGCACAGAGTAAACTATACTCACTCCACTAGTATTACGAAAGTACATTTGTCAAAAGATTGTCTTACTGATATTTCATAAGCAATTATTCATGCACAAACGGTGTATGAAAAAGAAAAGACGCATTTTTCAGGAAACGGAATGCGAAAATAAATTCAAAAATTTTAAAGAATTGTTTTTTTATATTCAAAACATATTTAATTTTGAATTAAGTGCAGTTAATGTATAAGGTAAAGGCAATATGCTAGAATGAAAATACCTGTAATGAATACCAATAATTAAATCAAGATGAAATTTTATCATCCATGAAATCTATTGTGAATATGTCAATTGGTTGGGTACAAAGTAATGCAACATCATATCCGTAGTCTTGTAAAGCTTCAATAGGAAAGGGACTAATGCAAGTACATACTCGTACGATATAGTAAGAACTTATCTTAGTTGGAATTACTTTCACGAATTATGACAAATTGCTTACTTGAACGCTCCTCGATTACGAATTCTACCGTTATACTACAACAAGGGAGAATACTTTATCAATATGGTCAACATATCGTTCTAACGATGCCGGTCGATTGGTCATTTAAAAAATTCCAGCCGGCCAGATTTGTCATCTGCCGATTGAGGCTCCCTAAATAAATATCTAAAACATCAATTTTGAATATCGCAGCCGTAGTTAATACTTTGTTGAGAAATCCTAATTTGAAAGCCAATCAGGACTTTGAGTCACAGTTGACTACTGTACATTATCTTATTTTCTGAATGGAATTGTTCCGCTACATTACAAGTCATTCAGTCACCATTGTAAAGCATTTTAAGTAGATTGTGACATTAAATATAGCTGTATGGAATATATAATGTTTGTTTGTACAATGAAATGGTGTCATCAAACTTGCCAATTGGTAGAAAAAGGTTGAGGGGGAGGATAGGCATATACCCAGTTGTTGTCCCTCAGTAGCATTTGAAAAATAAAACAGGAGAAAATACAAAGAGGATTAATTGCTTAATGCAATGCATAGGAAGATATCCACAACTTAAAACTCTTCAAAAAAGACGACTAAACACAGAAATGGCCAAAAGATATGACTAAAAAATAAATGGAAAAGTGAAAAAACATTTACTGGGATGAAATAAAGCAGAAGCAGTCAATCAATAGAGGTGCCCTGTCAGAATCTGACGTCGGCAACAATCGAATGTTCTTGTCTTTTTATACACTTCCGGATGATGTCGAGCGCCGTTCTGTCCGTGACACGTGACAGCCATCCAAGATAAGTCATACGCTGTCGACCATGAGCTCTTCGCCCCTCCACCTTCTGGGTAAGAACCAGATGTTCCAGTTGCTTCTTACGGAGCACGTGGTCGAGAAATCGAACCTGCTTTGTGACTTTGGTCCGCATCAATTGTCTCATTGTTCCAGCCCGCTGCAGCACTATGTCGTTCCGCACCTTCTTCGTCCAGGGTATGCGCATCATTCTTCGCAGAAACCACATTTCTGTCGCCTCCAGACGATCCCATGGGCGATCCTGCATCGTTTGACTGTTGTTCCAGCACTCACAGCCACTGGAGAACCGACCACTTCAAGAGTGGAAGTCTTGTTGCAATGCTGATCGAGCGGCAGGTCAGAACACTTTTCATCTTGTTGTAGGCCGTCTTTGCAATTCCAAATGCGCCTGCGGATATCTATGTCGCACTTTCCTGTCGATGTTGCCATGCTGCCCAAATACTGGAATTGGCCGATTGTTCCAGCGCATTTCCTTTTACTTTGATGTTGCAAGGCGGCGTGACAAGCTTCTTAGAGAAAACTATAGCGAAAGATCTTCTTCTGTTGATGGTGAGCCCTTTCATTTCACTTTCCTCAACCGCCTTGCTCATCATGTTCTCTTCTGTGTCGGCGATGGGTACAGTGTGGCTCAAATTTTTGATGTTCATCCCGCCAATGATGAAGCCTTTCAGATCTTTGATGTGACGCATTATCCTTTCTGTGTAAAGGGAGAACAGATCTGGTGACATGATACACCCTTGCCTTACTCCGCGTTCGATGTTCACATACTCACTCAATGCACCATTTATCCTCATTGCTGCCTGACGGTCCCAGTAGAGATTCTTGATCAATTCGATGTCCTTCCCGTCGATATCCACTGTCTCCATCATTCCGATCAACGGTTCGTGGCTGACCTTATCAAACTCCATTACATAATCGATGAAACAGACATAGATGTCACCCTGCATTTCAATTGCTCAATCCGTTAGCATCCTCAAAACGAATATGGCGTTCCGCGTACCCTCATCTCGAGTAAACCCGTACTGCGCTTCGCTGACTTCTCCAGTTATTCTGCCTCGGATGCGGTTAAGTAGGATCAGAAGGACAAGCTTCATAAGGTGACTCATCAGGCTGATGGTTCTATGTTCCTCACACTTTGTTGCACCCGGCTTTTTCTGTAGGGTGATGAAAACAGATTTCCACATCTATGCTGGGAAATAACCTTCACCGCAGGTACGATTCGCTAGCTTTGTTATCGTTTCGACTCCAAAATCGGCAAGAGCTTGGAATCATTTCGATTGCGATTCCATCCGGGCCGGTTGCTTTCCCTCTCAAAATACTCTGTGTGGCTCGTTCGACTTCATCTTTAAGTATCAGACTTCCTCCATTCTTCTTAACCTGAGGCTGTGAACTTCTGTCGTCAGCAAACAGTTCTCCTTATTATTGACTCTGAGACTCCTTAACATTGACTCTGTGCATTCCTGTATCGTATTCTGGATTTTCCCTTGCTGATATAGAGCTCTAATGTACCATGTTGCTAGTCGGATTGACATTTCCTTTATGCTTAACGTAGTAGCTGCATGACGATCGGAGTTGGCTCACGTTATTATCTGCCTCCTACCGGGCAAGGACCTGCGTGCATAAATAGACGCTGGAAACCCATTTACGCCGTTCATCTGGTTTCCGTTTTGTTGTACTGTCATTATTGCATACAAAGGGTATTGTGCGGCGGTGGGAGTTCCCTTCCGCCGGAACTGTCGAAACTGTAGGGCACACCTCTCGCAGAACATGAGTCAGTAGATAAATTGGGGTTTCCAACTGACATCATTTCCTCGATGCAGGATTTGTATCACGTGACCAATGATTTCTGAAAGCGTTTCTAAACTATCGACAGGCAACTATCGAGGTCTTTAACTTTGCTCCCTGATACTTATCAGTAAGATGAGCATTTCAAAGATTAGAAAATCCGTCTGAACTGATGACATCCAAACAGAAAAGTTCTTGGATTGAGATGTCTAAAGAGAAAACATTTAAAGGCGTACTCTTGTTGATCACATTCATAGCAATTTTGATGATAGAAGACCATCACAACAATAGCAATTGAAAGTTGGCAATGGGGCTGTTCATTAACTAAACTTCTGCCGACAGAAAATTAAATCGATTTAATATTCTGCCGACTTAATGAACGACGGTATAACACCGAAACCGACTGAATATTCTATCAGTTTTGGTGCTATACCGTCGTTCATTAAGTCGGCTGAATATTCTGCCGGCAGAATATTAAATCGGTTTAATTTTCTGTCGGCAGAATTTTAGTTAATGAACAACCCCAAAGAGTGTTTCCCAGCTAAGTCATGAACTTCTGTATAAATGCAGCAATCTTGGGTGTGAATAGAGCGCTATGAATTTATGACAAACCGACATTCCAGGGGTAGTGAAAACTGTGCCCTACTTGCGACGGATAGGTACATGGATGGGTACATGTAAAATTTAGTGTTATCAATAGGTACAGGGATAGGTACATGTATAATTCAGTGTTATGAATAGGAACAAGTATGAGATCTGTTTTACTGGATAGGTACATGTGTTTGGAATACTCGGTTGAGTACACTGTGTTTCGGAACGTCTATGATCGAACTTGTGTGGTTTGGTTCTGAGTACTTGGGTACGTACCGATAGACGTCCGTTGTTTGATTTTGAATGGGTTTGCTCAATTGCGACTATTGTGACTATTGAAACCATTGTAATCAAGATGACACATTGATTTTCCTTTTACGTAGGCAAACTAAGCTATAAATATGTGATAGTTGTTTGATGGCATACATAATGATGACTAGTATCCCAACGTCGTGGGTTGTCGCAAGAGACCTTGGATATTCGTTCAAAGCTATAGAAACTGTAACAAATCTCAGTGAAAATATCAACGCTGGTGATTTAGTTGATCGACTAATGGATCTAGATGAGCATGCAATGAATCACAATTTGGATCGTAGGTGGATAGAGGATTTCTCCATGCTACACTGCAATGATAGTGAAATTAGGAGGATCAAATTGGAACGATATGGAAATAAGGAGACATCTGACAGTGTTTTAATAAAAAGTTCTCCCAATAAAAGTGACTTCGGAAGGAAATTAGAAGAAGAGACATTTCAATTATTATGTGAACGGAACTGCGTTAAATGTTTTAAACAGGAACGATCCCTTCTCTATTTACCATGTTCTCATAGCGTTATATGTTCTACATGTTATGTACCCTTTGAAACTTCATCTTGTCCCCTTTGTGATGAAGAAATATCTTCAACAGTCACTGTATATCGTGCATGATGAGTCATCATGCACGTCTGTGATTGGTCACTATTGTGTCTTTGTTTGACTTTTCTATATAAGGAGGACATTGTACCGTTCTATTTTAAGCATAATTTGAGGATAATACAATGTCAATCAGCATGTCGTTCACTACCAACATTCCCATTTCAATAATTTACCGAAGTCAACTCTTCACCGGCAATGTATTTTATTCTACCGTAACTATAACTGGCTATAAAGCGGATTTGGTGGATCTGATGGAGGAAATAGTGAAGTATTTCCGCTGCGGAGAGGACGTTGTGGTGCAGAGAATGTTAATGAGAGTCGTGAACAACGCTCTTACACGAGTTGCAAGATTTTGGCTCAATGAAGTATTTCGCCCACTAGCTCAAACTGAGATTGTACCGGAATACTCTCGCTGTTGGTGCAGCAGTATCCAACGGAAACTCAAAACATGTCTCCATGACATTATCACCTCCAGCTACTTTGACGAGAAGGGTGACAAATGTAAATTGGACTTATTCAGTGGACCGCCATCAGTAAGCATCAATGTGGTTGCTGAAGGACATTCTGAGGTAATCAGTTTGCGGGCATACTATGCCAATATTTTAAAGACTTTCCATTCAAAGCCCTGCTGTATGTGCTGTCCAATTTCAAAACATCTAATGAAAGACATTGAGCAGCTCATAACTGCTACAAATCAGACTCTAGCGATGTGAGTGTGTATCAGTTTCCCTCTACAACTTGTTAAGTGTTTTGTGTAATTTTATAAGTACCAGCAACAAACTCTGTGTGAATGCTTGTAAACTTTTGTGTATAATGTTGTAAGTACTAAGCAAAAATTGTGATTGTATTATCTATTTCCATATTAGAATAAAAATGTCTGTAAAACGGAAGGCATCTTCTCGTCAATCGAAACGGTCCTTCAAACTTTCAAGTCAGTTTAAAAAGGCGTTGCGAAAGTTAAACAGAATACATGATAATAAGAAGAAGTGTAAATTGATTCAAAATTCAAGTGATGATTTCATTCGTGATTTAGCTTTTGCAATACACAAATGTCTACCTATTTACAAGCCTCTATTGAATGCTGGCTCTTTGAATAGCATAAAAAAGTTTTCAAATCCAAGGAGTAGTGATAAGAAAAGGCGAAACTTAATTCAGCGCGGTGGTGGTAGGTTTCTAAGTATGTTGAATGATATTGGAAACAGTATTAATGGTGTAATCAATAGTCCGCTTGGAAGGATTGCAGCAACTGCTGCAATGTTAATATAAGGTTAGCGAATCATAAAGTGACACGTCATCACTTTGATTGATGAGTCATATATAGGTGTATTTAAGGAAGACGCTTTAATGATATTTTATCACTTTCAAGTGACAATTCATTTGCGCTGGTTGAAAGCTCCGAATTAGTACTTGTTGAAACAAGACTCAGAAAATGTATACAATCAGAGAGGAAGGTGACGCTTTTGAGCAAGATCTCTTGAAGCTTCGTCCGACACGAAAGGTACAAGGGATTGGAAATACATTCTACTTTCAAACCTTGAATTATGGTGATGATGGCTTTTATCTTCAAGTTCCATTCTTCCACAGTAATGGTATGTCTACATCAGGGTATAGCAATATGAGACAAATGCGAGTGACTTTTCCAAAATGGCAACAGGTGATTCTTAAAACTATTGACTCTTTCGCGAAAGAATGTGTTGAGCTGCCTGAAAGTGCTCCCACTCATTGGAGAAAGGCATTAGAGGAAGGAGTTGGTTACAAGGAATTGCCGGAATTCGATACACTGTTTTTAAAACTATCGGATCATTTTCAAGCATTCGATCTCTTAAAAAACGCGATGGAATGTGAGGATCTCAAACGGGGTCGCTATGTGGGCTTAGTGCACGTTACCAGACTTTATATTGGCTCACATGGTTCGACTGGTAAAGTCGCATCTTTACAAATGAAGGTTCTTCAACTAGTCTATGAACCACTACCAATTGATAAATGTTTAATTAACATTGATAAGACTGCTTCAAGTGATGGGAAGGAAGAGAGCAAAAAGCGAGGGCGGAAATCTAAAGATGG
This sequence comes from Prostheceraeus crozeri, assembly GCA_907163375.1. Classification (NCBI taxonomy): domain Eukaryota; kingdom Metazoa; phylum Platyhelminthes; order Polycladida; family Euryleptidae; genus Prostheceraeus; species Prostheceraeus crozeri. The sequence continues at coordinate 1,029,940 of CAJQUW010001560.1, forward strand.
GAATCCTAAATTGAAGTTGAAGCGCCAAGATGCTGACTTGAAAACTTTCTATAATCCTGATTGTGATGAGGAAACACAAATGTTTCAATTTGTAAATGTAACTTGAAAGTTTCTATTCTGAATGTAAATAAACGTGATTTGGAACATGAGTCTGTTTTGTTGTTCTAAGCAAAATTAGCGGGATGATGAGTTTAATGTTAATGGAATTATAAGATGACAGGTTTTCGTCTATTCACTGATCGCACAATGTGTGTCGCTGGACCAAGTCAGTCCGGTAAAACTACATTTGTAACTGAATTGCTACAATATAGAAATGAAATGTTTAACAAGGAAATTAAGAGAGTCAAATGGTATTATGGAATATTTCAACCACAACTACATTCTGCACTTCGCCAGAAAGGTCATGAGGTGAAGCAAGGGTTGCCATCAACTGAGGATATCAAAGCAGGTGACTTACTAGTATTAGATGATCTATTACGAGAAAGCAAATCTTCAAAGGATGTAACTGAAATGTCCATTCAAACTGCACATCATAGGGAAGCTTTTATTATCCACATCACCCAAAACATCTTCGATGGAGGGAAAGAGCAAAGAACTAGAAGTTTGAATACACATTATTTGGCAATATTTAAAAATCCAAGAGACAGCAGTCAGATACATCATCTCAGTAGACAGATATTACCTCAACAACCTAAAGTACCTTCAAAAATATATGAAGATGTAACAGAGAAACCACATGGTTATCTATTTATTGATCTAACCCAGGAATGTCCGGAACGACTTCGATTTTGAACAAATATCATACCTAATTCCGCTGAACCAATGACAGTTTTCTCGGTTCACAGTTAGTTTTAAGCAATGTACTTTATTGCCTTATTATTTTCAAACATGTCGTATTCAAAGATGGTAGTCATTTCTCAAGAGGAGTAAGTACAATTGACTACATTACAAAGTGCACAGGAAGTCAAAAATATAGATCAACCTATTACGAATCAACTTAAGGAACTAACACAAAAGAATATGGAAATTCAGAAGATTAAGGATCCCTATCGACGAATGCAGTTAGCAGCTGAAAACATTGATGAGAGGCGACAGATTCGTGACAAGTTGCGACGATTTATAACCTTGTCAACACCTCGACCATATCGTGTGCACGCTGAGCGATTATTTGACTTCATTGATCCACATGTGAAGTTCAATCAATGAGAGAGGGGAGATAATAGATGAAACAACTGGTGATGTTATTAGAAATAGTCACATAGATGACCTTCTACAATATGCTGTCAGAGATGTAAGGCGAAAACTAGGTGCACCACAAGGGTGGACATATTTTCAGAAAATTTTATCTGATCAAAATGTACCTCACAATATTATTGGAGGACCGACTGTGAATGAATTGGATAAGGGTCACTTACAAGATGGATCAAAGAGTAAAACACCCACGATGGCAGTCAAGAGATGAGCTTCATGATCCCGATAATCTGCAACCAAAAAGAGCTACTAGGCGCTCAATGCGTGTTGCGAAGGAGTATAGTAAATATTAAGCAAATATGAATTAAGCCTTGCCTCTCTCATATCATGTCGTTACAAAAATTTTGCTGTTGTTTGAAATCTGCGCTCGAAGGTAAAGCAGAAGAGGGCATAGAGGTTGATATCAATTTTGTTAGCAGTTGCTGTGCGAGTAATACGCGTGCAAATCAGAACAAAGACGATGAGTACAGCAGTGAAACTCAGAAAGATTTATTACGACTTAAATCATCCCGCAAGTTTCAGTCGTCCGGAGGTTCTAGCTCTTGCAGCAGGTGTGAGAATAGAGAAAGTCAAGAAGTGGTTGAGGAGTCAACCGACTTACACTCTTCACAAAAATGCGAGAAAGCGGTTTCCAACAAGAAAATATGTTGTTAACAATATAGATAGTCAATGGCAAGCGGACTTGGCTGACATGCAACAGATATCACAGTACAATGATGGCTATAAATACATCTTAACCGTAATAGATATTTTATCTCGCTATGCTTGGGCACGTGCGCTGAAATCTAAACGAGGACCAGAAGTTGAAGCGGCTTTTCAGAGCATTTTCGATGAGGGGCGTGTTCCCCAAGGAATACAGACCGATCAAGGGAAGGAATTTGAAAACTCTCATGCTCGAAGTCTCCTTAAAAGTCATAATGTGGAATTGTTTAGTGTCAAAAGTGCTTACAAAGCTGCCATGGTTGAGAGGTTCAATCGCACACTGAAGACAAAAATATGGCGCTATTTCACTGCAAAAAATACACATGTTTGGGTAGGTGAGCTGCAGAAATTTGTTAAGAATTACAATGAAAGCTACCATCGAATCATTAAGATGAAACCAGTTGATGTTACCCCAGATAATGCGATGGATGTATGGCTTCGATTGTATGATAAGAAAGGGAAAACATTTCCAATGAAAAGAAAATTAATGTTGGTGATAGAGTTCGGATTTCAAATGTTAAGTCTACATTTGAAATGGGGTATCTACCTAATTGGACTGAAGAAGAGTTTTTTGTAGATGAAGTAAATACAAAATTTAGACCCACCATGTATAAATTAATAGATTACCATGGCAATCCAATTGAAGGAAAATTTTACTCTTATGAATTGCAAGTAGTAGACAGAAGTGAAGAGGTGTATATGATTGACAAAATAATTAGGAGGAAAGGTCATGGCAATCAAAGGAAATATCTAGTTAAATGGAAGGGATATCCTGATTCATTCAATAGCTGGATAACGCACCAGGATCTACAAAATGTGGAGGTGGGAGACACTCGTAACTTTTAAGCTAATATAGCATGTGACTTCTTCCATATATGAGTTTAACATGTCTACTAATTTCAACATCATTCTTCCAAGCAATAGAAACCCCAAGATATTCCCAAGTAACAAACCATCTCTCTACTCTGTTGAATTCGCTAATCCAATTACTCTGCATGGACCCCATGAAGTTGCTGTAACTGAAATTACTTATTACAACGATATCAGTTTGCTAAAGAAAAACTATTTTGAATTACATAAAGAAGTGCGAGAGAAGGATGATTGCTTTCGCATATTTCAAAATAGTCTACATGGTACATGGGCTTTTCATCATCTAACTTTACATCCTTTTTCAACATCTTTACCATCTGTCCAAAACATGATTAAAATTCAAAAGGCATTTGCAACGTCAACTTTTGATTCTAAGGTTCCCACAATGAGCTTGCAAGATACGGAAAAGGAAATTGGTAGAATGTTTGAACGAATAAATGATCTCTTCAAGCTGACTTTGAATAAATTCTACAAACCAGTCATAAAGGGGTCAACAAAATTGATGAAGGAAGGGAAGCATGTTCTTCTTGTATTAGGTAAGGATTTGAGTCATACCTTTGGGTATTCCAGAACAACTTTCTCATCAAGGTATTGGTACAATGGACGTGGGTGGAAATCGGAGAGGAAAGTCACTGATTTTCAATGTAGAATTGTGCCATTGTATGCATTACAAAAAAGGAGCATCCGAGTAAAAAATAAATTTGAGGTCATTAGAAGTGTTGAAGACTTTGCAAGAAAGTTTCAAGGATCAGTGCCAGAAACGTTAATGACTTGTGAATATAAGAAAGAGAAAGTAACTTTATTTACTGTTGAAACGGAGGCAGAATTTATTGTTTTTACTAAAAAGACACCATTGGAAAAGTCTGAGTCCGCTGTTATTGAATTCGGATCTGAAATGATTGGGATGTTTAAGGGCCTTGAAAGCGCACCTTGGTTGACAGAATTAAATGATACATTCAAGGTTCAATTGTCCTCTTCTAAACTCAAAGCATCAACAAATGCTTCATGGGATATCCACGTATACAGCGAAGACATATTGGGTGATGAATTGTCTACTTCCAGTGAACTTGTAAAAAGAGTTAATTTGAACATTGAAAGCTTGAAAACGCCATCTGAATTGTGTACAAAGTTAAATGAGTTTGGTGTAGATTACCTTGATGCAGATGAATATCACTTTTCTTATTAACCACATAAGAAACGCATGATTCTAAAGGTAGGGAAGAACTCTCTTATCAAGCTGGATAGCGTGTTAACGACCACATTGGGATTCTCAAAATCAACTATTTATGAAGGTACAACAACAGAAGATACAACACCATCACTAGAGCGTGATATAAGTAACTTATACGTCTATTGTAACATTATTGAATATACAAGGGTTGGCGACATTGAGGCCCCACTTCTGTGCACATTTCCTCTCTCATCCGTAAGGAAGCAACTAATCAATCGACAATTTTTTAACACGATGTATCTACCAATCAGCCGAAATTACATCAATAGAATTGACATATCAATTCATGATGACGCAGGAGAAGTAGTACCGTTCTGTGGTGGTGTTACTGTTTTGACCCTACATATTAGGTCACGAGAATAAGGCTTTACGCTATTGTGACTTCCATAGTTATTCAATAGTCATAATGACAGGCATTTACAGTAGACCATCATATCAGAGCGGTTATCCCGTGTTTGTTGGAGGTAGACGACAAGTTGGAGGAGGCATATTTGGTGCACTAAGACGTATGGTTCTCCCAACACTCAAAAAGTATGGCGTACCAATCATGAAGCGTGTTGGAAGCAGGGCTTTAGATTTTGGTGCAAATGTTGCAGCTGATTGGCTTCGAGGTGAGGATATCGGTGAATCTATGAAAATGCGCGCCATGGACGCATTAGATGATTTAACAAAGACGAGACGTACAGTTCGGAAGAAGCGTGGGAAGTCAAGACAAGTTGGATCCGGTCGAGTTACTAAGCAAAGACGCAGGAAAAGTAAAAAGCCGACTAGAGCATCACGTTCTAAATCTAGCCGTCGAGTGAAAACAAAAAAGCGCAAACGAAATTCCACAGCGACTAGAAACAAGTCAAAACGAAGGAAGACAACATATTTGTAGAGCTAATACGATGCAGAGTATCAATTCGGCTTTGTGTTTCTTCGATTTTCCCCCTCATCAGACAGACATCATCTCCTCAACAATTGTAGACATAGTCCCCACAACAAATATCGATGGTAACCAACAGCCTATTCAGTTTGATATACCTGCCAATCCTCAAGATTATATTGACTGTCAATCCATTGATTTAGAGTTGTGTATACAAATTAAGAGGACTGATGGTACAAATATCGATTCATCCAAGGATAAAGTGGGATTAGCAAATCTTCCTATTGCCAGTCTGTTCTCAGATGTGTATCTAATATTGAATGACAAACAGATTGAAGGAGGGGATCGAGCATATCCCTATGGAGCATACATAAATACAATGACGCAATTTCAGAAGCAAGCTAAACAGTCACACTTTCAAGTTGCCGGCTGGTATGATGATCAGCAAGGGAAATTTGATGATGTCTCAAATACAGGGTTAAAAAGACGAATGGGTTTAACAACGGATTCAAAGGAATTATACTTGAAATTATACTTGATATTTCCTTCGTCAATCTAGATATCTGCTATCACAGGTTAAAATGCAAATAAAATTTATTCGTGCAAATCCTGAGTTCGCGTTAATGGCTTTTGGAGCTACAAACTATCAAGTCAACATAAGTAATGCCGTGCTCAATGTAAGGCGAGTAACAATGAACCCGTCAGTCATCAACGAGCATGCGACAGGATTGAGGAAAAGCAATGCAATATATCCAGTTAATCACAGTGTGTCAACAAACTTCACAATTGGTGCGGGATCATCCTCACATGCCTACCAAAATCTTTTTCCCACTGCGATGCCGAAGGCGGTGTTTATCACATTTGTGGAGAATGAGGCATTCATTGGTGCTTTTGAAAAGAATCCATTCAATTTCCAACACTTAAATGTTAGCAAACTAGCACTCTATCAGGATGGGAAATTTGTATCTTGCAAAGCATATGAGCCTAATTTCAAAGATGGTAAATTCGCACGTGAATATGGTTCTACTTTCACCGCCCTCAACATGTTTAATACAGATGATTCAAATGGAATTACAATGGATATGTACAAGAATGGTTACTTCTTCATTATGTACAACCTCACAGCAGATGCAGATCTAGGTGGTGAAAGCGTAGGAGTCACAAAGCCTGGAAATCTACGAAGGGAGGTATCATTTGAGTCACCTTTGAAGAAAACAATTACTTGTCTCATTTATGCTATCTATGATAGCAAAGTTGAGATAACAAGAATGAGAGACGTGACTGTCAGCTATCAGAGATGAGTAACTTAAGCAACATAGAAATCTTGAGGAAAAAGAGGAAAGCTCATCCCTACTCCAAGACAATATTTGTCAATGTCTTTTCTAGAGATAATTTACCTGATTCAATTCCTTTCTTTCCTTGTTCGCTTATTATCAATACGGATACCAACAATCTTCCCGGAAAACATTGGATTGCTGTATACATCAATCGTTATAAAGTGGCCGAATATTTTGACTCTCTTAATCAACCTCGTTTACATGATATCGCATTATGGATGAACAGGTTCTCCTGGACTGTTAGGAAAGTGACATCGTTCCCACTTCAAAGTAGTACATCTCTAATGTGCGGTGGCTATGTACTCTATTTTGTCAATGAGAGACCATTGAAAAATAATTGTAAAAGTGCTTTAGAACTATTTTCAAAAAACCGTGATAAAAATGATGTAATTCTTACTAAATATGTCGAAACAGTTTTGAAATAAAGTTTTATGTTGTATCATTAACTTGCTCTCTTTTTTCCAAAACAAGGGTTTAGAAGGAAAACAAAAATATGTTTATATTCCATTATCTATTCACATATATACAAAATCTACAATTTGGTTTTCATGAAACATTTTTTCAAATCACATATGATGGGAGGCACATCACTTATGTCTTTAATGCCGGTTATCACAATCTTTCCATTATGGAACACATGAACATGATATGGATGCCAGTTAGTCAATTGAGCTGCTGGAAATAGCTCCACTTCATAAGTTAGATTTCGTGATGAATTAACTTTACGGAAATCATAGTGATAGTGTAATTCACATAACACGGTCATTGTCTTCACTTTCCAATCAGATAATGAATCACCAAGTAAATGTTCCAAAGTTAAGTGTAGATATGAGAGATCACCGTCCATGACCCTTCCAATACATTGGATTGTTCCATTTGGAAAGAATAGGATAGTGAGAGATTTATCCTTCCTCTGAATCCTCCATGTTAACATTGAGGGTCTTCCAAGATTATTATACGGCTTCAATTTGCGTTTTATCAGTAACCATTGTTTTTGGTTGGGTATATTCCTCTCGATCTCTTGTAGATTGAGTTTTGACTTTGCTTTTGTAGTTAACATCCGATTTACAACTTCCAACCGTTTGATGTCCTCTATCTTTAATGAATGACGTTATCTGTGGTAGTATTTCCCTTGTAAAGGTTTCCCATGTGACGTCACTGACATGAAAAAATCGATATTCAACATCTTCCCGCTTTGGTGAGCAGACGTATAGTTTGACTGTTGAATCACACTTTATCCATACCTTGTCATCGAGAGGAATCTTGATCCGAGTCTTATGGTGGTCAATGAGATCAGCAAAGTCTTTCAGTGAAGGCAATGAGTCAATACTAATGCAAACGCCACGATGTTTTCGATCACTATTTGCTATTGAATGACGAAATGCTATTCTTCTAGAATTTGTTATGTGAACGTTTTGAACGTCACTAAGTTTCCATGTTCTAATGTAATGAGGCATGTTCCGAAAGCTATGTTTCAAATTTAGGTTTAATGTTTGCCTAAAGTTTGTTATTTTATTAGCTCAACATATCGGAATGATGTTGAGTACAAATTCTTCACATATTCATTCACATTAGGACTACCTATTTATTAGTAATCATTTCTACATATCGGAAAGATGTAGAAATTTCAATTTTAGTAAGACTACTTATGTATTAGTAAGTGTTGCTACATGTCGGAAGATGCAGCAATCGCAAGATCTATTACAAGTGGAATATTATATTGTTTTTATTTAGACTTATTCTACATCACCTGTGACAGGAAGGCATCTCCTTCTCTTCGACGGTGGGGGAAGACCTAGGCTGTAGTGTCCATATGGTAATGATAAATTTTTATCCAGCCAACAGCGCATATCCTCCCAAAGTGAAAGACCTCGCTTCCTAAATGACTTTGTGCTAACTATGTGATTTTTTGAATTTATAATTGTCATATCTTCAGTTGTATCATTCTCACTATAATAGACACTCCTATAGTCATCATGTTTCAATTTTTTAACTGCTGCTCTCTGAATTCCTTTTGCACGTTTGATGCTATGATTCGTAGAGTCTAGATATTTCATGGAATACATTTTTGGTTTTAGTAGGATCATTTCCTCAAGCAACCTTCCAGCACACTCATCCTTAAAACAACCTAATCTAGCTTTGTTTGTAGTTGAGTATAGTCGGTGATGACTGTCATAGTTTGAAGAGTCAAACTTTTCACCGAAGTATAGAAGTATATCTTCCAGACGGACAGATGGTGATGTGTATAAACATAGGAAGAAACTGTCGGTATCACCTCCACAAAGCCGCGTTCTATTTATCAGTGGACACCCTTTTAGATCATTGTAATATAATTGATACATTTCCAACTTACTATAGTCAAGTACTGCTTGACCAACATATATTAATTTATTTAAAACTATTGAAGGCTTGTACATTTCCATACCAACCAGATCTTCATCAAATATTTTGTGTTGAACATAGAGAGGATGATTTGACAATTTCAGTAGTTGTTTCTCATTGTTGACTAGTTTAAATTTTTTCCTTCTCCTTACATTTTCCATTGTTTTACCATATAAAGAATTATTTTTCAATTTGTAGAATGACTTTTCGAAGTCAGTGTTTGATTGAGCCCTCTTTTGAGAGTTCATATCAATGTATGTTTTTAACCAAGGCTTTTGTGTGAATTTTGTGCCACTATGAGTCTTGTTGATTGTCATGCCCATGGTCAAGTAAAATTTTAAAATTGAGTAGTGAACTACATAATTTTCCCTATCAAATTGATGGAGCAGAAGTTTCTTGATAGAAGAAAAATGTGTATTTGGTCTTACTTTTTCATATAGATTTTTCATATAGTGTTAAAAAACATTCTCTTTTCAATCATCTGCATTTCTGGAGCTAATGGGAAATCGGCAGTGTCATCATGAATGGCTGCAGGATACTCTAAATCTAAATCAAAAATGTAGCCGATTTCACCATCATCATCTATATTTTGAACATTTTCTTCAATTAAAAAATTATCTAATTCACTTTCATTCAACCATTTGAAATTTGAGTGGGGTAGATTTCTACTGAGTGAAGAACCGTAAAGGTTATTAACATCTAAGTAGGTCAAATGTCGAGTTTCATGTGTATTATTTCCTAATTCTTTAATGCGTGCACGCGCTCGGTGAATGTTGGTGAAAGTCATACCCCCTCTAATTCCTCGTTCAAATAGATTGTACATATTTTCATCTTGTATGTAGTGTGGGGGATCATTGGAAGAGAAATTTAGTGCTGAGGTAAAGCTAAGATGTGGGAGACTGACAAAATGTACAGGGTCGACTTCATCCTCACGTTGACTCAATGCTCTAAACACTTCAAATATGTCTGCCAACAATAAAACATCTAACTTCAGATATGCCAGCATGTAGTCACCAAATGTGCTACAATTAAATTCAATCCATGCCTTGTTAGCGTGTTCATGTTCACTATCGGAACAGTGCTCACGAGTAAGATCATTATAGAATTCAAATTGTGGTGGTAGACAGTCTTCCGTCAACGTGTTTAAGTTTTTGAAGTATGAATATGGAAACACTCCCTTCTGATATAAAACATTATCACTTAATTGTGGAAATTCTACCCTTAATGTCTCTAGATGCTCATACGTTTGCAAGCCCTTGGCTAATTCACTCAAGGATGCACTTAGAAATTGATATGAGTCTAAGAATTTTAGATTAAAGTATACTGTCTTCCCTTTGTATTCATTTACAGGGACACCGGCGGATAAAGTTATATATTTTTCAGCAGTTGCTGCTACAACATCTAATTTCCAAGATTTCATTCTTCCAAATGCCTTATAGCAAATTATGTGGCTATCATAGTTTTTGAAATTGTGGAAAAATATGGGGAGCTCCCGTCTGTTAAGTCTTAACCGGAGATTGCATTTCCTACATAATGTTTGCCTATATCGTCCGGTGATATGATCATGATCACGAACTTTTATGACTTCATCGCTGAATTTCGATTTACATTTGTTGCAACATTCTGCATTCTCATGGCTTGCTTTTTCATCCGCTGACAGTGACATTGGCTGCCTAGTTGTTGCACATTGGTTGTCATATAAGTCTTGGGCTACAGTTTCTAAGTGGTGCAAGAAACTAATAATGCAATTTTCTCCCTCAAAGAGGTAATACTTGTTTTCAAATTTCGATTGAAGGGCATATGCCAGACATGATAAGCTCCAATGGCCGCAGGTTTATGTATTTTATTATCAAGGTAGCACTATATATCTGCATAAATTACTAAAGGAGGACTTAGTTGATATTCCAGGCTACTTGTTAGTACTTTTAGATCCGATGGCATTTTTTCTATTTGTGCTTTTCCTCGAATACAAAACTGGAAGTGTCGTTCTAGTGTTGTCTTATATGTGAATGACTGAGTGCATCTTTCGCAGAAGTATTTATGTCTTTTTAAAGTTCTCCTATACAATCTTGACAGCTTTAGAGTTCCACAATAGTGTGCTGCTCCATTGTTTAGAATTAGCAAAATATTAACCGTTTGCCTACCAGTACAGCTACTATTGTAACAAACACCTTTGAGTCCATTTTCATGAAAGTGAATGTTAATTTTAATATCATTATTTTTCTCAAATTTTGGAATATCTTTGATTGATACTGGTGTGGAAATGCCTTCTATATTTAGCTCAGATGTCCACTCACTATATGATTTTACTTCATTCCTTGAATAAGGTACTTCATTATAATGCAATATTGATAAAACTGCATATATGAAGCAATCATTTGCATTTGAATTGACATTAATGACAGCTTTAGAGTTTTTTAACTTCTTTGGTAGAGGAAATGATTGTCCACCTGACAGTATTGGACTTGTTATTACATTGAACTCTATATTTTGTACATCATCTATAATCCAATTGCTACCCTTTTTTGTGATGGCTTCAATATGATTTATTAGACTATTTAGATGATCCTGAAACCAAGCATCATAGTCATAAATATAGTTTGAGGATGATGAGGTAAAGTGTGCGAGAAAAGTTTCTTCTTCTTGAGGATTAGAACGGACATAACGAATTTGTCCAATCAGACGACCGTGCAATTGATAGCTCCTTAGTAAGTCAGACACTAAATTCCCTAACATGGAACGCATGCTTTCTAAGAATGATGTTATGTCCACAGTAGGTGTTGTTGGTGTGATATCATACACACGTGCATGGCCATTGAGTGCGCTTTCGCTGAGACTAACAGTTCCATAGTTATTTGCATATTCATCTCACTATTTGTATTATGTACATTCATATGCTGTCGAAATCTTCTTATAGAGTTATACGTTTTGCCACACCGAGAGCAGTATTGCATAAAGTTTTGTATGTTAGTTGAAGCGCTGGTTGTTGGCTTAGAAGTAGATCTATTTTGATTATTTGAATTTGACTCTGTTATGCTATCATTCGGTTTATTATTGCATACAAGTTTATGCCTCTTAAGATTATCTATCCTATTCGTCTTATATGGACACTTGCTACATTGATACGTTTTTCCTAACTTACAAAATTTTTCATGACGTTGCAAATTGCCTATGAGAGTAAATACTTTTCCACACTTGGTACAGACAACCATGATTATTGATGAGGATTGAAATTAGCAAGCCCTTATATACATCTACTATCTAATGACGTCAGCGTCATCACCAGCCAATACCATATGTTCCGATCTGTTGTAAAGAGAAAACATAAAATTTAAAGCAATCTATTTTTTTTCCAAAAGTAAAAAGAAGTTATAACTTGATGCATTTCACAATGCCACTGTGGTATAATTTCAAGTCGCTACAGCTTTCACTGCAGCCACCCAATTCGTCCATTCGCGTCAGTCTAAGTGTACGGATGGTATTATCGCTGAACTCGACGTGGACTAAGGTCTCTTTCTCATGTCGTTGGCTATTTGTTACTTGTGAGGCCAACAGGAGGTTTGATTGAGTTATGTTTTGTAAGGACTCAACCAAACCTCTGTTGTCCTCCATTAACTGAGCCTCACGAGCCTCGGACTGTTTCAGTCGCTCTTGACACCGCCGTAACTTGCTTTCGATGTCCTTCTCCTCCGTCGTTGCGTCAAGGTCTACGTTGTACTTGCGTACTGGGAGAGGAGCCTTAGGAACTGCGGCTGGGATAGGAGGTGTTGGAGAGGAAGGAGCTGCGGCTGGGATAGGTGTTGGAGGTGAAGGAGCTGGGACTGGGATATCAGGTGCTGAGGATGGGGCCAATGTCATCATCGGCGACAGTGGTAGGCGGACATTCCAGCTAGGAGACGCCCGGATGTTGGAGAATGAGATCTCCGCTTGAGACGCAAACATCACGGAGTCCTGTAATTGAAAGGAACAATTGTTTATCATCTATTTACCATTGTTTGACATTAATTAGATACAAATGTGAATTCCTCTTACCTCCTGCTGGATTGCGGTTTTTTGATCGGATCCACTCCCCTTGTTAGGAGTCACCGAATCATTCTGAAAGATGAATTAATCAATTGTAGACGAATATATTGATAATCAAGTGTGTTTTTAATGAATACAATGAAAACTATTTTTAATTTTAATGAAAACAATTCTGTACACATGCAGTTAACCAGTCATATACTTACATGTACATCAGAATCATCATCTTCGTCGGAAGAGGACGTCGGAGATGAAGTCGCTGAAGTAGTGGCTTCATCCTCGGATAAGGAGTCCGAATCCTTCGATGTTGAGGAGTCATCCGATGACTCGCGAATTGAGTATGGTTTCTCCTCATTGTCCTCTACCGACGTTGTTGTCGCCGGCGTAGACAAGAGGCTTCTGTGATGCTTCTTCAGCGACAGGGATCGCATAGACTGCAACGAAAAATATGATGACATGTTTGCAACTCATTGACGAAGTATGTATGTTCTTAAAAATACTTGATGCATTTTCAGTTATTGTTGACTGAGACCAATGTAATGACACTTACGGGACTCGAAGGTAGTCTGCTCCTCGGTGAAGGTAAGTGCGGATTTTTTGGGCAGCTTTGAACACTAGGAAACAGCTGAAAGTAGGAAAATTCATGTTTAATTTCACATTGAGAACTAATAAATAACTGAAATGCTTACATTTCGCAATTTTTCGGCCACTATATCCTCGTTAGTCTTTGTCGGGTGAGGTAGCTCACTCTGAAATGTTTAAGCAATGTTGATTTACTTTATGTACAGAAATAATTAAATTAGTCAATAAATACTTACATCTTTAGCGAACAGTTTTTTCTGAACCAACACCTTGGCTCTCTTCGGTGGGGGCATCAGTACATCCTGAAATGTTTAACAGCATATAATCATTTCATACATAATGAAGTAGTATTTTTTTATTTTTCTGCTGTGAGCCAGTTATCCGTTGAAGCTAGCATGTAGAATTGATGGCACTCACCTCACAATCACTAAAAGTCTCATCGATGAACTCCCGAGACTTAGGAACTCGAGACTTTTGAGGCTTATCCTTTGGAGCAGGTTTATCCAACTGGGAAAGCACGCCTTAAGTCGGTCGCTCCCTCCCAAAAAGACGCTCTAACTTCTTCTTCTCAACTTTGGAGGTTAAGTTAATCCCCTTTCTTCCAATAGTTGAGCACAAGGGGTGTGCTTGGCAATGAAAGCTTTCGCGGAGTCACTATTCACCTTTGCATCGCTCTTTTCATACCTCTTACACGTGAGACAGTAGAGGTAGGTGCAGTCCTCTCGGAAGGAGCATTCCTTATGCCCGCTTTTGTTCGCATGTCGAACGGGCAATCGGCATGTTTCACAGTAGTGAAAGATCAGCCGTTGTCGCGCAATACTTTCATGTCGGACCATATCTATATAGGAAAAAATTTGATTATAATTTAATCTCCTATTAAATGAGAAATCATTTATGTACCATCTTCAAAGCTTTATTAAGTACTAGATTAATATTTGACAAATCTTAAGAAGAAATAAATTCATGGATGAAATAGAAACTGAGATTCGAAAGTTTAATTTCATTCGCAAGGGTTTGTTCATAAAAAGACATGAAATTTGGAAGCAGCTGATTAATCATTATTTAATTTCGAAATAATAATAGAATGAAAATGAGATTTCGAAAATTTGAACCACTTCTCAATTGGTTTAATTAAACAAGCTTGAATTTTATACATCTGTTAGCAGATGACAGACTGAATATTTAAAATGGATGAAGGCTTTATTTAGGTATCTTTTATTTATAAACAAACTGTGAAAATCTTGTTGATTTAAATACACTTACATTTAAACTGATGTATTCATGTCTCTCGCTCAATGACTTAATTTAGGATGAAAAATTAAAAAAAACATGGTTAATAATGTAACATAAAGTGGTCCTATCCTAAAACCCAAGCTTCTATATTTAAAGCTATTTGGTTATAAGAACTTGATAATGTTTCTACTCCCGAATATCCTATAAAGTAGCTCAAGATGGTAGTGAAACTCACTTCAGAATTGTAGTATGAATCGGAGAACGGAGGAACGAAGAACGACGTCTGCTATGGACACTGAATTATTTGAAAATGAGTGAAAATTCGTTGTGTGCAACTTCTTTATATATGACATTGACGCAGCAACTATGAACAAAGACCTTATGACATCACATCCTGGAATTGGTACGGTCAAACAAAATTGATAACTCAAACAAGAATTGGAACAGCTGGTTTATTTTTAACCTTAGAAATGGAAGTGCCATCATATGTGTTGAAAGATTTCTACATGTAAACAGTAGAGTGAATTCAAAGTAATATGAACTGATCGACTGATATATTATTTGATATACATGTTATTATTAATAGTCATATAATGATTCATATTTGAAGATATAAAACGTGTGATTTGAATAGAACATTAAAATTTGAATTAAGCGCTAAATTTCGAAAATTCAAATAATCAAATTTAATGATGAGGGTTAGGGTTAGGGTTAGGATTAAGGTTATGGTTAGGGTTAGGTTTAGGGTTAGGGAAGCAAGAAGAGTATCTATGGCACCCGGAACCCATGGGTAAATAAATTATCGAGAGCGCGAAGCGCCCGAGAAATTTTGAGGCCCCCCCCCCCGCCGTGTATGAAATGTATGAAGTGTATGAAGGTCAATGGTCAAGGTCAGGTCTAAGGTCAAGGTCAAGTGTAGAGGTTCGTATATTATGGTCATTTTTAGTTGTAAAACTTTAACTTTGAAAATTTGTAAACTTAGTCATTTTTGTAAAAAAACTTGGAATTTTTCAAGTTGCATACAGATGCATACAACTAGGATTTTTTCATCAAATGGGTACATGCAATATTTCATTCGAATGCTCTTTTCATGCTGATTCTAATGGTGTATTGTATGACACCTGCATGACATATAACTAGAGAGCTACATGCCTTTAAAGAATGGGCTGAAAACTTAGTGAATTTAAAAATCTAACATTTGTCTGCTTGCATACAGTTGCATACAACTAGGATTTTCCCATCGAATAGGTACATACCTTACATCATTCGAAAGGTCTTTTCATTCTCATTCTTATGGTGTCGTGTATGACACATGTATGATATCATCCTGGACTGCTACAAGCATTTTAAAATTAACAACATAACTGTTTCTTTAAAAGTTATATGTTCGTATTTATTTCAAGTTGAAGTCTTCATATTTGATTTTTTGTTTCAATTCAGTTATTGAACATCATTAATTGTAGATAGTTATTCCCCTTTCCCATTCAGACCTTAATTGAAGACCGATTTGTGAAATGATAAAACAAGTCTGTTCATATATACAAATGAATATTAAATGAAGAGATTAAGAAAAAACACACTAAATGTCATCAAGGTGAGGAAAGGGTACAAGTTTTTTCAAGTCCACTTGCACATGGATCCTGGTCTTTTTGGACACACAGGGACAGCGACGTGGCGTGTCAAGGTCGATGACCGAAAATTCGAGAGCGGTTGTGAGGTTCCGCTCGTTCGGCTCCATCCTCATGAACACCCGTTTGGTGTGGTACTTTTTCGGGGCGTTCTTCACTTTGACCGTGACCCTTCCATAAAGTGGCGTTCGCATGGACTTCTTATTCATGTGACGCATCGTCTCGATTGATACGTCACTATCTTCATCACTCGAGTAGTCGGGCGATGCAGGGGCTTGGGTGAACACCACCGGCTCGTTTGGTGTTGTCGATCGCTCCATCGGAGATTGGGGAGGTGTATTGGTACGTTCCACTGGCGAAGTGGTACGATCAGCAGTAACGTTCTCAACTGCGGCTTCCTGTTTGCGATCCACTATGACTTGTAGATTTAAAGTAACTGCAACTTGTAAACGTGAGGATTAGAACCTTAGATAAGAATTGGTACAAACCTCGGACTTATATACTTTTTAAACAAATGAAATCCTAACAGCCAATCAGAGAGGTACCGAACTTCCCTACAGAATATATAACTATATAAAGGATGTCATTGTTCCAAACTGTTAAGTACTTATCCTCAACGTTCCATAACAAGAAGCATGTCCTCAAAACCTCTATTCTATTTTCAAAATGACAGCCAAGTCATTATGGGAGGTCAGTTGGTTATGACCGTGCATCTCTGTTGCGGCTGCAAAGTGGCCCTGTGGAAAACTTTGACTGTGACAGCACTTCAAAGGCGGAGTGGACTACCAGTGAAGTGTCCGGTACACGAGTGTGACCATGACTTTAGCAACAATCAGACATTTCATGAATGGTGTGATGACTTCCTGAAGATCATGGAGTCGCCTGAGGGACGTGATCTGTACCCATCATTTATTTTTAATGCATAAATTAAACTTACATTGTAAATCTCTTGTCTTTTTCATTTTAAACATAGTTCTGGAATTGGTTTTCTTATTGGGGAGCAACTAAATCATAACTGCACATTAAAGTTTCACATCTAAATAGTGCTACATTTAAAATAATTGTCACAATAGTCGCAATTGAGCAAACCCATTCAAAATCAAACAACGGACGTCTATCGGTACGTACCCAAGTATTCAGAACCAAACCACACAAGTTTGATCATAGACGTTCCGAAACACAGTGTACTCAACCGAGTGTACCAAACACATGTACCTATCCAGTAAAACAGATCTCATACTTGTTCCTATTCATAACACTGAATTATACATGTACCTATCCATGTACCTATTGATAACACTAAATTTTACATGTGCCCATCCATGTACCTATCCGTCGCAAGTAGGGCACAGTTTTCACTACTTCCAGGCAAACAATGAAGTTCTACCTGTCGATAGTTCAGAAACGCTTTCAGAAATCATTGATTGCCGATTTATTCTACTGTCAGAATTTTCAGTCGGTTTCGATATCATACTGTCGTTCAGAAACTATTTACCGGCAGAAAATTAAATCGGTTAACTATTCAGCCGGCAGAATTTTAGTTAATGAACAGCCCCATTGTTATGATAACATCGAAACAGTTTGGCAGAAAACTGTGGCGACAATTCAATTACACCACTCTCGATAAAACTCGCGCTCGTGTTATCGCTCGTGGTGTAACCTAATTGCATGATGAGGATCATTGATTGTCCATCGAGCAATAATTGATATTCAAAATGACTAAGAATGGAGTTGCTCTGAGACTCTCAGATATTTTGATAAACAACGCTGATAAAGATAGCATTCAGTTTGCGATTTCTGTAATGGAGCGATTGGTAAGCCAGTGCATTGTTATATTAAGCCACACAAGTCGAATTATTATCAATGGTGCTTATCTACGCAATTGGTCAAAAAATATAGGTAGGGAGGGTGGTGAGGTAGGTGAGTAGTGTTTTAAACAAATTGTTTAAATCACACTGAAAAAACATATTTAAAACATGGTTCTTTCAGAAGTAATTCTTAATGCAACTTTTTCAATGCTTTTCCAGTAGTTCTAAATAAATAAATAAATGAACGTTGTTTATACTCGGAAGCACATTAGGCACGGAGCCTTTCTTCCATGTGGCCGAGTTGTCATTTACCACTCTCATTCTTTTTCGTGCTGAGTGTTTAGCAAGAATGCAGAGTGTACCTATTTTGAAAGTCTTAGGTTTGACCCGACCAAGATTTGAACAAAGGTCTCCCGGACGCAGAGCGAACACTCTACCACAAGGCCACTAAGCCTTTTTTGCTCATGTTCCTCCTTAATCGTTGAAAGTATGCTTAATTCTTACCTCTAAACTAGTAGGTCCCTATTCAAGTTTAAAAAGCAACACATACAGACTTTTCAGGTAGAAATCAGGACGCATGTAAGTACGTGTATTAAGGAAGTGTTATCAAGAAGGATTGCAGCAAAAAGTTACATGTAATGACCAAAAATGATGATTGCATTGAGCCTGATGCTTGCCACATAATTTCTGAATTAGAGGTTAGAGGTGTCAAGTTCATGAGTTTCAGTCTCAAATCGACACGCACCCTCATGTTGAGTCGATTTCTCATCTTAGTTACGAAATCTGATACCGCCGTCTATTTGTAAACCTATTTCAATGAGATGCTTATTTACATGTAATATGACTGCAGTCGCAATTCTTTGTCTAGGAGGAAATCAACAACTCTTGTTCATTCAAAATACTCATTCGAACCTCATTCTTACCAAATCCTCCTTCGAGCGCCATTCCACTCCTGACATGTTGAATTCCTCTCCAGGTAGCCACTTAGCACCCGATTAAAAATCATGCAAGAATACAGCCGAAACATCATACAGCCATGTGCCAGTGCGCTTCCATAGACCGTGAGGTGCTGGACAGACCGCAGCGAATCTGCACAGACATAGTTGACGACGACCGCCGAGCAAGCGAAACGTTTTCGGAATTTTATCGCTGGTGCTGCAGGGCCTACTGCCTGTGGACCACTTACCTAATGCGCTGCAAAAGCATCTTCCTTGACCCTTGAAGAGGAAGCCGATGAAAATAGATTTTTAGATGGAACCATCTGGTATTGCCAAAGTATCATTTTGCACTCATGCAGCACAGCAGTTCTCGAACGTCGACTTAGTACAAAAGCATTGACGTATGAAATATTGCGGAGGAAGGAATTTTGTAGTAGAGGCGGGAAAATAGGTTTTCTTTGCAAACATCTGAGCAGATGAACAAGAAAATATTTCTGCATAACAATTACGATGGATTTATTGCATCACGAACTTGTTCTAAATTATTTCAGCATCACGCCCTTTGTTATTTCTGAATAAAATACAGGGATCATTTAATTTACTTCATGATCAGCATTTCCATAATTTTTAAAATGGATCATTTTCATGGGGTGTAGGCGGTAGGTCTATATAGTCATGTTATCTAAATGTGTACTGTTTCTGTAAACTTTCGATAATGTAAATTCAGTGTCAGTTATTGCTAAGTATTTGGTGACATTATTTATTCACGCTAAACGGAGCATAATACAAACATCATCACAATTCTCAAATTTTATTTAAAATTGAAAAAAATTTGAAAAAATTGTCTTAAACATGTTTTTTGAAAAAATCGTTTTAAACATGTTTTTTGAAAAAATCGTTTTAAGCATGTTTTCTTCAATTAAACATGTTTTTTACCCACCCTGACTCGTTGCGTCATTTCATGAAGGAATACGCTAACTTTCCGTTCTATCGGTACGCCTAATGCATGACGGCGTGCGGCAGCTATGTATTTCGTCTCCGCCTACCGTTCGGGCCATACGGCAGTTATCGCAATCTAAGTCTTCCTGTGCAGCTTCGGTCTCGACGAAACCTAGAGTTCGTTAACTACATGGACAAGTGATTTTCAACCGCAGTTCCGTGGAAGACTATGGCTGTGTCGCTAACCACATGGGTGCTGCCAACCTCGGTGTGCAATGTATCTGTCAGAAACGCATCTACAGAGATGATCATAAAAAACGGACCAACTAAAATCAAAATCGTTGAATCTACAAAAAATTAGTGACATCGTGAAGTTATCACAAAATCATGACCTATTCGGTTGAAAGTGTTTTTTGTATTCACTTTTTTATCAAAATGATATTCATGCTTGGTATCCTTTGAATCCTTGTGATGTGAGGAGTGCGAATATGTAAGTTATATTCATATAGGGCTGGGTTCAATAGTTCTTTTTCAAACTTCTTCAATATTCTTTCTCATTTCCGCAAGTCAATCGTAGCTCACTTAAAAGCTGAGATAAATAAAGTTCTCTAATGATGTGCTCTCTATCGATGTGCGACACGGTTGGAAGACATGAGAATCAATTGAATTTCAGTGAAATTTAGGTAATCTGCATTTTATGATCAGCTCTGCGCCACTGTGGTAAATTAAATAGAATAGTGGCACCCGGTGTACACAAAACTAGGCTTGGTTCAATATATAAGCTTACATAAAGTAGCTGAATGTGTTTTCGAAAACATTTGATTTATACAACAGATGTGCAAAATACATTAGTTGAGTTCATGTCCGGTGTAAGTGTTAGCGTTTACTCCGTTTACCCGAGCTCAGAGTTAACACTGGAGTTTAGACCAGAGTAAACTCCGGTGTTAACTCCAGCGTCGGTGTAAACTCCGCGGTTAAACCGGCTTTTGGCGGCGTTTTCATAAAATCGAAATGTCACATATGTTGCACGGAATGAAAAATTCATCATTCTTTATTCAATCACCTGAGAGTGGACTGAAATCGGACAAATTCCATCAGTAAACAAGAGACAAATGATTTGGGTGCATTTTTCATCATTCTCATTATGATTCCGCGGAGAAAACTGAACAAATGAAGGATGTTATACAGTAAGCAAGAGCATCGTTCCTATGCAGCTTAATAAAGGAAATATTGGTAATTTCTTAGACGGACGAGCTTGAAGAGCTGCGTATCTTTTTTTCTAAATTTTTACTGACAATTTGTTAAATTTATCCGACTGTTCCCTTGCATGCCAATACTGAGATGTCATTTCGAGGACGGCCCTCTTACGTCGGACATATGCAACGATATGGCTTCGGTTAGCTGTGTTAAAGATTGTGCGATTGATCTCAGAGTTGTCGCTGAAAAGGCTCAAAGAAGAGGAAGTGTATTGAATCGGTGATTCCAATTTGTGCCCTGTCCTTTGAGAGCACTGGAACTATGACGGAGACATAGCTTCGACGTAAACGGACGAAATTCGCTATACCATGTGGCTCTTTCTAAGACCCCGTTGCCAGCGTCCACATGAATGCCACCGTCTTCATGGGCGCTGTTTTCTGTAAATCTTGTTACTTCTTATACGATTAATGATTGATTTTTAATGTCATTGTAATTTTGATTCGCATATCTGTACCGCATCGAGCGATATTTGTTCACAATAAATATAATTGACGGAAACGCTGTTTTATTAATCTCTTCACTATTTGCTTTAAAATTCCCATGTATCAAAGGAAAATTCTACAGAAGTTCAGAATGTGCATAAGGTACATGTGGAATTATACAGCTCTCTTGTTGGAAGTACAGACTTACATTAAAGCCTAAAAGGTCTACTTGCATCCAATAACACAATATGGTCACGATATGTCGAAGTTGATGAATATTATGGCTGAGCAAATTTGTCAATTTGCCATATAGTGGATTATGTGAGGAATGACCAGTATCTGAGGACAAAGATGAATTAAGTAGGCCTAATCCGTTTTGACGAAATTGACCAGACGACGGGAGATCATAATGATTTTCAACAAAAAAATGCAGGAAAAACTCCCTAAAGGTCACGGTCGTCTATGTATTGAAATTAGAATAGTACACGACAGATCTTCGGCGTCCAGCGCCTTCGGTGGTCGATCTTACAGTAAAACATCCATTAAATCATAATATCAATAAAACAATTTATGGTGTACTATTTTAATTTCAATACATCGACGACTGTAACCTTTGGGGAGTTTTTCCCCCACTTTTTTGTTGCTAATCCGTTTTTCAAATGCCTTAGTGTAAATGCCGGTATAAATACTGATACATTCAGATTATTCCTCTTGGCAAACAGGTAATTTTCTATGTAAATGGGATAAATGTAAACTAAGTTAGAATCATAGACATCGGATACAGCACTGAGGTCTACATGCTTGTTGATGTTCGATGTCTTTGGTTAGAATGCTACAAAATATTCAATGCAAAGTTATAATAAAAATTGCTGATGACGTGTGCGGTGATACTGTCCATCAGGTCCAAGGTTGCAATCAAGCATCTTCATGCGAGCTAATGGCAGTCAATCTCCAAGCTACATACAGTTTTAAGATGATGCGTGCCACACGGATGCATTTGAGGTATACTGCGACCCTCACGCATCATGTGTTCGTGCACTTCTAAGACTGAACTAGGTTTGCAATGATGATCATCGCATAACTTCGCTCCCTGTTTTATGTCATCTTTGGGTAATATGCAATAGCTTCGATTGAATTCGCTAAAAAATTTTGTATGTAGCTGATAGCTAATTGAGGAGCAACCTGCTCAGGGGCACAAATGCCGGTAGGACCCCTACACAGGTGTGCACGATCGAGTAGGCCACCCACAAAATTCATTATCGGGTACAGGGCGGAGTGCAGGAAGATATGTACATAAAGATAGCATTATGAATGAGTTGATGTGACGAGCATAGACAAGCCTACACAAAGACAATGTACAGGTGGGCGGACCTATTTCTAAATTTTTGCAAGTCGAGCTCCTTGATTGCCCGCAGCATTTCTCATATAATCAAGGCTTGGAGCTTCCGATTTCATCATTTCAGATAAGAAAATTAGCACGGGTTGAAGAAGTTAATTAGAAATTATGTCACGTACAAGTACGATTCAAAATTGTGCAACGTTTCTTTAATATTGAGAGCTCATATAAGTCATTTTCTTGAAAATGCACCAATTTTCAATGATATTTTGGTGGTTGTAAAATATGATCTTATAGCGATTTATAATTTCATTATGAAGACATACATCTTTTGTTGTGCAACCAATGTGAAAAATTTCATTAAAACCGGATTAATATACAGAATTTAACACTACACTTTACACCGGACATGAACTCGACAAGGAGTTATCCTCTAAGGGCTAACTTTTGCATGGTCCGAGTTATCTATGTAGCAGTAGGATTTGATGCTAGAAATATGTATTTTCATATAATTCGGTAAATGACGTAAATTTTAAGATTATTGTCCCATTGTGAAATTCAGCTGCTATCGTATACTTCGCATTTGAAAAAGAGTTCGATTCCTTTAGTTCAGGTTAACTCTTCACCGGGAGTTTACTCCGGGGTTAACTCCTGAGTTTACTCCGGTGTAAGTGTTTACTCGACCTGAGTTCATGTTTAATGTTAGGGTAACACTTACACTTACACCGGAGTTAACTCTACACCGAGAGTTTACTCCAGGGTTACACTTACAGCGGAGTTAGTGTTTACTCCAGAGTTAACTCCGGAGTAAACACTAACACTTACACCGAATGTGAACTCACATATTGCCGATGCTTGATGAGGAATTCGTGCATGCATTATGCTTAACCAAAGATAGTGCTTAACATAGCTTTACTAATCATGGACAATACATAAGTTCTTGTATAAAGTAACACGCACTAACATTCAAAGGTCCTATAGGTAAGATCGCAAATGGTTCTAATTTATTATTCTTACCATAAATTCAAGCAATTCTATGACTTTCGCACGGGGTGCCGCCGAAATTAAAACTCCGAACAAGGATGCCACGATGTGAAAAGGTTGGGAAACCCTGACATAGACAAAAAAACGAATGGTGTGTCTTTGGATAACTATCACTATATAACTACTTAAATCAGATTTGTAGCTGATAGCTATCAGAATTCCTGTACCTCTGTATTTCAAGTGTTTCTTTATTACTGTTCAGCCGTATAGTTCTGTATTGCAATTTTCGGTTTTTCCGCATTGGTTTTCAGCATGACAGTTGGACGGGAACCTAACAAGTCATTCACGTGATTAATGCTGCAGTAAAAGTAATTTGATGTCAAAAGTCAGTTTGCTAGCCAAATATTTCGTGATAAGCTTCGGGAACCAATAATGTCGAAAGGTTCTGAGCAGTTACAAGCTTATAATATAAATCAATTGATCATCTCATAATATACAAGGTTATAACCACATTTCGAAATTTCCTCTGTAGATGGAGGCAGACGTGAGCATTTGCTGACTGGCAGACAACAGAAACTTAGTGTGTGAAAGTTTATGCACTCGTCTTCACGATTTAGCGAATTACGAGGGGTGATTGAAAAGTTCGCGGCCCGATATAGAAAAAAGCATATTTCGCATACGATACATATTTATTTTTCGACATAATCGCCCCTACAATCAACGCACATAGCCCAACGGTGCTACACTGCGCGGATCCCTTGCTCATAGAAGTGTGAGTCTTTGGAGTCCAGATACTCCTCAACGGCCTCCATGACGTCACTGTTGGATGCGAAGTGCTGACCACTGAGCTCCAATTTCATTTTTGGGAAGAGATGAAAGTCCGATGGTGCCAGATCAGGAGAATAGGGTGGATGGGAAATGATGTCAAACCCACACCCTTGGATGGCAGACATGGCGGTAGCGGAGGTGTGAGCAGGCGCATTGTCTTGATGGAAGAGCACGCCTTTCGTGAGCTTCACTCTCCGCTTGATCTTGATCTGCACTCGTAACTGTTGCAACAAATGAGCTTGTCCGACCAATCTCTAGGAAGTCCAACAACAAAACTCCCTTCGAATCCCAAAAAATGGAGGCTATGACCTTTCCCGCGGACCTGGTGACCTTGGCTTTCCGCGGAGTTGGTGATCCTGGGTGCTTCCATTGTTGCGATTGTTCTTTCGACTCTGGCTGATAGTGGTGAACCGAAGTCTCATCCATCGTAATGAACCGGTCCATGAAATTTTCAGGATCTCTTACGAACAGCGCCAGGTTGTCCCTTGAGATGAGAAAGCGGGCTCGTTTGTTCACTGGTGTGAGCAGTCGTGGCACCCATCGAGCGGAAACTTTGTTCATGCCAAGTTCATGATGGATGATGTTATGGACACGCTCTTGTGAAATCTTCAGTTCGAAGGCAATCTTTCGCTCGGTTGTACGACGATCAAGAATAATCTTTTGAACATGATCGATCACATCTTCTGTGCTCACTGTCACTGGTCTTCCACAACGGGGATCATCTTCCAAGCTCTCTCTTCCTTGCTTGAATTCTGAAGCCCACTTCTTGACTGTGGTGTAGGACGGAGCTTTCTCACCAAGTGTTCCAACCATATCATACTGAATCTCCTTTGGTGTGAGTCCTTTCAAGCCGAGATAACGAATGACAGCTCGATTTGAAACGTGATCCATCTTACGCAACACTTATCTGACTAACTGACTGATAAGTTAGTAATTGAAGTTAAGTAGCTGTGGTTTACCAACAGTTCAACTGATCACTCGTCATGCGCCGTCAGCATATTCCATTGTATCAATCCACATGTGCATAATGGCTTGACTTTAAGCTTTCTATGTCAGGCCGCGAACTTATCAATCACCCCTCGTATTTATAGTTGAAGAAACATCTTGACTACGTTGCTCTTGGCAATATTCAAAGTGATCTGATCGAGGGACGCATTGGGAAATACAGGCAGATCAGGTGCAAAACTTTTTCATTGGCTTAAAATAGGCGCTGGATAGGGAGATCTGAATTCAAATTTACTCATCTTTAAAGTTTAGTATTATTTCTGTAAAAAATAAGAGCTTGCGACGAGAAAATGTGACCGGCACTTTGACGGAGAATGATGCTAGTGTAATAAATGTGATCTCAGTGATAATGCATTTTTTAGAATAAAATAAGTACAACATTGTATACTAAATTGCAGGGTGCATCGCTTGACACCTGGAAATCAGAGACGCATATTTTTCAAAATATGAAATACGCACAAGAAGTAAAACAGTTATGAATGATGACATTTCATGAGTTGAAGTGAATGACAGTAGCCTATCTACAAGAATGACAGAAAACGAATGATCATGAAAGCATGTTCTGGTTCTCTGAAAGGAGAGGACGAAAATATAAATAATCATGTTTTTGAATGTAATTGGATAACTGGAGAGCATCAATAATTTTCCTGGCTGCTTGTACAGTTTAGAAGATTAAATCAATCTTGATTGAATGTGAGGAACTAGAAATAAGATTTTTTTCTATGCGATTAACCGAGGAGGACTGCGTGCTGCAAGCAATAAATGCTTCATGCTATGTATTTTTTTGCTTACAATACTTGCTCTAAATTTATACGATATCAATCTTCCAAAATTCTTGTCAGCCAATAATAATTATTTATTTTTCTCAATTATAGTACAGAAAGCGATGCAGCTATCTGATCGCTTTACTTTCATTGATGAAGTTCGCTCATCACACACAACTTTCGAAGAGCATTGATGAGACTTCTGCGACCCATTTTAATTGCTTCATCAAGAATTTAATTAAAGATTGTACCAAGAGGGCCTACGATCATTCTTCTAATCGCAAAACTGCAAGACACTCCTAACATGGACGATGAGGTAACTGATACAACTACATTTTTAATTTCTTTTAATGGCGCTCGTTTCCTCTTTTACGCATAGATTGTGTGATGCATGATAAATAAGCACCAATTATTATGGGTTGGAGTGGTATAATAGCAGATCACTCAACCACCACAATTTTCCTGATTTGCGGTTAGTGCTATCAACATGATCAAGAAAGCAAAATTCATGGCATAAAGTCTACTTTGAATTTTTATGGTGTAATAATTACACATGAACAGTGAGTGTTATTCCAAATGTGCATTGTTCTTGAAGAGGTTGTGCATTGCCTCTGTTGCGCGTATATTGTGTGCTGCATGATTGTGCACCAATTATGCGTTGGAGTGGTGTCATCTTAGATCACTCAGCATATTTATATTTTGTGAGTTATCTAAATTTGAAATGCAAAGCTACATTTGAAAAATGACCAGAAAGTTAATAATTTTCGTTCAATTTTCTCTCATGCGTCGGCAAATTAATAAGCACCATGACATGCATACATTTACTCAGCTTGACAGTTTTGATTACTATTTCAAGCAAATATCTACTGCTGTGTGGAATTTTAAGTGATCAATTTCTTTGCTTAAACAACTTCATTGTATTGGTTTAAAGGGAATATTATCAACAGAGAAGTTGAAAACTTAGCGAAATTACGATATATTTGATTTTTGTTATGATTATTTTTCCATGAATTGTGCGAATTTGATATCTATTGGAATTCATACAGAGAACATTCAGAAAATGCATAGGAATACAATTTCCCATGAACTCTGTGCGAAGACAGAACTTGAACATAATGAGGCGGATATTTGCTTCCTTAGTCATGGAGCCAGCAAATTCAGACTGCACTGCACGCAATGACTGTGTAATTGCAGTAAAATGTATAGACAACCGATAACTCCTGCTATCATTCTTCAACGCTGAGAGCTTGAATGCATATAATGCACCTATTGTGTACCCGCATATCAGTCTACCCTGACCAAAGTTTGAACCCAGGTCTCCCGGACGCAGATCACACACTGCTACAAGTCACCGGTGTATATAATCGACGGCTATGTTGATGGTGGCACGTGTATTATAACTTGCAATCTGACTGAATATTCGAATATTCAAATTATTTATTGCACATAAGCAGCAAAACAGATGTCATTTATGAAACATTTACTGACATGATTTTAAGACATGATATGGACATTGTAGATGATGTCATAGGAGTGGGTTAACTCTTCATATTGTTCAAGATTTTGTTTTTCAAAAATGGAGTAGCTGGTAAAGAAGCGGAGCGAGCTAGTGAGATATTGCCTCCGTTATCATCAGAATTCCAGAACTCCAACTGATTCGACTCCAACGACTTATATCTGGCATTTGCCTTGAATTTAAGGGGTATCTTTCTCAAGTTTTGCATTAATTTCTGCCCGGTATTTTGAACTTTAACGTCGTTATCTAAAGGAATGTCCACGAATTCGCTTTCTACCAGTTTTTCATGTTTAACATCCTCTTCATCGAACTTAATCCATTCCGTCGTTGCACCAAAGGCATCTACTTGCTCAACTTCATCTTGTCGCAAATCATTCGCGGTAGATGGAATGTCCGCTGCGGCTGCTAGCGCAAAAGCTTTTACAATCTCATCTTGAACTTCCGCATGTTCTGAGTTCGTTTGACTTCGCAAGCGCAGTCCAGCATTTTCGTAACTTTCTTCGTCCTCCTTCTCATCAGGTGTCAATCGAGCCACGTCGTTGGGAATAGGTTTTGATTTACGACGAAAACTTGCACTTAAATTATCCATGAACGGCACTGAATTCCTCTTGGGAGTTTGTTCAATAGACGAAAGAATAGTTGTATCAGTTTCTGAGGCCACAAAAGAGGATCCCTGAAAAATCTGATCATCTTCGACGTTCGATGAGATGCAGGATGCAGTCCAATTATCTATAGAGGAATCTGATTTCGATCGCCTATGAACGAGATGAGCTTTGATGAGAGCGATGCGTTTCATGTCAGAACAGTGCACAAATGACTATTGCTACCATCAATCATTGTTATCTTTTACCAGCTGCCAACGAAGTCACACAAATGAATGATCGTAGCGAACCATGAGAAGATACTTGACATAGTTTCGAGTTCAAACATGCTGTATTCACAATAATGATTTTTATGACGACACGATCAACCTCAATTGTTCTGTATTTGACACTTACATTAAACAATTTTGTGAATAACTAAAGTGTTTCATCATGGCTTCGTTAAGTGGGCGACATTTGCAGCGCAACCGTCTTGTATGTTTCCATTATTTTACAATTATTACAAAATTAATGATCAGTAAGCAGAGTTCTCACTGCTACTTCTATCCTATTTAGATGCTATGTTCATCCACGATTTCCGTCCAGCATTGTGCATCCAGAGGCAATCGGGACTGACCCTTGCACTACCATGTCATTGACTTTATCTCACTCATTCTTCACTCAGCACATTAGAAAATTTTGCACTAGGTACTACTTCCCAAAGTATCACTTCACAAGAGTTGGGCGAAGGGCCTCGCATCGTGATGCACTGTACATATTTATGACGAATCAGATGCTTTGTCTCAATTTCATCGCAAAAGCGAAGCTCAATCAGAGTGAATTGACACTCTAATTACTGAGAAAAAAGTGACGTTATTTACGGTCGAGTCGCTATCGACCCCAAATATCTAGCAACCTACGAATTGGCTAACTTTGAATCGAATCAAATCGGATCGTGATTCGCGAGTCGAATCGAATCATAGAAAACTAAATAGACCTACTTAAGGTGTTCGATTGACTTATCCACCTAGTGGCACTAGTCAATAAGTAGAATACAGAAATGTATATTTGGAAGTAATAGAAATCAAAATTGATTCATCAAAGCAATGCTGTATTGACAATAATGCAAAGAGTATAAATAGGTATTTTGATGACATGGACCATGTTTATGACCTCATGTTTATAGAAAAATAGTCCTTTGAATCTCACATAGGACTGGAAATGTGACATCCATCAATCGCTCCTATACTTAAATCCTGGGCCCAGGAAAGCACCAATTTTCATGAACAAACAATCAGTTGATTCTATCATTTCTATCGTGATTTTCAGATCAGAAAACAATAGTAGTTTTTTTGCAGCAAACTACTGATGCCTACAACTTTCCATGTTATCGCTGTTCGAAAAATTATTTCGGGACGAATTCAAAATGCCGGGTAATTTAAAGTAGATGTATGAATATAAAGTTATTGAATATCAAAAGGTTATTAATATATTATTAAATCATAATTTTAAAAACATAAATTGCCGAGCATTAAACATAGAAAGTCACTCAAGAAAGTAACGGATTACAAAGGACTTTGAGTGGTGCAATGCCTAAATAAGTGGTGCAATGCCAAGACCTATTGTGGTCTTGGACTTGCCAGCCCGGCTAGGAAGTGGAAATTCAGTAAAGTAGGGAAATCCAGTAGCTGGTCTTTGGAACATCTGATTAAAGATTATAAGCTATGTTTTGTACGTAATCTACGTAATCCACGTATATACCAGACGTGCGATTAATTTCATCTCGACGCACATGTGATTCAGGATAAGAGGAGTATTTTGCTTCTATCAACCGTGTGGCCTATTCAAGGTCGTAAGCTTCTCTTATTATGGCTTAAGATTCTTGACGAAAGACAGTCCCAAAATATGTTTTACAAGATACAAGCTTGCGAACCGCTAATGGGACATTTACAATTGTACTTTAGATCTGTTATTGCGAAGTACATCGTACTCGGTCAGACAGATCGACCGAGTCTGAAGCCATAATCTGAGCAGAATGTAACACATACATTTATGAATGATGTAGCACTTACTGTAGTTCATTCGATTAACTGTTGTTCTGCATCCGACGGCATGAACCACAGTGAGAATCCAGCATCTCAAACACAATGTCATTTTCAAGCAGCAACGAACAGGAAGAATTATAAATCCAAAGAAAGCAGATGAAATAGTTTTTGGTCAGCCGACGCGAACCGATTCGAATTTTTCATTTTTCTCGAATCGCAATTTCGAATCGAATCTCGGATCGGCAGCCAATTTGCGAATCGAATCGAATCTCGAAGCTTCACAGGTCCCTACAAATATGTGTATCAAATTTTTGTATTCAAGATATTGTACGAGTATTATACGATATTGTTCTACTCGTTTACTCAAATCGACCGCAACGAATATGTTGTGCTACACAGACTTTATTACGAATGTACATGATTAAGGTGCTGAAGTACTTACACCGATTTTTGTAAAGCATTCGATACTGTCTTTCATATTCATCCATTATATAAAATGGAATATCATTTCAGCATTATCTGTGGAACCTATAACTAAGTTTTGAGGAATACTTTTTAATGACTTTTTCTCTGAAGAAACTTTTGAACTGAAGTTATAAGTACAGGCTTCATTCATCTCCGTTGAAACCAGTTTCACAAATTAAAGATCTTGATGTTGCATTCTCCAGTAATTTGTCATTTGCTTCGCAGTTTTGTGAGCAAAGCATTCCGTATCATGCGCTTTGTGAGATGATCCATGAAAAACTCGCAAGATGTTTGTGTAATCAAGGTTCTGTGCAATTCTTATATTGGTTCGCATCTTGATTACTGCTCACCTGTCTGTTCACCTTGTGCTAAATATTTGATTGGAAAATTAGAAAATGTTCAGAGACATGTTCTTAAATATTTGTGCTTCAGTGTAAAATGTCGTGTGAAGGCATCAACTGTGTTGCCATTCGTAATTACTTTTATCTAGATACTTTGTACAAACGACGGAGAATTTCTAGCATGGCTTTATAGTGTAAACTGTTGCTATCTTGTATCTCCTATTCATTTTCAGATACCCATTACATGGACTAGACACACCGAAGCGCTTGCAACGGTCACACCTTTCCGTTTGATGATTCGGCAGAGTGCATATTTCCCAAAAACTCTTATGGAAGCTGAAGACAGTTGACTTTTTCAACCCACATACGTTAAAGCATTGTATTTCTAAAGCTATTTCATATTTCACTTTTATATTTTTCGTTATTTTCATTCATTCTGTGTATTTTGTAAATGTGTATTGCCTGCGTGGCATGTAGGCATTGGATGTATGGCCAAAGATATAGCATCTACTGAATATTGCTGTGTTTATCACCAGCTACAATTTTGAAAGAGATAATGCGTTATAGACACGGATGGTAATGTCATACATCTGATCCGGCAAGAACGTGACCATCGAATATTATTAAGAATTTTTTGTATCTCACACTGGGATAGTATAGGTCGCAACCCTGTATTAGAGCTGCTCCCTAGCTCTGGGAACAGCGGCGGCTCGTGACATTTGGTCGAGGTGGGGCACGAAGATAAAATTCTTACAAAATTATAGACAATAATATAAAATGATCCTATCTTGTAAATGAGAAGCATTGAATATGTTAATTACATGTTATACATATATATGTCACTGTAGTAGTTAGAATTGCGGACGCACTGATAGTGGATGCGAACATGGATTGGAACATGTGTTCCGAATTGCGAATGTGAACATGGATATGAACATGTTCCGAATTGCGAATGGATGCGAACATGGATAGGAACATGTAAATAGGAACCGCGTTCCGATTGATAGGCGAATTGAGATCATACTCAATGATTCGGAACGGCTTGTTCCGAAATTGAATTAGAGTATGTGAATTAGAATAGGGATGCGAACATCTATTTCGGTACTTAAACAGGTGTTTGTTTTGAGACTGCTTGCTCGAATGCGACAATTGTGGCCATTGTGACTATGATGACAATTTTATTTATTTTCATAACTAGGTTAAGTTATAAATACGTGGAAGTTGCTTGATGGTTAGTTTCCCAATTTCATGGATTGTTGCAAGAGACCTTGGTTATTCGCTAAAGGCTATAGAAACTGCTACAAATCTAAATGAAAATATCAAAGCTGGTGATTTAGTTGAACGACTAATGGATCTGGATGAGCATACCATGAATGCTAAATTGGATCGTAGTTGGATAGAAGATTTCTCAATGCTACATTATAAAGACAGTGAAATTAGGAGGATGAAATTGGAACTTTCTGAAACGGAGATAAAAAAAGTGAAACCTTCAATTGATCTATCAAAATGTTCTAACAATGAAAGTGACTTCAGAAAGAAATTAGAAACAGAGACGTTTAAACTATTATGTGAACGGAACTGCATTAGGTGTTTTGAACGGGAAAAATCCCTTCTCTTCTTACCATGTTCTCATTTTGTCATGTGTTCTACATGCTATATACGCTTGGAAACTACATTTTGTCCCCTTTGTGATGAAGAAATAATTTCAACAGTCACTGTATATCGTTCATGATGAGTCATCATGCGTGTCTGTGATTGGTTGCTATTGTGCAGCTTTTGTATATAAGATTATCACACTTCTATTACAACCATACTTGTTGAGGATTGTAGACATTAATAAACATGCCATTTACCACGATCATTCCTGTTTCAATTATTCACAAAGACAATCTGTTTACTAGCAAGATTTTCTACTCTGCAAATGATGTTATTGGTTACAAAGCTGATCTCATAGATCTGATGGAGGATATTGTCACATTCTATCATTGTGAAGATGATATTGAACTTCAGAAACTCTTAATGAGGATATTGACCAATGCCCTTACGCGAGTACTACGATTTTGGCTCGATGAAGTGTTCAAGCCTCTGAGTTTGACGGAAGCTATTCCACAGAGTTCTCGTTGCTATTGTGAAATGAGAACACGGAAATTGAAGACTTGTTTGCATGATATAATCGTATTTAGCCATTATGATGAAAATGGTGGTAAATTCAAGGTGGACATGTTTACCGGACCCCCGTCGATGAGCGTCAATGTGGCAGTGCAAGATGACCGGGACATAATCAAGTTTAGAGCATACTATGCTAATCTTTTAAAAGTCTTCGCTTCAAAACCATGCTGTTCATGCTGTCCTCTATCAAAGGATTTAATGTGTAATATAGAACAGCTTATAACTGCAACGACTCAGACTTTGAGTGATGTTGATGACTACGACCTACCATCTGTTACCGTTTGACTTTGTTGCATGGAACTAAGCAAAAATGTGTATTTTCATAAATGCTTTGCTTTTAACACAATAAAAATGACTGCAAAACGAAAGGCATCTTTTTCTCGGAAGAATGGTTCTTTTAGACCTTCAAGTCAGTTTAAGAAGGCGTTGCGAAAGTTAAACAGCATGCGAAACAATAAAGTTAAGTGCAAATTAATTCAAAACTCAAGTGATGATTTCATCCGTGATTTGGCTTTTGCAATACACAAATGCCTCCCAATATACAAACCTTTATTGAGTACTGATTCTCTAAACAGCATTAGAAAATTTTCAAATCCAAGAAGCAGTGATATGAAAAGGCGGAACTTAGTTCAGCGTGGAGGTGGTGGATTTTTGAATATGTTGAATGATATTGGAAACAGCATTTACAATGTACTCAACAGTCCACTAGGGAAAGTTGTAGCAGGTGCCGCAGTGTTGCTGTAGACGACGAATCATGGATTGACACGTCATCATTGATTGATGACTCATGTGAATATGTATATATGAGAGACGCGCTTGTACTCTTTAATCACTTTCAAGCTATCATTCATCGCTGACGGTTGAAAAGCTCCGAATAAATCCAACATTGAATCATGTCTCAAAAAATGTTTATAGTTAGAGAGGAGAGCGACTCATTTGAACGTGATCTCTTTAAATTCCGACCGACAAGGAAGGTTCAAGGGATTGGAAATACCTTTTACTTCCAAACGTTGAGCTATGGTGACGATGGTTTCTACCTTCAAGTTCCATTTTTCCACAGTAATGGTATGTCTTCATCTGGTTATAGCAACATGAGACAAATGCGAGTAACCTTTCCGAAATGGCAGCAGATGATACTCAAAACCATCGACTCTTTGGCGAAGGAATGCCTTGTGTTGCTCGAAAGTGCTCCTACACATTGGAGAAAGGCGTTAGAGGAAGGAAGTGGCTATAAGGATTTACCCGAGTTCGATACGCTATTCTTGAAATTGTCCGATCACTTTCAAGCATTCGATCTACTTGGAAATACAATGGAGTGTGATGATCTGAAGCGCGGACGATACATGGCTTTAATACACGTCAACGGTCTATACATTGGTGCTCACGGCTCAACCGGAAAAGTGGCATCGTTACAAATGAAAGTTCTACAGTTGGTTTATGAGCCAATGCCGATTGATAAGTGTTTAATCACCATCGATAAATCTACTTCAAAAGATGGGAAGGATGTTGAAGAAAGCAAAAAGCGGGGACGGAAATCCAAGGAAGGGAGTGTTAAGTTGAAACTGAAACGCCAAGATGCTCAAATTGACGCGAGAAGTTATTTTAATGCTGACATTGATGAGGAAACACAAATGCTGTGAATGTGAAATGAAAGTTTCTAAATGTAAATAAAGTTGTTATGGAACATGACTTGTTTTATTCTAAGCAAACTGGTGGGTGTTGGTCTTTAAAGCTTTTGAAATTTCAGGATGACAGATTTTCGCCTATTCACTGATCGCACAATGTGTGTGGCCGGACCAAGTCAGTCCGGTAAAACTACTTTTGTAACTCAATTACTACAATTTAGAAATGAGATGTTTAATAAAGAAATTAAAAGAGTTAAATGGTGTTATGGCATATTTCAACCACAACTACATTCTGCACTTCGCCAGAAAGGTTATGATGTGAAGCAAGGGTTACCGACAACTGAAGACATCAAAGCAGGTGACTTACTAGTATTAGATGATCTATTACGTGAAAGCAAATCTTCAAGGGATGTAACTGAAATGTTCATTCAAACTGCACATCATAGGGAAGCTTTTATTATCTATATCACCCAAAACATTTTTGATAGAGGGAAAGAGCAAAGAACTAGGAGTTTGAATACACATTATTTGGCAATATTTAAAAATCCAAGAGACAGCAGTCAGATACATCATCTCAGTAGACAGATATTACCTCAACAACCTAAAGTTCTTTCAAAAATATATGAAGATGTAACTAAGAAACCACATGGCTATCTATTTATTGATCTAACCCAGGAATGTCCGGAACGACTTCGATTTCGAACAAATATCATACCTAATTCCGTTGAACCAATGACAGTTTTCTCGGTTCACAGTTAGTTTTAAGCAATGTACTTTGTTGCCTTATTATTTTCAAACATGTCGTATTCAAAGATGGTAGTCATTCCTCAAGAGGAGTATGTACAATTGACTACATTACAAAGTGCACAGGAAGTCAAAAATATAGATCAACCTATTACGAATCAACTTAAGGAACTAACACAAAAGGATATGGAAATTCAGAAGATTAAGGATCCCTATCGACGAATGCAGTTAGCAGCTGAAAACATTGATGAGAGGCGACAGATTCGTGACAAGTTGCGACGATTTATAACCTTGTCGACACCTCGACCATATCGTGTGCACGCTGAGCGATTATTTGACTTCATTGATCCACATGTGAAGTTCAATCAATGAGAGAGGGGAGATAATAGATGAAACAACTGGTGATGTTATTAGAAATAGTCACATAGATGACCTTCTACAATATGCTGTCAGAGATGTAGGCGAAAACTAGGTGCACCACAAGGGTGGTCATATTTTCAGAAAATTTTATCTGATCAAAATGTACCTCACAATATTATTGGAGGACCGACTGTGAATGAGTTGGACAAGGGTCACTTGCAAGATGGATCAAAAATTAAAACACCCACGATGGCCGTCAAGAGATGAGCTCAAATGAGCTTCATGATCCCGATGATCTTCAACCAAAAAGAGCTACTAGGCGCTCAATGCGTGTTAGGAAGGATTATAGTAAATATTAAGCAAATATGAATTAGACCTTGCTTCTCTCATATCATGTCGCTACAAAAGTTTTGCTGCTGTTTGAAATCTGCGCTCGAAGGTAAAGGAGAAGAGGGAATAGAGGTTGATATCAATTGTGTTAGCAGTTGCTGTGGGAGTAATACGCGTGCAAATCAGAACAAAGACGATGAGTACAGCAGTGAAACTCAGAAAGATCTATTACGACTTAAATCACCCCGCAAGTTTCAGTCGTCCGGAGGTTCTAGCTCGTGCAGCAGGTGTGGGGATAGAGAAAGTCAAGAAGTGGTTAAGGAGTCAACCGACTTACACTCTTCACAAAAATGCGAGAAAGCGGTTTCCAACGAGAAAATATGTTGTTAACAATATAGATAGTCAATGGCAAGCGGACTTGGCTGACATGCAACAGATATCACAGTACAATGATGGCTATAAATACATCTTAACCGTAATAGATATTTTATCTCGCTATGCTTGGGCACGTGCGCTGAAATCTAAACGAGGACCAGAAGTTGAAGCGGCTTTTCAGAGCATTTTCGATGAGGGGCGTGTTCCGCAAAGAATACAGACCGATCAAGGGAAGGAATTCGAAAACTCTCATGTTCGAAGTCTCCTTAAAAGTCATAATGTGGAATTGTTTAGTGTCAAAAGTGCTTATAAAGCTGCCATGGTTGAGGGGTTCAATCGCACACTGAAGACAAAAATATGGCGCTATTTCACTGCAAAAAATACACATGTTTGGATAGATGAGCTGCAGAAATTTGTTAAGAATTACAATGAAAGCTACCATGGAATCATTAAGATGAAACCTGTCGATGTTACCCCAGATAATGCGATGGATGTATGGCTTCGATTGTATGATAAGAAAGCAAAAAACATTTCCAATGAAAAGAAAATTAATGTTGGTGATAGAGTTCGGATTTCAAAGGTTAAGTCTACATTTGAAATGGGGTATCTACCTAATTGGACTGAAGAAGAGTTTTTTGTAGATGAAGTAAATACAAAATTTAGACCCACCATGTATAAATTAATAGATTACCATGGCAATCCAATTGAAGGAAAATTTTACTCTTATGAATTGCAAGTAGTAGACAGAAGTGAAGAGGTGTATATGATTGACAAAATAATTAGGAAGAAAGGTCATGGTAATCAAAGGAAATATCTAGTTAAATGGAAGGGATATCCTGATTCATTCAATAGCTGGATAACGCACCAGGATCTACAAAATGTGGAGGTGGGAGACACTCGTAACTTTTAAGCTAATATAGCATGTGACTTCTTACATATATGAGGTCAACATGTCTACTAACTTCAATATCATTCTTCCAAGCAATAGCAACCCCAAGATATTCCCAAGTAACAAACCATCTCTCTACTCTGTTGAATTCGCTAATCCAATTACTCTGCATGGACCCCATGAAGTTGCTGTAACTGAAATTACTTATTACAACGATATCAGTTTGCTAAAGAACAACTATTTTGAATTACATAAAGAAGTGCGAGAGAAGGATGATTGCTTTCGCATATTTCAAAATAGTCTACATGGTACATGGGCTTTTCATCATCTAACTTTACATCCGTTTTCAACATCTTTACCATCTGTCCAAAACATGATTAAAATTCAAAAGGCATTTGCAACGTCAACTTTTGATTCTAAGGTTCCCACAATGAGCTTGCAAGATACAGAAAAGGAAATCGGTAGAATGTTTGAACGAATAAATGATCTCTTCAAGCTGACTTTGAATAAATTCTACAAACCAGTCATAAAGGGGTCAACAAAATTGATGAAGGAAGGGAAGCATGTTCTTCTTGTATTAGGTAAGGATTTGAGTCATACTTTTGGGTATTCCAGAACAACTTTCTCATCAAGGTATTGGTACAATGGACGTGGGTGGAATTCGGAGAGGAAAGTCACTGATTTTCAATGTAGAATTGTGCCATTGTATGCATTACAAAAAAGGAGCATCCGAGTAAAAAATAAATTTGAGGTCATTAGAAGTGTTGAAGACTTTGCAAGAAAGTTTCAAGGATCAGTGCCAGAAACGTTAATGACTTGTGAATATAAGAAAGAGAAAGTAACTTTATTTACTGTTGAAACGGAGGCAGAATTTATTGTTTTTACTAAAAAGACACCATTGGAAAAGTCTGAGTCCGCTGTTATTGAATTCGGATCTGAAATGATTGGGATGTTTAAGGGCCTTGAAAGCGCACCTTGGTTGACAGAGTTAAATGATACATTCAAGGTTCAATTGTCCTCTTCTAAACTCAAAGCATCAACAAATGCTTCATGGGATATCCACGTATACAGCGAAGACATATTGGGTGATGAATTGTCTACTTCCAGTGAACTTGTAAAAAGAGTTAATTTGAACATTGAAAGCTTGAAAACGCCATCTGAATTATGTACAAAGTTAAATGAGTTTGGTGTAGATTACCTTGATGCAGATGAATATCACTTTTCTTATGATCCACATAAGAAACGCATGATTCTAAAGTTAGGAAAGAACTCTCTTATCAAGCTGGATAGCGTGTTAACGTCCACATTGGGATTCTCAAAATCAACTATTTATGAAGGCACATCAATAGGCGATACAGCACCATCACTAGAGCGTGATATAAGTAACTTATACGTCTATTGTAACATTATTGAATATACAAGGGTTGGCGACGTTGAGGCCCCACTTCTGCGCACATTTCCTCTCTCATCCGTAAGGAAGCAACTAATCAATCGAGAATTTATTAACACGATGTATGTACCAATGAGCAGAAATGTCATCAATAGAATTGACATATCAATTCATGATGATACAGGTGAAGTAGTACCATTCAGTGGTGGTGTAACTGTTTTAACACTACACATCAGGACACGAGAATAAGGCTTTACGCTATTGTGGGATCTATAATTATCTACAGGACATAATGTCAGGCATTTACAGTGGTCCATCCTATCAGAGCGGCTATTCCGTGTTTGCTGGAGGTAGACGACAAGTTGGAGGAGGCATATTCGGTGCACTAAGACGTATGGTTCTCCCAACACTCAAAAAGTATGGCGTACCATTCATGAAACGGGTTGGAAACAGAGCTTTAGACTTTGGTGCAAATGTTGCAGCTGATGCACTTCAAGGGGAAAATATCGGTGAATCCATGAAATTGCGTGCACAGCAATCTGCCATAGACGCATTAGATGATTTAACAAAGACGAGGCGTACAGTTCGGAAGAAACGTAGGAAGTCAAGACAAGTTGGATCAGGTCGAGTTACTAAGCAAAGGCGTAGGAGAAGTAAAAAGCCCACCCGAGCAGCACGTTCTAAATCAAGACGTCGTGTGAAAACAAAAAAGCGCAAACGAAATTCCACAGCGACTAGAAACAAGTCAAAACGAAGGAAGACAACATATTTGTAAAGCTAATACGATGCAGAGTATCAATTCGGCTTTGTGTTTCTTCGATTCACCACCTCATCAAACTGACATTATTTCCTCAACTATTGTTGATATAGTCCCCACAACAAATATCGATGGTAACCAACAGCCTATTCAGTTTGATATACCTGGTAATCCTCAAGATTATATTGACTGTCAATCCATTGATTTAGAATTGTGTATACAAATTAAGAAGACTGATGGTACCAATATTGATTCAACTAAGGATAAAGTGGGATTGACAAATCTTCCTATTGCCAGTCTATTCTCAGATGTGTATTTAATATTGAATGACAAACAGATTGAAGGAGGGGATCGAGCATATCCCTATGGAGCATACATAAATACAATGACGCAATTTCAGAAGCAAGCTAAACAGTCACACTTGCAAGTTGCCGGCTGGTATGATGATCAGCAAGGGAAATTTGATGAGGTTTCAAATGGAGGTTTAAAAAAACGAATGGAATGGACAGCAGATTCAAAGGAATTATACTTGAAAGGACCTGTCTATCTTGATTTCCTTCGTCAATCTAGATATCTACTATCACAGGTTAAAATGCAAATAAAATTTATTCGTGCAAATCCTGAGTTCGCGTTAATGGCTTTTGGAGCTACAAACTATCAAATCAACATAAGTAGTGCCGTGCTCAATGTAAGGAGAGTAACAATGAACCCGTCAGTCATCAACGAGCATGCGACAGGATTGAGGAAAAGCAATGCAATATATCCAGTTAATCACAGTGTGTTAACAAACTTCACAATTGGTGCGGGATCATCCTCTCATGCCTCCCCAAATCTTTTTCCCACTGCGATGCCGAAGGCGGTGTTTATCACATTTGTGGAAAATGAGTCATTTATTGGTGCTTTTGAAAAGAATCCATTTAATTTCCAACACTTTAACGTTAGTAAACTAGCACTCTATCAGGATGGAAAATTTGTTGCTTGCAAAGCTTATGAGCCTAATTTTAAAGAGGGTAAATTTGCACGTGAATATGGTTCTACTTTCACTGCACTGAGCATGTTTAACACAGATGATTCAAATGGAATTACAATGG
This sequence comes from Prostheceraeus crozeri, assembly GCA_907163375.1. NCBI lineage: Eukaryota > Metazoa > Platyhelminthes > Polycladida > Euryleptidae > Prostheceraeus > Prostheceraeus crozeri. Next base: position 1,071,003 of record CAJQUW010001560.1, read on the forward strand.
ATATGTATAAAAATGGTTACTTCTTCATTATATACAATCTCACAGCAGATGCAGATCTAGGCGGTGAAAGCGTAGGAGTTACAAAGCCTGGTAATCTACGACTAGAGGTGTCATTTGAGTCACCTTTGAAGAAAACAATTACTTGCCTCATTTATGCTATCTATGATAGCAAAGTTGAAATAACGAGAATGCGAGACGTAACTGTCAGCTATCAGAGATGAGTAACTTAAGCAACACCGAAATCTTGAGGAAAATGGGAAATGCTCATCCCTACTCCAAGTCAATATTTTTTGATGTCTTTTCTAGAGATAATTTACCTAATTCAATTCCTTTCTATCGTTGTTCGCTTATCATCAATACGGACAGCAACAATCTTCCTGGTAAACATTGGGTTGCAGTGTACATCAATCGCTATAAAGTGGCTGAATATTTTGACTCTCTTAATCTACCTCGCTTACATGACATTGCATTATGGATGAATAGGTTCTCCTGGACGATTAAGAAAGTTACATCGTTTCCACTTCAAAGCAATGTATCTCTCATGTGCGGCGGTTATGTGCTATATTTCATCAACGAGAGACCATTGAAAAATAACTGTAGAAGTGTTTTACAACTTTTTTCGAAAGACTGCTATAAAAATGATGTAATTCTTACAAAGTATATTGAAACTGTTTTGTAATAAAGTTTTATTTTATATGTAAATATCCTTGTTTTATGTTCCAAATCGTTGGGTTTAGAGGGAAAGCAAAACATGTTTACATTTCAATATGTATTTACAAATATACAGTTCTTTTCTAAATATTTACATAGCTACAATGTAGATTTCACAAATATTTTTCTCAAATCACATAGGATGGGAGGAACATCATTTATGTCTTTAATGCCGGTTATCACAATCTTTCCATTATGGAATACATGAACATGATATGGGTGCCAGTTAGTCATCTGTGCTGCTGGAAATAGTTCCACTTCATAAGTGAGATTATTTGATGATGTGACTTTACGAAAGTCATAATGATAGTTCAATTCACATAACACAGTCATTGTCTTCACTTCCCATTCAGATAATGAGTCACTAAGTAAATTTTCCAACGTAGAATGTAGATATGGTAGATCACCATCAGTGAAGCCACCAACACACTGGATTGTTCCATTTGGAAAGAATAGGATAGTCACATATTTATCCTTCCTCTGTATCCTCCATGTTAACATTGAGGGTCTTCCCAGATGTAGATTCGTTGTCGGCTTCATCTTGTGTTTTATTAATAACCATTGCTTTCGATTGGGAATGTTCCGCTCGATTTCTTGAAGATTGAGTTTTGAGTTTACTTTTGTAGTTAACATGCGATTCACGACTTCCATCCGCTTGATGTCCTCCATCCTTAATAAATGAAATCATATGTGGTAGTATCTCTTTTGTAAAGTTTCTCCATGTGACGTCACTGAAACGGAAAAATCGATAGTCAATATCTTCTCTCTTTGGTGAACAGACGTATAGCTTGACGGTAGAGTCACACTTTATCCATACCTTTTGATCGAGGGGAATCTTCATCCGTGTCTTATGGTTGTCAATCAGATCAGCGAAGTCTTTCAGTGAAGGTAATGCGTCAAGGCTAATGCAAACGCCACGATGTTTTCCACCACTATTTGTTATTAAGTGACGAAAGACTACTTTCTTAGAATTTGTTATGTGAATGCTTTGTGAGTCATTTAATTTCCATGTTCTAATGTAATGAGGCATGTTTTCAAATATAAACCTAAATTTATTTGTTTGCATAAAGCTTGCTATTTTACATCTCAACATATCGGAATGATGTTGAGTGCTACGTCTTCAATTCATAGTAGGACTACCTATGTTTTAGTAATTATTTCTACACATCGGAAAGATGTAGAAATTTCATTTATATTTAATCTACCTATATATTATTAAGCATGACTACGCAGAAATGTAGTGATTGGTTAGTTTACTTTGTTAAATTTCTTAAACTTCTACGTCACCTGTAGCAGGAAGGCATCTCCTTCTCTTTGAAGGTGGGGGAAGACCTAAACTATAGTGTCCATATGGTAGAGATAGATTTTTATTTAACCAACAGCGCTTATCCTCCCAAAGTGAAAGTCCTCGCTTTCTAAATGATTTTGTAGTGACTACGTGATTTGTTGAATTTATAATTGTCATTTCCTCATTTGTATCTTTCTCACTGTAGTACACAGTCCTATAATCATTATGTTGTAATTTTTTAACTGCAGCTCTCTGCACTCCTTTTGCCCGCTTGATGCTATCACAAGTTGAATCTAGATATTTCATTGAATACATTTTTGGTTTTAGCAAGATCATTTCCTCAAGCAACTTTCCCGCACACTCATCCTTAAAACAACCTAATCTGGCTCTGTTTGTTACTGAGTATAGTCGGTGATGACTGTCATAGTTTGAAGAGTCAAATTTTTCACCGAAATATAGCAGTACATCCTCCAGGCTGACAGATGGTGAGGTGTACAAACATAGGAAAAAACTATCGGTATCACCTCCACAAAGCCGCGTTCTATTTATCAGTGGACATCTTTTTAAATCATTGTAGTATAACTGGTACATTTCCAATTTGCTATAGTCAAGTACCGCCTGACCAACATAAATCAATTTATTCAACATTATTGAAGGTTTATACATTTCCATACCAACTAGATCTTCATCAAATATCTTATGCTGTACATAGAGAGGATGATTTGATAATTTTCGACATTGTTCCACGCTGTTTACTAATTTGAATTTTCTCCTTCGTCTTACATTTTCCATTGTTTTACCATATAAAGAATTATTTTTCAACTTATAAAATGGCTTTTCAAAGTTGGTACTTGATTGAGCTCTCTTTTGTGAATTCATATCAATGTACGTTCTCAACCATGGCTTTTGTGTGAACTTTATACCGTTGTGAATTTCTGTGATTTTCATACCCATGGATAAATAAAATTTTAATATTGAATAGTGTACAACATAATTTTCCCTATTGAATTGATGAAGCAAGAGTTTTTTAGTTGAACTGAATTTAGTGTCTGGTCTTATTTTCCTATGTAAATCCTTCATATAAGTTGAGAACATATTTTGCTCTACGGTCTGCATCTCTGGCGCTAATGGGAAATCGGCAGTGTCATCATGTATGTTTGCAGGATATTCTAAGTTCAAATCAAAAATATAGCCAATTTCACCATCATCATCGATAGCTTGTATATTTTCTTCGTTTAGAAAATAGCTTACTTCACTATCACTCAACCATTTAAAATTTGAATGTGGTAGACTCTTACTGAGCGAAGAACCGTAAAGGTTATTGACATCAATGTAAGATAAGTGACGACTTTCATTTGTATTATTTTGTAATTTCGAAATGCGTGCACGTGCTCTGTGAATGTTCGTAAAAGTCATTCCACCCCTTATTCCCCTTTCGAAGAGATTATACATACTTTCGTCTTGTATGTAGTGTGGAGGATCATTAGATGACAAATTTAAAGCTGAAGTAAAGCTAAGATGTGGAAGGCTAACGAAATGGACAGGATCTACTTCATCTTCACTTTGACTTAGTGACCTAAAAACTTCAAAAATATCTGTCAGTAATAATACATCAAGTTTCAAATATGCAAGCATGTAATCACCAAAATTGTTACAATTGAAAGCAAACCACGCATTACTAGCGTGCTTATATTCTTCATCTGAACAATGTTCACGAGTGAGATCATTATAAAATTCACATTGTGGTGGCAGACATTTTTCTGACAATGTATTTAGACTTTTGAAATAACAGTAGGGAAACACTCCCTTTTGATAAAGAATATCATCTGTTAACAGGGGAAATTCATTTCTTAGTTTTTCTACATGTTCATAAACTTGCAATCCTCTTGCTAACTCACTCAATGATGCACTTAAAAATTGATAAGAATCTAAGAATTTTAACTTGAAGTAGATTGTTTTTCCTTTGTATTCGTTTACAGGGACGCTGGCGGATAGAGTTATATACTTTTCAGCTGTTGCTGCTACTACTTCCAATTTCCATGACTTCTTCTTTCCAATTGCTTTATAGCAAACGATATGACTATCATAATTCTTAAAATTATGGAAGAAGATGGGTAGTTCCCGCCTATTTAGTTTTAATCGAAGATTGCATTTACTGCATATTGTTTGTCTATATCTTCCTGTTAAATGGTCGTGATCTCTTACTTTTATGCAATCATCACTAAATACAGCTTTACATTTATTACAATTTTTTACATTTTTATGTTTTTCTTCTTCATCAGAAGAAAGAGACATTGGTTGCCGGCTTATTGCACGCTGATTATCATATAAGTTTTGAGCTATATTTTCTAGGTGATCCAAGAAGTCCATAATACAATTCTCTCCTTTGAAGACATAATATTTGTTTTCAAATCTGGACTGGAGAGCTTTATGCCAAACATGATAAACACCAACTGCTGCCGGTTTGTGTACTTTATTATCGATGTAGCACTCTATATCTGCATAAACAACTAAAGGAGGACTTAGTTGATATTCCATGCTACTTGTGCTTACCTCTAGTTGTTTAGGCATTCTTTCTATTTGTGCCTTTCCACGAACACAAAATTGATAATGTCGCTCCAAAGTTGTCTTATATGTAAACGATTGGGTACATCGATCGCAGAAATGTTTATATCTTCTATTTATTTTTCTATATAATCTTGATAGTTTTCTGATTCCACAATAGTGTGCACGTTCATTGTTTATAATTAGTAGTATATTCACAGTTCGTTTACCAATAAAGTTGCTGCTATATCGAACACCTTTTAGTCCTTTTTCGTAAAGGTGAATGTTGATTTTAATGTCATTATTTTTCTCAAACTTAGGAATATCTTTAATTGATACGGGTGTAGAGATGTCATTCATATTTAGTTCAGATGTCCATTTACTATATGATTTTATCTCATTCCTAGAATATGATACATCATTGTAATGTAGCATTGATAGAACTGAATACAAGAAACAGTCATTTGCATTTGAATGTACATTAATTACAGCCTTCGAATCTTTCAAACTCTTTGGTAGATTAAATACTTCTCCACCAGAAAGTAATGGACTAGTAATAACATTGAATTCTATATTTAGTATTTCATCTATAACCCAATTGCTACCCTTATTTGCAAAAGCTTCAATATGACTTGAGAGACTATTTAAGTTATCTTGGAACCATGTATCATAGTCATAAATATAGTTTGTGGATGATGAAGTAAAGTGTGCGAGAAACGTTTCATCTTCCTGAGGATTTGATCGCACATAACGAATTTGTGCTACCAGACGACCACGTAGTTGAAAATTTTCTAGAAGGTTTGTCACTAAGTTCTCTAATATAGATCGCATACTTAATAAAAAGGAAGATATATCTACTGTGTGTGCTGATGGTGTGATGTCGTATACACGAGCATGACCGTTGAGCGCGCTTTCGCTGAGACTTACAGTTCCATGATTATTTTGAATATTCATCTCACTATTTGTATTATGCATATTCATATGCTGACGGAATTTGCTTATAGAATTATACGTTTTACCACAGCGGGAGCAGCATTGCATAAAGATCAAACTATTATTTGAAGCGCTGATTGGTACATGTCTAGACGTTGATTCAGCAGTACTAGATTTGGGTATTTCACTATCATTAGCTGAGATACTTCGAGGATTTGAATTTAAATTACAATTACTTGGTTGCTTATCACAGACTAGATTGTGTCGCTTTAGATTATCCTGTCGTTTCGTTTCATATGGACACTTCCTACACTGATAAGTTTTTCCTAACTTACAAAACTTTTCATGGCGTAGCAAATTACTATTAAGAGTGAACGTTTTTCCACATTTAGAACAGACAACCATGTTTATTAAACTGGTGAGGATTATAATTTTGCAGACTATATATATTTTTTATCATCCTATGACGTCACAACGATTACTAGCCAATGACATTTGTTCCAATCTACGATGAAATAAGAAGACAGGACTTGTATCAAATTCTTTTTCCATTAAGTTAAAAAGTCAAAGTAAAAGAAATTACAACTTCTGACACTTTATCATGTCACTGTGTGAGAGTTTCACATGCTGGCACTGCTCGCAACAGTCGGACGTTTCCTCCATCCGAGTCAATCTAACTCGTGAAATGAGACCTTCACGATATACGATGTGCATGAGTGTCTCACGTTCGAATTGCCGATTGCCTCGGGCTACAGAAGAGGACAATAGCAAGTTTGACTGTGTCAAATTGCGAACAGACACAATCAAACCCCTATTCTCCTCCCTGAGCTTGCTCTCCCGCTGTTCAGCCATCCGAAGTCGTTGCTGGCACAACTTGAGTCTCTCCTCCAGTCGCTCATCACCTTCTAACGTTTCGTCAAGGTCCACATTATATTCCCGCAGAGGTAATGGAGCGGGAGCAGGAACAGGGACCGGATCGGGAGTAGGAGCAGGATCAGGAAAAGGGACTGGAGCGGGAGCAGGAGCAGAAGCAGGATTAGAAGAAGGGATCGGAGCGGGAGCAGGAACAGGTGACGTAGTAGGAGCTCGTGGTGGTGTGAGAACTCCTCGATGTTCGAGGATCGGCGTGAAAGGAAGCCGAGCGCTACAGTTTGGCGACGCCCGGATCCGCGAGAAGGAAATCTCTTGAGATGCGAAATCAATCACATGCTGAAATGAGAAGAAATAATTGTTTACTATCTATATGTCCTTATAATGAGGATAGAGCAATATAGATCTAACAAAATTTATAAAAATCATACCTCAGGAGTGACACTTGACGGATTGTCCCGAAACGAATTGTTCTGAAAATAGATAACACTGCTATAATTTTGAACCGCATTTAACAAGAGAAATCATGAGATTTAGTTAATAATTATGTTATGTAGTTATCGTTAATTTCGATACTTACAAGAGAGCGTCTTGTGTCATCCTCATCAGAAGATGATGTCGCCGATGATGTAGTGGACGTCTCATCCGATGAAGACTCCGATGAGGACTCCGATGAGGACTCCCGTATCGTGTACGGACGCTCTTCATTGTCCTCAACTGATGTGGTCGTAGCCGGAGTTGAGGTGATGCTAGCAGCTCTGGATTTTTTCAGGGATAGGGATCGCATTACCTGAAGCGGTAGAAAAAGATAGAATGTTAACTGAGCAAATGGATGATGTATGATACATTAACAAGTGACGAGAGGGACTTATGAAAACGACTATAACAACTGTACTTACGGGACGTGGAGTACTTGACTCTTCTACCGCACTCAGCTTGGGAACCGGTGGTAGAATTTTGAACAGCTGCAAAGAGAATTAACGCATTATTATACATTGAGGGTGATTAATTTTTATCAACATGTCTTACATTTTTCACTTGAGGCAACTGTTTGTCAAACTTTGTCTTCTTCTTCGCTGGAGGCCTCTCACACTGAAATGTTTTTGAAAAGTTAAATTTACTTCATACATAACGAAACAAATGTTCTTAACATCAATCATTTTTATTTTAAATTTAACTTGTACAGTTATCGGCACTCACCTCTAGATCGCTTGATGAAGAGTCACTATCAATGAATGCTCTTGATTTGAACTTTTGCTTTCTTTTTGTGGGAGGTTTTGCTGGTTCGGAACATTGGCTGAGTACTCCCTCTGCAGCCCTATCCTCCTTCGCGAAAAGCCTTGCCAATTTACTTTTTTCATCCTTTGAGGTTAAATTGCGTCCACCTCTGCCGTTTTCCTGCGCGCAGGATGCGTGTCTTCTGATGAAATCCTTAGACTTGTCGTCATTTGCCATTTCCGTGCTTCGCACGTAGGACCGACAGGTGAGGCAATATACGTAGGTGCAGCCCTCCTTAAAAGTACACTCCTTGTGACCACTTTTACTGGCATGTCTCACCGGTTGCTTACATGTTTCACAAAAGTGAAATATTAACCGCTGGCGTGCGAGGCTTGCATGACGAACCATTTCTGTAAGTCATGAAAAGCGTTTGTTATTATTTTATCTATTAGCAAATGTGAATATCATTTAAGTGACTATTGCATAAATATTGGAAAGTAATTCTACAGTCATTAATTTTCTGACAGAGATATATATTTTTCGAGATAGAAACCGAAAGTCGAAATGTTGAATTTATCTTGAAAAGGGTTGTTTACATATTAACATGAAATTGAAATCAGCTGATGTATTATTATTTTATTTCGAAATGAAATCATAGAAACGAAACTGTTGTTTTGAAAAAGATAAACATTTCTAACTTTGGTTAAACAACTTTTAATTTGTAAATGGTCCACAGACTATCACTTTGAAAACAAAATTAGCATTTGAATTATTTACAAATTTGAAGCACACTTTGGAAATGTCTATCTTTATTTAAACACTTCATCATGTAAGCTTGTGTGCTTTATAAGTTTTGAAAATGCTATAATTAATTATGAAAATTAATAATTCTGTTTAATAATATAACATATAGTGTTCCTAACTTAAGATCCAGCCACATGTTTTAAACTAACTGGTTATAAGAACTTAGTAATGTTCCTACTCCCAAACTACATAAAGTAGTGAATAGAAGAATGTAGAACTCACTTCAGAATTGCAGTAATAAATCGAGAAAACGGAGAGACGGAGAACGAGGTCTGCTATGCACACAGAATAATTCAAAAATGAGTGAAGAACGGAGCTCTACAACTTCTTTACATATGATTCTAACAAAGGAACCATGAACAAAGACCGGATGTCATCATAACATCACATTGGTATAGAAAAACAAACTGTTGAATTCAAACAAAACTAAACAGCTGATATATTTTAATGATGAAATAGAAAAGTGCCATCAAAGTCTTTGATGCTAGAGTGGTACATGTAACCGCGAAGTTAAACCAATTAACATGTGATGAAGATGGATCCCCTGCAGTTCTAAACATTAAAAAATCTACTTAAGTTAAGGATTTCATCTAAATTCAAATAATAAAGAAAAAGTCATTAAGTTTTAAGAAGTTAAATCCAGACTGCATCATGAAACGCGCAAAAATCGAAATTTGAATTTCGCGCCAAATTTCGTAAAATCAAATTTCGCGCCAAATTTCGAAAAATCAAATTTCGCGCCAAATTTCGAAAAATCAAATTTTGCGCCAAATTTAAATTTAATGGCATCTAGGATTAGGGTTAGGGTTAGGTTTAGGGTTAGGGTTAAGGTTAGGGTTAGGTTTAGGGTTAGGTTTAGGGTTAGGGAAGCAAGAAGAGTATCTATGGCACCCGGAACCCATGGGTAAATAAATTATCGAGGGCGCGAAGCGCACTCGAAAATTCATTTACCCTATAATCCGAAAAATTTCGAGGGCGCGAAGCGCCCGAGAAATTTTGAGGACCCCCCCGCCGTGTATGAAGTGTATGAAGGTCAAAGGTCAAGGTCAAGACAAAGGTCAAGGTCAAGTTCATGTGGAAGTTTATGCATTATGGTCATTTCGAGTGATCAAACTTTAACTTTGAAATTTTTCAAAAACTTGAAAACTTAGTTATTTTTGAGAAAAAACTTAGAATTTTTCCAGTTGCATACACTTGCATACAACAAGGATTTTTTCATTGAATAGGTACATATGCTATATCATTCGAATGCTCTTTTCATGCTGATTCTAATGGTGTATTGTATGACACATGTATGACACCATCCGAAGCAGCTATAGCCCTTTGAAAGATAGATAGAATTTAGTTGAGAAACTTAGAAATTGAAATCATAAATTTTTCTTCCTGCATACACTTGCATACAACAGGGATTTCTTCATCGAATGGGTACATACCTTATATCATTAGAAAGGTCTTTTCATTCTCTAGCTGATGATGTATTGTATGCAATATGTATGATATCATCCTAAGGTGAAAAAAGCATTCAAAAAACACTGTAAATCTATTCAAACTTTCATCCAATTTGACTATCATTTGAATTACACATTAATATTCATTTCAAATTTGTTCTAGTACGTTCGGTGCTGTTTCAAAGTCTCAAACAAGTGATTTGAAATATATATCTTCCAAATATTAAACTTAGAAATACTTATAGGTAGCTATTTCAGAGATGAATATATCTATCCCCAGTTCCCATTCAAATCCTATTAGAAATTCGATTTGTGAAATTATAAAAACAAGATTGTTCATTTATGTAAGTGTTATTAAAGATAAAAATTACATATTGTCAATATTGGGGAAAGGAATCACTCTCTTCAGGTCAACTCGAACACATACTCTTGCCTTTTTGGGGGCACCAGGGCAGCGGCGGGGCGTGGCTGGATCTATTATGCTGAACTCCAGCGCAGTGGTCAAATCCCTTTCTTCAGGTTCCAAACGCACACATATCTTTTTCGTCCTTGTTTTCCGTGGAGCGTTACGAACGTGACTTCCACCACGTGTCTTTATTGTTATAAGAGCTTCCAGCGGTGTTTCGATGAAGCTCCTTAGAACCACGCTTTCATCATCTGATGATTCTGTAATCACGGGTCCTGTTCCCAACACTATGGGTTCGCATGGCGATTCCATCTCTTCGACAGGAGAAGCGGGAGGTGTTGTGGTACGTTCCATTTTTAATGTGATTAGAATAATATAGATAAAATAGCTATGGTACTTGAGGATTAGAACCTTTGATAAGAATTGGTACACAACTAGGACTTATATACTTTTCAAACAAAGGAATTCGCAACAGCCAATCAGAGAGGTTCCGATTTTCCCTAAAGGGATATATAAGGATGTAATTGTTCCAATTAAGCAAGTTCTAATCCTCGTGACTTGAGTAGACATTAAGAATCTATTACGAATCTATTTCATGATGAGTACCCAGAAACAACTGTTCTGTTACCAAAATGAAAGTCAAGTAATTATGGGTGGATCGTTGGATGCGAAGGGTAATTTGTGTTGCGGATGCAAAGTGGAACTCTGGAAGACTTTAACAGTGACAGCACTCCAAAGGAGAAAAGGACTGTCGGCGAAGTGCCCTATACACGAGTGTGATCACGACTTCACAAACAATGCAACATTCCTCGAATGGGCTGAGGACTTCTTGAAGTTAACGGAGTCCCCCGAGGGACGTGACTTACCTTCTTTCATTTTTTATGGTTAATTACACTTACATTGTAAACCTCTTGTTTTCATTTCGCAAATTCTGTAAATGGGATTCTGATTAGTAAATAAAAGAACATTCATAACATAATTTCTGATCTGTAAACGCATTATGAAAATAAATAAAATTGTCATCATAGTCACAATGGCCACAATTGTCGCATTCGAGCAAGCAGTCTCAAAACAAACACCTGTTTAAGTACCGAAATAGATGTTCGCAGCCCTATTCTAATTCACATACTCTAATTCAATTTCGGAACAAGCCGTTCCGAATCATTGAGTATGATCTCAATTCGCCTATCAATCGGAACGCGGTTCCTATTTACATGTTCCTATCCATGTTCGCATCCATTCGCAATTCGGAACATGTTCATATCCATGTTCGCATTCGCAATTCGGAACACATGTTCCAATCAATGTTCGCATCCACTACCAGTGCGTCCGCAATTCTAACTACTCACTGCATTTAGTTACACGGTTGAAGCAGCATTCTGTCTATCATTCAGGCTTCAAATAAGCATTAATATAGTTTACTAAGAATTATTTTAAGCTTCGTTCAACGCTGTACTCTGTAGGCATGTGTGTCAAGAAAAGTGAAGTCATCACGTTAGCTGTTTCGTATTTTTTTCACTTAAATGCTTCAGGTCATGTACACCTCTTTCAGTTCACGTCCTATCGCTTCCATCGGAAAGGAGCACACAAGGAAAACAAAAAAGCTCCTCGCTAGCCGTGAGCCACTTTATCTTCACAAACCATTCTCGGTTAAAGTTCTTGCGATTCTGCCGTCCTTCTGAGCGAACGCAATATTTTCGGGAGTATGCCCCCCTAATATCTTCAATTCGGCCTTTTCAGCATCACTTAAGTGTCCAAAAGTCTTTTTCAATCAAAAATCTACAGAATTCATTCATAAAAAATACGAGTTACGACGTACTAAAAAGAGATAAATGTCATGTACCGGCCGATATTATAATCAGTAACTTAATCAACTCGATAATAATATCAATATCGAATCAGTACATTATGCTCATTCATGGACTGATAGCTGACGCCAACCTCACGTCTCACTCTCAGTAAAAGGGAATCACAACACGTTGTCTTTGCACGTCTTTGCACGTTGTCTTTGGTTAACCAATCAGAAGCGTTAGGGCTCCCTCTTGAATGGCCATTGTCTGCGTATTCATCGCGTGTTAATTCTGTCAATTCGATCAGGATCGTGATATGAACTGCGCTAAAATCATCTCAATCTCGATGCTTGGGCGTGCCCATCAGTCTTGAAAGCGAATAATGAATTTCGCTGGCGCCATAGTCGCACAGAGTAGAGTGGATGAAGGTAGATGAAATTTATGATCGAAATAGAGTCCACTATGGTACTGATATTGCAGGTTATTTAAGTTAGACAACATCTCAATAGGTGCGGCCAAATGGACCAGCTGCCACTGTCTGGGAAGCAACTTAACTAAAGTAATCATTAACAGAGTGCTGCTTTGGAAGAGAGTATGGAAACTATAATAAAGGGGTTGTAGGGCTAACAATGTTGCGTCGACACATTGGGCCGACACAGTCGTGATTCCTACTTTCTCGGTGTCGGGTCGATGACGTTGCACCAATAGACTGCCAAAAGCCAGCCGCCCTGATGCCACTAAAATACCGACGACAAATATCCCTTAATTGTCGTCAGCATTTATACGACTTATCACGACTGAAGACGGCTCAACTCGTCGCACAAAACACGTCTAAATCAGCTAAAAATTGTTCGCTAGGGAGCCGTTTCAATGCGTGACTTTCGAGGCGAGTTATTTTTAAGACGGATTTATGCGACCAGTTAGGACAAGAATTGAATCACTACATGTATTACATTTATAAATATATCACATATATTTATGTATATGGCCATTGAAATCATATGTTGTAATACGGATATATATATATATATATATATATATATATATATATATATATATATATATATGGGAGTAGTTTATAGTGTGACATCCGGCGCGACGCTTCGCTTCGCTTCGCTTGCGCCGGATGTCACACTTTTGCGGGGTTTTTTCAAAAAAATCAAAATTTCAAAATTTCAAAAATTTAGGTAGACTTCAAATTTCACGTGGCCGAAGGGGGGAAAATTTAGGTAGTGACAAATTTTCAAAAAAACAAAATTTCAAAAATTTAGCCGGTCTCAAAATATCACGTAATCTCAAATTTGAGAATTACAATCGGGCGAAGCCCTAGAACCTTCGGTTCGATTTTCACCGCTTAAATCATGACCGTTCCAGGACACCGAAAAAATCATAAAAGTTAAGAATCTCAAAATTTGAGAATTACAATCGGGCGAAGCCCTAGAACCTTCGGTTCGATTTTCACCCCCAAAATCATGACCGTACAAGGACAGCGAAAATCATAAAAGTTGAGAATTTCAAATTCATGAATTTTATCCATCTTTCAGGTTTTTAAAATATATCATGTGACTAAAAATATTTGAAGGAATTGACATATTCTTAACAATAAGTTTAGGTACTTTTACAATTGTCATTCAAGGGTAGAGAACATCTGCTTCCCGCATTTATGAATAAAATGCATTTCAGTGTAAAGAGCTGTGACTTCCTACTCAAACATTTGAAAGGAAACAATGTATGAAAGAACAAACAGCTGCTACACCCACTTATTCATTTGTAAAGACGTGGCATATAATTGCAGCATGTAGGAAGTAAGACTTCATTTACAATTCCATTGATCATAACTAGTGACTGTTTTCTTTCCTTATTGCAAAATGCCAAAACGTACTGCCGCAGAAGCTTTTTCGTTTTACATGCCGATTTTACTAAACTTAATTAAAGAAGAGCACAAGGAAACTGCGAATAAATACTTTGAAGAGTGGAAGTTAGAAATTCAATCGAGAAAGAAGAACAAATTGGACTCTCAAAAACAAGTGGAGGATATTACAGTAAAAATAGAACAGTATCTTAACACTACTACAATTCCTCAGTTCAATGTTACAAAAGAACATTTCATTACCATCGAAGATAGTGCTACTATGATTTCAAAACTGATTGCAAGTGATAAAGTGCACCATGGGTCGTTGCTGAGAAGTGCTGCTTATCAAGGTTATGGATTTAAAAGAATTCTGGAATTGAGTGACAATAAAAAAAACAGATTTGTGGCAAACTTGGAACTATTTAGAATTTCCTATAACGTAAGTTATTGTTATTTCTTGATGAACTTATCAGATCTAATTCTACCACACGTATTATTTTTAAATTCATCAATGCCCATTAGTTTTGTTAGAAAACATTTTAAAGAAATCAAAATTTATATAGAAAAATTGAATCAACCAACAACTATAGAAGAAATGAGGTTTGGTTCCCAAGATGAATGAACATTAACTGTGTTGTTTCACTTTTTAAGATATGTGCAATGTACATGCATATTTGATGTATACATATTTATGAAGACTTATTTATAAGTAGTAACACATTTTGGATTATTTTGAAATGTAATTAAATTTCCTTTTGTTCTCCAGTCTCATGGTAGAAGACTGCTATTGTATAGATCTATATTTCAGTATGTAACATAATCTTTGATATTTAAGAATGATTCATGGAACTTAGTAGTATTGCATTTTGGATTATTTTGAAATGTAATTAAATTTCCTTTTGTTCTCCAGTCTCATGGTAGAAGACTGCTATTGTATAGATCTATATTTCAGTATGTAACATAATCTTTGATATTTAAGAATGATTCATGGAACTTAGTAGTATTGCATTTTGGATTATTTTGAAATGTAATTCTATTTTCTTTTGTTCTCCAGTCTCATGGTAGAAGACTGACATTGTACAATTGTATGATAAGATTGATTGTTGTATTATTATATTTGATGCAAAATACACTGCCGTTGTTTTCATTTTCCTGTACAAGAAGTAGACATTATTACAGTTATTGGAATTTATTTCATTTAAAATGAATGATGAAAATCCGACAGTTATACTGAGTAATATAGGTGATATATTACCTCAGGTTAATAACATGACTGAGTTCTTAGAAATATACGACAAACAAACAACTACGTATTTCGATTTAAATAGCATTTCAGAAGATTGTTTTCAAAATATTTATTCAAAATATTTCTTTAAAAATGGAAGAAACCGCAAGAATATATCCTTCGTTATCATATGAACGTAGTTCTACTTTAATGGACATTGAAAAGATTAACATTGAAAAAATGAACATTGAAAAACACAAAGATAGAGTTAGGTATATGAAAGATAAGGAATCTCAATTATTATTAAGATTAGAGCATTATAAAAAATTAAGAAAGAGATGGACTAAAGTTAAGAATGTAACACAAGGAATTGGCATATTCTTAACAATAAGTTTAGGTGCTTTGACAATTGTTATATCTTCAGGTGTTTTAGTAATTCCAGTAGTTGCTACAGCTTTAACAGGTACGGGTGTTTTTGCAACTTCACTTGTTACAATGTTAGATAAATCTTTAATAACTAAGAAACGAAAATCATTAAAAACTAAGCATTTACATATTAAAGAAGTCTATGATAAACTACATTACTACTTTCAGAGAGTATGTGATGATAATGTTATTACGTTAGATGAGATTGAAAAATTTGATCAAATAGCTAATGAAGTAAATCAAATATCATTTCAATCACAGACAGAAAAAGTTAATGATAAAAATAAAAAGGATGGTAAAATTTCTAGTGATGGTAAAACTTTTATTGATGATAAAATTTTTAATGAAGAAAATGATAAAATTTTTTTAGAAGAGCTAAAAACTTTATTAGACAAAACTTTATTAGACAAAACTTTATTAAACAAAACTTAATACGAGAAAATTTTAAACGAAAAGATGTCAAACAACAAAGCAATAAAAAAATAATTTGTTCAGTAAAATGTTTTTGCTGTATTCCAATGTTACCACAAAATTCAAATATTATATTTTAAAAATGGATAAAATTAGAGCTGATAATTTTAAAAGAATAAAACAATTAGAAGAGTTAATAAAACAAAGAAATATTATGAAAGAAAATCATCTTCAACATAGAATGATAAAAGCTGGTATTCAATCTGATATGTTTGAAAAAATGCAGCAAACCGAGCAAGTAAAAACTGATTTTGAAAAAACTATGGAACCATTTAAAACTCTTGAAAAAGAAAGTACAAATAATGATAAACAAATTGATATAACAGATCCAGAGCACAAAACTATATTAGATGACTATGGATTACTAGAATCAAACATTAATAAGAAATTACCAAAATCTATGCAATTTGAACATTCTATTTCATTTATAGATGGAAAAACAATACCTAGATTTTATCTCGGTCAAAAAGAAATATTTCCACAACCTTTTCGAGGTATAATTTTTTCACCAGATAAATCTCCTTTTAATTTAGATAGAAATTTTGTTGATCTTTTAAGAGGAGCAGATTTAAATAATTATGCGGTAGATGATCTTATAAAATATAAAGCTATGTTAGATAGAGTTGGTGCAGTAAAAACTCTTAGACGTTATAAACAATTAGAAAATTTATTATCAACGGGAGTTAAAGTAGGAAAAGGTTTATCCGAAAAACAGAAAACAGAAACAACCATATTTTTACCAGATGATCCACAAGAATTACTAAATAGATTAAATATTTTAATATCTGCAATAAAAGAAGGACATAATTCTAGTTTCAATGAAATTCATGCTATATTGAAAAGACTGTTAGAAAAGAAGATTCTAAATGAAAAGGATTATAAAAGTATAACGAACCGAATGTTCTAGGGCTTCGCCCGAACCGGACATCTCTGATGTCCTCCAGGGCTTCGCCCGTAGCTGAAATATGTTGTTTCTAATTTTTATCTATGATTTTTATCTATGATTTTTATCTACGATTTTTATCTATAATATTTATTTAATTTTTTTAGTTTAAAAATGTGTTCAGCAGATTTAGACAAAATTAATAATCATTTAGAAAATTTGATAGAGATTTTGGGTTCATCAAAATTTAGTACGACGTTAAAAATTATAACAACTACTTCATCACACACTTGTAATTTAGAACCCATTCTACATTTGGAACAAAATAAAAATTATCAAATTGCATTGACTAGTTTCTCTACATTTAACACTATTCAAAACGTTATCAAAGATGTGAATGATCAATTTAGATATTCTACTGATAAAGGCAAAACGTGGAAAATATTAACTTTTCTTCCTGGTTCTTACGAAGTTGAATCAATATCAAATGAAATTAAGAGACATTTAGGTATACCATTTAAAGATAAGAAACAATTACATTTTGCAGTTGAACCGGCAGTTAATAAATTTTCTCTTACTTTAGACGAAAATCATCAAGTTGATTTTAATCATGATAGATCATTGTCAAAGCTATTAGGATTTAATAAACAAACTTATAGTCAAGGTTATCATTTAGGTGAGAAGATTCCAAAAATAACTGAAATAAATTCAATTGTTGTACATTGTGACATTATTGAAGGAGGATATATAAATGGTAAATTATCAAATTTAATATTCAGTTTTCCAGCTTTTACTGTACCCATTGGTTATAGATTAAATGTATTTCCACAAACATTAATATATTTTCCTATTACAAGAAAAACTATTAACAACATTAGCATTAGAATCACTGATGAAAAAGGACAAGAAATAAATTTTGGAGGTGAAGAGATTATGATAGATCTTTTGGTTCGGGAGGTATAAACTCCCGTTCGAGAGGTATAAACTCCCACGCGAAGCTAGAGAAGTTTAATTTTCTTCTTCTTTAGAAACAAAAAATAAAAAAAATAAAAATAAATTTTTTTATTAAAAAATGAGTGAACTACCTCCATTAAATAAAAAAAAACTTAAATTTAATCATCATCCAAATTTATCTAATAAAGTTTTGTCAGTTATTTGTGGAAGATCAGGATGTGGAAAAACATATCTATTATTTAAAATTTTAACGACTCCAAATTTTTTGGATTATAACAATCTTATAATTTATACAACAACGGCAGAACAACCCGTCTATCAATTTTTAAAATATGGATTTGAAAATAATCTTAAAAAAACAGCAATTGCTTCATTATTCAAAGAATATGAAAAATCTGAAGATGAAGAAGAAATAAGTTCGTGGTGTGAAGAAGCAGCAAAAAATAATCAGTTAGTAGAATCTAATAAAAATAACCATATAAAGATACAACTAATAGATGATAGTGGTAATATGCAAGATCCTAGTAAACTAGATAAAACAATGAAACATTGTGTAATTTTTGATGATTGTGTTAATGATAGAAATCAGTCAGTTCAGAGAAATTATTTCACAAGAGGTAGACATAATAACTGTAGTGTTTTTTATTTAACACAAAGTATGTATTCATTAGACGGAAGTGTTATTAGAAAGAATGCAAATATATTTATACTATTTGAAATAAATGCAAGAAACTTAAGTGATTTGTTAAGAGATTTATGTGTAAGAAATAAAGATGAATTTAAACAATCGTGTAACAATGCTTGGTCAAAAGATTATGGATTTATCACAATTAATATTGATAAAAAAATTCATGAAAGAGTTATAGAAAATATTTTTGAGGAGTGAAAGAGTTATAGAAAATATTTTCGAGGAGTGATCGAACGGAGTAACCGAACGGAGTGACCGAACAATTTTTTCTTATAAATTTTTTGTTAATAAAAATAAAAAAAAATATGTTGAATGATTATAAGATAGAGCATGTACCAGTTTTAAAAGATTATCGTCATCCTACAAATCCTGTAAATTCGAAGAAAGAAGTTAGATTTTATTATCATCATAAATACGTAGCGCTCGTTACAGATTATAAAACAAAACATGGTATTAAACCGTGTGTTAAAACAAAAGACTTTCCACTTTGTTTAAGAAGTTTCCGAGTATTTTTGGCGTATAATAATTTATGGTGGTTGGTTAAGAAAGAACATTTAACAGCACATGAATTAGAAACATTACATCAATTACATATTCCTGTGTATAT
Source organism: Prostheceraeus crozeri (assembly GCA_907163375.1). NCBI lineage: Eukaryota > Metazoa > Platyhelminthes > Polycladida > Euryleptidae > Prostheceraeus > Prostheceraeus crozeri. Next base: position 1,090,121 of record CAJQUW010001560.1, read on the forward strand.
GCAAAAACGGAACCGAGGTTCTATGTAAAAATTCATTTTTTCTTTTAAAAAATATGAATCGTGAAATGTCTCTCGGACAAACCTCTAGGATTGATGAATTAATCAAGAAACAAATTGCTGAGTTTGATGCGCAAATTAAACATAGTAAACGTAGTAAACGTATTAGAAAACAGAAACGTACTAGGCGTAGTATTAGACGTAATACTAAAAAACAGAAAAGTGGAACAAAAGAAATATTAGAAACTCCTATTACTGATATCTTTTTCGATGATAGAATTAAGGATGAACTTGGTGATGATTTATGTAATTTATTTAATCCAAATGAAATTAAATATGAAAATGTATCTTTTATTAATGTAGTAAATGATATGCGGAAACTTTTAGCAAATGGTAAAATTATTAATTTACTTGGAAAAGTTATTAAAGATCAGGAAAATATAATTCAAAATTTTTACGTAACCTTCTATAATAAAAAATCATTTGAAACATGGTTTTCGAATCTGGATGAGAAATCCGATGCTAACGAATGGATTTTTACAGGTAATATTAAATATGAAGATTTTGGAATGAAGTTAGTACAAAGATCGCATAGAGGGGCAGGGATTAATATGAAATATAGAATCAAAGAATATTTCGGTGAATATTGTTATATTCCTTCTGAAGATTTTTGTTTTATTAAATGTTATAATGTTTTACGAGGTTTTAATGAAGAACAAGGAGAAATTATGAAAGAAATGTTTAATAATTTTTTATATAAAGAGAAAGCCACATCTAGAACAGGAGTAATGTCAAACTGCAAATTTTCTCAATTCAATAAATATTTTGGAGAATGTGTTCAATATTATAGTCCTGCCAATCGTCATTTAAATCCTAGAGGAATTGAAACGTTTCATAATTATGTTTATTACAATTATTTTCACGCAGGTTCAACAATTGGTCACTATTGTTTAATTGATAAATTTCATAAATTAAAAGCTATTAGAGAAATTGAAAATAATTTCAAACCCATATATAAAACAGTTACTGATGAAAATCTAACAACGCGTCCATATAAAATCATAACAAAGAAAAAAATTGACTATGGTTCAACATATATTTGGGATCTCGAAACTTTTCCTGATCCTAACTGTTCAACAGCTCATCCTATTCCTTATGCTGTAGGAGCTATTAATTTTAATAAATTTATATGTTGTTTACCGAAACAAAGATTGAAAGAATTAGAAACACGTTTGTTAAGTGATATGATTAAAATTAAACGATCAAAAGATGAAGATGAAATTAAAAAACTTAAAAAACAGATTGATGAGTATAATAATTTAACTGAATTAGAATTCAATAAACTTCAAAATTGTGTGAAAATATTTACGAGAACTGTGGATGATGAATGTCCAATCAGGGGAAACCCAGAGGACGTATGTCCGATCCATCAATTTTTTAAAACTCTTGGAAAATTTAATTATTCTAGAGTAACTTTAATAGCCCACAATTCATCAGGTTTTGATTCCTATTTTCCGATAAAAGCTAATTTTAAATTATCTAAACCGCCTCTTAAAACTTCAAGAGGAATATTGACTGCTTCATTACAAAATCCTTATACAACTGAATGTGTTAGTAGATATATTCAAAAATCTCTTAGATTTAAAAACAATATGAAAAAAGATTCAGCGTCAGGTAAATTAGCACTTCAAACTATTATAATGAAATGTAGTTATCAACATGTAAAAACAAGTCTTTCTAAATGGTGTGAGAATTTTAAAATTCCTACGAATGTGTGTAAATTAAATTATGAAATTGGAGACATAACACATGAAAATTATAAAGAAAAAGAAATTGAATGGAGACCATATTTAGTTAACGATATTCTTTCTTTAGCTTTTTGTATCTACAAATATAATAATGTTATGCAAGATTTAGTTGGTGAAGATATAACTACTAATTTGACATCCTCTGCTTTAACATTTAACGGTTGGATGAAAAGCGTACAAAATGACAATATAAATATTCATTCTCATATAGATTTATGGGCTAGAAATTATATTAGAAAATCTGTTAAAGGTGGAAGAGTTTCAGCAAATATAAGAAAATACATATCGCCATTTTGTAGCATCTTGTTACCAATATTAAAACAGTATTTACCTGGTCGCTGCGCTGGGGGGACTTTGTCCCTTGGTCGGTACGCTGGTGGGGCTTTGTCCCTTGGTCGCTACGCTGGTGGGGCTTTGTCCCCTGGAAATAATTTAATAGATTTAATGAAACAGTATCGAGATTTAGGAGATAAAACTGAAATTTGTAAGAAAATTTCAAATCAACTACTTGAACAAAAAAATGAATTTCTAATGGCTTTTGATGCAACATCTTTATATCCATCAGCTATGTATGATGAAAATTCAGAATACCCTAAAGCTGAATCAGCTAGAAAATTTCGTCAAGAAGAAGAGCGGGAAATAGTATATAAATTTAATACACAAACATTTAGACCTAAAACTGGAATATTCTCTGTTGTGTTTCAATATCCGAATGATATGTTTTTCCAACCAGTTCCTATTAAAGATAAAGTTAAAAATCAAAATAATAATTCTCATGTAAAAGTAATCAGGTTTAGAAATGGTATATGTTATGATGTATTAACTTCTGTTGACATACAAGAAATTGTTAGATGTGGGGGGAAAATCTTACATATTACTGATGGTATAATTTATGAAAAAAATTATCAAGTTTCACCATTTCGAAATTATATTGAAAAACTTTTTAATTTGAGAAAAAGATATAAAACAGAAGGAAATACTGTAGGTGATGAGTTAATTAAATTATTGATGAATTCGCTATATGGCAAAACTGTGCAAAAAGATATAACAACTAAATATCATTTATGGAATGAGAATACATTGAGAAAAAATTTCACTCAAGAAGTAAAAGATTATGAAAAATTAAATGATGAACAATATTTAGCGAAAGTAGAAATGGAAGATGATGAATTTCTCAAAACTAATATTGTAAAAGATGGGAAGACGTCATTCATGCCATCACACTTAGGTTCTTTCATTCTTTCTCACTCTAGAAGAATCATGAATAACTTTATTTTAGAAATTAATGGTTTCAAAGAAAAATACATTCATTATACAGATACTGATTCAATATATATTTCCAATGAGCTCTTTAATAAATTAGACGCTGCTGGATATGTTGGAGGAGAATTGTGTCAAGGGAAAAATGATTATGGAAATGGTGGAATTATTTTTGCAATGTTTATTGCACCTAAAGTAAAATACTGTATTACTTTAGATGAACAAGGGAGACTTAGTGAAAAGAAAACATTCAAAGGATATTCACAAGATAAAGTAAAAGTAGAAGATTTTCTAAAATTATATTCGGGGAAAACATTATCGACTACAGTTAATAAACCATGGAAAAGATCTTTAGAAACTGGAATTAGTATTCCTGATAAAAATAATAATACTGAAGAAAAAAAATTTTCTGGTCAAATAAATATTCTTAAACGTCAAGTACCTGATGAAAATGAAATTATGTTACCTTATAACGGAGAAGATATTCAAGCTGAAATATTTCAAACAATCATCTGTGAGAGTAATTTAAGTGATGATGATGACACGTGGGAATAATAATTTTTTTATAACATCTAAAAAATTTATAACATCTAAAAAATTTATAACATCTAAAAACTTATTCCATCTAAAAAATTTATTACATCTATAAACTTATTACATCTAAAAACTTATTACATCTAAAAACTTATTACATCTAAAAACTTATTACATCTAAAAATTTTATTACATATGAAAATATATTTATCGAATATTTTGGTATTTTCTATTAAGTTTTATCATATTAAGTTTCATCATATAATGTTTTATCAAAAGATAATTTAAATTTATTTTCACTAACTATTGATTCTTCATCATCATCAATTGATTCTTCATCATCATCATAAATTGTTTCTTCATCATCATAAATTACACTTTTTGGTATAGGATGCCATTCCCTGATAGGATACCATTCCCTGATAGGAATATCTAATTCTAAATTACATTTCTTATCTGATAATAATATAATAGAGAAAAATATTGGTCTTTGATCTCTTTTGGAAAATTTAATAACACCACCATCATCTGAATCACTTTTAGTTTTTATTAAAGATGATAAAATTTTAAATTGATTAGATGTAAATCCTAATTTAAAATTTGTAGACCCGACACATATTTGTCTAACAGTATCTTCAACTATACCATCATTATTATTTTCAATTGTAAGAAAATGAAATTTAGATAAATTTTTATAATTACTAATATTTTTATAATCTTTTTTACCATTTACACCATTTTCAGATGTTTCAGAATTATCATTATTATCATAAGATTCTTTAAGATCGGGCAAAGCCCTAGAACCTTCGGTTCGTTTATTATGATTATGATTATGGTCATTGTTAATAGTATAAGGTGTAGTCCACATATAAATTTTTTCTTGTTGAGCTAAGCCATTTATATAAGATTTTAATAAATTAATATTTAAGTTGGAATATAATCCTATGTACGTATCATCATCATATCTTTGCGGCATTTCTAATGTTTCTTGTTTATAAATTGTGTCTCTATAATAAACTTGACATAATAATTCTTCATTATGTTTTTTACTCTCTATGTGAATGTTATATTGATTTTGATCGTCAACAAATAATCTAATTTTTTCTTTCGAAAAAGATTTTAATTTTTTAACTAATTCTTTAATATTGATATAATTAATAATTTTAGTTTCTATCCAATCAGTATTACTAATTGGTAACACTGCTCTAATAAATCCATAAACATTATTATGACCTATTATAACCATATTTTCTTTATTTAATTCAACATAAGCTACATCATTATATTTACTAACAATCTCCATAAATTTAATAAATGGATCCCCCGGAAATAAACAATAACTAGTTTCTATAGAAGGTAAACCTTTAGTCTGTTCTCTAAATATTTCGGCTTGTAATTGAAATAAAATATTAACATCTATACATGGATTATTATTATTATTATTATCAAAACATTTATTTTCAAATCCCGTTGATCTCGTCGAATAAGAAGAACAGGATGATGCGGGCGAATATAATTTTTTTAAATTTGGATTTTCCATTTTTTTATTTTTATTAGAAAAAATTTTATTTTTTATTTTTATTAGAAAAAATTTTATTTTTTTATTGTTAAAAAATGATGTTACCAAATGTTGGTGGAGGTGCATATATCCCGAATAATCGTGAATTAGAAATAGAGATAGAAAATTATATCATGAAAACTGGAGACGTTTTATCTGGTCCATTGCATCTTTCTATTCTTCCACAACAAAATACAGAGTTAACAAATAAACAATATGTTGATACAAAAATCAATGATTTAAAGGAAAAATATATAAACGATGTTTTGGTTCCACTGATGAATGAATTAAAGTTGCTAAAACTTAATGACAAATCATTAAACGAAAAATTATTAAAACTTTATAAAAAGGATAGAGAGCTAGAAGCAGATATAGCAAAACTTTTTAAAAAGATTTCTGAACAATCAAAAATTTTAATATTACTTTCTTTAAATTTAAAATCTGCTGTAATTAAAAATAAACATCAGATAAAAATGTTAAAAGAACAATTAGAAGATGAAATAGAAAAACTTCCTGAAAGAATTAAAAAAAATTTAAAGCAGTTACAAGCTACATTCCAAAAAAGTGTTGATGAATTAAGTTCTAAAATTACTCAACAAATGAAAAAGATGAATAGAATAATCAATGAAGTAAACTCACTTAATGAAAAAGTTGATAAAATGAAAAATCTTAAAATCAATTTAGAAAATGAATTAAAGAAAAATTTACAAGAAAACTCTAAAGAAAATAAAGAACAGTTAGATGCTGTTAAAAGACAATTAGATGTTCTTAAAATTAAGTTAAATGCACTTAAAACGGCGTTGAAGATTAATCAGCAGAAAATGCAAGTTAATAGAAAAGAAATTAAAGTACATCACACGCTGCTTGACGCAATAGATAAAGTGCAACAGGCAATTAATAAAGTTATCTCGAAGTTGTTGTCCATTCACAAACGTAAATCTTAGCGTAAATATTAACGTAAATATTAACGTAAATATTTTTTCCCAAAAGTCAAATTTAATCCTAAAAAATGCCTATAATTTATAAACACAATCTTAAACATTTTGCATCAAATAATAAAATTGCTCATGAACCATCTCAGAAACCTGTGTACCATTATGATAGTGTAGAAACTGTCGGAACACAAAAGTTCCTAGGCACCGCAGGTGCCGTCCAAAAAGAAGGGGATGGAATCTTTTCTGGTATTGGAAGTATCGTTAACTTAATTAAAAATAATAAAGATTTGATTACATCTGCTGCAAAAGGAGCAGCTGCTATAGGTAGTACAGCTAGTGCAATATCAAATGCTGTTAAATCACAAAACGAATTAAAACAACTAGAAGCTATTCGTAAACTCAAGAATGATTCTGAAGAACTAAAACAATTAAAAAAACTTTCAGATGAAACAAAAAACAAAATTGCTAACATAGCTGTTGGGGAAACCTTGAGGAGCGGAGCTCCGTCTGATAGTAAACATAATGAAAAAACAATTGAAGAAATAAGAGGTAATGGCGTCAGCAGCAACCTTCGGTCTAACCAGCAAAGCTGTAGCGGAGCTGGTCTAGCAAAATTCTAAAAATTATATTTTAGTAAAATTTTTTAGTAATTTTTTTAGTAAAATTTTTTTCTGTGTGTGAGAAAAACAAAAAGTCAAATTATTTTTTATAAAACTGTCTTCGCTTATCGAAAATAAATTTAGATTAGACGATCCTCCGTTCGTCAGTTATAATCAAAAAAAGAATGACTATATAAGAATTGCTATGAATCCCGGATCTTCCAGTAGAGTAAATACTGGAGGTGATTTAATTTTTGAAGTTGATAATCAGCAGAGTTATATATATTTACCTGATTCGTTTTTACATTGTGAATATTCTTTATATAGTGATGCCAATTTTACAACACCATTACCAGAAACCGATAATATTGCACTAGAGAATAATTTTTTTCCAAGATTATTTACACAAATGCGTTTAGATGTTGCAACTCAAAATATAGAAACAATAAGTGATTCTCCAGGTGTAATTGATACAATGCTTAGATTTATAACAATTGGTGAAAATAATAAAAAGCATGAAATCGAAGGTTGGTTTCCTGATACTAATGATGGTATAATTGTTGATGATTTAACTCACGCTGGAACAGATGCAGCAGGAATTGCGAAAGATGTAGAAAATATTGCAAAACATTTAAATAAAACAAACAATAGTGCATATAAAGAAAGACGTGAATTTAACAAAAAAAGTAAACAGACAGTTAATTGGTCATTGTCTCCATTATTCGGATATTTAGATTATGACAAAATATCATATCAATTAAAATTTAAATTAATAATTCATCGTACAGCAAATAATGAATTAATCTTTTTTGGTAAGACTGGGAAAAAAGCATATTTAAAAATTGATAGACTTGAATGGTGGATTAAGCATATTACTCCTAGTTTAGAGGTTGAAACAGCTATTGCAAAAAGATTAAATACTAACAAACCAATTCCAGTAAATTTTCTAAAGCGTACTGCTAGTTCAGTAACTTTTTCCGAACAAAGATTTAACTGGCATTTTACTAGAACTGCGAATACTCCAAGATATTTATTACTAACATTTCAAAGAAATAATTCTCCAAGTTTTGATAAGAACAATAATATTTTTCATATTAATACAATTCGAAGTTTACAAGTTTCATTAAATCAAACCCGATATCCAATTGATCCATTAAGATTCGATGATACCAATAATCAATTTATGGAAGGATATGATTGTTATCGAAATCTTTGTACAGAATTTGGAGTTGAACCACAATTAACTCCTGGAGATTGGAGACATTTATATCCAATTTTCTGTTTCGATTTAAGTGCACAATCTGAAGATATTATTAAAAATGGTTGTGATGTAACAATTAATATTGAAAAGAAAGATTCCACAACTTCATTGATGGCTTATGGTTTATTGCTAGAAGATGTAAAATATTCTATTGAAATTCTTAATGGAAAGATGGTAAGGATAGGCTAAAGCCAGAGGAGCTTCGCTCCGATAAGTTAATTAAAATTTTTTCATAACTAGAATAGATTAAAATTTTTGGTAACTTAAAATTTTTTGGTAACTTAAAATTTTTCATAACTAGAATAGATTAAAAAAATTCTTAACTTATAATTTATTCATAACTAGAATAGATTAAAATTTTTGATAACTTAAAATTTTTTTATTAAAAATGTCGCAAGCGAAAAGTAATAATAATAAAACTGTTGAATTAAAATTACGTAATATTGTTGACAAAAATACCCCTAAAACTATTACGATTAACAAAAAAAAGTATTACATAAGTAAACCAATGATAGAGAATATTCAATTACAAGAAGAAAAGAATGGCGGGATTCTCCCATTAATTCCACTAATAATAGGTGGCATAGCTGCAGCAGGAAGTGTTGCAGGTGGGACAGCTGGTATTGTCCAAGCAGTAAATAAAAATAAATCAGAGAAGGCAGCATTAGAAGAACAAAAACGACATAATAGAGAGTTAGAGAAAGTTGCTAGGGGTGAAGGAGTAGTAGATAATTTTATTAGTAAATTAAAATTAGTTGATGAAGGAAAACGAGTTCTTAAAAATATTCTCCACAATGTTGATGATTTAATTGAAATTAAAGAAACTAAGGATGGTTCAGGAATATATCTAAGTCCTAGTATGATTCGGTAATAACCTCAGGACCTTTGGTCCATAAGGTAAAACATTTATTTTATCTTTTTAATTTTTTTTATCTTTTAAAATGAATTCTACAAATTCCGAAAATTTAACTAAATTAAAAATTTCTAATTTAGATTTATTGAATTATCTATTAAGCAAAAATAAAAACTCAAATTGTCAGCATATTGGAGGTGACAAGAACAAAGTTCCATACCACTTCGGTGGTGATATACAAAAAACATTAGAAAACTTTCCTGGATTTATTTGGAGTAAATATTCGAAAGAAAAACATCTTCCTGGTCATTCATATACTGGTCCAGGAACTCGATTAGATATAAGACTAGATGAGAATAATAATCCGAAACCAGGTGAAGAACCAATAAATAGAGTAGATGCCGCAGCTTACAGGCATGATTTAGCTTATCGAAATCATGATCTAAGTTCTCGACATGCAGCTGATAAGAAGATGATTCAAGAATTAGATAGTATTCAAAATCCTACATTTAGAGAAAAAATTGAAAGAATGTTTGTTAAGAAAGCTTTACAAGCTAAAATATTATTCGGTCAGGGTTTAAATGAAACGTCAGCAAAGCTGTCTGAGAGCAACGCTCAAACTAATAACTCTGAGAGCAACGCTCGAACCTACGCGTCTGAAATTCATAAAGAATACAGAAGGCCTAAATATTTATTGAAAGTAAAAGTATTCAATAAAGATGATATTTGGAGTGCTGATCTTATTCATATGCCGAATGAAAGGGACTACAAATACGCATTGACCGTTATAGATTTATATACACGATATGCTTGGGTAAAGCCTTTAAAAAATAAAAGTGGTCTTTCAGTTAAATATGCGTTTGAAGAAATCTTTAAAGAAAGTAAGAGAAAGCCAAGGAAATTGTTTGTTGATAAAGGGTCGGAATTTTATAACAGAAACGTTCAGCCACTATTTGAAACTGTTTATTCAACTGAAAACGCAGGAAAAGCTGTAGTGATAGAAAGATTCAATCGGACGTTAAAAAATAAAATTTTCAAAAAGTTTACTCAGCAAGGAAATCAGAAATGGTTGAGGATATTACCAGGAGTTGTAGAAGAGTACAATAATAAAGTTCATTCTGGTATTGAAGAAACTCCAAAGAATGCTTCTGTCGACCCTGATTTGATAAGAAAAAAAATATTCGAGAATAATAATTTGAATGAGAGTAATCCGAATTTGCAGAAACTTAAGCCGAAATTTAAAATTGGAGATAGAGTTAGAATATTTAAATATAAGAATAAATTTGAAAAAGGCTTCGTCGGATACTGGACGAAAGAGATATTTGAAATTTCTAAAATAAATCAAAGTTATCCGTTTACTTATGAAATTAAAGATTTAGATAATGAGGATATCAGAGGTCGTTTTTATCAAAATGAATTACAACGAACTGAGCTTTAGCTTTTTAATTATCACTATTATTATTATTATTTTTATTATTCAATTCTAACATAATATCAAGAAATGATACTCCTTTTTGTAATTTAAATAAAACATAAAGACATAATTGACCACAGTAAGTAGTTCCCGGTTTTTGAATTTGAAATGTATTATAAGTTCCATTTTCAAGTAATTTTTTAACTTCGTTTGTAGGTGGAAGACCGTATGAGTCAAAATAGTAATTATCTCCATTTTTATTAGACATACCTGCTGACCAATGTACGCCTTTTTCATCTGACGTATGGAGATTGGTTACGAAATTTACAGTTATTGATGGAACTTTGTTCCGGGAACTGAAGGTTCCTGTTGGCTTATTTTTTAGGAATTGTAATTCGTCTCTCATTAGAACATGAAAATTCTTTATTCCTAATTCATTTGCGATTTTCTTTAGGTCGAAATTTGTCGTAGTTTGCGTTCCATATAATTTAAAAAACTTATTTATGTTGCTCATTTTATAATAAAAAAATTTTTTAAGGGACCCCTAGAAGACAGAAGGGAGGGGGTAGCAGAACTACGTTCATATGATATTGAAGGATATATTCTTGCTGTTTCTTCCACTTTTGTTTCTTCCCCTATTAAAGAAATATTATTAGTCACATGATATATTTTAAAAACCTGAAAGATGGATAAAATTCATGAATTTGAAATTCTCAACTTTTATGATTTTCGCTGTCCTTGTACGGTCATGATTTTGGGGGTGAAAATCGAACCGAAGGTTCTAGGGCTTCGCCCGATTGTAATTCTCAAATTTTGAGATTCTTACCTTTTATGATTTTTTCGGTGTCCTGGAACGGTCATGATTTTAAGGGCGGGTGTAAAATTGTAATTCTCAAATTTTGAGATTTTGAAAAATTTGAAAATTGGGTATTTTTAAAAACGCTTAAATTTTCGCCCTTCGACCTTCGGCCACGTGAAATTTGAAGTCTACCTAAATTTTTGAAATTTTTGAAATTTTGATTTTTTGAAAAAAACCCGCAAAAGTGTGACATCCGGCGCAAGCGAAGCGAAGCGAAGCGTCGCGCCGGATGTCACACTATAAACTACTTATGGGCAATTCCACGCGAATATCAACATTTGGGTAATTTTCTGAAGTACCTAAGAGCTTACGTTTGATTGCACAAACATCATCCTTGACATTCATATTTTCTAGAAAAACATTCAATTTACCACGCAAATTTGACTTTCACTACAAAAAAATAGTTAAATGAATACTGTAATAAAAACAAAAAAATGAAAAATTATCATTTTTAAAATTCCCCCTTTAGTGTACTAATGTATTTCTAATTGATTCAAATATAGTAGATGTTTGCTTCTTATTCGAGTCAAAAAGTCGGACACCTTCAACCAACCTATAAAGCTTCCAAAACTGAGGTGCAAAGCAAGATAAGTGATTCATATCACACTGTCTATTCAGATCCGCTTTTTGTTCACAAATTTATTTAATAGAGAATTTTGAAAATCGTAACGTCGTAACGCTATGTGGTCACACTGTTAAATGGAAATTATCAGCATCCGAACACTCACTGCATTGGTAGTAGGCATTGCAGAATTCGACGGGTTAATTCATGGCATTCTCGTGCCGAATCGATTCAGAATGTGCCTACTTTTTAATCTTTCGCAACATCCTGTAATTCTTTGGTTTGGCTAAAATCTCTGATCATTCAATTGTCCATTCATATACACACGAATGCGATAACTTGATGAGCAGGCACATATTGTGTTGTCTTCTAGCTATTTTATTGCAACATGGTTCCCTCGCTTTTTAAAATTAGGTCACACTTGGAATTTTCAACACGTTTTTGAGAAAATTCGAAACTAATGCTGTGACCAAATAGACCTACTGCTCGAAATTGCAGCATAGGCGTTACATGGAGTGCCCCAATGCAAGTGCATAATGAAGTGTCGACCAAATGCATAAAGCCGCTGCGTGCGATGATTCCTGGATTGTCGATCGTGTCACAGACCGAAATGGCAACATTATAGTCACCTTGTTCATGAAAAGACAAGCTGAAAGGAAATTCCAATGGGCATCAATCAAGTGAGGACATGGATGAATTTGATAGGTCTACCATTGTGTGAGTTATACTGAGTCCAGTCATCGGGGGGAAGTCGAATCATGTGCACTTTTGATTCGAATGACTTACTGACCATTGAAAACGTGTTTGGAAACATTCAGGAACGGCTGTACTTTAAATATTTCAGGAATAATTCAGGAACGACTGTGCAGCTCGGAAAACGTGCTCACATATTTTTCGCATGCGTAACGTCGTAACATTGAATAACTTCAATTTACGATTCAGCAATTGTAGGATAAGACTTCCTACATGCCAGTCATTAAAGAGGAGCGCGTCGAGAACATGTCCACAAAAGATGGAATGAAAATATCGCCTCAATTCGCAGAAAAATAGATAAGTGCAACATAACAAAAAACCGAGGTTGCATTCGCGTAACGTCAACTTTGTAATAAAATGTTTTTTGGCGCACGATGGTTAAGTTTTTGTACTTTTCAGACGATGCATTCTTCATTTTAATCGCAAGCTTGATTGGAATCCATTCCGAGATAATGAGAAATGGCAGTACTTCTGATGAAAATCTAAGTTCCAATTTCATAAAATGCGGGCGAAATAACGTTGTAACGCGTGGAATTGTCTATATATTATATATATATATATATATATATATATATATATATATATATATATATATATATATATATATATATATAAGTATATATATATATATATATGATTAAATCGTAAAGCCCATATGGGAATTTGCCGATCGATTTCGGCCACTACGGCGGCTTTTCAAGGCAAATTGATATATTGAACAAAATTTACATACAAAATTAGTTAAATGTGTATATCAGAAAAATTGAAAAATATTGATATTAAAAATATATATTAAAATTATATATATGCCTTTCATGCCTGTGGCTCACAACCGGTTCGCCTTTGCGGCTTACCGAAGGCACATTAAAGTGCTACAGCTCCTCCTTATCGTCCGATAATGAGTATGCGGAGCTCTACACTTCCAATCTTTCTCAGCGTTTGTACACTATGCCAACTTTGAAATCGCTGTTATCAAGATTCCAAATAATGTATGTATATAAATCTATCATACTGTCGCTTCTGTTATACTCTTCTTCGTTGTTTGTGTGGCTCCCGACTTCATTTGAAGGAGAACTCGAACAGTTTAACCGGCGTTGTCATGCAATAATATGTGGTAAGGACTGTAAGTGTGATAGTAGTAAGGAGTTCTACACCTCTGGATAGCGCAAGATGGCCGCCGTCGACCTCCCCCTCATCAGCCTAGGCCGGCCAACGTGGTCCGACCCTGTCGACCTGGGACTCTGACCAAAATTTGTTTCATCAAATTTCGCGACTTTCATGTTTCGACCTCCCCCCTCGGTTGAGAGTGTCCGTATAGACTTGGGCGGCCGACCAGGTTGGTTAGAGTGTTGTGATGTTTTGTGTTGACGATGAATGTGGGCTGGTTTTGGGCTGTAGAGTCAAAACGAAGCATCGGATGGGAAAACGGAGGCCAGATTCAGGATCAGCGTCAAATTCTGCATCCGTAGGGTGATTTCCAACGCCATCGGAGAGAAAAAATTTTGGGACGTCCCCCCCTCGGCACCGTTGCTTCCAACTTTGGTTCCAGAGATCGTAGAAAGTCGTGAAATAGCTCGCCTGAAACCTGGGAGTGAGACAAATGCAGTGGAAAACATGGCTTGTTCCACTCTGCCTTCGTTTAGAGGTGAGACGTTATTGAAAATTTGGGACATTGACGAAAAAAACGACAGAGTTAGAATGTTTACGAAAATCGCTCTAGCGGGTGAAGCAAGCCTAGGACGGGAAAACAGAGACCAGATTTGGAATCAGCGTCAAATTCTGCATCGGCATGGTAAATTTGGATGTCATCGGAGAGAAAAAATTTTTCATCATTTTTCCGAAAAACGACCAGTTAGAATTTTTGCGATGGCTGTGGGCTGTAGAGCCAAGACGAAGCATCGGATGGGACAATGGAGGGCAGATTCGGATTCAGCGTCAAATTCTGTATGGTAATAGTGAGTTTCCAGCTCCATCGGAGCACTAGAACCGGAGGTAGACGGATTTAAAGATTTGGATGATAGGTATTACGTCATCAGCTGATCTCCACAAGCTATATAAGCGGGAACCGACAGGACTTTTCATTTAGAGGAGAGCGATTGTCAAAGGTAGGTCGTCTCTCTGAGCTCCGATGATAGCTTCGGACATTCCAAATTCCGGGTTTCTGTAAGAAACCGACTTAGAAAATTTCATTGCTGAACTCAGCTAAGGCGTCAGACTTAGAGGTTCGCCAGGAGATGGCCTTCGTCTCCAGGCCATAAAAGACTCCAAAACTTTAAAGGCTTGTAACTTTGCTTCTACAAGTCCGTTTGACTTGATTCAAAAAAGGTTTGGTCGCTATTGACCTGACCTAAGTGATAGATTACTTATAAAATTTCATAAGTAGCGCTAAAAAGTTGAAAAATTTAAATTCGTTATTTTTGGTGATTTTCGGGGATTTCGACCAAGCTTTGGCTTGGAATTTGCAACCTTTGTAAACAATCTACTGGTTTTCATGTCAAAATCAGGGTCCGGATACCAACACAGTGATATGACGCACGCTCTGTCCGCGGAAGGTTGGATTTGTGGGCCGAGGCCTTGGAGTTGGGATAAGATGCCCTCTGAGTAATGCCTGTAACGGATTCAAAGGTTCGACACTTTCCACCAATCTCACAATTTAACTGTTTGATTATAAAAATGACTGCAAATGTCGCCTGTCAGTAATTCTATTTCATCCTTCCTTTTACAGATACATGACAGATACATAATGGGAGGAAACTTGAAGTTCCATTTCAAAAAGTGCCTATGTGGTGAAGTTAAGAGAGGTGGTGAGTTCAAGCGCCATATCAATAAATTCAGCGATACTCCCGAAGAGCATAAGGAGGTCGGTGTGGTGAGCGGATGCACATCGTGCATGAAATTCATTGGGGGAAACCTGAACGAGTCATTCTACAAGACTCATTCGAAATGCGTGATTAAGAAGGTGACGAACTATACTACCTCAGAGGTTGGGAAGGTCATCCCACTTTTTGAAAGACCTCCAATTGATCTAGATGTGGAGACAGAGTTGCAGATGGCAGTTCGAGCAATACAAGACTGCAAGAATGAGCAGCCAACGATATCTCACCTCAGCTCTTCTAGCTCTGATTCGGAAATCTCTGAATCTGAATCGGAAACTGAAGAGGTAGTCATCACTGACAAACCCGATGAGGCGATCATTAAGAGTTGGAAAGTGCCAGCGCCGAAAATGCACTCCTCGCCTAAAAAAGGGAAAGGCATCAAAGCCAAAGCCAAGCAGTAGGCTAAGGATGATGGTATGGCGAGGGTTAGCCAAGACTACGCCATTAGCAAGCTCAAGGACGAAATGAGTCGATACAAGAACGAATGCTCAGCATTGAGAGATGAAAATTTTCGACTCAAAAAACAGGTAGCAGAGATTAGGAGTCTTAAGGCTCAAGTACTCAATTTAGAAGGTTTTCAAAAGAGAGCTTTAGCGAGTGAGAGTCGTGTAGAGGATCAGGCCTCATGTATTAAGAGCATGAAGGCTAAGGAGGAGACGCTCAAACTCCGACATGAGCAGGAAAAAATGGCTCTTCTTGAGACGAAGAATAGCGCAGTCAAGGAGAGAAGAACAACGCTCCACCTCCCCGTAGTCGGTAACAAAATCATCGACGATATCATACTGGAGTCTGAAGATTTAGACAAAACGACCGAGTGCTATGAAGGAGCAACGCCAGATGTTCGCTGTCTCCACATCAACATCAAGCACAATGGTAAAATCAAAGAAATTCGCCATCGCAAGTGAAAGTTGCCGGCAAAGTACCTGCCTCATCCACCACCAGAGAAGGTGCAGCGAACCGCTTGAATTGATTTATGGTAAGTTAATATCATCTCCATCACTTGAATACAATTTCATCTCCTTCCTTCTATTTTTCAGATACGACGAGAACGAACCAACGGCTCTGATAAGGGCCACCATGGGGCAAGACATGATAGAACCTCCTCGCGGTTTGCCCTGGGCAGTCTTCAGACTGGCGAATACTATCATTAAGTTGAATCTGCTATCAGTCAACTTAAACGTTGCAAATGAAGTTCGATGTAATACTTCCTTTCGACGGGCGTTCCTGTAAAGGGCGGCGGTGAAACGCGTAGCTATGTATACCGCATGGGACATTCGGCAATGGTCAATCTTGTTTAACCTCTCTGCGTCATGTTTGCAAGTGATTGCCTCTGTCTCAACGTAGTATGCATTCGCGCCAGGGCGACATTTAGCCAGCTGTCGAAGGTTGCCTTATAAACTTTCTATTGCATACGTTATGAGAACCATAAGTTCTACGTGTCTCTATCAATGAGACGAATTAATGAATGGAATGAAATGGGAGGACACTCACGCGCCACACGCAACATAATACACTTCTCTCTTCCGTAGTCTAACAAGCTCTTTACACATGGATCGCAGTCGATTGCTATCCCTGTATCAGAAATGTAAGCTATCTTAATTTTATTTAACACTATTTCATCTACCATCATCGCCCATATGAAATGTTATAAGATTTACAAGTTAAACTAAGCGTGCTACTATTTCCAAATGAAAAAGGATACATGGTTAAATCATCCACTGAGGCCCCATTCAAGTCAGTATGAAAGCAACGATAATATGAAATAAACATTTATTATGGCATGTATTTCAAAAGGTCTTCATCGTTAATATCGTCCCAGAGTCTGGCTTCACATAGATCACAAAAACAGTTCACTTGCTTCAATCGTTCTTCTACCGCGAGCCTCACTTTGTCGATATACTCCCATTCCGCCATAGTTCGTGGCTGGGAGTTAGGGGTGTACCATTCCCATAATTGGTGGAGGAATTTGGTGCTGGTGATCTCCATCACATCATCAGTATCGTACTGCAGATACTTCCACCTCACGCCTGTTAAGTCGGGATACTCCTTCTCACATACACTCTCCTCTTCGTCATCCGCTGCTAATGACAACTTTCTGATATTGTCGAGTCGGTACACCTTCTCTACCTTCCCCTTCGTTGGAGCGTTTGGTGCAACGAGCGCCCTTGGTGATGAGCATGGAGAAGAGAATTTTGTGTTCGGTGTTTTTGGAGGGCTTGTCATGTTGACTGTGAATAATAGCTTTGAAATGTTTCCTAATTCTTAAGTATAAACAAGCAACCAATCAAAATCAACAGCCAATGAATGATGAATATGAAAGTATATATGTAAAGTGACATCCGTGTCATTTCACTCTGTCTTTGAGACGTGTAAGTGAACTGTTGTCTGGTGAATTCTATTATTTGAGGCGTACAAGTGAACTGCTCTCTAGTGAATTCCAAATTTGAGACGTATTATTTGAGTGAAGTCTGTATCTTGTTGAAGTATCAACCTTAAACAAAATTTCCTTGAAATGGTAAGTTGAAGATTTCCTCTCTCATCTCCCTCAAACGTGTGGCTAATAGCATCTTCCTCAATTTCAGGCATCTACTTTATCACCAAAGCCCTCCCTTCTCGAGGAAAGTTTAGAGCTGTTGCGTGAAGGTAGGTTGTAACAATGCACTGAGACTTTAACAGAGATGATAGAATGATTTCTCTTTCAGGTGATGTTAGTTCTAGCTCAGGACTCTCGCGACAAGGCAACGAGTGGGAATGTGCTGACTGCGGACATATTTTTACAAGGAAGCACATTCTCCTTCGACACATCAAACAACGTGTGTGTCAACGCAAGGCGGCATCAATCTCCGGAGCTGAAGTTGATTCTGACGATGACATCTCCTTTCCTTGTGATTTGTGCCCTCTTTCTTTCGATGGCCACTTTCAGCGATCTTCGCACAGACTTCAACACACGCATGCAAATGATCACTACACCAACGGTACCTCTACAATCTCCCTCATTAACGTTTACCATAGTCATTTAGTACGCGACTACTGCATGGAGTCCAATACTCAAATAGTAGATTTTCCTGAGTGGCTCCTTCAAAATTCTAACATTATCGAAGCGCTCTTCAACAATTTAGACAATTTTAGAATGAAGGCGCTCATCTACCTCAAACTAAATTATATTAAAATAGATTTTCAAACGGGTCAAGTGACGGAGAGAATACAGTTTCATGTTCCTTCCTCTTCCGCAACCGAAGTTGTAGACTGCGAGTCTTGGCTAAATTTCCATATTCAATGTTTAAAATCAAATGTAGATAAGTTCAATCAACGCGACAGCGCTCTCATTTTTGATGGCGTGGACTCAGCCATGTTCAAAATTTCCCTATTAGAAAGTCATGCAGCTCGAGGCACATTTAAACTACCAAAAACGTTATATAATAAGAAAGCTGTCATCAATGTCGATTGTAAATCGCGGTGTTTCAAATATGCAGTCCTATCCACCCTTCACTATAATGATATCAACGCGAATCGAAATCATACCTATGGCTATAGACAGTGGGAGGATGAACTAGTCTTTGAAGGATGTGATAGTAACAACATGAAAATCAAAGATGTAGAAACGTTCGAAAAACATAATAAGATTAAAATTGTCGTTCACGTGTGGGAGAAGTGGTTGAAGGGTGCCCGCTATAATTCACGTTTAACTTGTTATGAATGTGTAGTCAACCTCTTATTAGTAAAACAAGATGATAGCGAGGAATGGCACTACTGTGGTATTCCCAAAATCTCTCGCTTGTACACACACTTAGGGCGCTCTAAAAGTGGTGAACATTTTGTATGCGACCGCTGCATCCGCTCCTTTTGGAGTAAACATAAATTTGAAACTCATTATGAATGGTGCAAGCGAAGTAAATTACAAATGGAACGCATGCCCAAAGATAAATTATTTTCACATAGGGATAATGGTGACGAAAGTCCCTGCGTGTCATTTACGCAGACATCGAATGCTACATTGATGATATCATCCACAAGCCAGCAGCCATATCCTGCTATGAAGTATGGCATGACCACTTTAGGAATAGGCAAAACAAAATGCATACTTGGCAAGGTGAAGATCGCATTTCAAAATTTCTAGAATTTCTCGATGAAGCTGCCAAATTTAAGCAATCATATGATTCCCAATTGCAGCGTAAGTTACTACATATGTCAGATGAAGACAAACAAAAAATTGAAAGTTGCACATCGTGCCCTAAATGTCATAAAACGTTTGATGACGATAAAATTAAGAAAGTGCGTGATCATGATCACATCACTGGTAAATTTAGAAACGCACTCTGCTCCAAATGTAACTTTTCACTTAGGTTGAGACGTCGTGTACTACCCGTCATTTTTCATAACTTTAAGGGCTATGACAGTCATATGCTCATAAAAGGAGGGTTGAGCCAAATGAAATCGTGGCAGTTTAATGTAATAGCGCAAACGAGAGAAAAATTCATGGCAATGACATCAAAAGTACCAGTAGGTAAAACTAAAGAAAATAAGACAGTGTTCTTCGAAATAAAATTTTTAGATTCATTCCAATTCATGTCAGCGTCACTAACTTCTCTCGTTCGTAATCTCAAGTTTCTTCCCCATAGTCAAACTTTGAAGAAACACTATCCAAACTTAACTGATGAGATAATCACTCGCAAAGGAGTCTTTCCCTATGCGTATTTTAGCTCAATGTCTAAACTAAATGAAACAACCCTTCCTTCCATTGACAAATTCCAAAACGATTTGACGGGTCAAGATTGTCCAGTAGAAGATTATGAACATGCTCAAGAGGCATGGATAAAATTTGATTGTAAAACGTTTGGCGATTATATGATCGCATACTTAGAATTAGATGTCATTTTGCTGGCTGATGTCTTTCAGGAATTTCGACGAGTGGCATTAGAAGAAGACAAATTAGATCCTGTCCACTTTGTTAGTCTACCAGCCATGTCCTTTAAATCAGCCTTCAAAATGACTGGTGAAACCAATCATCTCTTACAAGACCCCGAGATGTATAACATATTTGAGCGTGGAATACGCGGTGGTCTCACATTTGTAAATAAACATCATATAAAATCTGAAACAGTAGGTGATGATCATATCCACCTAAAAGTACTATGACCAAAATAATTGATATGGCAGTTCACTTTCTAAACCACTACCTCATTCCGAGTTTAGTTGGTTAAAACAAGATAAGCTTGAGTATTACTCCAACCCTTCAAACATACTGAAGATTCCAGATGGAGGTGATTGGGGATATTATTTTGAAGTGGATTTGATTAATCCAAATAGTATCAAAAATAAAACTGCTGATTTCCCACTCGCACCTGAATCTGGTGAAGTAACTGAAGATATGTTTTCACCATTCATGTCACAATTTCATGATAACTTAAGAGAGTGTGGACAGCCAAGGTAAAAACCATGCCGCAAACTTTTACTCACCCAATATGATAAGAAAAATTATCTCGTGCACTTCTACATACTAAAATTCTATTTAGAAATGGGCATGCTCCTAAAGTCAATTCACCGCATCATCAAATTTAGACAGAAAGCCTTCCTCAAACCCTACATAGATATTAACAGTCAAAAACGTGCACTAGCCCAAAATAATTTTGAAAAGGAATTTTATAAATATAAGAATAACAGTCTTTTCGGAAAGACCATGGAGGATGTTAGAAAACGTATGAACTGCGAACTAGTCATTGATGATCAAAAACATCACAAATTGACCTCATCACCTCTTTTCATTGATAGAGACATTATCGATGAGGATCTTGTAGGTGTTAAAATAATAAAGTCAGAAGTAGTGTTGTGCAAACCCATCTATATTGGGCAAGCCGTTTTAGATTATTCCAAGCTTGAAATGTATCAACTCTTCTACAAAATATTAAAACCGTGCCCTCTTGTAAAAGAGGTTCGCTTGCTGGGTGGTGATACAAATACTTTCTTTATAGGAATTACCACTCAAAAAGATTTAAATTTTAATGAAGTAGCCAAGTCATTAGAAAAATATTTCGACACATGTAACTACAATCCCACTCATCCACTCTATTCCATACAGAATATAGCTAAACTTGGTTGTTTTAAGGATGAAACAGCAGGAAAGGAAATAGATGAAATGATTCTCCTCCGTCCTAAAATGTATTCCATGAAATTAAAAGAATGTGCAGATAGTATTAAGCGTGCTAAAGGTATATCAAAATCCATTGTTCACAAAATGAAACATCGGTCCTATAAGAAGGCCTATAAAAATAAAACCACAACGTTTGTCAATATGACAATCTTAAAATCTCAAGTTCATACTGTGAAAACGCACACGTTCAAGAAACGAGCACTTTCAGCATGGGAGGATAAGAGGTGTTGGATAGGACATAACACATCTCTTCCACATGGACATCCTGACACAAAAATACCTCCACCCAAAAGAATAAAACTCACGCTACCACATTCAGGAGATGTATTGACATAATCAACTTTAACTCAGTATTTTGATGTTGCTTTTTGTAGATACACATGGCTGTTTTATGTATCGCATTAGATCGTTTCTTCCTTGTGAATATATGCCTACAGTCAGCCCATTCCCCCTATATCTGTGAAAAGACTTTTTCATACACATATTTTTATTTCAATAAAATTTTACAATGACTTCACTTTGTTTTCCGAAACACTAAAGTTACGAGAGATTTAGTATCTTTGACATGGATGCACTCATGTGGACCATTTGTAATTTTGATAGAAATAGAGGGTATAGTTTGTTTGATAACAGGATGGTAGAAAATAGGTTGAGACATCTTCTCGACTATTCCATATAAAGCATCCTTATCATGAATGAAATCACGTAAAATGTGTTCTTTTTCCTCGCCAACAGAAATAGGTAGAATCAAATCACTTTGAATGTAAAGATGTTGTTCATGTTTATCAAGTGTCATTGGTGTTTATATGCCAATCGTATACGCAGCAGTAAACATATTTTGTAGCATTGAAAAATCAAAGAGATTTTTCAAATTTTTACTCAATTAACATTGAATGTCATCACCCAGTTTCAAAACAACGCGTTGATTTTCAATTGAAAACGAAATGTGGTGTGTCTTTACATCATATTTACTTTTCATCACATGCTTCAACTTCTGTTGTATATAAGGATTTATTACATGAATGAAGCTTTCAACTGTATGATATAGACGCGGCATTATATTGATAGCAACTTTAGATTCTTCATAAGACTGGTAAATTTTCTTGATGCGATCACCATAGATGTCCACCCACCATTCATCATTAACTGAATCAGCTTTAGTGTGATATTCATGAGAAGCATAAACCAAACCGCTTCCAATAATAGGTGTATGATGTCCTACAAAATGACGCAAGGTTGGAGAGAAATAAACTGTAAGTTTGTCATTATATTTCTGAATAACCAACTTATTTTTGTCCGCCATAATTTTCTCTCCATACTTCTTACCCACAGTCTCATTCCATCGTTTTACTAACTCTATAAGTGATAAAAGTTAAACACCACGCTTTTTCAAAATGATGCGTTCTTCACATTCTACAACATCCTCATCAAATATTTTAAATATCCAATGAAATTTGTTGATTCGATTTGAATAAACTTTTTTAACATTTGCAGTAGCAATTGACGTTAGATGTAGTCCATGGCCAAAACCGAGATGTGGATAGAATTCATTATCCAACCTCAGTGTATGACCTCTAGTAAAAGAATGAAAGCGAAGGAACTGTCTCCCACTCCAATGATAGATAATAAACTCATAAGCTTTCTGATTTTTATTCTTCATGATGGAGGTATTACCACTATTGAACGCCTTAATAATTTTCTCATTCCCAAATGGTTCATAATAATCTGATTTTATCTGAATCCATTCATAGTTCCACTTTCCATCTGACGTTAAATTGTATGGAAACTGGAATGCATTATTCATCGTTATTCCATCATGGGTGCGAGGAGTCAATATCATTTCTTCCAAATCATTCAAATTCTGAATATTGCTATCATAGCAAATGCTGGAAACACCTACTTCCCAGTCACCCTCTAGATGTAGTGGGTGATTTAATTCTACTCGATAGTCTGATGGTTTATTATTAGGAAATTTATTCATAGAAGCATTACTGGGTAAGTAAATTAGAAACGAATCTCTATTTTCACTTTCCATACTAATCACATTGGAAAAATATATTATCATACTTTTGCATTAACTCTTCATTCGGAAATGGAGTGTGATACCTGCTACAGCATCTTTATGAAAAGGAATCAACGCACCAGCATCGTCATAAATTGCAATATCAATTTGTGGGATGTAGTTTGATTTCAGCTTTGTATAATGCACTTTCTTGAAAGTATGCTCAGATAAAATACTGCAGCTTTTTGGCTGGTATGGCATCATTGCTAGCAATGGAGCTTCAACATCTCCCACACGTACATCTTCACCAATATTGGAATATATATGAAAATAGTTAGTACGACGCGATAGCGACATGTCTGCGCTAGCTTTGGTTACAGTACCACTTTTAAAGATATTTTGATCAAAACCCAAAATGTCCATTAGAGTTTTATCCATAATTAGTTCAATACCTTTTCCACTTATAGTGAGAGACAAAGCACCTTCTTTTTCAGAAAATGAAATATGTTGCTCAATAATCACTTCATTTGAATAATCTACAACCAATTTAACTGAAGTAATAATGCGAGGCATCAACACTCTTGTTTCATGTAAGATACCACCTGAAGGCTCTATACGCTTTCTGTATAAAGATACGGTCCATTCTGTATCAAATTGATTTGACCTTTCACATGGTAAATGTTGCATATCAAATTTTCCATGAACAGCTGCAGAATGATGTCGCAAGAACTGATGAAAATCTTTTGAACAAAATAATACTAGATCATCATCATTTAATTTACTTATTGCAATATGATTAGATGATTTGATATAAGTCAATGTTGCCACTTGTTTACCATCAACTCGAAGAAGATAATTAAATTTCTTCAATAATGTTTCAGGAGTCATGTCTGTCTTTCTTGGCTTAATCACAATCTTCTTCACCAACGTCTTCTCATTTCTTGGAATAAGATCTACATAATAAGCTTCCTCTCGATATATTAACTGTTTATGACCACTTGGGTGGTAATTAACGTTATAATTATCATAGCTTGCTAAGGCGCTAGCGAGGTAACCTAAATCATTTCTTAAACTTGGACTTAAACCAACAATTCAATCTTTCTCAACTACATGATGTACATAATTATGATCATCATTGTGCGGAGTAAATTGGACAATATGTTTACACGCTTTATTCAGGAAATCATAAACGAATTTCTGACGTGATAGAAGATCTTTCTTCGGCCATTGTGGAATGTATACTCGGCAGCCCTTTTCACATTGGTAAGCAGCTGTACGTCTCATGTTAATAGTCATCACCTCATGATCAAAAGTATAGACACAGTTACTGTGAACAAGTTGTGTGACCCCTACTTCCTACTTTCCATTCAGCTGTTGTGTATGATCAATGGGAGTAGAAAAGAGTGCGGCTCGATTACTAGCAAATCTATTTGTGGCCGCATTGCTAAGCAAAATATGATAAAACGACATTTTTATATTGCTGATCTGCGACTTTGCATAACATCATGAAGACTTGGATTTTGGACTCTCTACAATATATCAGAGTTGATCGTGATGGAAACGTACATTTCAAAAATTCTCATTGTCATACATCAAGAGGTATTACATTAACATGGCGACAATTTGTCAACCTCAATGATATCATGAGGGATTTGGAATATTTTGAAACATTAAGATTCATCTCCTTGGGTGATCAAGTTTGGCTTAAACGTTGTAACAATGAAATTCAAATCTGCCATTCTCATTCCGCAAACTGTTTCTCATTTCGCAAATACAATTGGGAGAAATATAGAAGATACATACATCGCTCCATCATGACATTTATTCGTCGTGAGTTCATCACTCTACTATGCAAATCTTAATCAGACATGACTACCACGCACCATGAGTTGGAAATTAGATTCCCTACAAAGTATTGAAACGGATCATGATCGAAACGTCTATTTCAAAGATTCAACTGGAAATGTGAGAAGAGAGTTTGCTTTATCTTCTCGTCATTTTCAATCTCTACATCATATCATGAAGGATTTGAAATACTTTTATATGAAAAGACATTCACGTATTGGAAATCGGATATGGTTGCGCGTCAACAAACGGCAAATTCAACTCTATCATTCCCAACTTCATACTAACTTCACATTTCATCGAGGTAGTTGGGAAAAGTATAAGAGGAAGGTACATCGCTCAATTTACTCATTCTTTCATCATGAAGCGCCATCGCCACACCATCGTCAACATTCTCCGTCGCTTCAGACTCTACACCAAAATCGATCTCACAACACTACACCAACACCTTCCAAACAGCAAGTATTACCCTGGCCGACCTCAAATGTTAGTGGTGAAGATGAACAATTCACGGAATCTTCAACTCTTCCCAAATGGGACTGTACAGATTCTCGGCGCCCTTTCTCATTCATCGGCGCAGTCAATGCGCTTAGAGCTACAGAGACTACTACGTCGGATATGGAAGAGGGAGAAGTGTGTGATGTCGAATCTGACTGTGAACAATATGGTGATCTCTACTCAATTGAGTGACAGTGTATCATTTTTGAAGATTCCTACCAGCAGATACAATTTGCGTTATGAACCCGAACTTTTTCCTGCAGCTCTCATTAGTTGTTGGTTACCTGTGCATGTGGCAATCTTTCATAATAGTAAAGTGATCGTTACTGGACTAAAATCTTATGTGCAAGCAAATGTGATCCTAGACTATCTCATCGAGTATGTACGTACCCAGCGGATTGTAAAATAAAAAACAATTTTCCAACATGATGTTTTTATTTTAAATCATGATAGAACTTACAATCATTTTTTCATTAGAGGATGGATTACGTGAAAAGTTTTGAATAACCGATACAAATCGAGATACATGTAAACGTTTTAAGATGAAGTACAGTACAAAAGCACCACAAGTTGATGAAAGTGGATGTTGTAGTATGCGTTCATTTCGCTGATATTGACGCGTATGTTTTCTCAACCACTGCTGCGTGGGTATATTCGGAGGTTGAGCAAGAGAGTCAAATAGTTCACCACGTCGGTCTTCTCCAATAAAGATCGCTTTCCAATGCTCACCGCCTAAATTCTGCGAATGAGTGTTTAGCGCAATAAAGATGGGATAGTGATTTACTGCAAGTGGTAAGGCATCGAGCGAATAGACATTATCGAAAGCTTCAACGTCGCTTCGTCTGCATTACGCTGCACTTTAGTTTTAATATCGTCAGCAGTCAACCAACTCATTAACGATTATACTGAAGAATCACGTCACGATACTTTATAATTTCAATGTTTGAATCGAAGACTGCATAAATTAATACATTAATCGTCTCAGGTAGTGTTCTTTTGAACGTCAAATCCAAACGAATATTATGAGGCACGTTCGCTTGACGATAGGGTGCACTAATATCACTGTCAGCAGTCAAATCAAATGCATAAATAGTATATCTACTCTTAAACTCTTTCATAGTGAGTCCGTTGGTGTCATCCGTATTGTAAAAGCCAAAGACATCCATAAAATCAACATAACTGCGCAGAAATTGATCCGTAGAAAAATCTGGTTTGTAGGGTGGACCAGGATGACTCACACCATTTGCACGTAAAGCAATTTCACTTTACTGATTGTGTTTAAAATTGAAAGGATTCTTCTTTATACTACCATGAAATGCATCATTTTCAACCATTGCCATCATGAGGAGCTTCGGTGCTTCCGATGGAAAGAGGCCATCTTTCATGAAACTCTTTTGATCTTTCGGAATTGCAAAGGTGAGAAGCTTTGTATGCTGAACGGGGTAAATGGCATTTTGGCGGTTAAGACCTTCAGCATGCTCTCTAATGACACTTGGATTCGGTACTACTCCACGAATGTAAAGTGCAATATCTTCCACATGAATTCTAAAATTGTCAACTTTACCAAATGCATTCAGCGCAAATTCAGGCTTATTCAATGTCAGCTTGAGTCGCATAGTGGTATTACAGAGTAAAAACTTTGACTGTCTAGAGAAGTCTAAATTCAGCGGACCATATAGCTGACATACTTTACTATCTTTAATCATAGCAGATCGCTTTACAAAGCCACTGTTTGTTTCAGCATCAAATTTTCCTGCTTCATCTCTGTACCATCCCATGGCTTCCATATGACTTTTTTGTGCTGCTGGATGAAACTGTGATACATGATTGAAATATGATTTATAGGGATAATCGCTTTGACCACCTTCCACCTGCTGCTCTCCAATCGTTAGAGAAACATCGCGAAGTAATGTAGTCAATGGTAAATTGTTCAGTCCAACTTTATGTGTATCGTCAATAGCAGTTACATCTGCTTGCTGAATTCTAAACCTCAAATCAACCATCGCATAACTCAAATCTATGTAATCATCACTACCACTAGGAATAACAAATTCAATGGGGCCAGCATTCTCAGCTGTTCGAGGATGATAATCTACAATACTTGAACTAAGAATATCTGTCTGTATGGCTTGTTGATTTAACAAACAAAAATCGGAAGTTTTACACTCTATGATTAGAAGTTATGGCAGCGTCGTCGTTTAGCGCCTGATGAATGATTAGAGCCTCTGCGACGTTTGTGTGAATGCCTTTTGACTGAAGATCGCACCTTACCAGCTCCGCGATGTTTCCTTCTTCCTTTATTCATTCGTTTAGGCGATTTCTTTCCTTGATTAACACCAGCAAAGGTCTGCTTCAATGTTTTTAAACCGCGTTCCTTCCCACGATTCAACAAACTGCTCTTAAAACTTCTACCTCTGGAAAGATCACTGGCAACATCACCAGCAAAGCCAACGGCATTACTTAAAACATTTCGTTTTAAAGATCTACCGACATTGGATATGAGAGGTGCTACAACAGATTTCAGTGCACCAAGTATGCTACCTCCACGTTGGTGGCGAGCGCCGATGTAAATTTGTCCTCCACCACTTACATAGGAGGGTCGTGAATAAAATGAGGCAGTTGGATTCATAGCTCAAACCCTAAACATTGTTAGTTACAACTTTGCATGAATCACTGTCGATCACTTAGATGAAAGATGTCGGCACGACGCATCCAAGAGTTCATACTTGAAGGATAACCATCCCATTTAACAAGACACCATTCTCCACCTTGCCGTTTTTTACATCGGATGATTTTCTCTACCAAATATGTTTCACTTTCAGTGACTACCTCAATCTCATCGCGGTAAAAGCTACCCTCAATTTCTTCATTATCGTAATCTTTCAACTTGTAGGTGGTGGGAGAGTCTTTTTGAACAATCCTTGATACTGTAAATGCCTCCTCTGTCCAATTCGGAAGGCACCCTTTGGCAAAAGCACTTTTGGCTTTTGCGATACGATCTTTATGACCAATTTTCACACCACTTTTCACATGAGTGCGTTTACGTTGGAATGATTCGCGCACTTTATCTACATTGTCAGCATTTACATCTACTGGTCTCAGTCCAATAGAACGATGAACAGAGTGATTGTAGGCATGGAGTGTATCTTGTAGAACCTTTGTCCAATTTTGTGTCAAGTTGGCAGTAAAATGTCGCCACAAGCGATTTTTTAGTGTGCGATTAAAACGTTCAACTAGTGCAGCTTTATAAGCACTCTTTACACTAAACAACTCAATGTCATGCCTCTCAAATAATCTTCTTACATCCTGATTTTCAAACTCTTTTCCTTGATCACTCTGAATTCTTTTTGGAATGCGACCTTCTTGAAAAATTGTTTGGAATGTTTTTGCGACTCCTTTACGCTTAAACCAATTTGTTGGCATTTTCATCGTCTGAAGCATTGGAGCAGTAGCCACTGTTGAACCAAGTTCTTTCAATGTCTCATTATTCAAAGCAAATTTTGGCACATTATGCTTTTTCAATAGTTTAAGAAAGTATGTCCAACCAGGTGGAACATAGCCCTGACGGCGCTTTCTACGTGTCGCATACTGAATTAAGTCTTCATAACGTGAAGCATCAATCACTTTATTTTCATCTGAAATGATTTCTCCTCTATCATTTACATTGAGGTGGGGTTCAATACTGTTGAAAAGAGATATGGCATGTGCACGAGATGCTAAAGGTGTAGCAGTCGACACAGAGTCACGCATCTTATTCTTCAAATTTTTCAATGCTCAACAGTTTCCGATTGTAATAATACAGCACGATGTGGATCTTTGATGTGAACATTTTGCTGATAATCTAATTCTTTCCTATACATTTGATTTGAAAGAGGTTGCCTTACTTGTTGTATAGCAGTCAATTGTACATATTCATCCTGAGGAATAACAATCATACGAGAATAACAACTCATAGTATGTAGACAATCATGGGAGTTTTCAAAATATCACTTCGAAATCTAAATTCTTCCCGACACTCTTGCGTAGAGTCAATGAATAAGAAACCGTGTGGCTTTTCAGTAGCTGCTTGAAAAATTTCAATTAAGGCTTTTGATCCTCTGGGTGCAACTTGTCGCGCTAAAATTTCAAATTGACTTTTATCTCGCGGATTCTTGGAGATAGCATAATAGTGTGTATTCAGGTTTCGTGTACGAGCTTCTTTTCCATCAGGAAACAAATCTTGTGTGATATAGATGATAAAGCACCTTTTATGATGTGCTGCGCGAGTGAACATATCTGTAACATCTTTTGAATTCTTACTTTCTTTTAATAAATCATCCAATACAGCAACACCATTAGACTGAAGTTTATCCACTGGAATAATTCCTTCACGTCGAATAAAGCTGCGACTTTGCAATTCCTGAAACAGCGACGGTTGATAAATACCATAACACCAAATCACTCGATTGATAGGTTCCCTAAACAATTCTTTTCTTTTGTCTGGCAAATTCAGAGTGAAAACAGTTTTACCTGCATGAGATGGACCTGATACAGTCAGAACTTTATCACATTGAAGTCTGAAATCCATTTTAATACTTTGAGATTGAACATTTGCATAATTAACGCTTAGAGCCAAAGATACTACCCAATACGTTGCCCACGACAGGAGCTAGCATCGGTAATAACGCTGAAAGGAAACCGCCCTTTTGTGTTAGAGTTTTCTTCTTTCTTTGAAGGGTGACTTTAGGATTGGAGATGAAACGCAATTTTGTAGCAAATCGCTTAAGTAACTTTCGTTGTTTTGGTGCTAATTTCTTCGTCCTCAACTGTCTGACATGAGAAATAATTTCACAAATGAATTTATCGTTAGCATGTCGTATAGCATTGTATCGCTGATTTGCTTTCATTCGTCGGAGAGTTTGAATGGCTGAAGAAAACTTTGAAGACTTTTGACTTTTACGTTTCGCCATTTTCCGTGTTAGTCTTTGCTAAGACCTGTCTTTACCACATTTGCATAGGTACTAACTATTGCGGCATAAGTGACACTCGAGATTAGAAATATCACAGTGGTTACATTTGCAAAGTTGAATGCAATTACGTATGAAACAGCGTTGACAAAAAGCATGCTTACATCTCTTGAAGATGCGCTTTTCATTTCCATCCTTTCGCTTACATACATCACAACACATAGTTTCACCGTTACTGGTAACGTCTATAGCAAGTCTTTTTGAAGATATGAATTTGCTAGCCTTTTCTAAATAATAGACGCATGTGCAGAAGGAATATACTTCGAGAGTGAGCAGACATAACTCGAAAACCAGTTGTGCTACAATCAAGTACCACTGCATTTTCAATATTTCTTTATAGAAAGTTGAATGTGAATATCTGAAATCGCTTCAATCACTAGACTGCTACCATGATGGTTAAATGCGTTAAGACGTTCAGGAATTTTTATCATATGTCTTTAAAAAATTCTTTGGGGTGATCTACCACTTCCATTGAATAAGAAGCAAAAGAAAAGAAAGAGCGACTTTCCACCTCATCCTTTCGAAAATGACTAAACTTAATTTTCGCAACTAATCGCGCCATGATAATGCTATCAGAGAATGTATTCATTAACTCTAGAAATAGAGTGCTAGCATCATCGACCACTGCTTCGATGTCGGTCTCATCTTTATGAAAATTTGTCACATAATCTTGAGCAGCTCCTTTTAAACTTTGCCTATGAAAATGTAATGTTCCGCAGTCATTTGAGAAAGACATGATCGCCCTTTAATTAACGCATCCATTGCATGAAAACAACAACTCTTCTCATAGTAACATTTATTGAACATTTATTGAATAAGTGTAACAAGCATGCATTATAAATCAATGGTTTGAAGCAGATAAAATAGATACAACTGGTAACTGTCATACAGCGAGCAATGATAGCCATACAGGACTTTGGCAGTGTTGAGGTAAGGAGGAAAGAAGCATTGGTTATGAATGTAGCTACTACAACGAACAGACAAAATAGGAACAGACAAATCCTTGAAACGTTTCGTGACTTCATGGTGGTGTTGATTCACTCTACCATCCCAAGGTGGGAGCAAAATATCATTAATGACTAGATTGGGAAATACTTTCCTCTCCTTACCAGGATTATTACAAAAGATGCGTATAACATTGAAAGCAGCTAACCATCGTTTAAAGTCAATAAGAAGAGCACTCTCACAAGAAAAGCCATAGTCTTGCAAATATTTCAGATTAAGTCCATGAATGTGTTTTCTCGCCCATTGATCAACAGTGGGATCACAGTTGGCGTGTTGATGATAGACACTAACAATCTGATATGTCCAATTGTTCATAGCAATAGCACTGAGCTCCTGTACAGGTTCACCCTCACAATCCATAAAAATGATGATAGAAGCCTAAAACGGAAATTTACACATCTAAGGATACGTTCTATAACATCACAAAATGAAGAATTACATCGATGCTTTTCACGACAAAATACACAAATGATATGATGGCAACGAAAAAGCAAAATGTATCTAATAAGACCACGTCTACGACACTCAAAGCACATAAGCGAATTGTCATAGGGTAGAGTTAGGAAAGGACTAGTAATTCTCCTTTGATTTGCGTTTTGAGGCAGCATTCTTCTCCGACTTGCGCTTCGTACCACTGCTGTTAAGGATTTGATCAATTATATCATCCACGTTGGGTGGTTTTGGAATATATAGGATGGATTCCATATGCATGGAGAGAGAGGCTATTTATTATCCTTGTGCCGACCATAATATAGCCCATTCACTTTGAAAAGGATATCCCAAGTACCTTCTCCGAGCTCGTCGCATGCGATGGATGTTGAATGATCTCCCTCCTTCTTATAGTAAGTACACCAATGTGATACCGGTAAGCAAATTTGATTACCATCCCAAATCTTTCTATAGGCAGTATCCTTGTCATCTCTCGCCTTCCACTCTTGAGCAAGAGGAGTAGGAATGTCCATATTTAACGTCACGTACTCCTCAATAATGTCAAGTTGGTGACGAATGTACGGACTCACGGGGATCAGTATGTAGTCCCCATACTGATTGCGCATTATCTTGACATCCGTGGAAGGGAGCATTCCCGTTTGTTGTACTACGTTATGATCGTCATAACGCAAGACTTGTCTAAATTTACGCTGTAGCGGTGTAGGATTATGTACCTTGGTTGTTTCTTCCACTGGCCTCAGTTGTAGATGATCTGATTGTAGCGAACCTTGTAACGTCTGACCGCCATTTTGTCCTACTAGTGCAGCAGATGGAGTAGATGCTTGAAAATGAAAAAGATTGTATTAAGTTTACGTTCAAGGGAAGAGAGGGAGGGAAGTAGCGACTTACCATTTTAGTTGCTTAATAGAATAGGGAACTAGAGAGAGAGAGAGAAAATGTGCGTCTGTCACTCGTGCGATTCAACGATGGAATGATTCTCACTGTGGAAGGCTCGCTATTTATACAGAAATGCTTGATTCTCATTGGATGATGATCCTCATTGGACAATAACATCAAGCTGAATCCAAATCTGGCCTCCGTTTATCAATTCGAGCCTTCGTTCGCCTGCTGGAGCTGGTTCTTAGGAAATTCTAACTCTGTCGTTTTTCGCCAATCTCCTAAATCTTAAATGGCGTCTCACATCTAAACGAAGACAGATATGAACAAACCGTTTCTTTCTTTCACTGAATTTGTCTCACTCTTAGCTTTCAAACGAGCTATTGCACGACTTTCTGCGATCTCTAGAGCCAAAGTTGGAAGATCGCTGCCGAGGGGGGAGGAAATAATCGAAACTTTTTTCTCTCCGATTGCTTTCAAATTCACCATACTGATGCAGAATTTGACGGTGATCACGAATCTGAAATCCGTTTTGCTCTCCGATGCATCGTTTCTAGGCTACAGCCCAAAACGACCAAAATTTTACCTCTGTCGTTTTTTCGGAAAAATTTTGAAGAAAAATTTTTTCTCTCCGATTGACTTGAAACTCACCATGTCGACGCAGAATTTCACGCTGATTCCAAAGATCACATTTGCAAAGTCGTCCGAGCACTGCTTCCACTCGAAACATCCCATTTTCACTCCAAAATTCATGAGATTTCACGAAAATCCTAACACACTATAGCCTCAAGTCAAAACTTGGCGGTCGCCCAAGTCCACCACGACTCACCCAACACTCTGTCGTTTTATCGAGGGGGGGGAGGAAATTTTTCGAAGAACAAAGACGGCGGCCATCTTGCGCGGTCCAGAGGTGTAGAAACCATTACTACTTGTGATGACTTTCCATCTATTTCATCAATGAGGAAGAATCGAGCCATGGAATATTTCAGAAAGTGTGAAAAGTTCCCGTTGCATCCTTTTCATGATTTAGTGCCCACACGCATGCCTCGTAGTGGTCATTTATGTTTGCCCCAAGTCAACTCCGCTCGCAGACTGCACTCGTTTTTCGCGTGGCTGTCGATGATAATGAACGAGATAAGTTGACTTTATTTTTTTCTTTCTTTTTGTAACAAGTTGCTTTCGTTGAAGTGTAATGTGCTTGGTATTTTTGACTACTTTTCTCTTCTTTATGTAAATGGCTGATTATCATTTGTGTGAATATACGCTTACTTACTTACTTACTTACTTACTCATCTTGCCCTTTGACTTGATGAATTACTAAAAATTTATATACCTACCCAAAAAACACAACCTCAAAGATGCTTTCCAATTTGTCGATGAATTGAAGTTCCTATCTGATGAGCCTGATGAGCATGATGAACATTTCGAGCTCTTTAGGTTTGATGTGAAGAATCTCTTCACTAGTGTTCCTGTTGCTAGAACTATTGAACATAATTATTTCAGTGATCGACTTTCAAGATTTTCCTACTAAAACTTAGGTTTCCATGCATGAGCATGCCCCTAAGGACGAAAATTATAAAGTTTTAGGATCTCACAAAAGTCCTTTCATTCTTCAATCAAGTTTGATTAAAGATACAGATTGCCTTCCGACTGAACGGAGCGAGCAATTTCCGCTATCTCTAAAATTATGACGTGACGCATCACATGACCCTGATGTAAAACATGACATTTGGCGCTTTACATGACTTAGTATCTGACATTTGGTCACCAATATGACGTCATACTGAACTGTAACTTTTTTCTGACGATTGCTGTGACGCATTTCTGCATTGAATTTTGATGTGTCTTCTTGTAATTGAGTTTTAGAAAGCTTTTTTATGGATGTGAATTGCATATGTCCATAATATACAGGGTGGCGCACGTAAACCGCCGGATTTTAAACTTTTATTACTCCTCAAATATTCATCCGATCTTCATGAAATTTCGACTCATACTAGTTTGAAGTATAGGATTTATGATGATTATACCTGTTGTACTGAGAATTGTCAGAAAATTCTGATTCTATTGACCGAATGACATGTAGTAATATTGACATACCAACAATGTATCTTAACAAGTAAAATTAATGATAACCTTTTCCCTTTATTTCCCCCACGTCTTTATCAATAATGACCAAAACGAATTAAGGTAAATGTTATAGAAAACATTTATTAAATGAAAAACATAAGAAAAAAGTGTTAGTAGTCATCGAACTTCAACGTGTCCTCCTCCATTCTCGAGGACGGATTCGAGTCGCTTTTGGTAGGCCAGAGCAGCTTCTCGACACATCTCAGTTGTCACTTCTTGAAATGCTTGTATGATGCGGTCCTTCAGGTCTTGCATGGATGTTGGCCGTGTATGGTAAACCTTGGAATTGACAAAACCCCACAAGAAGAAATCGCAGGGCGTCAGGTCAGGTGAACGCGGTGGCCAGGGCATGTTAGGAAATCCACGTCCCATCCATCTGCTAGGCATCTTCTTGTAAGTCTCTCTCAACCACACGCACAGGAAGTCCCCAGTGTGGAGGTGCACCATCCTGCATGAACATGATGCTCCTGCCTCTTCTGTCCGACTGCACCGCTGGCCAAATTTCCTCATGTAGCATCTTGAGATACCGATCCTTGTTGACGGAGGTGTCGAAGAAGAACGGTCCGTAGATACCTGATTGACTGATTGCCGCCCAGACGGTGGTGCGTGGCAAGTGCATAGACTCTTGCTTGATCCAGTGAGGGTTCTGGTTGGCCCAATAGGCAATAACGACAATTGTGGCGATTCACACCACCATCCAGATGGAAGTGAGCTTCATCGGACCAGGTTAGTTCCACTAAATGGGTCGGGTTGGCTTGGATGCGCTGTAGCTCCTTTTCTGCGAACTCCGTTCGGTTTTCCAGATCTTCTTCGTGTACCACCTGGACCTTATACGGATGCCATCCATAGTCATGGAGGATGCGCTGGATAGTGCGGCGACTCACTTGAAGGGCATTAGATGCACGACGGGTAGATGTGTTTGGGTCCTCCTCGAAGTGCTGCACAACTCGTTCCACATTCTGCTCCGTTCGTTCAGAAGATGACCGGTCCCGCTTGACAGTCACCACACTACCACTGGTCAACAGGTTTGTGTGCCACCGCTTTATGGTACGGGCATCCGGTGCTCTCGCGTTCGTGCCATACTCTGAATGATAAGGCTTTGTACCTCCACTGGACTCTTGAGCCATTCGTACCAAGCCGCGCATTTTGCTCGTTCTGCAACCGAATAATCATCCATTCTTCTATGTTCGATTCTTTTCAGATAGTGATTTAATCGTCGAATGGTATTTTATATGACATGGAAGTAACTGAACAATATTCACTTCAAGACTGCGCACAATTCGTTGTGCAGAATACGATTCATGTTAAGTTAATTAACTTGATCTAGATTTTCGATGTCAACAAAATGGGTACATGTCATTCGGTCAATAGAATCAGAATTTTCTGACAATTCTCAGTACAACAAGTATAATCATCATAAATCCTATTCTCCAAACTAGTATGAGCCGAAATTTCATGAAGATCGGATGAATATTTGAATAGAAATAAAAGTTTAAAATTCGGCGGTTTACGTGCGCCACCCTGTATATTGTTGTAGCATATTGCACCCAGACTTTTCATTGCGAGTAAAAACAAAATCATTCTTACAGACTAGTTTCATTGCTTCCAAGGCAACATCTTCAGTGGAGAGAAACAATACGGTTACATCGCAATCAACATATACGTAAAAGGATATCACAAATGTCAATCAAACACGTGTCAAGTTCAGAAGCAACTCGCAAGAACCATTCCGTTCATTTGTCAGTGTATAGCTTTCTGCTTTTCATAAAGTAGTTTCCAGAATGAAAGGATATTTGTACTGACCTATGATTCTGAAATTCTCAGACTTAGGAAAATGGTCATGCACAGATATCTCAGTTTGAACTGGATAGCCTTTCAGATGCTCATTTACGCGAGTGTTTACGTGACGCTTAGTAGCACTAATGTACCGCACTTGACAGCGGTCACAACAGTATTCATAAATGACATTAGATTTCAAACCACTCGCAATGGCATATTTGTTTTGAAAATAGCTACCAAGCATAGAGTAAGTATATTAGGTAGAGTAGTAACTCCGCATTTATTAAATCCCCAATGTGTATACACTTTCGATTTTGTTAAATGAACTCGAGGGGGGGATAGAGTCAGAATTGTTTCCAAACGTGAGATATGCACATTTATGCAGAATTTTGAAGAAATTACAACGTAATTGACTGATAATGATAGTATAATACAGTAGAAATGATGGTATTTTACAGATCGTCCGTGTCATGCTTGTTAAATTTGCAATTCGATATGTTCCTATACCTTCATGTTCAACCTCAAGAGTATCTTCTTAAGCGTGATCATATCATAAACAACCTGCCAGTGGTAGAGCAAAATAGCAGAATCAAAGACAATGATTTCAATTAACTTTGAAAGACGTAAATGGGTCCACATCACAATTCAGAATCAAGAAGTGAAACATTAATGTAGTGAATCATAAAATCATGCAAATCAATGAAAATTGAATTAAAAATATCAAATTTCAGCCAAGTAAGCACGAATAATATCGCGACTTTTTCATGAATTCTTCCATTATAATACGC
Source organism: Prostheceraeus crozeri (assembly GCA_907163375.1). Classification (NCBI taxonomy): domain Eukaryota; kingdom Metazoa; phylum Platyhelminthes; order Polycladida; family Euryleptidae; genus Prostheceraeus; species Prostheceraeus crozeri. The sequence goes on from CAJQUW010001560.1 coordinate 1,127,914, forward strand.
AACAATGCAACAATGCTGTCGGTTAACTTGCGAATGTCAACAATGATGCCGAATTCATGTAGATTAAATTTCATAATTTGAACAACAACAGCATACTTAAGTAGCCCATCGAATTGCTAATGTAATAAACACATTATTTCTCCAAGGTCGTCGAGATTCGGAGGATTTGTAAAATACTATTCTTCCTTCTGTATTGCTATCATGATCATTCAAATACGTTTAGATTTCTCCAAAAGTGTAGCAATTTGCACATCTCACATTTAGTACTATGTCTCAACTCGAGTTCATGTAATGAAAATTGAAACTCCATACACATTGGCGATTTAATTAATACTAAATTGTTACTCTACGGCCTAATACACTTACTCTATGACAACGATTACACTGGAATAATAAGTATCATACATTCGAACAGATGAATTTAGAATGCTCTCAAGGAACAGTTGGCGGTCCAAATATCTTTTCTATCTGACTGATAAAATTTGCTCAATGATCCTTGGATATTAAAATTGGTTATAAAACTGCATGGCTCTGGCTTTCTCCCCGTCGTCATCAGTTTCATAGTGAGTTATCTGCCGTTCTCCGAGCTGCCAGACCCGGAGATTGCATTATTACGGACGTGCAAGGACTATTGAACTTTATAATTAAAACTGACGTCACATTTACTAGCAAATTTCACAGAGATTACAATAGAAAATTGGAGATGAAAGTTATGCCCCGTTAAGGGTATGAGATGTGAAGGAACATGCAAAAGCCAGGAAGAAAAGTCACCTCGAGAAACGGGACCCGCTGGCGGTAGGGTCCAATCCAGCTGATTTGATTTGGTCTGATTTGATCCAATCCATACGAATTGCTTTCCTGGCGAGAAGGCATTTTGTGAAAAACATGCATGGTAATTTATTCGCCCAGTTTAATAGTTCTTGCACGTCCGTAATAATGCAGTCTCCTGGTCTGGCAGCTCGGAGAACGGCAGATAACTCACTATGAAACTGATGACGACGGGGAGAAAGCCAGAGCTATGCAGTTTTATTGGAGATAACGGCTTGAGTTGTCGAGGTTGCGTCTGTAAAGTAGAAACTTGTGATCCGGTTCGGCAGCAAAATTGGAGATCTAAGCACCTGCATGAGTTTTGGCCGTATATGGAGTAAATAGTCAGGTGGCCAACGTAGCGGAGCATATTGCGCGACGGTAGCCGACAGAAGAAAGGCCAGCAGGTATCCCCGAGCCTTGGGTGAAAGAAGATTTTGGAAAATTGCTTGGGTGAGTTCCGGAAGTTGTTTAAGATGCTTGGGTGCCAGCGTTCTGCAACGACGACGAAGGTTTAAACGAAGCCCAGGAAAGTCAGTTATCGCCGTTGGATGGAGAACTGATTTTGCTTTGTTAATTGTCAGGTCCACCGCCTTCAAACGCGCGAACAGCCGGATTTTGAGAGAGAGACGATGTGCTTTCGTGGTGCTGCGATGAGGATGTCGTCTAAATAAGTCCACACACATGCGTTTGTCGATTGCAGTGGTCGAACAATTTCTGAGATCACTGCCTGCAGAAAACCAGGGCTGGTGCCCAAACCCATTGCCAATCTGGTAGATTGGTAGTAAATGTCTTTCCATTTGAAACGCGAGAGAAAGTGTGATTTTGGAGCCATTGAAATTGCGGAAAAAGCGTTCTTTAAGTCAATCTTTATTGCCTGCCACTTTGAATGCCAAGCGAACGCTGGGACGATCGATGCGAAGGCCAGAAGGTGCATTCTTTTTCGTTGTAGAAAGGGAAATGTTTATAGTCCCCTATAAACATAAACATTTATATATATGTTTATGTTTATAGAGTAACTGGAGTAACTAAAGTAACTGGTTGTCCATTTGGTTTGCGTAGCAAAAAAGGGTGCGAAAGGTATGGGCCCTTTTTTGGAGCAGGTTCGATGATTTTGGATTTGAGTAAGTCTTGAATAACAAGGTTCATAAAATTATAATTGAGGTTCACTCATTAACGAACACTTTGGATAAAATATTCGGACGATAATTGTTCCTTGTCACATAAATGATGCCGACATTGAACAGCGATATTTTCTACAAAGTAAATTCGTTAATGTTTTATCGTGGTTTTTAAGCAAATACTGTTAATATCAACATGATAAAAGAAAACAAATGCGTGGTCTTGTTTTTGATAACAAGTTGCAATGGTCTGAACATGTTTATTTTATTCTGGAAAAGATCCGAAAACGTTTTTACATGTTGTACTGTCTCAAGCGATCAAATGCCCCTAACTATGCTTTGTGGAGAGTTTATTGTACCATGATCAGATCCATCTCTAGCTACTCTTATCCAGCGTGGTGTAATGTTAGCAAATCCCGTTTCAAGGCTTTGGTCAGTTTTGAGAGACGTATTTGCAAACTGATCAATATGCCCTGTAAGAAACCATTTCCGTATTTTTGTGCAGATTCGGCAAAGAGTTTTGTAACTGCAGCACTCTATACAGATCATCCTCTCCATGTAATCTGTGACTCTGGTGCAGCAAGATCTTCAGCTCGCATTGGTGCAACCAACTGAAGAATCCAAACCAGAACTGCACGCTACAAGAAATCCTTCGTAAGCTATGTTTAGTTTATCTTTATTTGAATGCTGACCTTTTACATCTTCATTATGGTATGCAATGCCACTTCCGAATGCATCTTGAAATGCAAATAAAGCGATATGATTATTACTATTCGCATTAACCATTTTCATGACAGTCAATGCAATAATATTTCCTTATCTGAAGTTTCAAAGGTCAAAATTTAAGCCATCATTTTCCAACCTAATTGTAAATTTAATATTCATGCACATGGCCCTACAGGTCACTTGAAATCTTCCTTTAAATATTTTGAAAGATCTGCATGTGCCTCAAAAACGTATTGACAGAGTATTTGATGCAGTTACTGTTTCTGGAAAGTGCCATAAAGAAAGTTAATTGATTTCTCAAAAGGCTTTGTTGCAGACATAGATCTACATCACTTGAGTACTCTGCCTTCGATCTTTTGAAACCAGAGGACATGCGGTTAACAAAATCAATTATGCGATATTCTCTACATCCATTGCACAACATTTTGCGAACTTGTCAGAAAAAAACGAACAACGCGACATAAATACACTTTTATCCGATCAATAACGAGAACATAGTTTCACATTTCATTTTGTGACAGAGTTCAAATATTTTCTATGTCATGATTTCAATTTTTAATGCTAAATCACACTTAAGCAATATTTCCAATATATCTTTTTCAATGCATGCTTTATTCATTGACTTGATGAATGAAAATCCTGTAATTGGTTTTTTTCTACAACAGGTCACACTTCATAGTTCTCTCTCTCTATCAAAATTCAAATGGTTTTATTTTCATAAAGAAAAGTCCCCTAAAATGACTGATGACATACTAAATGATGAGCATATACAAAGAAGTTTAAATGAGAGAATGTGCTGCAGCCACTCGAAGTTCCTGCTATGCTAAAAAGAAGCTCTAAGTGATCTGCTCAAAGAGAAACCAACTTTGAATACTCATCCCTTGTGTATTATTTATTGTAATGCTCGGTTGGAAACAAAATTCTATTTTATTATTATTCTATTATTATTCTATTATTCTATTTTGCCTAATGGTTGCCTTATTTGTTTATCTGCATCAATGCGAACGAGAATTACAGACTGTTCACCAATGGGTCTGCTCATTAATAACTAAAATTCTGTCGACAGAAAATCGGTTTAATTTTCTGCCGGCAGAATATTAATTAATGAACAGTCCCATTGTCTCCAATAATGCATGAGCAGTACAGTCTGGGTTTCCCAATAAGAACTTGCTCTTATTTCAAAAAATAATCAAGCTTATTCTTGGAGGGCAAATTACGAGTATTGTGGAGTCGCTGAGCGATAAAACTGCTGATGCGGTGGAAAAGATCACCTATTACAAGCAGTAGTGCCAGTGGCGTTGTCACAGAATTAAATATTTTGCTTATCTCCTTCGGTTTGATAGTAGTGCGATCGACGGCACATCGAGGAACCTATTAAGTGGTCAAAAAGGAATTTCTAATACCTTACAGAGTTAGGAAATAGTCGTGCGTCGCTTTCGAATTAATGTGAGTTCCATCAAAATGCTTCGATTGCCACAATTCCTTCAGATTCGAAGAATTCAGATCATTGCGCACAAGTTTTCTCCATAATGTTGGCCCTTCCGATCATTATTAAAAAAAGGAGCAGGAGCCCGAAAATTAGTTCACTTGATTGTTTTACCATCGTCTTCTCAGCATTCCTTTCTTCATAGTGCATGCACTGAATCGAATGTTAGCTAGACGATGTGTGTTTTGGTGTGTGCGAAGTGATATCACAGCACGCACGCATCTCTCACTGGCTCAGGTTCCTCTGCTGACAGCTTATTGTTTGCCATTTCCAATAGCAATAGATACACGAATTATCCATTCGAGAAGGAGCCAGTTGTCTAATTCTGTGATGTGCCATTTCGATATTAAGGTTACATACAATTCTTTCTTTCTAGGAAACCGAAGTGCGCAGATGAATGCTGTGGGTGTTATGTACATAACATAAGTGGTATTGTTGTCTTACAGGCCTTTCAAAAGGCCTGTTGAATACCTAAGAAAAGTGGTATTGAGGGAGCGTATAACCTACATTTACCCCTCTACACTGACACGTAGCCCGCCTGAGAGCCGCCGGTCTTTCACACAGCGAGCTTCACTGACGCACAACTCGCCTGAGAGCCGTCAGTTCTTCTCACTACCAATTCTTTACAAGAATAAGTATCAATGTCTTTTTTGTCACTTTCTGCTCTCCTATTTCTGGTTTCTCATAGGGATTTGTTTTTTTTCAACTACGCTACTATTACGACAACTATGATGAAACAATGCCTAGAGAAGTTGGACATTTCGGACCCTGCTAGTGTAGAGACTTGCACAAGCGCTACCGCTTCTACGTCATGACTAACGACAAGATCTCTGATACGAATGAAACGGCGCTCTACCTTACCATGATAGGAAAGGAAGCCACCGATCTTCTGACCGACCTCGACCAGCCGGATGATCATGGCTACAACGTCAAGCGGCCAAGTGCAACTTCGGCACATAACTATGCATCCAACTGAGTGATAGGATAGTCGCTGGCGTAGACGATCACGACTACGAGAACCGTTTTTGACTTACACCGAGGCGAAGAGCATCATGGAAGATCGGGATGATGTTAACAATGTTCTTGCAGGACAGGTCGCACAGGTGCACTTCTCAAAGCCAAACTCTCGTTCTGCATCGCGTCATCAAAGATCCTCAAGCCGAGACATTCCTCACTCACATTTCTATTCCCCTTCTTTTACTCAATTTTATTTCTTACTCGTGATATCTTATCACCCTTTATGCAATGCGAATTTTGAATTTTGTGTATGCAAATGTTTTCCATCTGTGCCTGAGACGATTTTCTAATGAGGATCGAATTTAATTGCTAAATATAAATTTACAATAAACATCAATATTCATATTGACTCCTCCCAACCGATAACTTGAAAATATGGTCAAGACATTCACTAAAAAACTGCATTGAAAAGAATATTCATTTTATGGAGAACACATTATTTTGCTTCATTGCAGTATAATCCAGCTATAACGTACATTCGGTTATAACGTACACATAAAATATTTCCGGCAAAATATCATATCTGACTAATAACCTAATACCCTGGTTATAGCGAACACAACTATAACGTACAACTGGATATCACGGACAGAAATTTCACTCCCATGAAAAAATAACGTACAAATCTGTTTCAGCTGATCTCAATTCCTGACAGTTGTAGATATTCTCAGAAATATTTCGATGTGTAAGTGTTGAGAGTATTTGCAATCTATGAAATTCGCGCACTGAAAGTTCTGAAATGATCGAAAGAGTCGTCATATTACTGTAATAATTCAGAGCAAACTTTTATCACAGGGTTCAAGCATGTCACGCAAGCGTCAATCCCTCACTTTCGAAATCAAAAAGATCAATCTGCGACCAAATAGAAGGAAAGTCTAAGACTCAGACGGAATGGACCCGAGATTATGGTTTATCACGAACAGCAATATATGCGATATGATCACGTGAAAAATACAAAACTAACTGCTTTTGTACATGACAAGACGAAAAGAATGCGAAAAGGGAACTACGAAGATATTGATGAGACGTTGATTATATGGCTTGCTCAAGAAAAGATCAATGCAGAGCACCTGTAGAAGGACCGCTGCTCAAAGAGAATGCCAACCAATTCCTCGAGTAACTTGGTGAAACTGAATGTATGGCTGGTTGGACAGATTTAAAGCCTGACATGTGATACCTTTAGCATCGTGGAGAAGCTAGCGATGCTGCACAAGCTGTCATAGATGACTGGCAAAAAAATCGCCCGTGATTCTGGATGACTGTGAGCCATGTGATATATTTTACGCAGATGAGACTGCCCTAATCTATCAATTACATCCAAGTGAAACATTCACTTACAAGGGTGATTTATGTCATGAAGGGAAAAGTGGCAAGCAACTTTTGACTGTCATGGTTGGCACAAACATGGATGGATCTGATAAAAAACTCTCTATTTTCGCAATAGGAAAGTCAGCCGTAGACAATGATGTAGGCCTACATAATCTACCATTTAAAAAGCAAACTCTTATGACTACCTTCGTCAAACCAATCTGAATGCAGTATAGGCTACATGCAAAGCAAGTAGGTAAATTATAACGCCAGCAATTTATATTTGCAATTTTGAATGCAAGTGAGTTGTAATTGACTTTCGCATTCAATCAACATGCATTTTATAATCATAATTATCTAGTCATAATACCATATAACTTGTTTTATTCAGAAAATATGAAAAGTGATGATGAAAAAGTAGTCCTAGATTGGTTTCAGATGGAAAAATGCCTTACCCTTGATATAACGTACATCGGATATAACAGACATTTTTTTCATTCCCAAGAGTGTACGTTATAACGGGATTATACTGTATTGTATTCATGAAACGTTTTAGACTTATTGGTTCCATGGTAGTTGATAAAATTGTTTTTATGTATTAGAAATAGAATGACATTCAATAATAAGTCAGATTATCGCCTGACAGCTAGGTTGTTACCCGTGAGCATTGTTTCTGTAAGTATAGCATGAAAATGAGAGGTGCCCTTTTCTAACATTTTGGCGAACTTCAAGGTCGCTGAAGCATCAGAAGGAAATATCCATAGAGTGGAAACTCTAATAAAAAAATGGTGTCATCACAAAAGCGTCCCATATTTTGCATGAGCGTTGATTTGGACACTACAACATTAGCTGCACCACTCCCTAACGGGGGCCAGATCTGCAATTGAGTATGGAGATGAAAGTTTTTCGTGAGGACTGTGTTAATATGTAGCACCATTAATTGTCTACTTACAACATTCGACTAAGTATGTGCTACGTTTTGATTGATATTTCGACTCCGTCAGATCGGTTCTTGCTTTCGTTATTAACTGCACATGAGAATGCTATTTTGAAGGACTTCTCAGCAACAGTTGCTATCAGAAAAATAGATATAAAGCATGAATAGGCATCTCACACTTTTGTCCCTGTGGCTGCATTATATTTTTACGTGACTGTTCAGTTTATAACTGAGATCATGTATGCAATAATTATTCATATTAATTTCTATACAATTTATTATGATAGATTTACGTAAATATTGCAATCATGATTATAACAGTCGGTATGGAAGAAAATATTATCACACCATGAACTGTTAGCAATTTATACACTATGAAATTTTGCAATATTTCTTTTCAGTTCAGCACAGACGTAAATTCAATTTTTAACTGAGTAACAACAGATGACAAGAGACAGGAAGTAGTTTTTACGATTCATCAGAATTCATGTCTTGGTTAGCTCCAAGTCTTTTTCCGGCACTTGTTATGTTGACGTAGCAAATATATTAATAATAAAGAACGTTTATTGAAAAAATCATATCATGCCTCAATAATAATAATCGTGAGGCCACAGACACAAAAATTGCCGACTGTTATACATGTAAAGAAGTCAAAACAAGTAACAACAATAAGTGCAAAAATAAGAAACATAATTATGCATAAAAACTTGCATGCACTAGACACTGAAACCATTATTATGTAGTTTACTCATGCAGAAGAAAAACGACTTGGAGCGGGCAACAGTGGCACAATTTGGTAGCTTAAATTTCTTAGAACGTGACATAACAGGAAAAAGAAAACTATGCAGAGGATGTTTAAAGTCACTGATAATTTTTATGAACAAACGGAACGCCAAAACTGTACGCCGATAGTCAAGGGGCACAAAAAATGAACAGTCACACGTTGACGATGAACTTGTAGAGCAGATAAGTCTATGACACCGACGTTGAACTCTTTCCATAGCTTCAGCTTGATAAGAATACAAGTTGATAAAATGGGGTGCACAATATTCCAAGATAGACCTAATGGAGCACTCATAAATCAGCACAAGGGACTCCATGGGCAGAAAAGGCCGCAAGCGCCGCAGAACATTTATACGTTTCGTAGCTTTCTTCGTTATAAAATTGACATGAGACCTCCAACTCAGTTTTGAATCATACAAGACACCTAAAATTTTGATTTCCTCTTTTGCAGCAATATCACACAGCTGAACATTAGAAAAATCAACAGATTTACAATTGCCGACAAACATTTGCGAACTTATGGAACAAATTATGCTCATACAATTGCGCTTCGTCCATTCTACCACATGCTCATACATATCCTGAATAGAAGACATATTCATGACTTCATTAATAACACCACATAAAGTCAGATCATCTGCGTATTTTACAATAGTAAACTTTTCACTGCAGGAAAACTTAAGTTCAGAAAAGAAAAACGCAAACAGAAAGGGACCAAGGGAAGACCCCTGTGGCACCCCACTGCTAACTGGTAAATATGAATTATAACTAGATTTCCAACGAACTCGCTGCAAGCTGTTACAATTCTGTAAGCTGAAGTTCATTGATGAAGAAATGTAGGCTAATGTAGTCGCCTGGTGCTTCTTCGATTGCATTTTTGAACGAGTCAAGAACCACTGTTATTTTGGTCAACCGTAACTCAGCATTAAGACCACATACTGAAAACAGTAGTTCCAATTGAATGAATAGCAGGAGTTATATGTCTGAAATAAGTAGAAGTTCTACTTGGTTGAATTCGCAACAATCTTTCCATTCAAATTTGAGAGTAAATCGCAAAAAACACTTGTGGATATGCTCAAGTTGAATGACGATTCTATTGTATAGCCTGATATTGATGCAAATGCTATAATAAAGCATTCACACATCCAATTGAGTCATTTTCTGCTTGTGTTCATAATTAGCAATAATAAACATGATAGCACTGGCTAAGGTAGATGAATCGTAGAACTAGAACATTACCTAACTAAATTTTTCAGTTGTAGTATGACCATCGCTTGTTAGCACTTCATATGAAGTTGTTTTCGTTTATAAGATGCCCAAATATATTCCCACGTAATACTAATGCGCTGAAAAATTTAGTCAGGTAATGCTCTAGTTCTACTATTCATCCACCATCGCGCTAATCATAAAAATTATGAAAAAATAACTCAACTCGATATGTGAATGCTTTTCATATAATTATGCATGCAACTGGATAAGATAGGTCAGGCAGAATTCACTGTCTAGAGTAGCCTAATAATGAGAATTACATTGTATTGTCGGCGAATAGGTCAACGACATCAAGACTTCAAGTTGATTAGAAGCAGTGTTCATGATTGCATTTTCATTATTATTTTAACTTGCATATATATCAAGCTAAGGATAGCTTCGCACTAAAACCAAATAGGCGTGTTGTTCATTAATCTAATTGACATGTATTGGCAGGCCTATCCCTTTCTAAGATGGCTTGTCGTCAAGAAATAGAGATTATGAGTGAAGCATGCTCAAATTTGCAACTTACTTTTAGAGTTGAGATTGCAGGTGTCAAACCAGTTGCGAACATTGATGGCTATTGTGGACTAAACTTCCACTAGTTCACATTATGCCCTCACACTCATTCGAAGATGTGTTCAACATGAAGCAGTTACTGACCTACATATTGTTTCAGTGACTATCAGGGTTGCCGTGGGGATTGATAATTGAATCCTCACTTTAGTGAAATGAGAGAATTGTTTTCTCACGAGCGACTCCAGAGGCGACGGATCGGATGAACGATGCGTTATCAAGTTTTTAGAAGATGAAAACGTCGCATGAAAATGCGACGTTTTCATCTTCTAAAAAAAAAAATTGAATCCTCACCCCACCCCATATCCACAGAAAAACCTGATTAATATGTTGCTCTTGTTCCTATAGAATGATTGATGTCCAATATCTCCACCCCAGTGAAACTTCTGCACATCATTCAACGATCCGAAGGCTGTAATTGACTCCAGAATTGCGAAATGGGAGTCCTTGAAGAAAGTCACCGACTGCGTGTTGTACCTTTTATGACTCTTCTTTGCTATCTTCGGTATAGGCCTATTAGTAGTAACCCCATTCCAAATTCAAGGACAAAACGTGAAATGCTGAGTCATCATGCTGACTCAGCCCCCCCCTCTGGAAGGAAGTCGCCAGGGATGTGCTGGGAGGAATGGGTCCGAGAGGAAGAAACTGGTCCCTTCCCCCCCCTCTGGAAGGAAGGAAGGAGTTTTCGGGTAAAGGTTGGGAAGGAAGGTGATATGAATGTGGGAGGGATAGAGTGAGGAAAGGGTAGGTGTTGATGGTGTTTGGGATGAGAAACGTTGGAAATCGTCATGAAGGAGGGTTCGGATGGGAAAACGGAGGCTACGTGAAATTTTGGGTTAGGATGAATGTTTCCAGCGACATTGGAGAGAAAAAGTTTTGAAGACGTCCCCCCCCCTCCTGCCAAACTTCCAACTTTGGTTGTAGACATCGTAGAAAGTCGTGCAATAGCTCATTTGAAAGCTGAAAGTGAGAAAAATGCAGTGGAAAGCTCAGTTTGGACTAATTTTCTTGGGTTTAGGGAGGAAAATGGCAAGAAAACGTCAGAGTTGGAAAAGGCAGGTTTTGGATGTTTTGGGATAAGAAAGTCCATTTTTCGAACAGAAGGAGACCTCGGATGGGAAAACGGAGTGCAAATTCGGACGTTGTGGCCAATTTTGGCTTAGGAAGGATGTTTCCAGCGACTCAATCGGAGAGAAAAAGTTTTGAAGACGTCCCCCCCTCCTGCCAAACTTCCAACTTTGGTTGTAGACATCGTAGAAAGTCGTGCAATAGCTCGTTTGAAAGCTGGGAGTGAAAAAAATGCAGTGGAAAGCTCAGTTTGGACTAATTTTCTTGGGTTTAGGGAGGAAAATGGCAAGAAAACGTCAGAGTTGGAAAAGGCAGGTTTTGGAGGTTTTGGGATGGGAAAGTCCATTTTTCGAGAAGAAGGAGGTCTCGGATGGGAAAACGGAGTGCAAATTTGGACGTTCTGGTCAATGTTGGGTCTAGGAACTTCTTCTCAACTCAATCGGAGAGAAAAAGTTCTGACACCCCCCTCGGCAGCGATCTTCCAACTTTGGTTGTAGAGATCGTAGAAAGTCGTGCAATAGCTCGTTTGAAAGCTGGGAGTGAGACAAATTCAGTGGAAAACATGGCTTGTTCGTATCTGCCTTCGTTTAGAGTTGATATGTTATTGAAATTTTGGGACATTGACGAAAAAAAACGACAGAGTTAGAATGTTTATGAAAATCGCTCTAGCGGGTGAAGCAAGCCTCGGACGTGAAAACAGAGACCAGATTATGCATCAGCGTGTCATGTTACACCTGTATGTCATTCATGCTATGTCTCCGAAGTGAAAGGAAGAAAGATGACAGAAGCAGTAAAGTTTACGAATGAATTTTGCTCACTACGTTTTCATCGACAAAGTCTTCGTGGTGTGATTAGGGACTACATCATCTCCTTTCATCATGAAAAGGCAGACTTAGAATTTACTATCGCCAAAGGTTACTTCGTTTTCCAACAGCTCATGGACAGTTTGATGAATAAAGATGTGAAAGGACGATTAGTTGCAGAGATTGAATTTGAGAAAGTGACTGATGAACATGCAGGTGAACGTGTAGTGTTTCATTTTGCATCCTATTCTGCAGAGACGATATATAAATCCCAAAGATTTATATCAGCGACACATGGCGAAAATTGCATCTCGACTAGATTCATTTCATAAGCATGGATCCAACTTGCTCTTATGTCGCATAAAACACATTCATATTCAACTCAATGTGCTGAACTAGATTTGACTACAAGATTTAGGAAAAGCATTCATGAGTCAGACGTCCGCGTGCCTCCTTTTCCCTGCCGCAACGAAGTCAGGGGAGAAACGGAGGTCTCTGATTGGCTCACATAGTGTCAAATGTGGATTCGCAGGAGATTATAAAAGCAGACGTCTCCCCATTTTCTCTTCATTTCATTCTCTTGACTTGGAAAGCGTGTGTGACTTGCTGAAGCCATTCTCCCCTCTCAACCTTGTCTGATCAATCCTGTTTGCAAATTTACAAGTGAGTGTCATGACTGTCTGGCCTAAACCTTACCAGCATTTTAGAAGAGAGACGCAGGAGAGTGTGTGGTCGATGATTGCACAAGCTTATTTTGTTGAACCATCACCACCACCACCGCCTCCACCACCTAGATGCTTTACGTTTAAGTCTTTTAGGGAATTGAAACTCAATTCGGGTCCTAATCCCATGACATTTCATTTACTGGACGATGACGAAGACTTAGACTTTGGTGATAAGCTTTAAATCATGTCAACGCTCCAAAAGGTCCTCTTAAGGGCCACCTCATATGTCACTGCTAAGCTAACAATTTTATTTTCTCTGATGATCATGAATGTACTTAGTGGTATTCTTTCGTTACAGACTGCCATGGCCATGAATCCTACTCCAACTGCTGCATCACTGAATCCTCAACATCTCGAGCTGTGGAATCCGAAAATTGAAAAGGTAATTCACGGCTATCCTACCTACAAACAACAAGTGCGCTACAATGGTGTTCGACTCTATCTTCAGACGCCGGCGGTATGCTTACCAAAAGTGGATACGCAAGTAAATCATTGCGGTCAAAACCTGAGTATCCCTATTGATAATTGATTGCGTCAGCAGCTTGACATTTTAGAAGACGTTGTGAGGCAAAAGGCTCTTATTCCTACTGAACTATTACAGTTGTGGCCAGAAAAGAAAACTTCTTATTATAAACCATTGTATCGCGGCACTCGCTGCTATATTTTACAAGGCAAGTATTGTAAAGTCACTTCAGGAGTGACAGTTGAACAGTCAGTTGAAACAGAATTGTCATCGCTAGGTGCTGGCTTTTATTCATTTCATATTGAGGTGCCTGCTGTTTATGTGGGACCTCATCAATCTGACGGTAATTTGATTTCTCTCAATTTGCGCATTGCTCAAATTCATCATCAACCTGAGTTAACAGGACTTGATCCCATTGAGAAAGTCATTGATTCTTGTGTCAAAGAGTGTCAAGAACCTGTCACTAAACCTAAACGTCGTCGCGCATCAAAGAAAGATGGTGCTACCACCAAAGAGAAATCTTAAGTATTGTAATCAGTCAGTATGTAGTGAATGTGGAAAACGCGGTCTTGCGCGTTATGTTCAAATAAAACATTGTAATCATTTTGTATGTATCTTTTGTTATGTAAAGGACAGACATCCTTGTAAAGTTCCTGCTCAATGTATTATTTTGTAGTGAAGTCTTTTTGATATTGTAGGTTGTCATCTTCATAGACAGTGAGGGAACACCCATGCAGGAATTGAGTGCTATTGCAATGAGAGAAAGTGATCTAACTGTTGTTAGTGTTTATCATAGATTTGCTTACTGTCCTCCACACAAAGACGAATGGTCACGACGTCATGTGCATGGACTTGATCCTTCTATTTTGATTCATATTGGATTTGTAAATGAAACGTATTTGATAAGTGATTTCAAACGGTGGCTGTCAGGTTTTCATATTGTTAAAATATTAGGAAATGATTCTGAACGAGAAGCAACAACACTTCAGTTGTACATTGATAATTTATATTTACCATGTTGGGTAGATCATGTAAGACAAGACTATCATATGCATTGTGATCAAAAAAAGTTTAGAGATGAAATGATTTTTGACATGGCAATATGTTTTGGTGAGAGGCATCACCTGTACAGACCACCATCTCATTGTAATACTGGAAATAAAGCTACCTACATTGCAAAACTCTCTTCACGCTGGCATTGTAGTCTCTATGACGTTTATGAACTGTATCTATATTATTGTCAACAGCATGGCTCTATGTAAAACATGTTTTTACTCCTTGTGAATGAATGAATGATGATCATTTTATGAAGTGTATTTTGTACTTGTGAATTTTGTCTGGTGTTGAATAAATTTACAGTGGAACATGATTGCTATTTCTGTTTTATTCATAGTGGAAGTCATTGAAGCAATTTGAAATCTATAGTTACATCGTTTATGATGGCGCATCGTACCTTAAGCAACCACATGTGTCATTTGACACTTGATCAACAAGGATTCGATGGATTTTTACAAGATTGGAAACTTACATTCAAAGTGAAGATGAATGATATGAAAGTAGTGCTCACTGAAAGCCTTCCTCTCTTCAAAAGATTGATGGAGAGTTTACAACCTCAAGATGTAAAGGGTAGACTCGTTGCTTATATGGAGTTGAAAGATTTGCAAAAACCACTTCGTTTTGGATCTTATTGCACAGAATGGATTACTCTTAGTGATCAATTTTATGGTCGTCATATGGAGAAAATTATGGAGAGAATAGAAGAGACGTTGGAAGGAAATGTGTACGTTGTTAAACATATCATGATTCAACTGAGTGTGTTTACATCCACGACTTTGTTTGATCGTCAACACATTGTGTAGATGCAATAAAGATTTCTTTTCAGTGAGTATTCTGTAATGGTGTATAGAGCAACATGAGTCATTGCGCTTTGTTAGATAAATGAATGCGTCTTTGCTCGAGAAAAGGGGCGTGTCACAACATGAGTCATTGCGCTTTGTGCATTACTATCAGGCTCTTTGTTAGATAAATGAATGCGTCTTTGTTCGAGAAAAGGGACGTGTCACAACATGAGTCATTGCGCTTTGTGCATTACTATCAGGCTCTTTGTTAGATAAATGAATGCGTCTTTGTTCGCTAGAAGGGCGTGTCACTCAAGTCTTTGTGAGGACTAGAACGACTATGTTAGAGGGAAGGTTGCCACCCACGCAGTCAAAAGTTCACGTGCGATAACTCTTTGTCACATAACAAAGACAGGGAAAACGAGAAAAGGGAAACGCATGTGATTGGAGCTAGGTCTGCTTATAAAACGGACGACTGAGAGCATGGCAATCATTTCCGTCCTTGCGCTAACCATGCAGTTGCTCGAAGCCATCAACTCCTCTGCTCTCGCACTGGGTACACTGAACTCCCTTACTTTAGCATCGGGTAAAAATGCTTTAAATAAAAAGATAACTCATCATGGAGAAGCCGAAACCATAAAAACTCCAAGTCATCGGATAGATTATCTAAAGGTTATGTCAACAAAGTATGGACTGGCCGTGTGTGTGCCGTTAGACTATTGGACACGGTTACAATTCAATACTCTTGAAACATTTCTGAAAGAAAATCTCACCATTTCCAAAGAAATTGTTCGACACAATGGGAAGCGGCCACAAATTCCCATCATGGAAAGACGATACATGTATGTGCATATGGATAGACACTGTC
Source organism: Prostheceraeus crozeri (assembly GCA_907163375.1). NCBI lineage: Eukaryota > Metazoa > Platyhelminthes > Polycladida > Euryleptidae > Prostheceraeus > Prostheceraeus crozeri. Next base: position 1,143,688 of record CAJQUW010001560.1, read on the forward strand.
TCATCATCCATGAAAAGGAGGGCAGCGAATTCGACTTACTCAATTGCAATCCACTCCCCATTTTGGGAAAAGGATTCTACTCCTTCTAAACTAAAATTCAAACCATCTACATGGGTCCGCGCAGGGACGGAAGGTTGTTTACGTTGAATCCCTATCTTGTCTCCATCACCTTTAAAAATGATGTCCATGTTGATGATGATGATCAACTACAGTAACACTCTCCACACACTGAGAACGCACCATCGGCCTTTATGAGACCACGGCCTAACGGCCACCGTATCAAGAAAGAAAATGTACACTCACCATGCCACACATGAACATGACTGTCCTTCTTTCTTAGGCATACCCTTCTTCACTCAGGTTTTAATCATGTGGAAATTATCAGCATGGCTCCATGTATCATGGAAAAGTCTGTGTGTTACATTTCATGATACGAAACGTCAACTTCAGATAACTCTAGAACGCTTTCATCGACGAAGGCTACATCGCGCAATCCTATCCCACTCTTGCCGTGTCATTAACGTAGTAGACGGCATTGTATTTATTCGCATTCAAGAGATGATTCTACATAATGATCACTGCTACATCGTGATTCCAAAACCCTCATGGGAAAAGTATAAAAGGGAAGTTCACTCACCCCTTATGTCATTTGTGAGTCATGCTCCCCATCCGCATCATGAACGCCATGCGCGAAATGAATCTCAGAAGAGACATCGATTTAGAACAGTTGCATACCCATCTTCCCGATTCAGTCTATCATCGCGGTCGTCCGCAAATGTTGGTCATTCGCATGAGCAACGGTCGAAATCTTCAAATCTTTCGCTAAGGCAAACTCCAAGTCCTAGGAAACCTTTCTCATTTCGTAATGCAGTCCATGTGTTACGAAGTCGTCAAGAAAATGCGAACACTCATGCCTCATCTACGCCTCAGTCCCCTGACATTGAAGAATGTAGTAGTGTCTGTTCAATTGAAGATGTTAGTGAATCTAGCCAACATTAAAACCAGTAATCATTGTATATTTTATGAAACTGAACTCTTTCCTGCTGCTCTGATTCGGAAGTGGCATCCTGTACATATTGCAGTGTTTTACAACGGACATTGTATCATGACTGGTTTACGTGATATCAGTAAAGTAGCTGACATTGTTAAATCTTTAATGTGTTATCTGTATGAGTCACAGTTAATAGAATCGTGTTAATCACATGATGTGTTTTGAATGAGTCATCGCAATGAACTATCGTCCACACACGTGTCGGTGAAAAGGTTGAACAAGACTGATTTGATTCGTATGACTGGCGCCTTACCCCTTCATGAGTCAGAGCTATTTATAGACATGAGTCAGCAAAGTGGTTGATGTTTCCTAAACCGAAGAAATTGTCATGATGTTACATTCGTTGTTGAGGATGATAACTTACAAACTCTAACATGGTTTTGACTTCATTTTATATTTCACCTATCTTACAAACAGCGACATGGGTATAACTTTATTTCTAACTTTACAAACAGTGAAGTGATTCTAACTTCATTTATATTTCGCCTATCTTACAAACAGTGATATGATTATAACTTACTTTATACTTTACCTATCTTGTAAACATTGAGATGATTCTAACATTAATTCAAACTTTACATTCATCAACTTTATTTCTAACTTTACAAACGTCAACTTTATTTCTAACTTTACAAACAGTGAAGTGATTCTGACTTCATTTTATATTTCACCTATCTTACAAACAGCAACATGGGTATAACTTTATTTCTAACTTACAATCAACAACTTTATTTCTAACCCTATCCATCTTACAAAATGATTAAAATTTTTACTTCTGTCTAATGAGTGAGAATTCCATCTTTATGTCAAAAGAAAAACGACACAGTCTGTACATGATATGTTAGTCATCATCACAACCGATTTTCATAGCACTGCACATAGTTAATACTGATGGTAGCAGAAAACAAAGTTTTTATGGCTCACATCACCGGAGAAAACAAAGTCACTGATATGCAGGGAGAAAACAAAGTCACTGATGTGTCGGAAACTGTACAGGGAAAAAACAACGTCAGGAAAACCAGTTGATATGCAAGTCATGATATGAAGTGATCAGGAGTTGGACGCATGCTACAAGGCACTCACTCACAACACCCCATAGAAAACGCCATGGAGCGAAAAAGCAAAACATCAACCACAACAGAGAGGAAGCATTCATCATCAGACATCGCCGGACGGAGGAGAAAGTTTCTGTCTCTTGGGTGGAGGTAGATGAGTGTCTGGATGGCCGTACGGTAATGAGTGATTAGGACTCATCCAGCATCGCTTGTCTTCCCAAGCTGAGAGACCTCGTTTCCTAAACGTCGTTGTTCTGACTTGATGCGACTGAGATTTTAAAATGGTCATTTCTACTTTTTTAATTTTAAGAGAATCTAAGGCATCTTGATAGTCCCTATGTGTCATTTTTCTAACGATTGACTTCGAGATGCCTTTCGCCCGTTCCATAGAAAGTTCTGAGGATTTTAGCTTCATGGAGTACATCTTGGGGAGAAGCAAGATCATCTCCTCTATCTGTTTGCCGGCGCACTCATCCTTGAAGCAGCCAAGCTTCGCTTTATTTGAGGTAGAATAAAGCGGATGGTCAGTGGGATAGTTGGAACTATCAAACTTGGGTGCTAAATATTTTAAAATGTCTTCCTGCTTGACTTGGCTAGTGGTTGTCAAAGCTAGGAAGAAGCTGTCTGTATCGCCTTATACTAATTCCACACGTTGGAGAAGTGGACATGTCTTAAAAGTGTGGTAAAATAACTTATACATTTCTAACTTGGAGTGATCCAAGACAGCTTGACCGACATAAATGGGCTTACAAAGTTCTACTTTAGATTTTAACAATTTAAAACCAGTGATGTCTTCGGAAATGACATCATGGTGGCAAAACAACGGCGAGCGACATAACTTGATACTCGTTTCCGGATCAGTTACGATGCGATAGTCCATGCGCTTTCTTACATCCTCCATGGTTTTACCAAAGAGGGCATTATTCTTAAATATAAAGAAGTCCTTTTCGATAGGATCCTTGGATTCAGCCCGTTTCTTGCTATTAAATTTTATATACGGTTTTAGAAAGGGCTTCTGCCTAAACTGGATAGCGCGATGGACTTTATCAAGTTGCATCCCCATACCTAGATAGAATTTGAGGATGGAATAGTGCACGATGTAATGCTGCTTGTTCAATTGGGTGAGCAACAACTTCCCAGTGGCTTTATACTTTAAGTCATTTTCCGCCTCATACTGCTTTTTGTGTTCTTCCATAAAGGGAGAGAACATATCTGGACTGACTATGCCAGATTCGGGTGCGAGAGGAAAATCAACGGTTCTATTCTTAATACAGTCTGGATAGATGAGGTCGACTTCAAATAAATATCATCTGTCGGCCTCATCTCCCAGTGCCATGATGTGTGCTGGATTGGAGAAGTGTTCAATGTCATGGGGCTCTACCCATTGGAAGTCAGACTGTGGCAAAGGCTTTGAGAGTGCACTCCCATACAAATTATTTTGGTCTATGTACATTAAATGCGTGGTCGATCCTATGTCTTGGGTGCTGTTGACAACATGTTTGTCAACAAATGTCAAGCCACCCCTAATACCACGTTCAAATAACGTGTACATTTTTGCATCTTGCAGTAAATGAATGCTCTCTTTCGTCATCTTGACGGCTGACTGATAGGACAGACCCGGCAGACTAACAAAATGAACGGGGTCTAAAGCGTCCTGTTCTAATGTGACTTTCCTAAAAGTCTCAAACACGTCAGCCAACAGATAGACGTCTAATTTTAAGTAGGCAAGCATGTAGTCACCAAACGTGCGGCACCTAAATTATAACCATGCTTGCTCTGCATGCCTATAATCATCCAGCGAACAGTCCTCACCCGTCAAATCATTTTTAAATTTATCGATGGACGGAAGGGATGTTTCTTTCAATGTATCCATTGAACTAAAATAACTATAAGGAAACACCCCTTTCCGTCGTATCAGACTGTCACTTATGTTGGGATAGTCTTTCTTTAAATGTTGAGTGAGGGGAAGTGTTTCTAAATTATTAGCCAACGCGGCTAGGGAAGAAGACATAAATTGGAAACTCTAGAAACTTTATGTCATAGAAGACAGTCTTCCCCTCCTTCGTCTTATCGACTTGGACTTTAGCAGTGATGCACATAAATTTTTCCTTACTTTGTGCGATCACTTTGGATGACCAGGATTTCATTTTACCGAATCCATGGCGAATGATGATATGAGCATCATAACATTTGAAGTTATGAAAGATGACGGGGAGCGTTCGCCGCTTGAGCCTAAGTTTCATATTGCATTTACTGCATAAGGCAGACCTAAATTTACCACTGAGATGGCAATGGTCCCTCACTTTCTTATGTTGCTGATCATCAAAGGATGAACAGCAGCGGGGACATTCTATGGTCCTATCAAATTTGATTTTATCGGCTTCTGTGAAGCACATGGGTTTCCTAGTCAGCTCCGTTTCATAGCGTTGATGAAAACGGGCTTTCCTATCTAAAAAGTTGAGGAAGTTTTCAACGCACGCCTCGCCTTGCCACACAGGCATTTTATTTTGATTCCTATGATATGGATGCCAAACTTCATAGCAGGCAATGGCTGCTGGCTCATGACTTAGATCTTCTTGTTCAATATAACATTCAATGTCCGCATAGATGGTACATATGGGACTGAGCTCATTGCCGTTTTCCTCATACCTATAAAATTTATCTTTGGGCATGACTTCCATTTGAAGCTTACCCCGAGAGCACCACTCGTAATGCTGTTCAAAATATGGTTTTGATGTGAAACGCCGTGTGCAGCGATCACAGTAATAATGTTTGTCATCATAACTTTGCTGGTGGTGATGCAATCTAGAAATTTTAGGAATGCCACAATAATGCCATTCTGGGTGGTTGTCGCTATAGTCTAGGAGGAGATTGACAACCCGGTCGAAGTTACTTTGGTGATTATTATACTTAGCGCCCTTCAGACCTTTTTCCCAGAGATGGATGACAATCTTAATATTATTCAATTTTTCAAATAGGGCGATGCCTTTAAAATCTAATGTGTTGACATCTAACCGTACAAACCTAAGCTCATCCTCCCATTCACGATAGTGAGTGATTCGTTCATGATGTACCCTTATATCATTGTAGTGAAGAATGGAGAGGACGGCATACTTGAAACACTGGGACTGACATTCTACATTGATGACAGCCTTTTTGTCAGCCAGTGCTTTGGGGAGGGTGAAACAACCGCTCCCTTGTAAGTTTTCTAAAAGATTAATTTTGATGTCTACCTTCTCTATCCCATTAAAGACCAGACCGCTGTCTCTTTCATCAAATTTATTTAAATTGCTGACGAGATAGGTCGCATGTCTCTCTATCCACTCGTTTACATCACCTATGAGATCAGCAGCACAGGAGGCTATCCTAATGGTCACAGTGGACTCTACTTCTCCCGTGCTACTGTCTACCTTATTGAAACGAGCAGTGAGATAGAACATGCCCTTAAGGAAAAATCTATCTAAGCTCGCCAACATTTGATGAATTAAGCCTATATTATTCATCAAGAAAGGATGAATGTCCTGCACAGCTTCAGAGCTTTCTAACTGATAATCGCGAACGAGCCTCTCAAGGGAAAACTTGCTCAGCCTTAGAGTGACGTTGTTGTCAGTGTAAAGCTCAGTGGGATGAGTGTGAAAGAGTGTGTGTGAAGAAAGAACAAACTCTGTAGGAAAGGTCTTCTGACACGAAGAACAGGAAAAGCCGACGTGCGATGAAGGATGCTTCCTACCTGTTGTTGTCGGTGGTTGCCTCACACTGCCACAGGAACCGCCTTCGATGTGGACTCGCAAGTTGGCGCTGTTGTAGAACGTGCGTCCACAACCTTCACACTTGGGTCGTTGAGGGATCGGTCGGCGCTTTCCTCCCCTGCAGGCACGCCCATCGGTGTGACGTCTCAAACTGCAGGCTGAGGCGAAGACCCTGTCACACCGCTGGCATTGAAAGTCCTCCTTCTTTTCGACTTCCATCTCCCTCCTCCTCTCCCACTATCTCTAACTCCTCCTGCTCCAACAGTCTCTCCACCGACTTGACGGAGAGGAGAGGGAGGTCGGCCGCTGCAGGTGGTGGTGGCGATGCAGGGATGATGATGGGACGGGAAGGAACGTCGCCGTCCAGGAGGTAGGCCGCCAGATCTGTTGAGAAAAAGAGAAAAGAGATTAGTAACATGATCAACATTTCAAGTTTGAAGTCTTATCCCCCTATTTCCCAATCACGATTACTTACCATCTCAGGACTGTAACTCCGGCAGCAAGGATGGACGCGGAGGAGGCAGGAGAGGGACACGAGCTGAGGGTGGAAGGGTCCTGGGCTTTGGTGTCGGAGGGACGTGCTGGCGAGGAGCAGGGACTGGCGCAGGGACGGGCGCAGGTACCGGAGCTGGTGGCGGTGGAGGTGGGGCGATAACGATGCCCGAGAAAGGGGTTGCAGCTTGGGCGGAGGTAGATCAGCGGGAAGGTAGGGCCGGAAATTCAGCTTCGAATCTCCGCCTCGCGGCTTCCTCCCACTTCTTCTTCTTCGCCATATCTGTAGAGAGGAAAGAGAGATTATATTAGAGGTTGCGGAGATAATAATGATAGAGAGTAAGCTATACGGATAAAGAAGTGCTAAAACATGACATTCCAACTCTCATAGGTGAGGATTTTTACACTTGCCAAGCCGCTCGTAAGCTTGCCCGATTGCTCCTTGGGGACGGGTTCCCCGTTACGAATACATTCATGCACTGAAAAAGAATGACAGCAAAGATGAGCAGAGGTAAAATTTGGATTCGGTTTAAACATGAACAAAATAAGGGAAGGGCTCTTGATTTTAATGAGGATGTCTACCCTAATGATGTTAGTAATAGAGTCAATCTTGATACAAATACCTACATTGCTCGATGGTGGCTTTCTCCATCTCAGCAGCAATGCGTTAGTTCTCAATTTTTGTCAATTCCATGGTAGATAGTCGATTGCAGATGATCAATGGTAGATAAGTAAGACTTCAATCACTGAAAAGGAAAGATGAGAATCGTTTCATTTGCCTAGTGAACGTTTGGGAACAATCATTGAAGTGACATCTAATGAGTTACATCTCACTCTACTCCATGTCATAAAGACTAACCTTTGTCGAATGGCTGAGGTACTCTGACCTGGCGAGAGAAAGCGTCACGTTCAGTATGATGTCGAACGCCCAACATGAGCAACGGCTCGGAGGTCTCGGTCTAACAAACGACGAACAACCCGTGCAACACAATCCCTCTACGGCAGTACCCGCCGTCCCGAAGGAACGCTCGAGCAAAGGAGGTATTACAGCGATGATATGTTTTATGAGCAGAAGATGTCACAGCAAGAGACTATTCAACTTGATAGCAAGTCAAAACAACCTGATAGCAGGAGCTCACCGACACTCACCTTGTGAAAGATAAATGTGAAGAGCAGAGCTGGTGCACTGCCTTTTATAAGATTTTCCTAAGCAGTAAATGGATCAGACCTCTCGTCCAATCACAGACGAGCTACAGTTCCCGATGTGCGCACGCACATTTGCAACGCGTTATTGAAATCGTCCTAGGCAAAATGATGTTTAGCACTAGACTCAACCATGGCACCTGAAGTCAATACATTGAAACATGATGATTGCTCGATTCGTTTTCATCAAGAGAGCTTCGGAGGCTTAATACAAGATTACATCCTTGAGTTTCAAAGGGAGGAGACAGAATTGGAAGCATGTTTAGACTACACACAAAAAATATTTACGGAGTTGATATCTTATTTCAAAGACAGTCTCATCAAGGCTCATTTAATTGCACATGTCAATTACACTCATTTTCCACAAGGTGAAGCAGCGGAAAGTGTTGACTTTCAATTTCGTTCCTACGGACAAGAATATGTTACTGATGCTTCTGAGTTTTATACACGACATCTGCGGAAGATTATTTCTCGGATAGACAACTTTCATGGTTACGGCGATCATTTGCTTCTGAATAAAATATAGCATATTGTCATTGCTATTAGTAAAGTGGGTTTCAATGATGCTAAATCAAAGACCAAATAAAGTATTTTTATGACACTTGTGTTGTGCTAAACTTTCTAGCGCTGTGGTGAACACTGTTTTCATATAACATTCTAAAGTCTGGCTGCAGTGGAAAACTGCTTTTAGTAAACCTGATGAAGCTAATCAAACAGTTATGAAGTTTGAATTTTCTAATAAGGAAACAGTTGAGAACTGTCTCCAATAAAACTTTCTAACACTGTGAAAGTAAGTTACAAGACAATCTACACTGTGCAGTAAAACCTTCTAAAACATTGTAGTGCTGTGATGAGTTCGGTCAGTCATACAACTTCAATGATCAAACTTTTCTAACTATACATCAACCTGTGTTGCAGTAAAACCTTTGTACAACATGATAAAGTTTCTGACTAGACTTACTAATACAACTTCAATGATCAAACTTTACTTTCACAAACGTGCGTCGTAGTAAAATTATTTGACTACACTAACACTTGCATTTCATGACATTTGTGTTTCATAAAACATCATGATCAAACTTTTCTAACTATACATCAACATGTGTTACAGTAAAAATATTTATCTATACTACACTTTGCTTTTGCAAACCATGATACACTTTCTGATTAGACTTACGAATACAACTTCAATAATCACACTTTCTAACTATACATCAACCTGTGTTGCAGTAAAACTTTTACAAACCATGATACACTTTCTAACGACACTCACAAACACAACTTCGATGATCAGACTTTACTTTCTCAAACGGGTGTCACAGTAAAATTATTTGACTACACTAACTTTGCAAACCATGATACAGTTTCTGACTAGAATTACGAATAAAACGTTGATGATCAAACTTTCTAACTATACATCAACCTGTGTTGCAATAAAACTTTTACAAACCATGATACAGTTTCTGACGACACTGACAAGAGCTTGTTCATTAGCGAAGAGAGAAGTCTGTGATGTGTTTCATCCCTTCATCATTTCGTCTCCGTGATAGAGATAAGAAGAACTGATGGTTCATTCTCGCATGGTTCGGTCATCTGTCGGGAGACAAGTGCAATGGAGATTTTGTGAGGTAACCTGTGGCAGATTGCTAAATGTCGCCCTGGCGGTCAGAGTATAACGTTGAGACGAATGGCAACCACTTGGAAACATGACGCAGAGAGGTTTCACAAGGATTACCATTGCCCACGTCCCGTGCAGTACTCCTCGCTACGGACTTCACCGCTGTCTCGAAAGAACGCCCACACACAGGAAGTATGACACCGAAAATCTCCGTGACTTGCACCGTCAATGACTTGATAGCCAGACATGAAAACCGGTGGAGTTGTTAAGTCGTTGCTTTGATCAGCTTGATAGCAAGCCGTAGAGAGCTTTATTCACCAGCGTTTTGCAATGGAGATGTTTAGAGGCCACCCATGACAAGATAGCTAAGACTCAAACGATTGGCGTTCAAAGTGCTACGTTGAGAACTGTGTCAAATGCCCAACATGAGACATGAGTTGCCCCAGCGATTTCGGTCTAAACTATGACACACTCCCTTGCCACACTTATCACTACGGCATCGTCCGCCGTCCCAAAGGAACACCCAATCAGTGGAATATTACAGCAAAACTCTCCGTGTCTTGCTCGCTTTCAGTGAAAAGCTCCTTGTATCATGGTAAGACATGAGACGACTGGCTCAGACATCATTAAAAATCCTTTCATTGACTTCAGCAGGGTCGAAAACCCCAGAAAACCTCCAAAACTAGTGAATTTAAATTTTTCAACTTTTTAGCACTACTGATGAAATTTTATAAGTAGTTTATCACTTAGGGCAGGTGAATAGCGACCGAACCTTTTTTGAATCAAGTCAAACGGACTTGTAGAAGCAAAGTTACAAGCCTTTAAAGTTTTGGAGTCTTTTATGGCCTAGAGACGAAGGCCATCTCCTGGCGAACCTCTAAGTCTGACGCCTTAGCTGAGTTCAGCAATGAAATTTTCTAAGTCGGTTTCTTACAGAAACCCGGAATTTGGAATGTCCGAAGCTATCATCGCAGCTCAGAGAGACGACCTACCTTTGACAATCGCTCTCCTCTAAATGAAAAGTCCTGTCGGTTCCCGCTTATATAGCTTGTGGAGATCAGCTGATGACGTAATACCTATCATCCAAATCTTTAAATCCGTCTACCTCCGGTTCTAGTGCTCCGATGGAGCTGGAAACTCACTATTACCATACAGAATTTGACGCTGAATCCGAATCTGCCCTCCATTGTCCCATCCGATGCTTCGTCTTGGCTCTACAGCCCACAGCCATCGCAAAAACTCTAACTTGTCGTTTTTCGGAAAAATGATGAAAAATTTTTTCTCTCCGATGACATCCAAATTTACCATGCCGATGCAGAATTTGACGCTGATTCCAAATCTGGTCTCTGTTTTCCCGTCCTATAGCTTGCTTCACCCGCTAGAGCAATTTTCGTAAACATTCTAACTCTGTCGTTTTTTTTCGTCAATGTCCCAAATTTTCAATAACGTCTCACCTCTAAACGAAGGCAGAGTGGAACAAGCCATGTTTTCCACTGCATTTGTCTCACTCCCAGGTTTCAAGCGAGCTATTTCACGACTTTCTACGATGTCTACAACCAAAGTTGGAAGTTTGGCAGGAGGGGGGGGAGGTCTTCAAAATTTTTCTCTCCGATTGAGTCGCTGGAAACATCCTTCCTAAGCCAAAATAGGCCACAACGTCCGAATTTGCACTCCGTTTTCCCATCCGAGACCTCCTTCTGCTCGAAAAATGGACTTTCCCATCCCAAAACCTCCAAAACCTGCCTTTTCCAACTCTGACGTTTTCTTGCCATTTTCCTCCCTAAACCCAAGAAAATTAGTCCAAACTGAGCTTTCCACTGCATTTTTCTCACTCTCAGCTTTCAAATGAGCTATTGCACGACTTTCTACGATGTCTACAACCAAAGTTGAAAGTTTGGCAGGAGGGGGGGACGTCTTCAAAACTTTTTCTCTCCAATGTCGCTGGAAACATTCATCCTAACCCAAAATTTCACGTAGCCTCCGTTTTCCCATCCGAACCCTCCTTCATGACGATATCCAACGTTTCTCATCCCAAACACCATCAACACCTACCCTTTCCTCACTCTATCCCTCCCACATTCATATCACCTTCCTTCCCAACCTTTACCCGAAAACTCCTTCCTTCCTTCCAGAGGGGGGGGGAGGGACCAGTTTCTTCCTCTCGGACCCATTCCTCCCAGCACATCCCTGGCGACTTCCTTCCAGAGGGGGGGCTGAGTCAGCATGATGACTCAGCATTTCACATTTTGTCCTTGAATTTGGAATGGGGTTACTACTCCTATTGCTCTTTGAAATTGTAGTAGCCTATTGTCTATCATCATTGAGCACTGATTCTGACTTGCCACCTAGAAATTATGGTACAGAAAATTTAACTAAATGCTCATTCAAGTAAGGAATAGAGCCCGCTATGCGCACGTTTTTGACTTAGAAAATTACATTTGCCTGAATCATTTGGTTGCATTAGCAGATCGGTCTTCTTCATATATCTCTACTGATTCGTAAGTTTTTGTCGTCTGCTGCCAGCATATACGTACAGTCTACATAGGTTCTTCTCATTGCGCTCTTAATTCTTGATTCATGAGACATGACACCCTTTTTCCATAAAACTACCATAACGTAGTTTACCGTAAATGTAATTCTACTTCGAAATGTTTCTTGTTAATAGTATGATGACATTGTCTTTATTTCTTTGCTTTTATAACAGATCGATTATTGATTAGTTTGTGTTTTTCAAACTTCCTCTTTTACTCACTTTGGAGTTTTGGTTCACTTAACTTAGTTGTTGACCATGTCGATCCTACTTCATTTTGCTAAAGGATTATTTTAAGGGTACAATTTTTGCATTGCTGCATTTGCACAAAAATTCGACATCTACATGTAGACTAAAGGAAACATGGCCTTATTAAAATGTTGAGATAAATGTTAATACGAGTATGTACCTAGTTCTGCACAACAATCGAGCATTGCATAGTACGCTATTTATACAAATATTTCGCTATTTTGAAATTTCGATGTTTCTTATATTCGCCTTTTACCCTTTGCTGTTTTGAGATTCGCTGTTATAACACTAAGCAACCTAGTCTTCATCAAGCAAAATCAAACCTAAGCTTACATTACATCATGCATACATGTCATGCGAAGCATTCTCAGGAAATATGCACACATTCATTTCAAAAGTACATTTCAAAAGTATGCTTAAATTCCTCGCTGGAGACAATCGTGATTAAGTACAGTATGTTTCACAAATGCAAGCATGAATATTTATCAATATATCTATTAAAATTTTAAGTGGTAGTTTAAGTCCTCAAGGACCTTAATGCTCCCACAATATTTTCGGTCAGCTGCTTTTCGTGAAGACTCGATTTTTACTGCAAATAGTTCTAAGTGCATGTATTTGGCTGTAATGATAGATTATACACGAGTTCTACGTGTTCCATTTGTGAGAATATAATCCTGGGCTGTCCTGTAAGTTGGTATTTGGGGCTCCATTTTGGATTTTTCATTCGTTTGGTTGCTTAAGTGGTGCTATTTTCAAATAATAGGAAGTCCATCAACATACATAAATTCAAAAAAGTCATATCTTGCTACACACTGCCAGTACTTCAAGATGGTAACTCTGTCACAAAAAAGTCACCTGTCAAAAATTCTTATGTAGGCCTTCACTATATGTTTGCGGTCTACCAAAGTGTGTTATAGCCATCGTCTATTACTCAGTGGATCATGCCATGTTCATGTGTGAATATTCCCGTCTAATATTCGTTAATTGAATTAATGAAGTAATCGTTGACAATTCTATCTCCAGAGTTTGGCCTTTATGCATCTCAAGTCTAGAAATTTTCTCAGAAAGTTTCTAGAAAGTTTCACAGTAGAAATCGACCATATACACGCGGTGAATGAAAGAGGTTTGAATCAATCTAATCTACTATTGTAGATATAGACTTCGATGAAAATCATCCTGATTTTCTCGACCGCTCATGTCACCGAATTATTGCACAGGAATTTGAAGGATGTTGACCCATTTGTGTATGGTGATGAAATGCAGCACAATGAACCATTTATGGAAGTACACTTAAGTGTGCAGTTAAGGATGCCTATCAGATGAAAATTAAAGTTCTGACATTAAAGTGAAAAATCTGAGCTTTCATTATAACGATGACTGCAATGTGAGTAGATGGCTTACAGTTGAATGATTTGGTGTGAGAAATCTTTATCGCACTGCTCATGTATCCGACGAAAATCATTCAACATTTTCATGTGTCTTACCTTGAGGGCTGGACCTAACAGGTCTTCTATATCGCATAATTAGTTTAAAATCTAGGTTAATAATGATTAATCGCATTTATCACGCAAGCTTAATTATATCACAAATAATTCTATCTGAGATATTTATACTATTAGAGCTAATATTTGTAAGTCTCCATTCGCATCTGCAGCAAAGAAAACTTTCAGAATTCTTCCACTTCAGACGTCCTTGACACACCTGGAACTATCATTGTAAGTCACTCAAAATTATTGAACGTGTGTTACTGATGTAAATATGATCAGCATTGATATTTCATGCATTTTAAGTGGTGGATTGGGTAGGCTGGGTGATACTTTGCAATTCAACATCGAAGTTGATTGTGTGACATGATGTCAGTTCTGATTTCTGATTGCTTCTAGTGAATGCTAAAAGTCTTCAGAATCCACAAAGAATCCCCATAGAAGCGCTGTGGGAGCTGTGGGGATGGCCTCAATACCCATACCCACGGCAACCCTGATGACTATCAATGACTTTGTGAGCGCGCGTGCGCTCTCGATGAAAATGACGCACTGTCAGAAAAGATAATTATGATGATAATTATGATAATTACTCGACTTCTACTCGTACTATAGGAACCAAGATTACGTAGCTTCATCTCTGGCTTCACCAAGGGATAGTATCGCGCACGTCACTGTTGATGACGTTTTAAGGTCAGTCTTTTTCATGAAGACGCTTGGTTGAAGAGCCCATTGAGGTGAATAAAGTTTAGTGGTGAAACAAGTTTCCTAATATACCGTTAGCAAATGACTCGTTCAGACTTATTTAATAGCAAATAGCAAATCAACTGAAAGTGAACGTACCAATTATTTTATACATCCATGAAATTGGATCGATGTTTTGACCAGATTTCAAGACAACGAAGTGAATGGTGGAATTTTTGCACTCGAACAGTTGACAAATTCTGATTTTCTGGTCGCGCCACATCCTAGTGCAAATAACAGCTGACATTTGATGTAGTCTCAAACATGGAGGACAATTTTGAAACGTTCAAGCATTTAAACAAATTTGATCGCTTCTTTTACTAATTTCGTAGCCTCAAAGTCATTATTTTTCAAAAATATTTCGTTTGATGTACAATTTGATATTAAAAAATGCTTCTCCTTCACCTAGTTGATGATAGAGTTTCCACTCTATTAATTCCCTACTCTATGGAAATATCACATCGAGCTGAAATGTCACATGTGTTAAGCTCATATTTCAAAAGTAGTATGAAAGTAGCTAATTTTCGTAAATTTCAAGGCTTTTGCGGCAACAGAAAAAATTATCGCATAGAGCAGAAATTTGCATGAGATCATTTTATGCATGTGATCACAAAATGAGAGGGTGAAAGAGTTTTCCAGCAATTTGTTATATCACTTTTAATAAGGCATATGTAGTGCGTAATCATATAGCCCATCCTGTATCTGTCATCATTGTCTCATTAATCACACCCCAAGCAAATAGATTTAAGGGAAGAGTGCATCTGTACTTTTGCATCTACAACCGATCCATTTCTGTATATCCTCATTACTGATATCTGATGTCCAAGAAGTAGCTGCAAGAACCTTCTATTAATCCGACTACTTGAATTAAAACAGCCGCTGATATGTCAGAACTTCTTTATAAAGTTTGTTTTGACATTCTATCTAAGCTATTTGATAAGAATTTCCAAATTTGAGATGGATTTCTTAACTATAATTACTTGTTTTGTGATTTTATTTGACACAGCGAATTTTAGTGAACATGTAATATTTGTGATGAATCTACATGCATTTCATATTTCAGTAAAGTTTGTCATATGAAGATGAATTGATTTCATTCAAGAACAGTACAGTTGCTGCTAATTTGCAGACCCATTTTTTTATTCAGTTGTGATTTTCCATTGTAAAACAGTCATGTCGCGTCCACCCGTCGAGATGAGAAAATTCGAATTTCCCAGTATTCTGACATTTGTTACATGACTAGAATGTCCAGCACACGCTATTGCTTTTGCCTGAAAATAAAACAGACTGCTTTACTAATGTCAGGTGATATCTATCAATATGACAAACATAATGGATCTGATAGCTGAATTTTGCGAAGTACGCCTCATCGTAAGATGAAATGCTAAGGGCCAAAATCTAGAATCAAACAAGTTTTATCCTTTCAAGTTAATGAAATATTGACAATGCAAACCCAGGTCCCAAACCCATGAAATATGACAATGCTGGGGAGCAAACCCAGGTCGAGGACATCCTTTCGCACATAGACAAATCAAAGCACCGATGGGCAGGCCACATCTCCCGCCTCGAAGACAACCGTTGGACGAAGAGCATTAACGAAATGGACTCCGCGCCCGTGGACGAAGCCAAGAGGACGACCACGAACAAGGTGGAGTGACAAGGTGCTTCGGGACACTGTGGACGAGAAGAGAATGGACAGAATGTGACTGGAAGCGATCCAGAGAGGGGTTCCTCCGCATGGAGAGAGACAGACCCTGATGATGAGATGATGATGGAAATGTACCAGTTCAGAATAGTTTTGTTTCAAGTATTACACAAATCGACGAATTGATTAAATTGTTGCAACCGTTCGGAACGTGCGTCATTCACAAGTATGTAAGATGCGAAGAACACTGCGCTATCTAAGTCCATATGCCTCTATGACAGAAGCGTTTTAGTGTTTAATTTAATCGCATCTCCTTTTTCAATTAATAAGCTTATTGAATTAGAATTACCGCACCGTAATTATTCGATTTTGTTCAGTGCCATTGTATAGCGCACAGATTAACAGAGATATTGTAGTAAAAATATTCTGTGACGAAGCGTGAAGGCATGTTCATGACCGTGCATCAAGGAGTGGTGCACTCTGTGTACTTTCCGTCTTTATGTAGTCTAGCTGTCACTCTGCCATGTTCTGATCTCAACTGACATCTCTTCGGATGACTAAAATCAAATTAAATCAAATTTGCTGATTAATTAACATGATTTCAATTATGATTAATGATTGATTAATTTTTCAAAATCTTGATTATGATTGAGATTAATGATTGATCTAAATTTCAATGACGAGATTATGATTGTGATTAGCCTCAAAAAGTAGTTGATTATGATTTTGATTGATTAATCCAGCTCTAGTAGGGACCGAGGAATTGAGCGTTGTGATCCGATCACTGGAGTAAGAATATTTTTTTTCATGTTTCCTAAAGTAACTGACAGTGTCAGTTTGGAGAGGTAAATTGTTTATAGATCACAACGCACCAATCAATTGTCATACTCATGCTGGGTGACTCTTGCATGTCTTTACTGATAGCACTACGAGTAGACAAATTAAATACAGTACAAATAGAGTACAAATGAAATACCGATAAAATGAAAATATTTTATGTCACATGAAGAAATCTTTCAGATATATCCATTGTCCTCAGTGATCAATATTCTACTATTTATATTTAGGCCTACATGAATTTGGCCGACATCCTAATTAGATTTGTGGGCATCTTGCACACGATGTTGGGTGATGGGTTCTTCTTATATTTATTTCACTATAACACATACGTGAATACGTGACACATTCATGAAATGATATTACATAATGAAGGTCCTTCCTTGAAGAACGAGATCGAGGTTGCTATTTGCAAGGCTCAGCCCAATTAATGTTTCTCTCTCCGCTTTTCATGTGAAATGCATTATTTTTCGTTGCAAATTACTTTATGCACTAAATAAAGATGGTCTTAAGATTAAACTTAAATGCGGAGATTAAATTTAAATGCAGGGAGCGAAAGAGCAATTCATGTAATCACTAGTCGACATGCTGCACTATTCCATAAAATACTTTGTCGTCATTACAAGATCGCGAAATGAAAATTAAAATGCATCCTGACATGTTTCTTTACCTACAATCCTTAACGCAAATGTTTTCCCATCTTTAGTTCATCTTAATTAGTAGAAATCCTATTAAGTCTCATCGAAATTCGTGGATCTGTTTCGAGTAACGAATGGCTACCTTGAGCCAAGTTGCTGCTATTAGTTTCTCAAAACAGATCCACGAATTTGGATGGCACGCAGTTCGGCCAAACTTTACACATTGTTTCTTATTCACTCAATCAATACTAGCCACATCCCTGATCCCTGCTTGCCACATGATTTCATCTGATTCACTAACGTTGAATAGTAGGAACGTGGAATAGTTCTATGATGACGTCATAGCGGACACCATAGAGAGTGATGTGCGTCGTGCATGCAGAAATTCCGCTGACTGATAGCGAAGTTTAAGTTTGCCTCGAGTACGTGGCGCTCCCTCACCCTCACACAAAGCTGAAATGATTGATCGAGTTATAGGACAGCATACATAGCCCATTTGTCTGTTTTGAAATAGTAGTTGACTTAGTTGAAAAAAGTTTGAAATAGTGTTGGACTTAGAAATTTAAAATTCGTCAGTAGTTACCATAGTCAAGTATAGTAATGCAAGACTGACTCCCCCAGGCCACCACAAATATTTTTATGTTTTCACATACACCCAAGTTTTTTTCAAAATAATTTTTTCAAACATACACCCAAGTTTTTCAAAATAATGAAAAAATATTTCATTTAAAAATGGAAGAAAATGAAAAAGAATCATTATATCCTTCTATAAATAATGGCTGGTCTTTCAAAACACAAAACGAAATTATGACAGAAATAAACCTAGCAAAACATAAAGATAGAGTACGGTATATGAAAGATAAAGAATCTCAATTATTAATAAAATTGGAACATTATGATAAATTAAGAAACAGATGGGTTAAAGCAAAAAATACAACACAAGGTATTGGAATATTTTTAACAGTAAGTTTAGGAGCATTTACAATTATGATAACTTCAGGTGTTTTGGCAATTCCCGTAGTTGCTACAGCTTTAACAAGTACAGGTCTTTTTGCAACTTCAACTGCAACAATTTTAGAAAAATCTTTAGTATCAAAGAAACAAAAATCATTAAAATGGAAATATCAACATGTTAAAGAAGTATATGATAAACTTCATTATTATTTTCAAAGATCAATTGATGATAATGCAATTACTTTAGAAGAGATAGAAGCCTTTGATAAAATAGCTCAGGAAGTAAATAAACAACCTAAAATGATAACACAAGGAAGAAAAGAAGGTAAAGAAGATAATTCAGCTTTTTTAGAAGAAATAAAAACGTTAGTAGAATCTTTAGAACAAAATATAAAAAAGTAATCAGATAAAGTAATCATTGAAACAATTGTGCCTGTTTGTAATTTTATAAATAAAAAGCGCACAGAATGCTTTCGAAGTCATAATAAAGTTTATTGAAATTAGGAAGAAAAATGTAAACCTGACATGTTTCGACTGGTCTTGTCAAAGGTAACCCAGCATGTGAAATTACATTGAAAGATAGACATTTTTTAAGAAGGAGAAAGTTGAGATTGTGCTCAGTTGCTGTAGTGTTCCGAATGACCCTATCAGCAAGTTTGAGATTGTATGCCACGCTTACAATGACCGCATTTTACGTATCCTCGAGGCATTGTTTATTAGACGTGATGATCCCAACCTGTGCAAGCAAAAGGACCATGTGATTAATCTTCGCTTGCCATGGTAATCGGGTGACTCACAGTCTGCCGCTGCTATCGCGTGTTGACCTGTATCTCAACTTTCTCCTTCTTAAAAAATGTCTATCTTTCAATGTAATTTCACATGCTGGGTTACCTTTGACAAGACCAGTCGAAACATGTCAGGTTTACATTTTTCTTCCTAATTTCAATAAACTTTATTATGACTTCGAAAGCATTCTGTGCGCTTTTTATTTATAAAGTAATCATTATTCATTAAAATGTTTATGTTGTGTTCCAATGATTCCACAAAATTCAAATAATATATTTTAAAATGGATAAAATCAAACAATTAGAAGAATTAATCGAAGAGAAAAATATTATGAAAGAAAATCATTGACAGCATAGAATGATGAAAGCTGGTGTTCAATCTGAAATGCAAGAAAATATAGAATTAAAACAACAAGTTAAAACAGATTTGAAGAATAATGCAAAGCCGTTCGAAGAACTTGAAAAGAAGTAGTAAAATCAAATATAAACGAAAAAGAAATAATGGATGATTCGGGATTATTAGAATCAAACATAGATAAAAAATTACCGAAATCGATGTTAATTGAGCATTCAACTTCATTTACAGATGGAAAAGGACAAATTAGATTCTTTCTTGGTGGTAATGAATTAAAGATAAGTTTAAAAGATGATTTAATTTTTACAGCTGATGGAGCAGCATTTAGGTTAGATAAAAATTTTGTAGATCTTTTAAGAGGTGCAAATTCAAATCATTATGATGTATATAAATTGAGAAATTATAAAGTAATATTAGATCAAGTTAAAGCCACAAAAAGTCTTAAACGTTATAAAGAATTAGAGCAAATTTTAAATTCATATGTAACATCTGTTTCACCAATATCATCAACATCTTCATCTAGTTTTAAATCATACTCAAAAACAGGAAAAGGCATGTATGTTTTTCTTCCTGATGATCCACAAGAATTAATAAATAGATTAGAGATTCAATCAGCAACAAAAGAAGGACATAATTCTTGTTTTAATGAAATTCATGCAATATTGAAAAGATTATTAGAAAAAGGATTAATAAATAAAAAAGATTATTCTAGTTTGAGTGAAATTTTTACCTTTAAAAATGGAATGTGAAAAAATTAATAATCATTTAGAGACTCTGATTAATATTTTAATTTCATCAAAATTTAGTACGACATTAAAATTTATAGCAACTACTTCATCACATACTTGTAATTTATATCCTATTATTCATTTAGAACAAGACAAACATTATGAAGTAGCACTAACTAGTTTTTCAACATTTAATACGATATAAAATGTTATCAAAAATGTAAATAACCAATTTAAATATTCAAATGATAAAGGTAGAACTTGGAAAACACTGACTTTTCCTCCCGGTTCTTATGAAGTTGAATCAATTTCCAATGAAATAAAAAGACATTTAGGCATTCAATTTAAAGACAAAAAACAATTACATTTCGCAGTTGAGCCAGCAATAAATAAATTTTCTCTTACCTTAGATGAAAATCATCAAGTTGATTTTGATATTGACGAATCTTTATCAAGATTATTAGGATTTAAAAAGAAAGTCTATGCACAAGGTTTTCATGTAAGTGAAAATATACTTAAAATAACAGAAATAAATTCAATCAAAGTTCAGTGTGATATTATAGAAGGTGGATATGTTAATGGAAAACTAACAAATAATATCTTCAGTTATCCTGCATTTACAGTTCCGATTGGTTTCAGTTTAAATGCAATCCCAAAATCATTAATATATTTTCCAGTTGCCAGAAAAACAATTAATTCAATTACCATTAAAATAACAGATGAGAAGGGTAAGGAAAAAAATTTTGGAGGTGAAGAGATTATGATAGATCTATTATTACGTGAAGTTTAATTCATTCAAATAAATCTTCTAGCACTCTATCATTTACTTTTTTATCAATATTAATAGTAATGAAACCATAATCTTTTGACCAAGCATCATTACATGATTGTTTAAATTCATCTTTATTTTTTACACATAAATCTCTTAACAAATCACTTAAGTTTTTTGAATTGATTTCGAATAGCATAAATATATTTGCATTCTTTCTAATAATACCTCCGTCTAATGAACACATACTTTGTGTTAAATAAAACACAATACAATTATTATGTCTTCCTCTTGTAAAATAATTTTTCTGAATTTTTTGGTTTTTATTATTTACACAATCATCGAAAACCATACAGTGTTTCTTTGTTTTATCTAATTTACTCGGATCAGTTATATTACCTAGATCATTTAGTAATTGAACTGTAATATGTTTTTCTGTATCTCTTTCTACTAAATGTATATTTTTCGCTGCTTCTTTACACCATGAAATTATATCCTCATCATAATCTGATTTTTCATATTCTTCGAATACAGAAAAAATACCTGTTTTTGAAAGATTATTTTCATATCCGTGTTTCAAGAATTGATAAATAGGTTGTTCTGCTGTTATTGTGTAAATTATAAGATTATTATAATCCAAAAAGTTTGGAGTCGTTAGAATTTTAAATAATAGATAAGTTTTTCCACATCCTGATCTTCCACAAATAGCTGACAAAACTTTATCTGACAAGTTATGATGATGATTAAATTTAACTTTTTTGTTTAAAGACATTTTATATATATAAGTAGTAAGCAAACCTCCACTTTAAACACAGCGCCCCCCTCGGTTGAGAGTTTTGGTTGTCCGTCCGTGTTGACTTGGGCGGCCGACCAGGTTGGTAAATGGTAGAGTTATTGGCAAATTTGGGTTGGTTTTGGTCTGTAGAGCCAAAGGGAAGCCTCGGATGGGAAAACGGAGGTCAAATTCGGAATCTACGTAAAATTTTGCGTTAGGAAGGTTGTTTCCAGCGTAATCGGAGAGAAAAAAATTTTGGGACACCCCCCCCCTCGGCAGCGTTGCTTCCAACTTTGGTTCTAGAGATCGTAGAAAGTCGTGCAATAGCTCGTTTGAAAGCAAAGAGTAAGACAAATTCAGTGAAAGAAACGGCTTGTTCATATCTGTCTTTGTTTAGATGTGAGACGCCATTTAAGATTTGTGAAATTGGCGAAAAACGACAGAGTTAGCGGCGAATGTGGGATGTTTTGGGCTCTAGCGTCTAAACGGCTGCTCCAATGGTAGATCTGAGACCAGATTTGGAATCAGCGTCAAATTCTACATCCGTAGGGTGATTTTCAGCTCAATCGGCGAGAAAATATTTTCAACATTTTTCGGAAAAACGATAGAGTTAACGCTGAATTTGGGATGGTTTTGGGCTGTAGAGCCAAAACGAAGTATTGGATGGGAAAACGGAGGCCAGATTCGGATTCAGCGTCAAATTCTGCCGAGAGAAAAAATTTTTGGGACGTCCCCCCCTCGGCAACGTTCTTCCAACTTTAGTTCTAGAGATCGTAGAAAGTCGTGCAATAGCTCGTTTGAAAGCTAAGAGTGAGTCAAGTTCAGTGAAAGAAACGGCTTGTTCATATCTGTCTTTGTCTAAATGTGAGACGCCATTTAAGATTTGGGAAATTGGCGAAAAACGACAGAGTTAGAATTTTCCAAAAAACAGCTCCAGCGGGCGAACGAAGGCTCGGATTGGTAAACGGAGGCCAGATTTGGAATCAGCTTGATGTTATTGTCCAATGAGGATCATCATCCAATGAGAATCATGGATTTCTCTGTAAATAATGAGACTTTAGAGTGACAGTCATTCTGTTTTTGAATCGTATAAGTGACGGACGCACGTTCTCTCAGTTCATCTATCCTACTTTTCAACTAGAATGGCAAGTCGGAAAACTTCCCTCCACCTCCTTTCTTGAGTGTTTACCTAATCGCATCTTTCCGCTTTCAGGCTTCTACATCACTTACCAGACTAGATGCTGATGTCCAGACGGTGCAAGGTTTGCTACAATCAGGCCATCTACAGTTGAGGCCGGTGGAGGAAACAACACAGGTACATAATCCTACACCCCTACAGCGTAAATTTAGACAAGGCATACGCTATTTCGATCATGCTATAGCGCTGGAAACGGGAATGATCCCTTCCACAGACGTGAGTGTGAAGAGGAGTCAGTATGGAGACTATGTCATCATTCCTGTAGCTCCGTACATATGTCGCCAGCTTGACATTATTGAAGTCTTTTGTGACACTAAATATGGATATCCCTTCTCCCCTTGACGAAGTGTGGAGAGCGAGAGATGACAAGGATACACCATATAAAGAGATATGGGAAGGTGAACGACTTTCTCTACCACTATCGCATTGGTGTTCTTACTATCAAAAGGATGGAGAACAAATAACACCCATCAGGTGTGAAGAGCTCGCAGAAGGCACTTGGAATATTCGTTTCACAATAAGCGGACTATATTATGGCTATCACAAGGATAATAAATTGGCCTCTATAGCAATGCATACTCAATCCATCCTATATATACCGAAGCAGCCAGATGTTAATAACATTATTTATCAAATCCTCAACGAGAGCGGTACAAAGCGCAAGTCAGAGAAGAATGTTGCCGGAAAACGCAAATCAAAGAAGGAGAATCGCTAATCCTTTCCCATCTCTACCTTATGACAATTCGCTCATGTGCTTTGAGTGTCGTAGACGTGGTCTTATCAGATACATTTTACTTCTTCGCTGTCACCATGTTATTTGTGTATTTTGTCGTGAACAGCATCGTTGCACTTCTTCATATTGTAATATGTTATAGGATTTTTCATCCGATGAGTAAAACTGTGTAATTTTCCTTTTAGTCATCCACCATCATTTTTATGGATTGTGAGGGTGAACCTGTACAGGAGCTCAGTGCTATTGCCATGGACAATTGCTCATATCAGATTGTTAGTGTTTATCATCATCATGCCAAGTGTGATACCAAAGCTGATGGATGGGCGAGAAAACATATTCATAGACTTAATCAACAATATTTACAAGCCTTTGGTCTTCCTAGTGAAAGTGCTCTTCTTATTGACTTTAAAAGATGGCTAGCAGCCTTCAATGTTGTACGTATCTTTTGTAATGATCCCTCCAAGGAGAGAAAGCTTTTTCCTAATCTAGTCATTAATGATATTCTAATTCCATCTTGGGATAGTAGAGTTAATCAACACTATCATGAAGTTACGAAGCGATTCAAGGAACTGAGTGTTCCCATTTCAAATGTTCGTTGTAGTAGTTACATTCATAATCAATGTTCTTTTCCTCCTTACCTCAACACTGCCAAAGTAAGGTTTGGTTTTCATTGCTCTCTGTATGATAGTTACCAACTGTATCTATTTTATTTGTTTCAAACCCAAAATTTGTAATGCATGCTTGAAGAAGTCATTCAATTAAAGCTCTATGTAAAGACTTGCTGTTTTCATGCAGTTGGAGGGATAGATGAAGGATGACAATGTCTTTCTCAAATGTATGTGGAACATTAAGTTTTCATAGACAAAGTTTAAAAGGGACTATTCAAGATTATGTGATAACATTTCATGAAGATGAGATTAACATCAAATCAGTTATTGGTGATACTAGCACACTATTTTTGAAGCTAATGGGTACGTTTTCTGATAAAATTGTAATGGCGCTATTAGTTGCGAAAATTCATTTCAGTCATTTTGGGAAAGAAGAGGTAGAAGATCGTTTCTGCCACTTTGCTTCCTATTCAATGGAAGTTGTAGATAATCCTGAAGAATTTTTTGAAAGACATATGGGAAAAATTGCTCAACGTCTTGATGCATTTAACCATCATGGTAGCAGTCTAGTGATTGAAGCAATTTCACATATTCACATTCAACTTTCTATAAAAGAAACTTAAAGATGCAATGGTACTTGATCGTAGCACAATTGGTTTTCGAGCTATGTCTACTTACTCTCGAAGTATATTCCTTCTGTACATGCGTCTATTATATAGAAAAGGCTAGCAAGTTCATGTCGTCAAAAAGACTTGCTTTAGAAGTTGTTAGTAAGAGTGAAAATTGATATATGTAAGCGAAAGGATGGAAATGAAAAACGCATCTTGAAGAGATGTAAGCATACTTTCTGCCAGCGCTGTTTCATACGCTGCTGTATTCAACTCTGTCAATGCAGCCACTGTGATATAGCTCATTTTGAGTGTCACTTCTGCCATAAAAGTTAGTACCTATGCAAATATGGAAAACTTAAGTTGCGACAATGATAAAGAGAAAACTGGCGAGACGTAAAAGTCGAAAGTCTTCAAAATTTTCTGCAGCCATTCGAGCTCTTCAACGAATGAAAGGAAATCATCGATATAATGCTATACGACATGCTAATGATAAATTTATTTGAGACATTGTTTCCCATGTGAGAAGTTTGAGGACAAAGAAATTATAACCACAACAACGAAAATTACTTAAGCGATATACTACAAAATTGCGATTCATCTCCAATCCTAAAATCACCCTTCAAAGAAAGAGGGAAACTCTAACACAAAAGGGCGGTTTCCTTTCAGCACTGCTTCCGATGCTAGCTCCTGTAGTGGGCAACGTATTGGGTAGTATCTTTGGCTCTAAGCGTTAATTATGCAAATGTTCAATCTCAAAGTATTAAAATGGATTTCAGACTTCAATGTGATAAAGTTCTGACTGTATCAGGTCCATCCCATGCAGGTAAAACTGTTTTCACTCTGAATTTGCTAGACAAAAGAAAAGAATTGTTTAGGGAACCTATCAATCGAGTGATTTGGTGTGATGGTATTTATCAGCCGTCACTCTTTCAGGAATTGCAACGTCGTAACTTTATTCGACATGAAGGAATTATTCCAGCTGATAAGATAGAGTCCAACGATGTCGTTGTATTGGATAATCTATTGAAGGAAAGCATGAATTCTAAAGACGTTACAGATATGTTCACCCGCGTAGTACATCACACAAGGTGCTTTATAATCTATATCACGCAAAATTTGTTTCCTGATGGGAAAGAAGCCCGCACACGAAACCTGAATACGCACTATTACGCTATCTTTAAGAATCCACGAGGTAGAAGTCAATTTGAAATTTAAGCGCGACAAGTTTCACCAAGAGGTTCAAAAGCCCTAATTGAAATTTTTCAAGCAGCTACTGAAAAACCACACGGTTACTTATTTATTGATGTTGCACACGAGTGTCAGGAAGAATTTAGATTTCGAAGTGATATTTTGAAAAAGCCTATGATTATCTACAAACTATGAGCTCCTATTCTCGCATGATTGTCATTCCTCAGGATGAATATGTGCAATTGACTGTTTTACAGCAAGTAAAGCAACCTCTAGCAAATCAAATTTATAAGAAAGAGCTGGATTATCAGGAAAATGCACATATTAAAGATCCATATCGCGCAGTTTTATTAGAATCAGAAACTGTTGAAGAATTGAAAAGTTTGTAGAAAAAATTCGTGACTCTGTTTCGACTGCTACACCTTTAGCATCTCGTGCACATGCAATAGCTCTTTTCAACAGCATTGAACCACATCTCAATGTGAATGATAGAGGTGAAATCATTACAGATGATGATAAAATTATTAGCGCTTCGCGTTATGAAGACTTGATTCAGTACGCAACGCGTAGAAAACGTCGACAAGGTTATGTCCCACATGGTTTGCCATATTTTCTTCAACTATTAAAAAAGCATAATGTTCCAAAATTTGCATTGAATAATGAAACATTGAAAGAACTTGATTCTACTTCAGAAGTTGGTACTACTTCAAATGTTAATTCTGTTCCTAAAATTAGGAGTGTTACAATGCCAAGAAATTGGTTGAAGAGTTCACCTTCTACATCTCCTTCCACACTTACTAAGAAAACAAGAGGAAGAGAACGACGTAGATCTACACCCTCTAGGCAAACAAGAGAAAGAGATAGACGTAGAAGATCTCCACCAAAGAAATATATGTTCTCAGGCTATTAATATGAAGCAGATGTGTTGCATGCCATGTAATGAACCGCCGGAGGTGCATGTTGATGTAACATGTACTTGCTGTGCCAGCTCTTACAGTGAGACTCTTAAGCAATGTGAACATGAACGTAAATCTGCTAAATCTTGTGGCTGTTGCAAGTGTAAAAAGACAAGAAAGCAAAAACATGAGAAGAAGGAGGAAGAGTCAGTCGTCATCACATGAACTTTTAAAGTCAATATACTGTGATGTAAAACATCCAGCAGGATTTGCATCTATAAAGAAATTGTCAAAAGCGAGCGGTCTTCCACAACCACGAGTTAAACAATGGTTAAAGGGTCAGGCTACCTATACACTCCACAAACAAGCAAAAAAGAAGTACCGTACCCGTCATTATATTACTCATGACATTGATGAACAGTGGCAGGCAGATTTGTGTGACGTTGCCTCTATTTCAAAACACAACTCGGGAAATAATTTTATTTTGACAGTAATTGATATTGTAATAAATCGGAAGGAAAAAATACAACTTCCGTGATGGTATAATTTATTACTGGAAACGGAGAAGCATATAAATGCCAACAAATCATTCGCAACTTAGCGTACAGTATGACCGTTAGAATACTTTCAAACAATATAGCAGGAGCTAAGTCAATAAATACCTATGACTACGTTCGATACGGCTCACCACGTTTATAACAGTAACTCGCAAATCCAATGTCGTAATTCGAATAAGTACAATCACCAAATTGATGGGAATATTCACGAAGCTGGATTTATCCGAATTGATAATATTCAGAATATTCGTATTCGTATTGTCACAAATTGTGCCGAACCATACCATCAAACAATTGAGTCGACGAATATTGGTAATAGTCCACAATTAGGAAAATTCGAGGAGTAAGAATTACGAGCGTATAAGTCCAAAATAATCACAAATGTACAAGTACACGAAGACAAGACTTCTATGAGCGGTCACGTATCGCGATGCATGTTGAAGCGAAAGTGAATAATTACAGTAGCAAGCAATTGCGCTATCAACAATCGCGCAACATGCCTTACCCGCCTGACGTCAGCCCTGTGGCTGCATGGGCACGCTCTACAGACCAACAAAGGAATCAGCTGACCTGGCTAACTAAACAATAGACAAAGCAGCCTAGACTTCACAACATCCTCCCCCCTTTGATCTGGAAAAGCGAAAATAGCGGCTAAATCAACAGCAAGAAGGAGCTAAGCATTCTCAACATCAGAACTAACAAGCAAATGTAATCGCTGGATAGGTCTTACTAAAAAACCATTTTGCGTTTTTAATTTGACAGTTCTGATGAGACCATCACTACTTGGAATGACTTCAGTCACGCGGCCAAGAGGCCAGGTAGGCCGACTTGTGTTCTCTTCACTGATGAGGACCACGTCGCCCATTTTCAGGGGATCCGATTCTTGTTGCCACTTTTGTCTACTTTGAAGTTTTGGTAAATATTCGGAGCTCCATCTCTTCCAAAAATGCTGCAAAACTTGTTGCAAGTATTTGTATCTTTTGGAAAGTGAAGCGGATTCTGTTTCAGATTTCAAAGGCAATTCATGTAGGTTCCTTCCGATAGCAAGCTGGCTGGGAGTAATAGGTGCTGGGTCCAAAGGGTACGAACCATGGTACGACGAGGGCCGTTGATTCAATACGGCTTCTATGTCCGTGAGAAGAGTATATAACTCCGTATATGATAACAGCGATTTTCCCAGGACTTTTCGCAAAGGCTCCTTAAGACTTCTATTCATTCTCTCCCAGTAACCACCGCGGAACGGGCTTCGTTCGGTAATGAATCTCCATGATATACCGTGTTGAGCGCTAAATCTATCGATTTTGCTTTTGTCCAAATTCTTCCAAAGGGTAGCATTGAATGATGAGTCGGTCAGTTTTTGAGACTTTTTGAATGTGGTCTGATTGTCTGATTCCATGCTTCGACAATAACCTCGCCGGTAAAGGAATCTGCGTAGTGCTTGCAGGAATTCTTCCGTAGTCATATTCCGAGTTAATTCAAGGTGTAACATGCGACTGTGCGGGCACGTAAATACACAAATGTAACATTTTCGAATTTCGCCACCGTCTTGAATTTGCAAGGCTCCCGTGAAGTCTAGTCTCACATCCGAGAAGGTAGGAGCTGGTGTGACGCGATGTTCTGGCAAATCGCTCATTTTCTGTTTCATCGGAGTCGTATTGAATTTTCTGCAGACCAAACAATTCCTCAAGACTCGTTTAACCATTTGTTGAATGTGAACGATGTGATAACGTTGACGGAGCAACGAAAGAGTACCTTCAATTGAAGCATGGTCTCCATTTTCATGTTTTGACTTTACCAAAAGCTCAGATAAACGACATTGATCAGGCAGGATAATCGGGTGCCGGGCACTGTGAGGCAAATAAGAATGATGTAATCTGCCTCCCACACGCAGGATAGAATGCTCATCCAAGTAGGAATCGAAGTAGCAAAGGCGGCTCTTCTTGTCAATACTCTTGTTGTCAGTAAGATAACTGATTTCTTTGGCGAAATGTTGACCTTGAACTTGACGAATAATCACAGTTTCTGCATGATCAAGCTCATCAGCTGGTAATTTTTGTAATTCAACCGCGTGTCGACTTAGACTTCGAGTTCTCATTGTTGTTCTTGATTGGCATTTGGTTCTCCAACGAACGATCCATGCAACTACTCTTTGAACATAACTGAAGCTTGAGCTGCGATTGATCAGATCATTTACAACTGAATCGTCCTGATGTTAAATAACATATGCCACGACCTTCGCCTCCTCTTTAGAGACTTCTTCTGAGGTATGCTCATTTTCATTCTGCGTATGTTGAGGCCATTGACCTATCTCTCGACGCATCCAATCCGGTCCATGCCAGAATAATTCATTTTCTTTCAGCTTACGGATACTTGTTCCACGACTAATAATATCGGCAGGATTCTCGATTCCACGACAGTGAGCCCAACATTCTGGTTTCACGAGAGATTGGATCTGTTCCACACGATTTCGAACGAACACTTTCCAGGTATAACAGGGTTTTCTGAGCCATGCGATGACGATTTCTGAATCGGTCCAAAGATGAATGTCGTTAACTCGAACACAAATAGTTTTAACGACATAGTCTATCAGCTTCGCCAGGACAAGAGCGCTCATGAGCTCAAGACGAGCGATAGATTGAGATTTCAAAGGTGATACTCGTGCTTTACTGATAATCAGTGAGGACTGAATTAGCGAATTTTCGTCTCGAAAGGTCAAGTAGACGAGTGCACCATACGCCTTTTCACTTGCGTCGCAGAAGCCATGAAGGTCGATTTCATTTGGACGATTTGTACCAGTTGAAAATAAATATCTTGGGATCGATACGTCAGCGATTTGATTGAACTCATTGTACCACTTGATGAAGGAGATCTTGATATTCGAAGGCACCACTTCGTCCCATCCAATCTGAAGCTTCCATATTTCTTGCATCATTATCTTTCCGCGGATAACATATGGGCACAAAAATCCGAATATGTCATAGATAGAACTTGTGATGCTCAAAATCACACGCTTGGTTAGCAGATCAGGAACGACGGCTTCCTTTGCTTGAGCGTTGACATGCATTAAATCAGAATTGGTATTCCATTTCAGCCCAAGAGTAGATGTCAATCCAGAGTCTTTGTCCGTAAGGTCGATCACAGTAGACGGATGTCGGTCATTTTCAGGAATCGTGGCGAGGACTGTCTGGCTATTGGACGCAAACTTGGTGAGATGCCATCCCCCTTTTTCGAAGAATTCTGATATCTCATGATACAATCTGGTTACTTCTTCTTCTGAGTCTTCACCAATCAAGAGATCGTCGACATATAAAGAATTCTGCACAAGTTTGCATGCATTAGGACATGATTTCTTCATTTCATCCGTTCTAGTGTGTTCTTGAATCGAGGCCATCGCTAGGAATGGGCTGCATGTGACTACGACCATGACCCGCGTCATTACGTATCGTTGTGGTTCCTTCGACTGATCATAATTCCTCCATAGGTATTGCTGGTACCTGCAATGTTCGGGCATTATTCGAGTTTGCAAGAACATTTTCTCAATGTCTCCAGTTAATACGATTCGGTTCGTTCTAAATCGCAATAATACTGCTCCGATATCGGATTGCAGGGCTGGCCCAGCAAGAAGACAAGAGTTGAGGGAGTTACCATTTCTATCCGGGCTGCTGGCATTGAAAACAATACGGACTTTGGTTGCAACACTTGCTTCCCTGATAACAGCATGATGCGGAATGAAATAGTTTTCTCCCTTGCTGAATTTAAAGCATTCTTCTCCGGTGAGTTTCCTGGCATAACCTCGACGTTCATATTCATTGATAGCTTCTGTGTATCGCATACGAAGGCTAAGCGACTTCAGCAGTCTTGCTTCCATTGATGATAATTGTCTCTTTGCATTGAAAAAGTTATTTGAAATGATTGGCGAATTGCTCTTGAAAATCAACGGTACAACATAGCGTTCTCCATCGTACTCGATCTTGTCTTTCAAGACATTCCACGCTTGCTGATCCTCTTGACTCACAGGTTCTTCATTATCAGTGATTCCCAAAACATCGAGACGCCAAAATCTTTCAAAGTCCGGTTTGTCGTTGGATTCGATTTCTTCAACTTGTGACGACTGATCATATAAGTTCGTAACTGGACAAGTTGAGGTTGACAGAGTAGTTGATGAATTGCTGACTCTCGTACGAATTGGACCCATGACAGCATATCCAAAAATGGTGTTCCAAGCCGAGGGTTGCATACTTCGATCTCCAGTCTTAGGTCTGACGACGTCCCCTTTAACAATGTGTTGAAAAGGTGCTTGGCCGATTAGCAAATTAATTTCAGCGTTCTCTGGAACTTGTGTATCTGACAGATTCAAATTACGCAAATCAGGCCATTCATCCAAATCGATATGCACAGCTTGCATAGGTGAACATATTTGACCTCTCTTCACATAGGCTTCAATTGACATATGTTCTTGACCATCCAGCGCAAATAATTCGACTCTAACCGAACTGAATTTTTCTGTCAGCTCGTTACCTCCAAATCCTTGAACGACGACAATTTTGTTGTCAATCGGTTGAAGAGAGAGAAGTTTAGCAATCCTTTCAGTAATAAAGGTTTTCTGGCTCATGGTATCCAGCGCTAACCGCACGATTGCCGATTTGTTTCCCGAGACGGCTCTGACTCTAACGGTTGGAAGTATCTCCGATCTTTCATTCGAGATTGTCACCATTCCTTCCGCTACTTCAACATACTCCTTTGGTTGAGGTTGAGTTTTACTTGTAATTGAAGATTCCGTACACGAAAGAAGCTCATGATGTGCACTGTTGCATTTTGCACATCTCTTGTAGCCACACTTGTGATTGAAACGAAATGTTACGTCTAAACATTTGAAACAATGTTTGTGATCAGTAATAATTTTTCGACGCTCGTTATCGACCATATTCAAAAACATAGGGCAGTCTTTTGTACCATGGTTCCTATCGCAACATAGACAAGTGAAGTTACGCTTCGGTTTATCTTGATTTGGTTTTAGCGTACTTGTGCCTGCGACTAGACTCTGAGCAGAAAAGGGACGAGTAGTTTCAGCATTTTTTGAAATAGATTGCTTGGGTTTGGGATTATCACGTTTCGTAGATATAGGTTTCATATCGAACGATTTAGATGATACAGAATTCAATGCCTCGAATTCGGCCTCACAAAATTTAATCAAATCATATGATGTGGGGACATCTTTGTTTTCGATCATAGCACAAACCTTTCGTTCCCAACCCTTACGTACAGAAGGGGGCAATTTACTTTCAAGTATGGGCAGAATTATCATGTCTTTTGTCGCTTTGTGCCTTTCAAGAGCTACCAAATTTGTTTTCATAATCTCAATAAACTTGCCAAAGTTGGGCAAATCTTTCAACGATGGTTGAGCATGATTCATGATGGCATTGACTAAATGACGCACAATGATACTTTCACTACCGTATTTATCATGCACAGCTTCTATGGATTGATCATACTCTTCAGCCAATCCCAATTTCCCAGCTACGATAGGGGCTGCACTACCAGTCAAGGCTTTCAGCAGATAACGCATTTTCCAGAAATCTGAGACACTGGGGTTATCATGGACCAATGTTTTAAAATAATCCCACCAAGTAGGAAAATGGACAGGGTTACAATCGAAAACTGGGATTTCCACATTTTGAGGCAAGCGTCCAGATTTAGCTTTAGCCTTTTCTCTTTTATCAAGTTCAGTAATATAGATATCCGCATCGACCTTTACCTGTACAATTCTTACTTGCAGTCTATATATAGTCTGTAGTAAATCATCTTTACGCTCATCACCATCCAGACAATCAATCCTTTTGTCTAGAACTTTTTCTAAACGCTGTTCAAGTCCACATAAGCGTAAAACGAAAGACTGAGTTTCTTCTTTATTTTCCTTCCTAATAACATTTTCGCGTACTGTATTCATGACATTGATAGCCTCCGCATGCAATCGGTATACAGAGCGTCTCACAGTAGCAAAATTATTTATCAAATCCGACTCATGCACAGAACTTCTATCTGACATTTTCGACATCAGCATACCCATCTGTTCGCGTTGAATACTAAGGTACTGCTCGAAACGTTTATCATTTTGCTGATTCATCCAATTCATAAGTGCGAATCATTCTGAAGGCATACCAGTAGGGATGATCTCAGACGGTTTAGAATCATCTACATGTACCGACCTTTGCGCATCACTATCGCCTTCATCATCACTCGACTTAGCAGCCTCGTAATCAGAGCTAGCTACATGTACGTATTTACGTAAGCGAATTCTCAAACTCTCAGTCGCACCTGTACTATCGATACCTAAGACATCACACTGATTTATCAAATCATCCTTGCCTAGGCTATCAATGACATCCGAAGAAAGATGCGACATGACAAAATGCTTCTCAGTTATCCACAAGTTTCAAATTTGTGACTGTAATAAATCGGAAGGAAAAAATACAACTTCCGTGATAGTATAATTTATTACTGGAAACGGAGAAGCATATAAATGCCAACAAATCATTCGCAACTTAGCGTACAGTATGACCGTTAGAATACTTTCAAACAATATAGCAGGAGCTAAGTCAATAAATACCTATGACTACGTTCGATACGGCTCACCACGTTTATAACAGTAACTCGCAAATCCAATGTCGTAATTCGAATAAGTACAATCACCAAATTGATGGGAATATTCACGAAGCTGGATTTATCCGAATTGATAATATTCAGAATATTCGTATTCGTATTGTCACAAATTGTGCCGAACCATACCATCAAACAATTGAGTCGACGAATATTGGTAATAGTCCACAATTAGGAAAATTCGAGGAGTAAGAATTACGAGCGTATAAGTCCAAAATAATCACAAATGTACAAGTACACGAAGACAAGACTTCTATGAGCGGTCACGTATCGCGATGCATGCTGAAGCGAAAGTGAATAATTACAGTAGCAAGCAATTGCGCTATCAACGATCGCGCAACATGCCTTACCCGCCTGACGTCAGCCCTGTGGTTGCATGCGCACGCTCTACAGACCAACAAAGGAATCAGCTGACCTGGATAGCTAAACAATAGACAAAGCAGCCTAGACTTCACAACAGATATTTTCTCGCGATATGCGTGGGCTCAACCTTTAAAAACTAAAGAAGGTAAACGAGTAGCAAAGGCATATCAGTCAATTTTCCAAGAGGGTCGCATTCCAAAGAGAATTCAGAGTGATCAAGGAAGAAAAAGAGTTCGAAAATCAGCATGTGGGAAGATTGTTTGAGAGATATGACATTGAGTTGTTTAGTGTAAAGAGTGCCTATAAGGCTGCATTAGTTGAACGTTTTAACCGCACATTGAAAAATCGCTTGTGGCGACATTCTACTGCCAACTCAACACAAAATTGGACAAAGATTCTACAAGATACGGTACATGCCTACAATCACTCTGTACAACGCTCTATTGGACTCCGACCGGCAGATGTGAATGCTGACAATGTAGATGAAGTGCGTAAAACATTCCAACGTAAGCGTAATAGTGCAAAAAATGATGTAAAAATTGGCCATAAAGTTCGCATATCAAAAGTGAAGAGTGTTTTTGCCAAAGGCTATCTCCCGAATCGGACAGAAGAAATTCTTACAGTTTCAAACATCAATAAAAAAGACTCTCCCACAACTTACAAGTTAAAAGATTACGATAATGAAGAAATAGATGGCAGCTTTTACCGTGATGAGATTGAGGTAGTCACTGTAAGTGAAACATATTTAGTAGAGAAGATCATCCGTGGCAAAAAACGTCAAGGCGAAGAATGGTGTCTTGTTAAATGGCTGGGCTATCCTTCAAGTATGAACTCTTGGATGCGTCGTGCAGACATTTTTCATCAAAGTGATCGCAAGTGATTTATGCAAAACTATAACTTGCGAGTTCAAGATTTAAGTAATGAATCCGACTGCATCGTTTTATTCACGGCCCTCCTATGTAAGTGGCGCGGGTACAATTTACAGTGGTGCTCGCCGTCAACGTGGAGGTAGTATATTTGGCGCCCTGAAATCTGTTGTATCTCCTCTCTTATCTACTGTCGGAAAAACTTTAAACGATTTGTTTTAAGTAATGCTGTTGGCTGTGCTGGTGATGTTGTCAATGATATTGCCAGTGGAAAAAATATAAAGAGTAGTTTACTAAATCGTGGGAAGGAACGCGGTTTAAGAACATTACAACAAACCTTTAATGCTACACAACGAAAGAAAGCACTTAAACGTATGAATGTTAGAAGAAAAAGAAAACAGCGCGTAGCTGGTAAGAGGCGAACTTCACGCAAATCTAAGAAAAGGCATTCACGCAAACCCCGTGCGCGCTCTAATCCTTCATCGCGTGCTAAACGACGACGCTGTCATAACTTCTAATCATGGAGTGTAAAACTTCAAACTTTTGTTTGTTTGATCAACAAGCGATACAGACAGATATTCTTAGTTCAAGTATTGTAGATTATCATTCTCGAACTGCTGAGAATACTGGTTCAATTGAATTTGTCATTCCTGGTGGTAGTGATGACTACATAGATTTAAGTTATGCGATGGCTGATGTGCGGTTCAGAATTCAGCAAGCAGATGTAACTGCTATTGACGATACACATGAAGTTGGACTGAACAATTTACCATTGACTACATTACTTCGCGATGTTTCTCTAACGATTGGAGAGCAGCAGGTGGAAGGTGGTCAAAGCGATTATCCCTATAAATCATATTTCAATCATGTATCACAGTTTCATCCGTCAGCACAAAAGAGTCATATGGAAGCAATGGGATGGTATAGAGATGAAGCAACACAATTTGATAGTGAGACAAACACTGATTTTGTAAAGCGATCTGCTTTGATTAAAGATAGTAAAGTATGTCAGCTATATGGTCCACTAAATCTTGACTTCTTTAGACAGTCAAAGTTTTTACTCTGTAACACCAGCATGTCAGTCAAACGTACATTGAACAAGCCTGAATTTTTGTTGAATGCATATGCTAAAGTTGTCAATTTTAAAATCCATGTGGAAGATATTACGCTGTACATTCGTCGAGTGGTAGCTAATCCAAGTGTAATTAGAGGACATGCTGAGGGTCTTAACCGTAGCAATGCTATTTATCCCATGCAACATACAAAGCTTCTCACATTTACTATTCCTAAAGATCAAAAGAGTTTTATGAAAGATGGTTTATTTCCATCAGAAGCACCAAAACTCCTAATGGTAGCAATGGTTGAAAATGATGCATTCAATAGCAATATCAAGAAGAATCCCTTCAACTTCAAACACAACAGTTTGAGCGGAATTGCTTTACGTGTAAATGGTGTCAGTCATCCTGGACCGCCCTATAGACCAGACTTCTCTTCTTATCAATTTTTGCGCAGCTATGTTGACTACATGAATGTCTTTGGCTTTTACAACACGGACGACACCAACGGGCTTACAATGAAAGAGTTTAAGAATGGCTATGCTATTTATGCATTTGATTTGACTGCCGACAGTGATATTAGTGCACCTTATCGTCAAGCTAACGTTCCTCATAATATTCGCTTGGATCTGGAGTTTAAAACAACGCTAGCTGCGACGATCAATGTATTGATTTATGCAGTTTTTGATTCAAATATTGAATTTTAACTAAGTATCGTGACGTGATTCTTCACTATAATCGTTAATGAGTTGGTTGAATGCTGACGATATTAAAGCCAAAGTAGAGCGTAATGCAGATAAAGCTACGTTGAAAGCTTTTGATAATGTCTATTCACTCGATACCTTACCACCTGCAGTAAATCACTATCCCATCTTTATTGTATTGAACACTCAGTCAAAGAATCTAGAAGGTGAACATTGGAAAGCTATCTTCATTGGAAGAGATAGACGCGGTGAACTATCTGACTCTCTTGCTCAACCTCCAAATATACCAACACAGCAGTGGTTGAGAAAACATACTCGTCAATATCAACGAAATGAGCGCATACTACAACATCCACTTTCATCAACTTGTGGTGCTTTCGTATTGTACTTCATTTTAAATCGTTTGCATGTACGTCGATTTAAATCTGTTATTCAAAAGTTTTCATGTAATCCATCTTCTAATGAAAAAATGATTTGTAAGTTCTATAATGATTTGAAATAAAACATCATCATATTGGAATATAAAGTGTTTTTACTTCACAATCTGCTGGGCATGTACATATTCGATTAAACGATCTAGGATTGTATCTGCTTGCACTTCTGATTTCAGTCAAGTAATGATAACTTTACTGTTGTGAAAGAATGCAATATGTACAGGATTCGAACAATTAATGAGAACTGCAGGAAAAAGTTCTGGTTCATAACACAAATTGTAGCTGCTGCTATGAATCTTCGAAAACGATACATTTTCACTCAATTGAGTATCACCATATTGTTCACAATCAGATTCGACATCACACACTTCTCCCTCTTCCATATCCGACGTAGTAGCTGCTGCAGTTCCAAGTGCATTAACCGCGCCGATGAATGAGAAAGGGCGCCGAGAATTGAAGGAGAAAGAGTTGAAGGCTCCGTAAATTGCTCATCTTCACCACTAACATTTGCGGTCGACCCGGATAATACTTGCTGTTTGGAATTTGTTGATGTAATGTTGCGAGATCGATTTTGGTATAGAGTCTGATGCGGCGGAGAATGTTGACGATGGTGTAACGATGACGTCTCATGATGAAGAAATGAGTAAATAGAGCGATGTATCTTCCTTTTATACTTTTCCCAACTACCTTGATGAAATGTGAAGCAGATAGAAAGTTGGGAATGATGGATTTGTATTCGTTGCTTTTTTAGTCGCAACCATATGCGATTTCCTATGCGTGAATGTCTTTTCATATAGAAGTACTTCAAGTCCTTCATGATATGATTTAGACATTGAAAATGTCGATATGATAAAGCAAATTCTCTTCTCATATTTCCAGTATAGTCGTTGAAGTAAACGTTTTGATCATAATCGATCTCAACATGTTGTAGGGAATCTAATTTCCAACTCTTCATGATGGAGCGTAACATTGTGTTGAAGGTGGTGTCTGATTAAGATTTGCATAGCAAAGAATAAATGACATAATGGAGCGATGTATCCATCTTTTATATTTTTCCCAATTGTATTTGTGAAATGAAAAATAGATTGAGGAATCAGAATGACAGATTTGAATTTCATTTCTGTAATGTTGAAGCCAAACTTGATCACCCAAAGAGATGAATTTTAGCGTTTCAAAATATTCCAAACCCCTCCTGATGTCATTAAGATTTAAAAATTGTCGCCATGTTAATGTAATTCCTCTCGATGTATTTGAATGAGAATTTTTGAAATGAACGTTTCCATTGCGATCAACTTTGATGTATTGTTGAGAATTTAAAATCCAAGTCTTCATGATGTTATGCAAATTGGTAATATATAGATCACCTGAATATAAAAATGTCATTTTATCATATTTTGCTTAGCAATGTAGCAACAAATAGATTTGCTAGTAATCGAGCCGCTATCTTTTCTACTCCCATTGATAATATACAACAGCTGAATGGAGAGTGGGAAGTAGGGGTCACGCAACTTGCTCACAGTAACTGTGTCTATACTTTTGATCATGAGGTGATGACTATTAATATGAGACGCACAGCTGCTTACCAATGTGAAAAGGGCTGCCGAGTATACATTCCACAATGGCCGAAGAAAGATCTTCTATCACGTCAGAAATTCGTTTATGATTTCCTGAATAAAGCGTGTAAACATATTGTCCAATTTACTCCGCACAATGATGATCATAATTATGTACATCATGTAGTTGAGAAAGATTGAATTGTTGGTTTAAGTACAAGTTTAAGAAATGATTTAGGTTACCTCGCTAGCGCCTTAGCAAGCTATGATAATTATAACGTTAATTACCACCCAAGTGGTCATAAACAGTTAATATATCGAGAGGAAGCTTATTATGTAGATCTTATTCCAATAAATGAGAAGACGTTGGTGAAGAAGATTGTGATTAAGCCAAGAAAGACAGACATGACTCCTGAAACATTATTGAAAAAATTTAATTATCTCCTTCGAGTTGATGGTAAACAAGTGGCAACATTGACTTATATCAAATCATATAATCATATTGCAATAAGTAAATTAAATGATGATGATCTAGTATTATTTTGTTCAAAAGATTTTCATCAGTTCTTACGACATCGTTCTGCAGCTGTTCATGGAAAATTTGATATGCAACATTTACCATGTGAAAGGTCAAATCAATTTGATACAGAATGGACCGTATCTTTATACAGAAAGCGTATAGAGCCTTTAGGTGGTATCTTGCATGAAACAAGAGTGTTGATGCCTCGCATTATTACTTCAGTTAAATTGGTTGTAGATTATTTAAATGAAGTGATTATTTAGCAACATATTTCATTTTCTGAAAAAGAAGGTGCTTTGTCTCTCACTATAAGTGGAAAAGGTATTGAACTAATTATGGATAAAACTCTAATGGACATTTTGGGTTTTGATCAAAATATCTTTAAAAGTGGTACTGTAACCAAAGCTAGCGCAGACATGTCGCTATCGCGTCGTACTAACTATTTTCATATATATTCCAATATTGGTGAAGATGTACGTGTGGGAGATGTTGAAGCTCCATTGCTAGCAATGATGCCATACCAGCCAAAAAGCTGCAGTATTTTATCTGAGCATACTTTCAAGAAAGTGCATTATACAAAGCTGAAATCAAACTACATCCCACAAATTGATATTGCAATTTATGACGATGCTGGTGCGTTGATTCCTTTTCATAAAGATGCTGTAGCAGGTATCACACTCCATTTCCGAATGAAGAGTTAATGCAAAAGTATGCTAATATATTTTTCCAATGTGATTAGTATGGAAAGTGAAAAGAGAGATTCGTTTCTAATTTACTTACCCAGTAATACTTCTATAAATAAATTTCCTAATAATAAACCATCAGACTATCGAGTAGAATTAAATCGCCCCCTGCATTTAGAAGGTGAATGGGAAGTAGGTGTTTCCAGCATTTGCTATGATAGCAATATTCAGAATGTGAATGATTTGGAAGAAATGATATTGACTCCTCGCACCCATGATGGAATAACGATGAATAATGCATTCCAGTTCCCATACAATTTAACGTCAGATGGAAAGTGGAACTATGAATGGATTCAGATAAAATCAGATTATTATGGTCCATTTGGGGATGAGAAAATTATGAAGGCATTCAATAGTGGTAATACTTCCATCATGAAGAATAAAAATCAGAAAGTTTATGAGTTTACTATCTATCATTGGAGTGGGAGACAGTTCCTTCGCTTTCATTCTTTTACTAAAGGTTTTACACTGAGGTTGGATAATGAATTCTATCCACATCTCGGTTTTGGCCATGAACTACATCTAACGTCAATTGCTACTGCAAATGTTAAAAAAGTTTATTCAAATCGAATCAACAAATTTCATCATAAATTTAAAATATTTGATGAAGATGTTGTAGAATGCGAAGAACGCATCATTTTGAAAAAGCGTGGTGTTCAACCTTTATCACTTATTGAGTTAGTAAAACGATGGAATGAGACTGTGGGTAAGAAGTATGGAGAGAAAATTATGGAGGACAAAGATAAGTTGGTTATTCAGAAATATAATGACAAACTTACAGTTTATTTCTCTCCAAACTTGCGTCATTTTGTAGGACATCATACACCTATTATTGGAAGCGGTTTGGTTTATGCTTCTCATGAATATCACACTAAAGCTGATTCAGTTAATGATGAATGGTGGGTGGACATCTATGGTGATCGCATCAAGAAAATTTACCAGTCTTATGAAGAATCTAAAGTTCCTATCAATATGATGCCGTGTCTATATCATACAGTTGAAAGCTTCATTCATGTAATAAATCCTTATATACAACAGAAGTTGAAGCATGTGATGAAAAGTAAATATGATGTAAAGACACACCACATTTCGTTTTCAATTGAAAATCAACGCGTTGTTCTGAAACTGGGTGATGACATTCAATGTTAATTGAGTAAAAATTTGAAAAAACTCTTTGATTTTTCAATGCTACAAAATATGTTTACTGCTGCGTATACGATTGGCATATAAACACCAATGACACTTGATAAACATGAACAACATCTTTACATTCAAAGTGATTTGATTCTACCTATTTCTGTTGGGAGGAAAAAGAACACATTTTACGTGATTTCATTCATGATAAGGATTCTTTATATGGAATAGTCGAGAAGATGTTTCAACCTATTTTCTACCATCCTGTTATCAAACAAACTATACCCTCTATTTCTATCAAAATTACAAATGGTCCACATGAGTGCATCCATGTCAAAGATACTAAATCCCTCGTAACTTTAGTGTTTCGGAAAACAAAGTGAAGTCATTGTAAAATTTTATTGAAATAAAAATATGTGTATGAAAAAGTCTTTTCACAGATATAGGGGGAATGGGCTAACTGTAGGCATATATTCACAAGGAAGTGCAATGTACAGCGATACATAAAACAACAATGAATGTCAACAAAAGCATCATCAAAATACTGATTTGAGACTGAATCTATTTACACATCTCCTGAATGTGGTAGTGTGAGTTTAATTCTTTTGGTTAGTGATATGTTTGTATCAGGATGACCATGTGGAAGAGATATGTTATGCCCTATCCAACACCTCTTATCTTCCCACGCTGAAAGTGCTCGCTTTCTAAATGTATGAGTTTCTACCTCATGCGTCTTTGATTTTAAGATGGTCATGTTGACAAACGTTACACACTTATTTTGAAAGGCCATCTTATAGACCCTATGTTTCATATTTACAACAATCGATTTAGATATGCCTTTTGCGCGCTTAATACTGCTACTGGAGTCTTTTGGTTTCATAGAATACATTTTAGGACGGAGAAGAATCATTTCCTTATTTTGTTTTCCTGCCATTTCATCTTTGAAGCATCCTAATTTTGCTTTATTTTTAGTAGAGTATAGTTGGTGATCTATAGGATAGTTTGACGTGTCAAAATAATTTTCTAAAGATTTTCCTATTTCATTGAAGTTTAACTCTTTCTGAGCAGCGATACTTAAAAGGAAACTGTCTGTATCACCACCCAGCAAACGCACGTCTTTAACTAGAGGGCATGGTTTTAATATTCTATAGAAATGTTGATACATTTCAAGCTTGGAATAATCTAATGCAGCTTGTCCAGTGTAGATGGGCTTGCACAACTCTACTTCTGATTTTATCATTTTAACATCAACCAACTCATCATCTATAATATCTCTATCAATAAAGAGAGGTGATGCCGCTAAATTTTGAAATTTGTCATTATGATTCACAAGTTTATAGTTTATACGTTTTCTAACATCCTCCATCGTCTCACCAAGAAGACTACTATTATTCCTATATTTATAGAAATCCTTTTCAAAATTATTTTGGGCTAGTGCACGTTTCTGGCTGTTACTATCAATATAAGGTTTCCGAAAGGCTTTCTGTCTAAATTTGATAATGCGGTGAACTGTTTTTAAAATCATCTCCACTTCTAAATAAAATTTTAAGATAGATAAAGTGGAATAGATAATTTTCTTTATCAAATTGAGTAAGCAAGAGTTTGCGACAAGGCCTATGCTTGGGCTGTCCACTCCCTTCTAAATCTTAAAAATTGTTTCATAAAGTCCGAAAACATATCTTCAGTCACTTCACCTGATTCGGGCGCAAGTGGAAAATCCACAGTTTTATTTTTAATACTATTTGCATAGATAAGATCTACCTCAAAATAATATCCCCAATCACAATCATCTGGAATAGCTAGTATGTTTGAAGGATTGGAGAAATGTTGAATTTCACTATCACCTAGCCAGCTAAACTCAGAGTGAGGTAGAGGTTTGGATAGTGAGCTACCATATAAATTATTCTGGTCATAGTACTTTAGATGAATCTGATCATCATCTACTATTTTTGATTTTATTTGATGTCTATTTACAAATGTGAGACCACCGCGAATTCCTCGTTGAAATAAATTGTATATCTCTGGATCTTGCAAAAGATGATGGTTTCTCCAGTCATTTTAAAAGCAGACTGGAATGACATGGCTGGAAGACTGACAAAGTGGATAGGGTCTAATTTACCTTCTTCTAATGTCACTCGTCGAAACTCCTGAAATACATCAGCCAGGAAAAATACATCTAATTTTAGATAGGCAAGCATATAATCGCTAAACGTTTGACAGTCAAATTTTGTCCATGCAACTAGCATGATTCTAATCTTCTACCTTACATTCTATACCAGTCAAATCATTTTTAAATTTATCT
Organism: Prostheceraeus crozeri; assembly: GCA_907163375.1. NCBI lineage: Eukaryota > Metazoa > Platyhelminthes > Polycladida > Euryleptidae > Prostheceraeus > Prostheceraeus crozeri. The sequence continues at coordinate 1,187,468 of CAJQUW010001560.1, forward strand.
ATTGATGGAAGAGAAGTCTCACTAAGTTTAGAAATGTTGTCAAAGTATGCATATGGAAACACTCCTTTGCGTGTGATGATTTCATCGGTCAAGTTAGGATATTGTTTCTTCAAATTTTGAGTTGGTGGAAGGGACTTAAGATTTTGAACGAGAGATGCTAGTGATGAAGTCATGAATTGATAGGAATCTAAAAATTTTATATCAAAGTAGACTGTCTTATTTTCTTTAGTCTTATCAACTGGTACTTTTGCTGTCATGGACATAAATTTTTCCCTCGTTTGAGCTATAACATTCATCAACCATCCTTTCATTTTTCCTAACCCCCCTTTTATTATCAAATGGCTGTCATAGCCTTTGAAGTTATGACAAATTACGGGTAGAGTGCGCCGTTTCATTCTTAGAGAAAAATTGCATCTTGAACACAGTGCGTTTCTAAATTTACCAGTGATGCGATCATGGTCACGCACTTTCTTAATTTTACCCTCATCAAACGTTTTATTACATTTTGAGCAGACTTTACAACTTTCGAATTTTACCTGATCATCTGCTGTCATATTTAATGATCTGTGATAGAGTTCACCATCATATTTTTGTTGAAATTTACTAGCACTTTCCAAGAAGTGCAAGAATTTGTGTATACAATCCTCACCTTGCCAGACGTGCATTTTATTATTTTTATTTTGGAAATGATTATGCCATACCTCATAACAGGATATGGCTGCTGGCTTGTAGATGTTATCATCAATATAGCATTCGATGTCAGCATAGATGACACGAAGAGGACTTCATTCACTACCATTCTCTCTATATGAAAAGATTTTATCTTTGGGCATGCATTCCATTTGCAATTTACCTCGCTTACACCATTCATAATGTGTTTGAAACTTCTCTTTTGACCAGAAGGATCTCATACAACGGTCACATGAAATGCTCCCCCTTTTGGATGTTAAGTGGGAATGTAGTCGTCGAATATTTGGAATACCGCAGTAATGCCATTGTTGACTGCTATCCTCATATACAAACAAGAGGTTGACAACGCGATCATAAGTTGATGAACGTTTGTTGTAGTGTACACCTTTAAGTCCTTTTTGCCAGACGTGAACAACTATTCTAATTTCATTTAAATTTTCAAATTTCTCTATATATTTCAATTTCATATCTTCACTATTGCAGTCATCAAATTTCAATTCATTCTCCCATGGATGATATTTAATTTTGCGGAAACGGTTGTTCTGTACATCATGATAGTGGAGAATGGATAAAACCGCATACTTAAAACAGTGCGATTCACAATCTATAGAAATGACTGCTTTCTTATCTTTTAGCGTTTTTGGAAGATTGAAGAAGCCTCGTCCACTGTAATTTTCTAATAGAGTAATTTTAAACATGGCAGATTCTACACCATCAAAAATCAGACCACTATCGCGCTCGTTAAATTTATCAATATTTGATTTTAGCCCTTGAATGTGAAAATTTAACCATACTTCTTTATCTACTACCTCTGTAGCAGGAGAGGAGGGTATGTGAAACTCCAACCTCTGTACTATTTTGCCAGTATGATGATCAACTTTAACATATTTTATTTTAAGATAGATGAGCGCTTTTATTCTAAAGTTGTCTAAATTTCTAAAGAGCGCATCTATGAATATTGAATTTTGATGAAACCACTCCGGAAAATCAGCAATGGTTTCTGAGGATTCCAAATGGTAATTTCTCACTACATTATTGAGCGACACTTCAGTGAGACGGATAGAGGAGGTGCTGTTACTATAACTATCATTTGTATGCGTGTGGTGAAGTCTATGTGAAGATAATTCAAAACGTGTTTCAAAAGATAGAGTGCAAAAGTCGCAAGTAAAGGAGACATGTTGAATAGAATCATCCTCACCTCGGGAGATTGATGATGTCTTGGGTTGACATACACGTTGTCTGATGTGTCGGGCGAGATCACGCTTCCTTGTAAAGATGTGACCACAATCAGCACATTCCCGCTCATTAGATTCCCGCGACTGACCGCTTGAGCTGGTACTAACATCACCTGAAACAGAAATCATTCTATCATCTCTATTAAAGTTATAGTTTATTGTTACAACCTACCTTCACCTAACATCTCTAAAGTTTGCTCGAGAAGGGAGCGTTTTGGTGATGAAGTAGATGGCTGAAATTGAGAAAGATGCTATTAGCCAAACGTTTGAGGGAGATGAGAGAGGAAATCTTCAACTTACCATTTCAACGAAAACAAGTTTAAGTGTGATACTTCAATGTTAGAAAATTGTATAGTTTATCAAAATAGAGACTTCACTTATTCTCAATACGTATCAAATATAGAATGAAAAATAAGTCTGTTTCCCCCCTTTTATATACTCTCATACTCGGCATTCATTGGCTATTCATTTGATTGGCTACTTACTTGTACTTAAGCACTAATAAATCAAGTTTATAGCATACAATTTGAAGTCATGAATTCGCCAACAGCAACTCTCGCCGTGGACACATCAACTTGCCCTCCCCCTCCTAAGAAGGTGAAGTTGGAGAAGAAGAAAACAGTCGAGGATATTCAAGTTTGGAGTATCCGTCTCTGACTGAGAAAGAGGAGATGGAAATGTTGTATGTGAGGTGGAAGTACCTACTATACAACAAGGAGGATGTGTCGAAGGAGGAGGATATCAGTCTTCTCCATGACATACGGAGATGGTACAGCCCATCGTCTCAACCCAGGGACGAGATTGAATGGGAGTACGTCTTTGCTGTGTTGGCTGCAGCGGAGGAATGACTGCGACAACTGAAGTGTAACTGCAGGAACTGCGAATCGCTGTGGGACAATATTAGTACTAGTACTGAAGAACTTCTAAATTATTTGTAATTTCTGAATATATGTTTCATTTGTTACATCTGTCTGTTTTCACTTATTTCTGGGTAATGTAGTCATCAACACCATAGTGAAAATCTAATCATTTGACAGCTCAGTATAACTCATAGCAGCTGATGCTAGACACTATCATTTTTCCTGAATGCTACCTCAATCACTGAGGGAAGATATCAAAAAGTAGTGACATGTGGTTCTTTAGATTTATTTAAAATCAAAGCATACTTGATCGTTTGGGAGCATCTGACACTCTTCTCTCACGAGTTGTTTTCGGTGTCCACTCTTCGTCTGTCCAGATAGTTCTTGCAGTTTTGATACCACTCTCCTGACTACTCATGCCTTCATCGCACTCATTGACGATCACAAAATTGTCATTTTAGCTGAGATTGGGATATCTTGCAATCTTCTGACTTTAACAGTCTTTATCTAAATTAGAGTGATTCTGAATGGCTGTCGAGGAAAGTATTGTTGAATATCCTATATAAATTAGGAGATTGTAGCACTTCTCATTCACATCATACGATCGAACAGGCTAGTATGGCAAATTCTTCTGAAGCCTTAAATATTTTCCACAAAATTTTCGAAGTTGTCGATGAATGGGACGAGGATGTGGACAGTGGCAATAAACCCAAAATCACCCAAGTTGTAAGGAGTGAGGGCGAGTTCACACCGAAGACGACGCGACTTAGAAGAGTGCCGGATGCACCAAAGCGAGTGACATATTACAAGATTTATAATGACTTGAAACCAGTCCCACTGAACTTTGATAAATAAATCTAAAGAACTACATGTCTTTGTTTTGCAATGTATTGATCTAGAAATGGAAATAAAGGGAAGAATTTAGATATGGGGTTTCTTGTATACATGGTTGCGAATGTCATCACATTTATTATCGGTCTACTTTTCTATCAAAAGAGATCGCATCATTAGTAAAGAGAGAAGATGTATATGTTTGCGTGTGGCGCAAGAGTGCCCTCCCATTTCATCCCTTCATCATTTAGCCTCAATAATAGAGGCAGTTTTTAAGAGAACTCATGATTCATTCTCAGATAACGTATGCAATGGAGAATTTATTATTTGGCCGGCAGTTTCCGCTTGCGATGGCGCAATTCCTTGATGTCACCATCATGTTTTATTGAGAGATAAAGGCAGCGCATCTTCGCCATCGCTCCATCATAGCACTCGAACGTGGTGTCTAAGTCCTCACTCTCAAGGAGGACGCTGTCGACGATTCTGCTCTTGATGACGGGAATGTGGAGCGTTGTTCGTCTCTCCTCTTTCTTCTGGCTCTCAGTCAGGCTAATCTGTAGTTGTTCGATTTTTAGGTTTGACGCCTCTTCCTGAGCTTTTAATGATTTTATATACGTCGCCTGCTCAGTCACGCGTTTTTCGCTGGTGAGCGCCCTTTCGCGGGAAGGCACTAAGTTGATAGGTTGACTAAGTTAAAAGGTTCTAAGTTGATCACTTGTGTCTTGAGGGCCCGAATCTCGGCTACCTGACCCTTAAGGTGAAAATTCTCGTCCCTAAGGGCTGCACATTCGTTTTTGTAACGAGTGAGCTCGTCTTTTAATTTCGTGAGTGCATATTCCTGGCTTACTTTCGCGATCTGGGCATCCTTATTCCAGCTATCCGTCTGCTGCTTAATCCCCTTCTTTACTGGGGAATGTGCAATCACTTTATCGGGGAAGACTGATTTGCCGGTTTTCCCATCTCTTCCGCGTTTTTATTGATGACGACCTCCTCAGAATCGGAGTCGTCTGAGCTGTCCGATCCACTTAGTTGTTCTGTGGCCGGTGCAGTCGGACTCAAGATGGTATCAATTGCATCTTGCAATTCTGCATCTAGATCGACTGTTGCTTCATTGAAGAAGGCTTTGATCACTTTGCCGATGTCTGATGTGGTATAATTGCTAGCCTTCTTGATCGGACATTCCGCGTGAGCGGCATAAAATGCTGTCTGATCCTTGCCTTTTAAAAATTTCAGGCAATGTATGCAGCCGGAAATAACGGCTCTTTCCTCGTGAAAGTGAGGAGTATTCTTGTACTTGTTAATGTGGCGTTGAAATTCGCCGCCTCTCTTTATCTCTCCACAAGAGCACTTCTTGAATAAAAGTTTGCTATTTCCTCCCATTTTCTGTAAAGGAAGGACGAAATAGAATTACTACTTATACCATTTATAACTTCAACGAATGAATACATTGACAATCATTTTCGAAATACAACTAATATGTCATTCAATACTTGAGGATAGACAAGCTAGGCTGATGAATCCGCTACAGGCATTACTCAGAGGGTATCTTATCCCGACTCCAGGGCCTCAGCCCTCAAAAACCAAACCTCCCGCGGACAGAGCGTGCGTCATATCACTGTGTTGGTATTCGGACCCCGATTTTGACATGAAAACCGGTGTTTATTATTAATAATAATTAATTATAATTAATTAATATAATTATAATTATTAATAATAATAATTAATAATTATTTACATCAGGAAGCAAGTCTCGAGCCGAAGCTCGCCTCTGACAACTTTATAAAGGTCTTTATTGAAATCAGAGGGTTTGAAAACCCCGAAAATCACCAAAAATAACGAAGTTAAATTTTTCAACTTTTTAGCGCTACTTATGAAATTTAATAAGTAGTCTATCACTTAGGGCAGGTCAATAGCGACCAAACCTTTTTTGAATCAAGTCAAACGGACTTGTAGAGGCAAAGTTACAAGCCTTTAAAGTTTTGGAGTCTTTTATGGCCTGGAGACGAAGGCCATCTCCTGACGAACCTCTAAGTCTGACGCCTTAGCTGATATCAGCAATGAAATTTTGTATGTCGGTTTCTAACCCGAAATTTGGAATGTCCGATGCTAGCATCAGAGCTCAGAGAGACGACCTACCGTTGACAATCTCTCGTCTTAATGAAAAGTCTCTGTCGGTTCCCAGCTTATATAGTTTGTGGCGATCAGCTGATGACGTAATATCCATCATCCAAAAACTTTAAACGCTTCTATCACCGATTCTAGAGGTCCGATTGAACTGAAAATTCACCAATTCAATGTAGAATTTGACTCTGAATCCGAATTTGCCCTCCGTTTTCCCATCCGATGCTTCGTTTTGGCTCTACATCCCACAGCCATCCCAAATTCGCCGTTAACTCTGTCGTTTTTCATAAAATGTCAGCGAAAATTGTTTCTCTCCGATGGCTTTCAAATTTACCATGCTGATGTAGAATTTGACGCTGATTCCAAATCTGGTCTCAGATCTACCATTGGAGCAGCCGTTTAGACGCTAGAGCCCAATACATCCCACATTCGCCGCTAACTCTGTCGTTTTTCGCCAATTTCACAAATCTTAAATGGCGTCTCACATCTCAACAGAGACGGATATGAACAAGCCGTTTCTTTCACTGAATTTGTCTCACTCTTAGCTTTCAAACGAGTTATTGCGCGACTTTCTACGATCTCTAGAACCAAAGTTGGAAGCAACGCTGCCGAGGGGGGGGCGTCCCAAAAATTTTCTATCCGATTACGCTGGAAATCACCCTACGGATGCAGAATTTGACGCTGAATCCGAATCTGGCCTCCGTTTTCCCATCCGATGCTTCGTTTTGACTCTACAACTCAAAACCTTCCCAAATTCGCCAATAACTCTGTCGTTTTTCCGAAAAATGTTGAAAATATTTTCTCGCCGATTGAGCTGGAAACAACCTTCCTAACCCAAAATTTCACGTAGATTCCGAATCTGACCTCCGTTTTCCCATCCGAGGCTTCCCTTTGGCTCTACAGACCAAAACCAACCCAAATTTGCCAATAACTCTACCGTTTACCAACCTGGTCGGCCACCCAAGTCAACACGGACGGACAACCGGAACTCTCAAGCGAGTGTGGGGGCGCTGTGTTTAAAGTGGAGGTTTGCTTACTACTTATATATATTTAGTATTAACAGTATGGTAAAGTAGTTATTCCATCTGATAAAATCCTTCTTTCATCATCAGATGGATCTAATGCTAATTTATATTCTTCTTTTAAAAATATTTCATGTTTACAAGAACCAAGTCTATAATTAGTAACATTTTTTATTTGGTTCTTAAATAATGCATTTTTATAATTGTCTAATGTTATTTGGTTATCTATTGATGCTTTTGTAATTCCTTTTGATGTTTTATGTTCTTCACTTAAGGTATTATAACTATAACATTTCACTTTAAAAAAACAGCTTCTTTTATAAATTCTTCCTTCTCTTCTAATTCATCTTTTACTTAACACAAATCAGAAGGATGAATGATATATCTTATTTTATCTATTTCTTTTTCAAGTGAAGAATTACATGGTATTGATAATTCTAAGAAAACAGAATCTGTATCTGTGAAATTTAACTTGTAGTTTTCACCATAAGCAGGTGCTAGATAATCATATATAAATCTATACATGAACAGTTTCGCTAATTCCAAAATAGTAAATCCGATATAATTAAACTTATCATGTTTTACGCTGATTCGACGTAAATGTACAGCACATAGATTATCATTGAATCTAGTAGTTCTTTTATATGTAGGTTTCCTTGTTAAATTTTGAAATCGATCTTTATCATAAACTATTTCAATATTTTGTCTATTACGTACATTTTCTAAAATTTTGCCATAGAACGCATTATTCATTAATTTAAAGAAGACATTCCCAAAATTATCTTTATTTCTCTTAGCTATTTTACGTTTTGCAATATTACATTCTATGTAATTTTTTAACCACTTAGATTTCCTATATACTATTTTTCGATGTATTTTCATAAGTTTCATACCATGATCTAAACACCAATCTAACATTCTACCTTCAACAATATATTTATATTTATTACTTTGTGTTAACATGAGTTTCTTTGTTGGTCTGTATTTTTTAGGCATTATAAACTTTTGGTAGTCTGTAAAATCTTCTACATGAGGTATTTTTTTTTCAGGACAGCAGGGAAAATATTTTGTTGTATCTTTTATTTCAACAGGATATTCTAAATCAACTTCATATACAAAACCAAAATTATCTTCAATAGTTCTTTCATATTCAAGATTATCACTCCATTCCATTTCGCCTGTTGGTAATTCTTGTATCATACAAGAAGAACATATGCTATTAAAATCATAATATAACAAATAGTTTTCTCTCATAAATTCATCAATTGCTTTTTCACGTTCTACTCCTTCTCGTTTGGTTCGAAAGATTTCTAATATCTTTTCTTTTTCTGTTGGTGTCAAAGGTTTCATGATTCCATATTCTTGTGGGTTCACTTTCTTGTTACAACATTTAATATATCTATTTCCTAACACAGATGAAACACCACCTCTAATTCCAGATTCAAAGAATAATAACTTATCATGAGAATTTTCTTTATAGTATTTAAGTTTAATATCAGTAAATTTCAATCCTGCTAACCATGTTAAATCTGGTGTAGAATAACAATAACATGGATCTATTCCATAATATTCTATACACATATCACGAAAGTTTTCGAAAAGATCAGCTAGTATTAATGCATCTATCTGAAGATAATTCATGGTACAATCAAGCATTGATCCACAATTTAATTCTTTCCAATTTTTTTTTGCAGTTTCATAATCTTCTTCAGACAGTTCAGATTGTTTTAATGTTGTTCTAAATTTTTCACGTGAAGGAAGCTATTGTTCTTGCATGATTTCATTCACTCTATTGATATCGCCTGTTATATATTCATAAGGATATAATCCTTTTAAAGGTTTTTAATTATATTTGCTCAATATTTTGCTTGAATTGTTTGAAATGCTCAATATTTTGCATTGATCAGGTTTTAATGTTTTTCCCATGAACTCTAATGAATATGGACTGAAAAATCTCATTGCATCTAATATTCTAATACATCCAAATTGCATTGAAAAATATTCTTCTTCTGTTTTACATAGAATATTCGTTCTTAAGCTTTTTTAATATTTTTGATGTGAATAATTCTTTTATTATTAAATGGAAATCATATTTTGAACCATTGTAGAAATATAAATGAACAAAGTTGTATCTATATTTATTTGCATTAAGATTCCAAGAATAATGTGCTGCACCTCTATATAATCCATTTAGATGATCATGATCTCTTACTCTATCACAACCTAATTCTTTATTACAATAGTAACAATTTGTTTCTTCCTCAAATTTTATATCTTCTTTATCTGTTAAACGAACCATTGGAATATTTGTTTTTAGTATTTGTGAAAAAATATTTTCTAAGGCTTCCATTTTTCTTGCAAACTTTTCTAAACAATTTTTGCCATAATAATCAATATATCTTGATGGAAATAAGTTAGAATAATTTGAATGAATATACATTCCCTAGCAAAATGGTTTCTGATTATAATTAATTTTACTTTTGCTTTTATTTTTATCATTAACATCAATAACATCATTATTTTTATCATCCACTTTAATATTAAATGCTTCAATATCACAATATATAGTAAAAAGGTACTTTATTTTTATAATACCGTTTATTATATTTTAAATATTCTTCTTTAGGAAAAGTATTTCTAACTGCTTCATTTTCTTGACAATTTTCTAAATAATTATTTAATGCTTGTTCAGTTCTAAAACTTGTCATACATTGAAGACAGGGAAAACTTACATTATGAGATGATTTTGTAAATATAGAAACATCTTTACATAATACATAATGCCCATTATAGTATATCATATTCGCTTGTGCTGGATAAATTGCTTGTGCAGGATAAATAGAACGTCTTTTGTAATTATTATGATTAACTATTATTGGTGTCAATGTTTTTATGATCTCATGTTTATCAATACATATAATATTTCCTTTGTAAAAAATATTATGATGCATGTAATTATTACGATCATCATATTGTATTTCTGTTTGACATAAATTTTTATTATTTAAATAAAAGTTTATCCATTCTTTATTTTGCATGTTTTTACAAATAATGATTTTATTTTCACCATTTACAGTTTGAAGAAATATATTTTTTACAATTACCTGTTGAAATGTATTTAATATTTGATTCAAAGACATTTACTTCTATAAGATGTTTATTCTTTATATGGAATTTTAAAAGTTTATTATAATCATAAGGAAATTCATTAAAACCATCAGAGAGATCAAATTCATGTATGTATTCTTGTATATTGTAGTGATTCAATCTTTCTTTATGATAGTTTGCTGGATGTAAATGTGCTATAACACTCCACAGAAAAAAGCAGTCATCTCTGTTTTGTATGTTGTCTATTTGTGAAGAGCTAAACGGTAAAGGAACATAACTACTATCTGTATTATTTTTATGTTTGCAAATTACTAATTTCTTTGAAATTATTTTAACAAATTTCCATCCTGATTCACGTAGCTCAGCTTCTAATATAGAATCAGATAATTTACTTTTCATTATTTCTAATGTGGGTTGTATATTTTCTACATTATGAATTTCATGTAATTTAGTAAAATGTCCTTGTATTATTTCTTCATCATCCTTCTTATAAAGTACTTCTTCATTCATATAACAATCAAAAGACCTTCTAAATATATTTAAAATATATTTAACACATCAGCGGTAATAATTTCGAATTCATAATTTTCATTATAGTTTTCATCATAAAATAAATTTTCAATATCTTTTATTGGTTCATAATCATCATTTTCATCATTATCATTTTCGTCATGAAATTGTAATTTATATTCGGAATAAGAATAGTCATCAAATACGTTTTTAATTTCTAAATCAGAAAATCTATTAGTAAAATCATTTAAATATTCTGTACATGTTTTTTTTCTACATTTTCTTTTGTATATTTCATTAGATTTTCTTTATGTGCTTTACTTCGTTTATGTAAATGAAAACCTGTTTGTGTTGAAAAATATATTTCACATACATTACAATGAAATAGATCTGAGTCTGAGTTCATTTCTGTATTTTTAAGGAAAAAAAATAATTTTTAGTATTTTGAATATTTCTTGAATATCTTTTGAAAAAATTATTTTTATTTTCTTAAAAATGAATAATTATCCTTATCAAAACATTAATAATAGGTATTCACATCAAAATATGCAAAACATGAAATCTGTTAAAATAAATTTAAATAATTTTGATAGAACAAATGTAAATAATACATTTGCAAATGAAACAACTAATATTTCATCAAGAGGTATTTATGCTAAAAATAAAAAAGTACCTTCTAATTTGAATTACTCTATTAAGAAAGATCAGAAGAATAAAATAGATTATTGTACTAATTGTAAAAATATAACATCTAATTATATTGAGAAAGGATTATCTTGTAAAATACAAAGAGGATACAGATCTAGTTCATGCGCTGCATGTAAACAAGAAAGATATTATCCACAGAATTCATTAGCAGTTACTACAAATCATATTACAGAAAGTCAACAATTAGAAAACAAAAATAAGTAGTATTCTTAATTAATTTAGGATGTATTATTAACCTTATTAACCTTATTATCATTATTATTCTTTTCATTAACCTTATCATATGCCATTTCCAATGTATTAAAAACCCTTTAAATTAAATATAAACCTTCTGTTTCTTGAACCGCAGGTGTTAAATCTTGTAACACACCTCTATATTTTCATACCTTTTGAAGAATTTCCATTTAATCTTTTTCGTAAAAACGCTTAGGTGTTTTAATATTTAATATTCTATTAAGATAATTATCATAATAAAAATAGAATGTTTCCGGTGTGATATTGGTTCTTTTGCTTCATGTTCTAAAAAGATAGATCTTTGTTCTATATTTTCTGGTGATAAATTTTTCTGTTTTGTAAATTTCACAATATTAAAACTTGAATCATTATTGAAAATTCTATTCTCGCTGTCCATTGCTAGTTCTGTCTTATCATCATATACACGCGTTTGTTGTCTAATAGTATCTACACGCATCATCCCATAATCAAGATATGACTAATTTGAAAGAGGTATATTCAAATTGTACCTTTTATTGATATCTTTAAAGAGTAATGGATTATTACTAGTAGTTGCAAAGAAAGTTTTGATATTTTCTCTAATTTTATTATCTACATCACAAGCTTTATGCCCCAAAACAACTATTTGTATACTACAATGCCGTCCTTTTGTAAAAATTGCTGATACATCTTTTTGTTTAAAAAGGTCAGCCATATCATTTAATATTATTAAATTTGGTTTTCTTCATTCAATGATTGAAAGTTTTTCATATCTTCAAGTAACTTAAGATCATCCACTCCATATACATTAGCATAATTTGTCCATTCATTATGATCAAGACGAAAAATAAATACTTGGTCTTTATTAAAATATTTATTAATATATCTACGAATAAAAAACAGTTTTGCCACTTCCTGTCTGACCATAAACTAAAAAATGTGATTTTTCCTTTTCTTTTTGAAAATTAGAAGAATCATTTCCATTTCCATTTTTGGTTATGTTCGGGTCTTTCCATCCTTTAAAATTTTTTGTTTCTTTTATTAAAAAACTTTTTCTTTCTTCTTCAGTAGTTTGAATTAAACCAAAATAATTAAAAGAACGCCATAAAACATATAAGAAAACAATTATTGTAATAATCAAATAAAAATGTTTCCATATAAAACATGAAAAAGATTTTATATGCTTATAAAGCTAACTTTGTTTATTATTTAATGGTTTAAAAAATGTTTTAATAAATGGTTTATGATATTTATGATGTTTATGATGATTAAAATTTTGATTTTGATTGTTTAATGGATTATTAAATCTATTTCCAGCATCTTCAAAATCATTTTCATATTCAAAATCAAAATCATTTTCATATTCAAAATCATATTTATTTTCATTTACAAAGTCATTTTCATTTGCAAAATCATTTTCAAAATCATTTTCATTTTCTCTAACAATACTATTTATAAATTTAGCGCGTTCATTGTTGAGTTATTATCAACAGGTTGTGCAAAAGTAGCAGTCGCATTTACAGTTCCATTCTTATGATAAACAATTGGTTTATTTTCATTTTTAGCTATTTCTAGATGTCTCATATTATTAATATTATTAATACTATTAATATTCATTTTTGAAATAAGAAAAAACACTTTTTAGTTATATTAGGCTCCGTAATAGTTTTTTCATGTTTTTTATCGGTATTTGGGTTTGTAAATGTAACGGGTTTCCGTTAAAATGTAACGGGCCTCCTAAAATATATTACTTGGCCACATAGGTGTACTACGGATCACATTAGATTTTCAAACTTTTAATTCACATGATTTTAAATAACGGGCAAAGTTTTTCTTTAATATTACTTTACCGTATATACCACACATTATTTTTACTTTCAAACAATCTTTACATTGGTATTTACTTTCATAAAAACACGTCAAATCTTTTCGATTTTGCAATTATTGCACTTTCTCATAGTTTTACCACATGAATCATAATGATTTCTAAATCCTTGTTTCCCAAAATACTTATTTCATTTGTCACATAAGCAATCTTTTATTACATTTGTGATAATATTATTACACTTATTATAATGACGACTGAAATTTCCAGATAAAACTGTTTTATTGCAATTATTGCATAGTACGATTTAACGCACCTTCACTACGACAAAGTGAACCTTCAGTGATTTAGATTATACATTTCCGTTATAATCTCTATTTCTTTATGATGTTCATTTTTCATATGTATATATAATGAAGCTTTACTTACACAAACTGAAGAACAAAACAAACACTTTATTTCATTCATTTTCTATATAAATAACTGATATTAACGAATATAGGTGGTTGTCCTTATAATCCAAGAGCAAACGAAACGGCAATAGATATGGAAAACTATATCATGAAAACTGGTGATGTATTATCAGGACCCTTACATCTTTCTATTCTTCCTCAACAAAATACAGAGTTAACAAATAAACAAGTTGTTGACACACAGATAAATAATTTAAAAGAAAAATATATAAACGATGTTTTGGTTCCACTGAAGAATGAATTAAAGTTGCTGAAACTTAATGACAAATCATTAAAAGAAAAATCATTAAAGCTTAATAAAATAGATGATGATATAGAAACTAATGTAGCAAGACTTTTTAAAAACTAGCAGAGCATTCAAAGATTGTAATCCTATTATCAATAAAATTGAAGTCTGCAGTTACTAAAAATAAACATCAGATTCAACTATTGCAAGAACAATTGGAAAATGAACTAGAAAAAATTTCTGAAAAGAATAAAAAATATTAAACCAATTACAGACTACATTCCAACAAAAGTCTGAAGAATTAAGTAATCGAATTACACCACAAATGAAGTTCCTGAACAGAATAATAAATGAAGTGAAAGCTCTTGATCAAAAAGTTGATCAAATGAAAACCCTTAGAATAAATTTGGAAAATGAATTAAAGAATAACTATGATGAAATAATGAACAATTAGATGCTGTTAAAATGCAATTAGATGTTCCTAAAATTAAGTTGAATTCATTAGAAGCAGAATTAAAGAAAAGTGAGAAAAAATTAGACGTGAATGAAAAAGGAATTGAAACACATCACATACTACTTGATGCATTGGATAAAGTACAAAAACAGGTTAACAGAGTAATTCACCGGTTATTAAAAAAAAACTTTGTTTCCTACGGTAAAACAACGAACTTGAATTTTAACCTGAAAAATGCCTGTAATTTATAAACACAATCCTAAAGATTTCGCATCAAATAAAAAGGTAGCTAATGAGCCACGCATGAACCCTCCTGTTTATCATTATAAGAGTGTAAAGACAGTTCATACAGAAGGTGATGGAATATTTTCAGGAATTGAAGGTGTCGTTAATATCATTAAAAATAATAAGGATTTGATTTCATCTGCTGCAAAAGGAGCCGCTGCAATTGGAAGTTCGGCTAGTGCAATTTCGAATGCTGTAAAATCACAAAATGAACTCAAGCAAATGGAAGCTATTCGCAAACTTGAAATGACGCTAAAGAATTACAAAATAATAAAAAATTATCAGAAGAATCAAAAAATAAAATTGCTAATTTATTGTCTTCTAAAAGTATCGAAGAAATAAGAGGTAACGGTTTAGCAAAATTTCCTTAAAGTTATATTTTTATTATAAAAGTTATTTTTTTCATATAAAAATGTCTTGTCCAAATGGCACAGATGAAATTGAAAGTAAATTTAGATTAGATGATCCACCATGTACTTCTTTCAATCTGAAAAAATCATTATATAAAAATTGCAATGAATTCTGGTTCTTCTGGTAGATTAAATACTGGAGGTGATTTAATCTTTGAAGTTGATAATCAACAAAGTTACTTATATTTACCGGATTCCTTTTTACACTGTGAATATCTACTATATGCTGATGATGATTTAAAACACCATTTCCTGCTACGGATAATATTACATTGGAAAATAATTTTTTTCCTAAATTATTTACACAGATGCGTTTAGATGTTTCAACAGAAAATGAAGAAGCAGTAAGTGATTCACCAGGTGTAATTGATTCAATGCTTAGATTTGTAACAATAGGTGAAAATGAAAAAAAAATAAAAACCAAAGGATGGTTTCCAGACAATAATGATGGAATAATTGTAGATGATCCAATTCACGTTTGAACAGATGCAACAGGAATTGCAAAAGATGTAGAACAAATTGCAAATCACTTAAATAAAACAAATAATACTGCATATAAAGAAAGACGTAATTTTAATAATAAAAGTAAGCAAATTGTTGATTGGTAGTTATCTCCATTATTTGGATATATAGATTATAATAAAATATCATATCAATTGAAATATAAAGTAATTATTCATCGCACTTTAAGCAATGAATTTGTTTTTTATGGAAAAGCTGGAAAAAAAGCATACACAAATATTGAAAAACTTGAATTGTGGATAAGACATATTACTCCTAGTTTAGAGGTTAAAACAATGATAACAAAAAGGCTAAATTCTAATAAACCAATTCCATTAAGTTTTATGAAACGCATTGCTAGTTCTGTAATTTTTTCTGAACAAAGATTTAACTGGCATTTTACTAGAGCTTCAAATACACCAAGATATTTATTACTAGCTCTTCAAAAGAATGATTCACCGAGCTTTGATAAAAATAACAGTCTCTTTCATATTGAAGCAATTAAAGGTTTACAAGTTTCATAAAATCAAACAAGCTATCCAACTGACCCATTAAGATTTGATATTACTAATAATCAATTTATGGAAGGATATAATGTATATAGAAATTTATGTTATGAATTTTGGAGTTGAAACACAATTAACACCTTTAGACTGGAAGAATCTATACCCTGTTTTCTGTTTTGATTTAAGTACTCAATTTGAAGATGTTACTAAGAATGGATGTGATGTGACAATTAATATTGAAAAGAGTAATTCCACATTATCATTAATGGCTTATGGTTTACTTTTAGAAGATGTCGAATATTCTATTGAACTTATAAGTGGAAGAATGGCTAGGACAAATTAATACATTTTTTATTTTAAAAATGAATGAAAAAGATGAAAAACTTGAATTAAAATTGCGAAATATTATTGATTATAATAGACCAAAATCTATTACTATTGATAAAAAGAAATATTATATTAGCAGACCAATGATTGATAATATAAAAATGAAAGAAGAAAAGAATGGTGGAATTCTTCCATTAATTCCTCTAATAATAGGAGGTATAGCAGCAGCAGGAAGTGTAGCAGGTGGGACAGCTGGTATTGTCCAAACAGTAAATAAAAATATATCAGAGAAGTCAGCATTAGAAGAACAAAGACGTCATAATAAAGAGTTGGAGAAAGCAGCAAGGGGAAAGGGAGTAGTAAATAGCTTTATTAGTAAATTAAATTTAGTTGATGAAGGTAAATGAGTTCTTAAAAATGTACTTCACAATATTGATGATTTAATTGAAATAAAAGAAACAAAAGATTGTTCTGGAATATATCTAAATCCTAGTGTGGTACGTTAATATTAAATCTTTTTAAAATGAATTTTAATAACTTAACAATTTCTAATTTAGATTTATTGAATTTTCTTCATGGTAGATATAAACAAGGTAGATATTAAGGTAATGATATACAAAAAACATTATCAAATCTTCCGGGTTTTATTTGGGCAAAACATAAAGGAGAAAAACATCTTCCTGGTCATTCATATACCGGTCCAGGAACTCGATAAGATATAAGACTAGATGAGAATGATAATCCAAAACCAGGTGAAGAACCAATAAACATTGTTGATGCAGCAGCTTATAGACATGATTTAGCATACAGAGAACATGATGATATAGCTTCTAGACATGTAGCTGATAAAAAATGATACAAGAATTAGGTAATATTGAGAATCCTACCTTGAGAGAAAAAATTGAAAGAATGTTTGTTAAGAAAGCATTACAAGCAAAAATAATGTTTGGTCAGGGTTTAAATGAAACAAGCCAAAGCTCAGTTTATGCCTCTGAAATTCATAAAGAATGTAGAAAGCCTAAATATCTATTGAAAGTAAAAGTGTTCAATAGAGATGATATTTGGAGTTCTGATCTTATTTATATGCCGAATGAAAAGGATTGTATGTATGCTTTAACAGTCATTGATTTATATACTAAATATGCTTGGGTGAAACCATTAAAAAATAAGTGATTTAACAGTTAAATATGCATTTGAGGAAATCTTTAAGGAAAGTAAAAGAAAACCGAAAAAATTGCTTGTTGATAAAGGATCTGAATTTAATAATAGAAATGTTAAGCCACTATTTGAGACAGACGAAAATCATCGCCATGGCTCAGTTTATTCCACTGAAAATGCTGGAATAGCTGTAATAATAGAAAGATTCAATAGGACATTAAAAAATAAATTATTTAAGAAATTTACTGAACAAGGTAATCAGAAATGGTTTAAGATATTAACAGGAATTGTTGAGGATTATAACAATAAGATTCATTCAAGTATTGAAGAGAGTCCAAAGAATGCTTCTGAAAATCCAGATTTGATAAGAAAGAAAACATTTGAAAATAATTATGAAAATGAGAATAATTCTAGTTATTGAAAACGCAAACCAAAATTTAAGATTGGTGATAGAAGGCGAATATTTAAGTGTAAGAATAAATTTGAAAAAGGTTTTGTTGGTTACTGGACTAAAGAAATATTTAAAGTTTGTAAAATAAATCAAACTTATCCGATTACTTATGAAATTAAAGATTTGGATAATGAGGAAATAAAGGGAAGATTTTATGAAAATGAACTGCAAAAGACTGAACTTGAATTCTAACATAACATCAAGAAATGGTACTCCTTTTTGCAATTTGTATAAAACGTAAATGCATAATTGTCCACAGTAAGTAGTTCCGGGCTTCTGTATTTGAAAAGTATTGTATGTTCCACTTCCCAGTATTTCTTTTACTTCATTTGTAGGGGGAAGTCCGTTTGAGTCAAAATAAAAATTCTGTTTATAATTTTTTACACCTGCAGACCAATGTGCTCCTTTTTGTTCTGATGTATGGAGTTTTGTTATGAAGTTTATGACTTCAGGTTAATTTTTTGGGAATTGTAATTCATCTCTCATTGAAACGTGGAAATTTTTTATTCCTAATTGATTGGCAATTTTCTTTAGGTCGAAATTCGTAGTTGTTTGTTTACCGTATTGTTTTAAAAACTCGGTCAGACTAAAGGGTCTGGAAGATAATTCAGTCAGATTTTCACCATTCACTTTAAATGAAATAAAATCTATTTAAGAAATTTCTCAAAAGAATTGTTTGCAGCCATGAAATGAAGTGGTAGCAGCTGCGACTTGTGGCTGACAATAGCGCTATGCGGGTACAGTATGCTTCGGTCGCTTCGTTGGGGAACAAAGGTCATAAAGATTGTCTCTCTCTCAGATACAGCTGTCACCACAACTAGCTTAGCCTAAACAACAAACACGTATTGACAATTTCATTCTTTCTGTGAGTGTCTACGAGACTATACTGTCTGCAAATTTGTGAGTTTTCCTGCTGCAACTCTTTATCAATTTCGTTTCAACTTCAATTATCACTTTCAACTTCAACTTATCCTTCATCTCTGAATAAGACATTATCATCAACACGAAGCTGTGACAAATAATGAGTGCTTCTATTCATCGAGAATTCATCAAATTTTGTGATAAAATTTTTCCACTTATCAAGGACGAGAAAAAATAAATATTCAAAACTCTTATTGTTAATCACGAATTTTATTTTCAAAAGGAGACCAAACCAGAAACGGAAGACAAGAAGAACGAGATATTTTCTATAATAAGAGACTCCTTTTTTCAATGGACAAATAATCCAACAACGGGTCGACATAAGTGAGCAGGCAACATGCACTATTAAACCGTGTATTACGACCCTACAATCTTTGATCCATCAAGAAAAGGTACACAATATTTGTTCCTTATCAATAGCAAATAGCCAAGGATTTGTGATAACTAAATTGAAAGCAGTGGAGCATTTATCAATGGTGGCCTTCGCTAAAAAGTTGGAAAGTGACTGTGACATTAAATTCTCTAGAAGGTATGTAACATTTCTAATGAAATTATATCGCCTTTCTCAAACTAACGCAAAACTTCGAACATCATCTTTAAGCGTATGCTATGTTTTCAAGAACTTCAAATATCTTGAAGATTACTTTGAGTTTGAAAAAGAGCAACAGCTGCTTCAAACTAGCTCAGAAATATTTTCATCACAAGAATCATGTATGTCAACTATGACAACTGGTCTAACGCAAGAAATACAAAATTTATGAGTAGTATGCATTCACATTTTATTTTATGAGATGGAGTAAAAGAATGGTAGTAGCACTCCCAGTTTATAAATGAAACATTGGTTGTTTTTCTTATTGCTATATTCTGTGACTTGAAATATCCATAACTGTAGCAACTACTTGAATTACTAAAACACCTGAAGTTATCATAATTGTAAATGCTCCTAAACTTACTGTTAAAAATATTCCAATACCTTGTGTTGTATTTTTTGCTTTAACCCATGTTTCTTAATTTATCATAATGTTTCAATTTTATTAATAATTGAGATTCTTTATCTTTCATATACCGTACTCTATCTTTATGTTTTGCTAGGTTTATTTCTGTCATAATTTCGTTTTGTGTTTTGAAAGACCAGTCATTATTTATAGAAGGATATAATGATTCTTTTTCATTTTCTTCCATTTTTAAATGAAATATTTTTTCATTATTTTGAAAAACTTGGGTATATGTTTGTCATAAAAAAACTTGGGTGCATTTTAAAACATAAAAATATTTGTGGTGGCCTGAGGGAGTCAGTCTTGCATTACTAAGTATTATATTATGTCGTTTCTATGCACACTTCATGTATATCATCATTTATACTTTGCAACGTCAATAATTTACTGCGATACTACCTCACTTGTACATTGACAAAGATGTTCATCTTCAGTTTTTTACAGTCTATTAAACATAATATATTCGAGCAAATAATACTTACATATAGCAGTTATATATACATGTACATATATATTATATATTCATACAGTGGGTCTCCATGCTTTTCTATCATGTCATACTCACCAAATTTTTTTTCGAATCAAGAGGAAATTCCAAGTACTAAAGGCCATTATAGGAATTTATTAGCATACACATACCGTCAAGAAGTGCAGATTATCATGCAATTCAACAAACAGTTACCAATTCGACGAAAAAATTTCAATGTCGTTTCCTATTTGTATTGGTTCTGTCTCATGATTCAAACATTCATAAGGCCGCCTACTGTTATGAAATTAGCTCAGTCAGTGAATATGGTCTAGGCCTAGGTATGATTGAAATGATTCGCATGTATGTATGTATGCTTAAGCTACATTTCCAAGCGTTCACAATTACATTACCTCCGATGATAAACTGATGCATGTACGAGCGAGCACATTACTCGCATAATTATTTCTAGACACCTTTATACACACAAGAATGTAGAAGACCACGACTTAAGTTAATTAGCGGATTGTCTATTACATAAAATTCATGTTATACTTAATGTATGTAATTAAGTTATAGTGAAACCACCGTCAATCGCGCAAAAATGCAAACTGTATTATTAACAATGAAAGATATTGAAATTTTGATAAAGGCGGTCGATTCGATGGGGTTTCAGTCGCGCAAATGTTTCAATTATCAAATAAAAAAGTTCCCAGAAATTCCCTCTCGATCCAAAGAGGTCAAGTGTTCCTGACCAATTGTACTACGCTGATAGGTATTCTTTCGGTACTTGTATTCTTCCCCCCCCCCACATTTCTGTTGTTGACACCCGGAAATGTTGCATCGTCAACTTTCTTCTCTTGCTCCTACTTGTTCTCACCAACGCCGCATAGCGTTGAGTGTGTAAAACTCCTCTTATCTGACTTGTTTAGCATTTACATCCTCAGAATTCGGCAACTGCTTGTCATTTGTCTGTAGACAACAATCACACGAAATTCATGATCACAGCTGTACCTTGTATTTTAACTGAGTATCCAAGGGACCAATTCTTCATCCTAGGGTGCAAGTAAGACTTCTCAGTTGTGTTGTGTGTAGTGTCACTCAGTGACAGATCAAGTCTATTCTAAACCCAATGTGACAAATTTTGGCGAAATTTGATGATTTTGGTAAACTTGAAAAATGTGGGGAGAAAGAATGCAAGCACCCTCCTTTCTTTTTGATTACCTTTAGCACTGGCTGACGAAATACATGTATACCGTATAGGTGTGGTCAAACACAGCTTTAAAAGTTTCACAACTTCGGGTAAACTCTTTTATAAATCCTCAGAAAAAGTGAACCTGAATAAGTCTTTCGATGACTTTTTAAAGTCATTATCGTGATAAACGAATTTCAATTTATTTTGGAGCCGCCGACTCATATCAAAGAAATCCATATGAAAGTTTTATTGATCGAATCAGATGGTAAGGGAAAATCCATTGATAAAAAGAGAAGAAATTTGATGTCTAAGAGGTTCGAGACATCTCACAACACCGACGATCAGCAGATTGCCGTCCAATCAGCTAACTCTAGTCGGTTGAGAGGAGCGATACGTGTCATTTGTGGTTGTCGTCCATGGCATGAAATTGAGTGCGGAATTCGTCATTTGCAGTTTTAGCTATTGCTCTCGTTTGAGAAGCGTTAGCCAATGGCGACTGAGAAATACTCGAATTGACTTGCTTTCCTCTGAATTTTTACAATAAGTAAGCTACTTAATAAATCGTATTTGAGTATGACCTCGATATCATAGTAATGTGATCTGAGAATAATATTTGAATGTTGTGGAAGTTGAAAATGCAGTTGAAAGTTTCTTTATTGAAAAAAAACTTTCAAGTTCACTGCATGTTACTATATTAGTTTTACGGATGGATTACAACCGATGACTAGACCGCACTGAACAAGAAGAAATTTCTACAGAAAAAGCTGAAGATGCACTATGAAATTCAAATGGTTAAAGTATAGATGTCGATTGTGACTTGAGGGTGGATAATAAAAATTTTCTTCGATGTCTACATTTTGGGACGATTTCATTTTTCTTATTGAGGAGATATTTGAGGAGAAAAAGATTGCTTTCTTTGAAGTGGCTATAAAATATTTCTCTGAGAGACAAAGATTGCAATACAGATCACCACAGGAATAGGGCTTGCTATGATGGACAGCTTTCCATTTATATTCATAGTTTACACCTTGGTCATTGAGAGTTCACACATTTTGATACGGAAGTTTCATTCATATAATTGATGTTTGAGAACGACCTTTTTATGATTGCGATATCTTGTTTTGAAATCTCCTTCGCACATTCCGAGGATATACATGAAATCAGAGAAAAATAAGTAATCTGGATCATAAATTGGACAGTTTGACTACTGCAGTTCATTTGATTACTAATCGATTATTGTCATCAACTAACTGTGGATTTTTTGCTGCAAAGAATTGCTTCTTTCTTTTTGGCTTGCCTAAAAATAGAAGGAGGAGTTAAAAAAACAGGCCTACTCCTTCTTCTCTTGTTAGGCAAATCAAAAGGAAAGAAGCAATTCCAGCCAGACTTAGGCCTGTGTTGGCTGACAAATTCCAAGCTTTATGCAAGCGAAGTGTCAAATCGGTAAACATCGAACCATCGTCACCTAGCAACTTCGTGCAGCGTGATGCTGCGTTAGTGTGTTATAAGCCAGTCATCACGGCAGAAGGATTTTGACTTCCTTTATGGATTTTGATATTCCCTAGTTTGATTGGGTTTGATACAAAAGGTATGTGTGAGGTGCAGCGTTTGACGTCAACTTATGTTTTGCATTGCCATAGCGGGACAATACCGTCAATGAAAATAGCTTGTAATATTTTGCGATGTCGGATGAGAAAACATCATGCATTGCCAGATTCCACGCTTTTCTGAAAAACCAATGTCAGCTAGAAAAAACAGCACAATATAAGGTTCGACAGCACTATATAGGGTCCATCAAAATTGCACATTGTTTTCATTTAAAAAGAACGATTGAACAGCTGTTTTATGTCATGAACGAACGGAACGGGGGTGTTAGCTCATTTGAGCGGTGAACGAACGAACGGGTCTGAAAGGCTCATGAATGGAAGATCGAACGAACGGGGGAAAATATGACCGTTCAAATGCCCTGTTCATAGCCATTCTCAATATATTTCTTTTTACTTGAAAATGGCAATGTAATATAGCCGAAATTAATTGTTGTCATATAATAAAAATAAGACCAAATACTTGATGTTTCCAAAAATGAATAACTGATGAGAAAAAATGTTTTAGAATGCCAGTTTATTTATAATTCATCTATATTAACTTTTACTTCATGAAATATTTTTAGTGGCCTCACTGTCTTTCTCTTTGTGATCTTTTCAATGACACTAAAAAGCTTCTCTTCCTGGTGTCGGCGCATCAAGTGCGAGAAGCCAAACCTGTGCGAATTATTGACATTTCGGCAGCAATAAGTCTCCTGTCCTAAAAACTTTTGATTACATTTGCCCAATGGCGAATATGGACATGGTGTCAAGTATGGACATCAGTGTTCTGTCTTTATCTTCATTGTGCGATTGTTTGTATGTAATCTGTGCTTGTGAATAATGAACCTATATCCAATTTTGTGGAAAATAAAGCCTTTCATGGATATATAGATCGAGCGAACCGTTGCCTCACATTATTTAGCGATGTCTTCGCAATCATGGTGCTAGAGTGAAAAAGCACAACCATTTGCTGAAACGTTTGCTCAAATGTGTTGAGAAAGGTCAAACTTTTCCGCACTTGAACCGCAGATTCCATCGAGTAAATTTTATGTGAAACTGGATATTCTCACGGTTTTCCGCTCAACTGAAATCATCATCGATGTCCAAGTCTACAATAACTTCAATGCCGCTGAATCTTTTTCGACTAAGGTGACAAAACACGGCTCACCAGATGTCCACGGCTGTATATTGAACTACATTAATGTGATTAGATTGGATATTTATGTGCAGCATCTTTTTAATTTCCCGGTCATCGTCTCGTTCAGAGGAATTTTTTATGATAGATAATTCTGTTTCATCCTTATGCCATATCTCAAATTCGGCTTTTATGATTTGCATGATCGTTATCAGATGCTATCACTCTCTTATGATGGGCAGGCAAATCCGCATTTTTTCTTTCTGCTAACGTTTTGACTTTATAATGATATGTGTAATTTTCAACATGTTTTCCATAACCTCGTTTCCGTGACACCTCGCGGGAAGATAGTCGTCCCATCTATCTACTAGGCCTCCCTCCTCCTTTTTAGGCGGTGTCCACCATTGTTTGATGTGGAGTTGGCTGAACCACTCGTGAGGTCACTTCTCAGTTGTTATCCATGTCCATTCCTTTATCGGCGTTACCTCTTTTGCTGCTTATAGTATGGCATCTTAGACTTGGTTAACTTTGAGTGTTCCTTTATTTTGTGTTAACTGCTTTTGTTTATTCAGTTCGCAATTACAATGCGTTTTATGATGTCGGAAACTCTGAGTTATTTGTAATTTGCATGATTCTCATAGTGAAAACGATGTGTTTCTGTATAGCCGTCTATAACATCGAGGACCTTCCGTCCTTGCAGGTGTAGGTCATGATCAAAATTGAAATAGCTAGCGAGACCAGACTGCTGATGGTATAGTTATTCACTTTAACTCACATCACGGATTGTGATCAGGGATACACAAAGCCGTGCGACAACAAGCAGCAAACATACATAGATACAACCAACCAAAATACAAGCAAACAGAGTCATTCAACAGACATATACGCTAGCACTAAGAAGTACTTGAAAAATTAATTTCATTAGCAAATGAAATTGATAATAAATAAATGAATATATGAAAAGAAAGAAAAGATAAAAAGGGCACAAAAAACTCGAGACACTAAACATTGACACAAGAACTTACAAGAGAGTGCTCCACGCGTCATCCAAATTATGAATCATTTGAACGATCAATACTTTCAGACTTCCTCAAAAATCCGACGGAATAATTTCTTTAGCGACAAAAAGACTTCGCAGCCTCCCAATTCATCGACAGATCACACTCCCAGACATGGTTAGCAACCTCAGATGAAGCAGAACAATCTATAACAGTATAACAACTGTTTTGTGCTCTTTAATTCTGTCAGTAGGAGTCCTGTTGGTCTCACCGGTGTAAGACCAAGTGCAGTTATGGCATTCGACCCTAAGACCATATGCATCAATTTCGTGGAGTTTCTTTCGAGTAAGTTTATCTCTCAAAGTCGAAGGAGCTATGAAATGTAAATCAGAACCAGCCCGTGTGAAAACACGTTTTGCTTTTTATCAAACAAATAATTTTTAATATACCAATGATTCTCTAAGGTTTTCGATCATGCGATTTAATGATCACCAGGTTAATCTCCAGGACACAGTGTAACTAATATTAGAGTTATAAGATATTTACCGCTGTCGGGTGGGTAGATGTGATGACAACATTAAAAACGTGAAAATGACTCACCCCAAAACTGTCACAAGGATATCTGTAAACATTGACTTTGCCGAAGTCGTCAGCAGAGGCGGTTAAGTGAAGATTTGTGTCCACCGTTACTGCATTGATGTCAGTACCGTCGTTTGCATCGCTCCAGATACCTTTGAATCAACAGGATGATCATAATGTGATTGCATGAACCACAGAATTTCGACACTACATTGCATTTAAGGACAAGAACACACATGCACATTGCTTTAAGACGAGAATCTACAAAAAATCATTAAATATTCAAACCTTGCGATCAATGCGTACCTGTGCAACTTAATTGCCCATCATCACACAGGAAGTCGGATTTCAATAGGTTGACACATTTGAAGTGATGAACCTGTTTCACTCACAATCTATTTGACTCACTGTATCCTCAATCTCTTTATGTAATTTATGATGATGATTTCCAATTCAAGAAAATAAACGTTTATTGCTACTACACCATGCACAAAAGGTGCATTTTCGTGATGACCCATCACTACACCTTCAGCGGTGCCCCATCACCTGCAGTGGTGCCCACATGTCATTTCATAAAATCAATTCAATGTGATAGAATTGGCTGCCCGCGGATACATCTCTCGTTTTGACGAGACTTCAAATAACTTCATCCCTATTGAGAGGAACTGAAAATGCTAAATTGCTAACGCTATGAAATACTAAGAGGAGTATTATGTCCGATTGCATTCAAATTTGCATTTCGCAATCACGGTAAAATATCGTGTGGAAGCACGCGAGGTTTTCGCGCGGCGTCATTGTGCAGTCAGTGTAGCTCCATCATGAAACCAACCACAAACGTCTAGTGGTATTTATCACTAAACATTCAGCGGTGCCCTATTACTAAACCTTCAATGGTTCCCCATCACCAAACAATCAGGTGTGCTCCATCACTAGGGCTCAAATGTTGTCAAATCACTGAACCTTCAGTAGTGCCCCATAACTATATAGACTTACAATGGAGCTCAATCACTGAACAATCACTGGTGCTTTATTACTAAACCTTCAGTGGTGCCGATCATTCAACCACTAGTGGTGCCCATCACTAAGCAATCAGTGAGGCCATCTGCTATTAGAGTGCAGACCCCTACGATTATGTCTAGGCTTCATTCAACTGAAACATAGGCCTACATGGTGTCAAGTCGCGCAAGCAACGAGTGAAGTAATAAAGCATAGTAGCAGAACACTCTACTGTCCACAGTCAATGAGCGAGTCTCAGTGCTGGCGTGGTAGTAGTAGCAATCAAGATACGTTGATCAATGTGCCAAGCTATTGTTCACTACACTCTCTCATCACTCAGAAATATTCACTCATAAGATGGACACTCGGGTGGCTGTCTTAGACAGGGAAGATCGTCGAAGATAAGGTGCTTTGGATAGAGAATTTACTTTTAAATTTTAGAGATTTTCTCAACACCATCCTCTATTCCACCAGAAGTGCAAAATCCATTGTATAATCTGAGTGGTTGATTCACGTGGAGATGAGACCTCCATATTGGATCGCCATCTCTCTACCTAATCAGATGGTTTGGTGGTAGCTAATTTCTTCGTAGATATGCCGGTACATCCAGTAAATTCTCGTTCATCAAGATACCGGACCAGCGTGTATTGAGTATTGGCATCGATCAGCTCTATCTCGTCGACTAGAGGATCGAACTTCGACTGGCGAACGCTTCTACGTAGTAATACGGACCATGAGCCACGACAGTAGAGATGGCCTGGTTTTCACTTCTCCTTAGATAACCAAGAAATCTCTCATATGGTATTGAATTTGTAGACGCTGATAATAGCGACCGCATTGGGTGCAAAGCATCTGGTAGAGCCGTTTCCCATTTTCGAAAACCTACTCAGATACTACAATAATGACGGTGTCACACGCAAAGCCTTCGATCATATTTTGGTCAGCCACCGCTGGAGTTCATCTGTTTCCGACTGTCGTGTATTTCGTGGGGCTCAACTCGGAAATACAGATCATCCCATGTTGGTTGCTACTCTTTGTTTGAAACTGAAAGCTAACCCTACGAACAAGTACCAACCACGAACACAAGCGCAGCGTCTGAAGGATCCTCATCTGACCCATACCTATGCCTGCTCGATTTCCAATCGCTACGCTGGATTTTCAATGGAGGACCAAAGCAGTTGGTCTATGTTCAAGACGAATGTTTTGGAAGCTGCTGTTAGTGTGGTGGGTCAAAGGAAAGCTAATCCCCGTAAGCCATACTCTAAAAATCATTGAGGAGAGACGTTCCTTTGAGGAGGGCTGCCCGCTGCTTGAATGGACACATGGATGAATCTCGCCGTTTCAATCGCGCCCGCAGCGAAGCAAGAGAATTCCGCATGAACAGACCTCTTTATTGCATTTATAGATCTGAAGTTTGCATTTGACTCAGTCCATAGAGAAAGTCTTTGGAAAATCCTCAGTCTTCTCTGAACACCCGCGAAGCTTTGCGACATGTTCACGAGGATCTGCGATTCATCCAAGAGTTGTGTTCGAGTCAATGGTAAGCTGTCCGATTGGTTAGAAATTCGATCAGGAGTGCACTAGGGATGTGTTGCAGCCCCAGATGTGTATAACTGCATCGTCGACTATTTGATGGAGATTGTCTGCAGTAGAATACCTGGTATTCAATGGGGCAGCAACAGATTGACTGATTTAGAGTACGCTGACGAGACGGTGATCTTAGGCTCTTCTCTGGATGATATGCGACAAGCTCTGACTATCTGCTGAACTGAGGCCGCTAAGTTAGGGCTGAGGGTAAATTGGGCGAAAACAAAATTCATGAATGTAGGCGAGGATCCAGTTTCCCCGACATTGAATGTGAACGATTCCACAGTTGAAAATGTGTCATCTTTCATCTACCTCGGCTCAAATGTCTCCGACAATGGAGATATTCTATGTGAGGTGAAGCGTCATGGTCTCGCTTCAGGAGTGATGAGAGCCTTCTAGAATCCGCTGTGGCGTCAACCATGCATCGAAATGTCGAATCTACAATGCTACCGTGTTGCCAGTCCTTCTATACGGAGCAGAGACCTGGCCCCTCTCATAGTCCGCGGCTCGACGAATTTAAGGATTCGAATCAACGTACACACGTATGATCGAACGTGTGTAATATATTTGGAATTATCCTTCCCATTTTTCTTCAAATTTTTTTTCAATTACTGCCTAGCGATTAAGTTAAATAGAATTACACATGAATGTCCTTTCATCGCTAAATCCTAATTAACGTCTAAAATTCGCATTTCTCTCTCCCTCTCCTAGTTGGGAATATTACATCCTCTTAGCCGATAACTTGCTATTGGCTTTATACCGTAACTACTTAACGCATCAATGACATTCTTGCATCATCAAATCACCTGTACATGTAGTGGACATTCGGGAAGGACAGCGGCCAATCTCTCTCTTCCGCTCGCTCTCTCAGCAATATCCCAGAAGTCATGGCAGCCGGTTTTGTTGCCGATCAATGATTCAAACAGCGCCCTTACAGAACACTGACCACTGATCTCCCAGGGCCAGAAAAGTGATCTCCCAGGGCCAGAAATCAACTCAATTGATCTTCCACGAGTAAAACTCGCGGAGAAGCCAATGGCTAAAAGGATGTCAGCTGGAGAAGGATGGAGGCGAAAAGGAAAAAATGTAAAATGTTGCATAATGCACATTGGTGAGTAATATAAAACACCAGTGCATGGACTGACGGACAGAAAAACAACAACAACGATATAACAACTGCCACCTGCTTCGATCGAGTGATTAACTGCATTATCTACTGAATGAGGTACGTGTTTTGGAAATTGAGTGCGTTAGTGACTCAGGCGAGGTCACGCTCCGCCTTACGCGTGAATGCCGTTCACCTGGTCTCTATCTTACTCAGTGCCCTTCTCGAACCTAGTGGCTTCGACCTACCTCACTGGCAACTGACTTCTATTTCGTGCTCTTCTATCTCTTCCACTTTCATTAATAACTCTCTAGACACCTCGTGTAATGGTCAATACAAGTCAACTTATGTTTTACTGATCGTTATTTTTCGTAAGTAATCTTGGTCTATAAGTGATCGCGTCTGAAAGTAGTGTTGAGGTATATGACCAGATAATTGTGCTGCCGTTATATTCGCAAAGTAGTGAATCATTTGGGACCTAATCCGTCAAGTATTATTAGGATTAGGCCTATTGTTACATAAAAACCATCAGCAGTTACAGTGGAGGTCCCACTGAGCTCATCAGTCTCAAGATTGAGACGAGAAGCAAATGTATCATTTTCTCTCCTAAAATGAGTCAAGATATAACAGATCTTCTAAGAGAGATAGTCATTAAACTGGAAGATTTGCCGATGCCATCTCCAAAACAGTTGCCTCAAGCCAACGGAGACTTCACATTACCAGTCTTCTGTGGCGACCTCGATGAAACAAGTCCTAACTTCTCCGAATTTATTGACCAATTTGATTTAGCTGGAAGAGCACTTAATTGGACAGACAAACAAAAGGCGAACAATCTGCCTATTTACTTGAGATCTCATGCATTGGAGACCTTCCGTTAGGTCCCTGCAGTGGTGAAGAACGATTATAAAGATTTGGTCAAGGAACTTTGACATCTACTTCAACCTGCGGACTAACAACGATCGTCATCAGCCAGTTTGCACAATCGGAAGCAATACGACGGTGAGAGTACCACATAATTTTCCGCGGCGATTCGCCGTTTAACTCGAAATGCCTATCCTGATTTAGATGAGTATGCAAGATCTTCCTTGGCCAGAAATGCTCTTTTAACCGTTTTATCTACACCGTATAAAAAACTGCTGATCCAAAATGATCCATACTCTTTTGAGCAAGCTATATACATTGCCTACAGACTTTATGCTCAGAGAGACATGCTGTTTGGTGACAACAAATCTGCAATCAGAAACTCGCATCCGCGTGTCCGCTATTACGGAACAAATCAATGATTTAACTAACTCCATTCGGAACATGAATAATGACATCCCTCAATCACGACCTAATGTCCCTATCCTTCAGAGTATCCACGACCCCGGTCACCATGGCGTTCGCGGCCCATATCCAACCGGTGGACCTTGAACTGAGGTGCAACCGACGAGGATATTATGCACGCGAGTGCTGTTACCCACCGTCTCAAAACGGCGCCGATCATCGCCAGTAGCGCCTAAATCAAAATCGGTACCTACCAGTAAGGCACAATAAGTTAACACCGAATGTCAATCGCTTTCATTCTCAAGAATCAAGTAACTGGATCAGATAAAACGCCCCCAGGCCATTAATGCAGCCGAGTCAATTCACTCATAACAGAGATAATTATAACATGTCACGAACCGCTCCACCGTGACAGCGATCCTTTTGATTTTTTCATATCAATCGAATAATTTTACCAGTAATAATATTCGAAGCGCGGTGGAGTCCATTGATGACCAACTTTCAGGAAGCAACCCATAATTAAGCGACGACTATCCGGCACATTTCCCTGACGTTACTTTGCCCAGTAACGACAAGAGTACTGCAAATAGTAATGTCAACCATCTCTTAGAAGAAAGATATCGATGCGTCTGAACTCACATCTCATACTTTGCAGTCGAGCGAAGATACTCTTTTCGTTCGACTATGACGGTACAGTGGAAGAGAAGATCGTGGAACTTCAATCATCTCCTTCTGGGCACTCCGACATCTTCGAGGACTTAAACACCGACACCGAGGCATTCTCTCTACCACCGAGCGTCGACGAAGCTGTTAATGGCTTCACCTGGATATTTAATAGCACAACGGCGGCATCTCCCACTTCTGCAGAGGTCAACAGCGCAACGCGCCACAGTACAGAATCCATCAATCTCCCAACGACGTCTTACTGTGATGCACCAATTACTTTTCTTGATCGACGATCCAACCCCACTCATCAGTGTGTTTATTAACTCCCTGAAAGCATCAGCTATGACTGACACTGGTGATAATGTTGACGCAATCGTTCCTCATCCTCTTTGGAGATTAAAAATCTCAATGGAAAAATTCAACGACAGCGACGGCGTTACACCCACAGCAAATAATGAATTACCATTCAAAAGCTACGGGTCAATTTCAAGCGACGATCAAATTGGGCTCTCATGCTGTGTTTATCCGCGAAATTACTGAACCGACCGAGTGGTGCGCTTCATCAGTAATAGTGCCAAAGAAAGATTCATCCACAGTGCGACTATGCATCGATTTCAGCAAATTAAATCAATTTATCATTCGAGAGAACTACTCCAGTTCAACTCCAGCTCAACTGGTTCAAAATTCCAATCTCTCTCGCTGCCGCTTCTTCACTGTGGTCGTCGATTCTAAAGAATATCATAAAATCCTCTTCAACCGGACAGTCAGCACTTGACAACATTAACAATTTCACACTATGGCCGCTTCTGCTAGAAAAATGGCTCCATTTGGAAAATCTCCAATATCCGAGCACTGTAACAGAAGAATGGATGACGGTTTTAGTGGATTGCCAAGTGTCTACCACGTCGTTGACGATTGCCTGATCGCAAGTGAATCATGGGAACAGGATCACTGGGATGTGTTCGCCTTCCTGCAGCGATGTCGTGAAAAGCAAATATCTTTCAATCCAAAGAAGTTTGTTTTTGCACAGAAAACTGTTACATTCGCTGGGCAGCAACTATCGCAAAATGGCTTCTCTATCAACCCAGGCCTATTCCAAGCGGTGCGTGAGTTTCCTACACCTGCGAATAAGACAGATGTACGGTCATTTATCGGTTTGACAAACCAGCTCTGTACTCACACAGATCAGCTTTCTACATTGCCTTAGCCTCTCCTCAAAAAGGACAGTGAATTCTTCTGGGATGGCGCCACGCAACAGGCCTTTGATTACGTTCCGAAAACAATTACTGAAAATCCACCATTTGCGACTGCTCACGGTCTACTCCGCTTCACGCTGATGCATCAAGGTTGAACTGCATTGGTTTCATCCTGCGACAACAACAACAACAAGATTAATCATGAAACGTTTTTCAAGCTGTATCACGCTTCTCAACTGATATTGAAAGACGGTATGCAATGATAGAGTTGGAATTACTCGCAATCTGCTGAGCTACGGAAAATTCAGACTTTTTGTTGAAGGATTGCCTCATGTAGAAATTTTGACTGATCACAAACCCTTCATCCCTATCCTCAACCTACACGCTCGACCAAATATTGACTCCTCGCCTTCAGCGCCTTCGAATGAAGCTCCACCGCTTCAGCTACTCAACATTTTGGATAAAAGGCAAAGAAAATCTTGACAACGATGCGCTCTCGCAATTCCCGGCTACCCATTCCGAACAAGCCGATTTAATTGCTGAAGAAAATGATCATCGTGAAATTCTTCTATGGGCAATAAGCGAAACGCAGCTCAACCCGCGTCTAGAAGAATTTCGCCATGCATCTGAAAACGATCAGGAATACTAAGATCTCAAATTGATAATTGCGCATGGCTTTTCTCAACAGTGACAACAACTGCAGGATCGACTCCGACCTTACTGGCTAAAGCGAGATCAACTGTATTTGTTGGTGGCTACTCAGGATGACCGTCTCTATTCTACTTTGACATTCTAGCAACTGTGCATCAATTAATTATGCATTGCCGTCAACTGTTCTGTCAAACTTAGGTACCTGAAACACTTTGGAGCGATGGCGGGCCTTGATACAAATGCAAGTCCTTTCATGAATTCCTCAAAAGATTGGGTGTGCGACACTGTACGTCATCGCCTCACTTTCAAAGTAGCAACGGCCGAGCAGAAGCCGCTGTGAAGCAGTAAAGAAGATCATGCGCGGAAGCACTCACAACTGGAATACCTTCGCCCAAGATCAAATCGCTGAGGCATCATTGACCTACAAAAATACACCGCTGTATAATGGACGAATTCCTGCTCAGATGGTCTTCGGTAGACCCGTGCGTGACACTCTTCCGGCACATCGTCGAAACGTTAGCCTACAATGACAAAGGGGAATGGACAATATAGACGAAACAGCAACAGAGGTCCACCAGAAAATCGAAAAACGCTACAGTTCAAGGAATCGGGTTCTTTCACAATTGCAAGAAGGATCAAAGGTTATGATTCAAGACCAAGCGAAGAGGTGGACGCTGAAGGGGACAGTGAGACAGTAGTGGAAGTTCTTCAAAACCGTGATTAATTTTTAGAACTCGTGAGTGGACGACTGCTTCGACGAAATCGTCTTCTTCTCCGTCAGTGACATTCGGCAATACTACCAAGCTCGTCAGAACTTCTTCGTGGTAGTAGTGAAACCGATCCCTCAAACAGTGGTCACTCGATGACTCAGACCGCGTGAAACTCTTCAGCAACCTCTTCGGTATATTAATGAGCGCTACTATCTCTCGGGAAGGGGAGATGAATCATACTCTTCTAGGAGCTGGTAAATGACCAAGTACGATTTAAATTACTGTCTATCTTACTGTCCAACATATGCAAGTAACATGTGACTATTGTACATGAATGCTTGATATAGATGTGTTCTATATACTCGTAGTACAGAAAACACACACTCTGTGGACTTGTTAGGACCGAAAGCTTTTCCCACCCAAAATTTTGATTTTCCAAAACCTCGATTTTGAAATTCAGACATATTTTTCATGAAAGGACAGAAGGGATCAGACCCAAAATTTTTGTTATTTTCTCACCCAAAACTCGGTTTTGAGATAAATGTCCCCAGAGGAGCAGTCGACCATGCTTAATCGAATGGTAGTGGTCTTGAAGCTCTCCGAGGCCAAGAGGTGGGTAAAAATGGTCGCTGTCCGTCAACCGCGCATTTTTTACACTACTCGTGACCTACGACAAGCTGTGCCCACAGCTTTGTCTTCATGACGATCGACGTGGAGAATTGCAGAGATAAAGTCACAAAAGAATGAACAACTGTATTTGTGTGTTTTGTAAGGACAAATTAGATCAAATAATAATATGCTTATATTCCACACTAAAAATCAATGCCTTTATCGATTTTGCGCCAAGCCATCAATGCTGAAAAAAGATTATGGGTCAGTATCCCCATTGCAGGGCAACTCAACCCGCATAACAATCTAATGTAAATATGACATTGCGACCTATAGACAGGCATGTTGGCATGGGTCTGCTAGTTCGACAATTGTCGCGAACTCCTCGAATGGCTCTTGCCTCATGCACACTAGTTTGTGAACACTTCATCTATGCCATCACTTAATTACCATTGTAACAAAACAGTATTCAAGAAAGCCGAGAAATTTCGGTGTAAATGAATTTAAGAATTTGGTTCCTACGTGCAATTGACTGAATCAAGCGGATGATTTTACCAAGCAAGTGATTTCTGTTCTGCGATGCAGTAACTATCGAAAACTATCCAAATTTTGCTGAGTATAATTGATGAAAAATGAATATATGTTTGTATTCTTCTGAGCAACATCAATGTTGACTCAGTCTAGGTCGGCTTTGGGTTACCTTCCAGCAACTTTTACTTTGGGCTTTGTCGGATTTTTGTTACTCTCGAGCAATTTCTATATCGGCACGGGTCGGGTTTGAGTTTAATTTCGAACAATTTTTATGTCGGTGCGGGTCGGATTGGCAAATAACATTCGGATCGACAGCGCACCTTACATGGCCTACATCATTACAAAATAAATTACTCACCAGCAACCGCAAAATCAAGAGTACATGAATGGTTTGCCCATGAGATAGTCTGGGTAATTTCATCCGCATATTCTCTAGTGAAATCTTCGGTTTTCCCTGAAATGGAACAAAAAGTCGACAAACTATTGAAGCATGCGTTTTATCGAAGTGTCAAATTTAACATCATAATAACTAACTGTACATACCTGTTATTGCTTCCTAAGTGACCTATCCATGATAAAAATTATTTGAAAATATTTTTCCTCCTAGATGCCATTTTTAGAGCTGCCGCCTCTGCTCACAAAGTGTAGTAATGGTGACCTCATGAATATCAAGATCAGCAGACATACATCTCCCTACCTGGACCCGCGGTGAAGACGTCACGGTTACATCCTCCCTTCAGAGGACAACGTTGAAAGTAAAGCCAACGTCTTTTAAGTATATTAATAGGCTGCTAATATATATACCAATGATATACTATAGGCTGCTCACGCCTGCAACTGTCGTGTCAGAGGGGTCTCCTTAACCCATTTACCGCTCACGTTGCGTTAACGCAACATTTTCTTCGAAAGCTTCTAGATCAAACTGTGCTACATGATTTCAGCCAGACTTGATTTTTCATCGATGATTGCAATGCTGTGCAATGCTGTGCTTCTAGATGTGAAATTTTTGCAAAACTATCAGATAACAAGGATTCGGGACCTATTTGAAATATAGAAAAAACTTAGTGAAATTTTACATGAACTAAAAACACTGTATCTCCTGAAGTATAATAATAAAATTTATTATGAAAAACACAAATATGCTGCTCTGTGAGTCGACATCATATACACTTCAAAAATGAATCGATGTCTCTACTGACTTACTCAGCAGAGAAATTTACAATTAATGTTGCATTAACGCAACGTGAGCGGAATCCATGCACTTTTCTAATGATCTGACATCGAAAGATCTTTTGATGTGGCTAGATGTTGGAGATGCGTATTGCGCTGTTACATCAACAAACCAACATGAATTGCAAAATAAGAATCCACAACACTTGTTTAACATTCAAATATCAGCAGTAAGTGTCATTTTCTTAGCTTATGATTTCCTTTTTTCCAAAGAAAATACCTACTTTAGTTCCATTCTGCTATCTGCAAGTCTTTTGAAAGAGTTTTCGCTAGATGGCATAGTAGGAAGAAATATAATCAGCACTACTCGTCTATCTATTATCATCAGATTTTTCAACATGATACTTTAGATCACATCTTATAGGCCTCAAATTATTAGTCTTAGGTGCCTTAACCTTAAATGGGTAGATTGTTGACGGTTCGTGGGTGAATGGGGTGCAAAATGTACCCCATGGCACTTTGACGTATTGCTACGGCTAAAATGCTGATGCAATGAAGTTATAATTGCATGACTTTTTTCTAACTTTTAACATACTTAAATTATACAATATATCAGCTTTCATCCATTTCCAGAAATGGAATTTCCAAATAACTATAAGCTAGTGGGTACTTGAATCAGCTAATTCACAAATTTTGCGAAAAATAGTTACTCGAGAGACCGAAAGAATTGAATCATTACTCTTATAGCAATTTGCATGGTTTCTATAACATTCAGAAGTCACATTTGGCTCTGAAATTACGAAAGTAGGCCTAGGCCTACATCTGCTCTACATGTCTTTCCCGACGTTTGGTTCGAAAAAGAGCTAAAATAATTCACAAACAAAGACTGAATTTCGCCACTGATCCCAGCAGATAAAGACCTTCATGCAGGTTAATTAGTAATGTTCATAAAGAAGAAAAAATTTGAGAACTGAGAACTTCAATAACTAGACCCTATTCGGTAGGCCCATTCACTTCTGCATGAAGGCACATTTGAACAAAGCCATTTGACCACGCGCAGGTACTCATTGAAAGATCACTATTCTCTTTGTTGAAGATGAGTGATCATCATGACACTCATGGAGCTTGAACTCTTTGATGAGGCTCGATTCATCGTCCGAAGAGTGCGATGGCACAACTAGGCCGAGCTGTTTATTGACGCGGTGTATAGAGGAGCTGTCAATTTAGGCATTCGAACTACACATCTACATGCATATTGCAAGGGCAGCCTTGTCATTTTTTTAGCTGTGTTGTTGTTTGCAATCGCAATCCCATTTTGTACTCAAACAAATTGTTCTGTCTTCGAAAACAACATACTGGGGATATCGGATTCCGCTTACGTTGCGTTAACGCAAGATTTTTTCTACGCCTTACGGAGAAGTATCCAAATTTCCTTAATACAGATAAATTATTTTCTAGGTGCATCTAGCATAACATATAAAGCTCACTCAGATGCTACGCTTGCATCTGGGGGCGGCGGTAAACGGGTTAATACCCCTTGAAGTGGAGGCACAAGGCGGATGAGACGTGGAAGATTCAAGACCAAGATTAACCGTGGGCATACCTCAAGATTAGACACAAAGGTGGCCACCTTTATAGCGAAGCATGCATCTCCTACAAAAGTCATTTGAAAATTTAGACTAAGGTGCCATATTTCCACTACTTTTATACTCAAGTACCGTTAAATTATCGTAAATACGTGCATTTGAAAGAGGGCCTACATTTCGATGCTGACAAATCATACACCGATGACATTTTGCTGTATGGCTCGACCTCGCCATCTAGCTGCGTCCACTTTGTCGTTGATGAAATCCAATAACCTCCTTGTCAATATGAACAAGACCAGACTCATATGATGTGACACAATACAGCGACTTGGAAATCTTTCTGTCTCTCTATTTGACAATCGGTGATCATCAGATTTAGCCATTGTCTTCATTCACCTACCTTGGTACAATTATTGACTTTGCGCTATCTTTTGCTTTTGCTAGACACTCTTCCACAACCTCTGCCCATTGCTTTAAAAGTCTGAGACAGATAAGGCATAGCCACATGTCGACAGTGTCTCTACCAATCATCAACTGCTCATCTTATCATTTCTCTAATTATTCACTAGGATTGATTTTTGCATATTTGTTTTAGGTGGTGCTACTTCTACATCTATGTCACGGCTGAAGCTGTCATCAATGCTACTGCGAGAATGGCTTGTAGTCTTTCTCGGTCAGCATACATCTTCCATGTTCCAAAAGATATTTTTTAGTCATCAGTAAGCCTGCGAATTGAATAGTGCATTATTACGATCGTCAACAAGTGTCTGAGTGAGTATGCTCCGGTTTTTCTCCAACAACTCTGCCTCCTCTATCGGAATTCCGTGGCCGACAATCACTGCGGTAACTTGTGCCACAAGATTTGTTTATTCAAAGAACGAAACTGACAAGCGTTTCAAAAAAGGTCGTTCTATCATATTGCCTTTCCTCTTTGGAAAAGTTTGCCAACCGATTTGAAGAACATCAAGCGTTCCAGACTTTTGAAGTCTGCTGCGAAGGAGCTTTATATTGATTCTAACATGCAAATAGTTTTGTTTTTATCTACACTCGCGGACAGAGAGTTTGCAACACAGCATGTAATTTGGAATTTCCGTCTTATTATTAGAATATGTCGTGCCCATCTACCTCTACTCAGTGTTCCTATTATTTTAAAGTAATTTATATGCAAGAACAACTCTTCCAATTCAAAAATATGTATTTTGTGATTCTGAAAGTCAATATCTAGTAAAATCACCCTTCGACGCAAGTATGGCTTCAATTCTGTCAGGCATCGATTGAATCAATTTCTTACACATTTGCTGAATTTCTTCATCGTGGTTCCACACTTGAATAAAGGCTGCTATTAAAGCAGACTTCGACGACTTTAGCCTTCGTTTTACCAGTGACCAGAGGTTCTCGATGGGGTTCGCATCCGGTGATGATGGGGGCCAAGGCAGAAGTCGTATGCCTCTCTCTCATCGAAATGAGTCACACTCCTTCGACTCACATGGCAAGGAGCGTTATCTTGCTGAAAATAGCCGGATCCATCCGGAAACCACTCCTGCAATTGCTGCTGCACGCGGCGGTCCACAATTTCGTTGATATAGCACTCAGAATTCATTCGACGTTCTATAACATGACAGCGACCGGTCCTTTTCCAACCGAAACGGGCCCATGTCATGACGCTGGTTGGATGCTTCGTAGTTCTTATGAAGGTTTCAAGCACAAGTTCGTGTCCATCCACAATTCTGAAATATTGGGGGCAATCATCGCGTATTTCAATTATTGTCTCGTCACTGAAAATGACCCTCTTCCAATCGTCAACAGTCCAGTCGAGATGTTGAAGACCCCATCTACGCCGCTTTTCTATTTGCGAAGTATTGATGAAAGGCCTACGTTCAGGTTTGTGGGCCTTGCATCCAATCTCATTGAGCACTCTTCTCATTGTCCGATCTGAGCATTCCGCACCGACCTCTTCAACAATATCATGTGCTGAGTATCGTGGATTTTTCACACAAGTCTGTCTTATTCGACGATGATCACGTTCATTCAAGATGGGTTTGCGGCCACAATTGCTGTACTGAGTCTCGAATGTGCCAGACTCACGAAGTTATTTGACAATTCTAGAGACAGTTGATTTGTCAACATTCAAGCGTCGACCAATTTCAGTCAAGCTTAAACTTGTATTCTGATATAGAGTCTTGATCTCAAGCCTTTTTCTGTCATGACGTTCAGCCATTAGACGAGTAACAAAAGTTCACCACTAATCGTTCCGACTAGCTGCAGTTGTATGATCGCTGCTGAGCTGCGTTTGCACGTTCAGTGCTACTGTTGACACTTTTCGATACATTGATCAGTCAAAGAGTTGACAAACAATTGGAACAAGGACACGCCGTCACTACAATCGTGCTTCATGCGTCAACATGCAGTCACTGCCCAGACAATAGCAATTTAACGAATGGTGATAAAGAAAAAAAGCATTGATCCTGCCAGCAATCAAAGAACAAATCCAGGATGTCAAGCCGCTCCGTTCCGATCACAGTACTTATTTACGCGTGAATGTCAATGAAAACTGTCAGCATAATTTGAACAAGCCGCAGTTTTGACGAAAGAGAACTAACAACAAGTATGTGAGAATAAGAAGCAGGAGATATGCATAGTAATGGGAAGAAGACCGTTCCAGGACACCGAAAAATTCAGAAAAATTGGTATTTTTAAAAACGACTAAATTCATGAATTTTAGTCATTTTTTCAGGTTATGAAGACCTAAATTCATAAATTTAGTCCATTTAAAAAGTACCATTTTTTGAAAAATTGATATTTTTAAAAACGCCTAAATTTAAGAGTTTTAGTCACTTTTTCAGGTTATGAGGACCTAAATTCATAAATTTAGGCGTTTTTAAAAATACCCAATTTTTCAAATTTTTCAAAATCTCAAATTTGAGAATTACAATTTTTATCCTCAAAATCATGACCGTTCCAGGACACCGAAAAATCATAAAAGTTAAGAATCTCAAATTTGTGATTATGATTTTTTATCTTGAAAATCATGACCGTTCCATGACACCGAAAATTATAAAAGTTAAGAATCTCAAATTTGTGATTATAATTATTTTTATCCTCAAAATCATGACCGTTCCAGGACACAACATCAAAAAAATTGGTATTTTTAAAAACGTCTAAATTCATGAATTTTATCCATTTTTCAGGTTTTTAAAATATGAGATATCTAAAATTATGTGTCTAAAAATATTTCTTTAAAAATGGAAGAAACAAAAGTAGAAGAAACCGCAAGAATATATCCTTCGTTATCACAATTAAAAACAAGTGAAATGGACATTGAAAAAATTAACATTGAAAAACATAAAGATGGAGTACGTTATATGAAAAATAAGGAAACGCAATTATTATTAAGATTAGAGCATTATTATAAATTAAGAAAAAAGATGGACTAAAGCTAAGAATGTAACAAGGTATTGGAGTATTTTTAACAGTAAGTCTAGGTGCTTTAACAATTGTTATATCTTCTGGCGCTCTTTCAATTCCTGTTGTTGCTACTGCTTTAACAGGTACGGGTGTTTTTACAGCTTCACTTATTACAATGTTAGATAAATCTTTAATAACAAAGAAACGAAAATCATTGAAAACTAAGCATTTACATATTAAAGAAGTCTATGACAAATTACATTACTACTTTCAAAGAGTATGTGATGATAATGTTATTACGCTAGATGAGATTAAAAAATTTGATCAAATAGCTAATGAAGTAAATCAAATATCATTTCATTTCAAGACCGAAAAAGTTGATGACAAAGATTCTAGTGATGGTAAAACTTTTAGTGATGGTAAAATTTCTAATGAAGAAAATGATAAAATCTTTTTAGAAGAACTAAAACTTTATTAAGCAAAACTTAAAACGAAAAGATGTCAGACAACAAAGCAATAAAAAAATAATTTGTTCAGTAAAATGTTTTTGCTGTATTCCAATGTTACCACAAAATTCAAATATTATATTTTAAAAATGGATAAAATCAAAGCTGATAATCTAAAAAGAATTAGACAATTAGAAGAGTAAATAAAACAAAGAAATATTATGAAAGAAAACCATCTTCAACATAGAATGATAAAAGCTGGTATTCAATCTGATATGTTTGAAAAAATGCAGCAAACCGAGCAAGTAAAAACTGACTTTGAAAAAACTATGAAACCATTTAAAACTCTTGAAAAAGAACTTACAAAAAATGTTAAACAAATTAATATAACAGATCCAGCTCACAAAACTATATTAGATGACTATGGATTACTAGAATCAAACATTAATAAGAAATTACCAAAATCCATGCAATTTGAACATTCTATTTCATTTATAGATGGAAAAACAATACCTAGATTTTATCTCGGACAAAAAGAAATATTTCCACAACCTTTTCGAGGTTTAATTTTTTCACCAGATAAATCTCCTTTTAATTTAGATAGAAATTTTGTTGATCTTTTAACAGGAGCAGATTTAAAAAATTATGCTGTAGAAGATCTCATAAAATATAAAGCTATGTTAGATAGAGTTGGTGCAGCAAAATCTCTTAGACGTTATAAACAATTAGAAAATTTATTATCAACGGGAGTTAAAGTAGGATAAGGTTTTAAAACAGAAACAACTGTATTTTTACCAGATGATCCACAGGAACTACTAAATAGATTAAATATTTTAATATCTGCAATAAAAGAAGGACATAATTCTAGTTTCAATGAAATTCATGCTATATTGAAAAAACTGTTAGAAAAGAAGATTCTAAATGAAGAGGACTATAAAAGTATAGCCGAAATATGTTGTTGTTTTTAATTTTTTATAAAAAAATTATTTATTTAAAATTTTTACTAAAAAATGTGTTCAACAGATTTAGATAAAATTAATAATCATTTAGAAAATCTAACCGAGATTTTCGGTTCATCAAAATTTAGTACGACGTTAAAAATTTTTAACAACTACTTCATCACACACTTGTAATTTAGAACCCA
The DNA here is from genome assembly GCA_907163375.1 of Prostheceraeus crozeri. Taxonomy (NCBI): domain Eukaryota; kingdom Metazoa; phylum Platyhelminthes; order Polycladida; family Euryleptidae; genus Prostheceraeus; species Prostheceraeus crozeri. The sequence continues at coordinate 1,230,325 of CAJQUW010001560.1, forward strand.
TTCTACATTTGGAACAAAATAAAAATTATCAAATTGCATTGACTAGTTTCTCCACATTTAACACTATTCAAAAGTTATCAAAGATGTGTATGATCAATTTAGATATTCTATTGATAAAGGTAAAACATGGAAAATACTAACTTTTCTTCCTGGTTCTTACGAAGTTAAATCAATATCAAATGAAATTAAGAGACATTTAGGTATACCATTTAAAGATAAGAAACAATTACATTTTGCAGTTGAACCGGCAGTTAATAAATTTTCTCTTACTTTGGACGAAAATCATCAAGTTGATTTTAATCATGATAGATCATTGTCAGAGCTATTAGGATCTAATAAACAAACCTATAGTCAAGGTTATCATTTAGGTGAGAAGATTCCAAAAATAACCGAAATAAATTCAATTGTTGTACATTGTGACATTATTGAAGGAGGATATATAAATGGTAAATTGTCAAATTTAATATTCAGTTTTCCAGCTTTTACTGTACCCATTGGTTATAGATTAAATGTAATTCCACAAACATTAATATATTTCCCCATTACAAGAAAAACTATTAACAACATTAACATTAGAATCACTGATGAGAAAGGACAAAAAATAAATTTTGGAGGTGAAGAGATTATGATAGATCTTTTGGTTAGAGAAGTTTAATTTTCTTCTTCTTTAAAAAGAAAAATAAAAATTTCTTATTAAAAATGAGTGAATTTCCCCCATTAGATAAAAAAAACTTAAATTTAATCATCATCCAAATTTATCTAATAAAGTTTTGTCAGTTATTTGTGGAAGATCAGGATGTGGAAAAACATATCTATTATTTAAATTTTAACGACTCCAATTTTTTTGGATTATAACAATCTTACAATTTATACAACAACAGCAGAACAACCCGTCTATCAATTCTTAAAATATGGATTTGAAAATAATCTTAAAAAAACAGCAATTGCTTCATTATTCAAAGAATATGAAAAATCTGAAGATGAAGAAGAAATAAGTTCGTGGTGTGAAGAAGCAGCAAAAAATAATCAGTTAGTTGAATCTAATAAAAATAAGCATATAAAGATACAATTAATAGATGATAGTGGTAATATGCAAGTAACTAGATAAAAGCATGAAATTAGATATGCAGTAAACTAGATAAAAGAATGAAACATTGTGTCATTTTTGATGATTGTGTTAATGATAGAAATCAGTCAGTACAGAGAAATTATTTCACAAGAGGTAGACATAACAACTGTAGTGTGTTTTATTTAACACAAAGTATGTATTCATTAGATGGAAGTGTTATTAGAAAGAATGCAAAAATATTTATACTATTTGAAATATATGCAAGAAACCTAAGTGATTTGTTAAGAGATTTAATACTAACAAATAAAGATGAATTTAAACAATCGTGTAACAATGCTTGGTCAAAAGATTATGGCTTCATTACAATTAATATTAATAAAAAAATTCATGATAGAGTTATCGAACAATTGTTCTCTGACTAGGCTTCGCCCCCAGACTGAAAGTCGATAGAAAATATTTTCGCGGAGTGATCGAATAATTAATTTTTTTCTAGTTGGATTTAAATAATAATAAATAAACTTTAAAAAGGTGAAGTAGTTATTCCATCAGGCAAAATTTTTCTTTTATCATCAAATGGATCTAATGCTAATTTATGTTCCTCTTTTAAATACATTTTATGTTTCTTTGAATTAAGTCTATAATTACATGCTGTTTTTATTTCATTATTAAATAATACATTTTTATAATCTTGAAATGTTATTTGATTATCCGCTGGTGCCTTTGAAATTCCTTTTAATGTTTTATGTGTTTTATTATACGGTATTGTTAATCCTAAGAAGACGGAATCCGTATCTGTAAAGTGTAATTTATAGTTTTGCCATAAGCAGGTGCTAAATATTCATATATAAATCTATGCATAAATAGTTTAGCTAATTCTAATATAGTGAATCCAATAAAATTAAACTTATCATGTTTTACGCTGATTCGACGTAAATGTACAGCACACAGATTATCACTAAATCTAGTAGTTCTTTTATATGTAGGTTTCCTTGTTAAATTTTGAAACCTATCTCTATCATTAACTATTTCAATATTGTGTCTATTACGCACATTTTCTAAAGTCTTACCATAAAATGCATTATTCATTAATTTAAAGAACACGTTTTCAAAATCATCTTTATTTCTTTTAGCTATTTTACGTTTTTCAATATTGAACTCTATATATTTTTTTAACCATTTAGATTTTTTATAAACTAGTTTTCAATGTATTTTAGTGAGAATCATTCCATGATCTAAATACCAATCTAGCATTCTTCCTTCAACAACATACTTTCCTTTATTGCTTTGTGTTAACATAAGTTTTTTTGTTGGTCTGTATTTCTTTGGAATTAAAGATTTTTGATAATCTGAAAAATCTTCTATATTGGGAATTTTGTTTTCGGGACAGAATGGATAATATTTTGTTGCGCCTTTTATATAATCAGGATATACTAAATCAACTTCGTATGTATAACCATGATTATAATTTCCATCATACGTAGGTTCGTATTCAAGAATATTACACCATGACATTTTACCTATTGGTAATTCTTGTATCATGCAAGAAGAATATAAGCTATTAAAATCATAATATAACAAATAGTTTTCTCTCATGAACTCATTAACTGCTGCTTGACTCTCTTCATTTGATATAAGTCCTTCTATATTTTGATTAAACAATTTTATAAACTGATCGCTTTCTTCTGGAGATAAAGGTTTATATATTCCATAATCATCAAGATTTACTTTTTTATTGAACGACTGTACATAACGATTACCTAAAATTGATGAAACTCCACCTCTAATACCAGATTAAAAAAATAATAATTTATCATATGTATTTTCTTTATAATGTTTAAGTTTAACACCAGTATGTTTTAATCCTGCTAACCATGTTAAACCTGGTGTAGAATAACAATAACATGGATCTATTCCATAATATTCTAAACATATGTCACGAAAGTTTTCAAAAAGATCAGTAAGGATTAATACATCTATCTGAAGATATTTCATTGTATAATCATACATTGTTCTACAATTCAACTCTCTCCAATTCTTTTCAGCTTCTGAATAATCTTCTTCATATAATTGTGATTGTTTTAATGTTGATTTAAATTTATTTATCGGAGGAGGTTTTTGTTCTTTCATTATTTCATTTATTCTATTTATATCTCCAGTTAAATATTCATATGGAAATATGCATTTCAAAGGTTTTAAATTATATTTATTTAATATTTTACATTGTTCAGGTTTCAAAGTTTTCCCCATAACATCTAATGAATAAGGAGTGAAAAATCTAAATGCATCTAAAATTCTGATACAACCTAATTGCATTGAAAAATATTCTTCTTCTTGTTTACATAGTACATTTATTTGTTGTTGTTGTAATTTTTCAGATGAAAATAAATCTTTCATTATTAAATGGAAATCATATTTAGAACCATTGTAGAAATATAGAGGAACAAAGTTATATTTAGATTTATTAGCATTAAGATTACAAGAATTATGTGCTGCACCTCTATATAATCCATTTAGATTATCATGATCTTTTACTTTATCAATATATCTACCTCTGCCACTTTTATAATTATTTGTAAATTCTTTTCCACAGTAATAACATTTTGTTTCATCAATAAAATGATATTTTTCTTCATCCGTTAATGGAAGCATTGGTATATTTGTTTCAAGCAATTGTGAAAAACGTCCTTGTAATTCTTCTACTTTCTTTGTAAACATTTCTGAACTATCTTCACCATAGTATTGGTAATATTCTGATTTAAATAATTCAGGATAATTTGAATGAATGTACATTCCCCAACATAATGGTTTTTGTTCAAATAGATATTTTTCTTTACTTTGTTCAGGTGCCCTTTTTTCATATTTACCATTATCAGAATTTTGTGTTATGTTAGCATTATATGCTTCGAAATCACAATAAATAGTAAAGGGTACTTTATTTTTCAAATAATGACTATTATATATTAAATAATCATCTTTAGGAAAAGTATTTTCAACTGCTTCATTTTGTTGGCAATTCTCCAAATGTCTATTCATTTCTTCTTTAGTTCTAAAGCTCGTCATACATAGGAGACAGGGAATATTAGCATTATCTGAAGTTTTTGTAAATATAGAAACATCTTTACACAATATAAAATGACCCTGATAATATAATATATTCGCTTGTGCTGATTGTTTTGTTTGTTTTGATTTTTCAAATTTATCTTGATATATTTCATGTGTTAAATCGATATATCTTTGAAAATCTTTTTCAGACTGTTGATAATTTTGATTTAATATTTGTAGCTGATAATTATATTCTTTATCATATTGTTCTTTATATTGTTGTTGACATTTTTTAAAACATTCATTTATTTTTTGATTGGTTTCATTTTCTTCATTATTTAATTCTTTATTGTCTTCATGTAATTTTTGAATCGTTTCTATCTTATTTCGATATTTATGGTGATATTCTTGTAGTAACATTTTTAATTGTTGTTGATAATCTATTTTACATTTTTGTGAAATTATATTTAAATTTTGTAATTTTTGTTGATATTCTAAAGATAAAGATGAATAATTGGAATCATAATCATAGGGAAATCCACGTCCTTTATAGTTATTATGATTAATCATTATTGGTGATAGTGTTTTAACAATTTTAAATTTTTCAGTACATATTATATTTCCTTGGTAAAAAATATTATGATGCATGTAATTTCCCCTATCATTATATACTATTTCTGATTGACATAAATTTTTATTATTCAAATAAATTTTTTTTGAATCTGAGTAAAGTGGAGTAATTTTACCAATAGAAACATAATTCACATTTAATTCAAAAACATTTACTTCTATTAAATTTTTATTCTTTTTATGAAACTTTATTAACCTATTATAATCATACGGAAATTCATCTAAGCCATCAGAGAGATCAAATTCATTTATGTATTCTTCTTTATTATAATGACTTAGTCTTTCTTTGTGATATTTTGCAGGATGTAAATGTGCTATAATACTCCACAGAAAACAACGTTCATCTTCATTTTTTATGCTGATTATTTGTGATGAACTGAAAGGTAAAGGAACATAACTACCACCAGTATTATTTTTTTATTTATCAATTACTATTTTCTTAGATAGTATTTTAACAAATCTCCAACCAGATTCACGTAACTGGGCTACAATTATACAATTTTCTAATTTATTTATTATCGATTCAAATATGGGTTGTATATCATTTACATTATGAATTTCTTGTGAATTTGTAAAATGTCGTTGTATTATTTCTTCAGGAATTCCATCAGGTCCACTTTTTGTATAAAGTACTTCTACATTCATATAACATTTGAAAGAGTTTCTAAATATATCATAAAAGTTGGATAGAATGTCATAAAAAGTTTCATCGGTTTCATTGTGTTCAACAGACTCATCAAATAAATATTTTATATCTGTTAGGGGCGAAGCTCTAGAACCGTCGGTTCGTTCAGCTTCATCAAATTCATCTATTTCGTTCAATTCATCAGTATCACGTAATAAATATCTTCCATCTGGTACATGTTCATCTTCACTATTAAAAACTTTTTTATATTCCGAATGTGAATAATCATCAAACATTTTTTTAGCTTTTATGTCAGTAGGCAATGTTTATAGATAGTTTATATAATTATTTAATTTTAATATATTTCCTTCATCAACTCGATCTACATTTTGTAAATGCAATTTACTATTTAAATGAGATTGATAACTTCTTTTTGTTTGCAACTTTCTTTTACATAAGACACAATAAAACTTTTCCATTTTTTGTTTTTTAAAGAAAAAAATTCGTTTTTTAATTTTAGATATAAACATTCTAATATCAAGGTCTAGAGAGTTATTATATATTATTATATATTTCACGTTATTTAGTTATTTTATTTTCTTTATCATATAAAGTCTTATCAAAAGATAATTTAAATTTATTTTCACTAACTATTGATTCTTCATCAACATTACACTTTTTGGTATATGATGCCATTCTCTTATTGGAATATCTAACTCTAAATTATATTTATTATCTGATAATAATATAATAGAGAAAAATATTGGTCTTTGATCTCTTTTGGAAAATTTAATAACACCACCATAATCTGAATCATTTTTAGTTTTTATTAGAGATGATGAAATTTTAAATTGATTAGATGTAAATCCTAATTTAAATTTTGTAGATCCGACACATAGTTGTCTGATAGTATCTTCAACTATTCCATCATTATTATTTTCAATTGTAAGAAAATGAAATTTAGATGAATTTTGATTATATATAGTATTAATATCATGTTGAGATATAAATTTTTCTTCACATAAATTTTTCTAATAACTAATATTTTTATAATCTTTTTTACCATTTACACCTTTTTCAGATGTTTCAGAATCATCATCTATATTATCATCATCATTATTATCATCATTATTATTATAGGGTTCTCTAAAATTATTATGATCATGATTATGGTCATTGTTAATAGTATAAGGTGTTGCCCACATATAAATTTTTTCTTGTTGTGCTAAACCATTTATGTAAGATTTCAACAAATTAATATTTAAATTTGAATATAATCCTATATAAGTGTCATCATCGTATCTTTGTGGCATTTCTACCATTTCTCTTTTATAAACAGTATCGCTATAATATACTTGACATAATGATTCCTCATTATGTTTTTTGCTCCCGATATGAATATTATATTCAATAAACTCATCAACAAATAATCTAATTTCTTCTTTCGAAAAAGATTTTAATTTTTTTACTAATTCGGTTACATTGATGTAATTAACTATTTTAGTTTCTATGCAATCAGTATTACTAATTGGTAATACTGCTCTAATAAATCCATAAACATTATTATGACCTATTATAACCATGTTTTCTTTATTCAATTCTACATATGCCACATCATTATACTTACTTACAATATCCATAAATTTTATAAATGGATCCCCTGGGAAAATACAATAGTTGGTTTCTTTAAATATTTCAGCTTGTAATTCAAACAAAAGATTAACATCTATACATGGATTATTATTATTATCAAAACATTTATTTTCAAATCCGGATGATGTCATCGAATAAGAAGAACAGGATGATACGGGCGAATATAATTTTTTAAAATTTGCTTTTTCCATTTTTTTTATTTTTATGTGAGAAAAAATTACTTTTTTATTGTTAAAAAATGATGTTGCCAAATGTTGGTGGAGGTGCATATATCCCGAATAATCGTGAATCAGAAATAGAAATAGAAAATTATATTATGAAAACTGGAGACGTTTTATCTGGTCCATTGCATCTTTCTATTCTTCCGCAACAAAATACAGAGTTAACAAATAAACAATATGTTGATACACAAATCAATGACTTAAAAGAAAAATATATAAACGATGTTATGGTTCCACTGATGAATGAATTAAAGTTGCTTAAACTTAATGACAAATCATTAAACGAAAAATTATTAAAACTTGATAAAAAGGATAGAGAGCTAGAAGCAGATATAGCAAAACTTTTTAAAAAGACTTCAGAACAATCAAAAATTTTAATATTACTTTCTATAAAGTTAAAATCTGCAGTCATTAAAAATAAACATCAGATACAACTATTGAAAGAACAATTAGAAAATGAATTAGAAAAACTTCCTAAAAAAATTTTCAAAATTTAAATAAGTTACAAGCTACATTGCAAAAAAGTGTTGATGAATTGAGTTCTAAAATTACTCAACAAATGAAAAAGATGAATAGAATAATAAATGAATTAAACTCCCTAAATCAAAAAGTTGATAAAATGAAAACTCTTAAAATCAATTTAGAAAATGAATTAAAGAAAAATTTGCAAGAACACTCTAAGGGAGATAAAGAACAGTTAGATGCTGTTAAAAATCAGTTAGATGTTTTTAAAGTTCAATTGAATGCTCTTAAAACGGCGTTGAAGATTAATCAGCAGAAAATGCAAGTTAATGGGAAGGAAATTAAAATACATCACACGCTGCTTGACGCACTAGATAAAATGCAACAGAAAATTAATAAAGTCATCACGAAGTTGTTGTCCATTCATACATGTAAATCTTGATGACGCACGTAAATTTTAGCGTAAATATTTTTCCCAAAAGTCAAATTTAATCTTAAAAAATGCCTATAATTTATAAACACAATCTTAAACATTTTGCTTCAAATCACAAAAATAGCACATGAACAATCTATGAAATCTGTTTATCATTATAACAATGTAGAAACAATTCAAAAAGAAGGAGCTGGTATCTTATCTGGCATAGGAAGTATCGTTAACTTAATTAAAAATAATAAAGATTTGATTACAACTGCTGCAAAAGGAGCAGCTGCTATAGGTAGTACAGCTAGTGCAATGTCAAATGCTGTTAAGTCTCAAAACGAATTAAAACAACTAGAAACTATTCGCAAACTTAAGAAGGATTCTGAAGAACTAAAAAAAAATAAAAAAACTTTCCGAGGAAACAAAAAACAAAATTGCTAACATAGTTGTAGGGTCTGAGAGTAAACATGAGAAGAAATCATGCGTAGCCATAGAACCTACGGTTCGTCCAATTGAAGAAATAAGAGGTAATGGTTTAACAAAATTCTAAAATTATATTTTAGCAAAATTCTAAATTTTGATTTTAGTAAAATTTTTTAATTAAATTTTTTTAATAAAATTTTTTTTGTTAATTTTCTTAGTAAAATTTTTTTACTAAATTTTTTTATTAAATTTTTTTAGTAAAATATTTCTGTGTGTGAGAAAAACGAAAAAGTCAAATTATTTTTTTAAAAAATGTCTTCTCTGATGGAAATTAAATTTAGATTAGACGATCCTCCGTTAGTCAGTTACAATCAAAAAAAGAATGACTATATAAGAATTGCTATGAATCCCGGATCTTCCAGTAGAGTAAATACTGGAGGAGATTTAATCTTTGAAGTTGATAATCAACAAAGTTATATATATCTACCTGGTTCCTTTTTACACTGTGAATATTCTTTATATAGTGATGCTAATTTTACAACACCATTACCAGATACTGATAATATTGCATTAGAGAATAATTTCTTTCCAAGATTATTTACACAAATGCGTTTAGATGTTGCAACTCAAAATATAGAAACAATAAGTGATTCTCCAGGTGTAATTGATACAATGCTTAGATTTGTAACAATTAGTGAAAATAATAAAAAGTATGAAATCGAAGGTTGGTTTCCTGATACTAGTGATGGTATAATTGTTGATGATTTAACTCACGCTGGAACAGATGCAGCAGGAATTGCGAAAGATGTAGAAAATATTGCAAATCATTTAAATAAGACAAACAATACTGCATATAAAGAAAGTAAGAAAAGTAAACAGACAGTAAACTGGCCATTGTCTCCATTATTCGGATATTCAGATTATGACAAAATATCAATAAGTCAATAAGTCAATAAATGTTTATTTCCAAATACTTTGGAAAACATGGAAAATATGGGGAACATGTGTGTGAACAAAAAAATTCGTGTTTCAAACACAACTATTGAAACTCAGACATCAAAAGTACATTTCAAGCGTGCGGTCAATTTCAACAATAAAAGAAATCGTATTCAGGAAGGAGAGGAGAAAAATTTGCTTCTAAATGTCATTCAGTTTGTGTTCTCTGTAGTAGACTGTCGCAAATCTTTAGCTTTTTGAAGAAATTTAGCAATGCATTTAAGATTATTTGGAATATGCGTGTTCATCAACTTGTAGAACTCAGTTGTACTTTTGCAGTGGCATAATATCGGTGCTAGTTCCTGTCGTAATTTCTGATATCTTGAACATTCAATCATAAAATGATGCAAATTTTCTACCCGTGAATCACTGCATTGCTCAGATCGACGTTTATCATACCTCAAACGATTTCCATAAATGCCGGTGATAACTTCTAAGTTGTGGTTTAATGCTCTATACTTCAGTATGATATTGATATAGTTATAATCGATATCAACATTTAGATATGACTTAATAGTATCGTCAAACAGACATAACTCCAAATAATTTAGCCCAGAATGGCTGTTTTTTGCTGAAGACATCCACTGCTCCCTATGATAATCAGCTAATCGACCTTTTGTAATCCTTAAATATAATTGTTTGTCAACAATGAACTGTGTATCCCATAATTCAGATAGACTGAGTTTTGTAAGCAATTGCTTTATTCACCAGCACCATGTGTATCTACTATCGTGTCCGTTTGAAATAATATTTGAATAAATCGCCTTGTATGCTTCCTTTATGATGCTTCTGTCATCGCTTGTAATGATTCTTATCCAATAACATATTGCTGATTTATAAAAATGAAAACTCATTGGATGTATTCCAAATTCACCTATGAGAATAATTTGGAGTATTCCGCTTTAAATGATGATACCTTTTATAAAATTGAAATTGCAGTTGATCTAAACTTTTTAAATTATTAAAGAAACAAAATTCTGCACAGTATTTTATCTTCGATAAAGTCAGCATTTCAAATGTATTTTTTAGAATATCTCCACTAACTTGTCCAAATTCTCTAAGCTGTTTAGCTGTTAAATATGCAGCTTGTTTATCTTTAGCTGTTAATTGTTCCAAATGGCATTTATTATTTTTTGATATCCACATTCCTAAGTATCTGTATTTGTCAACAAATTAAATGGACACCTTTCTGTAACTAAGATTGATATCTAATTTACTCAATTTAGCGCTGATATTATGAGTCATAATCTTAATCTTGTCATAATTGATGCTGAGTCCATTTTCTGAACAAAACTTGTAAAGCGCTACAATTTGATTACTCAAGCCACGTTTGCTCTTACTCATTAACAGTATATCATCAGCATATATGAGTGATGATACCTCGAAATCAAATATTTTTATTGTGTCAAATTTGCTTTTGTCAGCATCTAAGATATGAATTAAATCATTTATATAAATACTAAATAAAGTTGGCGATAACGCGTCACCTTGGGGAATTCCATTCTCAAGTTTGAAGGATTGTGTCTCGTTGGCATCAAAAAGTACTTTGTATTCTTTGTTTATGATAGTCTTAACTATCAATGATATAAGCTTGCATTTAGGTATCAGACGCTTCAATTTAACAATCAATCGCTTTTTGGGAATAGAATCAAACGCTTTCGATAAATCTACGAAACACAAGAACAAAGGGCGTTTCATATTTTTGTAAATTTGCATGACTTCTTTGATAATTAATATATTATCCAATGCAGAACTTCCTTTTTTGAAACCGGTTTGATTCTTCTCTATAACTTCATTTCTAAGCAGCCAATCATTTAGTCGTGCATTAATTATTTTTGTTAGAATTTTCTCTATACAAGATGATAGATTAATAAACCTATATGAATTGGGATCATTTTTACTTCCTTTTTTAAATATTGGGGAAATCCAACTACTATTCCAAGGGATTTCATCAGGTTTGCTTAACACGTCATTATATATTTTTTCCAGAGTTTCGACTGTTTCGTTTTCACATGACTGTAATACTTCGTAGACAATTTTGTCTGGACCACTTGTTTTCCGTAGCTTTGCTTCTTTAAGAGCATTTTTTATTTCAGTTTGTGTTATTCTACTATCTAGATGATCAATGCTTAACCGGGCTTTAGAAATTTTTGGTTCATATTCATGAGATATATCTATGTTTCTTGACAGTTTGGAGTCGTTGCTTATAATATGGTTACGAAATTCTGAAGCATTTAACCTACATTTTCTACGTTTCAGCCTTGCAATATCCTTATTTTCATTAATTAGCTGCCAATATCGTCTATGATCATGATTCATTTGTGCATTTTTCAAATGTATTAGCCTATTTCGCTTTTCTTTTCTTCTATCCACTTTTACAATTTTATTCAAAATTCTTTTACTTTCCATCAGTCGAATGAGATTTTCATTTGTAGGGAATTGTTTCCAGCGAGATACATTTCTTTTATGATTTTTTCTAAATTCTCGTGTCTCACTTGATAGAACTACCTTTCGATTTTGATTTTTAGTGTTCATGATACATGATGAATTAATCGCATTTAGTTCTTTATAAATAGAAATAACTGACAAATTATTTTCCAGAATTTTTTTATTCAAATTTTCACATTGTTTTGTAAACTTTTCATTATCAAAGCAGTCAGAAACATCGTTTGTCCATTTATATGGTTTTATCAATTTGTTTCTATGACACATTCCATTAGAAAGCTGCTCCTGTTTCGTAAACTCCGATTTCAATTCAATTTGAAATTTGATTTGCATTGGGGAGTGGTCCGTATAAACAACTGGCTCCATTATTTGAAAATAAGTAAGATGATTTATCATCGATTCAGATAAAAGAAGGTAATCAATCACGGATTTCCGTACTTCATTATTTTGATATCTATAATATGTGCATCTACCTTCAGAATTATTTTCCAATCTGCCATTTGCAATTATCAGAGAAGTCTCATTGCAAAAATTTATTAAGTCTCGGCCCATTGTGTTTATCATTAAGTCGTATGATTTTCTATCAGAAAGTCCCAAGTTGGAATAATTGGTTTCATTACCAATTCTACCATTGAAATCGCCGATCATTATGATGTTTTTCATTTTAAATTGAGTCATGTATTGTTCAATATTTTCGAATAATTCTCGGTCTTTATAATTTGAATCGCGATTGTCCACGTAACAAACAATCAGGAATAGATCCTGCAGATTATTCCAATATGTGCTACTTAATTTGAGTATTTGTAAATTACCTTTTTCTTTAACCAAATTTTCAACATCTGGCTGTGAAATATAATCAATCTCTTTTACGAATATCGAAACACTTTTTATATTTCTCCCACGATTATTATTTTTTCTACATTTGTGTGAAAGCTGGAGTAATTTCCTTGCAGCGATTGTTCATTGTTAACATTTAAGTGGGTTTCCGTAAGACATATAATATCAGCATTTTGTGTATCCTGTAAGAAATCACTATTTCTAGTTTTATTCTCATTCAATCCGTTTATATTTACATAGAACAATTCTATATTCATAAATTTTCGTTGTTCTCTTTCATCCTTTCCTATTATTTCATCCTCCCCTTCCTCCAACTTATCAAAAATATTGATTATTATCGTAGTTATTACGTGCTGAGTAATATGCGTGTCTGTCATCATGTGTTCTGTAGTGATTGTTTGGTTGTTCTTGATGATTTGGTGCTGCATGTCTGTTTCGGTCATTAAATTGATTATCTTGCCATTGGAAATTTCTGTTTTCATAATTTTGTTGATGTGGTCTACCATTTGTTCGCTGTCTATAATAACGATTTCTTGGAATTCTTCGTTCATTTGTCCATTCATAGTGTCTGAAGTTTTGCCTGTTTCTTCGATATATTATTGGTCTTTGATGTACTATCGGCATGCGACATAGCGGTTGGTGTTGTACCAGCAATACCACGATATATGTCTACGTCTTCCACAAATGTAGCAAGATTTAAGTCTTTCTGGATTTTGATGTCGACGCTGGGACGTTTGATGGACCTCTTGTTGTTGAGCTTTGTTATCTGCTTGGATTTGTCGATGAGTTTGCTGTTCATTTCGTAATGGTTGGTCACGTAGTGCAGATGCTGGAAGGAATGATGCATAGCGTGCATTTGGTGGACTCAATTGTACAGTTCGGAAACGGTCTTCATGCAAAGCCTTTACAGTTGAATGCATTTCATCGATGTTATCACTTATTTTTCTTATTTTCAAGTTAATTTCTTTCAAGGAGTTGTCAATATCTTCAATTGCATCATCTTTATTTGTATCATCGTCATCAGTTACTTCGTTTTCATCATCAGTTTCCTCACATTGGTTTGTTTTTGCTATAGTCGTGTTGATTTCCGCAAACCGAGCTTGAATGATGTCTGCTTTGAGCTCTCTAATCTCCTTATCATTTTCTTTCATCTGTAGTTCGTAGGTCTCAATCGATTTCAGCAGATCCTCTCTTTCTCGCATGTGCTGTTTCTTTAGCTTTTCCATCTCGGCTTCATAATCGTGTTTTTGGCTGTTCTGTTGATTTTGATGTGATTCAATATGTTTTGTAATGTTTTGAATGTCTGTAGGATAGCTGCTGTACACACAAGTTTCACACGTGTACTTGCGCTTTGTTTTTAGATATTTAACAAATTCATATGATGGTAGGCTAGTACAACATGAATGAAAGAGTCTGTCACATTTATCGCATTGAAATGATTTAATTTAATCTAAATTAAAAAGTTACATTGTTTAACAGATTTCCTTTTTTCATGAACTTCTCAAAATGAATTAGAAAAAAAACTGAGTTTTAGATAGTTCTTGAATCACTGCTTGCTTGCTTTTCAGATGTAGTTGTCCACAAAATCATTTGTCTTGAACGGCTTGCAATTGTGATGTCTCTTCATCTTGAGTTGATGATGTTCCTGGTTGTAGATTTAAAACAATTTGACTTGTTTTCATTGTCTTATTATAATAATCCGTTTTTAAGTCGTGGAGATTTGTTATAAAGTTGAAAGGAATCGGTTTATTAGCAGAGCTAGTGCTTAGCACATGTTTAATCAACTGCAATTCGTCTCTCATCAATATGTGAAAATTCTTTATTCCCAATTGATTTGCGATCTTATTTAAATCGAAATTAGTCGAGGTTTGTTTACCGTATAATTTTAAGAAGCAACCGAAGGTCAGCCAGCTAAGCTCGAAGTCTTCAATGTAAAAGTTTTTTCGTTGTCTCTTTTTTTGTTATTCACTTTTCTACAAGAATAATATATTTAACATATTTTGTTCTTTAAATTTGAAAACAAGCAATTTTATAACAGAAAATAAAATAATGTTTAAACGTATACTGTTCATAAACTTTGACAGAAGAGGAATCTACATCTCCCATTCAAATAAGCGATACAAAGTTACGCATTCATATAACATTTTGTCCACGCGTGGACGCGTTCTAATTGGTTGAAGCGCGGTATTGTAACTGAATGGCGCACCATTGTTTAGGAAAATTATAATGAAATAGCATAGGTCTTAACACTGAAAATGAAGTAGCGTGCGGGCGTATCGCAGCAACAATAGCGGAGTTCCACATCCAAAATTCCATTGCATATGTCAGCGCGGTATTGTAGCTAAATGACGCACCATTGTTTGGGAGAAGAATGGAATCATTTTGAATGACACACAATTACTTTGCACAATAAATCTCTAGCTGCCGCACCAAAATTCTCCATCCCTTTGTAGACAATCTTCCAATATGGTTAGGTCGCGTTTTAAAAGTCTGAGAGGAACAGACACCCTACAAAGCTTAGGAAATTTGTCTGCCAATTTACCTAATCTCATTGCAAATGAAATTTCGGTGCGTGAATATTCGATCTCATTTTGCTTTTTCTTGAAATGTTTTCTTTCTATCCGTGATGCTTCGATGAAGTCTGGATCAAACAAATGAGGGCATTTAGCAGTCTCCATTCTAACAAATTCGAAATAATCACCGTGTTTTTCTGCAGGTATAAATAAATTTGCGATCTCACAGAAGAAATTTGGCAAATTTTCTCTGATAATCTTTGATTGAGTAGCAGAAAAATCTTGGCTCATTTTGAGAAATATATGACGAGAGAGTTTTGGCACAACCTTCACTGACAAGAAACACTGTTAAATTAAATAAGTCTTCAGCACAATTGTTTGAAATAGCCATATCGATTATTGTTGTTGTGTATTGTTTCATGGCGCTGCAGCTGGAGTAGGATTTGCTGGATATATATTCCACGTCTTTCAAATGTCTAAGTGGGGGTAGCAGCTGTTTGTTCTTTAATACATTGTTTCTTTTCAAATGTTTGAGTGGGGGGGGGTCACAGCTCTTTGTTCTGAAATGCTTTTCTTCATGAATGCGAGAAGCAGATGTTCTCTACAATTGAGTGATCATCTGAGTGCAAAGCAGTAGCAACTACTGGAATTACTAAAACACCTGGAACGGTCATGATTTTCAAGGTAAAATAATTATAATCACAAATTTGAGATTCTTAACTTTAATGATTTTACGGTGTCCTGCAACGGTCATGATTTTGAGGATAAAAATAATTATAATCACAAATTTGAGATTCTTAACTTTTATGATTTTTCGGTGTCCTGGAACGGTCATGATTTTCAAGAGAAAATAATCATAATCTCAAATTTAAGATTCTTAACTTTTATAATTTTCGGTGTCATGGAACGGTCATGATTTTCAAGATAAAAAATCATAATCACAAATTTGAGATTCTTTACTTTTATGATTTTTCGGTGTCCTGGAACGGTCATGATTTTGAGGATAAAAATTGTAATTCTCAAATTTGAGATTTTGAAAAATTTGAAAAATTGGGTATTTCTAAAAACGCCTAAATTTATGAATTTAGGTCTTCCTAACCTGAAAAAATGACTAAAATTCATGAATTTAGTCGTTTTTAAAAATACCAATTTTTCTGAATTTTTCGGTGTTCTGGAACGGTCTTCTTCCCATTACTATTCATATCATGGAAAATCACTAATATTAGCACGTACACCTACGCATGACTTACAATGTTCCCAAATCACCTTATAAATAGCCTGAAAATTGTAGGAGCCAAGAAAATATGTTGTTTTAGTTACATCGTCTTGTTTGAGAGCAAAGCAGAAGTTAAGCACATAGAAATAGAAATGAAAGGCTGCTTTGTACTTTGAAGATGTATTTTTTGTGCACTGTTGCAAACATTCTGACTGCGAGTGTATATGTTTTAATTGTCATTTTCATTGTTTGTACATGGATTTGAAGCGTCCTTTTGCATACGTCATTTCAATAACCTCGTGATCAATTCGATTCAACGCCTTACCTATATCAAACTCTTCGCGGCGTAAGAAACTCAAAAATGCGCGTTCGGACAGCAGCTATAAATATTTATGTAGCCTATCGGTGTATGAAACCTTTTACTGAGAAAATGAAAAATGTAGCTGATTAACATCTCTTATATTTTCACCCTCAAATATGGTAGCGTGCAACATTCTTTATAAATTATAATTTATAGAATATAAAATCAATACAGATATCACCACCGAAAATTATCAATACTTTTTTCTCAGTAGTAAGAGGGTTCAGTACGACTATAGTTTCAACGTGGATTTCCCTTTCATTTGGTCCCGTGTTAACCCCTGCAGTGCCATGGCGCTTCTGAAACGTTGTGCACGAAACACACTGTGTACGTCAGTCAATGGTAACTGGCGGTTCGTCTGCATGTGTTGCTATGGCGATCTTTTCATTCTCATTTCGTTGTGTCTTAGTAGGCATTTCTACCGGCCAACAACCCAGCATTAACCGGCAAAAAGATATCAATTTGATTAATAAAGATGAAGGAAGAATTCCTAAGACGAGGTGCCAGCTGCACTACACAGATGGGCAGAAGCGAGCCACAACTTTGACATATCCAAAGTGTCCAGGAATGCTCGGGTCCTGCATGGATTGCTCCAAGGCATTTTATAGTTATTTATTTTTATTGCAATTATATGTTTTTAAAAAATACTTGCAATTCGGAATCGTAGCTATTACCATTTTAATTTTAGACTGTTATTTTGGAGAAGCATCAATCTACATGGACGAGAGCCAAATTGTTTTTCTCGAATGAATGTACAGTTTATGCCTCAACAAAGGACGTGGTCGCGTGATCAAATGGGAATCTTCACTTTGGGAACATATGTACCGAGAACCACTTATACCTTGGCATGGTCAAAGATGTAGGAGAAATACTTAATTAGTTCAAATTTTGCTGACGTTTATATGGACTTCCATAGTCCTTTAACGTTGGAAAATGAATTTTCCCCATAGTGCAAGACAAATAATTCGTCCAATGTAATCTATGCTTACAGCAAGAGAGTCCCTCCGCGCCGACGTTCTGGGAATTTCTCAATTCACAATTCTTGGACAAATGGTTTGGTAAGTTCGGTTCAGTACCTTGGCTCGAAAGGAATCCTGACATATTGCTTTAGGTTATCATGAGAAGGATGATTCATCCTGAGAGGTCACATACAAGTGATGAAATCAGAGAAACTGATAATAGAAGAGCACTTTTTCAAAAAAATGCAAGATCGCCCATTGATAATTTAGTCTTAGAGTTTCTATACACTGTTGTACCCGGTATTGATATTGCAAATAAGGAAAATGTTTGAAACGTAGTCTCTTCTGGCCCACCCTGTAGGTCATTTTATCCGAAGTTAAAGGAGATTTTATCAATACAAAATTTCCACCACTTAATTTTAGTGTCTGTAGCTGCAGGTAATTCACTTCAGGCAGTTCGATATTCATGCGGCCATTGATGTGAAATTGAGTTTGTCAATTATCTTCGCAAAGGTAAACATTAAATCTTTATCGAATCGTGTGAATAGCAGTGTGCTGATCTCAGAAATGTGAATTCAAGATTAATGATGAAATCTGCACTATGTATCTGGACAAAGAATCTTCAGAATGTGAATCTGTTCAAAGGGATTCAAATCTATTCAAATATCTCTGCTATATTCATATATGATTTACAAATGAGACATTGTAATGAGATTACAGCAAAACACAATCAAGTCACAATGAAAACACAATAGAAAACAAAGATTGTAGTCAATGTGACTCGTGAAAATGGATCGCTCAGGAATATAACTGCAATGATTGCGATTGTGTCGGAAATTTGCCAGAAATCACATTGATCAAAGCACGAAAATAGATTATTTATCTGAAGTTGACTGGAATGAAAATTGACTCTAGGTCGCGGCACATCCGGAGGGAACAAAGTTGGGGCATGGATCAGCATTGAAAAACTTAGAATTGCACATGTGATTGATTCTAACCCAATGATGCAGCCGTTGACAGTGTATCTAAGTGGATCTAGTGCACTATTTGTGACACTATTGTGTGTTGCATGAGGCTTTACCTCCATTGTAGAGGCTTTATTGTTATCAATTTCTATTCTATAAAGTAGCCGACCATTCCGTTTTACGATACACAGTGAGGATGAAAAGACAGGTTGGAATGAACAGCATTTGAAACGTCAGAACTGAAGAAATTGACATTAATGGTTTTTAATAATTGTCGCATTTTCAATAAACAGATGTCAGCGATATTTACTCAAATGTCTGATTCGCGCTTTAGGCCTATAGCATCGAACATTCCTTATTTAACGAGAAGACGTCATTACCCATTGTGAGGAGACGTATTCCACCAGCATGCTGCAAACCCTTTGTAATTAGAGTATACAGCGACCCTTAAGACTATCTTTCAAGAAGATTACAAGGGAGCACTTTTTTTTGATTTTGCATCAAAAAACATAGTAAAGAATATCCCGTATAGACATGAAGCATATCTCATCCCGAGAATCTAAAAGTCTCCATGAACACTCACAATATAGAATTTCATAATCCGCAGAGTTACTACGTATGTATTGACCATCCGATGACCAATCAATGTGGTTGATGTGGCTGCTGTGTCCCTGGAAGCAAAACAATTAACATGATAACTTTTCATTCATATATTCCATATAATAATGTCTAATTACATTGAATGCCGACGGTGTGTCAAAATGACACATGAATCCGTAAATAGTATGAACTATTTGAAACATTCTTTCATTGGAATTCGAAATAGGTCAGCATACACGATATCTAAATGGCTTTTATTGAATTTTTTATCAACAAAGATGTCTAAATTCTTGCAAAATCTTTGTTATCATATACCTCAAATTCCCTGTTATCAAAACGACTTCATATCATCATTCCAACAAGTTCCAAATACAATTAAATCTTGAGAATTACTGGAGTCACAGAATTCCGCATGACCGCTAATTGCAATTGAGATGTAAGAGTTCCAAACTCGAGTCTAACCATCAATTCAAAGAAGCTGACAAGTTTAAAATTTGGGAAAACATAGATATTTTCCCCACAAAGAAATGACCATGTTTTGACGGACGCATACGATTCTTATTCCACGAGACTGTAATTTAGAGATCATCCGCAATTGTGATATTGGAGATAACAGCAGGAGAAGGGGGCAGTAAAACCCACCTTGAAAATGAATTACTTAGATCAGGTTTTATGATAGCAGGTATTCCTCCGACTAAGTCGTTGATCTGTCAATTTGAAGAATTAACTCTTCCAAAGAAAGCTGCCATTTTATGTCTTGATGTACTGGAAACTCCCTTTCCCATTATAACTCTTCGACGCTGTCATATAGGTTGGCAATCTGTGAAGCACTGAGGGTAGGAGCTGCGTCTTTCAATTGGCGACTTCTAGGAGTTATTGGTTTTCTTGTAGCAAAAGCTTGTTCATGTCTTGTCGAATGTTCAAGAGGTCAGATTCAAAATATTATAAACATAGTCAATGGGAATTAATGGGTGTATTGTCTTGGGAAATTCGAAGTAGAAATCTATTTCTTAACTTTCCTTGATCAACATTTAAACTAAGATGTTCAGAATACGGAAGTTACGAGTATTCATATGAACATTATTCGCGAAAGCTTGTCGCTGCCTTTTACACCCAAACACGGCAGAAGAGGGACATGGATATTGCAAATCCACCTAAGCTTTGATAAAACCAGAACGCATACAATGACATCACACAGTGCAGCTGGATACATACAGATAGAAGTAGCAGAAGATTAAGAAGCAAAGAGATTCTAGGAAGATTAAGAAGCCGGAATTGGTCATCATCCATATCAAAAAATTATTAACTTTTTCTGAAAATTCTGCCATTGATTCTTCCATTGAATGTGAGACGTCATTGTACGTCTTCTGGTTTTATCAAAGCTTACTTGCAACATCCGTGCCACTTTTCTGCCGTATTTGCGTGTAAGAGGCAGCGAAAAGCTTCCGCGAATAGAATTTATATGAATAACTTCCGCATTTTGAGCATCCTATGCAAGTGGTCGTACCATGATACAGTATTTAAATTGATAGTTAGGATGTTATGAATGGATTGCATTAGCCAACTGCGGTATATCAAGGACATATCCGCAAAACTACTATCACGTCAGGGAACCCTAGATGAAAGGTAGATCGGATTGAAAATAGCTGAAAATTTCAAACCATCTGCGCCCAATTTTACACACGATGGTAAGGTATCCGATACTTGCCCGGAAGATTTATCAGTGATACTGCTAGCTTCCACATTTGAGAAAATCATAATCGCATTATCAGATCAGCCGCCAGTGTTGATGTCCATACTCCTGAAATGTGCTTCACTGACAATATTAATTATTATTTTAATTTAACCCTCGGGAGGTTTAAAATTCGCTATTCCATTTCGTGAAAATCTGGGTCCACGTGGACCCAGAAGATTTATTTTCACAATCAAGCACAATTAGTACAGAAAGTACGAGTCAGAGTTCGAATGTTCATCACAACAGTGATTCCCACACCGAGCACAGGTTTTTCTCGTTTTCCGATCTTTCTTCCACCCGCAGAGTTGACATCTGTCTTTTTTTCGTGTTGCTCTCTCAACATCCACCTTTGCTTCGATGATTGGCCGTGGCACGTCTTTTGACTCCAAAAATGGCTTGACCAGCTCCTCTCCTAAGCATCGCAGAAATTGTCTTCTTTTGTGAGGCTTGTCTCTTCCCCAATGAGGATCAATTTCGCAATTCAACACATGCATTTATCCCACACAAATCCAAGAGGTTGCAAAACACGATTGTGTGCCATCTTCGGCTGATGTATTTCACCGTATATGTCGCCACCATTTGGTCAGCTTTATCTACACCTCCTTTGGTCGCATTGTAGTCTTTTATCATTTCTGGAACCTTTCGGTCAGTCTGTTGATCAACAACTGGCTCTTGATGGAAGGTGCTCAAAAGAAGGACACAATCATTTTTCTTGCATTTGTAACTGAGGAGGCATGTTTGATCTTCGAGGTTGAATCGGAAATCTGAAGAGTAAACAGCACGGCCCTGTAGATTCTTCATCTGCGGAGGAACTTCTCGTCTGTTTTTCCTCAGAGTTCCTAACAAAGTCATGCCTTTTGAGCGGAGAGAGCGTGCGAGCTTCAAAGAAGTAAAGAAATTGTCAGTTGTTATGTGTCTTCCAGAATTTTCTAGAGAGCTGGTCAAATCCATGACAACACGTTCTCCAAGTCCGTGATGACTGGGATTGTCTTCTTTGCCTGTGTACATTTGTAGATTGTAACAAAAATAATTGTTGGCATCGCACAACAGCCAGAACTTAAGTCCATACCTTGATGGTTTGCTTGGCATATATTGCTTACATGCACAGCGACCTCTGAAAGGATATAGTTCCTCATCAACGGTAAGGAATGCACCAGGCACATACGATTTTTGACAGTTGTTCGTGAAACCATCCAAAAGAAGACGAACCGCTGCTAATTTGTCTCGCAGTTGTCGAGCAGCCCTTGTTTCAGGATTGTCAAAACGAAGCATGATACGTAACTCTTTGAATCTTGAATGGCTCATTGTTATTTTGAAGATGGGCCTTCCGTGTTCTTTCGACCACAGCTCTTCAGTACTCTCCATGTGAGAACGATACACGCCGCGTAGCTATAACAGGCCAATGAAGGCTAACATTTCTTCCATCGAAGCGTCCGTCCATGCTGCACCTTTGATAGATCTCCCTCGCCGATTTGTCTCTTTTAGTATTGTCTCCATCATATCGTGATCAAACAAAATTTCCCAGCTATTTATAATAGTATTTGGCGCGCGAATATGCCGCAGAGAGTAACTTGTAAGACCTGGTGCTGGTCTAAGCAGATTCTCTCTTCGCTCCCTGCCACGTCTCTGTTCTTGAGGTAGGAGAGAAGTCCATTGCTCTCCATCAGCGGATGAAATATTCACTTGATTGCCGATTGCTTGGTTAATGGATACGTCGTCATCAGAAGGTGAAATATTGTCACTTTCATCGATATCAGATGAACCAGATGATTCACTGGAGTCCTCCGTGTCATTCGCAGATGAAGAAGCTTCGGGAACGTCTTCCTGCGCGCCCCTCAATAATCTCAAAGCTTCAACTTTTGAGCTCCGTTGTGAGCGTTCCGCCATCTTCGCTCGTAGCATAAAACAGCAGTGCGGTGTAATGACAGAACGGCCTGCCTGCGCGGTCTCATAGCCAAGCGCAGGCAGGGAGCATTGTTCACGCGTCACATCAAAATCGATTTCATTAGTTCGTCACAGTTGCACCTGCGTGCGACAATAGCGACGATAGCAAAAGCTTTGAAGCAAAGCGAAGTTTCAGCTGCGTTATCCCGTGTGTCTTTGTGTGCAGGGAAGGAGTGTGCGTGTGTCTGTGTGCAGCCAATAAGCACTACCGCTATTCCGATGCTTCATTATCTACTGTTTCGCATTGTATCAGGCGAGTTGAGGCGGCCCAATCGGCCTGGGCAGATCGACAAACTAATCGATGGAATCGTTTGCAAGTGCGCCTGTGATTTCAACGTCTCCAAAATCTGACCAGTTGTCAGCCTTTGAAGTGCATGGCGTTAAGGCTAAAAATAGAAAAAATGCTACACATCGTGAGCGCGTGACGATAGCTGCCTTCACGAATATGACGGTCAGGATAAGGCTAAGATATAGCGTCGCTAAGGATACGGGAAATCCTTATCTGGTTTCACGAATACGGGCCTTTGTTATTTGGAATAGCAGTGACTGAATTTCTGCGCTATGACGACCGATGAAACGAATCAGTGTGACTGGGTCCAGCTGGACCCATAGATTTACTAAAAGGTTTGCGATGTATTGCAATTATTTAAACAACAGCTAATACATTTTCACTTGGCAGTTATAATTGACATATCGATACAGATAAAGTCCAGTGATATCAATAATAAATAATGAAAACTTAATAAATAACAGCAAGTGATCTGGAAAAATGGGTCCACGTGGACCCAGAAAACCCCCCGAGGGTTAAATAATATAACACACGCACACAAAACAACGATATTTTCATACTTGGAAACGATAACATCATATTTGCATATCATCAATAACTTGACAAGCGATTCTTTTCTTGAATACTGGTACTTTAAATGACAGTCAACATCAGTAATTGTGTTGCTTCTGGTGTTCCATGAAAGATTCACGATGCGGTGCGGAAGTTGACAATTTTACGGGAGGTCATCTTTAATGTCAGTAAAACATTAAAAAGGCGAAGCATCTCGCTTTTTGTTTAGGTCCGACTTTATACAAAGTTTGTGTGAAACGCTGAGAGACACAGACCGTCGGCCTCCAGTACTTTCTATGGTCGATCTTTCAGGAGGGCCATCCTGCAAGTTCGAACTTTCAGCAATGCTTCCCTACCTACGGAACGGTACTCGTGTCCCGGAGTGCCGTGATAATAATTAAAGCTATGTAAGCAATCCAGTCAAAGTAATGAGCACATTAAGACATTTTAGGGACTCCTCAATAGGACAAGGTTACTACAAGGCTACTACAAGACAGACCAACTCTATTCCAGTAGAAATTTTTGATACACTGTAAATCACAAGGTCCCATTTAAGTTCAAATCTGACTACTAAGTAAAAGAGCACTAAAATAACCGAAATTAAACTCAAAGAAGTATTGACTTCTATAAGCCCCAATGGGGTGCTTTTCCGAGCGCGCCCCCTGCTGATCTCCCAAACTATTCACCAATTTTTCCAAACAACACATCAATCGAATGGGCACTGAATGGGGATTCAGAAAAACAGCATTACTTTTATTTTCAAGGTCTTCCTTGGGCTGAGTAAAGGTTAAAGGCAAAAGACGCCAATTTTCAACAAATTTCCCTAAGATCGCTATTTGAAATGGAAAATTGCAACAAAAACTAATAAACTATACACCAATCGAAAGATCTGGTCAAGGTGGTTAATAAAATGATGATAATGAATCGTTATGAGATTACATCATTATATCAGATGAGGTCAAATGTCAAATATTCGTCGAGACATTGAGGCTAAAAGCAACATGATGATTCTGAAAATTTCCAATAATTGCTGATTAGATGCAGAACTAAAAAATACAAAAATAATAAAAAAATCATATTTTAAATTTGAATTTCATTTTTCAAACATGTATGCATGATAAGAAGATAACTTCAAATTCAAAATTTTTGCATTTGTGCATATACAGGTTAGGGGTCGAAACACAACTAGACGAGTACCTGCTGATGACTGACGGACTTCAGTATTATGTTTTATATCCCTTAATCGGTAGCTGAAGTAGTGGTCGATAGTAGTGAAAACTGTGCCCTACTTGCCAGGGATAGGTACATGGATAGGTACATGTAAAGTTTAGTGTTATCAATCGGTACATGGATAGGTACATGTAAAGTTTAGTGTTATCAATAGGAACATGGATAGGTACATGGATAGGTACATGTATAATTTAGTTATCGATAGGCACACGGATAGGTACATGTATAATTCAGTGTTATCAATAGGAACTTGTATGAGATCTGTTTTACTGGATAGGTACATGTGTTTGGTACACTGTGTTTCGGAACGTCTATGATCGAACTTGTGTGGTTTGGTTCTGAGCACTTGGGTACGTACCGATAGACGTCCGTTGTTTGATTTTGAATGGGTTTGCTCAATTGCGACTATTGTGACAATTATTTTAAATGTAGCACTATTTAGATGTGAAACTTTAATGTGCAGTTATGATTTAGTTGCTCCCCAATAAGAAAACCAATTCCAGAACTATGTTTAAAATGAAAAGACAAGAGATTTACAATGTAAGTTTAATTTAAGCGTGAAAAATAAATGACGGATGCAAATCACGTCCCTCAGGCGACTCCATGATCTTCAAGAAGTCATCACACCACTCATGGAATGTTTGATTTTTACTAAAGTCATGGTCACACTCGTGTACCGGACACTTCACCGGTAGTCCACTCCGCCTTTGAAGTGCTGATACGGTCAAGGTTTTCCAAAGGGCCACTTTGCAGCCGCAAGAGAGATGCATGATCATGTCCAAATGACCTCCAATAATGACTTGGCTGTCATTTTGAAAATAAAATAATGGCTTTGAGGACATGCTTCTTCTTATGGAACGTTGAGGATAAGTACTTAACAGTTTGGAACAATGACATCCTTTATATAGTTATATATATTCTTTAGGGAAGTTCGGTACCTCTCTGATTGGCTGTTAGGATTTCCTTTGTTTAAAAAGTATATAAGTCCGAGGTTTGTACCAATTCTTATCAAAGGTTCTAATCCTCACGTTTACAAGTTACAATTATTTTAAATCTACAAGTCTAAATGGATCGCAAACAGAAAGCCGCAGTTGAGAACGGTACTGCTGATCGTACCACTTCGCCAGTGGAACGTACCACTACACCTCCCCAATCTCCGATGGAGCGATCGACAACACCAAACGAGCCGGTGGTGTTCACCCAAGCCCCTGCATCGCCCGACTACTCGAGTGATGAAGATAGTGACGTATCAATCGAGACGATGCGTCACATGAATAAGAAGTCCATGCGAACGCCACTTTATGGACGGGTCACGGTCAAAGTGAAGAACGCCCCGAAAAAGTACCACACCAAACGGGTGTTCATGAGGATGGAGCCGAACGAGCGGAACCTCACAACCGCTCTCGAATTTTCGGTCATCGACCTTGACACACCACGTCGCTGTCCCTGTGCGCCCAAGAAGACCAGGATCCATGTTCAAGTGGACTTGAAAAAACTTGTACCCTTTCCTTACCTTGATGACATTTAGTGTGTTTTTTCTTAATCTCTTTATTTAATATTCATTTGTATATATGAACAGACTTGTTTTATCATTTCACAAATCGGTCGTCAATTAAGGTCTGAATGGGAAAGGGGAATAACTATCTACAATTAATGATGTTCAATAACTGAATTGAAACAAAAATCAAGTATGAAGACTTCAACTTGAAATAAATAGGAACATATAACTTTTAAAGAAACAGTTATGTTGTTAATTTTAAAATGCTTGTAGCAGTCCAGGATGATATCATACATGTGTCATACACGAGACCATAAGAATGAGAATGAAAAGACCTTTAGAATGATATAAGGTATGTACCTATTCGATGGGAAAATCCTAGTTGTATGCAACTGTATGCAAGCAGACAAATGTTAGATTTTTAAATTCACTAAGTTTTTAGCCCATTCTTTAAAGACATGTAGCTCTCTAGTTTTATGTCATACATGTGTCATACAATACACCATTAGAATCAGCATGAAAAGAGCATTCGAATGATATATTGTATGTACCCATTTGATGAAAAAATCCTAGTTGTATGCATCGGTATGCAACTTGAAAAATTCCAAGTTTTTTTACAAAAATGACTAAGTTTACAAATTTTCAAAGTTAAAGTTTTACAACCAAAAATGATCATAATATACAAACCTCTACACTTGACCTTGACCTTAGACCTGACCTTGACCTTTGACCTTCATACACTTCATACACCACGGGGGGGGGCCTCCAAATTTTTCGGATTATAGGGTAAATAAATTTTCTCGTGCGCTTCGCGCACTCGAAAATTTATTTACCCATGGGTTCCGGGTGCCATAGATACTCTTCTTGCTTCCCTAACCCTAACCCTAACCTTAACCCTAACCCTAACCCTAACCCTAACCCTAACCTTAACCCTAACCCTAACCCTAACCCTAACCTTAACCCTAACCCTAACCTTAACCCTAACCCTAACCCTAACCCTAACCCTAACCCTAACCTTAACCCTAACCCTAACCCTAACCCTAACCCTAACCCTAACCTTAACCCTAACCCTAACCCTAACCTTAACCCTAACCCTAACCCTAACCCTAACCCTAGTATTTTAATTTTGGCGCGAAATTCAAATTTTCGAAAAAAGTCTTTAAATTTGATTATTCACAATTTGGCGCGAAATTTGAATTTTCGAAATTTAGCGCTTAATTCAAATTTAATGTTCTATTCAAATCACACGTTTATATCTTCAATTCAAATATGAATCATTATATGACTATTAATAATAACATGTATATCAAATAATACATCAGTCCATCAGTTCATATTACTTTGAATTCACTCTACTGTTTACATGTAGAAATCTTTCAACACATATGATGGCACTTCCATTTCTAAGGTTAAAAATAAACCAGCTGTTCCAATTCTTGTTTGAGTTATCAATTTTGTTTAACCGTACCAATTCCAGGATGTGATGTCATAAGGTCTTTGTTCACAGTTGCTTTGTCAATTTCATATATAAAGAAGTTGCACACAACGAATTTTCACTCATTTTCAAATTATTTAGTGTCCATAACAGACGTCGTTCTTCGTTCCTCCGTTCTCCGGTTCTTATTACAATTCTGAAGTGAGTTTCATTGTCATGTTGTGCTACTTTATAGGATATTCGGGAGTAGGAACATTATTAAGTTTTTATAACCGAATAGCTTTAAATATAGAAGCTTGGGTTTTTAGGATAGGAACACTTTATGTTATATTATTAACCATGTTTTTTTAATTTTTCATCCTATATTAAGTCACTGAGCGAGAGACATGAATATATCAGTTTAAATGTAAGTGTATTTGAATCAACAAGATTTTCACAGTTTGTTTATAAATAAAAGATACCTAAATAAAGCCTTCATCCATTTTAAATATTCAGTCTGTCATCTGCTAACAGATGTATAAAATTCAAGCTTGTTTAATTAAACAAATTGAGGATTGGTTGAAATTTTCGAAATTTCACTTTCATTTCATTAAATTAATTTCGAAATTAAATAATTTCAAGACAGCTACTTGTAAATTTCAACTCTTTCTATGAGCAAACCGTTTTCGAATGAAAATTAAACTTTCGACTTTCGGTTTCAATTTCAACTTCAGATTTCAATTCTTTCTAAGATTTATTCAATATCAAGGTAGTACTTCATAAAGTTTTGTTGATGTTATATAAATGAGTTCTCATTTAATAAGAGATAAAATTATAATAAAATTTTTTTCTTCTATAGAGATGGTCCGACAAGAGAGTCTTGCACGACAGCGCCTAATTTTTCACTTCTGTGAAACATGCCAAATACCCGTTCGACATGCCAATAAGAGCGGTCACAAGAACTGTATCTTCAAAAGTGAATGCACATATCTTTATTGCCTAACTTGCAAATCATACAAACGGAGCAATGAAAAGGTAAATACCGAAGCCTCTAAGGCATTCATTGAAAAGCACACGCCATGTGCTCAGCAAAATGGGAGGAAGGGCATCAACCTCACCTCAAAGGCTGAAAAGAGGAGGTTGGAGCGATTATTTAACAAGGAGAGGCCGATGGAAGGTGTCCTTTCACAGGTGGAGGAGCCTACCGCAATAAAGAAACCCGTCAAGTCCCGAGTCCCAAATAAAGCCCCCAAGTCACGACAATTCATCGATGACACCTTAAGTGATTTTGAGGTGAGTTCTGCCAATCATACATAAAACCTTCAAAGGATAGCTTCTTAAAACCGAATAAATAAATTATTGGTCCATTATACATAAAAACATATATCGTTTAATCATTTCAGGATAATGATGAGATGCCTCCTCCTAAGAAGACCAAGGTCTTAATTCAGAAAAAGATCGTCACTAAAAATGTGAGAATACATTTACTCCATTAATTATTCTATCATGTAAAAAGTATTTCAACATTGTCACAACATTTCAGAGTGAGTTGCCTCAACAGAATTGTATCAGTTTTGAAGAGGAGAAAGCGGCTGAATGCTTGAGAAATGTAAGTATTAAAGTTATTCATTAGCTCTTTATGTGAAATTGAATATGTTCTTTTCTGCAGCTGTTTACAGGTGTGAACAGTATACCACGTTTGCCTACACCGGAGAAGATGTGTCTTCCTAGTCCCGTAAGTGTCATTGTTTAGTTATTTGTCAATAATATTTCTCAATGCATGAAGTATTTCCAAGAACATGTATGCTTCTCAATGAGTTGCGAACATGTTATATTATTTTCCTCTGCAGGTTGCGCGATCGCTGTCCCTCAGGAAGCATCGAAGTTTCCTTTCGACGCCAGCGACCAGTACATCGGTGGAAGAGAATGAGGAAAAGCCGTATCCTATTCGGGAGTCCTCATCAGAGGACGATGAAACCTCATCAGCGACTTCATCTGATGAGGAAACGTCGTCAGCGACTTCTTCCCCGACATCTTCTTCCGATGAGGATGATGATCCTGTTACAAATGTAAGTATCAAAGTTGGTCAACTGCATGAGTACAGAATTTTCTATTAAAATATGTTTTTGTTTGTAATAGATTGATTTATCTTTTAGAATGACTCGTTGCCCCGTGAGACGGAGGTTGGAACCGATCAGAAGGTCACAATCCAGCCGGAGGTAAGAGAAATTCACTTTTGTATCTCATCAATGGTAAAATGCTAAATAGATGATAAACAATTGTTTCTTTCGATTACAGGACTCCGCGATGTGTGCATCTCAGGAGGAAGTCTCATTCAGCCACATCCGGGCTTCTCCGAGCTGGAGTGTGCGCCTTCCATTATCGCCGATGATGACACTGGCTCCTTCCTCTTCGATCCCAGCCGCAGCTCCTTCTTCTCCGATCCCAGCCGCAGCTCCTTCCTCTCCGATCCCAGCCGCAGATCCTTCCTCTCCGATCCCAGCCGCAGATCCTTCCCCTCACGCTGCTGCGCCCGCACCTCCAGCTGCTCTCCCTGTCCGGCAGTATAATGTGGATCTGGACGCGACAGCAGAAGAGGTACAAGACGTTGAGGTGCAACTCCGTCGTTGCCAAGAACGTCTAAAGGAGGCTGAGGCCCGCGAGGCTAAGTTGGAGGAGGACAATAGAGGTTTGATTGAGTCTCTAAGAAATATTACTCAATCAAACCTCCTGTTGGCCTCTCAAGTTACCACCAGCCAACAGCATAACAAGGAAACGCTTGTGCACCTGGAATGCTCCCAAAATGGCATCAGAAGAGTGCGCCTTACGAGGATGGACGATTTGGGTGGCTGTAGTGACAGCTGCAGTCACCTAAAACTCTACCATAGTGGTATTGTTAAATGTGTCAGACTGTAACTTTATTACTTTAACTTTTATTTTCTTCTTTTTTGAAAAAAAATAATTGTTGAAATTGTATGTGTTTTGTCTTTACAACAGATCGGAACATACGGTATTGGCTGGTGATGACGCTGACGTCATTAGATGGTAGATGTATATAAGGGCTTGCTAATTTCAATCCTCATCAATAATCATGGTTGTCTGTACCAAGTGTGGAAAAGTGTTCACTCTCATAGGCAATTTGCAACGACATGAAAAATTTTGTAAGTTAGGAAAAACGTATCAATGTAGCAAGTGTCCATATAAGACGAATAGGATGGATAATCTTAAGAGACATAAACTTGTATGCAATAATAAACCGAATGATAGCATAACAGAGTCAAATTCAAATAATCAAAATAGATCTACTTCTAAGCCAACAACCAGCGCTTCAACTAACATACAAAACTTTATGCAATACCGCTCTCGGTGTGGCAAAACGTATAACTCTATAAGTAGATTTCGACAGCATATGAATGTACATAACACAAATAGTGAGATGAATATGCATAATAACTATGGAACTGTTAGTCTCAGTGAAAGCGCACTCAATGGCCATGCACGTGTGTATGATATCACGCCAACAACACCTACTGTGGACATAACATCATTCTTAGAAAGCATGCGTTCCATGTTAGGGAATTTAGTGACTGACTTACTAAGGAGCTATCAATTGCGCGGTCGTCTGATTGCACAAATTCGTTATGTCCGTTCTAATCCTCAAGAAGAAGAAACTTTTCTCGCACACTTTACCTCATCATCCTCAAACTATATTTATGACTATGATGCTTGGTTTCAGGATCATCTAAATAGTCTAATAAATCATATTGAAGCCTTCACAAAAAAGGGTAGCAATTGGATTATAGATGATGTACAAAATATAGAGTTCAATGTAATAACAAGTCCAATACTGTCAGGTGGACAATCATTTCCTCTACCAAAGAAGTTAAAAAACTCTAAAGCTGTCATTAATGTTGATTCAAATGCAAATGATTGCTTCCTATATGCAGTTTTATCAATATTGCATTATAATGAAGTACCTTATTCAAGGAATGAAGTAAAATCATATAGTGAGTGGACATCTGAGCTAAATATGGAAGGCATTTCCACACCAGTATCAATTAAAGATATTCCAAAATTTGAGAAAAATAATGATATTAAAATTAACATTCACTTTTATGAAAATGGACTCAAAGGTGTTCGTTACAATAGTAACTTTACTGGTAGGCAAACGGTTAATATTTTGCTAATTCTAAACAATGGAGCAGCACACTATTGTGGAATTCCAAAGCTGTCAAGATTGTATAGGAGAACTTTAAAAAGACATAAATACTTCTGCGAAAGATGCACTCAGTCATTCACATATAAAACAACACTAGAACGACACTTCCAGTTTTGTATTCGAGGAAAAGCACAAATAGAAAAAATGCCATCGGATCTAAAAGTACTAACAAGTAGCATGGAATATCAACTAAGTCCTCCTTTAGTAATTTATGCAGATATAGAGTGCTACATTGATAATAAAATACATAAACCTGCGGCCATTGGAGCTTATCATGTCTGGCATAATGCCCTTCAATCAAAATTTGAAAACAAGTATTACCTCTTTGAAGGTGAAAATTGCATTATTGGTTTCTTGCACCACTTAGAAACTGTAGCCCAAGACTTATATGACAACCAATGTGCAACAACTAGGCAGCCAATGTCACTGTCAGCGGATGAAAAAGCACGCCATGAGAATGCAGAATGTTGCAACAAATGTAAATCAAAATTCAGCGATGAAGTCATAAAAGTTCGTGATCATGATCATATCACCGGACGATATAGGCAAACATTATGTAGGAAATGCAATCTCCGGTTAAGACTTAACAGACGGGAGCTCCCCATATTTTTCCACAATTTTAAAATTTATGATAGCCACATCGTTTGCTATAAAGCGATTGGAAGAATGAAGTCTTGGAAATTAGATGTTGTAGCAGCAACTGCTGAAAAATATATAACTTTATCCGCCAGTGTCCCTGTAAATGAATACAAAGGGAAGACAGTATACTTTAAACTAAAATTCTTAGACTCATATCAATTTCTAAGTGCATCCTTGAGTGAATTAGCCAAGGGTTTGCAAACGTATGAGCATGTAGAGACATTAAGGGTAGAATTTCCACAATTAAGTGATAATGTTTTATATCAGAAGGGAGTGTTTCCATATTCATACTTCAAGAACTTAAACACGTTGACGGAAGACTGTCTACCACCACAATTTGAATTCTATAATGATCTTACTCGTGAGCACTGTTCCGATAGTGAATATGAACACGCTAACAAGGCGTGGATTGAATTTAATTGTAGCACATTTGGTGATTACATGCTCGCATATCTGAAGTTAGATGTTTTATTGTTGGCAGACATATTTGAAGTGTTTAGAGCATTGAGTCAACGTGAGGATGAAGTCGACCCTGTACATTTTGTCAGTCTCCCACATCTTAGCTTTACCTCAGCACTAAATTTCTCTTCCAATGATCCCCCACACTACATACAAGATGAAAATATGTACAATCTATTTGAACGAGGAATTAGAGGGGGTATGACTTTCACCAACATTCACCGAGCGCGTGCACGCATTGAAGAATTAGGAAATAATACACATGAAAGTCGACATTTGTCCTAATTAGATGTTAATAACCTTTACGGTTCTTCACTCAGTAGGAATCTACCCCACTCAAATTTCAAATGGTTGAATGAAAGTGAATTAGATAATTTTTTAATTGAAGAAAATGTTCAAAATATAGATGATGACGGTGAAATCGGCTACATTTTTTATTTAGATTTAGAGTATCCTGCAACCATTCATGATGACACTGCCGATTTCCCATTAGCTCCAGAAATGCAGATGATTGAAAAGAGAATGTTTTCACACTATATGAAAAATCTATATGAAAAAGTAAGACCAAATACACATTTTTCTTCTATCAAGAAACTTCTGCTCCATCAATTTGATAGGGAAAATTATGTAGTCCACTACTCAATTTTAAAATTTTACTTGACCATGGGCATGAGAATCAAGAAGATTCATAGTGGCATAAAATTCACACAAAAGCCTTGGTTAAAAACATACATTGATATGAACTCTCAAAAGAGGGCTCAATCAAACACTGACTTCGAAAAGTCATTCTAAAAATTGAAAAATAATTCTTTATATGGTAAAACAATGGAAAATGTAAGGAGAAGGAAAAAATTTAAACTAGTCAACAATGAGAAACAACTACTGAAATTGTCAAATCATCCTCTCTATGTTCAACACAAAATATTTGATGAAGATCTGGTTGGTATGGAAATGTACAAGCCTTCAATAGTTTTAAATAAATTAATATATGTTGGTCAAGCAGTACTTGACTATAGTAAGTTGGAAATGTATCAATTATATTACAATGATCTAAAAGGGTGTCCACTGATAAATAGAACGCGGCTTTGTGGAGGTGATACCGACAGTTTCTTCCTATGTTTATACACATCACCATCTGTCCGTCTGGAAGATATACTTCTATACTTCGGTGAAAAGTTTGACTCTTCAAACTATGACAGTCATCACCGACTATACTCAACTACAAACAAAGCTAGATTAGGTTGTTTTAAGGATGAGTGTGCTGGAAGGTTGCTTGAGGAAATGATCCTACTAAAACCAAAAATGTATTCCATGAAATATCTAGACTCTACGAATCATAGCATCAAACATGCAAAAGGAATTCAGAGAGCAGCAGTTAAAAAATTGAAACATGATGACTATAGGAGTGTCTATTATAGTGAGAATGATACAACTGAAGATATGACAATTATAAATTCAAAAAATCACATAGTAAGCACAAAATCATTTAGGAAGCGAGGTCTTTCACTTTGGGAGGATAAGCGCTGTTGGCTGGATAAAAATTTATCATTACCATATGGACACTACAGCCTAGGTCTTCCCCCACCGTCGAAGAGAAGGAGATGCCTTCCTGTCACAGGTGATGTAGAATAAGTCTAAATAAAAACAATATAATATTCCACTTGTAATAGATCTTGCGATTGCTGCATCTTCCGACATGTAGCAACACTTACTAATATATAAGTAGTCTTATTAAAATTGAAATTTCTACATCTTTCCGATATGTAGAAATGATTACTAATAAATAGGTAGTCCTAATGTGAATGAATATGTGAAGAATTTGTACTCAACATCATTCCGATATGTTGAGCTAATAAAATAACAAACTTTAGGCAAACATTAAACCTAAATTTGAAACATAGCTTTCGGAACATGCCTCATTACATTAGAACATGGAAACTTAGTGACGTTCAAAACGTTCACATAACAAATTCTAGAAGAATAGCATTTCGTCATTCAATAGCAAATAGTGATCGAAAACATCGTGGCGTTTGCATTAGTATTGACTCATTGCCTTCACTGAAAGACTTTGCGGATCTCATTGACAACCATAAGACTCGGATCAAGATTCCTCTCGATGACAAGGTATGGATAAAGTGTGATTCATCAGTCAAACTATACGTCTGTTCACCAAAACGTGAAGATGTTGAATATCGATTTTTTCGTTTCAGTGACGTCACATGGGAAACCTTTACAAGGGAGATACTACCACAGATAACGTCATTCATTAAAGATGGAGGACATCAAACGGTTGGAAGTTGTAAATCGGATGTTAACTACAAAAGCAAAGTCAAAACTCAATCTACAAGAGATCGAGAGGAATATACCCAACCGAAAGCAATGGTTACTGATAAAACGCAAATTGAAGCCGACAACGAGCTTACATCTTGGAAGACCCTCAATGTTAACATGGAGGATTCAGAGGAAGGATAGATCTCTCACTATCCTATTCTTTCCAAATGGAACAATCCAATGTATTGGAAGGGTCATGGAGGGTGATCTCTCATATCTACACTTAACTTTGGAACATTTACTTGGTGATTCATTATCTGATTGGAAAGTGAAGACAATGACCGTGTTATGTGAATTACACTATCACTATGATTTCCGTAAAGTTACATCATCACATAATCTAACTTATGAAGTGGAGTTATTTCCAGCAGCTCAATTGACTAACTGGCATCCATATCATGTTCATGTGTTCCATAATGGAAAGATTGTGATAACCGGCATTAAAGACATAAGTGATGTGCCTCCCATCATATGTGATTTGAAAAAATGTTTCATGAAAACCAAATTGTAGATTTTGTATATATGTGGATAGATAATGAAATATGAACATGTTTTTGTATATATGTGAATAGATAATGAAATATGAGCATGTTTTTGTTTTCCTTATAAACCCTTGTTTTGGAAAAAAAAGAGAGCAAGTTAATGATACAACATAAAACTTTATTTCAAAACTGTTTCAACATATTTAGTAAGAATTACATCATTTTTATCACAGTTTTTTGAAAATAGTTCTAAAGCACTTTTACAGTTATTTTTCAATGGTCTCTCATTGACAAAATAGAGTACATAGCCACCGCACATTAGAGATGTATTACTTTGAAGTGGGAACGATGTCACTTTCCTAACAGTCCAGGAAAACCTGTTCATCCATAATGCGATATCATGTAAACGAGGTTGATTAAGAGAGTCAAAATATTCGGCAACTTTATAACGATTGATGTATACAGCAATCCAATGTTTTCCGGGAAGATTGTTGGTATCCGTATTGATGATAAGTGAACAAGGATAGAAAGGAATTGAATCAGGTAAATTATCTCTAGAAAAGACATTGAGAAATATTGTCTTGGAGTAGGGATGAGCTTTCCTCATTTTCCTCAAGATTTCTATGTTGCTTAAGTTACTCATCTCTGATAGCTGACAGTCACGTCTCTCATTCTTGTTATCTCAACTTTGCTATCATAGATAGCATAAATGAGACAAGTAATTGTTTTCTTCAAAGGTGACTCAAATGATACCTCCAGTCGTAGATTTCCAGGCTTTGTAACTCCTACGCTTTCACCACCTAGATCTGCATCTGCTGTGAGGTTGTACATAATGAAGAAGTAGCCATTCTTGTACATATCCATTGTAATTCCATTTGAATCGTCTGTATTAAACATGTTGAGGGCGGTGAAAATAGAACCATATTCACGTGCGAATTTGCCATCTTTGAAATTAGGCTCATATGCTTTGCAAGATACAAATTTCCCATCCTGATAGAGTGCTAGTTTGCTAACATTAAAGTGTTGGAAATTGAATGGATTCTTTTCAAAAGCACCAATGAATGCCTCATTTTCCACAAATGTGATATACACCGCCTTTGGCATTGCAGTGGGAAAAAGATTTGGGTAGGCATGTGAGGATGATCCCGCACCAATTGTGAAGTTTGTCAACACACTGTGATTAACTGGATATATTGCATTGTTTTTCCTCAATCCTGTCGCATGCTCGTTGATGACTGACGGGTTCATTGTTACTCGCCTTACATTGAGCACGGCATTACTTATGTTGACTTGATAGTTTGTAGCTCCAAAAGCCATTAACGCGAACTCAGGATTTGCACGAATAAATTTTATTTGCATTTTAACCTGTGATAGCAGATATCTAGATTGACGAAGGAAATCAAGATAGACGGGTCCTTTCAAGTATAATTCCTTTGAATCCTCTGTTAAATCCATTCGTCTTTTCAACCCTGTATTTGAGACATCATCAAATTTCCCTTGCTGATCATCATACCACCCAGAAACTTGCAAGTGTGACTGTTTAGCTTGCTTTTGAAATTGAGTCATTGTATGTATATATGCTCCATATGGATATGCTCGATCCCCTCCTTCAGTCTGTTTGTCATTCAATATTAGATACACATCTGAGAACAGACTGGCAATAGGAAGATTTGCTAATCCCACTTTATCCTTGGATGAATCGATATTTGTACCATCAGTCTTCTTAATTTGTATACACAACTCTAAATCAATGGATTGACAGTCAATATAATCTTGAGGATTGGCAGGTATATCAAACTGAATAGGCTGCTGGTTACCATCGATATTTGTTGTGGGGACTATGTCTACAATTGTTGAGGAGATGATGTCTGTCTGATGAGGGGGAGAATCGAAGAAACACAAAGCCGAATTGATACTCTGCATCGTATTAGCTCTACAAATATGTTGTCTTCCTTCGTTTTGACTTGTTTCTAGTAGCTGTGGAATTTCGTTTGCGCTTTCTTGTTTTCACTCGACGTCTAGATTTAGAACGTGCTGCTCTAGTCGGCTTTTTACTTTTCCTGCGTCTTTGCTTAGTAACTCGGCCTGATCCAACTTGTCTTGACTTCCTACGCTTCTTCCGAACTGTACGTCTCGTCTTTGTTAAATCATCTAATGCGTCTATGGCAGATTGCTGCGCGCGCATTTTCATAGATTCACCGATATCCTCACCTTGAAGCGCATCAGCTGCAACATTTGCACCAAAATCTAAAGCCCTGCTTCCAACACGCTTCATGATTGGTACGCCATACTTTTTGAGTGTTGGAAGAACCATACGTCTTAGTGCAC
This sequence comes from Prostheceraeus crozeri, assembly GCA_907163375.1. Classification (NCBI taxonomy): domain Eukaryota; kingdom Metazoa; phylum Platyhelminthes; order Polycladida; family Euryleptidae; genus Prostheceraeus; species Prostheceraeus crozeri. The sequence goes on from CAJQUW010001560.1 coordinate 1,268,883, forward strand.
CAAATATGCCTCCTCCAACTTGTCGTCTACCTCCAACAAACACGGGATAACCGCTCTGATATGATGGTCTACTGTAAATGCCTGTCATTATGACTATTGAATAACTATGGAAGTCACAATAGCGTAAAGCCTTATTCTCGTGACCTAATATGTAGGGTCAAAACAGTAACACCACCACAGAACGGTACTACTTCTCCTGCATCATCATGAATTGATATGTCAATTCTATTGATGAAATTTCGGCTGATTGGTAGATACATTGTGTTAAAAAATTCTCGATTGATTAGTTGCTTCCTTACGGATGAGAGAGGAAATGTGCGCAGAAGTGGGGCCTCAATGTCGCCAACCCTTGTATATTCAATAATGTTACAATAGACGTATAAGTTACTTATATCACGCTCTAGTGATGGGGCTGTATCGCCTATTGATGTACCTTCATAAATAGTTGATTTTGAGAATCCCAATGTGGTCGTTAACACGCTATCCAGCTTGATAAGAGAGTTCTTCCCTACCTTTAGAATCATGCGTTTCTTATGTGGGTCATAAGAAAAGTGATATTCATCTGCATCAAGGTAATCTACACCAAACTCATTTAACTTTGTACACAATTCAGATGGCGTTTTCAAGCTTTCAATGTTCAAATTAACTCTTTTTACAAGTTCACTGGAAGTAGACAATTCATCACCCGATATGTCTTCGCTGTATACGTGGATATCCCATGAAGCATTTGTTGATGCTTTGAGTTTAGAAGAGGACAATTGAACCTTGAATGTATCATTTAATTCTGTCAACCAAGGTGCGCTTTCAAGGCCCTTAAACATCCCAATCATTTCAGATCCAAATTCAATAACAGCGGACTCAGACTTTTCCAATGGTGTCTTTTTAGTAAAAACAATAAATTCTGCCTCCGTTTCAACAGTAAATAAAGTTACTTTCTTATATTCACAAGTCATTAACGTTTCTGGCACTGATCCTTGAAACTTTCTTGCAAAGTCTTCAACACTTCTAATGACCTCAAATTTATTTTTTACTCGGATGCTCCTTTTTTGTAATGCATACAATGGCACAATTCTGCATTTAAAATCAGTGACTTTCCTCTCCGAATTCCACCCACGTCCATTGTACCAATATCTTGATGAGAAAGTTGTTCTGGAATACCCAAAAGTATGACTCAAATCCTTACCTAATACAAGAAGAACATGCTTCCCTTCCTTCATCAATTTTGTTGACCCCTTTATGACTGGTTTGTAGAATTTATTCAAAGTCAGCTTGAAGAGATCATTTATTCGTTCAAACATTCTACCGATTTCCTTTTCTGTATCTTGCAAGCTCATTGTGGGAACCTTAGAATTAAAAGTTGACGTTGCAAATACCTTTTGAATTTTAATCATGTTTTGGACAGATGGTAAAGATGTTGAAAAAGGATGTAAAGTTAGATGATGAAAAGCCCATGTACCATGTAGACTATTTTGAAATATGCGAAAGCAATCATCCTTCTCTCGCACTTCTTTATGTAATTCAAAATAGTTGTTCTTTAGCAAACTGATATCGTTGTAATAAGTAATTTCAGTTAGAGCAACTTCATGGGGTCCATGCAGAGTAATTGGATTAGCGAATTCAACAGAGTATAGAGATGGTTTGTTACTTGGGAATATCTTGGGGTTGCTATTGCTTGGAAGAATGATATTGAAGTTAGTAGACATGTTAAACTCATATATGGAAGAAGTCACATGCTATATTAGCTTAAAAGTTACGAGTGTCTCCCATCTCCACATTTTGTAGATCCTGGTGCGTTATCCAGCTATTGAATGAATCAGGATATCCTTTCCATTTAACTAGATATTTCCTTTGATTGCCATGACCTTTCCTCCTAATTATTTTATCAATCATATACACCTCTTCACTTCTGTCTACTACTTGCAATTCATAAGAGTAAAATTTTCCTTCAATTGGATTGCCATGGTAATCTATTAATTTATACATGGTGGGTCTAAATTTTGTATTTACTTCATCCACAAAAAACTCTTCTTCAGTCCAATTAGGTAGATACCCCTTCTCAAATGTAGACTTAACCTTTGAAATCCGAACTCTATCACCAACATTAATTTTCTTTTCATTGGAAATGTTTTTCGCTTTCTTATCATACAATCGAAGCCATACATCCATCGCATTATCTGGGGTAACATCAACTGGTTTCATCTTAATGATTCGATGGTAGCTTTCATTGTAATTCTTAACAAATTTCTGCAGCTCACCTACCCAAACATGTGTATTTTTTGCAGTGAAATAGCGCCATATTTTTGTCTTCAGTGTGCGATTGAACCTCTCAACCATGGCAGCTTTATAAGCACTTTTGACACTAAACAATTCCACATTATGACTTTTAAGGAGACTTCGAACATGAGAGTTTTCGAATTCCTTCCCTTGATCGGTCTGTATTCTTTGCGGAACACGCCCCTCATCGAAAATGCTCTGAAAAGCCGCTTCAACTTCTGGTCCTTGTTTAGATTTCAGCGCACGTGCCCAAGCATAGCGAGATAAAATATCTATTACGGTTAAGATGTATTTATAGCCATCATTGTACTGTGATATCTGTTGCATGTCAGCCAAGTCCGCTTGCCATTGACTATCTATATTGTTAACAACATATTTTCTTGTTGGAAGCTGCTTTCTCGCATTTTTGTGAAGAGTGTAAGTCGGTTGACTCCTCAACCACTTCTTGACTTTCTCTATTCCCACACCTGCTGCACGAGCTAGAACCTCCGGACGACTGAAACTTGCGGGATGATTTAAGTCGTAATAAATCTTTCTGAGTTTCACTGCTGTACTCATCGTCTTTGTTCTGATTTGCACGTGTATTACTCGCACAGCAACTGCTAACACAATTGATATCAACCTCTATGCCCTCTTCTCCTTTACCTTCGAGCGCAGATTTCAAACAACAGCAAAATTTTTGTAACGACATGATATGAGAGAGGCAAGGCTTAATTCATATTTGCTTAATATTTACTATACTCCTTCGCAACACGCGTTGAGCGCCTAGTAGCTCTTTTTGGTTGCAGATCATCGGGATCTGCAAGCTCTCGCTTGACCGCCATCGTGGGTGTTTTACTCTTTGATCCATCTTGTAAGTGACCCTTATCCAATTCATTCACAGTCGGTCCTCCAATAATATTGTGAGGTACATTTTGATCAGATAAAATTTTCTGAAAATATGACCACCCTTGTGGTGCACCTAGTTTTCGCCTTACATCTCTGACAGCATATTGTAGAAGGTCATCTATGTGACTATTTCTAATAACATCACCAGTTGTTTCATCTATTATCTCCCCTCTCTCATTGAACTTCACATGTGGATCAATGAAGTCAAATAATCGCTCAGCGCGCACACGATATGGTCGAGGTGTTGACAAGGTTATAAATCGTCGCAACTTGTCACGAATCTGTCGCCTCTCGTCAATGTTTTCAGCTGCTAACTGCATTCGTCGATAGGGATCCTTAATCTTCTGAATTTCCATATCCTTTTGTGTTAGTTCCTTAAGTTGATTCGTAATAGGTTGATCTATATTTTTGACTTCCTGTGCACTTTGTAATGTAGTCAATTGTACATACTCCTCTTGAAGAATGACTACCATCTTTGAATACGACATGTTTGAAAATAATAAGGCAACAAAGTACATTGCTTAAAACTAACTGTGAACCGAGAAAACTGTCATTGGTTCAGCGGAATTAGGTATGATATTTGTTCGAAATCGAAGTCGTTCCGGACATTCCTGGGTTAGATCAATAAATAGATAACCATGTGGTTTCTTTGTTACATCTTCATATATTTTTGAAAGTACTTTAGGTTGTTGAGGTAATATCTGTCTACTGAGATGATGTATCTGACTGCTATCTCTTGGATTTTTAAATATTACCAAATAATGTGTATTCAAACTTCTAGTTCTTTGCTCTTTCCCTCCATCGAAGATGTTTTGGGTGATGTAGATAATAAAAGCTTCCCTATGATGTGCAGTTTGAATGAACATTTCAGTTACATCCTTTGAAGATTTGCTTTCTCGTAATAGATCATCTAATACTAGTAAGTCACCTGCTTTGATATCCTCAGTTGATGGCAACCCTTGCTTCACCTCATAACCTTTCTGACGAAGTGCAGAATGTAGTTGTGGTTGAAATATTCCATAACACCATTTGACTCTCTTAATTTCCTTGTTAAACATTTCATTTCTATATTGTAGCAATTCAGTTACAAATGTAGTTTTACCGGACTGACTTGGTCCAGCGACACACATTGTGCGATCAGTGAATAGACGAAAATCTGTCATCTTATAATTCCATTAACATTAAACTCATCATCCCGCTAATTTTGCTTAGAACAACAAAACAGACACATGTTCCAGATCAAGTTTATTTACATTCAGAATAGAAACTTTCAAGTTACATTTACAAATTAAAACATTTACAAATTAAAACATTTACAAATTAAAACATTTGTGTTTCCTCATCACAATTAGGATTATAGAAAGTTTTCAAGTCAGCATCTTGGCGCTTCAACTTCAATTTAGGATTCCCATCTTTAGATTTCCGACCTCGCTTTTTGCTCTCTTCCTTCCCATCACTTGAAGCAGTCTTATCAATGTTAATTAAACATTTATCAATTGGTAGTGGTTCATAGACTAGTTGAAGAACCTTCATTTGTAAAGATGCGACTTTACCAGTCGAACCATGTGAGCCAATATAAAGTCCGGTAACGTGCACTAAGCCCATATAGCGGCCCCGTTTGAGATCCTCACATTCCATCGCGTTTGTAAAGAGATCGAATGCTTGAAAATGATCCGATAGTTTTAAAAACAGTGTATCGAATTCCGGCAATTCCTTATAACCAACTCCTTCCTCTAATGCCTTTCTCCAATGAGTGGGAGCACTTTCACGCAGCTCAACACATTCTTTCGCGAAAGAGTCAATAGTTCTAAGAATCACCTGTTGCCATTTTGGAAAAGTCACTCGCATTTGTCTCATATTGCTATACCCTGATGTAGACATACCATTACTGTGGAAGAATGGAACTTGAAGATAAAAGCCATCATCACCATAATTCAAGGTTTGAAAGTAGAACGTATTTCCAATCCCTTGCACCTTTCGTGTCGGACGAAGCTTCAAGAGATCTTGCTCGAAAGCGTCACCTTCCTCTCTGATTGTATACATTTTCTGAGTCATGTTTCAACAAGTACTAATTCGGAGCTTTCAACCAGCGCAAATGAATTGTCACTTGAAAGTGGTAAAATATCATTAAAGCGTCTTCCTTATATACACCTATATATGACTCATCAATCAAAGTGATGACGTGTCACTTTATGATTCGCTAACCTTATATTAACATTGCAGCAGTTGCTGCAATCCTTCCAAGCGGACTATTGATTACACCATTAATACTGTTTCCAATATCATTTAACATACTTAGAAACCCACCACCACCGCGCTGAATTAAGTTTCGCCTTTTCTTATCACTACTCCTTGGATTTGAAAACTTTTTTATGCTATTCAAAGAGCCAGCATTCAATAGAGGCTTGTAAATAGGTAGACATTTGTGTATTGCAAAAGCTAAATCACGAATGAAATCATCACTTGAATTTTGAATCAATTTACACTTCTTCTTATTATCATGTATCCTGTTTAACTTTCGCAACGCCTTTTTAAACTGACTTGAAGGTTTGAAGGACCGTTTCGATTGACGAGAAGATGCCTTCCGTTTTACAGACATTTTTATTCTAATATGGAAATAGATAATACAATTAAAATTTTGCTAAGTACTTACATTATACACAAAAGTTTACAAGCATTCACATATCACGCAGAGTTTGTTGCTGGTACGTATAAAATTACATAAAACACTTAGCAAGTTGTAGAGGGAAACTGATATACACTCACATCGGCTAGAGTCTCATTTGTAGCAGTTATGAGCTGCTCAATGTCTTTCATTAGATGTTTTGAAATTGGGCAGCACATACAGCAAGGCTTTAAATGGAAAGTCTTTAAAATACTGGCATAGTATGCCCGCAAACTGATCACCTCAGAATGTCCTTGAGCAGCCACATTGATGCTTACTGATGGCGGTCCACTGAACAAGTCCAGTTTGCACTTCTCACCCTTCTCGTCATAGTAGCTGGAGGTGATAATGTCATGGAGACATGTGTTGAGTTTCCGTTGGATACTGCTGCACCAACAGCGAGAGTATTCCGGTACAATCTCCGTTTGAGATAGTGGGCGAAATACTTCATTGAGCCAGAATCTTGCAACTCGTGTAAGAGCGTTGTTCACGACTCTCATCAACATTCTCTGCACCACAACGTCCTCTCCGCAGCGGAAATACTTCACTATTTCCTCCATCAGATCCACCAAATCCGCTTTATAGCCAGTTATATTCACGGCAGAATAAAATATATTGCCCGTGAAGAGTTGACTTCGGTAAATTATTGAAATGGGAATGTTGGTAGTGAACGACATGCTGATTGACATTGTATTAGCCTCAAATTATGCTTGAAATAGAACGGTACAATGTCCTCCTTATATAGAAAAGTCACACAAAGACACAATAGTGACCAATCACAGACCTGCATGATGACTCATCATGAACGATATACAGTGACTGTTGAAGATATTTCTTCATCGCAAAGGGGACAAGATGAAGTTTCAAAGGGTACATAACATGTAGAACACATAACGCTATGAGAACATGGCAAAAAGAGAAGGGATCGTTCCTGTTTAAAACATTTAACGCAGTTCCGTTCACATAATAATTTAAATGTCTCTTGTTCTAATTTCCTTCTGAAGTCACTTTTATTGGGAGAACTTTTTATTAAAACACTGTCAGATGTCTCCTTCTTTCCATATCGTTCCAATTTGATCCTCCTAATTTCACTATCATTGCAGTGTAGCATGGAGAAATCCTCTATCCACCTACGATCCAAATTGTGATTCATAGCATGCTCATCTAGATCCATTAGTCGATCAACTAAATCACCAGCGTTGATATTTTCACTGAGATTTGTTACAGTTTCTATGGCTTTGAACGAATATCCAAGGTCTCTTGCGACAACCCACGACGTTGGGATACTAGTCATCATTATGTATGTCATCAAAAACTATCTCATATTTATAGCATAGTTTGTCTACGTAAAAGGAAAATCAATGTGTCATCTTGATTACAATGGTTGCAATAGTCACAATAGTCGCAATTGAGCAAACCCATTCAAAATCAAACAACGGACGTCTATCGGTACGTACCCAAGTGCTCAGAACCAAACCACACAAGTTCGATCATAGACGTTCCCAAACACACTGTACCAAACACATGTACCTATCCAGTAAAACAGATCTCATACAAGTTCCTATTGATAACACTGAATTATACATGTACCTATCCGTGTGCCTATCGATAACTAAATTATACATGTACCTATCCATGTACCTATCCATGTACCTATCCATGTTCCTATTGATAACACTAAACTTTACATGTACCTATCCATGTACCGATTGATAACACTAAACTTTACATGTACCTATCCATGTACCTATCCCTGGCAAGTAGGGCACAGTTTTCACTACTGTCGATGCATTGTATTTCAAATGAAGAATAAATGAAGAAATGTGGGAATACATGAAGTATTATAGACGGATTAAAAACTGGCGATAACAAATTCAAGTGAAGAAATAGTATTTCCATGTGTAGTCTTAGGTATAGTGTGTATAGTTTCATTGCTTTCGGTGTAGTAGAGTGTCATTGCTCGCCTCCATTATCCACTTTCCACTTATCCACTATTACCATTATCCACCATGTGCAGTGTCAGATATAGTGTAGTATTAGTTCACTTGTAATCGGTGTAGTAGCATCATTTTATTTCCATGTTTTACCTCCACTTTTCCAATTTTTATCCATCGGTCTCTTGTTGTTTTATAATATCCATTTTTAATTTCCTTTACCTATGGTGACCATTGTCCTATTCTGTTTCCACTACCAGGATCTGTAGTCGGTAAGATATATTAGACGTCAGTTTTGAACATGTATGCGGCAGTGTTTGGAATCTATGGCACTAGTATATTAATAGTAAGAATGAGTAATGTTACAAGTCTTCAGAATTCCATTTTTACCAGATATTGGGCCAAAGCTGATCGATTTCAATTCGCTCCCACGAGAAAGTTCCATTGAGTTCTTTTGAGAACTGATTAATGCAATGGCTACAGTACCATTGCATCTGTACACTTGCGGATTGGAGAACGCCATCAGTCCTCATAAGGACTACTTCAATTAATAATTTGAATTAGTAAGCATCATATTCTGTTATAAATGGCTGCTGGGATGATTTTCATCATCGTATGAGAATTCATATTAATAGGAAGAATCTTTTATGTAATCTCAACTTATTTAATCAAGAATTAATATCGCAATATACATTAGAAGTGCATATGCACCGAAATCAGTCAAAATACTCCAAACATTCAAAATTTAAAATAGCTCTCATGCCAAAAGTATAGTGCCAAATTCAATTTCCTTCACTCAAAAGTTGAACAATACGTAGAAAGCAAGCTTTTAGAATTCTGATGACCATAGCTTGCTTGGTTTAAAAGATATTAAAAAAGCCAGGGGGAGCGAAAAGCGCCTAAAATGCTTATTGAATACGAATTGCGAAATGATATGATGAAATATCAATATAGAATTACTAGCATTTTTCCTAATATCAATCCTGATTTGAAATATATTAAAGAAATATGCTACCAATAAAATTATTTGAAAAGTCGAAACATTGATTCTCCGCGTGGACATGTTATGACTACCGGAAGTGCAAGTGTTTTTCAAAGATTCAATTTTTCAAAGAGATATGACATGAATTCTAAGTAAATTGTTTTACATTTTATAGTGCAATAATCTCTAATATTATTGCTTCCGTAATAAAGTTTATGCTTTCCAAAGAGTGCATAAACGTCAAGGGGTGCAGCAAACAGTCTTTATTTGTCTCCGCGCATGTATTGCAGATGTCCTATCACTTTATTTGACCTGTAAGGCAGATTATTGCCGCGCGGGAGATTAACTCCAATGCACTACAAGGAGCGTAATCTATGCTAATTATGAGTGCTCTTGTCCTGCTTTAGTATAGACAATATCTGTGAATAGATATTTTCGTAATGGATAGAGGATGGCTATGCGATTCTCTGGGATATAGAGAGGGAAATTATTTGATGAATCCCGAGGGCTTTAGCCCGAGATATATATATATATAATAAATATATAATATATAATTAATATATATATACAAATTATACCAGATTATTACAAATTTGTAGAATCGTATATCAGAATCCCTTCCATATTTGATAAAATTTGTTCCCAGGGAAAATCTTGGTAGAAAGGGATTCTATCGCAGAATTCTACGGTTTTAATAATCTAGCATACTTTATAACGGCTAGAGGATAGCTATTTACTATTCTCTGACACAGCTCGTGAGCTAAGTCCATAACAAGGTCCTTTATTTCAGATAAAACAACATGCAACATAACTTTAGAAGATCAGGAAAGTTAGCATAAGGAAAATCGTGGAAAAAGGGCTAAAAACCTTGAATATAAAAAAGAAACTAAAAAGCTCAAAAGTTAATCCCTCCAATCAGCAGCTATCTTCTCCCAATTGAGATTTCGCACCTGCAATTGACAGCACGGGCGTTTGCTCTCATAAGCTTAGCTCTCAGGCGAGTGTAGATGGCGTTGCGTACCTTCCGTGGTGTAGCTCCTTTCTGAACAGACAGTCTTTTGGCAAGCTTGTCAAAAATCTTATGCTTCAATGCACCATTCCCTATATGTTGAGACGACCATCGGTACACAGATCCAATTCAAAGATGAGCATCTCTTATCATTCTTTTGATGCTTAACTCGGCCGCCGCTGCCAATGCTGATCCTGCTGTCACACTCGCTTGAAAAATTGATTGTTGATTTAGCGGATGCGTGACAGTAACATCTAGGGCTGCGTCTCGTCCTAACGACCAACTGGGTACCAAAATATCAGCTGGGAATTGTCGTGATCATATTTTGCTCCTTTTTCTAATTGAGGGTTTAAAAGTGCTTGTCGAGTATAATCTGTATGTCGAGTATGGTATCTCGAAGGATGTTATGTCGAGTGCACAGATCGGATCCCCTTCTACACGTTAAAGCATGGTGTCCAAAAACGTCCTGAACAGTTTCAGGACATCTCGCACAAGGCTTGCTTTTGGCATGACCGGTAAACCAAAGCCACAATTTCAATATGACGCACATTTCGCCAGGATCAACGCTAAGACCAAGACCTGATGAGGGTATCGTGCGCAACCATGCGGAACTATAAGGGGTGGAAACTGACTTCAGTCTAGCTTGATTCGCTACCGAAGATCGTGAAAATAGATCGGAGAATTATTCTTCATCAAGTTTTTGTGATAGTGCCTTCTGCGGTATTTTTCTGGTATCTGGTTGGTCGAGACAAAATTGAGCGCCAGCCAAGTTATTATACAGAGCGATTGCTTCATCTACATGAATTTGAGATTATTTGATTGTACTATCGTGAGATTATTTGAAACATCCCTCGGGCTAAAGCCCTCGGGATACATCAAATAATTTCCCGCTCTATATCCCAGAGAATCGCATAGCCATCATCTATCCATTACATAAAGTATACCAGATTATTACATTTGAAGAATCGTATTTCAGAATCCCTTCTATATTTTCTATATATCTATATTCTATCGAGGAAATCTATGGTTCTAATAATCCGGCATACTTTATAACGAATAGAGAATAGCTATAATGATAATAATAATAACATATTTACTCAGCATCCAAAAACGGACAAGATAAAAAGAAATGAAAAGTCAGTGGTAGAGACATGACAATAACAACAATTTCGAACGCAAGGGCTCTTGGTAAAATATGACAGTCCATATGCTGTCCCGGATTCCATTAGGTTCATGCCCTGGAGTTGACGGCTGATAAGGAATTCTTCCCAACATCAGCTTCATGATACTGCTGATAAAACCCGCACAATCAGCAACCTGGCCTAAAAAGGAACCGCATACAGATAGCGACATGATCATTGTGTCAGAAATGCGACCAAGCATTAAGCGCCGAAGTCGATGATCACTGGCAAATATGCTTTAGAATTCGCGCAATAATCTTAGACGCAGGTATTCTGACGCGGGTAAAATGTTTAATGCCTGTGGTAGAGCACTATGATGGGATCTTTTAGGTAAATTAAGAGCTGCCTTCAAACAACTTGACAGGAAGTTGTCCAGCACTTCGGCAAAAGCTCTCAAGGGAGCGATGTCACAACCGAAAACCAAAGTTGGCAGAACTATGGTTTCCCACACATAGACTTTCTCTGGAATGTCCAACTTAGGATTGAAGATGCCTACAGGAGATAGCCCGAAGAAAGCTACGCGAGCTTTTTTTATGCGAGCCTGTATATGTTCACAACCACTAAATTTAGACGACACAGTAATACCAAGATGTGTTGAAGAATCCCGCAGTGTTCGTGAAATTATTTGTTATATCTCTCGGGCTTCATCAAATAAATTCCCTCTCTATATCCCAGAGAATCGCATAGTCATCCTCTATGTAATGGATAGAGGATGGCTATGCGACGTAGAAGACAGAGGGTGTTGTAAATTTCAATGTCGGTGACAGTTACTTAAGTAAGTTGTGACAATACTGCTGGAAAGTAAGCCCATCTTAATGGCTATGTTTGCTTGCTTGAACTCTTTAAGATGGCAGTCCAAGAAATAAAGTTCATGTGCGAAAGGAATCTTAAAATTTTGATTGTTATACATTGAATATCACTCATTGAAAATATGAAGCTGATAAATAAAAATCGATTGCCTTCACAGCGCTCGCATTAACATTAGAAATGACATCTCCAATATCTGTAGTTGAAAAATTCAGCTTAGACAAAATTGTGCTGATTCAATATTCGCTTGTCCTGAAACATACGTGTACATGTTGTAGTCAGGGATGTCATGGTGAGGTAACGCAGGCAAACGGCGCTACCCCACTGCTAAAAAATACTTTTTAGCGTTGCTCCACAGCCCTCAGTTCCATTTAGCGTTGTCCCACTGATAGTTTCTCATTCAGCATTCGGAAATCTCAGATTTGATGACGTTCGCATCAATGGACCCCCACTATAGAAATGCAACCCTGAACCCTATGTTCAAAGTTGTCTTCTTCACCATCGAGACGCTACTTACGACCAAAAAAAGTGAATCGAGTCATTGAAGATAATATGTCACTTTTGCATCTGTTGCAATTGTTTTAGATTTCTTTCAATATAGAATATTATTATAAAAAATGCTTTACCTTGTAAGCCATTGAGCATAATAAATATCAGACTATTTTTCATCGATTTGATGGCTGATTATTTGTTAACATGCATGCTGCAGGCCTACATGTTTGCGCACATTGTGCATGTACTGGTACAGGGCATGCATTCTCTTGCTCATGAAAATTCCAGTACTATGAGCATGGTGCTATATTTAGTTAGATGCTATTGAAATGTGTGTACATAAATGTAAATTGGCATAATGGGTGGTTGGGTGATGTTGTCATTGTTCGATTTGAGAACACCCACTTCGTTCAATGAACAGAAAACCATATTATTCGCTAAATGGCTTTTCGGTCCAGCACCGCTGGCCATTTTCAAAGCAATGACATTTGTTATATACAAAATTCAAAATATCTATAACAGTGTGCCAAGAAGTGGACATAGCATCATAGGATAGCGGGACATTATAAATGAATAGAAATTTAGGGCAGTGTAACAGGGAGTATATAAAAGCGGCACATCAAAAAATTTCATCGTACAGATGTCCAATTTGCACAAGCACACGATTCTGGTTGTTGCGTTTTCTAGTCCACAATGCCTCTTCAATCCTTCTTTGTAGGTATTCTTCTTCATAATCAAGTTCTTTATTATCCAAGTTTATCCTGTGGGAGGTCTCAATTGCATGCTTGGATATTTCCGTGTGGTTGACATCCATCTCCCGTATCGCTTTCTGATGTTCTTTCCTTCTCATTTCAATCAGTCTTCTCTTCGTTTCTCCTACATATTTCCAACTACATTCTTCACAATCCATTTCACACACAGTGCCTTGGAATTAGCCAAGCATGCAATTGAGACCTCCCACAGGATAAACTTGGATAATAAAGAACTTGATTATGAAGAAGAATACCTACAAAGAAGGATTAAAGAGGCATTGTGGACTAGAAAACGCAACAACCAGAATCGTGTGCTTGTGCAAATTGGACATCTGTACGATGAAATTTTTTGATGTGCCGCTTTTATATACTCCCTGTTACACTGCCCTAAATTTCTATTCATTTATAATGTCCCGCTATCCTATGATGCTATGTCCACTTCTTGGCACACTGTTATAGATATTTTGAATTTTGTATATAACAAATGTCATTGCTTTGAAAATGGCCAGCGGTGCTGGACCGAAAAGCCATTTAGCGAATAATATGGTTTTCTGTTCATTGAACGAAGTGGGTGTTCTCAAATCGAACAATGACAACATCACCCAACCACCCATTATGCCAATTTACATTTATGTACACACATTTCAATAGCATCTAACTAAATATAGCACCATGCTCATAGTACTGGAATTTTCATGAGCAAGAGAATGCATGCCCTGTACCAGTACATGCACAATGTGCGCAAACATGTAGGCCTGCAGCATGCATGTTAACAAATAATCAGCCATCAAATCGATGAAAAATAGTCTGATATTTATTATGCTCAATGGCTTACAAGGTAAAGCATTTTTTATAATAATATTCTATATTGAAAGAAATCTAAAACAATTTCATCAGATGCAAAAGTGACATATTGTACACAGGCCTAACTCAATAAACCATTAATTTTATCGAAACTTTTAGCATAACTCTATCAAATTTGAAAATTATGATATTGGAAAACCACTAAAAACGCTTACTAAAACATTGATATCGAGAGTTACCCTAGTGGTTATTTTGCCATGACATCACTGGTTGTAGTGCCCTTGCATAGCACCATAAGTCAAAATTTACAACTCAGTACTTGTGTGACTGAAAAGGTTAAAGTACTCTTGGCAAAAACAATGAGTTGTGCAACTTATCGCAATTATTTTGAAATGAATACTCGAACACTACTCTAAACTATGACAATGTTGTAATATCATGCCTCTGGATATTTGGTCATATGCGTCTTGTCTGCTACATGGTTTATCATGTGTTTTGGTAAAAGGATCAGAATTCAGATTGGCAATTTGTCCGATACCGATAACGATCAATTTGACGGCTAATGCGCATCAATTGTTCGTTGTACGCAATTGGCATGTGAGCATCTATGTTCAAAATTGTCTACATGTAACTTCCTATCAATGCTTCAATCACAATTTTTGTTTGATATTCATGACTAAAGTAATGATGAAACTGTGAGGAATATTTTAGCTCGTAAAAATCTTTTCGTATGGAGTCACACCAATGGCGGCAAAGGAAGGAAATAAAGTCAATGCTCCTCTGTCCGGAACTGGTGAATTTGAATACTTTTAAATTCATTCGTGAAAATAAAAATCTTACCGTCAGTTTTCCTAAATGCTGCAGATCACCGCCTTGAACTCGATAGATATGAATAGAATTATCATGAGTACCGAGTGCTACTCTTGAATCAGTCGGTGAAAATGCAACACAGTCAATTTGCCTCCTGGTAATTCGATGACAAATTATCTCTTCTCCTGTAGCACTGTTCAAGACAAACAAATTTCCAGTTTGAGTTCCAACAGCAACCAAGTTTTCAGTCTGGGAAATAGCTGCGCAATGAGGAGGATGCTTTAATTGAACTCGCCAAATTGGACGGCGTGCTACTGCTTCCCACATAAACACGCGCCTGTCGTTTGCGGCCGTCACAAAGTGAGAGTGCTGTCCTGCATGACTGTCCAAACCCCATATTTCGTCTCGATGTCCCTGAAATGTAAAAATGATAAATAAGAGTAGAAAATATATTGAAGAAGAATCTGAGTTTTAGAAGCCAAAGTAATCTGAAACTGACCTGAACCAGAGGTACTAATCCATGCTGAAAGGATCCCTCCAGTAAACAATTCTTCGTTGTCCCAACAATGATTTGTGAAGATGCGTTCAAATCATCAAAACTGACACCGCAAATGCATCGCACTGGTCCATAGAACTCATCCACTTGTAATGTATTCACCAAACGTTTGTAATCTTTATCCCAAAGCTTGACTTCACCTCCAAGGCCACCACTGATCATTCTTCCATCAGGAAGGAAGTTAATGGAGCATATTGACTCTTCGTGAGCTTCGACCATTGCACGAGTTATCTTCGGTTTACCTGAGAAAGAATAAATAATTATGGAACTAAACTTGCAGCTTAGAGTGAGTAAAGTTGCATTTTTTGTCAAATTAGAGAAGGAATAAAAACAATTTTTTACTTATTTGTGCCAATTAATGTACTTCGAATGATGCAAACCGATATTGAAAAATAAGCATGTATATTCAAATGTTCCTGGTAAATGTATTTCAATTTATCAGTATGATCATATAGCCTCTATTTTCGAATTAAAGGACAAAAAAGCGTGATTAAAAAAGCTAAATGATCAGACATATGCTAATCGGGTAAGTTGGTATCACGATGAATATAAAATATTCAGCCGCAAATAATGCATTCGTCGCTCAACTAAATTTGCTGCGAAATAAGCGCTAACAGCAACAGAGTAAGAGATTGTAAAATCACATAGAACCATCCTTCCTCTGCATTGTACTCCACAGTTAACAGTGGATCGCCTAACAATTTCTCTATTAATGGATGGTTGAGCAATGAGCATGATTGTCGAGCTTACTTGGCAAAACTGTTTGATATAATACATGGCTCTTGCCATGCTCGAGAATTAGTTTGGACAGTACTCCTTGGCAGTACAGTGATGCATTCACTTTATCACTCAGACTCCTGGTAAGACCTCTTGGTCAAGATAGGAAGCACTGGCCCAAAAAAGAAATTACAAAATAAAGTCACGCGGATGCAATAATAATGGCACTGCTCCATTTTTTTGTTTTAATGGGTCGCAATATGCTAACCGAACATATCTGATAAATATATTGTATGCTTAGATTATGAAACCTGAGTCTGAAATCTAATGATGTTTAAATAAGCCTAATTCCTTAAATTTAGAACAACTCTATGAATTTTTTATAATAGAATGTCATTTTACAAATTCTGCTACAGATGCGGTACCATGTTGTGTTTTTCATTTATTCCTACTTTTTCTACGTAACTTTGTAATTGTGATATTAGAAAACTCATCAAGCCAAAGTTGATAGTCCGGGATTTTCAACTGACTCCATACTCCAACTGCGGTTTAATAAAAATATTCCAATATATTGCTACATCTCTATGTCGACCTTTCTCTATCATTTCCTATGGAATGCACATTAGCTTTATTCAAACTTTGTCATTAGTCGACGGTGATGTCTATGTAAAAATGCATAAAATGAAATCAAAATTCCTCAGATTATCTTGTTGATTTTTCGTCTAGTAGAATCGAGTCTATTAGAAATTATTCGTTTGGATCTGGAAGTTGTAGAGGTCAAGATTTATATCATTCACAATCAAAATTCGTCTTGTGAACATCCAGTGGAAAAAGCCTATTATCTAAAAATATTTTTCTGTGCTTAAAGGTACAATCAAGAACACTAAATCCACCCTCAGCGCATCAGTTAAAGGGCTGCGATTCGATGCATACAGTTTGAAAATTTTTACGGCTGGTTGTCAGTAGCAGCATAATAATGTAGATGGATTTTAGAAGAATTGTTATCTTTATGAATTTATGATATTTTGAAATTTCCTCAATATTGGACGGTAAAATGATGTTAACTAATGTCTGATATTAATATTTTGCTCACAGTTCTTGGAGCAATTGGTCAACATGGTTTTACTTCATGTCCTGAGATACACAGTAATAGAACAAAAATACATTTTCAGCTTACACATGTCAATGATCTTCCATGCACTAGGTGACATGCCACGCTCAATCACGCGTATAATTCACGCGTGAACCACGCGTAATTACACATGACCCCAAACATCCGTGGCTATGCGGGATATTGCTGCAATATAAGTTCTATAAGTTGGTATAGTTGGCAGTCCTGTTATATACACTTTGCGTCTCATGTGTCTGCATGTATCAGAGGCTAAACAATGTGATAGGACATCAATTTCATGCTCAGGGAAGACAGAACATGCTTAGCGGTTCATCCTAGTGGTTCAAGCGGCAGCGCAGACAACCGTGGACGACGCGCAAACTATAAACGCTTGCCCGCGCGTATTCATAAACATTTCCCATGTTTTAACAGCATCAGATCAAGTGATTTCTGACTCTTAGTGCAGCGCGCATGTGCGCGGGTAGAAGAATAGAATGTCCTTAACCACGGATGTTTGGGGTGTTCCGTAATTACGCGTGAATCACGCGTGGCATGTCACCTAGTGTGGTCTTGGTTCCACAAAGAATCTAAGCTTGAAATGGGACACAATAGGACATCAATTTTCTCGGTCAAAATAGTTTTATTACAAAATGGTCTCTACACACGATGCAAGTTAAGAAAGTAAAATTAGGCCTACATATGGAAATCAGTCCAGAACATTTATAAGGAAAAATAATGTCATATTTTATGCTGCTGTCTAAATGTGAAATTTAGGCATTGTTTTGCCTGTCTCAGCCATTATGGCCAAAGTACATGATCAACAAATCTGCCGAAATTCGAGCATGTCTCACCTACTGCATTAGGCCTACTCACTACTCAGGTGACATGGCCCGCTTAGGAAAGAAAAGCAATATAACAATATAACTTCAACAGAATATAGCAGGACTGGGGGTCTGTTCGACATGGGACAACTTAGACAGCGTATTTGTGAACAATTTTGATATAGAGTTAAGACATCCTGCTTGGGCAAAACACTTTGCAGCAAATGCAGTTATTGGTTTCACCCAAGCGTCTGGTTAAAGCTTCCTACTTCAATAAATATCTGAAAATGACTTTACTGATTTCCGGCATGTAACCGGTATAGTTTTAGCAGCTGGTGAAGACTATTGATCGCTTTGATAACGATTTTCTGAAAACTAGCTAACACATAAAATAGCCCTCTGATTCACAAAGAAAAGACGGAGCTTGAAGATGAGTTGACTTTTCAAAATAGCCAGGCATCGCGGAAGTTAAGTCCGAGATTCCGCGATCGCGGACTACCGAAATTTGATCGCGGAATGAATTTTGACTTTTAGTTAGCGATCGTCGATTAAATTCAGACTCAAGACCGCGATTCCACGATTTTTATTGAAAATGTCAGAAATGTTGAACCTAATTTAGTCTACATCTTTTATAAGTTTATAAACAACTCTTTAGTTTTTCTTCAATTACCAGCTACAATAATCTCCTAGTTGTCTGACATTTTATTTACTGACATTTATTTACTCATATGACAACAGTATTACATTCAATGACTTTTGAAGCTTTTGTCTTCTGAGCAGTTGTATTATAAACATTCCATAGGCAAAAACACATTCCAAATTGAAAAGGTTGCAAAAAAATGGTATCATAACTCGTCATTAAGTGAGTGGTTGACAGTCTTCTGAGCTGTACCGTGACGCTCCAAATGAGGAAAATTTTGACTGCTTAAAATTATTGTTCAAATTATATTGTGCAACATTATAAGTCTATTTTTCTGCGATTAATCAAATAGGCCTATGTCGTCCTGCTGACATTTGGTAAGCGTATAAGGGAAGCGCTACAGGCAGACAATGTCCCGTCTGCTGATCTCAGAGACTTGTATCTTCTTACTTCAACAGATGCTGAGTATGGAAAAATAACTCATTTGAAATTTGTCAGTGGACGGGTGGGCCAGTTTTGATAAATCTTGCATATTAATGGAGCTGGAAATACCTGTATCGCATTTGTTTAAGCCCAAACTTGAAAACTCCATCGCAATTAAAAAAGTAACTGAATTCTGTGCATTGGTGCATTAAAAATTTGTTTATCCCCCTAGAGCAGAATCAAGTGAAAATATAAGTTGAGTGAGATTGTTCCTTAATCCTGATGTTGTCGACATTCGGAAAAATATATCTTATTGCTTATAAAAAGCCTAATTCATTATTAAATCTAAATTATTCATTATGCACAGTTTTGTTTGTATTTATCGGTAAATGAATTGACCTGACCAAATTGCATATTTTTTAGCTACTGACCACAACTGATCAGACAGAACATAAATGCTCCGTCAATTAAAAATGCTGCAAGAATATATTACATTGTATGAACGCCATTCACGGAATGGGTAACCTACATCGCAAAATCATTGCCAATGGAAGTTCTTTCTATGAAATTACAATTGATTTTCTGGTTAGAAGATTCTCTATAAATCATGTTTCATGCAACAAAACTTTTTCTAGCAACGGAGAATGTAATGAAAAGTCAAAGTGTATAAACATATCAAGTGTGGAAAATTCCCATTACTCTATTGTATTTTTAGTGACGACAAATCCGCCATCCTTTTTAGCCAAGATGATTTTCAGATATTTATATTAAGAAGTCGATGTTGACAACCTCATTTTTCTAATGATTCCTACATGAAATTTACTATATTACGTATTTTCCATTTTATTTTTTGATGATGATAGTGTCATTTCTGATCTGTAGGCGATGACCATATACATGTAGATAAAACAATGGAGAAATTGTATCATTCGGTTATCAGACATTGTTTATCTACATATTGAAGATACATTTAATACAAATATTTCGTGAAATGAGAAGAAAAGAATTCCTGCTCGCTTTTTTAGCAACATTTTTGTGCTTATAATGAGTTTTTGCGTTTCATCTCTCAGAGAAGATCAACTCCGCATGGTTGAAGCCCGTGACCCTTGTGTGTGTCCTCAAAAAACACATCATGCTCTCATTTGAACGACATGCATATTCACACATAGAATACATCAGCTGCTGAAAATTCCATGTTATTTTTTATTGTTAGTTATGTTATTTTTATTTAAGCGAAGCTTTAATAAGGTCAACATCTTTTACCGAGGCTTAATAATCAAGTCTTGATCAATCTAGAAAAGGTCATTCTTCATCCGAAATTTATGTACTGTATATGTCATGGATTGCAAGTATACAAAATAACTACGCTACATTTTGCGTTATGAGTAGTGTACATTTAGCTACCTAAAAACAGCTATCTCATTAAATGTAAAGCATATCTATCTTTTTATTCAAGGGAGACTGCAAGAACAATGAAATCACGCATAAGAGAGTATTGTAAAATTTCATCAGCATTAGTACGACTGAACAAAAGTTTGTCATTCGTTATTTTAGAAGTTATTAAATGTTGTTTTACTATTACATGTTGTAATCATTAAAGTCTTCAATTATTATTTTGTGTAGTTGATGATAATCTCCTATTTTACAACTCGAATTTTAATGAACATAAGTGATCAAACCAATGCAACGTTTGGTGATTTATTCTATGTAGCTTTGTAATATAAATTTCGGTTGAAGATCTTTTGCGAATTCACATAGCCCATAGTATTCCAACCGATGAAATCAAATCTATGCTATCTCAATTCAGTGTCAGTTGCACCAAAGGTTTTCATTTGCATCTGAATGCTTCGTACTGTTTTTTATTTTTCTGTGGTGAACATATTTATATTCAGTGATTCGCCGGAAGCCGAGGAGCTATTGTACTAATTGCTCAAAATATTCAAATGCAATCAATGCAACAGCATTTGCAGCTTTAGGCAGGAACGTCCACCAAAAACCAACCAAAACAGTCATTAAAGTGATATATCAATATTTGTGTGACCACCTTTCAGAATTTTACTATTTCTTCAGGAGCTGTAATTTTAAACAGATCATCAAATACTGGTGCTGATAATAGATAAAAATTACAAGGCGACACTCTAATGTAAAAAATGAGATGTTAGGATGTCAATACAAAACTCTTCAATTTTCACATGAGATGCTTTCATAACCACATGAAAACTAGGACAGAAATGATATGTAATGCATGTAGGGCTCATCATATTTCCAACATCTAGTCATGAATGGAAATTTAAAACTGATTAAAGATTGTATGCATGTAAAACTCGTTATCAACAAGAAAATGAAGTATTTTTGGATTCGAGACATCCGAGAAGATTGTTATCTAATACTTCTAGAAACATTTATGTAGTATTAATTAATAAGATTATATTACTTTATAATTAAATTAATTTTATAATCATATATTAATTATCATATAAAATTACATAAAATTGTAATTAAATTAATTAATAATAAAAAAGTTGATTCTCTGATACCACAGATTTACCCACCTAGTCTAGAAGCCAGCAGAAAAGGGAGCAATAACAAACAAGTGGAATATCTTGATATTGATGCAAAAATCACAGTCTGCGGCAAAATTACATCTGTTTTTCATAAAGTCTACCATTTTAATTTCCCTGTCACTCTTTTAACCTTTCCAAAAATCTTTATGCCCTACAGGACAGGAGCTAGAGACTTTGCTGGACAAGTTTTAAGATATGGGCGAATCTGTATTAGAAAAGATTTTATCGAAAAAGTTAATCCCACAGCTACTGCTCTCATTCAGAGAGGATGCAACAGCGTAGATCTGAAGCACAGTGCTGAGAGGCAGCTGCATAAACATACTGAAACTCAAGTGAAATACGAATCTTTTTCTGTTGAACAACTTCTTAATAATTGCGCGCGCTTTTATTAGTTTAAATAATTTCGAGGCTGCTTTCATATAGCAGGGCCCCGCTAAGGTGAGTTTGAGCGTTCTGGAGTAGGGGCCAAAACGCGAATCCTCACCAAAGTTCTTGCTGATTACCTCAATTGCCCATGTTTTCGATTAGGTAATCTGTCTCAGTTGCTCCTTCCTTTAACCGGTAGGGAACGCCACATGGGTCCTTTGGAGGGATCAAATTCCTTCACTTATCGCTATCTCCGACTACATCCTCCTCTCAATCAAAGCATTAAGTTTTATTCAAACGCAATCATGAAATCTGCAAGCATCTAGGTATACCTTCCAATGGATATAGTCGTCCCGGATGAGTACTAGAAAGAATACTGAACCTGAGTACTAACTATGACTAAGAAATGAGTCCAAGAACCGAGCACTCTTTGAGTTCGGAAATATTAGCAATAATTTTGGAACTCTTTGGGTTCGAAAGCACAGTGCTTGATTAGTACTCATTTTAGTACTCAATTAATGAGTTACATAGGACTAGCACCTACACTAAATTGAAAAATGTCACACGGCAAATCTAACCCGCTATATCACTTACCGTCAACAGGGGCAACTTGTGCCACATTTTTGTGTTTTTTTGAGATTGTGCCCAAGGAAATTTTTAGAACTCCAAACCTACATGGCACTAAACTTCAGGGTCCTAGAAATACCACGCACATTTTTTGATTTTTTCTAGCTATACTTTTGACACTAGGACCCGCCAAAAATGGCACAAGTCACCCCATCAAATGGAGAACTTGTGCCACTCATCGTATGTTACACTAATCAACTTACACATGTAACTCACGTATGTACTTGCAGATATTACTTGACATCACAAAACCAAATGTCTGCAATTTATTTTGCAGTATCAAAACAATAACAGTCGCACATGAAACTCGGAGATAATGCAGAGTATGTAAAAAATACAAAAACAAATCTCATAAAAAGAGTAATTTTTTCCCTATAATTGATCAAGCATCGATAGTATATCACTCAATGTTTGATGATAGATGTTTAAAAATAGAAAATGAAAGGATTTTTAAAGCACTTGTAATTATCAGTCAAGTAATTGATGTTTAACATTAATTGCTTAGCCTAATCAAAGCTGGTAGATAGCAAAAAACTGAAGTAGGCCTACACATACCGGTACAGGGCACTCCACAAGATCGCACAATTCATTGCAATACAATTACCATTCATCACAGTTAACATTGAAACGAAACACGCCTCTTAATCTGCTCATGTTGGAAATATCGTCTCTCTGGAAAATGATTTGATCGTTTTCTTCTCAATATTATTTCACAGACTTTACTGTGAAATCAGCATTTCCATGAATGGTCAGCACTTGTCCTAAGAAATGTCGCATGCTGTTTGACCGAAGCAAACTGAGTTTGACGAGAACCCAGCCACCCTCAGTCGAAGTTCCAATAGCAATTTCTTCGACTCCCTCCATCGGGTGATGCTGATGATCGAGTGACATTGCATGTGAATTTGAGACACTTAATTCCCTGTCCCGACAGACTCAAGCGTCAAATCGACATGCAAGCTTGAGATGTCAAAGTTCGATGCGTCTGCTCCTGCACTTTGGTGATGAAGTGCAGTATTCCATTTCATCACAGTTGCACATCGGCCAGTGGTTCGAAATTCATCCGTTTATTTCCCGGGCGCTTTTGTATGGTTTACGAGCATAGCGCATCAGACGAAGAAACTCAACTCAGTTGTCGTCGTCTGATGCGATGTCCTCACAATTTGCCTGACCGTTTTAAGGTACTCTATCATTACTCTATCACGATTCAAAGGAATGATCCCGACCTTTTCGAATCCCGATATCTTATTCTGCGATCCGTAAGTTACCTTCAAATAGCTTATCCATTGTGTCTAAATTGATGAGCTTGGGAAAGGCATCCTTTGGAATTGATGACAAATTGCGTCCATGGCTATGTTTCTACTCAGTCAACGTCTGTCTCCATGCACAAACGCTTCAAGTTACGAAAAAGGCAATTTCTAGCGGTTTTGAATTTCTGGTCATTGTACCTACTTACCGTTTCGCACAGGATCGTAAAAACCGAATGCAATATATCTCAACCGCAAAAAACGGACCAATAGGCCTATATGTTTGCATCATTTGAACAAAATGAAAAAAATCAGTATGGGACTCACAATTGCAGTCAATTAATAATCTATTTTACTGATCAATAGCCACAATTAATATTTTTGACCAGCTTATGTTCATGAAAATCCTTTCTGTGCAATAGAGATCCATTGCTATTACTTAGGGATAACCTGTGCCATCGACCTTCGGGGTAACTTGTGCCACGAAAATAGACTGATTTCACTAAAATTGGTCTCACACCCTCAAAAATAAACCAAATTTGTTCATTCGCTTTCGTGTCTCATGCCAATACGCCACATAATAAAATATCTGAGTATATATGCATCAATACTCACCACATGAAAGTTTTTTGCACTTTGAAAAAGTGCAAAAAAGTGACTTTTTTTCAATAAAGTCTCAGACAATCTGAATTTTGTAGGAAGTCTCAGGACAGTTGTACCTTTTTGCTAAATTGATTCAATTTCACAGGAAAAATAAACACAAGACTGATAATATTATTGCAAATCTCACAGATGGATGTGACGGTCCAAAAACGACCGTAGTACAAGTTACCCCAGTTGACGGTGCGCACATCCATCGAAAAACTGCTTTGGCAATTAAACACAAATTAATTAGGATCAATAAAATATGCATAAGAATCAAAGTGCGGTCGGTGAAGTGGGTAAACGTTGGCAAGACGCAAAGCACTGCCGTAGAGGATGGAAAACGATGACAGGACTCAAAGTGCAGTTGGAGAAAATGATAGACGTTGGCAGGACTCAAAGCACTGCCGGTGAGGGTGCTTTTAATCCAAATTGATGTCTTAGGTTCATTAAGAGGATATCGATAAAGCGTCACAGATTGGTGTTTGCAGAATCGCTTCTTGTTTCATTGTACACACGTCGACATGCAGGAACACACAAAGCCGTCATTTCCTCAGCAGTCGCTACCTGAGAGATAAGCGACCCGAGTAATAATTTTGCTGCAGGAACTATGAACAGCTATGTTGACCGTTTCATAGGCGTCACTTGTTCCCACAGTCACTGGTAGCCAACAATGTATACTCGTCTCAGCTGGGAATAGACAAATAGTCTATCTTATAACGAAGTGCACGCCGTGAACGACCAGCTGCATGCTGACTCATTGCATTTATTGACATTAACGTTTCATCATATTAGTTCTCGGCAAGCATTTTAGTACTTCTGTGAATTTAAGTTTGGTTATTCTAGTACTCTTCTGCTTAGAACTCAGATTCATACTTAAATGTGACTTTATGATTTACTGTGTACGAAAGAGGTTGGGACATCAATTAGTGAATTCTTTATGTGTACTTGTTGATAATAACACAGTCGCGGGTCCGACAAAAGTTGGGACAAACAGTGAATGCATTCTTCTTTGAAAAAGCTGGTGGACAATTATGTTATTCGGGCTGCACTAATTTTTCATAGTTGGCTATCGAGAGGAGAGTAGGGTTATCGTCTGCAAATGTTCAATTTTGAAAATTCTGATAACATCTTTGATACTGAGCTTTTCTACAAGTCTAACCCGAGGTAAACTGTCGGAACTCTCTGTCTAGGCTCATCAGATTCTTCTCCGCAATTTTACAGTGTGACTGAACTATACAGTAATGAACAGCCGCTCCATACTTCAGTTGCTGATAGGCTAACAAATTTTCACATTTAGCCAACGAGAGATGTCAACTCATTCTTGTGTCAACCTGACAACAACTCCTGATTGCAGCAGTGCCGCTAACCCCAGTAGGCTAGAAATATAAGTAGTCAAAGGCAAGATCGCGATATGAGCAATAAAATAAAAAATAGAATTTTTGACTATGTTTCTCTTTAGTTTCAGCTATGGATTGGGATGTTATAAAAATGATCTGCTTTGCCAAAAATAGATCTCAACCGATGATCTGCTTTACCTACAGGCAAAAATTTGTTGCTGACTTACCTTGACTCCACACGAAAATAGTTCCATTCGAATCTCCACTAAGCAGATCTCCACTTTTTGAGAATGCTAGACAAAGAATGTATTTTGGAATATTGCGCTCCTGAAAGTATAGAACAAAAGTCAGTTGCGTCAAGAAAGCTTTGACATCAAGAGTAGTCCTACAAAATACGTTTAGTTCCCGAATATAGGCCCTATAGATCTGACGTATTGTGTATATGGTATGTGATGTACATCATGATCACTCTGTAAATTTGTAAATAAATATATCTCATGTTTTACTGATGGTAAACTTTATGTATGCATATGTTATACGTGTCATCAACGCTAGCTTGTGAGTGTCCTTGCGGCCATCGCTTTGCGTTTTCTGTATATTTCAGAATAAACATTTATGACTTATGACTTATGAAAACACGCAATTTACAATCACAAACATTGGAGTGTGCTTGCGATCAAAAAGTTTAAACATGGAAACACACTTACTACTTTTTTTACACGATCAGTAACAGTGGTGTGTCAGGGCGCAAAGCTCCATGTGGGCTTCTTCTCCCTTCGCGAACGGCTAGGGTGAAATTACATGATACCTTCGGAGAATGAAACAAAATTGCACAATATTGACGTGCACGTCTTCGTCTATTCAACTATTTTACTTATCCGCAAATGAAAATAGCACAGCACTAGTAGGATTCGATAATATCACGACAGGAAAAGTCTAAAGTCCAGAGCAGTGATTCCAGCCATGTCGTTGGTGATCCGCACGTTTTGAATCGTCATAATATCAACCGCATAAAGACGTGCATCTGAATTAATGCAGAATTAAAGCTATTAAAAGAGTGGAATAAGTTTTGCTCTTGTTATCCCCTATGTTATAGAAATTCCTAGCTCAAATAGTTCATTCCTAGTTCGGTGACAATTATGTTCCTTCAAGCATAGAAAAACAAGAGTGACATGATGTACGAAAACATGCTATCATGCGTGCATAAGAGAATATGAAATAATTACAATGTGAAACGTTGAATATGTTGAAACTTCGCTACAAATGAGGAAACTAAATATATCTTCTTCGAGACACACTTCTGCGATGAAGAATTAAAAATTGAACCAGTGATTCCAGATAATCGAAGCAGCGAATTTGATTGATTGGAAAAAATACTAAGAAGCAATTTAAAATAATAATTCGACGAGCAGAATTCAAAAGAAAAACATTTGGATACTTGCAATGAGAGTTATTGCAATGATTTTTTCGATCAAAATCGATTGATCAATGAAAACAGCAGCTATAGTAGTGGAATAATAATCTAAAATAATCCTAGACCACAACAAAAATATATTCAACAGGGTTGCTCATTCGTCAAAAAGAGGATTGCATCCCTCAGGAAGGCCTACATCGCCAACTACAGAGCTGCTCATAAAATCTTTCTACTTGATAGTGTTTGATGAACAATTCTGAGTAAACGAACAGTTGTCAAGTACTTGACTGTAAGACAAGGTCTTTTATCAATCATCCTGTGATTATGTTCAAGAATTCCAATATTTTTTGAGCAAGTGGATCACGTAGTAAAGTGGGTCATTAAATTATATTTCTGGGAAATATTAGCCTTCTATCATTTGTAGGAGAGCAGAAAATTTTGATAGCATAATAGTAAATGTTTTTCGTGTCTCCCGAGTGAAACGCACTTAAAAAAGGTGGCTTCAAACAATTTTTTCTCTATGATAAATATATATTTGAAAGAATCAAGTCAAGCTTTGCAGGTTCGTGGTAACAGCTGCTGATAAATATCTTTCTTCTATCAAAATATATACACCGAAATATGTTGCAAAATGTAGCGTACGAACAAATGGAATTGTCCATATTCGGATTCCTTTTATAAACGAAACGCAAGCAATAAAAGTTCGTTCTGAGTTACACAAAATTCCAATTTTGAATGTAAAACCTGTTTTCGTAACTCCTCCAACTTTAATAAGTCAGATAAAAAAGAAAGAATCAATTCCTTGTAAGTCTTGTCTTTTGTAATAATAGTCATATTTGCTATTTGAAAAATGCTGTTTGTAGCATTTTGCTGTTGTAGCTATGTTTGTATTATGCAATAAATGTAATGATAATTGTATTGGTGAAACACGATATACCATGAGAAAAAGAATTCAAGAACATAGCAACAGCCTTGTTTATCAACATTTTTTATCAAAACATCGATTGCCTCCATCTGTCCATGATATAAAAGTAGACATCTTTCAACTTAATTTCACTGATGTTCACGCACGCAAAATTTGTGAGAAATATTTTATCAAAACCAAAAGACCAGGAATCGATGCAATGCATAGCAGCATGTAAAATGATATATTGTCTAACATTCAACATAGTACTCAGTTTGCATCTCATTTTGAAAATTGTCTGAGGTATAGTGTCAAAAAGATTTTCCTTATTTTCTTATTGCTCTGTTATAGGTAGTTGCTGTTTTATTGAATTATAAATAGGAAATTGAAAGCTATTCAATATTGGTTGATAGCAGACTGGTACACATTTATGTTGATGCCCGATATTCATCTTTTCCCGATAATCAGTAAATTGTCAAACATGAATTAATTTCAATAGAATTCAATTTTGATAGTAAGATGCAATAACGTGACAAATAAAATGACTTAAGAAATGGCTGACACTATACAAAATGTATAGCAAAGAGACTAAGCAAAATTTATAACGACGGGTAAAGGATGTACATTGCATTATTACTCCAATCATCCAAAGTTCTATGTGCATTTATTGCATAAGATATGCTTCTTACTAGACATGCCATAAGACTGATGCGCCCATTTTCCGCAAAGGCGTATCTACTCGTTCGTGGGTGTGGTGTTATTATTACTTACCTTACCTGTTTGGTTCGAGTAGTGCAATTGGAGGCTATTGCAATCTGCTGCGTAAGACACGTTACTGACACTTACTTTATCTTTCTTGACTTGTGTGACTTGATCTGACTTCATTCTAATTCTGATGTGACATTTCATTTGCACTAGGGGTACTGGTATGTTCTGTGTTGAATAAAGAGTCTATATTTTCAAAAATGTTTAAGAAACTTTATGCAGGCTCATTTCATGAAAAGTTGGCCAATCTTAGGGTATAATCTTTCGACCCAAGGCTATATTGGACCAGAGACTGTGGAATGGGGGTATACCCAAGACCACGATTAGTCCCAACCTTGAGGCAAGTTAAAGGTGGACTATTAATTTGCCACTGCGCTTCGGACGATGGGATTGTTTCATTTCGAGAAATCACGTACAATTCGCGCACATTTTTAGGGTTTCCACGCACAATTCACATGCATGTAAAAGAATATAAAAGATAAAACAAAGCATCAAAAACACATTTTTAGGAAAGGCGTATCTACTCGTTCGTGGGTGTGGTGTTATTATTACTTACCTTACCTGTTTGGTTCGAGTAGTGCAATTGGATGCTATTGCAATCTGCTGCGTAAGACACGTTACTGACACTTACTTTATCTTTC
Source organism: Prostheceraeus crozeri (assembly GCA_907163375.1). NCBI lineage: Eukaryota > Metazoa > Platyhelminthes > Polycladida > Euryleptidae > Prostheceraeus > Prostheceraeus crozeri. Next base: position 1,298,256 of record CAJQUW010001560.1, read on the forward strand.
TTGACTTGTGTGACTTGATCTGACTTCATTCTAATTCTGATGTGACATTTCATTTGCACTAGGGGTACTGGTATGTTCTGTGTTGAATAAAGAGTCTATATTTTCAAAAATGTTTAAGAAACTTTATGCAGGCTCATTTCATGAAAAGTTGGCCAATCTTAGGGTATAATCTTTCGACCCAAGGCTATATTGGACCAGAGACTGTGGAATGGGGGTATACCCAAGACCACGATTAGTCCCAACCTTGAGGCAAGTTAAAGGTGGACTATTAATTTGCCACTGCGCTTCGGACGATGGGATTGTTTCATTTCGAGAAATCACGTACAATTCGCGCACATTTTTAGGGTTTCCACGCACAATTCACATGCATGTAAAAGAATATAAAAGATAAAACAAAGCATCAAAAACACATTTTTAGGAAAGGCGTATCTACTCGTTCGTGGGTGTGGTGTTATTATTACTTACCTTACCTGTTTGGTTCGAGTAGTGCAATTGGATGCTATTGCAATCTGCTGCGTAAGACACGTTACTGACACTTACTTTATCTTTCTTGACTTGTGTGACTTGATCTGACTTCATTCTAATTCTGATGTGACATTTCATTTGCACTAGGGGTACTGGTATGTTCTGTGTTGAATAAAGAGTCTATATTTTCAAAAATGTTTAAGAAACTTTATGCAGGCTCATTTCATGAAAAGTTGGCCAATCTTAGGGTATAATCTTTCGACCCAAGGCTATATTGGACCAGAGACTGTGGAATGGGGGTATACCCAAGACCACGATTAGTCCCAACCTTGAGGCAAGTTAAAGGTGGACTATTAATTTGCCACTGCGCTTCGGACGATGGGATTGTTTCATTTCGAGAAATCACGTACAATTCGCGCACATTTTTAGGGTTTCCACGCACAATTCACATGCATGTAAAAGAATATAAAAGATAAAACAAAGCATCAAAAACACATTTTTAGGAAAGTGCAAAAATAAAAGATCTCAAAACATAAAATTATCATTCAGATAAGCAATACGAACCAAATAATCTTCACTTCCGGGCTTCTGTTGAGGAAAAAGAAATATTCTGTTGTAAGTTAGTGCTGACACTGCATCAATGGCTTTGTTATTGGCCTACTGAATAAGAATTTTTGTGTGCTTTTCACATCTATTGTAGGATCTTTCAGTCAGACAGTCACTGTGTTATGTAGAAGTAATATTGCATCATGTAGGAGGAATTAGAGACCAACACCATATGTCAGCATTTGCCAATTGTTCATCTTGCTCTTTTGTTTCACCAGTTGTTCGCCAAGTAAGTATTAAGCATTTATGCAGCAGGCAATTCACATGAACAAGTCGAAGGTTTTTAACCACTCTCAACTAGCGAATATAACAACGATGTGTCCTCAAACTTGAATGTTTTTGTGCTGAATTTCTTAGCAGTCACGGGCGAGGCGTTCAGGAAATTATGAAGAGGGTTAGGAATGGTCCAAACTAGCTTTTCATCTACATGTAGAACAGCTGGACAGGTCTACGGACTGAAGAACAGGCTGTGTAATCTTTCATGTTTTTGTCTGGCAGCCGGAAAAGCCAGGACAAATAAACAAAGAGGAGCCTGTTATGCAATCCATCTATCCTATGCTCAGGCGCACTGGTATGCTGCGAGATTGCATGATTAGTTTCTCAGACATCATGTAATCAGTTATCAATGACAGTCTTGAAATTTTGATATTCCGACATTTTCTTTATTCATTCACATTGTGCAACTCTTACTTGGAAAATGCCACGTTTACCAATTAGTTGTCGTGAGTCTGTTAATGTCCAAAACGTTATCTGACCCTTTCCGCAGCTGACGATGGTATTCGATTGCTTTGGGTGGAATTCAACATCCAGGACAGGTTCCTTTGAACTCTGAAATGATGAGATAAAATAAATGGACATCAATCGAATAATAAAGAAAATTTAGTATCTGATTAAATTGCTTCATATATCATTAAGCTCAGGATAGACAATTATAATTCAATGACAGATTCTGATAACCGGAACTCATAAATCGCGACAACTTAAATAGGTGGAATTGATAATGAAATTAATGAATACTTGCAATGAAATTCTGAGTTCATAGCTAGACGATATCAAATTTTGATATAACAGCAAATCAATTGAATACTGAGAAAGTTAGGACTGTTCAAAATCGCTAAAAGTCGGTTGACCATTAATTAAATATTGTTCAAGAATTTTGTAGCAAATGACGGTTCATCAGCTTTCCATCACAGTAGTAATCCCATCCCAGGCGCAAGCACAAAATGCGCATCGATGAGTCATCATGCTGACTCAGCCCCCCTGTGGAAGGAAGGAAGGAAGAGAGGTGAGGGAGTGCGTCAAGGATGTGCTGGGAGGAATGGGTCCGAGAGGAAGAAACAGTTCCCTACCCCCCCCCCTCTGGAAGGAAGGAAGGAGTTTTCCAGCTAGGATAGGAATCTCGGAAGGGAGAAGGGTAGGAATGTGGGAAGGGTAGAGTGAGGAAAGGGTGGATGTTGGTGGTGTTTGGGATGAGAAAAGTCGGAAATCGTCATGAAGGAGGGTTCGGATGGGAAATTGGAGTTCAGATTTTGAATCTACGTGAAATTTTGGGTTAGGAAGGAAGGCAGGAGGAGCAGCAAGGGGTGGAATCTCTGAAAACGGCAGAGTTGGAAAAAGGCGGGTGTAGATGATTTTGGGATGAGAAAAGTCGTTTTTCGGGCAGAAGGAGGGTTCGGATGGGAAAGTGGAGACCAGATTCGGAATCTACGTGAAATGTTGGGTTAGGAAGGATGTTTCCAGCGAAATCGGAGAGAAAAAGTTCTGACCCCTCCTCTGGAACGAGACTTCCAACTTTGGTTGTAGAGATCGTAGAAAGTCGTGCAATAGCTCGTTTAAAAGCTAAGAGTGAGACAAATTCAGTGGAAGAAACGGCTTATTTCTATCTGCCTTCGTTTAGAGGTAAGACGTCATTGAAAAATTTTCAACATTTTTCCGAAAAACGACCGAGTTAGAATTTTTACGATGGCTGTGGGCTGTAGAACCAAAACGAAGCATCGGATGGGAAAATGGAGGGCAAATTCGGATTCAGCGTCAAATTCTACATGGAAATGGTGAATTTCCACCTCAATCGGAGCACTAGAACCGGAGAAAGACGGGTTTAAAGTTTTTGGATGATGGGTATTACGTCATCAACTGATCGCCACAAACTATATAAGCGGGGAACCGACAGAGACTTTTCATTTAGACGAGAGCGATTGTCAAAGGTAGGTCGTCTCTCTGAGCTCCGATGATAGCTTCGGACATTCCAAATTCCGGGTTTCTGTAAGAAACCGACTTAGAAAATTTCATTGCTGAACTCAGCTAAGGCGTCAGACTTAGAGGTTCGCCAGCAGATGGCCTTCGTCCACAGGCCATAAAAGACTTCAAAACTTTAAAGGCTTGTAACTTTGCTTCTACAAGTCCGTTTGACT